>CM042685.1:450721650-451959265 GCA_023614405.1 Avena insularis
AAACATGGACAAGTCGTTGCCTGAACTCTTCTCCATGTTAAATTCTACGGAAGTAGAGATCAAGAAAGAGCACCAAGTGTTGCTGGACAATAACACCACTAAATTCAAAAGGCAAGGCAAGTCCACAAAAAGGGAAACTTCAAGAAGGGCGGTAAGAAAGTTACCGTGCTGACGAAGAAGACCAAGGCTGGGCCTAAGCCTGATACTGAGTACTTTTACTGCAAGGGAGAAGGTCACTGGAAGTGGAATTGCCCTAAGTACTTGGCGGATCTGAAGAACGACAACATCAAGAATAAAGGTATATCCGATATACATGTTATTGATGTGTATCTCACTAGTAGTCGTAGTAGTGCCTGGGTATTTGATACTGGTTGGATTTCTCATATTTGTAACTCGAAACAGATGTTGCAGAATAGACGGAAACTAGCGAAGAACAAGGTGACGATGCACGTTGGAAATGGATCAAAATTTGATGTGATCACGGTCGGCACGCTACCTCTTCATCTACCATCGGAATTATTTTTATACTTAAATAATTGTTATTTGGTGCCTGCGTTGAGCATGAACATCATATCTGGATCATGTTTATTGTGAGATGGTTACTTGTTTAAGTCTGAGAATAATGGTTGTTTGATTTATATGAGCAATATGTTTTATGCACATGCACCTTTGATAGATGGTCTATTCTTGTTGAATCTCGATTATAGTAATACACATGTTAATAACATTGAAGCTAAATGTTTGAAATTAAGCGATAACTCAACCTATATGTGGCACTGTCTTCTTGGTCACATTGGAGTGAAGCGTATGAAGAAACTCCATTCCGATGGACTTCATGAATCACTTGATTTTGAATCACTTGAAAGATGCGAAGCATGTATGATGGGTAAAATGAATAAGACTCCATTTTCTGGTATGATGGAGCAAGCTACGAACTTATTGGAAATCATACATACCGATGCGTGTGGCCCGATGAGTGTAGCATCGCGCGGTGGTTATCGTTATGTTCTTACTTTCACGGATGACTTGAGTAGATGTGGGTATATCTATTTCATGAAACATAAGTCCGGAACTTTTGATAAGTTTAAGAAATTTCAAAGTGAAGTAGAGAATCAACGTAACAAGAAGATTAAATTTCTACGATCTGATCATGGAGATGAATATCTAAGTTACGAGTTTGGCGAGCATTTGAAGAAATGCGGAATACTTTCACAATTGACACCGCCGGGAACACCACAACGTAATGGTGTGTCCGAATATCGTAATCGAACTCTCTTAGATATGGTTCGTTCTATGATGTCACTTACAGATTTACCGCTATCGTTTTGGGGTTATGCATTAGAAACAGCCGCATTCACTTTAAATAGGGCACCATCTAAATCCGTTGAAACGACACCGTATGAATTATGGTTTGGGAAGAAACCTAAATTTTCATTCCTTAAAGTTTGGGGTTGCGAAGCTTATGTAAAGAAGTTATAGCCCGATGATGCGTGGTGCTTGACAGCACTTCGTCGGGAAACCCCAAGAGCAAGGTGTGATGAGCACAGCAGCAAGTCTTCCCTCAGTAGAGACCGAGGTTATCGAACCAGAAGGAGGAAGGAAACGTCACACAGGTGTTGCAAGCAATGTGGAAACCTACACAACACAAACTCAAGACTTTTCCCCAATGAATTAGTGAGGTTGTCAAGCTCACCGGTTTGCTATAACAAAGGATTAAACGTATAGTGTGGAAGGTAATGGTTTGCAGCAAGTAAACAAGTAACAGTGGAAGATGTATCAATGGTAAATATTGGACCGGGGTCCATAGTTCACTAGAGGTGCTCTTCTTAGATAAACAACATGTCATGAAGGGTAAACAAATTATAGCAGGGCAATTGACAGGAACTGAGCAAGGCATAACAATACAATACCAGACAAAATATCCTATGAAATTCTATTGGGCAATACAACAATATACATAGACCGCCATCCAACTGCATCTATGACTAGAAGTCCATCTTCAGGTTATCATCCGAACCCCCTCCAGTATTAAGTTGCAAGCAACAAACAACTACTTTAAGCAAAGTGTGTAAGGTAAACAATCCACTTGTTCTATGAACAAGAGACCGTTGTTTTCTCCCTAGTGGCAACAACACATTTACAACCGAAGAGATCTCTGTCACTTCCCTTGGAAACTAGAGGCATGAACCCACTATCGAGCATAAATACCCCCTATTGGAGTCACTAGCAACTACTTGGCCAAGATATGTACTAACAACGGAGAGCATGCAAGATCACAAACAACACAGACATGATAGTATCAAATAGATAAAACCATTAATCAATCTGACATAGTAATCTTAATATCCATTGGATCCCCGCAAACACAACATGCATGATTACAAATATACTAGATCTTGATCATGAACAGAGCTCACAAGATCTATACATGAAAGCACAAGGAGGAGATACAACCATCTAGCTACTACATGGACCCATAGTCTAAGGTGGAACTACTCACGCTTCATACCGGAGAGAAGGCCTTCGGGATGATCTCCCCTCTGGCAGGGTGCCGGGAAGTGTAGGGTTTCGTAGCATGGAAAACAAAAAATTTCTACCACATACAAACAAACAAGCCAAGATCTATCTACTAGATTCTAGCAACGAGTCGATGGAATAACTCACCCTTGAAGATTCCAAAGTGTTTAAAGAGAGCGGATTCTCGTGGGTGATGTAGTCGTACTCTTCCCGATCTCAAGATCGCGTAGACGATCCTTCCGGCGCTGCGTTCCGACAGCGCTCCCGCAGTCGGTCACACGTTCGATTTTCGTGAAGACCTTCCTCTCCTTGTTCCAAAGAAGGCGGAGGTTGTAGCACTCTCCTCGCGATTCCGACTGACGTGACGTGGAAGTAGAGGGGAGATCTCGCAGGGCTTCGCCTTAAGCCGGAGCGAGTGTGGTGGACTATGAGAGAGCTCCTCGGCGATCTAGGGTTTAGACACACCAAGGAGGAGGTGCTAGGGCCAGCGGATAGGGCTTGGGGTTGCCCAATTCGGTGGCTAGGGGAGAAACCCTAGGCGGCGGCTATGGTGGGCGGCGGCGGCTAGGTTAGGGTTTAGAAGGGGGGCAACTTGTGTGCTAGGAGGGGCAGCCCTGCCCCTCCTTTTATAGGTGGGAGGCACCGGCCAAGGGGAGAGGAGTTCCTCCCCAACTCGGATCCCAAGTGGGCTGGCGGTGGAGGGGAGGAACTCTTCCCCAACTCGGTTTCCACCTTCCCCTCCACTTCACAAAATAGCCGTTTGACTTTTCAAATTGGCGTTTGACTTTTCAAACTAGGATTTGATTAAACCCTTTATTTTGTTCAGCAATGACACCTAGTACATGATGCAATCATTCAAACTTGATATGACACATTCATGTACCCTTCCCCTCCGGAGTGCCGGACATTCTGGAACCTTCTAGAACATTCCCGATGAAAACACCGGAACCATTCTCCAACCCCGAAACCGGACTTTCCTTATATGAATCTTATTCTCCGGACCATTCCGGATCTCCTCGTGATATCCCGGATCCCATCCGAGACTCCGAACAACATTTGGTCTCTTACTCATCATTCCATAACTACTCAAACAACGTCGAATCCTTAAGTGTGTCTCCCTACAGTTCGTGAATTATGCGGACATGATCGAGACACTTCTCCAATCAATAACCATTAGAGGAATCTGGAAATTCATATGGCTCCCACATATTTCTACGATTACTTTGCGATCGAATGAACCACTTACATACGATACCAATTTCCCTTTGTCTCATGATAGTTTACTTATCCGAGGTTATGATCGTCGGTATCTCTGCATACCTAGTTCAACCTCGTTACTGATAAGTACTCTTTTCTCGTTCCTGTGATATGTGATCCCTTGTGAACCAGTCACATGCTTGCAAGCTAATTGGATGACATTCCACCGAGAGGGCCTAGAGTATATCTATCCGTCATATGGATGGACAAATCCCACTCTTGATCCATGTGTCTCAACCAATACTTTCCGAACACTTAATGCCACCTTTATAGCCACCCAGTTACGGTGTGGTGTTTGATGTCATCAAAGCATCCTTCCGGTGAAGGTGATATGCATGATCTCATGGTCGAAGGAATTAGGTTACTATGTATCAGAAAGCATATAGCAATTGAACTATTAAAATGACTTGATCTTTATGCTACGCTTATCTATAGGAGTATGTCCACCATATCATTCTCCTAACAATATGATCTTGTTGTTAATAACATCTCAATGTTCATGATAGGGAAACCACAATCATTTATTAACCAACAAGCTAGTATTATAAAGAGGCTTTACTTGGGACTCTATTTTAGTTTACAAATCACACAAGTATTAATGTTTCCTTGTTAATACTATTATAGCATGAATGTAAACATTTATCATAAACACAAAGATATAATAATAACTATATTTATTATTGCCTCTAGGGCATACCTCCAACAGTCTCCCACTTGCACTAGAGTCATCTAATCTAGATTACATGGTAATATACCGAACACCCATGGCAGTTTGGTGCTGGTCATGTTTTGCCCTCAGGAGAGGTTTAGTCAACGGATCTGCCACATTCAGATCTGTGTGTACTTTGCAAATCTTTATGTCCCCATCTTGGACATGTTCTCGAATAGCGTGAAAACGTAGCTTGATATGCTTCAGCTTCTTGTGTGACCTTGGTTCTTGCGCATTGGCTATGGCGTCCATGTTATCACAGTAGATTGACATTGGGTCCAGCGCACTAGGAACCACACCGAGCTCTGTAATGAACTCTTTCATCCATATCGCTTCTTGTGAAGCCTCCAAAGCAGCCATGTATTCCGATTCAGTTGAAGGTCTCGCCACAACGCTTTGCTTTGCACTCTTCCAGCTAACTGCTACACCATTCAAAGTAAATACGTATCCAGATTGAGATTTAGAATCATCCGGATCGGTGTTCCAACTAGCATCGGTGTAACCATTAACAACGAGCTGTTCATCACCTCCATAAGAAAGAACCATATCCTTAGTTCTTCTCAAGTACTTAAGGATGTTTTTGACCGCTATCCAATGATCCACTCCTGGATCACTTTGATATCTGCTAGTTAAACTAACAACATATGCAATGTCGGGTCTAGTACATAGCATGGCATACATTAGAGATCCTATGGCTGAGGCATATGGAGTCTTACTCATCCTTTCTCTATCTTCTGCCTTTGTTGGACTTTGAGTTTTACTCAACGTCGTATTGGGAAACATGGACAAGAACCCTTTCTTGCTATCTTCCATTCCAAACCTCTTCAGAACTTTGTCCAAATATGTACTTTGTGACAATGATATTAGGCGTCTCGATCTATCTCTATAAATCTTTATGCCTAATATGTAAGCTGCTTCGCCAAGATCCTTCATTGAAAAACTATTATTCAAATATTCTTTGACACTATTAAGAAGGTCTACATCATTCCCAATCAACAATATGTCATCTACATATAGTATTAAGAATGCTACAGAGCTCCCACTCACTTTCTTGTAAATACAAGCTTCTCCATAAGTTTGTATAAAACCAAAACTTTTGATTAGCTTATCAAAACGTTGATTCCAACGTTGATTCCAACTTCGGGATGCTTGCTTCAATCCATTAAATGCTCACCAAACTCGTAACTTAGATATTCACCTCCACGATCAGAACGCAGAAATTTAATCTTCTTGTTACGTTGATTCTCTACCTCACTTTGAAATTCCTTAAACTTCTCGAAAGTTTCAGACTTATGTTTCATGAAATAGATATACCCATATCTACTCAAGTCATCCGTGAAGGTAAGAACATAACGATAACCACCGCGCGATGCTACACTCATTGGACCACACACATCGGTATGTATGATTTCCAATAAGTTCGTAGCTCGCTCCATCATACCAGAAAATGGAGTCTTAGTCATTTTTCCCATCAGACATGCTTCGCATCTTTCAAGTGATTCGAAATCAAGTGATTCAAGAAGTCCATCGGAATGGAGTTTCTTCATACGCTTCACTCCAATGTGACCAAGACGACAATGCCACATATAGGTCGAGTTATCGCTCGATTTCAAACGTTTAGCCTCAATGTTATTAATATGTGTATTTCCACTATCGAGATTCAATAAGAATAGACCACCTATCAAAGGTGCATGTGCATAAAATATATTACTCATATAAATCGAACAACCATTATTCTCGGACTTAAACAAGTAACCATCTCGCAATAAACAAGATCCCAATATAATGTTCATGCTTAACGCAGGCACCAAATAACAATTATTGAAGTATAAAACTAATCCCGATGGTAGATGAAGAGGTAGCGTGCCGACCGCGATCACATCAACCTTTGATCCATTTCCTACGCGCATCGTCACCTCGTTCTTCGCTAGCTTCCGTTTATTCTGCAATACCTGTTTCAAGTTACAAATGTGAGCAACCGATCCAGTATCAAATACCCAGGCACTACTACGAGTAATAGTGAGATACACATCAATAACATGTATATCGGATATACCTTTCTTCTTGATGTTGCCGTTCTTCAAATCCGCCAAGTACTTTGGGCAATTCCGCTTCGGACCTTCTCCCTTGCGGTAAAAGCACTCGATGTCAGGCTTAGGTCCAGCCTTGGTCTTCTTCGTCGGCGTGGTAACTTTCTTACCACCCTTCTTGAAGTGTCCCTTTTGCTTAGACTTGCCTTTCTTGAATTTGGTGGTCTTATTGACCAACGACACTTGGTGCTCTTTCTTGATCTCCACTTTTGCAGATTTCAACATGGCGAAGAGTTCTGGCAACGTCTTGTTCATGTTTTGCATGTTGTAGTTCATCACAAAGTTCTTGTAACTTGGTGGTAGTGATTGAAGGACACGGTAAATCCCCAAAGCATTAGGAATCACTATACCCAAGCTTTGAAGTTTGTTTGCGTGCCCAGACATCTTAAGCACATGCTCACTGACGGAGCTGCCTTCTTCCATCTTGCAGTTAAAGAACATTTCAGAAGCCTCATAGATCTCAATTGCCGCATGAGTCTCAAAGATCAATTTGAGATCACGGACAATATCATGTGGGTCTGAATTCTCAAACCTTTTACAAGCTCGATTCTAAACCATACAAGATAGCACACCGAATCGTGGAGATGAGTCTTGAGTGAGGTAAACATTCTTTACTTCATCGGTAGAAGTAGCTGCAGTGGGTCACCCAATGGTGCATCCGACATAGGTCAAATTACCAGCTGTGAGGACAATCCTCAAATTGCGGAACCAATCCGCGAAGTTGCTTCCATTGTTTTTCAACTTTTCTTTCTCTAGGAACGCATTAAAATTGATGGTAGGGGCCACCATTGATCTACAACATATTTGCAATAGTTTAGACTAAGTTTATGACAAATTGAGTTCTAATTAATAGTTAAATTAATCTAGGTGAACTCCCACTTAAAACAATATCCCTCACATTGTTTTAGTGATCACACGAACCAAATCCACCACATCAAAACCGATCATCACGAGAGTTGATGTAGCTTCAATGGCGAACAATCGACATGTTCATCATATCTACTATATGACTCATGCTTTACCTTTCGGTGATCCGTGTTCCGAGACCATGTCTGTACATGCTAGGCTCATCAAGATCAAACCTTAGCTTCCGCATGAGCAAATCTGGCTTGCTCACGTTGTATACACTTGCGGAATCTAACACACCCGATCATCACGTGGTGCTTCGAAACAACAAGCTTTAGCAACGGTGCTTACTAAGGGTGAACACTTTTAGGACTTGAAATTCATGTGCATGAGGGATCATCTTATAATGCTACCGTCGTTAACTAAGCAATACAAGATGCATAAAGGATTAACATCACATGCAATTCATAATATGTGATATGATATGGCCTTTCTTCTTTGTGCTTCCGATCTCCATCTTCAAGCACGAACATGATCTCCATCATCACCGGCATTGCATCAAGGTCAATTATGCCGCTTCATGGTTGTCGTCCACCAGCTTCAACTATTACAACTACTTTGAATAGACACGCGGGTCTTAACATAAATTAAAGACAACCATATGGCTCCTGCCGGTTGCCAACTTACAATAAGGAACATTGCATACATCAAATATAATCACAATCATGGCCATATCACATCACATCACACCCCTGGAAAACAAAGTTAGACGCCTCTACTTTCTTTGCATGTTTTACGTGGTTTGGGGCTTTCAATAAGTGTCGTTCTAACTTATGAACAATAACCACAACATTGATACTAGCATTGTTAATCACCCGTTGTAAATTTAATCTTAACTATGTTGGGAGAAACAGGCACCCGCAAAGCCACTTATGCAATACAAGTTGCATGTCAAGCATGGAGCAAGTCTCATGAATGATGTCATGTAAGGTTAGCCCGGGCCGCTTCATCCCACCATCCCGCAAGATGCAAAGTACACAAGAAGCAATCGACAATAAAAGCATCAACGCCCACAATGACCATTGTGTTCTACTCGTGCAATAGATCTACATATAGACACGGCTCTGATACCACTGTAGGGTTTCGTAGCATGGAAAACAAAAAATTTCTACCGCATACAAACAAACAAGCCAAGATCTATCTACTAGATTGTAGCAACGAGTCGATGGAATAACTCACCCTCGAAGATTCCAAAGTGTTTAACGAGAGCGGATTCTCGTGGGTGATGTAGTCGTACTCTTCCCGATCTCAAGATCGCGTAGACGGTCCTTCCGGCGCTGCGTTAAGCAGCGCTCCATGATCGGTCACGTTCGATTTTCGTGAAGACCTTCCTCTCCCTTGTTCCAGCAGGCAGCGGAGGTTGTAGCACTCTCCTCGCGATTCCGGCAGCACGACGGCGTGGTACCGGAAGTAGAGGGGAGATCTCGCAAGGCTTCGCCTTAAGCCGGAGCGAGTATGGTGGACTACGAGAGAGCTCCTCGACGATCTAGGGTTTAGACACACCAAGGAGGAGGTGCTAGGGCCGGCGGCTAGGGCTTGGGGTTGCCCAATTCGGCGGCTAGGGGAGAAACCCTAGGCGGCGGCGGCTATGGTGGGCGGCGGCGGCTAGGTTAGGGTTTAGAAGGGGGGCAACTTGTGTGCTAGGAGGGGCAGCCCTGCCCCTCCTTTTATAGGTGGGAGGCGCCGGCCAAGGGGAGAGGAGTCCCTCCCCAACTCGGATCCCAAGTGGGCCGGCGGTGGAGGGGAGGAACTCTTCCCCAACTCGGTTTCCACCTTCCCCTCCACTTCACAAAATAGCCGTTTGACTTTTCAAATTGGCGTTTGACTTTTCAAACTAGGACTTGATTAAACCCTTTATTTTGTTCAGCGATGACACCTAGTACATGATGCAATCATTCAAACTTGATATGACACATTCATGTACCCTTCCCCTCCGGAGTGCCAGACATTCTGGAACCTTCTAGAACATTCCCGATGAAAACACCGGAACCATTCTCCAACCCCGAAACAGGACTTTCCTTATATGAATCTTATTCTCCAGACCATTCTGGATCTCCTCGTGATATCCCGGATCCCATCCGAGACTCCGAACAACATTCGGTCTCTTACTCATCATTCCATAACTACTCAAACAACGTCGAATCCTTAAGTGTGTCTCCCTACGGTTCGTGAATTATGCGGACATGATCGAGACACTTCTCCGATCAATAACCAATAGAGGAATCTGGAAATTCATATGGCTCCCACATATTTCTACGATTACTTTGCGATCGAATGAACCACTTACATACGATACCAATTTCCCTTTGTTTCACGATACTTTACTTATCCGAGGTTATGATCATCGGTATCTCTGCATACCTAGTTCAACCTCGTTACTGATAAGTACTCTTTTCTCGTTCCTGTGATATGTGATCCCTTGTGAACCAGTCACATGCTTGCAAGCTAATTGGATGACATTCCACCGAGAGGGCCCAGAGTATATCTATCCGTCATATGGATGGACAAATCCCACTCTTGATCCATGTGTCTCAACCAATACTTTCCGAACACTTAATGCCACCTTTATAGCCACCCAGTTACGGTGTGGTGTTTGATGTCATCAAAGCATCCTTCCAGTGAAGGTGATATGCATGATCTCATGGTCGAAGGAATTAGGTTACTATGTATCGTAAAGCATATAGCAATTGAACTATTAAAATGACTTGATCTTTATGCTACGCTTATCTATAGGAGTATGTCCACCATATCATTCTCCTAACGATATGATCTTGTTGTTAATAACATCTTAATGTTCATGATAGGGAAACCACAATCATTTATTAACCAACAAGCTAGTATTATAAAGAGGCTTTACTAGGGACTCTATTTTAGTTTACAAATCACACAAGTATTAATGTTTCCTTGTTAATACTATTATAGCATGAATGTAAACATTTATCATAAACACAAAGATATAATAATAACTATATTTATTATTGCCTCTAGGGCATACCTCCAACAGGAAGAACTTCTGATCCCCCCGATCTAGGGACGACAGTGGCGTTGGCTACAAAAGGTTTCATGGAGTTTTTGATCGGGTGCCTAGAGTTTCTGCATCGGGGGCTTCTTATAGGCGAAGGGGCGAGTCTGGGAGGCGGCCAGGGGCCCCACACCCTACCCAGGCGCGGGGTGGGCCCACCCGTGCCTAGGGGGGGGTCTGGCCGCCCTGGTTTGCTTCTCCGTCTCGTCTTCTGGCTTCGTGTCCACCATGGTAAAATATTGACTTTGGCTTTTGTCCCGTCCAATTCCGAGAATATTGATTTTCTGCCTTTCTGGAACCAAAAAACAGAAGAAAACAGGCATTGTGGCAACTTGTTAATAGTTTAGTTCCAGAAAAGATATAAAAATACCTCAAAGTGTAGACAAAGTAAAGCAAAGTAGATACTAAACAAGCATGGAGCATAAAAAATTATAGATACGTTTCCGACGTATCAAACATCCCCAAGCTTAACTCCTGCTCGTCCTCGAGTAGGTAAGTGATAAAAGACTAATTTTTGAGGTGACATGCACCATCAAAACCATGATCAAACCATTTGCAAGCATTGAAAGCTGGGATCAAAGAACTCTAAACATGTGCATGAATGATGGAGTTCTAACAATAGGACATAGTAACTATGCATGCAACATGAAAGGCTACAAACAAAGATTATGAATAACATGCATTGAAAAACGTTTGTTTGTTTCACATACAGAAAACATAACATAGTGGTAATCAGCTTGTCCCTCATAGAGTAGCAAATAGATGCATAGGACACCTTCAAAGTTCACAAGGGTGACTAGAAACAAGTAACACAAGAACAAGTAATATCACAATATGCATCAATCAATAAGTTTTGGGACACTGCACACAGAATGACAACTATGCTCTCTTAATGGTGCCTAAAAGTAGAAGGTGGAGACTCAAATAGTGGTGGAAGAAAGGCCTTTCATAAAGGAAGCAGTGATTTCAAGTTTCAAAAATAGCTTCCAAAAATTATGGTACTGTTAGCTTTCATCCCTCATTGCCCCTATCATAAGCATCTTGAAGTGGTTAAGGTTAAAGTGAACAAAGATGGAGTATATACTTGACAAAGTATAAGTTGGCAATCTCAAGTCCCTTGAATACGAGGGCCACACCTCATGCTACTCAACTTCAGTCACCTATAAGTTCTTATCATTGTAAGTACATGCGTATCATAGAGAACGCCAGCAGGTACCTTGCACATGGTACAGGAGCTATCCCATAACCAAAATGACAAGGCAAGCAGACAATAAGCATCTCAGCGATCTTTTTATTTACTATATGCATAGCTTTTTATTGAGGATGCTTCATAGATAGCTCACTATGGTGATGCTGCAAGTTTCCACCATGATTAGGCATGGCTTAGGCTAGCGTCCCAGACATTTCTCTAACACAAAATACAAACTCCATGGACTTACAAGTTCCCTCTTTATTTCACACCGGTGACATCCATAGACAAAAGAGCATGATATCAACTGAGTACAAAGTACAAGTGCAATGTTGAAAACGTTCCCAGTGATAGCACGGTTCTGCTAATTCCAACGTATAAGTGCAAGCATATACAACATAGATGACACAATGGTTCAAGTTTATTAGGGGCAAAGAATATAAAGTGTGCCATCAAGTTTGTGAGGGCTTTAATCACTAAGTTTTCACATAACAAAATACTTTTTTTAATCGGGAGATAGATGAAAACAAGAATATAGTTGGAATGGTGTAACACACCATGCATAGGAGTTTTTAGTAGACACTTTGGAATAACTTGATTTCTTTGGAGTTGGAAGCATGACTAGAACTTACTCATACAAGTGGAGGCTAGCAAAAGACTGGGAGCAACCAACTAAGAGAGCAATAATGGCCAAAATCATGCAGAGCAACAAAACATTACTAATCAAAGCATAGAGTGGTACTACAAGTCAAGGACTAAATGATCATAGAGGCTATGGTGACTTTTCATAGTCATAACATGGTGTGAGCATGTACCAAGTCAACCCAAACAAAGCATCAAAGGAGAATACCACAATACTATGCTTTTGCATGCTAAAACAACACATAATTTCTTCAAGGCACACTAAGCAATCCCAATTGTTTGGAACAACACATCCTACAACAATAATCACTAAGCATAATGCCAAAACAACACTTAGCATGTCATGCTAAAGTCTAAGTCACAGTCAATACAAGCTCCTCTTGCACTTATCAAGCAAGAACTTGCTACTCCTTTCCAACACCAAGCAACTTATTTGAAACAACACAGTGGTAACGGGGGTCCAAACTACTTTATTCAAGCAAACTAAACAAAATAAGCAAACCAAACAAAAACTAAGACACTCCAAGAACAACACAACAGTGTATGAAACAATAAAAACGAAGTGTCTAGATAGACCCGAGCTTTTTATTGATGAAGAAGGGGATGGGCATCCCCAAGCTTTGACGCTTGTACCTCTTGGATATTTCTTTGGGTGACACCGGGGTGGCATCCCCAAGCTTGAGCTTTTGTCCATTCTTCATCTCATTACATCATTCTCTCTCTACACCTGAAATTTTTCCTTTATATAAAACTTCACACAATCTTCATTAGCAACATTAGTGTATTCAAAAGATAACCTTTAGGTAAAGCTTTGGAATAGCAAGACTTTTCACAAAAAACATAAGCTACAGTAGCAACTCCTCCAAAAGGTTAAATTCCCCAAAAGAGAACTCAAAAAGGAATCAATAAGAAGCAAATGCAAATAATGGCAGAAATCTGTCAAAACAGACCAGCAGGTACAAATCGATTTTTTTTGCACATCTTCTGTTGCTCAAATCAAAAAGTGCTTAACTAACGAAAGTTAGCAAACATACTGGGGGATTTATTCGTAAAATTTCAGTTCAGTCCGTGTTACAGAGACTCCTCGCGATTTTTTTGGTGGAGGACAGAAATCTGTTTCGGGACAGCAACTCCCCAAATCTTACTTCCCTCTCATTAGAGGTCATTCTTGGCACAAAAAGCAAACAAAAAGGATAAGAAGAGGTCATTACTGAAGTAATAACTTCCAAGACTCAAGGAAACTCTTGGGTTATCTCCCAACAAGTACTTTTCTTTAACGCCTTTAAGTTAGGCTCAGAAAGTTTGAGAAAATGCTCACATAATAAATATGAATTGAAGTCAAAGAAAGCATCAAGAAGCAAATTCAAAACACATTTAAGTCTAACCCACTTCCTATGCATACGAATCTTGTAATAAAATAAATTCTCAAAGAACAAAGTGACATGCATAGGAAGATAAAACAAGAGTAACTTCAAAGCTTTCAGCACATAGAGAGGTGTTTCAGTACCATGAAAACTTCTATAACCATATTTTCCTCTCTCATAATAATGTTCAGTAGCCTCATGAATAATCTCAACAATATAACTATCACATAAAGCAGGCTTTTCATGATCTACAAACACATAATTTCTATCAAGCTCAAAAATAGTGGGATTAAAACCTTCACAGGTTTTACCCAGAGTAGATATTTCAAAAGGGTCCACAGGAACATAACATTCATCCTCCTTTGGTAAGCATGGGGGACAATCAAATAATGTAAGGGATAAAGAGTTACTCTCATTAGAAGGTAGACATGGGTAGATCCATTCTTCCTCCTCTTGACCATCACTCTCCTCCTCTTTTTCATCTAATGAGCTTTCAGTTTCAGCAATTTCTTCTTCCATAGGCTCCTACAAGGTATTAGTCTCTTCAAAATGTGGAAAACACCTATTAAAATATTTAAGAATATAGCCATTTTCTTCCTTGTAATTATCAAAGCAAAATTTAAGTATCTCAAAAACCTCATGTTTATAAGGTGCATCATCAGTATTTTCAAGCAAACTGGCAAGTTCAAATGCACCCTTGAAGGCAATAAATTCTTCAATCTGTTCCACATCATAAAAGTCATAATTTCCTTTAACATAAGAGGAAATGGTAACATTATCATTGTACTCACATTGAAAAGGGAGGTGTTTATACCTGCTATAGCAACAAGCTATATCAAAGCAGTAAGTAACATTATAAGTAAGCACACATCTCTAGCAATAGTATTCAACTTATTAATTTGTTCCCATAAGTGTTTCCCTTTTTGTGATAAACGGTGTTCCTTATAATAATGCTTTTGTTCTTCCGTGAACCCACCTTACCAATAAGAACTAGTTTCAAAGAAACCATCCATTGATAGAAACCATGACCAAGCAAGGCAATAACAGACCACCAACTAGAGTAGGAACTAATTTTGGTGTGTTTTTAATAAATAAAGCAAACCAAACTAAACTAATTTTTTTGAGTTTTGAATAGAGGCAAACAAAACAAAGCAAAAGAAACTAAGCAAACTAAAAACAAACTAAAGAGAAAGGAAGTGAAGGACTCCCCTTGTGAAGACGTCCTTATCCTCCCCGGCAACGGTGCTAGAAAACTTGTTGATGGCGCCTCGTTGACGTGGGAGTCTCTTCTTCTTCGTCCCCCGGCAACGGCGCCAGAAAATCTTGATGCGTGGTGCTTGACAACACTTCTTCGGGAAACCCCAAGAGCAAGGTGTGATGAGCACAACAGCAAGTCTTCCCTTAGTAGAGACCGAGGTTATCGAACCAAAAGGAGGAAGGAAACGTCACACAGGTGTTGCAAGCAACGTGGAAACCTGCACAACACAAACTGAAGACTTTGCCCCAACGAATCAGTGAGGTTGTCAAGCTCACCGGTTTGCTGTAACAAAGGATTAAACATATAGTGTGGAAGGTAATGGTTTGCAACAAGTAAACAAGTAATAGTGGAAGATGTATCAATGGTAAATATTGGACCGGGGTCCATAGTTCACTAGAGGTGCTCTTCTTAGATAAACAACATGTCATGAAGGGTAAACAAATTATAGCAGGGCAATTGACAGGAACTGAGCAAGGCATAACAATGCAATACCAGACAAAAAGATCCTATGAGATTCGATTGGGCAATACAACTATATACATAGACCGCCATCCAACTGCATCTATGACTAGAAGTCCACCTTCAGGTTATCATCCGAACCCCCTCCAGTATTAAGTTGCAAGCAACATACAACTGCTTTAAGCAAAGTGTGTAAGGTAAACAATCCACTTGTTCTATGAACAAGAGACCATTGTTTTCTCCCTAGTGGCAACAACACATCTACAACCGAAGAGATTTCTGTCACTTCCATTGGAAACTAGAGGCATGAACCCACTATCGAGCATAAATACCCCCTCTTGGAGTCACTAGCAACTACTTGGACATACTAACAACGGAGAGAATACAAGATCACAAACAACACTAACATGATAGTATCAAATAGACAAAACCATTAATCAATCTGACATAGTAATCTCAATATCCATCGGATCCCCGCAAACACAACATGCATGATTACAAATAGATTAGATCTTGATCATGAACGGAGCTCACAAGATCTATACATGAAAGCACAAGGAGGAGATACAACCATCTAGCTACTACATGGACCCATAGTCCAAGGTGGAACTACTCACGATTCATACCGGAGAGAAGGCCTCCGGGATGATCTCCCCTCCGGCAGGGTGCCGAGAAGAACTTTAGATCCCCCCTGATCTAGGGACCACGGTGGCGGCGGCTATAGAAGGTTTCGTGGATTTTTTATCGGGTGCCTAGGGTTTCTGCATCGGGGGCTTCTTATAGGCGAAGAGGCAAAGCTAGGAGGCGTCCAGGGGCCCCACACCCTACCCAGGCGCGGGGTGGGCCCACCCGCTCCTGGGGGGGTCTGGCCGCCCTGGTTTCCTTCTCCGTCTCGTCTTCTGGCTTCATGTCCCCCACGATAAAATATTGACTTTGGCTTTTGTCCCGTCTAATTCCGAGAATATTGATTTTCTGCCTTTCTGGAACCAAAAACAGGAGAAAACAAGCAACTGGCATTGTGGCAACTTGTTAATAGATTAGTTCCATAAAAGATATAAAAACACCTCAAAGTGTAGACAAAGTAAAGCAAAGTAGATACTAAACAAGCATGGAGCATCAAAAATATAGATACGTTTCCGACGTATCACCCGACAAGCTTGAACCCAAAGTGGAAAAATGCGTCTTCATAGGATACCCGAAGGAAAGTATTGTGTATACCTTCTATCATAGATCCAAGGGCAAAATCTTCGTTGCCAAGAATGGATCCTTTCTAGAGAAGGAGTTTCTCTCGATAGAAGTGACTGGAAGGAAAGTAGAACTCGACGAGGTTGTCAGACCATCTATCGGATTTAAGAGTAGCGCAACACCGGAAGAAGTTCCTGTGGCGCCTACACCAATAAGAGAGGAAGCTAATGATGTTGATCATGAAACTTCGGTTGAAGTTACTACGAAACCTCGCAGGTCAACGAGAACTCGTACCACTCCCGAGTGGTATGATCCCGTTATGAGTGTCATGTTGGTGGACAACACCGACGACTCAACGACATATGAGGAAGCAATGATGAGCCTAGATTCCAATAAATGTCAAGAAGTCATGAAATCCGAGATTGGATCCATGTACGAAAACCAAATATGGACTTTGGTGGACTTACAGGATAGCCGGAAGGCTGTCGAGAACAAATGTATTTTCAAGAAGAAGACAAATGCTGATGGAAATGTTACTGTCTATAAAGCTCGACTTGTCACAAAAGGGTTTCGGCAAATTCAAGGAGTTGACTACGATGGGACTTTCTCACCAGTAGCGAAGCTAAAGTCTGTGAGGATTTTCTTAGCAATTGCTGCATATTATGATTATGAGATATGGCAGATGGATGTCAAAACAGCGTTCCTCAATGGAGACATTGATGAAGAGTTGTATATGGTACAACCCAAAGGTTTTGTCGATCCTAAATATTCTAACAAGGTATGCAAACTTCAATGGTCCATTTATGGATTGAAGCAAGCATCTCGAAGTTGGAATCAACGTTTTGATAAGGTAATCAAAAGTTTTGTTTTATACAAACTTATGGAGAAGATTGTATTTACAAGAAAGTGAATGGGAGCTTTGTAGCATTCCTAGTACTATATGTGGACGACATATTGTTGATGTAGGGGTTCGTAGCATGGAAAACAAAAATTTTCTATCGCATACAAACAAACAAGCCAAGATCTATCTACTAGATTGTAGCAACGAGTCGATAGAGGAACTCACCCTCGAAGATTCCAGCGGTTAACGAGCAGATTCTCGTGGGTGATGTAGTCGTACTCTTTCCGATCTCAAGATCGCGTGACGATCCTTCCAGCGCCACGTTCGGCAGCGCTCCCAATGGTCGATCGGTCCGTAAATTTTCGATGAAGACCTTCCTCTCCTTGTTCCATGAGGCCGGAGGTTGTAGCACTCTCCTCGCGATTCCGGCTGTGGCGTGGTGGTAGGAAGTAGAGGGAGATCCTGAGGCTTCGACTTAAGCCGGTGAGAGTATGGTGGAGATTATGAGAGAGGCTATTAGTGGTCTAGTAATTAGACACACCAATTAGAAGGCACTAAACCAATTAGAAGGCTCTAAAACGAAATAGCTCTAAACCGGGTTTAGATCTAGGGTTTAGATTAGAGGATAGGAACTTGTGTGTGTTAGGAGGGGAGCCCTGCCCCTCCTTATATAGGTGGGAGGGCTGGCCGGCCAAGGGGAGGGAGTGGAGTCCCTCCCCAACTCGGCCTTGGAGTGGGCGCCGGCAGGAGGAGGAATCCCTCCCCAACTCGGTTTCCACTTCTCCTCCTCTTTCCACTTTCCAAAAACTTGCCGTTTGACTTTCAAACTAGCCGTTTGACTTTTCAATTTAGGATTTGAATAAACCCTTTATTTCGGACAGCGAACACACTTAGTACATGATGCAATCATTCCAACTTACAATGACACATTCATGTACCCTTCCCCGGAGTCTTGGGACATTCCGGGACCTTCTAGAATGTTCCCGATGAAAACAGGAACCATTCCCCAACTCGGCAGGACTTTCCTTATATGAATCTTATTCTCCGGACCATTCCGGATCACCTCGTGATATCCCGGATCCCATCCGAGACTCCGAACAACATTCGGTCTCTTTCTCATAATACCATAACTACTCAAACAACGTCGAATCCTTAAGTGTGTCTCCCTACGGTTCGTGAATTATGCGGACATGATCGAGACACTTCTAACAATAACCAATAGAGGAATCTGGAAATTCATATGGCTCCCACATATTTCTACGATTACTTTGCGATCGAATGAACCACTTACATACGATACCAATTTCCCTTTGTCTCACGATATGTTACTTATCCGAGGTTATGATCGTCGGTATCTCTGCATACCTAGTTCAACCTCGTTACTGACAAGTACTCTTTTCTCGTTCCCGTGATATGTGATCCCTTGTGAGCCAGTCACATGCTTGCAAGCTAATTGGATGACATTTCACCGAGAGGGCCCAGAGTATATCTATCCGTCATGTGGATGGACAAATCCCACTCTTGATCCATGTGTTTCAACCAATACTTTCCGAACACTCAATGCCACCTTTATAGCCACCACATTACGGTGTGGTGTTTGATGACATCAAAGCATCCATCCAGTAAAGGTGATATGCATGATCTCATGGTCGAAGGAATTAGGTTACTATGTATCAGAAAGCATATAGCACTTGAACTATTGAAATGACTTGATCTTTATGCTACGCTTATCTATAGGAGTATGTCCACCATATCATTCTCCTAACGATATGATCTTGTTGTTGATAACATCTCAATGTTCATGATATGGAAACCACAATCATCAATCAACCAACAAGCTAGTGAAGTATAGAGGCTATACTAGGGACTTCTAATTAAGTTTACAAATCACACAAGTATTAATGGTTTCCTTGTTAATACTATTATAGCATGAATGTAAACATTTATCATAAGTATGAAGATATGATAATAACCTACTTTATTATTGCCTCTTGGGCATATCTCCAACAGTCTCCCACTTGCACTAGAGTCAATAATCTAGTTTCAAACCTTTGTGTTTTCAACACCTATGGCTTTCTGGTGTTGTATGTACACGATTGCTAGTGGTTAATCGATCTCCGGATCGACACTTCCGGTCCGTGTGTAATTGCATGTCTTTCGTCTCTACGCATCACTCATTCTCTAATGAGATGGCTTTGTATAAATTTGGTCTTCGGTGTGACCTTTAGTTCTTTGGGGTTAAAACATGTTGACAATATTGTTACAATATATCTTCATAGTATTATCCTTGTGAACTACACCTAGTTTGATAACAAACTACTTGACACAAATGCCCTCTTTTGCTGCTATAATAGGTCATATACTTAGCCTTTTGTTGTAGTATCTGTCACAATGTCTTAACTTTGGAACTCATCCAAATCCATTATGGAACTCACTTTCCATTATATTGTGCCACCCTTAGTTTAGATTGAGATAAACTAAATTTGTACTTTGTGACAAAGCTAGTATCAATGTAGTACTTTTACAATGAACTAACCATCTATTTGTCACTTCTACAAATAATATATTCTTAGTTCTTCCAAAAGATCATAAGAATATCCTTACTATCGTCCAATGATCATCTTATGAATCATTCTGGTATATGCTCATAATATTTATAGCATAGGACATATCTGGATTTGTACATATCACAGTATGATTGATATAAATACTCTTTGTGATTTCATACATCAAGTATCAATCTATACTTGAATCTTTGTTTCACTTACCAAGTGCCAATACACTTGAATATATCATCAACATTGAACTCTTTCAATCCTTTCTGTGCAACAAGAACCTTTCTTGTAGTTTCTATATTGAATTCATTCAATATATCGTCTATGTACTTCTGGCACAACCATATTAGCGTCTATTGATTCCAAATATTTGGGTTTTGCCTAAGTCTTTCATCGGGATGAAATTCTTAATATGTGTTAATAAAAGATACATTATTTCCAATCAACAATATGTCTTCCACATAATGTATTAGAAACATGTCTTAGCGCTCCCACTTAATTTCTTGCAAATGCAAGCATCTTCATTGTCTCTGATGAAATTAAACTCTTTTAACAGTTTCATCATAGTGAAGATTCCAACTCCGCTATGCTTACTTCAACCATTGAAGTTTGCATATGCTTTTAGCATCCTTTGAATTAACAAAACCCTTTGGACCGTGTCATGCACACGTCCTAGGTAACCATTCTATTAGAAGAACTTGTTTTGTTTATTCTACTACCACATAACAAATTATATGTAGTGGTTGCTACATTAATCCGTCTAGACTAAAATTCGCTATGAAAGATCAAATCTTGTCATATACAACCTTTGAACATTGTTGTGAACTCTTTCCCAACATGTCGACTATTTCATAGATGTGAAACATCCATGTCTACTTCTTTATAGATCCAAACACATCTGCAAGGTCTTACACCTTTTTCGAGGGTCCTTCAAGTTCTAAACTTGATTTCTCGTGTATGGAACTATCACGGATTATATGGCTTCAAGCCATTTGACGGAGTCAGGGCCCATCATCGCTTCTTTGCATGTAGTAGGTTCATTATTCTCAAATAATGATTCAACCCTCAAATCTTGGTATTTGATTGTTCATCCGACCTACTTGGTTCAATAGAAACTTAGACCTCCGTGACCACAACCTTTGAGGCACGTGAGCCATGAGCATTGTTGCTGCCTCCGGAACACTTTTCGGTGCTGCGCAACTCTGCACATATAGCTAAGGTTCCTTTAACCTTATCAAAGTTCTATCGTCCTCCCACTTAACTTTTCACGAAAAATTCCTTCTCAAAGAAACTTGACGTTCTAAGCGACAAACACTTTTGTCTCCGGTGTTTATGGAGGAATATTTAACATTTATACAAAGACAGGTTTATCCGACTTTGGTTGCACACATCTTTCTTATGCATAGCATACCAATGTTTAAGAAAGGACTACTTGGGTTTTATCCCAAACCATAACCTTATATGGTGTCATTTCAGCGGATTATGATGGAGCTCTTTTAGTGGAAAACGGTAGTCTCTAAAGCTTTTAATCTTTAAAATATAATGGCAGTTTTATGAATTATACCTTTGATCTTACCATGTCAAACAAGGTTTAATTACATATCTCGAATGCTCCATACTCTTATGGTGTTTTCGGGAAATGCAAATCCACGGAACTATTCCATAAATCTTAGGTATTATGCTAAACTTGTAACTTAAATATCTTCCTTTATGATCTTATCATAAACTATTCATATTCTTGTTACAATGATTTTGCACTTCATCTTGAAAGTCTTTGAACTTTTCAAGTGTTTCATACTTTATCCTTATTAAGTAAATATTCATATATTCACTCAAATTTTCGGAGAAAGCATATGAAGTTGAAATTCATCGCTCTTGACTACACATAATGGACTTTGTACAACAATATGTACAAGTTCAAATAAGCTAGTCATTCGTTCCCTTTTGGCCTATGAACGAAGTTTTAATTATCTCTAGGAAAGTTTCACAAACGTCATTTGATCAAAAATCAAAAGACTCCAAAATTCCATCCACATGGAGTTTCTTCATGTTTTCTTTCCAATATAATTTAAACGGCGATGTCACTTCCTAAGTGATCTTTCAATCAATTTGTCTTTCGACAATTTTAGCACTAGTTTTATGGATGTGATTTATCCAACGAGATTTGTGAATCATCCATCTTTTATGGATTACGGCAATTATTTGAACAACCCTTTTGTTCTCATAATACCTGATAAAATAAATCTTGAAGGCAAGCTTTGATGTTTAACGAGCAACATAATAACCCTTTATTTGTTCTCGATGAACATCATCACATATTCTTTTGCTTTTTACTTAGGCCATTGTAGTTCATGAATTGTGTTGTTTCGTATGACGATTCACACCAACAAATTCAGTATCAAATGCTTAAGAACCACTTTGTTTAATAAGCAAAGAATATAGCCATAACATGTATATCATGTATATACTTTAAGCTGAACAATTCTAATCTTTTCTTTTCTGCCACATATTTATGAGATTCTCTTTCAGTATTTCTGTTTGAAAGAATCTATCAACATCAATAGTGGAGTCATACATATGACACATAGTCCAAAGCGTGTATAGTTAAATACCAATGTCTTTGAACTTGCACTTTGAAGTAGATCACCATTATCAAATATTTGGTGTTCTTTCAAATTCCTTTCTTTAGTAATCTCTTGGTGTAGTAAACATTTTACCTACATCAAATATTCACCCTCATCATGGACTTATCCATGATCTAGCTACTTTTAGCTTGTAACAGTGAATCGTGAGTATAATGTTGCTCTCCAAAACCTTTTGGAAGATTAGGACAACTAGTGTCTCCAACCTTTTGCAAATTCTCATCAAATATGAGAACATGACTTTTGCCATATTATACTCTATCATGTTGCAACCAAAACTTCGTTTCAGATATCACAATATCTTCCACACATCATGGTTTCCGAAACAACTCTTTCAGATCCTAGATAACCTTGATATTAAGATAATCTTTTGAATATCAAGAATCATGGAGACAAACATGATACTCATATACTAACACTTGGAATTGTCACTCTTGTTTTAATACCAATTATTAAACTTCATGGAGTGACCGGAACTTACTGAAAGTTTGCAATAGGACTTTAAACTTTAGATTAACACTTCAAAACAATACGATACCAGTTCGTAAAGTAACTAACCAGAATTCTATAGTTCTATCATCTCAATTATAACTAAGCGCAAGGTGGTAAACAGATGCCAATGACTACAACAACTATGCAAATTCACTTTGATTTTAGTTTATGATAAATTGAGTTCTAATTAACAATTAAATTAATCTAGGTGAACTCCCACTTAAAACAACATCCCTCACATTGTTTTAGTGATCACACGAACCAAATCCACCACATCAAAACCGATCATCACGAGAGTTGATATAGCTTTAATGGCGAACAATCAACATGTTCATCATATCTACTATATGACTCATGCTCTACCTTTCGGCAATCCGTGTTCCTGAGGCCATGTCTGTACATGCTAGGCTCGTCAAGATCAAACCTTAGCTACCGCATAAGCAAATCTGGCTTTACGTTGTATTCCACCGCGGAATCAAAGACACCCGATCATCACGTGGTGCTTCGAAGCAGCAAGCTTTGGCAACGGTGCATACTAAGGGTGAACACTTTAGAACTTGAAATTTATGTGCATGAGGGATCATCTTATAATGCTACCGTCGTCTACTAAGCAATACAAGATGCATAAAGGATTAACATCACAGGCAATTCATAATATGTGATATGATATGGCCTTTCTTCTTTGTGCTTTCGATCTCCATCTTCAAGCACGAACATGATCTCCATCATCACCGGCATAGCATCAAGGTCAATGACGCTTCTTCATGGTTGTCGTCCACCAGCTTCAACTATTACAACTATTTTGAATAGACACGCATGTCTTAACAGAAATTAAAGACAACCATATGGCTCCTGCCGGTTGCCAACTTACAATAAGGAACATTGCATACATCAAATATAATCACAATCATGGCCATATCACATCACTGCACACCCCTGCAAAACAAAGTTAGACGCCTCTACTTTCTTTGCATATTTTACGTGGTTTGGGGCTTTCAATAAGTGTCGTTCTAACTTACGAACAAGAACCACAACATTGATACTAGCATTGTTGATCACCCGTTGTAGATTGGATCTTTACTATGCTAGGAAAAACAGGCACCCGCAAAGCCACTTATGCAATACGAGTTGCATGTCAAACGTGGAGCAAGTCTCATGAACGATGTCATGTAAGGTTAGCCCGGGCCGCTTCATCCCAACATACCGCAAGATGCAAAGTACACAAAAAGCAATCTACAATAAAAGCATCAACGCCCACAATGACCATTGTGTTCTACTCGTGCAACAGATCTACATATAGACACGGCTCTGATACCACTTCAGAGGGTTCGTAGCATGGAAAACAAAAATTTTCTATCGCATACAATCAATCAAGCCAAGATCTATCTACTAGATTGTAGCAACGAGTCGATAGAGGAACTCACCTCGAAGATTCCAGCGATTAACGAGCAGATTCTCGTGGGTGATGTAGTACTCTTTCCGATCTCAAGATCGCGTGAGCGATCCTTCAGTATACGTTCGGCAGCGCTCCTTGATCGGTCACTGCGTTAAATTTTCGACGAAGACCTTCCTCTCCTTGTTCCAGTGAAGCGGAGGTTGTAGCACTCTCCTCGCGATTCCGGCAGACAGTGGTACCGGAAGTAGAGGGAGATCCATGAGGCTTCGCCAAGCCAAAAGCAGTATGGTGGAGCTTATGAGAGAGGCTATTAGTGGTCTAGTAATTAGACACACCAATTAGAAGGCTCTAAACCAATTAGAAGGCTCTAAACCGAAATAGCTCTAAACCGGGGTTTAGATCTAGGGTTTAGTTTAGAGGATAGGAACTTGTGTGTACTAGGAGGGAGCCCTGCCCCTCCTTATATAGGTGGGAGGGGCTGGCCGGCCAAGGGGAGGGAGTGGAGTCCCTCCCCAACTCGGCCTTGGAGTGGGGCGCCGGCTTGGGGAGGAGGAATCCCTCCCCAACTCGGTTTCCACTTCTCCTCCTCTTTCCACTTTCCAAAAACTTGCCGTTTGACTTTCAAACTAGCCGTTTGACTTTTCAATTTAGGATTTGAATAAACCCTTTATTTCGGACAGCGAACACACTTAGTACATGATGCAATCATTCCAACTTACAATGACACATTCATGTACCCTTCCCCCCCCGGAGTGCCGGACATTCCGGGACCTTCTAGAATGTTCCCGATGAAAACACCGGAACCATTCCCCAACTCAAACAGGACTTTCCTTATATGAATCTTATTCTCGGACCATTCGGATCACCTCGTGATATCCGGATCCCATCCGACTCGAACAACATTCGGTCTCTTTCTCATAATACCATAACTACTCAAACAACGTCGAATCCTTAAGTGTGTCTCCCTACGGTTCGTGAATTATGCGGACATGATCGAGACACTTCTCCGAACAATAACCAATAGAGGAATCTGGAAATTCATATGGCTCCCACATATTTCTACGATTACTTTGTGATCGAATGAACCACTTACATACGATACCAATTTCCCTTTGTCTCATGATATGTTACTTATCCGAGGTTATGATCGTCGGTATCTCTGCATACCTAGTTCAACCTCGTTACTGATAAGTACTCTTTTCTCGTTCCCGTGATATGTGATCCCTTGTGAGCCAGTCACATGCTTGCAAGATAATTGGATGACATTTCACCGAGAGGGCCCATAGTATATCTATCCGTCATGTGGATGGACAAATCCCACTCTTGATCCATGTGTTTCAACCAATACTTTCCGAACACTCAATGCCACCTTTATAGCCACCCTGTTACGGTGTGGTGTTTGATGACATCAAAGCATCCATCCAGTAAAGGTGATATGCATGATCTCATGGTCGAAGGAATTAGGTTACTATGTATCAGAAAGCATATAGCACTTGAACTATTGAAATGACTTGATCTTTATGCTACGCTTATCTATAGGAGTATGTCCACCATATCATTCTCCTAACGATATGATCTTGTTGTTGATAACATCTCAATGTTCATGATATGGAAACCACAATCATCAATCAACCAACAAGCTAGTGAAGTATAGAGGCTATACTAGGGACTTCTAATTAAGTTTACAAATCACACAAGTATTAATGGTTTCCTTGTTAATACTATTATAGCATGAATGTAAACATTTATCATAAGTATGAAGATATGATAATAACCTACTTTATTATTGCCTCTTGGGCATATCTCCAACAGTTGATTGGGAATGATGTAGATCTTCTTAATAGTGTCAAAGATTATTTGAATAATAGTTTTTCAATGAATGATCTTGGCGAAGCTGCTTACATATTAGGCATAAAGATTTATAGAGATAGATCGAGATGCCTAATATCATTGTCACAAAGTACATATTTGGACAAAGTTCTAAAGAGGTTTGGAATGGAAGATAGCAAGAAAGGGTTCTTGCCCATGTTGCCCAATACGACCTTGAGTAAAACTCCCTATGCCCCAGCCATAGGATCTGTCATGTATGCCATGCTATTTACTAGACCCTACATTGCATATGTTGTTAGTTTAACTAGCAGATATCAAAGTGATCCAGGAGTGGATCATTGGACGACGGTCAAAAACATCCTTAAGTACTTGATAAGAATGAAGGATATGGTTCTTTCTTATGGAGGTGATGAACAACTCGTTGTTAATGGTTACACCGATGCTAGTTGGAACACCGATCCGGATGATTCTAAATCTCAATCTGGATACGTATTTACTTTGAATGGTGCAATAGTGAGCTGGAGGAGTGCAAAGTAAAGCATTGTGGCGAGATCTTCAACTGAATCGGAATACAAAGCTGCTTCGGAGGCTTCACAAGACGTGATATGGATGAAGGAGTTCATTATAGAGCTTGGTGTGGTTCCCAGTGCGCTGGACCCAATGTCTATCTACTGTGATAACATGGGCGCCCTAGACAATGCGCAAGAAGCAAGGTCACACAAGAAGCTGAAGCATATCAAGCTGCATTTTCACGCTATTCGAGAGCATGTCTAAGATGGTGACATAAAGATTTGCAAAGTACACACAAATCTGAATGTGGCGGATCCGTTGACTAAACGTCTCTCGAGGGCAAAACATGACCAGCACCAAACCGCCATGGTTGTTCGGTATATTACCATGTAATCTAGATTAGTTGACTCTAGTGCAAGTGGGAGACTGTTGGAGATATGCCCTAGAGGCAATAATAAAAGTAGTTATTATTATATCTTTGTATTTATGATAAATGTTTATATTCATGCTATAATAGTATTAACCGGAAACATTAATACTTGTGTGATTTGTAAACTAAATTAGAGTCCCTAGTAAAGCCTCTTTATAATACTAGCTTGTTGGTTAATAGATTATCATGGTTTCCTGATCATGAACATTAAGATGTTATTAACAAAAAGATCATATCATTACGAGAATGGTGTGATGGACATACTCCTATAGATAAGCGTAGCATAAAGATCAAGTCATTTCATTAGTTCCTTTGCTATAAGATTTCTGATACATAGTAACCTAAATTCCTTCGACCATGAGATCACGCTAATCACCAGCACCGGATGGATACTTTGATGAAATCAAACACCACACCATAACTGGGTGGCTATAAAGGTGGCATTGAGTGTTCGGAAATTATGTGTTGAGGCACATGGATCAAGAGTGGGATTTGTCCATCCATATGATGGATGTATATACTCTGGGCCTTCTCGGTGGAATGTCATCCAATTAGCTTGCAAGCATGTGACTGGCTCACAAGGGATCACATATCACGGGAACTAGAAAAGAGTACTTATCGGTAACGAGGTTGAACTAGGTATGCAGAGATACCGACAATTAGACCTTGGATAAGTAAAATATCGCGAGACAAATGGAAATTGGTATCGTATGTAAATGGTTCATTCGATCGCAAAGTAATCGTAGAAATATGTGGGAACCATATGAATTTCCAAATTCCTCTATTGGTTATTGATCGAAGAAGAGTCTCGGTCATGTCTGCATAATTCACGAACCGTAGGGAGACACACTTAAGGATTCAATGTTGTTTTGTAGGTAGGAATGTAAGTAGGGAGACCGAATGTTGTTCAGAGTCTCAGATGGGATCCGGGTTATCACGAGGAGATCCGGAATGGTCCGGAGAATAGGATTTATATAAGGAAAGTCTAATTCTGGAGTTTGGGAATGATTCCGGTGTTTTCACCTGAATGATCTAGAAGGGTCTAAAAGGTTCACCAGAACGGAAAGGGAAGGGTGCATGAATGTGTCATGACTAAGTGGAATGTTTGCATCATGTCCTAGGTCAAAGGGCTATGCAAATAAAGAGTAAAATCAAACTCTAAAATTGAAAGTCAAAAGGCAAGTTTGAAAAGTCAAACTGGGACAATGTTTCCTGGTGGAGGAAGAAGAGAATCCTTCTCTCCTTCCACCACAAGCCTAGAAAGAGAGGGAGTTGGGATAGGATTCAAACGCCCCTCTCCGTATCTGCCCCTCCCTCTCATAAATAGAGGGGAGGGGGCTGCCCCTCCACACACCACCACCACCCAAGCCGTCGCCGTCGCCTGCCGTCGCCGCCAGCTAGACCACCTTATGCCGCCGCCGGCTTGCTGCCTCCGCCCTATCCTTCGCCGGCTCCACCACCTCCTCTCCGGCTTCTAAACCCTAGACATCGGGAAACCCTAATACTCCACCATAACCCGCTCCGGCTTAGGCAAAGCCCTGCGGCAGCTTCCCTCTACTTTCGACACCACGCCGTTGTGCTGCCGGAATCACGAGGAGAGAACTACAACCTCTGCTGCCTGCTGGAACAAGGGGGAGGAATGTCTTCATCAAGTACCGAACGTGTGACCGACTGCGGAAGCGCTGCCGGAACGCAGCGCCGGAAGGATCGTCTACACGATCTTGAGATCGGCAAGTGTACGACTACATCACCCACGAGAATTTGTTCTCGTTAACCGCTTTGGAATATTCGAGGGTGATTACTCTAATCGACTCGTTGCTACAATCTAGTAGATAGATCTTGGCTTGTGTGTGTTCATGCGATAGAATTTTTTTGTTTTCCATGCTACGAACCCCTACAATCACACATGTATTGATGTTCCTATCAATACAGTTATAGAATGATATAAAAAAACTATTATGAACTTAATATAATATGTCAATAATC
Organism: Avena insularis; assembly: GCA_023614405.1. Taxonomy (NCBI): domain Eukaryota; kingdom Viridiplantae; phylum Streptophyta; class Magnoliopsida; order Poales; family Poaceae; genus Avena; species Avena insularis. The sequence continues at coordinate 450,750,931 of CM042685.1, forward strand.
TATATTATTATTTGCCTCTAGGACATATTTCCAACACTTTATTACGTAACAACTCCTTCCATACACCTTTCTTCATTGAGGAGTTTTAAAAGCCATTTATTTAAAAGACATTTGTTTTTTATATCAAGTACTTCAACTCCGAAACCCCCGATCTTTGGGTCTACAGATAATGTTCCACCTAGTTAATCGGTGCATACGTTTATGTTGATCGCTTTGCCAGAAAAATTATGACTGATAGAAGTCTAACCTTTTCATTGCCCCTTTAGGTATCTTTAAAAAGGATAACATAAACATCGGTAAGCTTGTAAGAACCGAATCAATAAGGACCATCCTATCTCCGTAATAAAGAAGCTTGCCTTGTCAACATCCCAGTTTCTTTTCAAACCGGTTATCCACTGGGTTCCATTCTTTATTAAGCAGTTTTCGATAATGAATTGGGATGCCTAGGTATCGAAATGGAAGAGAACCAGCCTTAGAACCGAATATTAGTTTGTATTGTTCTTCCGTTTGCCTTTTCGAAACAAAAAAATTCACTCTTGTAAAAATTAATTTTCATACCAGATAATTATTCAAAGATACTCACAAATACATACATACACTCACCTCTTCGAAATTGACTTTATTTTCCCCTACTCCCGCACCCTTACAAACTACCACACTACATGTTGCTAATGTCGAATCAATTCATGCCCGCGATACAGCTAGGGCCTCAACTAGTTTCCGAGAACACGTACTCACTCTCTTGGTGAGAGTGGGGCGAGGAAGGCAAGATTGGTAGTAAAGGTGGACAAGACTAGTGAGGGGTCGAGTAGAAAAGGAATGCTTTGGGATATGTAGGTGATTGGCGTGGGATACAGGAGTAACGGGGGGAAGATGTACATGATAGGGTTGCGAGTAGACAATAGCATTTCATAGAATCACGTTTTTTCCAGGTGTGCCTACCAAGTTAAGATCAAAAGTGGTTTCTAGAGCTCCTCTTAAGGCGACATGAGAACATAATGCCGGGAATGTGTAATGTTGGACTAAAAGAAACTATTTCTGTCGCCTGCTGGTATATTTGGTGGCTGCGACGTAGAAGGGCTAATGAGGAGTCAGTACCACCGATGAATCCGTGTAGGCTATCTGTCCTGGGTATTACGGCCAATGCTCAGCAATGTATGATGCTACCTAACCTGGAACGACACCGATGGAGTAGACCAGATACAAGGCAGGTAAAAGTTGTTGAACTGTATAAGTGGATTGCACTAGCCCTTTCCATCAGTTCGGACTTTTAGTTGCGTTGGCTAGTGCATGAAGCTTGACATGGTATCAGAGCCTAAGGTCTCGAGTTCGAGTCCTGGCTTTCGCAATTTATCCTAAAATTGTTGTTGACCCTCTGTGTCCACGTATAGGCCTCTTGAGTCATACGTGAGTTTCGCGCGCCGTCGCTCTCTTTCGGTTGCACGTGCTGACTTCTCCCTGTCACACGTGAGAGGGGGTGTTGAACTGTATAAGTGAATTGCACTAGCCCTTTCCATCAGTTCATTTTAGTTCGTACTTTGCATGAAGCTGCATGAAGCTTGACAAAAGTAAATGTTGATGGGTCCTTTCATGATGATGATTTTCCAGGATCGACAGGTGCTGTTATCCAAGACTATTAGGGAAATTTTGTGACGGCCTCATTTACATGTCAACCAAATATATCTTGCTGGAGCTGCCGAAGCAATTGGTATGAGAGAGGGCTTACACCTGGCTATTCGTATGGGATGCAACAATATAATTGCAGAGTCCGATTCCATTGAAGTTGTGCAAGCCTGTACAGGTGAACAAGCTTGGTGGGATGAATCTTTGCCATATTTGTGGATTGTATTGATTTGGCGACATCGATTGGTAGCGTATCTTATAACCATTGTCCAAGGGAAGCAAATGAAGAGGCTCATGAATTAGCTAGTTTTTGTTATAGCCAAAAAGTTTCTTGTAATTGGGTCAATGAACCCCCTAGCTTCATTTTGCAATCTCTTATAAACGATGTAATAATTGTTTAATGGGCTGCAAGTTTCAGACGCACTCTTTTTTCTTAACAGTGTACCTAAAGGGACTGGAAGGTTTTAATGAGATGGCTTGCATGCTTAATATATGATGTTTTATCTTAAAAAAAATCAAAAGTGGTTGAGCGCTAAAATAGATGACATTTCACTTTGTGTATTGTAGTTGAGGATTAGGATAGACAACTGATTTTGCTCTGATTAGTATATGTACTTTTTTATTAATATATATATATTTTTTGTAGGAATGATATTTTTGTGTGCACTAGTTTATAGAGAGGCCGGGGGTTTGCTCTTATATTTCTTTTAAAAATACACCCTCCAATAAGTGTCAGGAGATTTTGTACAAAGTTATACTAAGTCAATGATACTTATTATGAATCGGAAGTAGTAGTATATTTTTTCTTGGTATTTAGTTACTTGTGCATTACCTATTAGTGTTTGTATGATTAATCCTAGGTTATGACTAGTTATTTTTTATCCAGTTCCTGGAACGGAACAAGGTAAACCGGATTATGATTGTCATTGAGTTAACTGGCAATATATCTATTTTGTGTGCAATTGCATGATCTGTCGGAATCAAGGTTCAGGAGACTGCTCTGTTTTGCTTTTCGCATCCTTAATTTCTTGTCATATACATATACCCCCTGCTTGATTAACTCCAAATTAATCTGGATTCCCCAATTCAATACACGTACTATATGTACATTTATCATTCTACCAATCTATGCATATACGTATCCATCCATGTTGACTGACAAGTCACCACCGTACGTACAACTGAATTAAACCAACTCAACCGGCTCCGCATTCGTAGAAACCTTCTTGAACCTGTACCACCGTGCGCAAGCGACAAAATAGACGAGATTGACGGCGGCGATGGCGGCGGTGACGAGGTAGAACAGGTCCACCCTGCCCTTGTTCAGGTCCTGCGCGAGCCAGTTCGTGGACCGGTGCACCACGGTCACCATGAACCCGCTCGCGTAGCCCCTCACCGCGAACCCCAGGAAGTTGAGCGCCCCGGCGACGCTCCGCATGTTCTCCGGGAACTGCCGGTAGTAGAACTCGATCTGGCCGATGCCGGCAAACGCCTCCGACAACCCCGCCAGCGCCTGCTGCGGAACTAGCCAGAAGCAGGACATCATCGGCGAGGATGGGCTGATCCTCCGGCGCCGCTCCTCCACCACCCCCGCCACCAGCATCGCGGCAACGGAGAGCGCCAGCCCGACGCCGATGCGCTGCAGCAGGCTGATCCCGCCCTCGCGCCTAGTGATCCGCTGGAGCGCCGGCACCAGCAGCCGGTCGTACACGGGGATCCAGAGCGTGAGGGCGAGCATGTAGAAGACGATGAAAGAGCCCTGCGGGATCTGGAAGCTGCTAGAGTGGCTGAAGTGCCGGTCGGTCTGCGCCGCCTGGAACACCGTGTAGGTGCCGAGCTGGGTGAGCACCACGAAGTAGATGATCCCCGACGACCACACCGGGATGATGCGTGCCAGGCACTTCACCTGCTCCACCTGCTGCACCGTGCACAACCTCCACGGGTCCACCGGCGACTTCCCGTCGGCGCAGAGCGTGTCCTCGGGAGTCCGCACGGCCGCCCTGTCGAGGAACGCGAACTGGTCCGTATAGGATAGCTTGGACACGAGCTTGCTCTCGTGCGGCGGGTCGAACAACGATGAGGCCGCGTCCGTGTCGGGTAACAGCAGGCGGCGCTTGCGAACGGCAGCGACGAGGACCTGTGCGAAGCTGGTGAACGGGCTTCCCTCGGGGCGCACGCGGACATAGATGCGCGTACCCATGAAGAAAACGATGCATGAGAGGCCCATGAGCATGGCGGGCACGGCGAGGCCCAACGCCCAGTTCACGTCGCTCTGGAGGTAGATGATGAAGGTGGCGGAGAGCATCACTGCGACGGTATAGGTGAAATAGTACCAGTTGAAGAAGCTGGCGATGCCGCGGCGGCCGTCGGCGGTGCGGGGATTGAACTGATCGGCACCGAAGGCCAGGTTGCACGGCCGGATGCCGGCGGCCCCGACGACGAGGAAGAAGAACGAAGTCAGGAGTACCGTCATCTGGCCACCCGAGGGTCCCTCACAGTAGTGCTCGCCTGATTTGGCATTGCAGGTTCGGGGGTGCAGAGAGTGGATGGCGGCAGTGAGGGTGAGGATGACCATGCCGACAAACGAGGAGATCGTGGCGGCGGCGAGCATGGTGTAGCGGCCGAGGTAGGTGTCGCTGACAAAGGCCCCGACAACGGTGGCCATGTTGCTGGTGCCGGAGAAGACGTTGAGGAGGGTGGCGGCGTTCACACTCTGCATGTGGTACACCGTTGTCAAGTACACTAGCATGTTCGACAGCGTCCCCAGCGTCCCAAGCTTCTCGAACGTCTCGTTGCCTACAACAAGTAATTGTAATTCAGTTCACTTCATCCGATTATTACTATATATATCTTGATTGTTGATTTCAATCAGTACTCCAAAATTAAATCCGGCAAAGTTCATTATAATTTGTCAAATCCAGTTGCCATTTACCCAAATGGCGCAGACAATATTCTATGACAGACATAACAAAATTCCATACAATCCAAGATAACAAGAACATTCAACAGATTGCATATTTCATTTTATTTGGTGGACATTGACTATATATATGAAAGGTTAGATTTGCTCTATTGGTTGAAGGCCGGCTTGTACACATCTGGCTAACACCTTGACAACAAAGGCTTTCGATTTATTGTGTGAAAATTTCGACAAAAAAAATATTTGTAGGCACCTTGCTAGAGATAGAGAGGGGAGGGTCATCCTTGCGCCGAGCTCTCCGCCATTGTCACCGTGGCCGGTGTTTTCTTCGGCCTGCAGGCTGCCATCGAGGGAGCGGGGCGGATTGCGGAGGCATGGGGACAAGCAAGGCGGGTGGGTGGAGGTGAGCAGTAGGAACTTGGGCCAGGTCAACAGAGATGATCTAGCCGAAGATGGGGAGGGGATGCGTAGGGTTGATGAAGGAGACAATCTTCCTATTTTATTTTACTCCGTATTTTCTTTTTTAGTTGGACTGGCAAGTGCTGACTTTGTTTACCTCATCAATTTGGTCATGACATATGTGCCCCACCCGCCAGATTTGTTATCAATTCGTGCTCAATGGACTTTTAGCATTTTTGAAAGAAAAAAAAAACTGGTGGATTTTTGTCATGCAAACAAAAAAGGTCCCATTCGGTGAATTTGAACACAAAGGTTTTCTGCTATAAACTCCTCTGTTGTTGTAATGAGGTACCGTGAATTCTCGCTCGATGGCAGAGACCGGTCGGAAGAAATGAACATGAGGTCTTGTTTGCATGGAAAAAATAAAGAAAAGAGATGCGGGTAGATGAAGGTGAAGCTGGGATATACGATGTACGTAATCACCTATGATGTATGGCATGGCCTTCCATCCGCGGTGGTTGTGGACTGTCGTCTCAACCTCAACGGCGTCCTCGGGGGAGGCGGCCGTCACCTGTTTCTCCTCTTCCTGCTGACGAGGCGAGTCCATCTCTCACTCCGTAAAGCTACTGCAAGAAGCAGTAGTACACTGGGTGTGAGTGCAGGGGAGAAGAGGCGGCAGGCTGTATAAATAAGCCTGGCCGCGACATGATGAGATTTTGCTATTTTTTATGTAGGCTATACTACAATATATAAAAAAGTAACACTTGAACCAAAAAGAGACGTAAACAAGTTACTCTCTCCTAGATACATTATGTTCATAAAGCTAAAACATTTTATATTTTAAAACGGAGGAAGTAAGTATGCTGACGAACGGAGGCAGCTAGTATTAGAGGATATGCAGCAGATATTGTAAACATGCCTATTTGCGGTAAACTGTAAATCACGTTTGCGTATGAAATTTGCCGCAGCAGAACAGATACACTAAACTACATATTTAAAAATCCAACGTTGGCGTCAGATCATACATACATGGAAGTTTTGATCATACAAGATCAACATATATACAACAAAAAATTGGATGTTTTCGCGCCCTACATCCAATCAAGTCTAGCAGCCGTCGGCGGTACCTACTCACTGGAGCGTCTACGGCGTCATTGTCGGTCGCCTACTCCTCGTCGGAGTCGAAGCTATCGTCAGAGTAGTCGACGACGAAGAACCCGAGCTGGGCCTGGTGCTCGTGGGGCGGCAGACGCGGCGGCGCTTCGCGCGCTCCCACATGTCGGAGACGAGGGTCCCGAGTGAATTGAACTTCGCCTTGCGGACCGCGTCGTCCTCCTCCAAGCCAGACTCGTCGCTCTCCTCGTCGGAGATGTGGCCCCACCGAGCGGGAGCAGGAGGTGGCGGGAGCACCACCGGTGTCGGCGCGCGGAGGAGCGGGCCCACACTCGCGGCAGCCCGGGAGCTACCCGTCTCTGCATCGTGCGCGGAGGGCGCGAACCCGAACCCAGCCCACGCCGAGAAGGTCACGCGGGAGCGCGCAAGGGCGCCGCGCGCGCCTACTCGGAGCGGCGCCAGCGCACCTCCTCCTCACTCGGCGGCGGCACACGAGCTCGGGCGCCAGAACTCCCTCCGCGCCGCGGCGAACGGCCGCCTCGTCCGACCAAATTCCGGCACAATTGGCCGGCCATGGCAAGAAGGGGTGGCTGGGAGGTGGTAGATGGCGGCGATTTGACGGCCCGCGACGAACATAGCCGGAATCGGAGCGGGCGATGGCGGCAAGGGTTTCTACGCGGGGGAGAAGGGGGAAATAGGATGCGGTAAACCGCATCCAAACCGCATCCGACTCCTTTCGTCCCTAGTATATGCGGGACGAACGGGCCGTTTCGGAAAACGGCAAAAAAATTACGGTTGGGGCCCTATTTGCGATGTCTATAAAAGCGGCTTTTCAGCCTCGATACCGCATATCGGCCCAAAATTTTATAAACAGACCTATATGCGGTATCTGCTACGGTATCTGCAAGAGATGCTCTTAGTATATACCAGGTCAAGCGGAGTGTATCGTCTTGCTTGACACTTCTTGTCATGTACGTAAGTTTCTCTCCTCGTAAGCGTCAAGCCTGTTGTAGTTCTGTCACGTTGTTTCACACTACACATGAATGTGTACATGTTGCAATTGATTTTTCCAGGACGTTACTAGTGACGTATATGCTACCACACTAGTGGTTAGGAAACGGTGGTGATGAAATGTTTGTATACATATGGTGCCTAAACGGACGACAAACTACTATCAATATAGTATACGTCCTCCGTTCACAAATAAGTGTGCGTCAAACTTTCGTCCTAAGCTAAATTTTTAGGAAAATATAGTAATATTCAGGACACTCATTTAATATCATTGAATCTGTTTTAAAATGTAATTTCATAATATACCAATTTGATGTCCTGTATGTTGCTACATTTTTTAGTACAAAGTTAAAAAATGTTTGTCTTAAGACAATAGCTAGAAGTAAACTTATTTATGGACGAAGCATATTTAGTTGTTGAATGAATATTATAGTAACATTTTATACTATGACATCTTATCTTGGAATGTACTTTTCTTTAGAGTGATTTTGAAATGTACTAATCGTGTATATTTCTAGGACGTTGAATATTATAGTAGTTCTGTCACGTTGTTTTACATTACACGAGGTGTATATGCTGCAATTCATTTCTAGGACGTTTCTAGTGACGCGCATGTTTTTGGTGGGTGGGGTATCATTTCTGCCACTATGACAAATCCCAAACTCAATTTTGACATTTGATCGGTAGAAGCTTTAATTTTGTCACTACTCCATTACAACACTGTCACCATTCCGTCATTTTTCCACCGTTAGTCCATAATCAGTTTTGCCATTTCAGGTTTTACACCCCTTTCTCTTTAGAGTTAATTCCATTATTGACCTCATATTTAGACATGTCTAACAATATTTACCCTATATATAACAGAAAGTACTTTTATTTACCCATTTAGTGAAAATTGTGTTCGGTTTTTTACCTATTCTATGAGGTGTACTTGTGGTTCCGTCACCGCCATATGCAAGACTAATAAGTTCAATCAGTGATAGAATAAGCAACGCCCAGGACTTGTTCGATCTAGCACCATGCATGGTGCATGGTCTCCGCCATCATCGTCTTTGAGAATGTCCAACACAAAGTCGTCGGTGACGCTGGGAAGCTGCCGCCCAAGGACGCCTGCATGGCCGTATCAAGATGTTTGTCATTCGCATATTCACGTCGAACACTAACAGAGTAATCAAGTATACATCAACTATGCGCTCACAACTAGCTTGCCCCACGTCTAAGTGCACAAGGTTGGATCTGGCCATTCGATACATATGCATATCATTGGTAGTTTACTGCTTTCGGGCATGCCCTACCTCAAGGCATAACGCGCGCAGCAAGACATGTTGCACCATACGAGCGGTGTCTATCGCATTGAGTTGGATGGTGTGGTCGGAGATATCACTCGAGTTAGATTTGGTGCAGTACCTGCTCAGCTTCTCCACACGGACCAACAATGCTAAGAGAGATGCCGGAATGAAAAAATTAATCGGTGAGATACAAAATAAATAGAAAAGGGGTGGACAAACTAGAATGGAAAAAATAATTATAGACTAACAGTGCAAATATGATAGAATGGCAAATTTGAGAAGTGTTATAACGTAGTAGTGGCAAAATTGAAGTTTCTATTGGTCAAATGGTAAAACTAAGTATTGGGTAGGTCATAGTGGCAGAAATAATAAAAACTCTTTCTTTTTTGCGAAATTCCATCGATCTATTAATAATCATCAACTACAGTATAAAGAGTCATAAAAGTATAAAAATTATAACTAGGTCCTTGGACCACCTAGCGACGACGGGCACTAAAACGAGTTGAACAACTGGGCAAAGCTTACGTAGTAGAACTTGTAGTAGTAGATAGACGACAAGTCGATGTGCTAAGACCCCGCAGGAGCAGTGCACCAGAACACAAGATGACAACCGTAGATCAAAAGAGAATAATCTCAAACCACACCAACAAATATAAAAATCAGATCCCAAGAGATCTGTCGGACACATGACTTCACGCGCCCTTCGTCGGTGCTAGACGCACCACCAGAGTGAGGATAGGATGGGAAGGACCTTATTCTGCCTCCAGAACGCAGTTGTCATCTCAACATTTCGAAGAATACATTGAAAAAAGTCTAAACAAAAAAAGAAAACCCTCTCGCCGGCGAGAGGCCAGGTTCTGCCACACCTCCAAAGCCCCAAGGCCACCGGAGGCGGAGCGGACTAGTGGCGTCGCCGACGAGAGGACGAAACCCTAGGTGGGTTTATCTTGTCCCTTGCTGATTGCCTGATTGGGGCTTCCTCACGTACTGGTTGGACTTTAGTGACGTGTTACCACTAGCACTATTAGAAAATAATTTTAGGTTGAGTATTTCCAAGTTTGCCGAGTGTCTAAAATCCGGATACTCAGAAAACGCTGGTTTATCATGTATCTCAGAGGGGGACACTCAGCAAACTCAATATTTAGGGCAAAGGAGAAGCTTTGCCAAGTGTAGGGCAAAAATACACTCGGCAAACACCAAATACACAACAAAAAAACAAAAATAACCGGTGACACCTAGCAAACCAGCGTGACACGTGGCAGGTATGGCCGCCTCTGATGGTTACATCGAGGATTCCTATGTCTTGGTGGACATGCTTGCTGTTGACGGATTTGTGTACCACATGCTAGAGATGGACTTGTGAAATAATATTTCATGATCTCTAGTAGTTTGTGTGTTAGATAACAATATCATGGATTATCTTATGTGTGCTAAGTGTTGCAGACGATTGATAATATGAAATGCATCGCCGGATAATCCGGCCTGGCCCCTTAGCAAAGGTGGACAAGGCGCGTCATGCAGTGAGAGGGGCGGATAATCTCTCGGATTGTCCGGTCAGGGCTAGAGTTTTTGCCCGGGCCGGATAATCTGTCCCCGGAAGGTTTTCAAAGTCTGGTTAGGCGCATCATGCAATGAGGGGGGCGGACTATCTTTCGGATTGTCCGGCAAGGCCAGAGGTTTTGCCCAGGCCGGATAATCCGCCCCCAGTGAAGTTTGCTAAGGGAGCCACGACGCGTCATGCATTATGGGGGATGGAATTTCCCCTGGAAAATCCGAGTCTGGGGCGGTGTTTTTCCCCACCCGGATAATCCTGCCATCACTTGGGCCGGATAATCTGGCCCCTGACTTCACCAACGGCCAAGTTTGTATAGGGGGTATAAAAGCCCTAATCACCCCTCTTGTCAGATCTCTTGATTCATTCGAAAAATTACTGTCCTATTCAAAAAGCTCTCGTTCAAGATCTCCCACTTCAACCACCTGAAGGATCCGATCTTTGGGGAATTGGAGGAGGAGACTTCATTCATCGACATCACGAATCAAGCGCATCACTTCCCCTCCATTCACGTGGAGATTTCTCGATCTAGTATTACTTGTTAATATCTAGATCTTGTGTTTCGGTTTTGATAATATTTGTTCCCGTGGTAGCTTGTTGTCATTACGGGAGCCTCCAATTCGGTTGTGGAGTGTGCTCTGCTAGTTGTGTAAAGGCATCGGTTTCCACCTCGAAGGGTACCAATAGTGGAAAGGTGGATCGGGCCTTTGGTGGCGAGATCTATCGGAGAACAAGGTGAGGCCTATTGTGGGGTGGTGGTCTTAGTACCGCCCACCCCTCCAACGCAGATGTACTTACCTTAACAAGGAAGGAACTGCGGTAAAACAAATCATGTGTCTCCGCGTGCTCCACTATGGTTTCCTTGCTCCTCACTCTTACTCGCCTTTACTCGCTAGTAGTTAGATTTACATATAGGGAAATTCGTCGTAATTGCATATCTAGAGAATTTACCTTTGTGTCAAGCCTAAAATTGAAAAAGTTTTAAAATTTGAAGTAGCACCTATTCACCCCCCTCTAGGTGCCCATATGATCCATTTCAATTGGTATCAGAGCATCGGCTCTTTATTCGGGCTTAACATCCTAATAGAAGTATGGGTACTAAGGGATATGGGAGTGAGGCTATGGACAAGGTCACAATTGATGACCTCAAGATGTTGGAAACAACCTTCTTGAAATCCTTTGAGACCCAAATGGAAGAGATGCAACAAATGATTGCTCGCCTCACTTCATCTACAGCCCCACCTCCATCTACCTCCGAGTCCTCCACTCCACTATCTAAGGATAAAGCTCATGCTAACTCCAAGTAAGATGAGTTGGTGGGTGAGAAAAATAATGGCTCCTCCTCCAAGAAGGGAAGTGGTAAGAAGGACTATAGTGAGGTCTCTCACCTATATTCTCCCGACCCACCTATCCCTCACTCTCATATAAACAATAGGGGTGATCCACCCAAGCTTACTGCATCTTCATTTAATCAATGGCAATTCTTAATGAAATCTCATGTGTGTAGTTCTTCGATTGAGCTTTGGAGGATCATTGAAGATGGCGTTCATATTGGAGACTCCACCAACTTGATAAGAAGAGAAGTTGTGGACAATCAACTAAATGCAACGACTCTTCACATGATTCATCTTGGTGTGGTTCCCAAGGACATGCCACATATTGAGCACTTTAACACCACCAAAGAAGCTTGGGATGCTCTCACCGACTTGTTCATCGATAATGAAAGCATGAGAAGAAATAGGTATGATGCTGAAGGATTCTACATGTTGGATGGTGAGGACCATGAAGACATGTATAGAAGGATCAAGAGCATTGCAAAAACATTTAGAAAGCATGGTGCCACACATATTGATGATGCTTGGATCAAAAGGAAATATGTGAGTGCCCTCATGCCATTTGAGCCCACAGATTTGAAGAGTTTGCAAGGTAGACACAACTATCACCAATTTACTTCCAATGAAGTCATGCAATAAATGTTGGCCTTTATGGTAGCAGCTAAGAACGCCGAAGATGCTCGCGCTCGGGCAATTGGGATGCAAAAAGGCGTAAATGTTGCATTAAAGGCCAATGTTGTTAAACAAGATGAGGATGATAGAGGGTTTTGGTGTTGTATCCATGAGTTGTACCGAGGAGGTCAAGCGTGCTCATGGTGAGTACATGGCCTTATACGCAATAAAATTTTGGAAGGACCCAACTAAGGATAAATCTAAACTTGAGCGCAAGAATGGGTCAAGTGGGCGAAAGGAGAATGGCCCAAAACTGAGAACTTGCTACAATTATGGAGACCGTTTGCACTTTGTGGCTGAGTGTCCCTATCAAAGTAGAGAAGACAATGGGGGCAGGCTCATCCTCAAAGAAAAGTCTAAGGCACCTCGAAAGAAGCCATTCGTCAAGAAAAATGGTCCCTACAAGAAGCAACCTAAGATTGTCTTGGTGGCACTAGAAGAGTATTCATCCGCAAGTGAAGATGAAGAGGATACAGATGTTAGAATTAATCTTAATTAGTGGAGTAGTGTCCGGCTTGCATGTTCATGTGGTTATACGAGTGTGAGTCTAAGTAGGTTTATTAGTTAGGCAAGTGTTTGCGTGTGTCCTAGTTTGATCAGGTCAGGTCAGGTTGTGTCCGACTATGTGTTGGTCATGTACTAGGTCGAGTCTGGTCATATTTTGTTTGTTCTTGACCGAGTAGGTTTAGGACTTTGGTCAGGCAGGCCATACACGGTAGTGTGGTGCGTAAAGTTGTACTTGGATAAGATAAGAAATAAAGAAAATCAAATTTTTCTAGCTCTGATACCACTGAAGGGTTTCACAACATAGTAAATCAAAATTTTCTATGGATGCGAACGGGGAAAGCCAAGATCTAATCTAGGAGATGCAAACAACGAGGGGGAATAGATGAGATCTTCATACCCTTGAAGATTAAGCAGATGAACGTTCGACGGAACGTGGGTGATGTAGTCATACTCGCTTCTCCTCCTCGCGATCCGATCCGATCTAGCACCGCAAGTGGCGATGCCTCCGAGAGATGCACACATGCGGCACCTCGACGTCTCCTCCTTCCTCGGTCCAGCAAGTGGGGTGGAGAGATGGATTGGATCTACAACGCGACGGGCGGTGCAAGTGGTGGAGAGTTTCTGCAGGCCGCCCACTGCAATCGGGAGAGAGAGATCTGGAGGGCAGCAGTATGGCGGCTAGGGTTGAAGGAGTGGGGGAGGAGGGCTGCGCCCCTTCCCTCTATATATAGGGGGCTGGCCGGCCCCCTTGGCCCCTCCTCCAAGCCCTAGGCCGTCGGCCAAGAAGGGAAGAGTGGGGGGCAAGTTCCCCCCCCTTCTAGAAACTCCCCTAGGTTTAGCCGGCTGGGCCCTATGGGGCCTTGTGCCCCTGGCCCAATGCGGCCAGGGCACTCCCTCATAGGCCCATGCCCCCTCCCGACAGATGGGGCCACGTTGGTCCCCTTCCGGAAGGTTCTAGAATCTTCCGGTACAATACTGATTAACACGAAACAATTCCGAACTCCAAAAACTGCATTGCCTTATATGAATCTTATTCTCCGGACCATTTTGGAACCTCTCGTGATGTCCCGGATCCCATCCGAGACTCCGAACAAAAACTCATAAACCAATTATCCAATCTATCCTAGCGTCGAGACACGTTAAGTGTGTGACCCTTCGGGTTCGAGAACATGCAGACATGATCTTATATCAATAATCAACAGCGAGGTCTGGAAACCCATATTGACTCCCACACATTCATCGATGATCATATCGGATGAACCACGATGCCAGGATTCAATCAATCCCATATTTATATTCCCTTCGTCGTGCGATATTTTACTTGCCCGAGATTCGATCGTCGGTACCATCATACATAGTTCAATCTCGTTCACAGCAAGTACTTTACTCGTTTCGTAATCTGATATCACTTTGCGATTAACTCCTTAACCACATGCTTGCAAGCGGTGTTGATATCGATTACCGAGTGGGCCCGAAGTATATCTCTCCGACTTGGGAGGGACAAATCCCATCTCGACACATACAACCCAACAGGTACTTTCCGATCACCTGAGAGACACCTTTATGATCACCCTTTCATAGGATGACGTTTGATGACCTCAAAGCTTTCATCCGATACCAGGGAGTTGTATTATCTCATGGTCTAAGGAATACAATATTTGACATAAGAAAAGCTTCGCAAAGATGAACACGATGACACGATCTAATTGCTTCGCTTAGTTTGGTCATCCATCATATCATTCTCCCAATGATATGATCTCATTATTAATCGACAACTCATGTCTATGGTTAGGAAACCTTAACCATCATTAATCAATGAGCTAGTCCATAGAGGCATACTAGGGACACGGTGTTGTTCACAAACCACACAAGTATTAAAGTTTCCGCTTAATACAATAGTAGCATGGAATATAAACTTTATCATGAACAAGAATTATAATAATAACACCTTTATTATTGCCTCTAGGGCATAATTCCAATAGTCTCCCACTTGCACTAGAGTCAATAATCTAGTTTACATTTGGCAACAATCTCACACCCATGGCACTAAGGTGCTGATCATGTTTTACACGTGGAAGAGGTTTAGTCAACGGATCTGCGACATTCACATCCGTATGTACTTTGCTAATCTTCAGATCTCCATCTGTTATATAATCTCAAATTATATGAAACTTGCGGTTGATATTCTTGGTCTTTGGATGATATCTTGGTTCCTTAGCGAGTGCTATGGCGCCAGTGTTGTCACACAATATCTCCAGTGGGTCCAATGCACTTGGAACCACGCCAAGCTCAGTGATGAAGTTCCTGATCCAAACTCCTTCACTTGACGCTTCTGTAGCCATGTATTCCGCTTCCACTGTAGATCCCGCGATCACGCTTTGCTTGCAGCTTCTCCAGCTCACAGCTCCTCCATTCAAAATATAAATGTATCCTGTCTGAGATTTAGAATCATCCTTGTCGGTGTCGAAACTAGCATCGACGTAACCCTTTACGACGAGCTGTTCATCACCTCCATAGACTAAGAACATTTCTTTAGTCCTATTTAGGTACTTTAGGATGTTCTTCACGGCTGTCCAGTGTTCCACTCCTGGATCACTTTGGTATCTGCTCGTCAAACTAAGAGCATTGGACACATCCGGTCTAGTACACAGCATGGCATACATGATAAAACCTATGGCTGAGGCATAAGGCACTTTGCTCATAGCTTCTCTATCATTTACCATAGCTGGACACTGAGACTTGCTCAATATCTTACCTGACAACATAGGCACTGAACCTTTCTTTGCCTTATCCATTCTGAACCTTTTCAGAACTTTGTCTAGGTATGTACTCTGGCTTAAAGCTATTAGGCGTCTTTGTCTATCTCTATAGATTTTGATGCCCAATATATAAGCAGCTTCTTCTAGGTCTTCCATTGAAAAACATTTGTTCAAATAACTCTTCACATCGTTAAGCATGTTAATGTCATTTCCAATAATCAATATGTCATCCACATATAGTACCAGAAATGTCACCGAGCTCCCACTCACTTTCTTGTAGATACAAGCTTTGTAGCTATTTGGAACAAATCCAGAGCTCTTGATCACTTGATCAAAACGAAGGTTCCAACTCCGAGATGCTTGCGTCAGTCCATAAATGGAACGCTGAAGTTTGCATACTTTATCAGCATCCTTAGGATCGACAAAACCTTCGGGTTGCATCATATACAACTCTTCATCAATGTTGCCATTGAGGAACGCAGTCTTGACATCCATCTGCCATATTTCATAATCATGAAACGCAACAATTGCTAATAAAATCCGAATGGACTTAAACATCGCTACGGGAGAGAAAGTCTCATCGTAGTCAACACCTTGAACTTGTCAAAAACCTTTCGCGACAAGCCGTGCTTTATAGACGGTAACATTACCATCCGCGTCCGTTTTCTTCTTGAAAATCTATTTGCACTCAACGGCCTTTCGGTCGCTAGGAGGGTCTACCAAAGTCCATACTTGGTTTTCTCTCATGGATCCCAATTCAGATTTCATGGCCTCTAGCCATTTCTCAGAGTCTGGGCTCATCATCGCTTCCTCATAGTTCGTAGGTTCACTGTCTTCTACCAACAAGACAGTCAAGCAGGCTGCATTACCACTCGGGAGGGGCACGACCTTGTCGACTGTGATGTTCGATAGCGACATCGTCAAGCTTCATGATCCTTGTCATTAGCTTCCTCTATTGTTGGTGCAAAGTGACCTGAAACCATTTCAGGTCTTGCGCTACTCTCAACTCAAGAGCAGGTTCAACAACCTCGTCTAGCTCTACTTTCCTCCCACTCACTTCTTTCGAGAAACTCCTTCTCAAGAAAGGAACCGTTCTTGCGACAAACACTTTGCCTTGTTCTGTGATAGAAGGTATACCCAATAGTTTCCTTAGGGTATCCTATGAAGACGCATTTCTCCGCTTTGGGTTCGAGCTTGTCGGCATCAACTTCTTGGCGTAGCTTCGCATCCCCAAACTTTAAGAAACGACAACTTAGGTTTAGCACCAAACCACAGTTCATACGGTGTCATCTCAACGGATTTAGATGGTGCCCTATTTAAAGTGAATGCAGCGGTTTCTAATGCATAACCCCAAAATGATAACAACAAATCAGTAAGAGACATCATCAATCGGACCATATCTAATAGGGTTCGATTCCGGCGTTCAGACACACCATTGCGCTGTGGTGTTCCGGGTGGCGTGAGTTGTGAAACGATTCCGCTTGCTTTAAGATGCGTGAGAAAATCATAACTCAAATATTCACCTCCACGATCGGATCGTAGAAATTTAATTTTTCTGTTACGATGGGTCTCCACTTCATTCTGAAATTCCTTGAACTTTTCAAATGTTTCAGATTTATGCTTCATCAAATATATATACCCATATCTACTTAAGTCATCGGTAAAAGTGAGAAAATAGCGATATCCACCGCGCGTCGAAACACTCATCGGTCCGCATACATCGGTATGTATGATTTCCAACAAGTCCGTTGCTCGCTCCATCATTCCAGAGAACAGGGTTTTGATCATCTTGCCCATGAGGCATGGTTCTCATGTGTCAAATGATTCAAAATCAAGAGACTCCAAAAGTCCATCAGAATGGAGTTTCTTCATGCGCCTTACACCAATATGACCTGAGCAACGATGCCACAAATAAGTAGTATTATCACTATCTACTTTGCATCTCTTAGCCTCAATGTTATGGATGTGTGTTTCATCCCTTTCGAGATTCAGAAGAAATAAACCATTTACAGCAGGTGCATGACCATAAAAGATGTTACTCATATAAATAGAACAACCATTATTCTCCGATTTAAATGAATAACCGTCTTGCAATAAACACGATCCATAAATAATATTCATGCTCAACGCAGGCACATAATAACACTTATTAAGGTTTAAAACTAATCCCGAAGGTAAAACTAAGGAGAGCGTCTTGACGCCATCACATCAACTCTTGATACATTGTAGCAGCGATCGTCACCTCATCCCTCGCAAGCCGTCTATTCATTCCGTAGCTCTGTTTCGAGTTACAAATATTAGCAACGAACGGTATCAAATACCCAGGCACTACAACGAGGGCTAGTAAGGAAAACATCAATAACATGTATATCAAATATACCTTTGATGGTGCCAGCCTTCTTGTCCGCTAAGTACTTGGACGATTCGCTTCGATGACCCTTGTCCTTGCAATAGAAGCACTTTCGGTGTCCGGCTTGGGTCCAGACTTGAGCTTCTTCTCGGCAGGGGCAACAGCTTACCGCCGCCTTTCTTTAAGGGCTTCTTTGCACCTTACCTTTCTTGAAGGTGGGGTCTTGTTGACCATCAACACATGATTATCCTTTTGATGTCCACCTCGCAGCCTTCAGCTTTGTGAAGAGCTCGGTGATCGTATCGATGGAACCAATCTGATTATGAGTCACTACAAAACTTTTGTAGGCTGGGAGGGAGTGATTGCGAGAACCACATCTTGAGCTCCTCTGGAATCTTGCATCCGCTTGCTCAAGGCGTTGAGTGTAGCCCGACATCTTAATGGCGTGCTCACCAACGGAACTCCTTCCTCCATCTTGCGTTAAAGAATTTCTCAGAGATCTCATATCTCTCGAGCGGGCCTGAGTAAAACATAGTTTTCAGCTCTTCAAGAATCTCAAAGGGCAGGGATAGTCTTCAAAACGATTTTGAAGGTCCGATTCCATAGCAAACAACATGGTGCTCTTAATCACACCATAATCATCTTCTTCTTGCGATATATAGCTTTCTCATCGGCGTAGCAGTTGCAATGAGGGGGTTACCTAACGCTTTCTCAAGGACATAGTCCTTTTGACCGCCAGAGAGAATGATTCTCAGATTGCGGAACCAGTTGGTGAAGTTAGACCCATTGTTTCTAAGCTTTTCCTTCTCAGCAAAAACGTTGAAGTTGAAGTTGGACTTAGCCATTTGATCTACAATGTTTGCAAGTACAAATTAGACTATGTTCATGATAACTAGTTGAACTTTTAATCAAATTACTAGATGAACTCCCACTAAATTCAACATCCCTCAAGTTGTTTAGTGAACATGATCCATATTCACCACACCTAATCCGATCTTCACGAGAAGAGATGTGGTTTCAATGGTGGACAACGAAGTGTCGATCATATCATTCATATGATTCATGCTTAACCTTTTGGTTCATGTGTTTCGAGGCCATGTCTGTACATGCTAGGCTCGTCAAGTTAGACCCAAGTATTTCCGCGTGTGCAAAACTGGCTTGCACCCGTTGTATGTGAACGTAGAGTCTATAGCACCCGATCATCACGTGATGCTTGGACACGACGAACTTTCGCAACAGTGCATACATGGGGAGAACACAGTTTTTATCTTGATCTTTAAGTGAGGAATCATCTTATAATGCTACCGTCGCGATCTAAGCATAATAAGATACATAAAAGGATAAACATCACATGCATATAACTTTGTGTGACATGGTATAGCCAATCTTCGCGCAATGATCTCCATCTTGTGCGTGTCGGCATGATCTCCATCACTCCACCATGATTGCCTCCACCATGAATATCAACTACAACTATTGCTAACTACTTAGCGATAAAGTGAAACTATTACATGGCGTATAAGAAGTTGACACACAGGTCATACACAATTATAAAGACAACCATATGGCTCCTGCCGGTTGTGTACTCATCGACATGCAAGTCGTGAAACATTACAAAACATGATCATCGCATACAATACACATATCACATCTTGGGTCATACCATATCACAGAAAACACTCCCTGCAAAAACAAGTTAGACGCCTCTACTTTGTTGTTGCATGTTTTACGTGTCTTATGGGAGTAGCAAGCTAAGAACGATTCTTACCTACGGAAAGCCACAATGGTGATATTATGGTTGCCAAACTCCGGTGTAAATCCCATGACAACTATAGTGAGAGAAACAGGCATCCACCAGCCGCATGTGTGGAACAAGCCACACGTCAAGTGCGGAGCCGGTCTCGCGAACGACGTCGCGTAAAGTTGGCCTGGACCGCTTCAATCTCACTATCCAGTGTCATAATAAGTACATAAACAAGAGGTTTGCAACAGAAAACATCAACGCCCACAACAACCATGTTGCGTTCTACTCGTGAAACACATCTACGCATAGATCTAGCTCTGATACAACTGAAGGGTTTCGCAACATAGTAAATCAAAAATTTCTATGGATGCGAACGGGGAAAGCCAAGATCTAATCTAGGAGATGCAAACAACAAGGGGGAATAGATGAGATCTTCATACCCTTGAAGATTCGCTGCAATGGAACTTTTAACGGGCGTGGGTGATGTAGTCGTACTCGCTTCTCCTCCTCGCGATCCGATCCGATCTAGCACCGCAAGTGGCGATGCCTCCGAGAGATGCACACATGCGGCACCTCGACGTCTCCTCCTTCCTCGGTCCAGCAAGTGGGGTGGAGAGATGGATTGGATCTACAATGCGACGGCGTGGTGCAAGTGGTGGAGAGTTTCTGCAGCAGGGCTTCGCCTACGCGCAGTCGGGAGAGAGAGATCTGGAGGGCAGCAGTATGGCGGCTAGGGTTGAAGGAGTGGGGGAGGAGGGCTGCGCCCCTTCCCTCTATAAATAGGGGGCTGGCCGGCCCCCTTGGCCCCTCCTCCAAGCCCTAGGCCGTCGGCCAAGAAGGGAAGAGTGGGGGGCAAGTTCCCCCCCCCTTCTAGAAGCTCCCCTAGGTTTGGCCGGCTGGGCCCTATGGGGCCTTGTGCCCCTGGCCCAATGCGGCCAAGGCACTCCCTCATAGGCCCATGCCCCCTCCCGATAGATGGGGCCACGTTGGTCCCCTTCCGGAAGGTTCTAGAATCTTCCGGTACAATACCGATTAACCGGAAACAATTCCGAACTCCAAAAACTGCATTGCCTTATATAAATCTTATTCTCCGGACCATTTCGGAACCTCTCGTGATGTCCCGGATCCCATCCGAGACTCCGAACAAAAACTCATAAACCAATTATCCAATCTATCCTAGCGTCGAGACACGTTAAGTGTGTGACCCTTCGGGTTCGAGAACATGCAGACATGATCTTATATCAATAATCAACAGCGAGGTCTGGAAACCCATATTGACTCCCACACATTCATCGATGATCATATCGGATGAACCACGATGCCAGGATTCAATCAATCCCATATTTATATTCCCTTCGTCGCGCGATATTTTACTTGCCCGAGATTCGATCGTCGGTACCGTCATACCTAGTTCAATCTCCTTCACAGCAAGTACTTTACTCGTTTCGTAATACGATATCACTTTGCGATTAACTCCTTAACCACATGCTTGCAAGCGGTGTTGATATCGATTACCGAGTGGGCCCGAAGTATATCTCTCCGACTTGGGAGGGACAAATCCCATCTCGATACATACAACCCAACAGGTACTTTCCGATCACCTGAGAGACACCTTTATGATCACCCTTTCATAGGATGACGTTTGATGACCTCAAAGCTTTCATCCGATACCAGGGAGTTGTATTATCTCATGGTCTAAGGAATACAATATTTGACATAAGAAAAGCTTCGCAAAGATGAACACGATGACACGATCTAATTGCTTCGCTTAGTTTGGGTCTGTCCATCATATCATTCTCCCAATGATATGATCTCATTATTAATCGACAACTCATGTCTATGGTTAGGAAACCTTAACCATCATTAATCAATGAGCTAGTCCATAGAGGCATACTAGGGACACGGTGTTGTTCACAAACCACACAAGTATTAAAGTTTCCGCTTAATACAATAGTAGCATGGAATATAAACTTTATCATGAACAAGAATTATAATAATAACACCTTTATTATTGCCTCTAGGGCATAATTCCAATAGTCTCCCACTTGCACTAGAGTCAATAATCTAGTTTACATTTGGCAACAATCTCACACCCATGGCACTAAGGTGCTGATCATGTTTTACACGTGGAAGAGGTTTAGTCAACGGATCTGCGACATTCACATCCGTATGTACTTTGCTAATCTTCAGATCTCCATCTGTTATATAATCTCAAATTATATGAAACTTGCGGTTGATATTCTTGGTCTTTGGATGATATCTTGGTTCCTTAGCGAGTGCTATGGCGCCAGTGTTGTCACACAATATCTCCAGTGGGTCCAATGCACTTGGAACCACGCCAAGCTCAGTGATGAAGTTTCTGATCCAAACTCCTTCACTTGACGCTTCTGAAGTAGCCATGTATTCCGCTTCCGTTGTAGATCCCGCAATCACGCT
This sequence comes from Avena insularis, assembly GCA_023614405.1. Classification (NCBI taxonomy): domain Eukaryota; kingdom Viridiplantae; phylum Streptophyta; class Magnoliopsida; order Poales; family Poaceae; genus Avena; species Avena insularis. Next base: position 450,772,640 of record CM042685.1, read on the forward strand.
TTGCTTGCAGCTTCTCTAGCTCACAGCTCCTCCATTCAAAATATAAATGTATCCTGCCTGAGATTTAGAATCATCCTTGTCGGTGTCGAAACTAGCATCGACGTAACCCTTCTGACGAGCTGTTCATCACCTCCATAGACTAAGAACATTTCTTTAGTCCTATTTAGGTACTTTAGGATGTTCTTCACGGCTGTCGATGTTCCACTCTGGATCACTTTGGTATCTGCTCAAACTAAGAGCATTGGACACATCCGGTCTAGTACACAGCATGGCATACATGATAGAACCTATGGCTGAGGCATAAGGCACTTTGCTCATAGCTTCTCTATCATTTACCATAGCTGGACACTGAGACTTGCTCAATATCTTACCTGACAACATAGGCACTGAACCTTTCTTTGCCTTATCCATTCTGAACCTTTTCAGAACTTTGTCTAGGTATGTACTACGGCTTAAAGCTATTAGGCGTCTTTGTCTATCTCTATAGATTTTGATGCCCAATATAAGCGACTTCTTCTAGGTCTTCCATTGAAAAACATTTGTTCAAATAACTCTTCACATCGTTAAGCATGTTAATGTCATTTCCAATAATCAATATGTCATCCACATATAGTACCAGAAATGTCACCGAGCTCCCACTCACTTTCTTGTAGATACAAGCTTTGTAGCTATTTGGAACAAATCCAAAGCTCTTGATCACTTGATCAAAACGAAGGTTCCAACTCCGAGATGCTTGCGTCAGTCCATAAATGGAACGCTGAAGTTTGCATACTTTATCAGCATCCTTAGGATCGACAAAACCTTGGTTGCATCATATACAACTCTTCATCAATGTTGCCATTGAGGCAGATCTTGACATCCATCTGCCATATTTCATAATCATGAAATGCAGCAATTGCTAATAAAATCCGAATGGACTTAAACATCGCTACGGGAGAGAAAGTCTCATCGTAGTCAACACCTTGAACTTGTCGAAAACCTTTCGCGACAAGCCGTGCTTTATAGACGGTAACATTACCATCCGCGTCCGTTTTCTTCTTGAAAATCCATTTGCACTCAACGGCCTTTCGGTCGCTAGGAGGGTCTACCAAAGTCCATACTTGGTTTTCGCTCATGGATCCCAATTGGATTTCATGGCCTCTAGCCATTTCTCGAGTCCGGGCTCATCATCGCTTCCTCATAGTTCGTAGGTGCTGTCTTCTACCAACAAGACGGTCAAGACAGGTTGCCGTACCACTCGGGAGGGCACGCGACCTTGTCGACTGCGATGTTCAAGAGCATCGTGCGAGCTTCATGATCCTTGTCTTTAGCTTCCTCTATTGTTGGTGCAGGCGGCACTGAAACCATTTCAGGTGCTGCGCTACTCTCCAACTCAAGAGCAGGTTCAACAACCTCGTCTAGCTCTACTTTCCCCCCACTCACTTCTTTCGAGAGAAACTCCTTCTCAAGAAAGGAACCGTTCTTTGCGACAAACACTTTGCCTTCGGTTCTGTGATAGAAGGTATACCCAATAGTTTCCTTAGGGTATCCTATGAAGACGCATTTCTCCGCTTTGGGTTCGAGCTTGTCCGGCATCAACTTCTTGACGTAAGCTTCGCATCCCCAAACTTTAAGAAACGACAACTTAGGTTTAGCACCAAACCACAGTTCATACGGTGTCATCTCAACGGATTTAGATGGTGCCCTATTTAAAGTGAATGCAGCGGTTTCTAATGCATAACCCCAAAATGATAACAGAAAATCAGTAAGAGACATCATCGATCGGACCATATCTAATAGGGTTCGATTCCGGCGTTCAGACACACCATTGCGTTGTGGTGTTCCGGGTGGCGTGAGTTGCGAAACGATTCCGCTTGCTTTAAGATGCGTGAGAAAATCATAACTCAAATATTCACCTCCACGATCGGATCGTAGAAATTTAATTTTTCTGTTATGATGGTTCTCCACTTCATTCTGAAATTCCTTGAACTTTTCAAATGTTTCAGATTTATGCTTCATCAAATATATATACCCATATCTACTTAAGTCATCGGTAAAAGTGAGAAAATAGCGATATCCACCGCGCGTCGAAACACTCATCGGTCCGCATACATCGGTATGTATGATTTCCAACAAGTCCGTTGCTCGCTCCATCATTCCGGAGAACAGGGTTTTGATCATCTTGCCCATGAGGCATGGTTCGCATGTGTCAAATGATTCAAAATCAAGAGACACCAAAAGTCCATCAGAATGGAGTTTCTTCATGCGCCTTACACCAATATGACCTAGACGACAGTGCCACAAATAAGTAGTATTATCACTATCTACTTTGCATCTCTTAGCCTCAATGTTATGGATGTGTGTTTCATCCCTTTCGAGATTCAGAAGAAATAAACCATTTACAGCAGGTGCATGACCATAAAAGATGTTACTCATATAAATAGAACAACCATTATTCTTCGATTTAAATGAATAACCGTCTTGCAATAAACACGATCCAGAAATAATGTTCATGCTCAACGCAGGCACATAATAACACTTATTAAGGTTTAAAACTAATCCCGAAGGTAAAACTAAGGAGAGCGTGCCGACGGCCATCACATCAACTCTTGATCTGTTGCCAACGCGCATTGTCACCTCATCCCTCGCAAGCCGTCGTCTATTCCGTAGCTCCTGTTTCGAGTTACAAATATTAGCAACTGAACCAGTATCAAATACCCAGGCACTACAACGAGGGCTAGTAAGGAAAACATCAATAACATGTATATCAAATATACCTTTGATGGTGCCAGCCTTCTTGTCCGCTAAGTACTTGACGATTCGCTTCCAGTGACCCTTGTCCTTGCAATAGAAGCACTCAGTGTCCGGCTTGGGTCCAGACTTGAGCTTCTTCTCAGCAGGGGCAACGCGCTTGCCGCCGCCTTTCTTTAACGGCTTCTTTGCACCCTTACCTTTCTTGAAGGTGGGGGGCTTGTTGACCATCAACACATGATTATCCTTTTTGATGTCCACCTACGCAGCCTTCAGCTTTGTGAAGAGCTCGGTGATCGTATCAGTGGAACCAATCTGATTATGAGTCACTACAAAACTTTTGTAGCTGGGAGGGAGTGATTGCAGAACCCTGTCAATCTTGAGCTCCTCTAGAATCTTGCAGTCCAGTTGCTCAAGGCGTTGAGTGTAGCCCAACATCTTAATGGCGTGCTCACTAACGGAACTCCCTTCCTCCATCTTGCAGTTAAAGAATTTCTCAGAGATCTCATATCTCTCAGAACGGGCCTGAGTCTGAAACATAGTTTTCAGCTCTTCAAGAATCTCAAAGGGCCCGGGATAGTCTTCAAAATGATTTTGAAGGTCCGATTCCATAGCAAACAACATGGTGCTCTTAATCACACCATAATCATCTTTGCGCGACTGATAGATAGCTTTCTCATCAGCCGGCGCAGTTGCAACAGGGGGGTTACCTAACGCTTTCTCAAGGACATAGTCCTTTTGACCGCCAGAGAGAATGATTCTCAGATTGCGGAACCAGTTGGTGAAGTTAGACCCATTGTTTCTAAGCTTTTCCTTCTCAGCAAAAACGTTGAAGTTGAAGTTGGACTTAGCCATTTGATCTACAATGTTAGCAAGTACAAATTAGACTATGTTCATGATAACTAGTTGAACTTTTAATCAAATTACTAGATGAACTCCCACTAAGTTCAACATCCCTCAAGTTGTTTAGTGAACATGATCCAGATTCACCACACCTAATCCGATCTTCACGAGAAGAGATGTGGTTTCAATGGTGGACAACGAAGTGTCGATCATATCATTCATATGATTCATGCTTAACCTTTTGGTTCATGTGTTTCGAGGCCATGTCTGTACATGCTAGGCTCGTCAAGTTAGACCCAAGTATTTCCGCGTGTGCAAAACTGGCTTGCACCCGTTGTATGTGAACGTAGAGTCTATAACACCCGATCATCACGTGATGCTTGGACACGACGAACTTTCACAACGGTGCATACATGGGGAGAACACAGTTTTTATCTTGATCTTTAAGTGAGGAATCATCTTATAATGCTACCGTCGCGATCTAAGCATAATAAGATACATAAAAGGATAAACATCACATGCATATAACTTTGTGTGACATGGTATGGCCAATCTTCGCGCAATGATCTCCATCTTGTGCGTGTCGGCATGATCTCCATCACTCCACCATGATTGCCTCCACCATGAATATCAACTACAACTATTGCTAACTACTTAGCGATAAAGTGAAACTATTACATGGCGTATAAGAAGTTGACACACAGGTCATACACAATTATAAAGACAACCATATGGCTCCTGCCGGTTGTGTACTCATCGACATGCAAGTCGTGAAACATTACAAAACATGATCATCGCATACAATACACATATCACATCTTGGGTCATACCATATCACAGAAAACACTCCCTGCAAAAACAAGTTAGACGCCTCTACTTTGTTGTTGCATGTTTTACGTGTCTTATGGGAGTAGCAAGCTAAGAACGATTCTTACCTACGGAAAGCCACAACGGTGATATTATGGTTGCCAAACTCCGGTGTAAATCCCATGACAACTATAGTGAGAGAAACAGGCATCCACCAGCCGCATGTGTGGAACAAGCCACACGTCAAGTGCGGAGCCGGTCTCGCGAACGACGTCGCGTAAAGTTGGCCTGGACCGCTTCAATCTCACTATCCAGTGTCATAATAAGTACACAAACAAGAGGTTTGCAACAGAAAACATCAACAACCACAACAACCATGTTGTGTTCTACTCGTGAAACACATCTACGCATAGATCTAGCTCTGATACAACTGAAGGGTTTCGCAACATAGTAAATCAAAATTTTCTATGGATGCGAACGGGGAAAGCCAAGATCTAATCTAGGAGATGCAAACAACGAGGGGGAATAGATGAGATCTTCATACCCTTGAAGATTCGCACAGCGGAACGTTCGACGGAACGTGGGTGATGTAGTCGTACTCGCTTCTCCTCCTCGCGATCCGATCCGATCTAGCACCGCAAGTGGCGATGCCTCCGAGAGATGCACACATGCGGCACCTCGACGTCTCCTCCTTCCTCGGTCCAGCAAGTGGGGTGGAGAGATGGATTGGATCTACAACGCGACGGCGCGGTGCAAGTGGTGGAGAGTTTCTGCAGCAGGGCTTCGCCTACGCGCAGTCGGGAGAGAGAGATCTGGAGGGCAGCAGTATGGCGGCTAGGGTTGAAGGAGTGGGGGAGGAGGGTTGCGCCCCTTCCCTCTATATATAGGGGGCTGGCCGCCCCCCTTGGCCCCTCCTCCAAGCCCTAGGCCGGCGGCCAAGGAGGGAAGAGTGGGGGGCAAGTTTCCCCTCCCCCCTTCTAGAAGCTCCCCTAGGGTTTCCCCTAGGTTTGGCCGGCTGGGCCCTCTGGGGCCTTGTGCCCCTGGCCCAATGCGCCAGGGCACTCCCTCATAGGCCCATGCCCCCTACCGACAGGTGGGGCCACGTTGGTCCCCTTCTGGAAGGTTCTAGAAGCTTCCGGTATAATAACGATTAACCCGAAACAATTCCGAACTCCAAAAACTGCATTGCCTTATATGAATCTTATTCTCCGGACCATTCCGGAACCTCTCGTGATGTCCCGGATCCCATCCGAGACTCCGAACAAAAACTCATAAACCAATTATCCAATCTATCCTAGCGTCGAGACATGTTAAGTGTGTGACCCTTCGGGTTCGAGAACATGCAGACATGATCTTATATCAATAATCAATAGCGAGGTCTGGAAACCCATATTGACTCCCACACATTCATCGATGATCATATCGGATGAACCACGATGCCAGGATTCAATCAATCCCATATTTATATTCCCTTCGTCGCGCGATATTTTACTTGCCCGAGATTCGATCGTCGGTACCGTCATACCTAGTTCAATCTCGTTCACAGCAAGTACTTTACTCGTTCCGTAATCCGATATCACTTTGCGATTAACTCCTGAACCACATGCTTGCAAGCGGTGTTGATATCGATTACCGAGTGGGCCCGAAGTATATCTCTCCGACTTGGGAGGGACAAATCCCATCTCGATACATACAACCCAACAGGTACTTTCCGATCACCTAAGAGACACCTTTATGATCACCCTTTCATAGGATGACGTTTGATGACCTCAAAGCTTTCATCCGATACCAGGGAGTTGTATTATCTCATGGTCTAAGGAATACAATATTTGACATAAGAAAAGCTTCGCAAAGATGAACACGATGACACGATATAATTGCTTCGCTTAGTTTGGGTCTGTCCATCATATCATTCTCCCAATGATATGATCTCATTATTAATCGACAACTCATGTCTATGGTTAGGAAACCTTAACCATCATTAATCAATGAGCTAGTCTATAGAGGCATACTAGGGACACGGTGTTGTTCACAAACCACACAAGTATTAAAGTTTCCGCTTAATACAATTCTAGCATGGAATATAAACTTTATCATGAACAAGAATTATAATAATAACATCTTTATTATTGCCTCTAGGGCATAATTCCAACAGGTCAAAGATTTGAAGCCATGCTTGCCCCAGGGAGGCGACCCGACTAGCGCCTCGGGGCGGGCAATCGGGTGGATACGGCAGGCATGTTGTTATCGGTGAGGCGGCGGGCGATCGTCATTTGGAGGAGAGACAAGAAATAAGAAGGCGGGTGAGGTGTCGTCGGCAAGGTGGTGGATTGGGGTGATCGTTGATGAGTGCGGTGGTACCAGGGTGGGTGTTGGAGAATCTTGTCAGGATCACCATCCGGGAGAGTATGAGTCAAGGAGTCAAGTGTGTGCAAGGTAGAACGTTTGGTCGCTGTTGTGTCTGTGAGTCATCGTTGTGTCCAAGTGCTTGTCTCTGTGAGGATCCGTTGCAGCTGAAGCGAATGAAGGTTGAGGGACTGTCCATTGTATGGACGAAGACGCAATTTGCGTGCCTCGATCAGGTCGTCTATGTGTCTCGACGAGAGGATCAAGTTCAAGTGTGAAGGGGCGGTAAACCAGTGAAGGTGAGTCTCTTCAATGAGGCCATGTCTCTACATGAGGCCGAAGTGGATGGTCGGCATGTATTACTCTAGGGTGGACGATGTGTTCCACGGGTGGTGCGATTCCACAAGGTTGCTAGCGTGGTTGGGTAGTCCAGATCATATTTTAGTTGGTCCATGAAATTCGCCAAGTCAAAATTGGGAAGAGCCAATCAGACTTGTCGTGGTTCAAGACCTAGACAAGACGCGGATCTACAATGATTCAAGATCAAAGAAGCACAAAAGACAAAGAGTCGTCAATCAAGATTAGGGAGAGATTGTTACAATTAATCTTAATTAGTGGAGTAGTGTCCGGCTTGCATGTCCATGTGGTTGTACGAGTGTGAGTCTAAGTAGGTTTATTAGTTAGACAAGTGTTTGCGTGTGTCCTAGTTTGATCAAGTCAGGTCAGGTTGTGTCCGACTATGTGTTGGTCATGTACTAGGTCGAGTCTGGTCATATTTTGTTTGTTCTTGACCGAGTAGGTTTAGGACTTTGGTCAGGCAGGCCATACATGGCAGTGTGGTGCGTAAAGTTGTACTTGGATAAGAGAAGAAATAAAGAAAATTTGAGGGCACGATACGTGCCCGTGGCCACAAGTTTTCTCGAGCGTGTTTGTTCGTCTAATTTGATATGATTGATCTGTGGGCAAATTCCAACAACAGATAGCTCCCGAGATGTGGCTGCAATAGCCACCACATCCACCCCCACATAGCTCTTTGACTCTCCCAATGAAAACGTCATTGATGGGCTCAGGTCACTGTAGAGCCTTGTTGGGAGACCCCAAGAGAAAGGTGTGATGAGAAAGCAGCAATTCTTCCCTCAGTTATGAAACCAAGGTTATCGAACCAGTAGGAGCAAGGAAACAACTTCAAGGTGTTGCTAGCAACTTGGAATCCTGCACAACATAAACTCAAGACTTTGCCCCAACTTACAAAGCAAAACAAAGTAGATACTAAACAAGCATGGAACATCAAAAATTATAAATACGTTTCCAACGTATCACAGGACCCCATACATCAAGTAAAGACTAATTAAAGGGGAGTAGTGGAAACACTGGTAGAAACATGATAGGGGAGTTGATGACTCTTAGCCTGTTGACAGGAATCACACACAGACTCTATGCTAGTATCCTTGACAAAAGGAAGTTTATTTTTTACTAATAATTTGCTTAACAATACTAGAATCTGGATGATCTAAACGACTGTGCCACTTTTCTTGGGAGGGCTTGGCGGTAACAAAGGCATGCTTCTAATGTGGTGAGGATGATGACAAAGACGAAATAATAGGATAGAGTCCACCAACGCATCTCCCTTTATAAATTGTTTAGCGAGTTACCTGATCCTTGATCAAAAAGAAGAAAGGATGGAACTCTATGAAAACATTATTATAAAGTGATGAATGGAGATCAATTTTTTTGAAGCATTAGGGACATGGAGAATATTGTTAAGTTTGAAATCTTTTATAGGGTGATGAGCAATTGAATAACCAACATGAGAAATTTTCATACCTTGTCCGCTTGCAATGTTCACTTTGTCATGTCCATGGTATGTGTCATGTACAGTCAGGTTGTTGAGCTCACCGGTAACATAGTGAGTAGCGCCAGAATTACCATACCAATTTGTGTCAACCCCATAGGAAGCAACATGTGCACCTTTATCACCTGTGCATCATCATTTTCTCCAAAGCGGTACCAACATTCTTTTGCAGCGTGGCCCTCCCTGTTGCAGATTTCGCAGACCACATCTACCCATGGAGTAGTGCAGCAATGACCTCGTCCGTGGGCACTACTTCCACCATGACCTCCTCCTAGAGGTGCATGCCCACCAGTACGTCCTTGGCGAGATGGACGATCATCACGACGGTCATCGCGTCGATTATCTCGACAATCATCACGCCGGTCCTCATGGCGGTTGCCACGATCACTGTGTTGGTGATAGTATATGCACCCACGGTTTTGGTGAGAAGAGAAATTTGCAGAAGTCTCAAAGTCAGGATCGGATTGTTGAAGCATCTCCTGTCGCTGATCATATGCTTACAGCTGAGCGTACAGGTTGTTGCGAGAGATCGGTGTGGTGATGACCCCAAGAGCAGCCACGAGGGAATCATAGCGAGACATGAGTCCGGCCAATACAAAGGAGACATGCTCCCTCGTCAAGATAGGTGAACCAGCAGCTGCAAGTTCGTCGACGATGCCCTACATCTTAGTGAGGAAATTCGATGTGGTCATGTTGATTCTCTTGGTATTTGCTAGGGAAACTCGTAGGTTGGTGACTTTCGCTTGGCATTGGGAAGCGAACATCTCCTCGATGGCCTGCCGAACTCCGGCGGCATGCTCAATCCATTGCACATGAGGAAGTACTTCATGAGAGAGTGATTGGAGGAGGTAGCCGAGCACGATCTGGTCCCTGGATATCCAGGCGTCGTATGCGGGATTGGCTGTTGTTTTCCCTATTTGTCGGTGTCCTTTTCCGCCGGTTCTATGACCAGCGTTTGTGGCGGTTTAGCATTGGATCCATCCAGAAGGCCGACGAGGAGAGCACCACAGATCGGGGCCTCGATACAGAAGAAGAAGAAGAAGACAAGAGAGGGTCTCCAAGGAGGGGAGGTCGAGGCTGGCGCCTAGAGAGGGTATTTCTGCGCCCTCGACTTTGCCTCACGAGGTCTGACTCTCCGAGGTCTCCGAGGAGGTCTCGAGAGGGTCAGGGTAGGGGGCGCACCTACAACCCTGCCACGATACAAAAGAAGAAGACAAGAGCCTACAGGGAAGACCGGGTCGCCTCCGTAAAGAAAGAAGGGACCATCCATCGACTAGTGTAAGGCCGCCGAAGACGTCAGTGGAGCCAAGACAGCTGTCCCTTCCCACTTTGGTGCTAAGGGGACAAGGACGACGTCGGGAAGCGAAGGATGGCGTCAGGTGGAATGGCTTTATGAAGGACCGGCGACGACCAAGGCAAGGAGGATCGAGTCCACCGAAAGTAGTCTGGTAGACCGGGTCCTCAAGGGACGGTAGTGTGGCGACCCTTCCTGCCCAATGTTCGGGGGAAGAGGCCCATGCGCCCTATAAAAGAAGGTCTTCCTCTACCTTGGAGGAGGTCGATTCCCAAAACTTGTGACCCTAGACATTGATTCTCCATTGTACCCTCGCGAAGCACCGCGAGCAATACATCCAAGAAAGAGTAGGGGCTTTACCTCCACACGAGGGTCCCGAACCTGGGTAAAAAAAATCGTGACAACCTCTTTGTCGTGTGTGTGTGCCGTCATCTTCATCGTCGCTGAGAAGTTCGGAACGCGTGATTCAGCCCCCACTCGAACTCAGGGCTGGTTGGACCCCTGTTCCTTCGCGGGACGCATTTCCGACATCTCATCACTGCTACGACTCCACGGTGAACTAATAAAACACCAACAATGATAGAAATCAGATGAATCAATCACATGTTGGTGTGCCAAATCTTGAATTGATGCATTTTACTTACTACATGTCTTTGCTAGCAAAACATCCTAACATAGCTCAATGTGCAATACTATTTGGTAACCCAATTCAATATGGTGCCACAAAGCGTGACGAAAAATAGTTTGAATAGTTATGATTTCATGGGTGCGACAAAGAGCGTCTAATCTTTGGTTTTGTTTACAAGCTCGACATAGAAAAAAAACCCAAACACCCTACAAAGGACAAGCATACATTGGTCCACGGCGCATTAGGGCATCACCTGTGTATGTAGAAAAACTTGTCCATAAGCTGGGACCTATATACTACATCATAAGCTTATTGATTACATCACAATGTATCTTGTTGAACTTGTCTACAAGCTGGCCCCATGTGTTAGATAAAGTTGTACACATGCAAGAGAGAGGGAAGAAGCTAAAATAATATTCTATTGCTTATAGACAACCCACAAGCTTGTAGGTCACCCTTAAGATTTTGAGCTTGTGAATAGCTTATTGATAGTCTTCACTATGTATATGAAACTCCTTGTTGACTACTTTTTATTTATGGATAGCCTTATTGCCAACGTAGTGGATGTCCTTACCACGTATTGTCAAACACAATGTAGATGGCGCGGCGCGAAGCACGTGCTTTTTCATCTAGTAAATCCAAACTGTCAACATCGGATAAGAAAGGCCACAAAGCGATCATTATTTTTAACTTGCCAATGACGAAGGACACTGGTTGTATGACATCGATTGAATAGTTGTTTTTTCGCTCTGCTCTAGATAGAAACTGGATTTATTTTATTAAAGAAAATCTGCGGTCCAACCTGTCACTTTCCCACACAAAGAAAAAACGTATATAGAAAGGGACAAGCAGGGCTCTGTTCTGATATTCTTGGCTACCTGAATGTGATAGAAAGTGATAGGGATCCAAGGAACTGGATAGAAATTCACTCTGATTTGATTTGGTCGCTAAAATGTGAGTACTTTGTAATCTCTCTTAAATCAGGCTTTCGTCTGCTTATAAATAAATAAAGCATCTGAGTGAGACATTCTTTAATTTAGACATCGCCCAAATGAAGACCGAACACTGCTGGAGCTGAACAACACAAGTAAAAGCCCAAGAGAAAATATAAAAGAAAGAAAAAGAAAAATACACGACAACGCTGGATCGACCACCGACAAGGACACGCAACCATTGCGCCCACCGAAACAGTCTCACCACTATCCTATGCCTTCGTAATCTAATAGTAAAATCCTTTATCATGGTTTAGTGTAAAAGGAATCTCTCTATCACATATTTTTGTTCCACACCTATTCTAGTTAATCGGATAACCTGGATCCCGTTGGAATAAATTGTTTTGTTCGGAATGCTAAGACATAATCTTATGCTAGTTGTACATCAAACCCCAAAGCTACGAAACTAGCATGTAAAAATGAAATAAGAAATCACCGGTATGTTTACTATTCGTCAGCATTTGACAAACAAGAAGAATATATTCCATCTTAATATGTCTGTGCGCGGTATGATCCATCCAGGACTGCAATTTCCATGATTGAAGATGCGGAGAAGAAGGGGTTGATAACCCCAGGCAAGGTCAGTGATCGAACTTCACCTGGAAATGGCAATAAAATTTTAAAGAGTGTGGATTTGCTGCCAAGGGGGATAGCTGCCCCCCAAGGCAACACCGTACGATGTGTGCCGAGATCTGCACTATAGCTCGCTATCTGTTACCGGTGGTGGCATAGTAATCAGCGATTAGTGAACGCATTGATTATCGTGCTATGTCAGAAGCCTAAGCATGCATGCATCCATGATAGGAATCCAGGCCGTTTTTTGTGTTAGAACCGAATAGTATAATTTTATCTGTATGCGTAGCCAGCATAGCATATATCACGTTGTGCAGTGCAACACACTACACACGTATTCATTCATTTTTTTTTCATATGTAGCTTAACATGCCCCGTGAACAGACTAACAAACAAAGAAAAATATTTGCTTGTACTCTTATTCCATGCATAAAGTATGTTCATGCATGTCGCATAGTGCAAGCAAGCATGCATGCATATAGCCTATGTAGCTAACATGCATGTGTACACTGCAATGCATGCATTAAGACATCCATGTATCCGTCATATCATGTGCAATATTTGAGTATCTAATTAACTTAACCTGCATATAAGAACAAATCTTGTCAGAATCCTACTAGTCTTGTACAACCTATTGCACGCCACACCATGCATGTTGAGATAAGCTAACTGACAAGTCTATAACAATTTGTTCTTGCTCTTGTATCACTGCTATTGGCAGCCGATGTGCTGGCGAAAGTCAGCTTTATTATAAATAGTTAACCACTCATCATCACAAGGTGCACTCATAAGCAAGCTTGGCACATATCTCAAGACTATGGACCGGATGACATCCACAAGGGGGGCAGCTATCCCCCTTGGCAGCAGACTATTAACCAATTTTAAAATGCATTGTCTGATTTGACAGAAATTCAGGTAAATGTTCTGCAAGAAACCAGTCCTGCATATGATCTACAACTAACCATATGCCGCTTGTCAAAATAGACTACGCTGATTGAGCCGACATCTGGGAACATGGGCATCGGCCTGGCCTTCATGGCCGTGCTCAAAGGTTACTAGTTGATATTGACGATGCCATCCTACACCAGCCTCGAGAGGAGGGTGGTCATGAAGGCCTTTGGTGCGCAACTCGTGCTCACCGACACCGGACAAAGGGATGGGAGGGACGGTAAGGAAGGCGACCCAGCTCTATGGGAACCATCCTAGCGTCTTCATGCTCCAGCAGTTTGAGAACCCTGCCAATGTCCAGGTTAGTCCTTTCATGGATCTTGACAGAAGATTATATGAGTGCACACTAAGTGTATATTTGTCAAAGTCATTTTGGAGAAAACTACCACTAGGTCCCATAAACTACTCCCAAGTTAAATTATCTCTTCAAAACCACGGATGACTATTCATCTTCAAGAATTTTAGGGACTTTATCCTGGGTGTTGTTTCTTATACATGATGTTAATCGAAATTGGTAGGTACACTATGAGACGACTGGTCCAGAGATATGGGAGGACACGCTCGGGCAGGTCGACATCTTCGTCATGGGGATTGGTAGTGGCGGTACCGTCACCGGTTTTGGCAAGTACCTCAAAGAGAAGAACACCAATGCAAAGGTACTCCTTAATTGTTCTTGTAACTTTTATTTGCTAATGTTGTGAAATTCACCGGCCTGTATGTTTGTATGCAGATCTACGGAGTTGAACCAGCCGAAGCAAATATTCTCAATGGTGGCAAGCCAGGTAGGTTATCAATTTTTTTATATAATGGGTGCTTTATTAGTTAAAAGGTTTAAGCATGTAGGTTTCATATAATTTGTGTAAACAGTGTACTTTTTTAATAATTGCTAACTGAAACTAATTGCGGGGCCTCACCTCATCACTGGAAATGGAGTTGGATTTAAGCCAGATATTCTGGACATGGATACAATGGAGAAGGTTCTTGAGGTAAGAAATCAAATTGATCATGTTATTTGGATGAAGAAATTATGCAAATCTTACTGAATCTATGAATATAACAGGTGAAAAGTGAGGATGCCGTTAAGATGGCGCAACAGTTGGCACTGAAAGGTCTTCTGGTGAGTCACAAAAGCCATATTTGCCTCTGCTATCTTCAGAAGAATCAAGATGAAGAACAGAATCCTGTTGCAATTCTTGGATAATGTTTAAATCAGTACGATCACATCGAAATGTTGATGATCTGGTAACAAATTTGGCAGGTAGGGATCTCATCGGGAGCCAACACGGTTGCAGCCATCGAACTCGCCAAGAGGCCAGAAAACAAAGGGAAGCTCATCATGGTATGTCATATGCATACATACATGCCCATCTATGCCAAAAGAGATGTTCACATTGATAAGTTTTATTCAGAAGGCTAACTGACCGGTGCACCTGTTGTTTCAGACCGTTCATCCAAGCACAGGGGAGCGATACTTGTCGTCGGCGCTGTTTGAGGGTCTGAGAAAGGAAACCGAGGCCATGCAGCCAGTGCCAGTGGAGTAAGTTGCAACTATGGAATGAATGCATATACAGAATAACGTTCACTGGCTTACCATGCTGCGAGTGCTTGTTGTACCTCATTTGCAATCTTCAGCTTGTGCCTCATGTGTAAACAACAATCAAAATGTTTGAAATAGTACTTCGCTTTTCTAAGGATTTACGGTATTGACATGTTTGAGTTGTGGAGGATTACATAGGCCTCGAGACGCCATGTACTGTGTGTCTGTGTCAGAGGTCAAATGATAATATATCTGTGATTTGTTCCTGAGAGTCAAAGATGTTATATCCCTAGGATCATCTAGGTTTAAATCTATCCAAGTATTGAATCTGTTTGTCATACTTGCATCATTTTACTGCTAGAGACACAGAGAGATTGGAGAGGGGTGTGTACCTTCTGCTTGGCTAGAGGAGCCCGTGGTGTTGGCCATGGCGATGCAGAGACGGAGAGTGCGGATCGTGAGCGAGTCGGCGGTGCTTCCTGTTACAAAAGGATATAAGGACAAAGGATATGCTTGCGGATCCGCTTATGAAAGGCTTACCATCCAATGTGTTCAAGGAACACTTAGCCGACATGGGTTTAAGGAAAATCCTATGATTCCTGGATCATGATAGGCCCGAAAAGGAACAAAATTTGTCTCAAAATAGAGAGGTATGTCGTAGCTGTCTGATTCTATCGTCAGTTGAGTTGTGACGATAAAACATGCTCTATGTATTAATCTGTGATAAAACGAGTAAAGTGAAAAGCAAATAGTTAAAAGTAAAATTTAAGATCAAGGAAGAGAACGTTAGAGTGATCTCCTCCGTGTGGGCCCAACGGCCCACCGGGCCCTTAGATCCACGCCCTAATCGAGGGTGCCCAACCCACTATGGTTGGCGGGCCCTTGTCACCTGCGCTATATAAAGAGGTGGGGGCCGGCGGCATGTACTACGAGGTTTGTTGCGTGCCGTACACCCCACCGACACAAAACCTACCAATCAAGGTTAGCGCAGTAGTGACGGGAAGCGCCGTCGCCGCCTAGATCACCACCTCTCTCGGTATTGCCGTCGCTCACCATGGCCACACCGTCAAGCTCCTCTAGCCAGGGAGAAGGTACACACCCCTCTCCCCGGTCTCTCTCTCCCTCTCTCTCTCTTTGTGTGTGTGTAACTAGTATGTACCGACTCAAGTATGAACCCTAGACGGTACTACTCGACGAGATCTACACCTAGAAAGATCCTAGAAAGTTAACACAACCTCTACCTATCCTCCCTAGAGGGGTCCCCCGACATGGACGAGATCAACTTCGAGTTCCTCGGCGGCGACAAGCGCGCCGTGCAGACCAACTACTACGTCGCGGGCGTGGGAGGCAGGGAGGTGGTCCACGAGATCCCCTTTGAATCCTCCGATGGGTTCCACCACTACCCCGTGGACAGGGGTGCCGACGCCATCGAGTGGCACGTGGACGGGGAGGTGGTCCGGCGAGAGGAGCGGCGCGACGAGGCGAAGCCATGGCCCGAGAAGCCCATGTTCATGTAAGCCTTATTGTGGGGACGCGAGCGGGGTGGACGAGGGGAGGTGGACCGGCACATACCACGGCCGCGACGCTCCCTACGTCTGCAGCTACAGAGATGTCTGGGTGCCCGTCGCGCTTTCAGTGGTGGCTGAAGAAGAGGAGGAGGAAGAATGTGAAGATTGAAATGCCGCCGCCACCTGCAGCGCTGTTGATTTGGAGGAGAAGGGTGCCGGAGCTGGTGAAGACTAGATCTCGATGTTGTGAGCCATCTAGAATGAGGTAATATTGGTCACAATTTCTGGGGTTTAGTTCAGGTGCTACAACGGATGAAAATCACGAATAATTTGCTGTGAAGCAACCATGTCCTCTTTCTTGGTTAGATTAGATGTGCTAAGCGGATTTACAGAATGATTGCACATCATTATTCTCCTCTGGTTGGTTGTTTATTCCGGCAAACGAGTGACACCTAGCAAACCATCGTGACACGTGGCAAGTTTGACCGTGTCTGATGGTTACATCAAGGATGCCTATGTCTAGGTGGACATGCTCGCTGTTGACGGATTTGTGTACCACATGCTAGAGATGGACTTGCGAACTAGAACTCTAGTATTTTGTAAATTTGTGAAACTTGTGAACTTTGCGACATGCCTGCTCCACTTTATACACTTATGTATCCAAATGTGAGTGTTGCTTGTGGTCATTTTGAGCTCTGTGAGGTCATATATGAATATCGTTGAATATCTATTTTGAAATACATGATGTATTCCCAAAACAAGAATAATTTATGATTTTTCCAAGACTTTGCCGTGTATTCTAGGCAAATACACTCCGCAAATCCCTAGGTATTCTGTGTATCCCAAGTCTCACCGCTCAACAAAGAGTCCAGGTTTTCCATGTATCCCAAGTCTCGACACACGGCAAAGAGACCAGGTTTGCCGTGTATGCCCACAATACACATGACATAGGTTATGGGTGACGTGGCTCAATCTCGGCCATCGGGCCACGTAGCGTGATCTGGTCTCTTCTTCGTCGTTGCCATATGCTAACGCGAGACACTCGGCAAAGATGCGTCGATATGGCACCACCTAAGAGCTCGGAGTTTGCCGTGGTTTTTCTTTTGCGAAATTCCACCGATCTATTAATAATCATTAATATCAGTACAAAGCCGTCGCGCCAACAAAAGACATCCGAAAAACCTTTGCCGTGTATATGTGTCAAAGACACTCGGCAAAGCCACCTCTCTGGCCCGTTGTTTACCGTGTGTAGTTTGCCGAATCTAAATACACGGCAAAGTATTTCTGATACTCAGCCAAATTTCATATTCCCGTAGTGTAGTGATTAGGAAACGTTGGTGACGAAAAATATTATGCACACATGGTGCCTAAACGGACGACAAACTACTACTCGTTTTATAATAATACTCCGTATGTAATAAGATGTTATTACAAAAAATATATGAGCATACTGAGACGGAGCAAGTAGTAGTAAGCAATGCCGAAGATCAAACGTTTCAGCACAAAGACAATCTAGCCAACTCTTATCTAGATGTTGTTTTAGCTTTGTGAAAGAAATGTACCTAAATTATTTTTAGTGTGTAGATTTACTCTAAATCTAGATGAACCTATAAACTAAAAAAATTTAGATATACTCCATTTACAAAACTAAAACATCTTATATTTTAAAACAGAGCGAGTAATAATCGTTGTCAGGGCGCGGTGGAAAACCGTTCGCTATGGCAGGTCACGGCTACGTACATTGTCTATGTGTAGTGCAGTACTGTACTCGGGGCGACGGGTGCAGAGGGCTAGAGTAATCTTCTTCCATTATCTACAAGAAGAAGAAATGGGAGGGCACAGCTGCCTGAACCTCCTCCCTTCCCCGACCTCCACCCCGTGCAGAGCCAGCACGGCCGCTTCGTCATGCCGATACTCCGCCGCCCACCACGCCACAGCGCGCGGGCAGACATTCGCCGGGAGAAGAGGCGCGGCCAAGGTCACCTGCTCCGCCGCCTCGGGGCAGGCGCCGCCGTCGCAGAGCACAATCAAGGTACCATATCTGCCGAGTTGTAGGAAACGTCAGGTGTCAGTGTCACTCACTCTTATCTGCCGCACCGTTCCCTGGCAACATTGGGAGCTAAGGTGGTCATCGTCGGCGCCACCAAGGAGATCGGGAGGATGGCGATCGCGGCGGTGAGCAGGGCGCGGGGGATGGAGCTCGCGGGCGCCATCGACACGAAGTGCATCGGGCAGGACGCAGGAGAGGTACTTGCTCTTGCTGCTCACCGCTCTTCGGACCAATGCGATGTTTCCCCTTTGCTTCGACTCTGTTCATGGTCTCATAGTCTGAAGTTTGCAAGTGCTGATCTTGTTTCTTCAGATAAGTGGCATGGAAGAACCCCTGGAGATCCCGGTGCTCAATGACCTCACCATGGTCCTGGGATCCATAGCACAGGTACTACTAGCCTGCATTCTTTTCGGGTGCGTGTTTCCCTGACGGCGCGGCCAATTCTGTTTCCTTTTCAGTCAAGAGCAACTGGTGTGGTTGTCGATTTCAGCGAACCTTCTATTGTCTACGACAATGTCAAGCAGGTAAGTTCTTCCAGCGAACGTGCCAGAATCCAGAAGTGCAAATGCAGATTCAAGTAGCGGTAGCAAACCAAGACGTATTTACCACAACAATCACAGAAGGAAATACATAATGCCATTCAGAACTAAACTCACACTTTGCTGAATTATTTAGCGCTCCCAGCAAGATGCAGGATAATATCATTATCAACAAAATCGGAACTAAATTCCATAACATAGTGACTTACTGTTTACTAGAGGTTAAGAGCTGACAATGGCGTGATTCTTAGATAAATGCTTATTTATCGGAAAAAAAGATAATTGCTTCGGATTCAGTAAACTATCCGTGAATGCTGGCGATGAAATCCAATACTAGTAGTACTATTTGACCACCCCAAAATGGTTTACGCGCAGGCAGCAGCGTTCGGCTTAAGCAGTGTTGTATACGTTCCAAAAATTGAGATGGATACAGTAACTGAGCTGTCAGCATTCTGCGAGAAGGCAAGCATGGTAAGACTACCGTCGTTGGATTTTTCTAAAAATTTACCATGGTTAGATCGTCAAAACATGCAAACTTATGCCAAATTCATGATCAGGGTTGCTTGGTTGCTCCGACGCTGTCGATAGGCTCGGTACTCCTTCAACAAGCTGCAATCCAGGCCTCATTTCACTACAACAATGTCGAGATTGTGGAATCAAGACCTAACCCATTGGTACGAAGCATTCGTGACAAGTTAAACCCTCTACATACACCATGACTATGCATATGCCTTCAAAGTTACCAGTATCACGGAACAATAGGTGTGCAGTTAATATTTACCATCCCGCGATCGCAATCGAGGGTGGAAATGCAAAGGAAAAATGTTTGCAGTACTTATCGAGAAAAGCAAATGCTATTGTCAAGATGTGTTATCGGGCAGTATGCAGCTTGCTAGACTAATCTTTGACATCGACAGGACTTGCCATCGCAAGACGCAATACAGATTGCAAACAACATATCCGACCTTGGTCAGATATACAACAGGGAAGATATGGACTCTGATAATCCAGTAAGTGTCACAAAAGTATTCGCAAATTTCCTTTCAGGGTTAGCCTTTTATTTAGTAACAACGGCAGGAGCACTGATATGCTCACTTTATTCTAAATTGTACATGAGTCAATTTTCACCTCTACAACAATTAGAAAACAGTGAATGATATGTTTCACAAACTGACTGGCTAGTGTTGAAAAGGCAAGAGGTCGGGTACTTGGAGAAGACGGAGTGCGTGTGCACAGCATGGTCCTGCCAGGGCTTGCTTCAAGCACATCTGTCATTTTGTCAGGCCCCGGAGAGGTACTTAAGTTCTCATAAAATGTTTCGATTGAAATTTGGCTGAACTGACCAACAATACCAACTATTTTCAGATTTACACCCTGAAGCACGATGTTACAGATGTCCGGTGCCTAATGCCAGGACTAATTCTGGCAATACGGAAAGTGATACGCTTGAAGGTACCTGATAGTTATACTACATTTTTCTGCAGTGTTCTTGAGACAGTGTCTTATTCACTGAAAACATTGTCACGTCTTTTGCAGAACTTGATTTATGGTCTGGAGAAGTTCTTGTAGAAAATGATGAACTCACATATCAAGAGAACTACGCTTTCTGACTTTCCAGCTGTTCATGATAAGAGATAACTGGGATAAAATCATGTCCTTGGGACATAATCAGAAGCAGCGCCGCTGGCAAGGCGGGTTCGAGAACCCTATGAAGGTGATGCGTAGTTTCGAGAATAATGGAACCACAAACGGATGGCACTTCTGATATCACTGAAGACAATAACATGATCGCTAGACAAAATCCAATAACTATAGAAAAATTATTCAGGTTCACGCCACGGTGGTTATACCTGATGGCTTTCTATACATTTAGAGCTTTTCCCAATAATTAGAGAAAAATTATACAGGTTCACGCCACGGTGGTCATCCTTTCTGGTGTATTCTTTATTTATTTACAGATCTCCACTGTACCCTTAAACTTGGTTATGTCAGAACAACATGATCGCTAGACAAAATCACTGCTGACATGAAGAAACCGTACTAGAGTAAACACAGTAACTACAAGCATGGATCTGGGTATTCATAGCGGCATGGAAATCCCAAAATGATTCCGTGCACAAATTTGACATATTGACTGCCAGTGCCACGGAAAAGCTACCTCTTAGGCCCTATTCGGTTTGCAGAGTCAGATAACATAGTAACAGAAAAATCCCAGACATAGGAAAATTGAGCAGATGCAAACAGGAGGAATACAAAACAAAGGAAATGCTAGAGGCATGGGTGTTGGTACTAGTATTCCATAGCAATGTATTTCTCCAAAGGAACTGATGAGAGTGAGCCTGTTCGTTTGGAATGAACACTATCAGGGGGGAAAATTCCATGGGAACTAAAACCAATGAAATTCCTGAACCGAACAGGGCCTTAGCATTGTATTTCAAGCATTACTATGTTCCCAGGATAAAGTTAATGGACAACCATCACAAAAGAATGATGCAGAAGCATAACATGGTTGTTTATACTTGGACCAGATAATTTTCATGGTACACACCCACCAGGCAGAAATGACAAATTGCCCTGTTGGTGAGGTAGATAGACTATTTTTAAAACTAAAAGACCCAACATGCAGGATAAACTTTTAACATGCAGGATTAAATGTCTTGAAAGACACCAATAGCACTGTAACAACAGGATAAAATGCTTAACGGGACTTTGGATGAACTGACCACGGTAACCATTTTTCTTTCAGATTTACACCTTAAGGCATGATGTTACAAATGTTCGGTCTCTAGGGCCAGGACTAATTCTGGTAACATGGAACAGTGTCTACCGAAACATCGTAACATCTTTTGCAGAACTTGATTTATGTTCTGGAGAAGTTCTTGTAGGAAATAATCAACTCAGTATCAAGAGAAATACAGTTCAGACCTTCCATCTGTTCATGGTAAGAGGTAAATGGGATTAAATCAACACCTTGGCTCATAATCAGAAGCAGCTCCACTGGCAAGGCAGATCCAGGAACGCTGCAAAGATCATGCAGAGTTTCAAGGGGAGTGGCTCCACGCATAAGATAGCGCCCCAGACAATAAGCAAGCTGATGACACGCTCTCAGGAGTTATACTTGATGGCCTAATATACTTTCAGAGCTTTTTTTTCAGACCCACTCTTAGTGAAAAATGATACGAGTTCACACCAGGGAACAGGTCCTTTCTAGTGTACCTATCTTTTCAAAATTTCTAGTGTACCCTTTAACATGGTTATGTCTACAACTCTGAAAGCACAACAGGATCGCTAGACAGAAATCACTGCGGACAACCCCACGGCTGAAGTGAAGAAACCATACAAGAGTGAAGACGGTAACTATATGCACCGATTTCAAATCTAAAAATGATCCATGCAAAATTTTGACATTTTGACTGCCAGTTGCCCCAGCAATGCATTTCAAGCATTACTAAGTCTCAGGAAGAAAGCTATTGGACAGTCATCTCAAAAGAATGTCACAGTAACGTAACATGATTTCATACTTGCACGAGCTAATTTCACAGTACAAGCCCACCAGTCACATAGAAATAACAAAATATCATGTTCTTGAGCAAGGTAGACTTTTTTTAACTAAAAAAAGACCCAACATGCAGAATAAAGTGCCAACTGCCAACATGCAGGATTAATAAATGTCTTAATGACGCCAATAGAAAACTGTAACAAGAGAAATCATAGCTAGCATATAAACTATCACACGAGTAGTAGAATTCAAGCCATGATCTTCGCAGACCTCATGTAAAGACTGTCCACAACCTTCCCAACATTCGAAATCGTTTCGAGCGTAGCAGGGAAGATGGCCTCGGTCTTGAGCTCCTCAAAGATAATGAGGCAACCAGCACCTTGATCCAGAGTACCAGCAAATTTCCTGTCAAGGATCATCTGTGACAGCTTCTTCTCAACATGATCAAGCGGCAGTTCGATCATCTGTGCGACATGCTGAATCTCCACCTTCGAGTAGGGCTCAATCAACCTGCACAGATTCTGCTCCAGCAAAGTATCATACAGAGATGAAAGATGCCTGTGAACAATAGGGTCCTCCTCAAGCTGCGCTTTGTAATCACGAAGGGCGGTTTCAAAGTACTTGAGAGATCTTTTAGAGTAGGCATCCGCTACAGCTTTCATAGCATCAACATCAGGACCCACATACTTCAGGCTAGCCTTAGATGAGATTATTCCAGCAACATCATCGGCCTGGTTAACCATTATCTTGCACAAGAGCATATACTTCAAGCTGAAGATAGCTCTTGGGTCCTCTAGTGCATTGAAAGCCTCAAATGCTTCAAAGAAGTAGCTGTATGCAGTTTTGTAGTCCTTTTCTTCAGCGTGAAGGATTCCACTCTGCAGATCAATAGTGCCCTGCTGAGCTGGTGGAACATAAATGGCGTTCGCTGCTGTTCTTGCAGCGGTCAATGAAGCCTTGGCCTTGGGCAGGTTTCTCAGAGAGAAGTGGAGCTTGCTCTCCAAAAGGTCAATGTCCACAAGAAGCAACTTGTCATCAAGCCTCCTGACTTCCTTGATAAGACCAGTAAGGAGGGTCAGGGCTTCAGTGTACTCCTGACTCTCTAACAGAAGGGCCGCTAACCTTGCCTCCACACGCTGCCTGAGAAAAGTACGTTTCTCTGCACGGGTCCATTCCACCATCTCCTTGCAGAGCGAAATCTGAAGATCAGATGTTCCAGGAATCTTGGAGACGGCATCAATGATTCCACGGACAATTTTTGCAGTCTTGGCCTTTGGAATCAGTGAGAAAAATGGCCTGAGCTGGGTCAAAAGATTTCGCAGCTCTTCAGCTCGGTTCTCTTTAGTGAGGTAGTTTGTAAGGTTAGTAATCGCAAGCTCTTTTATTCTCAGTGCATCTGCAGAAGAAGAAAGGTCTTGGATCACACGATAAAGGATCGAAATCGACTCTGAAGCATCCTTAGCCTCCTGAGCTTTTGCAATTGACTCAGTAGTAGCAGGAAGGTATGTTGACTCCATTGAAGAAGACATGATCACACCCTAACCTGACAACAAAAAAGGATGCAGGTTACACAGCCTTACAAAATATCAAAGTAACACAAAAAATAAATCCACAATGCTCCTAATTAACAGATTTAAAACACATGAACGTGCATCAAACTCCAACCATTACACATGGTGTTTACTTTAGCAACATTAGCTAAGTTAGGCCTAACAATATCTTGAGTAGCTGATAACTGAAAATTACCCCACATACACCACGCATGTAAGGAAAAAAGAAAAACAGACCGCGCTTCCATACAATAATGTTCAGTCTATAGTGGCTACTTCGTTGAGGAACAGCAAGAAAATACCCCACTTATGTTTCGATATTAACTGTGAACATCGTCATCATTGGTTATATAGGCATTGTTATTTAGATGTACATGATAGCTCGTAGGGAGCTACATCGTGTGTCTAAACAGTGTGCCATGATCTAACTGGACAAGGGATCCTTTGGGGTGCTAAGTTGGACTAAATCAAAATAATACAGTGCCCAAACTAGACATCAACTAATTGGTGAAACGCTGCACCACCAGTGACTTATAAATCAGTACTATAACTGGAAATTACCTTTCACCAACCTACGCCGCAACAAAATTTCCTAAAGCCTAATTGCCATAACCAAAACCCCCAAACTTCATCACAGCCGCAAGGCATTGGGAGACCTGCTGCTACCCTTGGCAAAGATCCAATTTCTCAACTGACTTGGTAACCATGCTATTTAGATGTACATGATATCATGTAGAGGGCTACAATTGGTAGACTCACATGTCTCAGCGATGTCCAAAGACCTAACTGGACAAGGAATTCATCTAGTGTGTTAATTTGGCATATAAAATGATATGGTATCCAATTCAGCTAGTCACAAGTCACAAATAAGACAAATTGTCTTAGCACCAACTAATTTGGTAAAACGCTGCACCACCAGTGCCTCTAATGAAATTGATATAATCAACAAGCTAGGCCGAAACAAGTATTCCTAGAACCTAATCGCCATAACCAGAACCGATGAACCCTAACCCCGGAATTACACAGCCACAAGGCATGGGACAACCATGCTGCCCATAGCAAGATCCAATTTATCCACGGTCAATCCAGCGGCAGAATTTTTGCAGATAACAAAGTCGGCAGATCCAATTCCCGACATAACTGTACCACAGGACAGATCTAGATGGTTGCGCACATCCAAAAATTACGGAGGTCAGTGGGGTTTAGCTAATCAGGGATGACAGCAAGCTCGTACCTCAAAAACCAGCAGGGTCGCGATGGGAAAGAACGGGGACGGCGATGGCGGCGACGCGCGTGAGGAGCGGAGGGTTCAGAGTGGGGTGGTGACCGGTGAGGACTAGCCGCCGCGCTGGGTCTCGTCAGGACTCAACAAGTTTGGAGAGGAAGAAAGAAAGGTAAGGGACGGTGGCGATGGATTTGGAAGTGAACCGAGGGCAGATAATTTTGAAAAGAAAACGAGTAGGATTCTGGCTCCCGAGCTCTAGCGTACCTTTTATTTTATTTTTAAATACGAAAATCTTTTCACATTTTTAAAAAAAAATTGTGGAGGTACTCAATCATGTATCGTAACCAACCAAACTCTATTGAAATACTTTGTATTTTGATCTGCATAAAGATGGAATGTATGGATTTGAGTACAATGATTAGTGTTTATTTTTCTTCACAAAAAAGATTAGTGTTTATTTTATAAGAACTCTAAAGTTTATCATAATTCATTTTTGTGTAGCCAAGAATTTAAAAAAATTAACGTTGCAATTTTTTGACACGAGCGTTGCAATTTTACATGCTTGTAGAAAGCATCATTGACTACATTTATAAAAAAATCACATTTACTTGAAAATTTTAAATATGATTTTAAAAATCTATAAATAAAGGGACTACTGGAGCGGGGATCTAAGGAGACTTTTCAAAAGAGAACACTAAAATTACAATATTTTGCTAAATTAAATTAAATTGGATTTTAAAAGGAGAGGTAGGTTGTCTCCCTAGTTCCCAACTTGTGGATGAAATGGATCTTATGGCACCTAGAGGGGGTGAATAAGTGCTACTTCAAATTTTAGTTCTTTTTTAATTTTATGTTTGACATAAAGTAAATTCTCTAGATATGCAATTACGAGAATTTCTCTATATGCAACCCTAACTACTAAGCGAGTAAAGAGGAGTGAGGAAAACGTAGTGGAGCACGCGGAGACATAGGGATTTGTTTGACCGCAGCTCCTTTCTTGTTAAGAGAAGTACGTCTGCATTGAAGGAATGGACGGTTCTAAGACCACCACGCTACAACTATTCTCCGATGGATCTCGCCACCAAAGGTCTGATCCATCTTTCCACTATTGGTACCCTTCGAGGCCGGAACCGATGCCTTTACAAAGGCTCCCATGATGACAACAAGTTGCCACAAGAACAAGGATTATCAAATAACCGAAACAAGGATCTAGATATTTGCAAGAAATACTAGATCAAGAATCCTCCAAGTGAATGGAGGGGAAGTGAAGCGCTTGATTGCTGTTGATGAAGATCGAGGCCCCCTCCTTCGATTCCCGAAAGATCGAAGCCTTTGGGTGGGTGAAGGTGGAGATCTCTTGTTGGAGCTTGAAGAACAGGTTTGGCCTTTTTCGAAATGAATCAAGAGTTATGGCAGGAGGGGGTGATGGGGATTATATACCCCTTGCCAAAACAGACCGTTGGAGAAGTTTGGGGGCGGATTATCCGCCCTGGGAGAAAAGTCCGCCCCAGGGCCGGAAAATCGGGGGGATTTTTCGTCCCCCCATACAGTACGCCGCACCATGTTCTTCTTGTCGAAAATCCTCAAGGGGGGGGGGGATTATCCGGCTCCTCCCATGGGGCGGATTATCTGGCCCGGGCAAAAACTTCGGCCCTGGCCTGACAATCCTGGGGATTCTCCGCCCCCCATACAGAACGACGCGCCTTGGCATTCCTTGAAGGAATCCTGGGGGCGGATTATCCCGGCCTCCTGAGGGGCGGATTATCCGGCCTAGTCGGACAATCCAGGGGAAAATCCACCCCCATGCAGTGCGACGCGCCTTGTATGCGCTTGGACTTGGGCTGGGCCGGATAATCCGCCCCCAACAACATTGCTTTGCTCCTTTTAAATATGCCATAGCCTGCAGCATTTTAACACACATTAAATAATCCTTGATATTGTTATCTAACACACAAAACACTAGAGATCATGAAATGCTCTTTCAGTGGAGAGCACTTGGCTGCTAGACGACTTTGTAATTTTGCCTCTTAGTACTTTTTCAATGATATATGTGATACACCTTTCTAGGGTTATTCTAAAAAATACATGAAAAAGTACTCCAATAACAAAATTCACAACAAATCGATATCACACACTATGCACCGGCACTT
Source organism: Avena insularis (assembly GCA_023614405.1). Taxonomy (NCBI): domain Eukaryota; kingdom Viridiplantae; phylum Streptophyta; class Magnoliopsida; order Poales; family Poaceae; genus Avena; species Avena insularis. The sequence continues at coordinate 450,799,711 of CM042685.1, forward strand.
TGTAGGATCTCCAAAATGCCGGAATAGGAAAAATATACAAATAGAATGTCAAGACAATGCAAATCAACCTGAGGTTGGGTGGTTAGGAGGGTGGTTGTACCCCCAGCCCACCAGAGTTTAAACCCTAGGTTTAACACTATATGTTGCATAAAAGGCAGAATATTCTTTCAGTGAGAGCCGACGTTTCCATCGACAGTGAGGCGGAGGTGCTCATATGGGAGGGGTGTGCATGTGTGCATTCATATGAATGGGTGCATGTACTTGTGAGCGAATCATATTGTGTTTCTAAAAAAAAGAATGTCAAGACAATGTTGTAACCAAAAGTACTTGCAAACACACGTGTATTGTGTTGCAGCTTCTCGCAGTTGTCATATAAACAAAAAAAATCCATGAGAATGGTCCTAAGGGAATATTTCATATGTAATTACATGCAAGTACACCATAGAGAAAATTCATATTAATTCAAATCGTACAGACCAAACAAACGAAAAATTCCAAGGTTCCTATAAAATTCATGAAAAATTCCAAGGGTTCCTATAAAATTCATGAAAAATTCCAAGGTTTCTATGAAATTCCAAGGGATTAAGACTTTAATGCCTTGTTTACTTCTAGGGTATTTGAGGGAATGGAAGGGGATTATTTTGTATTTCGGAATTTTCCCGATAGGTTGTTACTAGGCCCGATAATCCTGAAATATCCCACAAATCCCCTCCACATTAGTGTATTTTTGGATAGATTAAAAACTCTCCATCATGATAAAGTATTTTGGGGGAAAGGTATTTGCGGGGATTGGAGAGTATTGGATGGACACCAAATCCCCGCATATTGCCACATCTTTTAGGAATAAAAATACCGAAGAAGTAAAAGGGCTAAGGGGGAGACCGAGACTCCAAAATAACGTCGCATATGCCTGTCATCGGATCTAGGGAACCAGATTTAGGTTTCCACCCGGAGAACGAGGCCCCCAGGGTTGGAGGGGGTCGTCTCCACGGCGCCCCCGTCAAGATGGGAACGAAGATCATCACCGGAACGTCACAACCACCACCGTTGCCAGACTGCTAGGAGGTCTGGAGCCGCCGGAGCGGCTTCCACACGACCCTCAGATCCAGGCTTCACGATCTCCATCCGGCGCCGACACCACGCACCGCTCTGCCCGCGCGGCCGGAGCAGTCAGGCCTCACAGGTCACAGCATCATGCCGGGAGCCACCGCTCCAGCGCCCATGCACGACCTGGGAGGTCAGAGGTGTGTCGACTTGCTTCAAAATTACAGGGCACTTGCACTTGCAGGCAGCACTCAGCGCCTAGATCCAGCCAGCCAGCGCCGCGGCTGCCACAGGTTCCCTGTGGCCCAACCAGTGAACCACCATCCTCCCCCAGCGCCTCCAAGCTCGTGCCACCGTGCAACGAGAACCCCGCCGCCGCCATCCTCCAGCGAGGGCTTTCTCACCGGAGTTCACAATTGCATTCAGGTTCAGGAATCCAATCCATCACACGCAACATCATCGACAAGAACATAAACCAGGAATAGACACAGCTCATTACCACGACCAAGATTATATCCAAGCTGCAACCCATTGTCATAAACTCTTTTCACTCTATATCCTCGACCACAACAACAACAGCTGTCTCTTCTCAGCCATGTCGTCCTCTTCCTCGACTAGTTGTACATACGGCGGGTTGGTTCACAAGTTCAGATATTTATGTATGTTCTGCAAAGAACTACTACTACTGCAGCAACAGTCTCTGCAGCTGCATCCCAGCAACAGCAGGACTATGCGAAGGGGTCGTCAGACCCCCCCGCCGCCACCTATGTCGTCTACCTCATTGATCTGCGCAGGACCCAGGAGCAGGTTCATGATCGCCAGGTGCCTCGTTTGCTTGTACCTGGTGACGAGGGCGTTCCACTCCAGCTGTTCCAGGGTCTCGTTATGCATCAGGGCCTCGGAGGACATGCCTCTGGCCCCCGGCAGGTACTTGAGGACCACACGGTTACCGGAGTTGGAGATGTCGACCATGAAGACCGGTGAAAGCGAAAGCCCGACCACCTGAGCATGGCAGACACTGCGAACATGCAACGTGGAGATGATTAGCATTTAAGTGATTGCAGGTGTAGAGAGGAAACTCAACTTCAGGGTTCAGAACAAGACGACGACACATCATAAAAACATATTCCATTGGAATTGTGCGAAGGGACAAAGAGACGAGTGCATCTTTTAAGTTCTACATTTTGCACATACAAAGTCTCACATGGAGTTTGTATTCAGTAAAAAAAAAGCAAGTGCAAGGACAAATTGAATGGTAATCATTGTTCAATAGAAATAAGGTCCTAAGACGTGATCTAGATAAGCATGCCATTTTCTTTGCATAATGTCATTTTCAACTTACCATATGTAATACCTATCATCAGTTGCTTGCCTCTGCACTCTTCCCAGCAGTTCAATTTTCACTACACCACCAATGCAAAGGACTGGGCGCGGCAGTTTAAATGTCTGCAGTGAATTTTCCTGTAACACCAAATTAGATGGCATCAGATCATAACATCAATTCGGCATTGTTGATTTACTATCACTGATATCATAACACATAACAGAAATACACTGCAACCAGATGGGAAAGAAAAATAACATGGTTGGACATTAGGAACCAGGCCGATTCTTTTGCTGGTTTCCATGTGAACCAGTCATAATACATAACAAATATACACCACAACCAGATGGGAAAGAAAAATAACATGGTTGAACATTAGGAACCAGGCCGATTCTTTTGCTGGTTTCCATGTGAACCAGTAAAACTCTGGGCAGCCATGAGACCTACTCATTTATTGATCCATGTAGCTTATACACTAATGACAAATCCAACCTCGCTTGACTATATTGGTTCCAAAAGTACTTGGTAAGTTCATTTTTAACAACGTTCGTGTGTATCAGCCGTTTAGTCAGCCCTTTCGTGAGAGCTTCATAGCCCTCAAGATTGTGTGGCTAGTCTAAGCTAAAAACAGCTGTGTGATTGGGTTGATATGGAACTAAATATTGAGCGAAAGTTTATTCAGAAATGGTGAGCTGGGATGCATATTTTGTAAATTTTGACACGTCAAGTATTATGAAATGATGTAAATAATAACACAAACTAGTAGCTTTGGACAAAAATAATGATGGATATTCACCTACAACAATCCAAACAAACTCACCAAATTCCCCTGTTTGAGAATTGAGACAAAGTGATACATATACATTTTGCATATCTTCCATTCAAAGAATTAATCATGGCAGGCAGGGAAGCTATAGAGAGTTCAATGGCAGAATTTGTAGATAGGTCAACAAGAAAAAGAAAAAAGTCCCTCACTCACCTGCAGCACGGGGAACTCAGGCGAGGTGTAAGTCCACACGTAGTTTTCATCAGCAGTAACTGCTTGGTTCTCATCCTCTTCCGTGACAAATGACTCTGATTCACGAGAGAGTTTGCAATGGCCCATCCGGAATCGCACCATCTTTGGAGAGTATATAGGCTGGCCAATCTGAAAGTATGCTGGCAGTTTGGAACAAAAGGCAAAATAATCAATCATCTGAAAAGACTAAGCATGGGAGAATTTTACTATATGTGTCTAACAAAAGTACATGCATAAGAAAAATTCTTGGTCTACAGATCTGAAAAAAAAAACATCATTTCCACCAAAACAGAATCAGTATCCCATCAAAATCATATTCACACTAATGCTATCCTTCTCCCGCTTGCCAGATAATTATGCACATATGCTCCGCGGCAACTTGCGGAACACGATTGCCATTTTAACCCCACTTACACGTGTCGTTTTGGATGTGGAATGACGTATGAAGTTACAAACTTCAAAATTTCGCGCCTTCGATGACGGTACGTGCACGTATTTGGCGGCTAGTCTCGAGTAATATTACCCATTGGATTGAAAATGAACCTTTGTACAGAACATCCAATGATCAGCGGGTTATTTATTGCAAAAGAAACCGTCGGATTCACGGTCGGAATGAATCCGACAGCGGGAATCCGAATTCACGGTCGGAATGAATCCGACAGCGGATCGGAATGAATCCGACAGCATAAGCACACATTCAGACATAATTGAAGACACATTCAGACATAAGTGAAGACAACCAATGGTCCACACTATAGTTAGTTAGTTATGAGCATAATAATCATGGAATTGAATAGAAGAAAGAAACCTCATGGGGGCCTGAAATAGCAGGAGGAGCCATGTTATTATTTATACTACCTTTGAATGGCTGTATCTTGATCTCGTGGACGACGCAGATATCTGAGCAGAGCCTGTAGATGAGGGTCTCGGGCACGCCATCCTCGTCCTGGCCTCCGCTGGACCAGTAGGAAGGGTGGAGGTTGATGCGGTCCTGCGGCTCGAGGGTGTTCTCTATGGACTCGTCGGGGAAGTTGTCAGTGCTGGAGGCGCCGACGCAGTTGAGGATGCAGTCGACGGAGGGCGTGGCTGCGAGGAGCGCGCCCATGAGGTAGGAGTAGATCCTGAACTCGGCCTGGGCGGCCCTGGCCTCGACGTCGGCGCTGGACTCGGGTGAGTCCGGGGAGCGCGGGCGGGTGCGGGGCGCTGATCTGCTCATGCTCACCTCCACCGCGGTCGCGAAGGTGGCCGTCTCCGGGCAGAGGCGCTCGCACAGCTTCCTGCAGAAGTCGTTCTCCACCACTGCGTAGAGGAAGGAAGGAACCGTAGAGGGGGGGTTAGGAAGCAAGCGAGCGGCGGGCGGGGATTTCCATTTCATTTGGCGAGGGTGAGGAGAGGAGGGACGTACCGAATGTGCGCCAGGAGCGTTTGGCGAGGGTGGCGCGGACGAGGTCGGCGGGGTGGTCGAAGGTGCGGAAGATGGAGGCGGAGATGTCCGGGCCTACGCGGTCGAGGAAGTCCCCGGAGTTGTCCCTTTCCTTGGCCATGGTGGTGCCGCGGCGCCCGGTCGGAGCCGAGCAGGCGCAGGCGGCGGCGGCGGCGAGAAGAGGGCGATGGAGGAGGAGGAGGGAGGAGGGAGGAGCGTCGTCCGTCCCCCTTTGCGTGCGTTTCCTTCCGGAACCGGCCGCTGCTTTGCTGGTGTGTTTCCCTTGTTTGTTTGTGGTGGTTCCTTGTTCGGCCCTGCGCCTTTTGCTGCTGCGGCGCGGTGACCTCGTGCCCGCTTCCGTGTCCGCGTGGGCTGGCGCCTGCTCCGGGCGCCGCGTGTCGGAGACAGGCAGCACAGAGCCTGCGCCTGGATTCCTGGTCCGGTCAGCGGGTCCCCGCATCGTCTCCGCCGGTCTCTACCCCCCGTTTTGCAGGTTCCCGGTCCCAGCCGCGGCGCCCTTGGCGTGCCGGCCGCGTCGGGCGTCCGCGCAAAGATGGGCTGGCCCGAGGCCCGTCACGTACCGCGGATGTGTCGTTCAGCACATTTCACGTTTCCACAATACTACTTCCTCTATTCTCTCTCTCTCTCTCAAAAAAATACTACTTCCTCTATTCAAGTTTTAGAAAATCTTCAATCAAATCCTAAAAGTTGCTAATGATGTATCTCATAAACGTGCAAAATATCAATTCGAAATGTTTTAACTTAAGCCACACAAAAAATGACAAAGTGTGACTATTTTTGTGATTTGAATCATTATACATATAGATCTATAGTTTTGTCATTTCTATCATAGTTTAAGACACACACTATTTCAAATTGAGTTTTTGTACGTTTGTGATGTACATCACTGGCTACATCCTGATTTTTGTTTTGAGAATTTTTTTGAAACTCAAGAATATGCTTTTTTGACTTTTTTAAAAAGAAAAGCGGGACCAGCGGTGCCGATGCGCACCTGCATTGTATACTTAGATAAAATGTTATCTATATTCCATCTAGATTAATATATTTGCCTAGCACAATGTATAATCACAACTAATACCACACATTCTCCCTCACACAATGACCCTAATTGTAAATGAGGCTTATTATAAATCAATCGGAGTGAGTACTAGGTTACCCATATCGGACAAAATATGTGTACCGTGGATGTTACTACCTCTATTAAAGACTACAGTAACCTAGTTGCTTAAAGTTTGACAAAGTCATCAAACCGTTTGAACCCCGCTACAAACCATCTAACAATAGGTTAGTATTCCACTATGGATTATTATTAGCCGAGTCCATCCGAAACTCCTAGCCAGCACAGATAGTTTAAATTTCATATTTGTTCACATGAGCTTTGAAGACGAAGGACATCTCAAAGATTTTGTTGTAATTTTTGTTTTTCTTATGATGCTTTGTACTGTCGTATGTTTATTTTAATGTCAGGGTCCTTTACACACACAAAAATCTAATTTGCTTTGATTCCCACATGAATCAAAGTAGAATTTTATGCCTAGATTGATTCGACGTACCATCATGTTGTGGTTTTCTTTTAGAAGGTAGCCATGTGTCATGCATTTAGTCAATAAATCAGATTATAACACACACATAGAACACACCGGAAGACATTGCATGGAATTATTATTCCGACACAACAACTCCTATTTCTCGCAAATGTTAGTGAATGATAACTCTCTAGCTCTGGCATGTTTGGTTGCTCGCACAAATATTTGGATTTTCACATTTGTGCCCTGGTTAAGTCTGTATTGACTAAAACATAGTTTGAGCCATGTTGTACAGTTGTTTGTTTGCTCACATTGCACTTTTGCTATTTTTGTTGTATGTTACTCATTGTTACTCGCATACACTTGTGGTGTCAGTGAGTGTCGATGCAAAACATAAATGTTTGGTTTAGTGCAAAGTTGTGGTCTAGTCACCTGCTTCAAATGCGGTGATTGATAAGGTGTCACATGAGATTGCACCAAAATCCCGCTTATAGTTTATTTTCTAATTTCTTGTTAAAGCATGAACTATAAATCATAAAATAAACTAAAAGTGAGATTGTAGTGGGATCCCACTTGCATTTCTAGCCACGAAGTTTCAAGATTGCCGAGATCACCACTAGCCTCTCGGTAAAGACGAAACGACTCCTCCCGCCAAAAAAATCCTTCTTAATGGAACATGTGTTTTGAACACTTGCACTAACCATCTAACCATGGGTTATTTTTCACTCTAGATTATTATTATTGGATCCATATGAAACTCCCCGGCCAACATGGATAGCTTTCAGTTTGCCATATTTATATTTCAATAATTATGGTTAAGTTTGCGGGGATAGTTCGAGCCTTTATTTAGTCCAAGTTCAACTCAGACCACCCCTAAAGGTTTGAAACATATTTTTCTCTCCCCTCTTCTTTCGGATTAGCCATATTTAACCCAACCACATGTACACTTCTTCCTCTCCATGGGTTTGTTTCGGACCTAACGTGAATATAGAGCAAAATAATTCAAGGCAAAAGATTGTGACAACAAAACCCAACGTGTGACACAATCATGGTGGTTTTGACAATGGTGTATTTTTGAAGCATGTCATATATAGAACAAACCGGTAACAGTGTGACACATTGTGGCTTGTAAGTTGCTGCTATTTTTAGGTGGTTGCATATATAGACACCAAATATTCGTGTGGCTCCTAATTATGCCATGTATGGTGGTTTTACCCATATATAAGCTTGACAGGTGAGCTCTACCGCATCATTCGTCTGCTGTCCAAGAGAAGTGTTAAGATAGCATATAGACTATGGCGCCGTCATGCAAGTTTTTTCCGGTTGTCGCCGTCCTCCTCCTGCTTGTCGTGGCCACCGGTGAGTAAATCAACTGCTTTTCCTCTTGTAGTGACAAGTTTTCAACTGAGCTTTATTGTTGTTTTAAAAGGACAAAAATCCCAACGTAAGGACGCATTGAAATGTAGGATTCTGTAAAAATAGAAATAAGAAATACATGTTCTCCAAAACTCATTGCATGTATTGAAACTCCCGTGAGGAAACCTCTGAATGCCCACTCTACAAAATACACTAGGTTTTTTTTGAACGGAAAAATACACTAGGTGGTAGTCGTTTAGAGAGACAAGGAGGAAAAGACGCAAGGTCCATAGAACTTCCAAAGGTTTTTTTTTCATTAGATTAGAGGACATGTTTGTTTTACCGCCAAAATTTTGTAATGGAAATTCCTATTCGACAGAAGTCTTTTATGCAATCCTATCAATGAAAGGATGGGGATGCAATTTTTTCTTAGCCCTCTAATGCTCTATCTAAAATTTATTTTGATCCAAATAGGCATTTAATTTGATAAAATAGAGAGATGTGATTACTTTGATGCGTCCATACTAAAACAAGGAATATTGGCAATATATAAATAATAACTTGCCATATATAGAAGTTTAAGAAATACAACACGATACTAATATTAGTAACTCAACTAGTTGCTATCAACGTTTATACTTTCGTACATATGACCCTCTAGCTGGTATTTGTTTTTCAGATACACAAGTATATAAGAGTATATGCGATGTGACCTGTTTCTGTGTTTGTCTTTGTCTTTGTTTAGAATTGGCACCTGTACAAGCACTTTTGTGCCAGACCGCAAGCACCAAATTCAGTGGGCTGTGCTTCGTGTCCAGCAACTGCGCCCACATATGCATGTCCGAGGGATATAGCGGCGGCGAATGTGAGGGCCTCAAGCGCCGCTGCATGTGCAATACACACTGCTAATCCATTGAATCCAAGCGAACGACATGTCCAAGACTATGTGCGCATGGTTTCGATTGTTTCACCCAAGATGTTTCCCTCCCGATAAAAAAAGATCTAAAAAAGATATAAAAGAACAGGAAACTCATCTTCATTTCACGATGAAGCTTAGCTTAATAGTGCAGGTTTATTCTTGTGTTTTTTGTTTTCACAGAAGCTGTTTTGTTTTGTTAAATGTCAGAGATGAATTAGAAATTTTGTTGTAATCAATATTTGGCCGATTGGCCCTTGTAGAAGTTGGTTATTGAGGTAATTTTCTGTGATACAATCAATTTCTTCACGAGGTCTTGTCCGGTGTCCTCTCATTTCATGTTTATGTCCAGTTAATGTTTGGTCGTGTCCTTGGCGTGTTGTGCTCAGCCGATAGGTCCCAGGCCATTTCCGCTTCAATTGGCACTCGTCATCGTGAGTCCGTTGTGGGCGTTTGTCCAAGCGTGACCAGAGAAGAAAATCTTGACGCTCTATTCTCTTGGCAACATTCGCCTAAGGGCATATACAAGGTAGAGAAAATGCTTCTTTCTTAGTCATCCACATTATTTAGAAAAAAGAAATAAATATTGGTCATATAATTAGTTATCTAATATCATTATCTCTATCAATAATGAGAATTGATAAAAAATAGTATGAAATTATGTTTCTAAGGAAACATATTTATATGATGGAGAAAATAGTATTCTATAATCTATAATATCTATAAAGTTCATCCCCACTAATAAAATTTTAATATTTCTAAGCTCAAATCTAGTGCAGCTATATCATCCTAATTTTTTCTGCCTATCTGATTTTAGATCTATGGTCATCTTCTGTTTGTAACAACCCACTACCAATTTTATTGTTGTAACAGCCCAAGTTTGTAAGATATGTAATTAGTACCTAAGCATTGCATGCATATGTTTAAATCAACAAAATGTATGCATAAGCTCAAGTGTGTTGAATTAAATGCAAACCCTAAACCCTAGTTTCCTTCCTCCCCTCTCTTTGAAAAGCATTCAAATGGTTTTGAAATTTTGGAAATCACAAAAACATTGGAGCCCAAACTGAATAAAAGGGTCCCCTCAATATTTTATACACTTTTGCAAAGTCTCTGGTGCTTTTGAAATGTTCAAAACAGTATTTGAGTTTGAAATTACAAACAGAAATCAAAACAGAAAAAGAAAACTGTTTTGGCAGAAAAAATAGAGCCAGAGCCCTACCAGGCCGGCCCATCTTCTTTCCCTCTTCCTCTCCCGCTGCCGGTCTGAAACCCTACCGGCAGCTCGTGGCCGTTTCCGACCGCCCCAGACTGAGCCGTGGCCACCGACGACATCGCCGTGCTGGACTCGTTCTTCCTAGCCAAGCCACGGAGCCGCGCGCGCCCCCAATCGACGGAATCGTGATCTCCCTCCCTGACCTCGGCCGTCGTCTTCGCCACTGATTCCGGCCTCCTCGAGCCTCGTCGTCACCTTAGATCGCTTCGTGGTGAGCTTCTGGTCCGTAAGGAACCTCTCTCTCTTCCTCCCGTGCTCTGTGTTGACGTGCCGACGAACGCTGTCGCCGCTCACCGTCAGATGCCGTCGTAGCCGAAGCGCTGGTTGCCAAAATAGGGCGGCGCCGCCACTATAAGGTCGGCCGCGTCGTATTGAGCCAGACACACGCTTTCTCGTTGTCCCACGCGCCCCTAGTCGCCGTAACCGCACGCACCTGAGCCGCAGCCGCCGTCGAGCCTACGTGGCCACGACGTGGCTCCTGCGTTGAGTCCACGTGGTGCCTGCGTGGTCAGATCCCACCCGTCAGCCTCTCTGGCTAGACCCAGCCAGAGTGTAGAAAGCCCCTGACCCCACTTTGCGGGTGTGTCTGCTGATGTGGCTCTGGGGCCCCAGTCAGCCACTGTGGCTAGGTGTGTCTGGGTATAAAAAGTATTTTCTATTTTGTTTAAATATTTCTGAATTTGATATAAACTTGTAAATTCAATATCTTTTAATTTATAAGTCAGAAAAATACAAATAATATATCGAAATGTTCAGAAAAATGAGAACTATCTCTTTAACATATAATCATGCATTGTTCAACAAATTTAATAGCAAGTTTAACCAGAAGAAAATAGTAACCCCTCACAGGTGATTCCGGAGTTTCCCCGAGTTAGGGTTTTTAATCCTCGGAACCCCGTTTAAGCTGTCAAGCATGCCTTAGGGTTTCATTTCAATGTACTTTAACTTGTCATATCATCATCCTTGTTTGCGCATTGCATCGATGCCATGTCTTGATTGTCGCCTTTCTTTCCGGTATTGGTTCTTCACGATAGGATCCGAACCCGAAGCTGAAGTCAACAACACCGAAGATTCGTACCTGTCTACTGAAGGACAAGGCAAGCGTAGCCTCTCATTATGAACCTACTTTTACAAAGTATATTACTTTATCGCTATAATGCACATGATTCCAATGTGGTCTTTTGTTAGTGGTTAGTGTTACCTATATGCTACATAGTTTCCCTATTGTAGCCTTATACTCCTGATCCACTGCTCCTAGCATACCTAGGTCTGGCATTTGAGCGTTGCTAGAGCACGTGATCGGGCTTAGCCATGCTTAGTAACAATGTCTGATCTATCCGAATGATGAATCAGAGATGCCGGAGTATCTAGAAAGGTAGGAGATGGTGACATCACCAAAGGAGTTAACTAAATATGCTAAGGCTTGTATGGGAGGCCACGTTGGGTGTGGTTTTTGTAGTCCCATGCTCGCCACCACTAGGAACCGAGTTCTTGCCTTTGGAACCGAGACGAGCATACAGCCACACGGGGCTTGGGAACCCCTCGATTGACTAACTTGCCTAGTAGATTCCATGAGTCACATAGTTCGGGCCTTTCATTTGGCATACGCATTGAAAACGTTTTCGAAAGAGGAGGTGATGGAGGTGCATCATAACAGGTAGGGAAGCGTGGACCGGGTTGCTTGGGGTCGATGGAGCCCCTGGTGAACCAACCTCTCCTCACATCTTTAAGTACCGGCTTCGGGATTTGACCCGTTACGACGGAACCATACTTATTGCGTGACTCATGGTCTCGGCGAAAGCAAGGTAAAGGTCGTGGTCAACCACCCTCTGCCGGCCTTCCAAGGAAGAGGGCTAATAATATTTGGCATTAAGAGTCGGTTGGTACGTGTGGGTAAAGTTTTACACCCCTGCAGGGTTAAATCTTTTCGAAAAGCCGTGTTCACGGTTATGAACGCTTGGTAACCAGATTCTAAGATCATAGATAACTTTAACCACTATAAAACTTGTTGATCCACGTGTGCTTAAGGATGCTTCCTCTGGGTCGAGGGGTGATCCTAGATAGGCGGTTCTGATGAAGCTGGTGGTTATCAAGATGTGATGAACAGGATGAAGAAGTCGCTATCTTATTCCTTTTAAAAAGATTCTGAGTAGACGAGCCTCTTATCTCTCTTGTTTACAAATAAAGATTGCTTTCCGCAAAAGTAAATCCAGACAAAGCCTTTCTAGCCAGAGCATGTAGATACTAGGTTATCTAAGTCTTGCGGAGTACATTCTCGTACTCAACCTTGCGCCATTGTTGTTTTCTACAGAGGATCTGGTTGCAACTGAAGGTGGCTTCTACGTTGACATCGATGAGTAGTTGGGGGTCCTAGGTAGCAGCCTGAGGACTATTGGATGGACGTCACTTTTGTTTATGGCCTCTTAGGCCCTTTGCTAAGTTGTTGTGTAGAACAACATAATTTGCTTTAGCTGTATGATGTAATGTTGGGTCTATGACCTCTGGTTTGTAATAACTCTAATATCTTACTCTGTTAAGAGTTTAGACTTATGCTGTTGAATCCCGGTGCTCTGTAATGTTACCGAATCATACTGTGATCTTCCGTGTTTGGGAGTTGAACTTATCTTAGATGGTGATCTGAGGTTAGTTTAACCCTAACCCCGAGAGGTGCTACAAATTGTCATATCTTTGAGCCACGTCATAATAAACGATCAGACTGTTTCCTTTCCTATCCAACAATTTAGTAACTGAAGCTCCATTTATTCACTCTTCTCCACTACCAAATTGTGGTGTGCAACATATGCTACATCATGTCTTCTCAGCTACCAACTGTTCAATGGAATGTGCACAACGCAAGCGTCCTCACCTCCATTTATATATTAGAAACCATCGTATTTCAACACATAATAAGTATACATACACACGGATGACTATGCTGATGTTTAGTTGTCTACATGTATTTATTCGCTCTAAAAAATCCATAAGCTTGATTGATGGACTTGAAGTCCGCATTGTCGGCATCCATCTCGTGCTAGGTACCCCGCAGGCTGGTCGGGATACGTATCCAGCCCCTGCCCTCGCTCGGCAAACTTTTTTGGCTCCCTATCATCCTAGGTTCTTTCTAATTCCCCAATTCACGACCTTCATGTACTACATTGCTTCTTTACTGGCATATTATGTGCATGCACTTGCCTATTTATTATTATTTACCATGCCTTCTTTGAGCATGTTCAGAGACGATTCACCTATGTGTTAACGCAGATTTTACCCATAAATTTTTAGTTGTTTCCACATTTGTAACTTTTGATCAATAGAGCTAGCACTAGCAAAAAAATCCATTCCTGAAATTGACGTTCAAGGTTTGTTGAATTGTGTTATGCATTCTGACACTGCATTTGTGGGTTTAAACCATGCTGAAAGAATGCAGGTGGCGAAACATGGGATCCGTACATTTGCACATGATCACATATGTACCATATTTTGTAGGTTTGTTGGAAACATGTTCATCTTGATTTTTGATTTGTCTGCAACAAAGTCGTTTAGTTCAAGGAGAATAGAGAAATATGTATTGACATTCATCTAGGATCGTTTGTTGGAAACATCCAACAAAGTCGTTTGTTGGAAATATCTAACAAAGTCGTTTGTTGGAAACATGTTCACCTGGGATCCTTAATTGTTAATTTATCTGATGTAAAATAAAATTTATTCTATATACTTTTCACCATGATTCACTAGTGCAGAACACTACCTCTAACACCGGTTCATAAGGCCCTCTAACAGCGGTTGTAGAACCGCTGTTGAGGGTTCGGTGTTAGACCCTCCCCCCCCTTAACACCGGTTCTTATATGATCCGGTGTCAAAGGGTGGCGCACGTGAGGCTGCCGCAGCGCTCAGCACCCCTTTAACACTGGTCCATTTTAAGAAGAACCGGTGTTAAAGCCCATTTCCAGGCTCAACCAAAGGCCTCGTTTCCACTAGTGATTTTGACATTACTGATTCTCATGTCATCACGTTAGGTGATTTACTTCGTGATGATATTATATAATTAATTACACTAATATTATACGTTTCAGTATATGGAATACAAAAAATTCGTTCTATAGTTGTATACGAGCAGCATGCAAACGACATGTTCTTATTCATGATCAAAGAGTTTTCATCCAAAAATTATTACTCTATCGACTAATGTTGTGTTCAGAGAGGCTAAATCTCTCTTGTATGAAAATTCTGGGTAAATACCAAATTCTTTTAAATGATGAGGCGTCGATAGATATAATGGTGCTAGGATTATAAAAACTTGATCCCAAGGGAATTTCCATTAGATAGATAATTAATAGTCAGTTCCAACGTAATAGAGGAAATGTACTAGGCAACCTGATGTATTTTTTCTAACACAATTCATAATTTATGTATCATATTATTTAGGTAGGTATAACCTTATGTTTTTTGTATGAAGTGAAGCAAGGCATGAAATTTGAAAACCAAATCTGACAGAAGGAACGTGTAACCTTTGATACAATTCCAATTTAGATACTAGTAATAAATTATGTATGGCCTCTTTTGGCACCTGCATGTAACACCCCTAGTTCTATTAATACTAATTAGGGTTTGTTAATTTGTGCATTCATGAACATCATCCTCATCTTAAAATGCATGCAAGAAAGAAAACACTAAAATAAAACCCAAAACCCTATTTTCTTTCTCCCTTTGAAAACCTTCAAATGGGTTTAAATATTTTGAAAACACAAAAATATTTTAGAACCCAAATGGATTATAAGGGTTCTGCAGTATTTTAAAATGTTTATAAAAATCTATGTATTTTGAAAATGTTCAAAACAGGTTTGTCTTTGATAATACAAAGAGAAAAGAGAAAACAGAAAATAGAAAAAGAATCAGCAAATAAAAACTGCACCTAACCTAATCTGGGCCGAGCCCATCTCCCCTCTTTCCTCTGCATGTCGCCCGCGTGCAGCGCGCAGCAGCACATAGCCGGCCCGTACCGCTTCGCCTCATGTCCCTGTCGTCTTCCTCCCGCTGCCGAAGCAGCTCGGTGGCTCGCCACCGGCCACCCGATGCTCCACCGCGCGCCGAGATCAACGTTGCCGCCCGCCGTTGCCTACAAGAAGCCCCGCCCTGCTGCCGGAGAAACCTAGCATGCTACTTCTCCCCTCTCCCTCTCTGTCCCAAGCCATGGCCGAAACCCTCGCTCACAGGAGCTCGACGACGTCGCCGTCCCCGACCACCCCGCGGTGCGCCGAGGCCACTGCTGGAAGCGCCTCGCCGCCCTCGTCCTCCTCACCGAAGCACGCAAGCCCGGACGACCTCCTCTGGCCTGAATCGAGCACGAAAGCATCGTCGGTCGCCGCCGTTGTCGCCATCGATTCGGTGTCGTCCAGCTTCCCCTTGCTCCACCGACCTCACCACCGTGCTCCTGGTGAGCAGCTGGTCCTCGTGGACCCTCTCCCTTGCTCACTCTCACTCTCTAGCCCCCTCCCCGTCGACCACCTGCCTCTGCCGCCGCTCGCCGCCATCGTGCTCCCCTCTCTGATGACTCCCTGCAAGCGGCGGCGCCACTTTATGGTAGCCCTCGCCGTGCTCTTTCCAACGCCCCTAGCCGCGCATCCATGCACGCACGGGAACGACCGATCTGTGCTCGATCTGGAGAGGCCTCCACTGCTGACGTCAGCATTACATCATGCTGATGCAGTAATCCTTTTTCTTTTGTTTTTATTTTTAGTAAATCATTTTAGTAAATAATAAATATATGACAGGTGGGGTCCTAATGTAAGTGAGATAAACATTTTCAGAAATGTTTATGATTAAATAAAATGCTAAAAGTAATTCCAAATTGTAATTATTTTATAATATTCCAAAAATGATTTAAAATGAATTAAAATTGGGAAAAATCATACCTAATTCATTTTAAATCAGAAAAATACAAATAATATATCAAAATGTTCAGAAAAATGAGACCTACCTATTTAAGCTATCATCATGCATTGATAAGCAACATCAATTGCAAGTTTAATTAGAAGAACCAATTGAACCCCGCAGGTGTTTTTGAGGTTTCCCCTCTTCTAGGGTTTGCACCCCTCGGGACACCGATTAAGTTGCCAAGCATGTTTAGGGTTTCAAATCTCAATGCAAATTAACTTGCCATATCATCATCTTTGTTTGAGCATTGCATTGATGCCATGTGTTGATTGTTGTATTTCTTTTCCGGTGTTTCCGCTTCTTCTCGGTAGTAATCGGAGATGAATGTGAGCAATCGAGTTCGAGATCGAAGATCGAGGTCAACACCATCGAGTGTCGAGATCAACATCATCGAAGCTCGAAGAGCAATACTTGGACCGCTATAACCAAGTCAAGTACCAGGTGTCCGGAGTTCTGCTTTTCGGATATCAACAGGCAAAGGCAAGCGAAGCCCCACACATGATATAAATCTATGTTTTCAAGCATTTCAATTCTTGCCATGTGCATACGTTTCTAAAGCCTTTTATCGATAGATAGAGTAATCCTATCTAATGCATGTTCCCTTTTATCCTAAATTCCATGATCCACTGCTCCTAGCATAACTAGGGTTCGAGCTTGTGAAGTGTTGCTAGAGCTGTTACTTATGTTGTGCTTAGCCATGCTTAAATGTTACCACTGGTCCATCCGGTTGATGAATCAGAGCTGCGAAATGAACCTAGTATGACAGGATGACGTGGTATGATCAGAGATGGAGAATAAACATGCTAAGGCTTGTATGGGAGGCAACGGTGGGTTGTGGTTTTTGCAGTCCCATACTTGCCACCCTTAGGACCCGATGTTCTTGCCTCTTGAACGAAGACGAGCGTCTGACCACCACGAGTGCAGAAACCCCTCGACCAACTAACTTGCTGAGTAGATTCCATGAGTCACATAGTTTGGGCTTTCCATTCGACATACGCATCTTGGATGTTCTTGAATGGATGTGAAGGAGGTGCATTCATAACAGGTAGGTAAGCATGGCTTGGAACAAGAGATGCCCGACATCCGTAATCTTGAACCCCGCACACATCATTAGGTACTGGCTTCGGGACTCGACCCGTTACAGTGGCATCTCCCTAGTGCGTGACTCATGGTCTCGGCGAAAGCAAGGTAAAGGTCGTGTCTAACCACCCTCTATCAGCCTTCCAAGGAAAAGGGCTTATCTAGTGGCATTAAGAGAAGATTAGTACGTGTGGGTAAATTTGTACACCCCTGCAGGGTTATTAATCTTTTCGAAAAGCCGTGTCCGCGGTTATGGACGACTTGGGAACGGACGTGAAGATCATAGAGAACTTGAACATAATCGTAAAACTTGGCAAGTTAAGTAATGTGTGCTTAAGGATGCTTCCTCATGGATCGAGGGGGTGATCCTAGATAGGTTCAGCTGATGATGATTCAGTGGATATCAAAAGATGATCAAAGCTAGAGTTACCGCTCTCTTATCCCCTTTTCAAATATTATGATTAGTCGAGATTCTTCTCCCTCTTGTTTCACAAAACAAAGATGGCTTTATGCAAAAATAACTCCACCAGCCATAAGTCTTGCGGAGTACACCCTGTACTCACCCATGCTTCGTTGACACTTTTGCAGCAGAGTAAGTGTTACCATAGAAGATGAGTTCTTCACGACATCGACATCGACGAGTAGTTTGGAGTTCCCAGTCGGCAGTCTGGGATCTATAGATTGGACGTCATCGTTATGCTTCAGGCCTGTTAGGCCATTTGTTAAGTTTGCTATACTTAATAGCATAATTTTTATTATGTACCAAGATTGTAGGGCGTTCTAGTCATCTTGCCCATAAGGCATGCCTGACATGTATCAAATGATTCAAAATCAAGTGATTCCAAAAGTCCATCCGAATGGATCTTCTTCATGCGTTTAACGCCAATATGACCTAGACGGCAATGCCACATATATGAGGATATATCATCATTAAGTTTAATCCTTTTAGCATCAACATTATGAATATGTGTAACATTATTATCAAGATCTAATAGAAATAAACCATTCATCATCGGTGCATGACCATAAAAGATTTCATTCATATAAATACAACAACCATTGTTCTCGGATTTAAATGAATAACCACTTCACATCAAACACGATCCAGATACAATGTTCATGCTCAGTGCAGGCATCAGATAACAATTATTCAAGTTTATAACTAATCCCGATGGAAAATAGAGAGGCAGCGTTCCGACGGCGATCACATCAACGCTTGATCCATTGCCGACACGCATCTTGACCTCACCCCTTGCTAGTGGTCGCTTGTTCCGTAGCCCCTGATTCGAGTTACAAATATTAGCAACTGAACCGGTATCAAATACCCAGGTGCTACTGCGAGCACTAGTCAAGTACACATCAATAACATGTATATCATATATACCTTTGTTTGCCTTGCCTTCTTGTACGCCAAATACTTGGGCGATTGCGCTTCGATGGCGATCCTTACAATAGTAGCACTCGGTATCAGACTTAGGTCTAACTCGGGGTTTATTTTCAGGCACGGCAACCGGCTTGCCGCCCTTACTTCCCTTCCGTTTTCCCTTCTTGTCTTTCTTGAAACCAGTGTTCCTATTGATCATCAACACTTGATGTTCCTTTTTGATCTCCACTTCTGCAGTTTTAAGCATTGACAGAAGCTCGGGGAGAGACTTCTTCATGCCTTGCATATTATAGTTCATCACGAAGCTCTTATAGCTAGGTGGCAGAGACTGCAGAACACGATGGATGCCTAAGTCAATAAGAATCGTTGTTCCCAAGGACACAAGCTTATCGGCGTAACCCGACATCTTGAGTACATGCTCACTAACGGAGCTGTGCTCTTCCATCATGCAGCTAAAGAACTTTTCTGAAGCGTTGTAGCTCTCTACAACAGCATGTGTGTCGAAAATCATTTTCAACTCACCCATTGTATCAAATGCATTGCCGTTTTCGAAATGCTTTCGAAGTTCCGGATCTAGCCCATACAATATGCCGCAATGAACTAAGTTGTGGTCCTCCTGACGAGTCTGATAGACATTCTTCTCCTCTTCAGGGGCATCCTCAAAAGGTGGGGGGCCTAGCAGCGCTTCTAGCACATATTGCTTTTGTGCAGCAGAGAGGAGAATCCTCAAATTCATGGCCCATTCGGTAAAGTTGCTACCGTTCGTTGCAAGTTTCTCTTTCTCCATGAACACATTGAAATTAAAAGCAGGTGGTGCCATCTACAATAGAATTTGTAAAGTTTAGACTAAGTTTATGATAGATTGAGTTCAACTAATCTATATTACGAATGAACTCCCACTCAAAAACGACATCCCTCGTGCCTTTTTGGTGATTACATGAACCAAATCCACTACACCAAGTCCGATCATCACGTGAGTCGGTGTAGCTTCAAAGGCGAGCATCAAATGGGCATCATATCAACTATATGACTCATGCTTAACCTTTCGGTCCGTGTTCCGAGGCCATGTCTGTACATGCTAGGCTCGCCAAGTTAGAACCTTAGTATTCGCGTGTGTAACTGTTTTACACCCGAAATATGGTCGTGGATCCAAGAACACCCGATTATCACGTGATGTCTTGGAGCGACGAAAACATAATCGGTGCATACTAAAGGAAGAACACATTCTTATCTTGATATTTAAATGAGGGATCATCTTATTATGCTAACAAAGCGCTAAACAAGCAATATAAGATGATATCTAACATCACATGTTTATTAGTGAAATGATATGGTTCCCGCATATGATCTCTATCATGTGCATCGTGGTATGATCACTATCATACCTTTATGTGTAAATCCAAGGTCTATGGAGTTTACACGCTATGTGTGTTGTAAGAGTATCATCTCATACTTCTACTTACAACATCACCATATCATAACACTAGCCCAGCAACAATCTAAACTAGACGCCTCTAATTTATCCATTGCAAGTTTTACGTGGCTTAGGGCTTTCGAGATAGAACCATTCTTACCTACGAACATGAACCACAACGAGGATAACCAAATTGTTGATAACTCGTTGCAAAATAGATATTGACTATAGTAGGAGAGACAGACACCTGCTAGCCACTTATGCAAACTAGTTGCATGTCAAGCGTGGAACAGGTCTCATGTGCGAGGACATGTAAAGTTTGTCCGGGCCGCTTCATCCCACTATGCCACCAATATCCAAAATTACAACTAAGGAGCAACAACATGATCATCATCGCCCACATACTCATATGTGTACTACCCATGTAAAGCATCTACGCATATATCCGGCTCTGATACCACTCTAGGGTTCGCAGCATAGAAAACAAAAAATTTCCTACGATGGGAACTATGTACCAAGATCTATCTACTAGATACAAACAACAGGCGGATGTATATCTGTAGAGAACATACCCTTGAAGACCGACAAAGCTTAACGAGTTCGACTCGTGGTTGATGTAGACGATCTCTTGCCGATCTCAAGATCGAGAGGAAGTCCTAGCACCGCAAATCAGCAGCGCATCCGTGCTCGCACACACGTTCAAGGCACCGAGCAACCTCCGCCTCCTCGCTCCAGCGATGCAGCGGAAGCACAACTCTTTCTTGTCGAATAGCCACCGGGAACATGTATCTCGCTAGTCCGAGACCATGGGGGATAAATTCTAGAGGGGGAGAGAGATCCTTCACGAGGAGGTGTAAGTGAGAAGTGATAGGAGGGGCTCCTTATATTGGGGAGGGGGGCAGCCCAAGGGGGCATGGCCGCCGGCCATGGAGGGTGCCCCCACCTCTCCCTCATTCATGTGGGTGGACACTCCACTCACAAAATGGCCTTCAATTTTCTCCACTCAATAATCCACTCAAATTCCCATTAAATTTCCACCAAATTTAATGCAAACTCTCATTAAATAAAACTCTTTTATTTTATTCAGAATTTTGTCAATTACTTTAATGACAAACATTCACAAATAACCCCTTGCTAGAATTCTATTTCACATGCATAACCACTTTATGCAATTTCACCCGAAAACCTGTTTCGGTATCTAGTGAAATAAATTCCTGCGCTTGATCATTCTTTCGGAATGAAACTTTTGCTCCAATTGGATGTCGGTGTCTCTTAAGTGTGTCACCCTACGGTTCATGAATAATGCGGACATGATCGAGACCCCTCTCGGATCAATAATCAAAAGCGGGATCTGGAGACCCATACTGACTCCCACACATTCAACGATGACTTTCTTGTGATCGTCGGAACCTTTTATGCTAGTATCTTAATCCCTTCGTTTCACGATATATTACATGTCCGAGATTCGATCATCGGTATCTCCATACCTAGTTTGATCTCGTTACTAACATGCACTCTTTTCTCGTTCCCGTGATATAACATTCTAGTGATCAAATCACATGCTTGCAAGCTAACCAATGTGATATCACCGAGAGGGCCCAGAGTATATCTATCCGTCATCGGGATGAAAAAATTCCACTCTCGATCCATGGGCCTCAACATAACACTTTATTACTTCTGAATCCATCTTTATAATCACCCTGTTACGGTGTGATGTTTGATGTTATCAAGAAACTCTTCCGGTGTTAGTGATTGACATGATCTCATGGTCTAAGGATTAGGATCACTTCGTAAGTTGTTATAGCAATATAAACTCAATGACTTTGATCGTAATGCTATACTTCGGATGAATGTCCATCACACCATTACACTAATGTTGTGATCCCGTTATTAACATCCAATGTCTATGATCAGGAAACCTTGATCATCTTGTTAATCAACGAGCTAGTTTATGAGAGAGGCATAACTAGGAACTTTCTGTTTGTTTATTAAACACACATGTATTAACGTTTCCGTATTAATACAATTATAGCATGCAAAATAAAAATCTATCATATACTTGGAATACACATAATAAACACTTTATTATTGCCTCTTAGGGCATATTCCCTTCAGTCTCCCACTTGCACTAGAGACAATAATCTAGTTACATAGTGATAAATCTAACACCCATTGAGTTCTGGTGTTGATCATGTTTTGCTCTAGGGAGAGTTTTAGTCAACGGATCTGCTACATTGAGATCCGTGTGTACTTTACAAATCTTTATATCTCCATCCTTGACATGCTCGCGGATGGGGTGAAACCGGCGCTTAATATGCTTGGAATGCTTGTGAGACCTTGGCTCTTTGGCATTGGCAATGGCACCATTGTTGTCACAATCGATCACCATTGGGTCCAATGCATTTGCAACCACTCCTAGTTCGGATATGAACTCCTTCATCCAAACTGCTTCCTGAGCCGCTTCCGAAGCAGCAACATATTCGGCCTCCGTTGTTGATCCCGCCACCACAGGTTGTTTGGAGCTCCTCCAACTAACCGCTCCGCCATTCATGAGAAATACGTATCCGGATTGAGACTTAGAGTCATCCGGATCGGTGTCAAAGCTAGCGTCAACATAACACTTAGCGACGAGCTCTTCTTCACCTCCGTATACAAGAAACATATCCTTAGTTCTTCGTAAGTACTTAAGGATATTCTTGACCGCTATCCAGTGTTCCGAACCTGGATCCGATTGGTACCTACTAGTCAAACTAATAGCATGTGCCACATCCGGTCTTGTACATAGCATGGCGTACATTATAGAGCCTATGGTCGAAGCATAGGGGACTTTGTCCATTATCTCTCTTTCTTCCGCCGAAGCCGGACTTTGAGTCTTACTCAATGTCTTGCCTTGCAACATAGGTAAGAACCCCTTCTTACTTCCGTCCATTTTAAACTTCTTTAAAATCTTATCAAGGTATGTACTTTGCGATAGCCCTATTAGGCGTCATGATCTATCTCTATAGATCTTTATGCCTAATATGTATGACGCTTCACCTAGGTCCTTCATTGAAAATTTGCTGTTTAGATAACTTTTAACACTGTTTAAAAGATCTATATCATTTTCGATCAATAATATGTCATCCACATATAATATAAAAAATGCCACATTGCTCCCACTCACTTTCTTGTAAATACAAGCTTCTCCATAAGTTTGGACAAATCCAAACTCTTTGATCACCTCATCAAAGCGGAGATTCCAACTTCGTGATGCTTGCTTCAATCAATAGATGGATCGCTGAAGCTTGCACACCTTGTTAGCATCCTTAGGATCGACAAAACCCTTTGGTTGTATCATATACAACTCTTCTTCAATATTACCATTGAGAAACGCGGTTTTGACATCCATCTGCCATATCTCATAATCGAAATATGCAACAATTGCTAACATAATCCTAACTGATTTTAGCATCGCTACGGGAGAGAATGTCTCATCGTAGTCAACTCCTTGAATTTGTCGAAACCCCTTTGCGACAAGTCGAGATTTATAGACGATCACATTACCATCAGCATCAATTTTCCTTTTGAAAATCCATTTGTTCTCCACGGCCTTTCGGTCGTGAGGTAATTCCACCAAGTTCCAAACTTGATTTTCATACATGGATTCCATCTCGGATTTCATGGCTTCTAACCATTTGTTGGAATCCGGGCTCATCATCGCTTCTTCATATGTCACAGGGTCATCATTTTCATCAACAAATGAAATTCATGACAGGATTTCCGTACAGCTCGGGAGGTGCACCGTCCTGCTAGACCCGCGAGGTTCGGTAGTATTCTCTTTTGGAGTTTCATGATCATTATCATTAGTTCCCTCTTCAACAGGTGAAGCCAACTCCGGAACAACTTCCGGCGCTGCGCTACTCGCCATACTTTGAAGAGAAGGTTCAATAACCTCTTCGAGTTCTACCTTCCGACTACTCACACCTTTCGCGAGAAACTCTTTCTCTAGAAAGGATCCATTCTTGGCAACAAAAACCTTGCCCTCGGATCTGTGATAGAAGGAATACCCAATAGTTTCCTTAGGGTATCCTATGAAGACGCATTTTTCCGCTTTGGGTTCGAGTTTATCCGGTTGAAGTTTCTTCACATAAACATCGCATCCCCAAACTTTAAGGAATGACAGCTTAGGTTTGTTTCCAAACCATAATTCATACGGTGTCTTTTCAACGGATTTAGATGGTGCCCGATTTAAAGTGAATGCAGCAGTTTCTAGTGCATAACCCCAAAATGACAACAGCAAGTCCGTCAGAGACATCATAGATCGAACCATATCTAATAAAGTACGATTACGACGTTCCGACACACCATTTCTTTGTGGTGTTCCGGCAGGTGTGAGTTGTGAAACAATTCCACACTCTTTCATGTGAGTGCTAAACTCGTAACTTAGATACTCACCTCCACGGTCGGACCGTAGAAATTTGATCTTTCTATTACGATGATTTTCCACTTCATTCTGAAATTCCTTGAACTTTTCAAAGGTTTCAGACTTGTGTTTCATCAAGTAGATATAACCGTATCTATTCAAATCATCCGTGAAAGTAACAAAATAACGATATCCACCTCGCGCCGACACACTCATTGGACCACATACATCAGAATGTATGATTTCCAATAAATCTGTCGCCCGTTCCATTGAACCGGAAAACGGCGTTCTAGTCATCTTGCCCATAAGGCATGGCTCACATGTATCAAATGATTCAAAATCAAGTGATTCCAAAAGTCCATCCGAATGGATCTTCTTCATGCGTTTAACGCCAATATGACCTAGACGGCAGTGCCACATATATGCGGATATATCATCATTAAGTTTAATCCTTTTAGCATCAACATTTATGAATATGTGTAACATTATCATCAAGATCTAATAGAAATAAACCATTCATCATCGGTGCATGACCATAAAAGATTTCATTCATATAAATAGAACAACCATTGTTCTCGGATTTAAATGAATAACCACTTCGCATCAAACACGATCCGGATACAATGTTCATGCTCGGTGCGGGCATCGATAACAATTATTCAAGTTTATAACTAATCCCGACGGCAAATGGAGAGGCGGCGTTCGACGGCGATCACATCAACGCTTGATCCATTGCCGACACGCATCTTGACCTCACCCCTTGCTAGTGGTCGCTGTTCGTAGCCCACGATTCGAGTTACAAATATTAGCAACTGAACCGGTATCAAATACCCGGTGCTCTGCGAGCACTAGTCAAGTACACATCAATAACATGTATATCATATATACCTTTGTTTGCCTTGCCGGCCTTCTTGTCGCCAAATACTTGGGGCGATTAAGCTTCGATGGCGATCCCCTTACAATAGTAGCACTCAGTATCAGACTTAGGTCTAACTCGGGGTTTATTTTCAGGCACGGCAACCGACTTGCTGCCCTTACTTCCCTTCCGTTTTCCCTTCTTGTCTTTCTTGAAACTAGTGTTCCTATTGATCATCAACACTTGATGTTCCTTTTTGATCTCCACTTCTGCAGTTTTAAGAATTGACAGAAGCTCGGGGAGAGACTTCTTCATGCCTTGCATATTATAGTTCATCACGAAGCTCTTATAGCTAGGTGGCAGAGACTGCAGAACACGATGGATGCCTAAGTCAATGGGAATCATTATTCCCAAGGACACAAGCTTATCGGCGTAACCCGACATCTTGAGTACATGCTCACTAACGGAGCTGTGCTCTTCCATCATGCAGCTAAAGAACTTTTACGAGCGTTGTAGCTCTCTAAAGACATGTGTGTCGAAAATCATTTTCAACTCACCCATTGTATCAAATGCATTGCCGTTTTCGAAACGCTTTCGAAGTTCCGGATCTAGCCCATACAATATGCCGCAATGAACTAAGTTGTGGTCCTCCTGACGAGTCTGATAGACATTCTTCTCCTCTTTAGGGGCATCCTCAAAAGGTGGGGGGCCTAGCAGCGCTTCTAGCACATATTGCTTTTGTGCAGCAGAGAGGATAATCCTCAAATTCATGGCCCATTCGGTAAAGTTGCTACCGTTCGTTGCAAGTTTCTCTTTCTCCATGAACACATTGAAATTAAAAGCAGGTGGTGCCATCTACAATAGAATTTGTAAAGTTTAGACTAAGTTTATGATAGATTGAGTTCAACTAATCTATATTACGAATGAACTCCCACTCAAAAACGACATCCCTCGTGCCTTTTTGGTGATTACATGAACCAAATCCACTACACCAAGTCCGATCATCACGTGAGTCGGTGCAGCTTCAAAGGCGAGCATCAAATGGGCATCATATCAACTATATGACTCATGCTTAACCTTTCGGTCCGTGTTCCGAGGCCATGTCTGTACATGCTAGGCTCGCCAAGTTAGAACCTTAGTATTCGCGTGTGTAACTGTTTTACACCCGAAATATGGTCATGGATCCAAGAACACCCGATCATCACGTGATGTCTTGGAGCGACGAAAACATAATCGGTGCATACTAAAGGAAGAACACATTCTTATCTTGATATTTAAATGAGGGATCATCTTATTATGCTAACAAATCGCTAAACAAGCAATATAAGATGATATCTAACATCACATGTTTATTAGTGAAATGATATGGTTCCCGCATATGATCTCTATCATGTGCATCGTGGTATGATCACTATCATACCTTTATGTGTAAATCCAAGGTCTATGGAGTTTACACGCTATGTGTGTTGTAAGAGTATCATCTCATACTTCTACTTACAACATCACCATATCATAACACTAGCCCAGCAACAATCTAAACTAGACGCCTCTAATTTATCCATTGCAAGTTTTACGTGGCTTAGGGCTTTCGAGATAGAACCGTTCTTACCTACGAACATGAACCACAACGAGGATAACCAAATTGTTGACAACTCGTTGCAAAATAGATATTGACTATAGTAGGAGAGACAGACACCCGCTAGCCACTTATGCAAACTAGTTGCATGTCAAGCGTGGAACAGGTCTCATGTGCGAGGACATGTAAAGTTTGTCCGGGCCGCTTCATCCCACTATGCCACCAATATCCAAAATTACAACTAAGGAGCAACAACATGATCATCATCGCCCACATACTCATATGTGTACTACCCATGTAAAGCATCTACGCATATATCCGGCTCTGATACCACTCTAGGGTTCGCAACATAGAAAACAAAAAAATTCCTACGACGGGAACTATTTACCAAGATCTATCTACTAGATACAAACAACGGGCGGATGTATATCCATAGAGAACATACCCTTGAAGACCGACAAAGCTTAACGAGTTCGACTCGTGGTTGATGTAGACGATCTCTTGCCGATCTCAAGATCGAGAGGAAGTCCTAGCGCCGCAAATCAGCTGCGTATAAAACGTATTTTCTATTTTGTTTAAATATTTCTGAATTTGATATAAACTTGTAAATTCAATATCTTTTAATTTATAAGTCAGAAAAATACAAATAATATATCGAAATGTTCAGAAAAATGAGAACTATCTCTTTAACATATAATCATGCATTGTTCAACAAATTTAATAGCAAGTTTAACCAAAAGAACATAGTAACCCCTCACAGGTGATTCCGGAGTTTCCCCGAGTTAGGATTTTTAATCCTCGGAACCCCGTTTAAGCTGTCAAGCATGCCTTAGGATTTCATTTCAATGTACTTTAACTTGTCATATCATCATCGTTGTTTGCGCATTGCATCGATGCCATGTCTTGATTGTCGCCTTTCTTTCCGGTATTGGTTCTTCGCGATAGGATCCGAACCCGAAGCTGAAGTCAACAACACCGAAGATTCGTACCTGTCTACTGAAGAACAAGGCAAGCATAGCCTCTCATTATGAACCTACTTTTACAAAGTATATTACTTTATCGCTATAATGCACACGATTCCAATGTGGTCTTTTGTTAGTGGTTAGTGTTACCTATATGCTACATAGTTTCCCTATTGTAGCCTTATACTCCTGATCCACTGCTCCTAGCATACCTAGGTCTGGCATTTGAGCGTTGCTAGAGCTTCTGTGATCGACAGCTTAGCCATGCTTAGTAACAATGTCTGATCTATCCGAATGATGAATCAGAGATGCCGGAGTATCTATAAAGGTAGGAGATGGTGACATCACCAAAGGAGTTAACTAAATATGCTAAGGCTTGTATGGGAGGCCACGTTGGGTGTGGTTTTTGTAGTCCCATGATCGCCACCACTAGGAACTGAGTTCTTGCCTTTGGAACCGAACCTAGACGGGGCTTGGGAACCCCTCGATTGACTAACTTGCCTAGTAGATTCCATGAGTCACATAGTTCGGGCCTTCCATTTGGCATACACATTGAAAACATTTTCGAAAGAGGAGGTGATGGAGGTGCATCATAACAGGTAGGGAAGCGTGGACCAGGTTGCTTGGGGTCGATGGAGCCCCTGGTGAACCAATCTCTCCTCACATCTTTAAGTACCGGCTTCGGGATTTGACCCATTACGACGGAACCATACTTATTGCGTGACTCATGGTCTCGGCGAAAGCAAGGTAAAGGTCGTGGTCAACCACCCTCTGCCGGCCTTCCAAGGAAGAGGGCTAATAATATTTGGCATTAAGAGTCGGTTGGTATGTGTGGGTAAAGTTTTACACACCTGCAGGGTTAAATCTTTTCGAAAAGCCGTGTTCACGGTTATGAACGCTTGGTGACCAGATTCTAAGATCATAGATAACTTTAACCACTATAAAACTTGTTGATCCACGTGTGCTTAAGGATGCTTCCTCTGGGTCGAGGGGGTGATCCTAGATAGGCAGTTCTGATGAAGCTGGTGGTTATCAAGATGTGATGAACAGGATGAAGAAGTCGCTATCTTATTCCATTTAAAAAGATTCTGAGTAGACAAGCCTCTTCTCTCTCTTGTTTACAAATAAAGATTGCTTTCCGCAAAAGTAAATCCAGACAAAGCCTTTCTAGCCAGAGCATGTAGATACTAGGTTATCTAAGTCTTGCGGAGTACATTCTCGTACTCAGCCTTGCGCCATTGTTGTTTTTCTACAGAGGATCTGGTTGCAACTAAAGGTGGCTCCTACGTTGACATCGATGAGTAGTTGGGGGTCCCAGGTAGCATCCTGAGGACTATTGGATGGACGTCACTTTTGTTTATGGCCTCTTAGGCCCTTTGCTAAGTTGTTGTGTAGAACAACATAATTTGCTTTCGCTGTGTGATGTAATGTTGGGTCTATGACCTCTGGTTTGTAATAACTCTAATATCTTACTCTGTTAAGAGTTTAGACTTATGTTGTTGAATCCCCGTGCTCTGTAATATTACCGAATCATACTGTGATCTTCCGTGTTTGGGAGTTAAACTTATCTTAGATGGTGATCTGAGGTTAGTTTAACCCTAACCCCGAGAGGTGCTACAAATTGTCATATCTTTGAGCCACGTCATAATAAACGATCAGACTGTTCCCTTTCCTATCCAACAATTTAGTAACTGAAGCTCCATTTATTCACTCTTCTCCACTACCAAATTGTGGTGTGCAACATATGCTACATCATGTCTTCTCAGCTACCAACTGTTCAATGGAATATGCACAACACAAGCGTCCTCACCTCCATTTATATATTAGAAACCATCGTATTTCAACACATAATAAGTATACATACACACAGATGACTATGCTGATGTTTAGTTGTCTACATGTATTTATTCGCTCTAAAAAATCCATAAGCTTGATTGATGGACTTGAAGTCCGCATTGTCGGCATCCATCTCGTGCTAGGTACCCCGCAGGCTGGTCGGGATACGTATCCAGCCCCTGCCCTCGCTCGACAAACTTTTTTGGCTCCCTATCATCCTAGGTTCTTTCTAATTCCCCAATTCACGACCTTCATGTACTACATTGCTTCTTTACTGGCATATTATGTGCATGCACTTGCCTATTTATTATTATTTACCATGCCTTCTTTGAGCATGTTCAGAGACGATTCACCTATGTGTTAACGCAGATTTTACCCATAAATTTTTAGTTGTTTCCACATTTGTAACTTTTGATCAATAGAGCTAGCACTAGCAAAAAAATCCATTCCTGAAATTGACGTTCAAGGTTTGTTGAATTGTGTTATGCATTCTGACACTGCATTTGTGAGTTTAAACCATGCTGAAAGAATGCAGGTGGCGAAACATGGGATCCGTACATTTGCACATGATTACATATGTACCATATTTTGTAGGTTTGTTGGAAACATGTTCATCTTGATTTTTGATTTGTCTGCAACAAAGTCGTTTAGTTCAAGGAAAATAGAGAAATATGTATTGACATTCATCTAGGATCGTTTGTTGGAAACATCCAACAAAGTCGTTTGTTGGAAACATGTTCACCTGGGATCGTTAATTGTTAATTTATCTGATGTAAAATAAAATTTATTCTATATACTTTTCACCATGATTCACTAGTGCAGAACACTACCTCTAACACCGGTTCATAAGGCCCTCTAACAGCGGTTGTAGAACCGCTGTTGAGGGTTCGGTGTTAGAGTCCCCCTTTAACACCGGTTCTTATACGAACCGGTATTACAGGGTGGCGCACGTGGGGCTGCCGCAGCGCTCAGCCCCTCCCTTTAACACTGGTCCATTTTAAGAAGAACCGGTGTTAAAGCCCATTTTCAGGCTCAACCAAAGGCCTCGTTTCCACTAGTGATTTTGACATTACTGATTCTCATGTCATCACATTAGGTGATTTACTTCGTGATGATATTATATATTCAATTACACTAATATTATACGTTTCAGTATATGGAATACAAAAAAATCGTTCTATAGTTGCATATGAGCAGCATGCAAACGACATGTTCTTATTCATGATCAAAGAGTTTTCATCCAAAAATTATTACTCTATCGACTAATGTTGTGTTCAGAGAGGCTAAATCTCTCTTGTATGAAAATTCTGGGTAAATACCAAATTCTTTTAAATGATGAGGCGTCAATAGATATAATGGTGCTAGGATTATAAAAACTTGATCCCAAGGGAATTTCCATTAGATAGATAATTAATATTCAGTTCCAACGTAATAGAGGAAATGTACTAGGCAACCTGATGTATTTTTTCTAACACAATTCATAATTTATGTATCATATTATTTAGGTAGGTATAACCTTATGTTTTTTGTACGAAGTGAAGCAAGGCATAAAATTTGAAAACCAAATCTGACAGAAGGAACGTGTAACCTTTGATACAATTCCAATTTAGATACTAGTAATAAATTATGTATGCCCTCTTTTGGCACCTGCATGTAACACCCCTAGTTCTATTAATACTAATTAGGGTTTGTTAATTTGTGCATTCATGAACATCATCCTCATCTTAAAATGCATGCAAGAAAGAAAACACTAAAATAAAACCCAAAACCCTATTTTCTTTCTCCCTTTGAAAACCTTCAAATGGGTTTAAATATTTTGAAAACACAAAAATATTTTAGAACCCAAATGGATTATAAGGGTTCTGCAGTATTTTAAAATGTTTATAAAAATCTATGTATTTTAAAAATGTTCAAAACAGGTTTGTCTTTGATAATACAAAGAGAAAAGAGAAAACAGAAAATAGAAAAAGAATCAGCAAATAAAAACTGCACCTAACCTAATCTGGGCCGAGCCCATCTCCCCTCTTTCCTCTGCATGTCGCCCGCGTGCAGCGCGCAGCAGCACACAGTGGCCCGTACCGCTTCGCCATGTCCCTGTCGTCTTCCTCCCGCTGCCGAAGCAGCTCGGTGGCTCGCCACCGGCCACCCGATGCTCCGCCGCGCGCCAAGATCAATGTTGTCGCCCGCCGTTGCCTACAAGAAGCCCCGCCCTGCTGCCGGAGAAACCATGCATGCTACTTCTCCCCTCTCCCTCTCTGTCCCGAGCCATGGCGAACTCGCTCCACGGGGAGCTCGGCGTCGCCGTCCCGACCACCCGCTGATGCGCCGAGGCCACTGCTGGAAGCGCCTCGCCGCCCTCGTCCTCCTCACCGAAGCACGCAAGCCCGGACGACCTCCTCTGGCCTGAATCGAGCACGAAAGCATCGTCGGTCGCCGCCGTTGTCGCCATCGATTCGGTGTCGTCCAGCTTCCCCTCGCTCCACCGACCTCACCACCGTGCTCCTGGTGAGCAGCTGGTCCTCGTGGACCCTCTCCCTTGCTCACTCTCGCTCTCTAGCCCCCTCCCCGTCGACCACCTGCCTCCGGTGACTCCCTGCAAGCGGCGGCGCCACTTTATGGTAGCCCTCGCCGTGCTCTTTCCAACGCCCCTAGCCGCGCATCCATGCACGCACGGGAATGACCGATCTGTGCTCGATCTAGAGAGGCCTCCACTGCTGACGTCAGCAATACATCATGCTGATGTAGTAATCCTTTTTCTTTTGTTTTTATTTTTAGTAAATCATTTTAGTAAATAATAAATATATGACAGGTGGGGTCCTGATGTAAGTGAGATAAACATTTTCAGAAATGTTTCTGATTAAATAAAATGCTAAAATTAATTCCAAATTGTAATTATTTTATAATATACCAAAAATGATTTAAAATGAATTAAAATTGGGAAAAATCATACCTAATTCATTTTAAATCAGAAAATACAAATAATATATCAAAATGTTCAGAAAAATGAGACCTACCTATTTAAGCTATCATCATGCATTGATAAGCAACTTCAATAGCAAGTTTAATTAGAAGAACCAATTGAACCCCGCAGGTGTTTTCGAGGTTTCCCCTCTTCTAGGGTTTGCACCCCTCGGGACCCCGATTAAGTTGCCAAGCATGTTTAGGGTTTCAAATCTCAATACAAATTAACTTTCCATATCATCATCTTTGTTTGAGCATTGCATCGATGCCATGTGTTGATTGTTGTATTTCTTTTCCGGTGTTTCCGCTTCTTCTCGGTAGTAATCGGAGATGAATGTGAGCAATCGAGTTCGAGATCGAAGATCGAGGTCAACACCATCGAGGGTCGAGATCAACACCATCGAAGCTCGAAGAGCAATACTTGGACCGCCATAACCAAGTCAAGTACCAGGTGTCCGGAGTTCTGCTTTTCGGATATCAACAGGCAAAGGCAAGCGAAGCCCCACACATGATATAAATCTATGTTTTCAAGCATTTCAATTCTTGCCATGTGCATACGTTTCTAAAGCCTTTTATCGATAGATAGAGTAATCCTATCTAATGCATGTTCCCTTTTATCCTAAATTCTCTGATCCACTGCTCCTAGCATAACTAGGGTTCGAGCTTGTGAAGTGTTGCTAGAGCTGTTACTTCTGTTGTGCTTAGCCATGCTTAAATGTTACCACTGGTCCATCCGGTTGATGAATCAGAGCTGCGAATGAACCTAGTATGACAGGATGACGTGGTATGACCAGAGATGGATAATAAACATGCTAAGGCTTGTATGGGAGGCCACGGTGGGTTGTGGTTTTTGCAGTCCCATACTTGCCACCCTTAGGACCCGATGTTCTTGCCTCTTGAACGAAGACGAGCGTACAGCCACACGGGGGCCTGGAAACCCCCTCGACCAACTAACTTGCTGAGTAGATTCCATGAGTCACATAGTTTGGGCTTTCCATTCGACATATGCATCTTGGATGTTCTTGAATGGAGGTGAAGGAGGTGCATTCATAACAGGTAGGTAAGCATGGCCTGGAACAAGAGATGCCCAGCATTCGTAATCTTGAACCCCGCACACATCATTAGGTACTGGCTTCGGGACTCGACCCGTTACAGTGGCATCTCCCTAGTGCGTGACTCATGGTCTCGGCAAAAGCAAGGTAAAGGTCGTGTCTAACCACCCTCTGTCGGCCTTCCAAGGAAAAGGGCTTGTCTAGTGGCATTAAGAGAAGGTTAGTACGTGTGGGTAAAGTTGCACACCCCTGCAGGGTTATTAATCTTTTCGAAAAGCCGTGTCCGCGGTTATGGATGACTTGGGAACGGACGTGAAGATCATAGATAACTTGAACATAATCGTAAAACTTGGCAAGTTAAATAATGTGTGCTTAAGGATGCTTCCTCATGGATCGAGGGGGTGATCCTAGATAGGTTCAACTGATGATGATTCGGTGGATATCAAAAGATGATCAAAGCTAGAGTTACCGCTCTCTTATACTCTTTTAAAATATTATGATTAGTCGAGATTCTTCTACCTCTTGTTTCACAAAACAAAGATGGCTTTATGCAAAAATAACTCCACCAGCCATATGTCTTGCGGAGTACATCCTGTACTCACCCATGCTTCGTTGACACTTTTGCAGCAGAGTAAGTGTTACCATAGAAGATGAGTTCTTCACGACATCGACATCGACGAGTAGTTTGGAGTTCCCAGTCGGTAGTCTGGGATCTATAGATTGGACGTCATCGTTATGCTTCAGGCCTCTTAGGCCATTTGTTAAGTTTGCTATACTTAATAGCATAATTTGCCTTCCGTTGTTTGATATTTGTGGTCAGTGACCTCTCCTTGTAATATAATGGTTCTTCGCTCAGTTATGAGCTTGCTGTGATAAATTTTGTGTCGTAGGGTCACTGTTGTGTTACCGATTTTCTCTCTGTACACTTTCAAGATTAGGTTAGGCTTATGTTCAGACAAAGGTCTGGGATTTGTCCAGCCTTAATCCCGGGGGTGTCACAGGTTTTGGTATCAGAGCAGTACCGAATGTAGGAAACCCTTTCTATTGGTTGATGTTGAGTCTAGTACTTGTGAAAACTATTTTCAAAGATGACAATTATGTGCAAAAACTCTAGTATGCTTCTTTTTCTCCTTATCCAGTTTCGGTCTAGCTCTAGGTCATCTTACCTTGTGTTGATTTGGAAAAGTTTTGCTATCTCATCCAGTCTTTCAAAACTTAGGTGCCTCTTTAGGCATGCCGGTTCTCAACCATGTGACCTAGTGTTAAGTTCTCTAGACTCAGTTGTGTGTGTTCCTTGTTTCCTTTGTTCTGTTTCTTCGGAGAGATTTCTTTCTATCATGATCTCTCCACCTTAAGGGTCCACAACATCGTGTTAATGGTTCCACAATGATAAATTCTAGGCCTCGAGGTTTCCTTTCGCCTCGTGTGCCTCCTTTTTATTTGTTCGGGTACTTCAGAAGACGTTTCTTCTCTTGGAAGCTACCTCGTGATTGCTAGCTTGTAGTGTATGCTTTGTCACTCAAGTAGTAATTACTTATTTCTCTGGGTTTTAACCCTTGGACTTGAACCTAAGATCCCCGAATGTGCTAGATTCTAGTGTTGTGAATCTTGTACATGAAGCTGACCTTTAACCCAAGATCCATTTTGTTGACCCCTATCGTTAATGTTCATACATTACCCTAGGATGGCTAGTACCTTCTAGTATAGCCTTCAAGCTTGTGGATATTGTTGCTATTTAACAATGACGATAAAGGAGGTCCCCTACCACATGCTATGGCAGATGTTCTTCAGTGGAACCAAATCGATCACGACAAGAGCACTCTCGTGATTCTCGCATCTATACTCGTGACTATGCCACACCTTTCCTTCTCTGTATTGGTCTCTGGAAGATTGTTGACTTATGCATCAACATCTCGGGATTCTATCCTGAGCATGTTCTTATTTACCCTTGTTGTTTTCCGACCTTTGTCTACCACTTGGTATCCAAGTAGTAAATGTGCATCGGTGTCTTCTGATGCAAGATACTCTTGTGGTCCATCAAGACAAACCATTTCGGGATGTCTAGGAGAAACAAACTTCGGTACCTCGTCATTTCTAAGACCAGGTCAAAGTGTTGTAATCCGTAGATCAATAAGCGCTGATTAGCTTATGTTCTGTACTACCTTAAAGTGTCACACTCTTTTATACTAAGAGGTCGTGCTGAGTCACATGACCCTCTTAATGAAGTGATACCCTTACACATTTTTACCCACCCTTCCTCTGAGCTGTTCACGCTCAGGAATGTTGCGTGTGCGTAATGATGTGGCCATCTGAGATTCCTAGCAATTCTTCTTATTGCTTTGAACTTCAAGGACATTTGTATCATTCTTAGCATGATTGGTTAATCCTATCACTAAGCAAAGGATGATTGTGCTACCAAGTCCGCTATTCTAGTGCACTCTCTTCGGTCAAAGAGTTAGGCTTGTGTCGAACCTCTGTGACTATGTCTTCTTGCTCTATAAAGCAAGTTTTCTCTCTTGAGCTTTGTGACATATCGGTGGTTCGTGATATTCTAGATGTCTACTAGAAGTATCTCCATGTTTCCACATCACCGTGTTGTCAGGTTCTTGAGCAAGTTGTTTCTTTAAAACCTCTACATTCTCCAAGGATCAGTACTGGATACCCCTGAACTAGTTGGTTGATCTTAAACAACAACTTGGAGAGTTGTAAGACAAAAGTTTTATCCAACTCTGTTCCTCCTTAAAGGGATGTCTAGTTTTGTTCGTGTTGAAGCAAGATAGTATGTCCTTTGTGGATATGTTATCTTCCACGCCTTTGATTTGATTAGGAAATCGTCAAATCAAACTCAGTTCTAAGGACTATCCTGATGGTGTATCTACTTGTGATGTTTCACTTAAGTACATCTTCATGTTCTTTGGTCTGACCAGTATTTCTGCCTTGTTCATACAACATATGATTCCATATTTTTGGAGTGTATAGATAAGTTTGTTATTGAGCCCGTCGATGACATTCTTAACTTCTCCATGTTATACCAGACTCATATGGAACAATTGGCATTAATGTTGGAAACTTTTGAGAACCATCTTCGTGTTATCTCAAAGTATGTGTTCTGGATGTTAGAAGTAACCTTCTCTGGTTCATGTGCAAATGTTGAAAGATGTCGCCATGGATTCGAGTAGAGTTATCTTTGTTTCCTCGGAAATCATTCCAATTTAGTCAAGCATGTGCGAGGTATTTTTGACATGGTAGGTTGATACCTTCACATCTCAAGAAGATCCTCCAATCACACCAAGCCACTGATTGGTTTGTTCACAGAAGATAAGAAGTCCAACAAAACTTGGATATCCTCCTAAATGTTTCCTAACAAGGATTCCATTGTGTTTCATTGCAAACAATTCATGTAGATGCAATTATCTTTTGATAACTTGCTATCACATGGGTTCTGCAATCTAGCTCATCTTTTGGAGCTTGACATTGAAGTCCATGTCTTGAGAATCTAGTGGCTTTACCTCTGTGGTAAATGTTGCAAACATTCTATTCGGACATGCTGAGTCTAAAGTATCTTTCTACCTAACCAAAGCTGAATCTCAAGCAGCAATGATGGTTGGTGTCCCTCAAGGTTATGACGTAGGTCTGTTGTAACTCTGGCAAGATTGATGTAATGGTTGGCACCATCGGTCGGAATACCTATCGCCATACCCGCTTGAATCAGCAATCACAACCACTCTTCATAAGGCATCTTCTATAATTTATTATAGGAGTGGTGCTTATGGTTTCCTTTGTATCCGAAGTTTGACCTTTACTTGATGAATGGTTAAAGGCTTGTTAGCAGCCTGCTAACGGTGTTTCAAACATCAAGGAGAACATTTA
The DNA here is from genome assembly GCA_023614405.1 of Avena insularis. Taxonomy (NCBI): domain Eukaryota; kingdom Viridiplantae; phylum Streptophyta; class Magnoliopsida; order Poales; family Poaceae; genus Avena; species Avena insularis. The sequence goes on from CM042685.1 coordinate 450,836,942, forward strand.
AAGTAGTGTTGCTAAATGTCTCTCGGTCAATCCTCCAGACCCTTTATTTTGGCAAGCGTCTTGTTATGCCAAGTACTTGGAGTCTGAGAATGGAGTTTCTTTCTTCTCGTGTTATCAGGAATCTTCTAAACTATTCATCTTGGTGGTGCAAAGTGATATCATGATCTTTGGCAAGGATTTTGATAGTCCTGGATGAATTAAAGAGTTTCCTTCCCGCTTTCTTAAACATGTTCAAAGAGCAACCATGATTTTGGTAATCAATATTTTCTCTTGCTACATGTTCCTTGTGACTCTTACGAGTCCTCTCCTCCAAAACACCTTTCTGTCTTACCCTTCGGTAGAATGAAAGAATGACCCTTCTGTGTCAAAAGTAGTTCAACAACTTGGTTTTGTTGGTATCTATCTCTTCCAACCGTGAAATATCTACTTAATTTGTCTAGTAGAGGTTTATCTCTCGAAGTCTGTGGTCCTGTTCCATCTGTTGGAAGTTTCCTCCCTCAGAAGTTTACCCTCTTTTGTAAGCTCCATGGTCTCAGTCCTTGTGAATACCATATATCTAACAACTTGAAAATCTTCTCCACTTGTTTCCTCCATTACCTTGACGCGTTTCAGGTTTGTTGGCTTTAGAGATGTTCACGAAGCATCTATCCATGAGTTGACCCTGAGATACTCAGTTTGTCGTTCTGTGTTATTACCTCTCTTCCTTAGTGTGAGCAGCCACCTCGAAGATTATGAAGCGCTTCGTCCACTTGTCATGGTGGCATGGATCAACCTCTTCGAGAAGATAGTTGAAGCTTAGTGTAACCCTGTTTCTTCTATCTTCCTACCTAGGAATCCCGGGTCGAGATTCTTTTAAGGGGGATAGAATTGTAACACCCCTAGTTCTATTAATACTAATTAGGGTTTGTTTGTGCATTCATGAACATCATCCTCATCTTAAAATGCATGCAAGAAAGAAAACACTAAAATAAAACCCAAAACCCTATTTCCTTTCTCCCTTTGAAAACCTTCAAATGGGTTTAAATATTTTGAAAACACAAAAATATTTTGGAACCCAAATGGATTATAAGGGTTCTGCAGTATTTTAAAATGTTTATAAAAGTCTCTGTATTTTGAAAATGTTCAAAACAGGTTTGTATTTGATAATACAAAGAGAAAACAGAAAACAGAAAACAGAAAAAGAATCAGCAAATAAAAACTACACCTAACCTAATCTGGGCGGAGCCCATCTCCCCTCTTTCCTCTGCCTATCGCCCGCGTGTAGCGCGCAGCAGCCCACAGCCGGCCCGTACCGCTTCCCCTCATGTCCCTGTCGTCTTCCTCCCGCTGCCGAAGCAGCTCGGTGGCTCGCCATCGGCCACCCGATGCTCTGCCGCGCGCCAAGATCAACACCGCCGCCCGCCGTTGCCTACAAGAAGCCCGCCCTTCTACTGGAGAAACCTAGCACGCTACTTCTCCCCTCTCCCTCTCTTTCCCGAGCCATGGCCGAAACCCTAGCTCACAGGAGCTCGACGACGTCGCCGTCTCCGACCACCCCGCGGTGCGCCGAGGCCACTGCTGGAAGCGCCACGCCGCCCTCGTCCTCCTCACCGAAGCACGCAAGCCCGGATGACCTCCTCTGGCCTGAATCGAGCACGAAAGCATCGTTGGTCGCCGCCGTTGTCGCCATCGATTCGGTGTCGTCCAGCTTCCCCTCGCTCCATCGACCTCACCACCATGCTCCTGGTGAGCAGCTGGTCCTCGTGGACCCTCTCCCTTGCTCCCTCTCGCTCTCTAGCCCCCTCCTCATTAACCACCTGCCTCTGCCGCCGCTCGCCGCCGTCGTGATCCCCTCTCCGGTGATCCCCTGCAAGCGGCGCCGCCACTTTATGGTAGCCCTTGCTGTGCTCTTTCCAATGCCCCTAGCCGCGCATCCAGGCGCGCACGGGAACGGCCGATCCATGCTCGATCTGGAGAGGCCTCCATTGCCGACGTCAGCATTGCATCATGTTGATGCAGTAATCCTTTTTCTTTTGTTTTTATTTTCAGTAAATCATTTCAGTAAATAATAAATATATGACAGGTGGGGTCCTGATGTAAGTGAGATAAACATTTTCAGAAATGTTTCTCATTAAATAAAATGCTAAAAGTAATTCCAAATTGTAATTATTTTATAATATTCCAAAAATGAATTAAAATTGGGAAAAATCATACCTAATTCATTTTAAATCAGAAAAATACAAATAATATATCAAAATGTTCAGAAAAATGAGACCTACCTATTTAAGCTATCATCATGCATTGATAAGCAACTTCAATTGCAAGTTTAATTAGAAGAACCAATTGAACCCCGCAGGTGTTTTCGAGGTTTCCCCTCTTCTAGGGTTTGCACCCCTCGGGACCCCGATTAAGTTGCCAAGCATGTTTAGGGTTTCAAATCTCAATACAAATTAACTTGCCATATCATCATCTTTTCTTGAACATTGCATCGATGCCATGTGTTGATTGTTGTATTTCTTTTCCGGTGTTTCCGCTTCTTCTCGGTAGTACTCAGAGATGAATGTGAGTAATCGAGTTCGAGATCGAAGATCGAGGTCAACACCATCGAGGGTCGAGATCAACACCGTCGAAGCTCGAAGAGCATTACTTGGACCGCTATAACCAAGTCAAGTACCAGGTGTCCAGAGTTCTGCTTTTTGGATATCAACAGGCAAAGGCAAGCGAAGCCCCACACATGATATAAATCTATGTTTTTTCAAGCATTTCAATTCTACGCATATATCCAGCTCTGATACCACTCTAGGGTTCGCAGCATAGAAAACAAAAAATTTCCTACGATGGGAACTATGTATCAAGATCTATCTACTAGATACAAACAACGGGCGGATGTATATCCATAGAGAACATACCCTTGAAGACCGACAAAGCTTAACGAGTTCGACTCATGGTTGATGTATACGATCTCTTGCCGATCTCAAGATCGAGAGGAAGTCCTAGCGCCGCAAATCAGCAGCGCATCCGTGCTCGCACACACGTTCGAGGCACCGAGCAACCTCCGCCTCCTCGCTCCAGCGATGCAGCGGAAGCACAACTCTTTCTTGCCGAATAGCCACCGGGAACATGTATCTCGCTAGTCCGAGACCATGGGGGATAAATTCTAGAGGGGGAGAGAGATCCTTCACGAGGAGGTGTAAGTGAGAAGTGAGAGGAGGGGCTCCTTATATAGGGGAGGAGGAAGCCCAAGGGGGCATTGCCGCCAGCCATGGAGGGTGCCCCCACCTCTCCCTCATTCATGTGGGTGGACACTCCACTCACAAAATGGCGCTTCAATTTTCTCCACTCAAAAATCCACTCAAATTCCCATTAAATTTCCACCAAATTTAATGCAAACTCTCATTAAATAAAACTCTTTTATTTTATTCAGAATTTTGTCAATTACTTTAATGACAAACATTCACAAATAACCCCTTGCTAGAATTCTATTTCACATGCATAACCACTTTATGCAATTTCACCAAAACCTGTTTGGTATCTAGTGAAATAAATTCTGCGCTTATTCATTCTTCGGCATGAAACTTTTGCTCCAATTGGATGTGTGTCTCTTAAGTGTGTCACCCTATGGTTCATGAATAATGCGGACATGATGAGACCCTCTCGGATCAATAATCGAAGCGGGATCCGGAGACCCATCGACTCCACACATTCAACGATGACTTTCTTGTGATCGTCGGAACCTTTTACGCTAGTATCTTAATCCCTTCGTTTCACGATATATTACATGTCCGAGATTCGATCATCGATATCTCCATACCTAGTTTTATCTCGTTACTGACATGTACTCTTTTCTCGTTCCCGTGATATAACATTCTAGTGATCAAATCACTTGCTTGCAAGCTAACCAATGTGATATCACCGAGAGGGACCAGAGTATATCTATCCATCATCGGGATGAACAAATTCCACTCTCGATCCGTGGGCCTCAACATAACACTTTATTACTTTTGAATCCATCTTTATAATCACCCTGTTACGGTGTGATGTTTGATGTTATCAAGAAACTCTTCTGGTGTTAGTGATTGACATGATCTCATGGTCTAAGGATTAGGATCACTTCGTAAGTTGTTATAGCAATATAAAATCAATGACTTTGATCGTAATGTTATACTTCGGATGAATGTCCATCACACAATTACACTAATGTTGTGATCCCGTTATTAACAACATCCAATGTCTATGATCAGGAAACCTTGATCATCTTGTTAATCAACGAGCTAGTTTCTGAGAGAGGCATAACTAGGAACTTTCTGTTTGTTTATTAAACACATATGTATTAACGTTTCCGTATTAATACAATTATAGCATGCAAAATAAACATCTGTCATATACTTGGAATACACATAATAAACACTTTATTATTGCCTCTCAGGGCATATTCCCTTCAGTCTCCCACTTGCACTAGAGACAATAATCTAGTTACATAGTGATAAATCTAACACCCATTGAGTTCTGGTGTTGATCATGTTTTGCTCTAGGGAGAGTTTTAGTCAACGGATCTGCTACATTGAGATCCGTGTACTTCTAAATCTTTATATCTCCATCCTTGACATGCTCGCGGATGGAGTGAAACCGGCACTTAATATTCTTGGAATGCTTGTGAGACCTTGGCTCTTTGGCATTGGCAATGGCACCATTGTTGTCTAACCGGCGCTTAATATGCTTGGAATGCTTGTGAGACCTTGGCTCTTTGGCTTGTGAGACCTTGGCTCTTTATATCTCCATCTGCCATATCTCATAATCGAAATATGCAGCAATTGCTAACATAATCCTAACTGATTTTAGCATCGCTACGGGAGAGAATGTCTCATCGTAGTCAACTCCTTGAATTTTTTGAAACCCCTTTGCAGCAAGTCGAGATTTATAGACGGTCACATTACCATCAGCATCAGTTTTCCTTTTGAAAATCCATTTGTTCTCCATGGCCTTTCGGTCGTGAGGTAATTCCACCAAGTTCCAAACTTGATTTTCATACATGGATTCCATCTCGGATTTCATGGCTTCTAACCATTTGTTGGAATCCGGGCTCATCATCACTTCTTCATACGTCGCAGGGTCATCATTTTCATCAACCATGAAATTCATGACAGGATTTCCGTACAGCTCGGGAGGTGCGCGCGTCCTGCTAGACCTGCGAGATTCGGTAGTATTCTCTTTTGGAGTTTCATGATCATTATCATTAGTTCCCTTTTCAACAGGTGAAGCCAACTCCGGAACAACTTCCGGCGCTGCGCTACTCGCCATACTTTGAAGAGAAGGTTCAATAACCTCTTCGAGTTCTACCTTCCGACTACTCACACCTTTCGCGAGAAACTCTTTCTCTAGAAAGGATCCATTCTTGGCAACAAAAACCTTGCCCTCGGATCTGTGATAGAAGGAATACCCAATAGTTTCCTTAGGGTATCCTATGAAGATGCATTTTTCCGCTTTGGGTTCGAGTTTATCCGGTTGAAGTTTCTTCACATAAACATCGCATCCCCAAACTTTAAGGAATGACAGCTTAGGTTTGTTTCCAAACCACAATTCATACGGTGTCTTTTCAATGGATTTAGATGGTGCCTGATTTAAAGTGAATGCAGCAGTTTCTAGTGCATAACCCCAAAATGACAACGGCAAGTCCGTCAGAGACATCATAGATCGAACCATATCTAATAAAGTACGATTACGACGTTCCGACACACCATTTTGTTGTGGTGTTCCGGCAGGTGTGAGTTGTGAAACAATTCCACACTCTTTCATGTGAGTGCTAAACTCGTAACTTAGATACTCACCTCCACGGTCGGACCGTAGAAATTTGATCTTTCTATTATGATGATTTTTCACTTCATTCTGAAATTCCTTGAACTTTTTAAAGGTTTTAGACTTGTGTTTCATCAAGTAGATATAACCGTATCTATTCAAATCATCCGTGAAAGTAACAAAATAACGATATCCACCTCGTGCCGACACACTCATTGGACCACATACATCAGAATGTATGATTTCCAATAAATCTGTCGCCCGTTCCATTGAACCGGAAAACAGCGTTCTAGTCATCTTGCCCATAAGGCATGGCTCACATGTATCAAATGATTCAAAATCAAGTGATTCCAAAAGTCCATCCGAATGGATCTTCTTCATGCGTTTAACGCCAATATGACCTAGACGGCAGTGCCACATATATGCGGATATATCATCATTAAGTTTAATCCTTTTAGCATCAACATTATGAATATGTGTAACATTATCATCAAGATCTAATAGAAATAAACCATTCATCATCGGTGCATGACCATAAAAGATTTCATTCATATAAATAGAACAACCATTGTTGTCGGATTTAAATGAATAACCACTTCGCATCAAACACGATCCAGATACAATGTTCATGCTCAGTGCAGGCACCAGATAACAATTATTCAAGTTTATAACTAATCCCGACGGAAAATGGAGAGGCAGCGTTCCGACGACGATCACATCAACGCTTGATCCATTGCCGACACGCATCTTGACCTCACCCGTTGCTAGTGGTCGCTTGTTCCGTAGCCCCTGATTCGAGTTACAAATATTAGCAACTGAACCGGTATCAAATACCCAGGTGCTACTGCGAGCACTAGTCAAGTACACATCAATAACATATATATCATATATACCTTTGTTTGCCTTGCCGGCCTTCTTGTCTGCCAAATACTTGGGGCAGTTGCGCTTCCAGTGGCCAGTCCCCTTATAATAGTAGCACTCGGTATCAGACTTAGGTCTAACTCGGGGTTTATTTTCAGGCACGGCAACCGGCTTGCCGCCCTTACTTCCCTTCCGTTTTCCCTTCTTGTCTTTCTTGAAACCAGTGTTCCTATTGATCATTAACACTTGATGTTCCTTTTTGATCCCCACTTCTGCAGTTTTAAGCATTGTGAGCTCGGGAGACTTCTTCATGCCTTGCATATTATAGTTCATCACGAAGCTCTTATAGCTAGGTGGCGTAGGCGCAGAACACGATGGATGCCTAAGTCAATGGGAATCGTTATTCCCAAGGACACAAGCTTATCGGTAACCCGACATCTTGAGTACATGCTCACTAATGGAGCATGCTCTTCCATCATGCAGCTAAAGAACTTTTACGAAGCATTGTAGCTCTCTACAGACATGTGTGTCGAAAATCATTTTCAACTCACCCATTGTATCAAATGCATTGCCGTTTTCGAAACGCTTTCGAAGTTCCGGATCTAGCCCATACAATATGCCGCAATGAACTAAGTTGTGGTCCTCCTGACGAGTCTGATAGACATTCTTCTCCTCGTCAGGGGCATCCTCAAAAGGTGGGGGGCCTAGCAGCGCTTCTAGCACCTATTGCTTTTGTGCAGCAGAGAGGATAATCCTCAAATTCATGGCCCATTCGGTAAAGTTGCTACCGTTCGTTGCAAGTTTCTCTTTCTCCATGAACACATTGAAATTAAAAGCAGGTGGTGCCATCTACAATAGAATTTGTAAAGTTTAGACTAAGTTTATGATAGATTGAGTTCAACTAATCTATATTACGAATGAACTCCCACTCAAAAACGACATCCCTCGTGCCTTTTTGGTGATTACATGAACCAAATCCACTACACCAAGTTCGATCATCACGTGAGTCGGTGTAGCTTCAAAGGCGAGCATCAAATGGGCATCATATCAACTATATGACTCATGCTTAACCTTTCGGTCCGTGTTAGAGGCCATGCATACATGCTAGGCTCGCCAAGTTAGAACCTTAGTATTCGCGTGTGTAACTGTTTTACACCCGAAATATGGTCATGGATCCAAGAACACCCGATCATCACGTGATGTCTTGGAGCGACGAAAACATAATCGGTGCATACTAAAGGAAGAACACATTCTTATCTTGATATTGAAATGAGGGATCATCTTATTATGCTAACAAATTGCTAAACAAGCAATATAAGATGATATCTAACATCACATGTTTATTAGTGAAATGATATGGTTCTCGCATATGATCTCTATCATGTGCATCGTGGTATGATCACTATCATACCTTTATGTGTAAATCCAAGGTCTATGGATTTTACACGCTATGTGTGTTGTAAGAGTATCATATCATACTTCTACTTACAACATCACCATATAATAACACTAGCCCAGCAACAATCTAAACTAGATGCCTCTAATTTATTCATTGCAAGTTTTACGTGGCTTAGGGCTTTCGAGATAGAACCGTTCTTACCTACGACATGAACCACAACGAGGATAACCAAATTGTTGATAACTCGTTGCAAAATAGATATTGACTATAGTAGGAGAGACAGACACCCGCTAGCCATTTATGCAAACTAGTTGCATGTCAAGCGTGGAACAGGTCTCATGTGCGAGGACATGTAAAGTTTATCCGGGCCGCTTCATCCCAGTATGCCACCAATATCCAAAATTACAACTAAGGAGCAACAACATGATCATCATCGCCCACATACTCATCTGTGTACTACCCGTGTAAAGCATCTACGCATATATCCGGCTCTGATACCACTCTAGGGTTCGCAGCATAGAAAACAAAAAAATTCCTACGATGGGAACTATGTACCAAGATCTATCTACTAGATACAAACAACGGGCGGATGTATATCCGTAGAGAACATACCCTTGAAGACCGACAAATCTTAACGAGTTCGACTCGTGGTTGATGTAGATGATCTCTTGCCGATCTCAAGATCGAGAGGAAGTCCTAGCTCCGCAAATCAGCAGCGCATCCGTGCTCGCACACACGTTCGAGGCACCGAGCAACCTCCGCCTCCTCGCTCCAGCGATGCAGCGGAAGCTCAACTCTTTCTTGCCGAATAGCCACCGGAAACATGTATCTCGCTAGTCCGAGACCATGGGGGATAAATTCTAGGGGGGGAGAGAGATCCTTCACGAGGAGGTGTAAGTGAGAAGTGAGAGGAGGGGCTCCTTATATAGGGGAGGAGGAAGCCGAAGGGGGCATTGCCGCCGGCCATGGAGGGTGCCCCCACCTCTCCCTCATTCATGTGGGTGGACACTCCACTCACAAAATGGCGCTTCAATTTTCTCCACTCAAAAATCCACTCAAATTCCCATTAAATTTCCACCAAATTTAATGCAAACTCTCATTAAATAAAACTCTTTTATTTTATTCAGAATTTTGTCAATTACTTTAATGACAAACATTCACAAATAACCCCTTGCTAGAATTCTATTTCACATGCATAACCACTTTATGCAATTTCACCCGAAAACCTGTTTCGGTATCTAGTGAAATAAATTCCTGCGCTTGTTCATTCTTTCGGCATGAAACTTTTGCTCCAATTGGATGTCAGTGTCTCTTAAGTGTGTCACCCTACGGTTCGTGAATAATGCGGACATGATCGAGACCCCTCTCGGATCAATAATCAGAAGCGGGATCTGGAGACCCATACTGACTCCCACACATTCAACGATGACTTTCTTGTGATCGTCGGAACCTTTTACGCTAGTATCTTAATCCCTTCATTTCACGATATATTACATGTCCGAGATTCGATCATCGGTATCTCCATACCTAGTTTGATCTCGTTACTGGCATGCACTCTTTTCTCGTTCCCGTGATATAACATTCTAGTGATCAAATCACTTGCTTGCAAGCTAACCAATGTGATATCACCGAGAGGGCCCAGAGTATATCTATCCGTCATCGGGATGAAGAAATTCCACTCTCGATCCATGGGCCTCAACATAACACTCTATTAGTTCTGAATCCATCTTTATAATCACCTTGTTACAGTGTGATATTTGATGTTATCAGGAAACTCTTCCGGTGTTAGTGATTGACATGATCTCATGGTCTAAGGATTAGGATCACTTCATAAGTTGTTATAGCAATATAAAATCAATGACTTTGATCGTAATGCTATACTTCGGATGAATGTCCATCACACCATTACACTAATATTGTGATCCCGTTATTAACAACATCCAATGTCTATGATTAGGAAACCTTGATCATCTTGTTAATCAACGAGCTAGTTTATGAGAGAGGCATAACTAGGAACTTTCTGTTTGTTTATTAAACACACATGTATTAACGTTTCCGTATTAATACAATTATAGCATGCAAAATAAACATCTATCATACACTTGGAATACACATAATAAACACTTTATTATTGCCTCTCAGGGCATATTCACTTCACAGATTTGTTCAGCTGATGATGATTTAGTGGATATCAAAAGATGATCAAAGCTAGAGTTACCGCTCTCTTATCCCCTTTTAAAATATTTTGATTAGTCAAGATTCTTCTCCCTCTTGTTTCACAAAACAAAGATGGCTTTGTGCAAAAATAACTCCACCAGCCATAAGTCTTGCGGAGTACACCCTGTACTCACCCATGCTTCGTTGACACTTTTGCAGCAGAGTAAGTGTTACCGTAGAAGATGAGTTCTTCACGGCATCGACATCGACATCGACGAGTAGTTTGGAGTTCCTAGTCGGCAGTCTAGGATCTATGGATTAGACGTCATCGTTATGCTTCAGGCCTCTGAGGCCATTTGTTAAGTTTGCTATACTTAATAGTATAATTTGCTTTCCGTTGTTTGATGTTTGTGGTCAGTGACCTCTGCTTGTAATATAATGGTTCTTCGCTTAGTTATGAGCTTGCTGTAATAAATTTTGTGTCGTAGGGTCATTGTTGTGTTACCAATTTTCTCGTTGTACACTTTTGAGATTAGGTTAGGCTTATGTTCAGACGAAGGTCTGGGATTTGTCGAGCCTTAATCCCGGGGGTGTCACACTGCACATCTGCAAAAGTACCCATATTTATCTCATGATCATTTTACAATAGAATGACAAAGTGGTTGACCTTTTGCGTAAGAAATCCATAGTAAGTATAATAGGAAAGTGGTTTAAGCGCTCAATAGAAAAGTTAATTTGAAGGATTAGTTTATCATCTTTCGCAATGCATTTAATGTTTTATGCTTTGTTCTCATCTCCTCACACTTGTATTATGATATCTTAAGGAATTTAACAAAATTGGACAATAGCCAATTGCATGTTTGCAAAAGAGATGGTCATATCAGTCATCTCTGTTAAATTCTGTATAAATTGACAATTGTGTCTATCTCCCATTATTTATTTTCTATTATTACCTTTTATGTTCCTTCAATTATGCAAGACTATCATGAGTTGTATGGCATACTAACTTCCTGCAGTATAGGAGTTCATCTTCTCTGCTACAGGACTACCATTCAGAAGAATCACAAAAGATTTCATGCAGCAGTGTGCGGGGTATCCACTATATTTTAGGATATTATCCCTCAGTTAAGGAAAGGCATGCTTCTATTTCTTCGTTCTCTTTTCTCCAACTAAAAAAAAATCCGACTTAGCAAATCTAAGAAAATTTCGATGTCATTCTACGTGTCCTAATAAAGCCCACGATTAGTACGGTGGTACGACCTTGCAACCAACGTTTCTCATTTTAGGGATGCAACTAACTTTTGTTTACTATTATTTGCACATGCAAGGAATAACAAATGACCGTTTACCCGTCGACCAAACTCTTTGATCCTAGCCCAATGTTGGAGGCATGGGTTCCATTCGTTCATGTTAGTTTTGCCTTTTATTTTTATATTCCTTTTGTTTTCTTGTGTTTTCTTAATTTGTTTTATCCATCATTTTTTATTTCATACTAGTATTTTCTCCTTCCTTCATTTTTACTCAAACTTTTAATGAGCCCTCATCTTCTTCCCTTTATTTTCAAATTTCTATATATGCTAATTATTTGTTTTTTTTCCACTTCTAACATTTTTGAAATGATTTAATGAGTTTCATGGCTTTATAGTCTACCAATCTCTTGAATATGTTCCAACATGAGTGATGATTCACTATTCAATATGGAAATAAAAGATATTCATAAGCTTGTCTCCTAAATCGTTGTTTCACATACTGTAACATTCTTTTATTATTTCTTAAGAAGTGATATATTTTTGCATGAAGCAACAAAACACTCCTCATAAGCACGACAAATATTTATCACAAATATGTTGATTTTTTTATATCGATAAACAATTTCACAGATGGTGACATATCATTTGAATTCCATGCATAAATATTGTTCACAAACTACTGGAATAGTCCTTGTGGTAAACGTGAACATTATTGTTGACCTAAAGTACTTTTTTTTGTCTCAATACGATGAACACCTAACACTTATACCACATATGCTATCAAATGGATCTTGAATATGTTCGTGCTATTGTGACAATATGTATATGCTTCCCAGAAAGACGTTCATGTTTCTATAAAGAAAAAATTCATACTCCTTTCAACATATGTTATAGCTTAGTCATCTACCTAAATTTTCTGGTAACACGATGGAGACTTTTCTATTCACTTCTTAATAATTTTAAACTTCTAGCTTAGAGGGAGCAACATAGATATAATTTTTTGCGAGGGGGAACAACATAGATCTTGATAGAGAAATTTTCAAAGCATGCATGTACATATTGACAACCAGAGTACTAAACAAGATAAGTGACAATGCGACAATTTTCACTAAGAAACCCCTACAAAGAAACTTTTTGAACTGAGAAACAACTGAAATAGGTAAACAAACACTAAAAGAAGCATGAAGCTATGCCTATCAGCGATTAGTTAAGTTTTCGTTAAAAGGTCATGTTTGGGCCTATCAAGATTTTTCACGCAAAAAGGTTGGTGACACCACTGTATTCACTTCAAAGGGAGGGGAATCAGAGAACTCCCTACGATCACCATTAGGTACCTAGTCATGGTCATCGTATGGGCCAGTGTGCTTTACATGGCTCATACAGATTGTGCCAGTCTCGAGATCCGCGTGTACATACGTCCATAGGCAAAATGAAAGGTTCAAAACTACTAAGATAAGCATCTAAAGCATAGTTTGTTTGAACTGGTGCATTCGTTTTTCGGTGAGATGAGGTTATGAATTTAGTAAAGCGTTGTCAACTTTCCAAACTTGGAATAGGGATGTTACATTGTACATGCAAATTCTTAATATATCATAAATAATGTTATTCCAAATTATAAACTAGTAAATGAGATGAAATGTTTAATGCAAAATATATTTGAAACATTTTCCACAACCATTGAGAAAAATCCATGTAATTTTATGTTAACCAAGATCATAAGGATTGTCTCAACAGGTTAAAAGAACGCTCAACACATACGAATACCATAATAAAATATATTTCACCACCACGAACAAATAGTTTAGTATTAATAAAATGTTCACTAGTCACAAAAAACATGTGAGGAGTTCAATGAACAAAATTCTATGTAGAAAAAATACTTTAAAATATGTTCCACCATCCTCATATTTCAAGAACAATCTCTCGAACTTACAAACAACTTACCTTAGACTACATTGTGCCAATTTGTTATTTTTTATAAAAAAGAAATAGCTCGATCAATCCTTACTATCAAGAAATAACCAACCAAACAAGTAAACATGGTGTGGCAAGGCTAAAAAAAGTCCTATAGGAGAAGTGTCCACTGAATCTTGATCCACATGTACCCACATTTTTTCAAACTTCGCGAAAATCATATTTAAAATTTTTAAAAGGTATGAAAAATCACCCAAGTAGGTGTCAATAGGAAGTTACTCATATAAAATTTCAAAAAAGAAGGATTATGACTATTAGTGTCCATGTGCTGAAATAATTAAAAAGCTACAATAACCCTGTCTTCACCATGTTTCAAGAATTAATCACCCATGGATTCAAATTCTTGTGTTCTTGCAACAATGCATATGCTCATTTGAGTCTTAAATTTGGAGATTGATTTGGGGAACCATTTGAGAACCCCTATTATTGGCGTGGCTAAAAAATATCACTCATTTGGACCGAAAAGCAATATTGCTCATAAAATTACCACAGTTTTTAACTGTTAAGAAAATACACACGAAAGGTCATTGTCTATCTTTGTCGTGACATGTATGACGCCTCTACCTCTATAAAATTTAGTAGATGGCCTCCAAAGTATCATATTTTTTTTATCCAAGCATAGTATGTAGGTCACATATAGACAAACTAAGTCATCAATTAAGTTCTTATCTGTCGTTGACACCTTCTTTTTGTTGTCTTGGCTATTCGTCAATATGCACGACATGTATTTTTATTCTTATTAAGAGAAGAAGTATAGTGTTTTTTACTTATCTGAAACCATCATTGTTATTTCTTTTACTATCATTTGTTGAAACAAGGTTAAATTAGACTATTTTTATCTGAAAAGACTAGGAATACTAGATTAATAAGTAGAAATATTTACATCAATGATTTTAATATTCTCACAATAGTGCAATGATTATTAGTACGGTGTAAATAATAAGTGTTATGGTTATTTAATGAATATGTTATACTACCTCCGATCCTAAATAAGTGTCGTCATTTTGAACTAGAGTTAGTTCAAAACCATGACACTTATTTAGGATCGGAGGGAGTACTATTTTTTGAACCATTCCCCTTCTTGCCCCGAGGCAACAGGGGGACGCCCATACACAAATAACAACAATGACAACTAAATTATATATTTAAGGGTCAAAAAATCAATAGACATATATTCAGGCTAGCTAAAAACACACATACTTGCATGAGACTTTTGTTGGTACAAATATAGATACATAAGTAGGTGATTTAATCTGGGTAACATACTTTGCCAATGCATGGTTATGTTTGTTTAGAGATTGGTCTAGTGTAGCAAAGGAGTAAAAGTCTACAAGGATAGAATCAATGGGATGTGCATCTTGGGCGACATGTGTGCAAATATGTGCACCTGCGAGAGTTGCTCGGTGGCGAGTGTGAAGACCTTTGATGGTGTTGTATGCAAACAATGGCATGTTAGGGCTGTTTAGTTCAAGGGAATGTAAAGTTAGCAACTACATAGTAGTTCATTTTCCATCTATTCATGCATACGGTCTAGACTTGTTCATCAAGATTTTGTATGAATGAGTGATACGTCGTAAACGTATCTATAATTTTTTACGCTCCATACTTGTTTTGTATCAACTTTGTTATGTTTTGTCTACACTTTATGGTATTTTTATACATTTTCTAGAACTAACCTATTAACAAGATGTCGTAGTGCCAGTTGCCTGTTTTCTGCTATTTTTTGTTTCAGAAAATCTAGTAAGGAAATATTCTCAGAATTGGACAGGACAAAAGCCAAACTCAATATTTTACCAGAGCAAAGACGGAGTCAAAAGGGCAGCTAAAGGGGGGCCACGAGGTGGCCACACCCTAGGGCGGCGCAGCCTAGGAGGGGCGCCGCCACCAGGTGTGGGCCCCTCAGGCGCCCACCGACCTTGCCCTTTCGACTATAAAAGCACCCCTATGCAGAAACCCTAAACACACGATCAAATCTCCATGAAACAGTCTGTAGCCGCCGCCACCATCGTCCCTAGACCGGGGATCTAAAGCTCTCCCCGACACCCTGTCGGAGGGGAGAGATCATCCCAGAGGCCTTCTTCATCACCATGCCAGCCTCTAGAGTGATGCGTGAGTAGTTCACCCTTGGACTATGGGTCCATACAGTAGCTAGATGGTTGTTTCTCCTCCTTTGTGCTATCATGTTTAGATCTTGTGAGCTCCGTTCATGATCAAGATCATCTATTTGTAATCATACATGTTGTGTTTGCAGGGATTCGATGGATATTGAGATACTATGTCAGATTGATTATTGATCCTATCATGTCTGTGTTATTTGTGATCTTGTATGCTCTCCTTTGTTAGTAGCTATCTTGGCCAAGTAGATGCTTGCAACACCAAGAGGGAGTATTTATGCTTGATAGTAGGTTCATGCCTCTAGTAATCTGGGGAAGTGACAGAAATCTCTAAGGTTATAGATGTGTTGTTGCTACTAGGGAGAAAACAACAATCCTTTATTCAAGGAGCAATTGTATTGTTTACTCTACACACATTGCTTAATGCAATTATCTGTTGCTTGCAACTTAATACTAGAAGGGGTTCGGATGATAACCTGAAGGTTGATTATTAGTCATAGATATTTTTGGATTATGGTCTATGTATTATGTTGTAATGCCCAATCAAATCTCATAGGAGTCAATATGTCTAGTATATGCATTGTTATGCTTTCTCAATCTCTCAATTGCCCCGCTGTAATTTGTTCACCCCACATGTTATCTATCTTAAGGAGAACACCTCTAGTGAACTGTGGACCCCAGTCCAATCTTTATCATTGATATTCCATCTACTGTTATTGTTCATGTTTACCTTCTGCAAGCAAACTATTATTTTCCACACTATATGTTTAATCCTTTGTTTTCAGCAAACTAGTGAGATTGACAACCTCACTGTAAGTTGGGGCAAAGTATTGAGTTTGTGTTGTGCAGGTTCCAAGTTGTTAGCAACACCTTGGAGTTGTTTCCTTACTCCTACTGGTTCGATAACCTTGGTTTCATAACTGAGGAAAAACTTGCTGATGTGCTCATCATGCCTTCCTCTTGGAGTTTCCCAACGAGCTCTGCGTTAACCGAGCAACACAACAAGACTTTTTCTGGCGCCGTTGCCGGGGAGTTAAGGATAGCTTCAATCTCTTCCTCCTCGTCATTCACCTTTCAAGGAGAAAGAAGATTCTTGCAAGGGGAGTCTCTCACAACCAATCTCTTTACTCTGTTTTTTTTGCTTAGTTTATTTTGCTTGTTTATTTTTATCAAAAATACAAAAAATTAGTTCCTGCTATAGTTGTTATTTTTGTTGGTCTGTTATTGTCTTGCTTTATCATGCTTTCTATCAATGGTTGGTTTCTTTGAAACTAGATCTTATTGGCAAGGTGGGTTCACGGAAGAACAAAAATATTATTATGAGGAACACCGCTTGTCAAAAAAAGGGAAACACTTATGAGAACAAATTAATAAATTGCATACCATTGCTAGAAACGTGTGCTCTACTTATAATATTACTTATTGCTTTGATAAATCTTGTTGCTGTAGAAGGTATAAACACCTCCCTTTTCAATGTGAGCATAATGATAATGTTACCATATCTTCTTATGTTAAGGGAAATTATGACTTTTATGATGTGGAACAAAATGAAGATTTTATTGCTTGGAAGGGTGCATTCGAACTTGCTAATTTGCTTGAAAATACTGATGATGCACCTTATAAATATGAGGTTTATGATATACTTAAATTTTGCGTTGATAATTACAAGGAATAAAATGGTTATATTTTTGAATATTTTAATAGATGCTTTCCACCAATGGAAGAGACTAATGCCTTGCAGGAGGCTATGGAAGAAGAAATTGCTGAAACTAGAAGCTCATTAGATGAAAAAGAGGAGAGTGATGAACAAAAGGAGGAAGAATGGATTAGCTACCCATGCTTACTTTCTAATGAGAGTAACTCTTTATCCCTTATATTATTTGATTGTCCCCCATGCTTACCAAAGGAGGATGAATGTTATGTTCTTGTGGATTATTTTAAAATATCTACTATGGGTAAAACTTGTGATAATAATTATGCTCCTGTTATCTATGATAATCTTTTATTTGTGCCTAACTTTGAAATGCATGGTACTAAAGAGTTTTGCTTAGAAAATGTTTATGATAAAGCTCTAGATGATGGTCCTATATTGGTTGATATTAATTATACTACTATTGAAAATGATATTAGAGGGGTCTTGACTTTATCTTGGAACCCCATACCTCTTGAGATTGACCAGCCATCTTGTTATAAAATTGTTAAAAGTGAGTTTGAAGGTTTTAATCCCACTATTTTTGAGCTTGATAAAAATTATGTGTTTGTAGATCATGAACAACATACTTTATGTGATAGTTATATTGTTGAGTTTATTCATGAGGCTACTGAAAATTATTACGAGAGAGTAAAATATGGTTACAGAAGTTTTCATGGCACTGAAACACCTCTCTATGTGCTGAAAGTTTTGAAGTTACTCTTGTTTTATCTTACTATGCCTGTCACTTTGTTCTTTGTGAATTTATTTGCGTACAATATTCCTATGCATAGGAAGTGGGTTAGAATTAAATGTGTTTTGAATTTGCTTCTTGATGCTCTATTTTACTTCAATTCATATTTCTTATGTGAGCGTCTTCTCAAACTATCAAGCCTAGCTAAAAGGCGTTAAAGAAAAGCACTCTTGGGAGATAACCTAGTTTTTATTTTTCAGTAAGTTTTTCTTTTGTTGAGTCTTGGAAGTTAATGCCTCTGTAACAACCTCTCCTTCTCCTTTTTGTGTGGTTTTTGTGCCAAAAATAACCTCTAATGAGAGAGAAGTAACATTTGGGGAAGTTGTTGTCCCGAAACTGATTTCTGTGCTTCACTATAAAAAAATGTGAAAAATCCTAGTACATCGGATTGAGCTGTAATTTTCTGAGCATATGCCCCATGTTATTATCATCTAAATTTCGTTAGTTCAACACTTATCGATTTGAGCAGCAGAAGGTCATCAAAAAAATTAGTTTTTACCTGTTGGTCTGTTTTGACAGATTGCTGCCATTATTTTCTTTTGCCTCTTAATCGGTTTCCTTTTTAGTTCTCTTTGATCACTTGATCTTTTAAAAGGAATTGCTACAGTAGCTTGTGTTCTAATGGAAGTTTTACTTGTGTTGAAACTAAACCCAAAGGCTTATTATCTTGAATACACTAATGTTGCTAATGAAGATTGTGTGAAGTTTTGTATGAAGGAAATTTTCAAGTGTAGGGGAAGAGTGATATAGTGATATGAAGAATGGAAAAAATATCAAGGTTGGGGATGCCACCCCGTGTCACCCAAAGAAATATTCAAGTGGTACAAGCGTCAAAGCTTGGGGATGCCCAAGGCACCCCCTTCTTCATCAATAAAAATATCATGTTTCTTTCTAAACACTTCATTTTTATTGTTCCATGCACTATTGTTGTTCTTGGAGCGTCTTAGTTTTCTTTTTTGGTTTTATTTTGTTTGATTTGCTTGAATAAATTAGTTAGACCCCCGCGTTCGCATGTTTTGTTTCAAATAAGTTGATTGGTGTTGGAAAAGCGTAGAAAGTTTCATGCTTATAGTGGTACAAAAGGGAGCTTTTTTTGACTGTGGTTTAGACTTTATCATGTCATGCTAGATGTTGCTTTGACCTTATGCTTAGTGATTATTGTTGTAGCATGACTTGTTCCAAACAATTGAGATTTCTTAATGTGCCTTGAAAGAATCATGCGTTGTTTTAGCATACAAAAGCATAATATTGTGGTGTTCTCCTTTGATGCTTTATTTGGGTTGACTTGGCACATGCTTACACCATGTTATGACTATGAATCAGTCATCCTAAACTCTATGATCATTTAGTTTTTGACTTGTGATACCACTTTATGCTTTAGTTGATAATGTTTTGTTGCTCTGCATTATTATGGCCATTATTGCTCTCTTAGTTGGTCGCTCCCAGTCTTTTGCTAGCCTCCACTTGTACTGAGTAAGATCTACTCATGCATCCAACTCCCAAGAAACCAAGTTATTCCAAAGAGTCCACTATAAATTCCTATGCATGGTGTGTTACACCATTCCAAGTATATTCATGTTTTATCTATCTTCCAAATTAAACTTGTTATGTGAAAATTAGTGATTAAAGCTCTCACAAACGTGATGGAACACTTTATTTCTTGCACCTAATAAACTTGAACCATTGTGTCATCTATGTTGTATATGCTTACACTTATAAGTTGGAAATTAGCAGAACCATGCTGTCATGGGGAACGCTTTCAACACTTGTACATATTACACAGTTGATATCATGATCTTTTGTTTATGGATGTCGGCGGTGTGAAATAAAAGGGAAGCTTGTAAGTCCATGGAGTATTGTATATGTGTTAGAGAAACGCCTATGCGGCTAGCCTAAGCCATTCCTAATCATGGTGGAAACTTGCAGCATAACCATAGTGAGCAATCTGTGAAGCATCCTTAATAAAACCCTATGCAAATAGCAAATAAAAAGATCGCTGAGATGCTCATTGTCTTGCCTTGTCATTTTGATATGGGATAGATCCTGTGTCATGGGGCAAGGGTTTCTCTATGATACACATATACATACAATGACAAGAACTTGATTGTGACTAAAGTTGAGTAGCATGAGGAACGGCCTTCATACTCAAGGGACATGAGATTGCCAACTTATGATTTGTCAAGCATATACTCCATATTTGTTTCACTTTAACCTTAATCACTTCAAGATGCTTATGATAAGGGCAATGAGAGCTGAAAGCTAATAAGTACCATAATTTTTGGAAGCTCTTTATGAAACTTGAAATCCCCTCTTCCCTCTGTGAAGTGCCTTTCTTCTTACTTTTATGTCGAGACTCCATATTCTATCTTTATGCACCAATTAAGAGAGCACAGTTGTCATTCTTAGTTTTATGTGCATTGTCCCAAAACTTATTGATTGATTCATAATGTTGATATTGCTTGTCCTTGAACTACTTGTATCTAGTCACCCTTATGAACTTTGAAGGTGTCTTATGCATTTATGTTTTGCTATTCCATGGGGTACAAGCTGAATACCACTCTTGTTATGTTTTCTAATGTGAAACAAACAAACGTCTTTCAATGCATTATTATTCATGATCTTTGTTTGTACCTTTTCATGTTACAACATAGTTGTTGTCTTATTGTTAGAACTACATCTTTCATGCTCATGTTTAGAGTACTTTGATCCCAGTTATCAATGCTTTACAAATATTTTGATCAAGATTGTGATGGTGCATGTCACCTCAAAAATTATTCTTAATATCACTTACCTACTCGAGGACGAGCAGGAGTTAAGCTTGGGGTTGCTTGATACATCGTAAATGTATCTATAATTTTTGATGCTTCATGCTTGTTTTGTATCAACTTTGTTATGTTTTGTCTACACTTTGAGGTATTTTTATACATTTTCTGGAACTAACCTATTAACAAGATGCCGTAGTGCAAGTTCCCTGTTTTCTGCTGTTTTTGGTTTCAAAAAAGCTAGTAAGGAAATATTCTCGCAATTGGACAGGACAAAAGCCAAAATCAATATTTTACCGGAGCGAAAACAGAGTCAAAAGGGCAGCCGAAGGGGGGCCACGGATGGCCACACCCTAGGGCGGCGCGGCCTAAGGGGCGCGCCGCCACCAGGTGTGGGCCTCTCGGGTGCCCACCGACCTTGCCCTTTCGCCTATAAAAGAACCCCGATGCAGAAACCCTAAACACCCGATCAAATCTCCACAAAACAGTCTGTAGCCGCCGCCACCATTGTCCCTAGATCGGGAGGATCTGAAGCTCTTCCCAGCACCCTGCCGGAAGGGAGAGATCATCCCAGAGGCCTTCTTCATCACCATGCCAGCCTCCGTACTGATGCATGAGTAGTTCACCCTTGGACTATGGGTCCATACAGTAGCTAGATGGTTGTTTCTCCTCCTTTGTGCTATCATGTTTAGATCTTGTGAGCTCCATTCATGATCAAGATCATCTATTTTTAATTATACATATTGTATTTGTGGGGATCTGATGAATATTGAGATACCATGTCAGATTGATTATTGATTCTATCATGTCTGTGTTATTTGTGATCTTGCATGCTCTTCGTTGTTAGTAGCTATCTTGGCCAAGTAGATGCTTGCAACTCCAAGAGGGAGTATTTATGCTCGATAGTAGGTTCATGCCTCTAGTAATCTGGAGAAGTGACAGAAATATCTAAGTTTGTAGATGTGCTGTTGCTACTAGGGAGAAAACAACAATCCTTTGTTCATGGAGCAATTGTATTATTTACTTTACACACATTGCTTAATGCAATTATCTGTTTCTTGCAACTTAATACTAGAAGGGTTCGGATGATAACCTGAAGGTGGATTATTAGTCATAGATGTAGTTGGATTACAGTCTATGTATTATGTTGTAATGCCCAATAAATCTCATAGGAGTCAAGATGTCTAGTATATGCATTGCTATGCTTTCTCAAACTATCAATTGCTCCGCTGTAATTTGTTCATCCAGCATGTTATCTATCTTAAGTAAAACACCTCTAGTGAACTGTGGATCCCGGTCCAATCTTTATCATTGATATTCCATCTACTGTTATTGTTCCTGCTTATCTTCTTCAAGCAAACTATTATCTTCCACATCATACGTTTAATCCTTTGTTTTTATCAAACCAGTGAGATTGACCACCTCACTATAAGTTGGGGCAAAGTATTGAGTTTATGTTGTGCAGGTTCCAAGTTGTTAGAACACCTTGGAGTTGTTTCCTTACTCCCACTGGTTCGATAACCTTGGTTTCATAACTGAGGGAAACTTGTTGTTGTGCTCATCATACCTTCCTCTTGGGGTTTCCCAACGAGCTCCGCGTTAACCGAGCCACACATCAATGAGTGAAAAAATGTACACATGTTCTTCCCCACTAGGAAAACTATTATTTCCATATTCATTTTTTGTGTCAAATATGATTTGTTTCCATGGGTTTATATTTTTAAAATTTCCAATATTGTGTACCAATGTACCCATTTTTTATGATTGGTCCTATGCAATGTTTGTTTTTAAGTATATTTGTTATTTCTCGTTACTAGTATGTGAAACTTGTGCAACCCACTTATCATGTGGCTAGAATTATCCCCATAGGACTCGCCTTTAATAGCAAGATCACTATTGTGATTATCAATGTTTTTACTAACTTACTATGGGTAATAGGGAGTGTTTACATATCAACATCTATATCTGAATCATACTTGAGTGTATATCGACTTGATACTTACCTACAAAGAATGCTTAGAACTTGGAGTTTACTTATAGGTGAAAACATTAGAGAAGTAATAGACCTAATTATATGCCAAATGAAATGGAGCCAACTAGGATTACACCCTTAATTCCATAATTACCATTGAAGTAACCACTAGTAGGGACATTTTTTACCCAACCAACATTAAGCTGAGTACATTGTATGTACATACGAGGTGCCCAAGAGGTTAATTGCTTGTTTTAGTTTTGTAATTGTTGAAATATAGCCTTAAGTTTTCATATACCACAATATCTTCAATTGTTTGAACACAATTGTCAGGGAGTAACAATAGAGTATCTCTATAATCTTATACTAATACAATGCCTTTTGTGACATAATGACCCGACAACAATCAGGAAAATAATGATGCACAACATATATATTATGGATTCCTCTTATGTGTTTTTGCTCCAATGTTGGTTTGGTTGCTCTTGTGTTGGTTCCTAAGCCTATAGAGGAAGAGAGGAATCACTAGACACACACATTTAAGTGTATCTTGGGGTGTGAATCATTGAAGAATGTGTGCGTATACTACGAGGGCTGTATTGTCATCCAAAAGTCACATCCATATGGCATGTAAAGGCGCATAGAAAACCATTTAGGCTAGATTCTTTGTCTTGTTATGTAGTATTGCAAAATATGGTGGGCATATCCATTTTCGGGTGTTCTCTAATATTTTAGCTATACCACAATGTCTTGTTGTAATTCAACCGGTACTTGATACTTTGGAAGCGTGTATATTCCTTTCAAAAGTTTAATGTCATATTTTTAGCTTATTTTTTTATTAATTAGTCAGACTAAATTACCAATAACTTTCAAAAGATAGAGTATCCCTTATTGTTATGTTTCAGGAACCTTTCCGATTATTACCCCTAGGGTCTCTGTACTCCCGGCTCTACGGCGGCGAGTTTGAAGGTGATCTCATATCCTATCTGATCTGGTCAGATTAGACCTTTTTTCACCCCCCCCATGAGTAGGAATTCCCGGCTGTGATGGTGGGTTTTGATATACTCGTCTGGTTAGTCTCGTTCTTATGGGTTGAGTTCTAGGGTTTGGATTGCTTGTGCCATGTCCGAGTCAAAGTAAAGTGCGAGTGCGGCAGTTGGGCACCTGGGCGAGGGAGGTGCGGAGGTACCTAGAGAGGAGAACCTAGCTGGGGAAAGCTCGAGAATTGAGGGATCTTGGAGGAACAATGACATTGATGCCATGTTTGGGAGCCTTGAGATCGGCAAAGAGGAGTTGGACGATTTGGTACTGGATGAAGTGGAAGTTGGCCTGGAGGAGAGCACCCGATGGCAAGAGTGCATTGTGCGAAGATTTTCAGCCATGAGGCCTTCTTCCAATAGATGTATTATGCGTGGAACTCGCGAAAGACGTCAATATTTGACATGTTAGAGAAAACCTATTTTTGATTCAGTGCCATTGTACGGGCGAGTGGGAGAATATTACCGAGCAAGGCCCGTGGTTATTGTTGAGAAAAAGAGAAATTTACCAATCGAATTACCCATAATAATCGCTAGATAAAACATGATTAGAATAATAGACAATATACTAATCATGTGAAATAACGAATACATATTAAGTCATATAACCAAACAGACTGCAAGGCGTAAACCTTTAGATGCGATCAGAAAAGGTTGAGAAGAAAATATACACGGCAGTAGCAGCAGAGGAACCGCCGGTGTTCGGGTTGGCACCATCGTTAGCCATGTCGTCGAGGAAGAGAGTGCTGATGTCGGGGAAGAAGTCCTCATCGGGAAAGACGTCGCCGTAGTCGCTATCCGTGAGGGAGTCCGTGACGAAGCTAGTAGTCGCGCCGATAGCGCTCCCCAAAAACCTTTTCGCCCTTCTCCCGTACAGGACTCGAAGCAGCAGGGTCTCGGAGGCCTATTATCCTGGCTCACAGTGCACGCCGCAAGACGGGATGGGAAAGACTGGATAGCACAACGCTCTGGAACTAGAGGCGCAAAGGATGTGTGGCAGTGTATCTGAGAGGAGGTACGACCTCTCTCTTATAGGCACAAAGGGAAAGGCAGACAGATTGCGCAGGAGATGTAACGAATGGACGGAAGTTGAAGCGAACAGACGGCAGCCCACCAGACAGCCTCCACTCAGTTCGTATTCATTTAACTCATATTAAAATTCCACTCGAACAAAACGTTTCAGCTTCTGTGCAACTGTTCATATACCATTCATGTGTGGCAAAATAAAGCTCGGCTCGGCAAGATTCCCGCAACCCGCGACGCGTGCGCGTGCGTCGTGACGAGGCATGGCGTGGCGAGGCGAGCGAGGAGGAGGAGCGCGCGTGTATATGTATTCTCTTCTCAAGCTCGTATAAGTGGTGGAAGAGCTCTCCTTATAAGCTGGTCCAACTTCCACTCAACTAGCAATGTGGGTGTAAACATTTGTCCCAGATCTTGCCTTGCATGAATGGGCCAAATGGACCTCTAGGATTTCAGGAATTTATTGGCATATAATAAATGGCTGGGCTTATTTAAGCAAAAATTCCAACAATCCCCACCAGATCCCAGAGGCACATGAAGTTTGCCTTTGGTTCCAAAACATTGTTTATATACTGGTACTGTAGTGGAGACTGTTAAGTTGAACTTCCACCTAGAGCTTTATGTTATACTAGGCTGCAACTTGTACAGTGGACTATGCCTTGAACTGCAAGTTTGCTACGAAACTAGCTTCACAAAAAGTCTTGACCGATACTAGGTTACCGTGGGACTTCCCCGCGGGTGGAGCTTATGCGTCATACTCCATGACGTTTCATGAGTTTATTAGAGAGAACCCTACTCTCATAGACTGCGACGTTTTAACAGTCAGACTCATATAGGTGTGTTCTTCAAAAGATGTTCTGCAGGATAACATCTTTGCTTAGGATAAGCCACTTAGAACACATTAAGATAATAAATCAACCTGCCGTGTAGAATAGGAAAGTGTTGCATCTTTATGGGGTGGTGTTTATTAAAGTAGGGATACTTTCCTCTCATCTAACCAACAACTTGTCTCCCAATTCTAATTCATGGGATCTCCGATCACATAGAGTGCTTTACCACTATGGAAAGCTCAATTTGTGGGTCTCATACCCATCTCCTTCAATGCATTTTCTATCACATTGCGTGATAGACCCTTTGTGAAGGGATCTGCCAAGTTTTTAGATGTTTGGATATAATCCAATGCAAAAACTCCAGAGTTTCTCATTTTCCTGACAGATTTCAGTCTCCTCTTCACATGTCTTGATGACTTCATATTATCCTTAGAACTATTTGCCTTGAAAATCACAGTTTGATTATCGCAATTCATAAGTATTGCGGGTATTGGTTTTTCAACCGCAGGTAAGTTCATCAAGAGTTCATGAAGCCACTCTACTTCAACAGTGGTTGTGTCTAATGATGTGAGTTCTGCTTCCATAGTTGACCTCGTTAAGATGGTCTGCTTGCAAGACTTCCAAGAAACAACGCCACCAGCAAGTGTGAATACATATCCACTCGTGGCCTTTATCTCGTCAGCATCAGCTATCCAATTTGAATCACTATAACCCTCTAGTACCCTCAGGTACCCGGTATAGTGTATGCCATAGCTCGCAGTGCCTTTTAGATAGCGCATAACTCTCTCAAGAGCATGCCAGTGATCATCTCCTGGATTTGAAACAAATCGACTGAGAGTGCTTATAGCAAAGGAGATGTCAGGCCTCGTGGCACTAGCTAAATACATAAGCGAGCCAATAATTTGAGAGTATCTCAGTTGGTCTCTAGCATTTCCTCGATTCTTTCGAAGCAACACACTAGGATCATACGGTGTAGGAGAAAACTTGAAGTCACTATACCCGAAACGACTCAAGATCTTTTCCACATAGTGGGACTGAAGCAATGTAATCCCACCATCATGATCTCTCAATAGCTTGATGTTCATCTCAAAGGAACGAGATAAGAAATCTTTGACCTCCTTAATTGCATTAAGGTTGGTTCCGAAAATCAGTATGTCATCAACATACAAACAAAGGATGACTCCCTCACCCCCACCATGGCGATGGTACACACATTTATCAGCTTCATTTACAACAAAGCCTGCAGTAGTTAAAGTCCTTTCGAACTTCTCATGGCATTGCTTAGGGGCTTGTTTTAGGCCATATAAAGACTTCAACAACTTGCACACCTTTCCTTCTTGACCATTTACCACAAAGTCATTTGGCTGATCCATGTAAATTTCCTCATCCAACTCTCCATTAAGGAAAGCAGTCTTAACGTCCATTTGATGAACGAGAAGACCATGAGAGGCAGCCAATGAGAGTAATACTCGAATGGTGGTCAATCTGGCAATGGGTGAGTAAGTGTCAAAGAAGTCTTCACCGTATATCCCTTGGCCACAAGTCATGCCTTGTACTTCTCAATAGTACCATCAGGTCTAAGCTTTTTCTTGAACACCCACTTGCATCCTACAGGTTTGCACCCATAAGGGCGATCAGTGATCTCCCATGTTCCATTAGCTAAGATGGAATTCATCTCACTATGGATGGCTTCCTTCCAGTAGTCAGCATCAAGAGATGCATATGCTCTTGAAATGGAAGTGGGAGTGTCATCCACAAGATACACAATGAAATCATCACCAAAGGACTTTGCAGTCCTCTGTCTCTTGCTCCTTTTAGGAATTTCATTATCATCCTCCTTAGGACTTTCAGAGTGTTCAATTGGAATGGTAGATTCAGAGAATGTAGCAAATTCCTGATTAGATAAACTAGGTATCTCTGGATTTGATGAGTTAGGTTTATCCTTCATAGGAAAGATATCCTCAAAGAAAGTCGTATCAGTCGACTCCATGATTGTACCAACATGAATATCAGGTACTTCAGATTTTACTATCAAGAATCTATAACTAATGCTATGGAAAGCATAGCCCAGAAAAACACAATCAATGGTTTCTGGTCCAAGCTTGCGCTTCTTGGGGATTGGTACATTAAACTTTGCCAAACAACCCCAAGTACATAAGTAAGAGAGTTTTAATCTTTTCTTCTCACATTCTTCGAATGGAGTAATTTCTTTGTTCTTTGTGGGAACTCGGTTTAGGACATGACACACAGTCAATAGTGCCTCCCCCCACCATTCCTTGGAGAGACCCGATGTGTATAACATGGCGTTAACCAAATCTGTTAGAGTATGGTTCTTTCGTTCGGCTACTCCATTTTACTGGGGTCAGTAGGGAGGCGTCCTATCATGAATAATGCCATGTTCCGCACAAAAGAAATCAAACTCGTTGGAAAAATACTCTCCACCACGATCAGACCTAAGCCTCTTAATCTTTCGATCAAGTTGACTTCCTGCCTCAGCTTTATAGATTTTGAAGAAACTCAAAGCCTCATCTTTTGATTTCAGAAGATACACATGACAATATCTCATAGAGTCATCGATCAAAGTCATGAAATATTTTTTCCACCTTTTGTCAACACACCATTCATCTCACAAAGATCAGAAAATATGAGCTCTAGTGGTGTTAAATTTCTCACTTCTGCAGTCGTATGTGACTTGCGAGGTTGTTTAGCTTGCACGCAGACTTGGCATTTAGATCCCTTAACAGTTGTGAAATCAGGGATTAAATTCATTTTGGCTAGTCGCGTCATACAACCAAAATTAATATGACAAAGACGAGAGTGCCAGACATTTGATTCATAATTCATGTAAATATGATTAACAACTGATGGCGCCCAGTACTTCTCGTGGAATGCTTTTTTGGAAACCCCAAGAGCAAGGTATGAAGCAAGACAGCAGCAAGTTTCCCTCAGTAAGAAACCGAGGTTATCGAACCAGTAGGAGGAAGGAAACATCACACAGGTGTTGCAAGCAACGCGGAGACCTGCACAACACAAACTCAAGACTTTGCCCCAACGAATCAGTGAGGTTGTCAAGCTCACCGGTTTGCTGTAACAAAGGATTAAACGTATGGTGTGGAAAGTAATGGTTCGCAGCAAGTAAACAGGTAACAGTGGAAGATGTATCAATGGTAAAGATTGGACCGGGGTCCATAGTTCACTAGAGGTGCTCTCCTTAAATAAACAACATGGCATGAAGGGTAAACAAATTGCAGCGGGGCAATTGACAGGAACTGAGCAAGGCATAACGATGCAATTACTAGTCAGAAAGATCCTATGAGGTTGATTGGGCAATACAACAATATACATAGACCGCCATCCAACTGCATCTATGACTAGAAGTCCACCTTTAGGTTACCATCCGAACCCCCTCCAGTATTAAGTTGCAAGCAACAGACAACTGATTTAAGCAAAGTGTGTAAGGTAAACAGTCCACATGTTCCATGAATACGAGACCGTTTTTTCTCCCTAGTAGCAACAGCACATCTATAACCGAAGAGATTTCTGTCACTTCCCTTGGAAACTAGAGGCATGAACCCACTATCGAGCATAAATACCCCCTCTTGGAGTCACTAACAACGGAGAGCATGCAAGATCACAAACAACACGGACATGATAGAATCATAAAGATAAAACCATTAATCAAACCAACATAATAATCTCAATATCCATCGGATCCCCGCAAACGCAACATGCATGATTACAAATAGATTAGATCTTGATCATGAACGGAGCTCATAAGATCTATACATGAAAGAACAAATGAGGAGATACAACCATCTAGCTACTACATGGACCCATAGTCCAAGGTAGAACTACTCATGCATCATACCGGAGAGAAGGCCTCCGGGATGATCTCCCCTCCGGTAGGGTGCTGGGAAGAACTTCAGATCCCCCCGATCTAGGGATGATGGTGGCGGCGGCCACAGACGGTTTCGTGGATTTCTGATCGGGTACTCAGGGTTTCTGCATCGAGGGCTTCTTATAGGCGAAGGGGCGAGACTGGGAGGCGGCCAGGGCCACCAAACCCTAGCCAGGCGCGGGCCCACCTGCCCCTGCACCTGGGGTGGGTCTGGCCCCCTAGCTGGCCCCTCCGGCTCTCCTCTGGACTTCTTGTTCCCCACGGAAAGTAAATGACTTTGACGTTTGTCCCATCCAATTCCGAGAATATTTCTTTACTAACTTTTCTAAAACTAAAAACAACAGAAAACGGGCATCTCGCACTGTTGCAACTTGTTAATAGGTTAGTAACAGAAAACATGTAAAAAACACCTCAAAGTGTAGACAAGCAAAGCAAAGTAGATACAAAACAATCATGGAGCATCAAAATTATAGATACGTTTCCAACGTATCAACATCCCCAAGCTTAACTCATGCTCGTCCTCGAGTAGTTAAGTGATAAACAGAATAATTTTTGAGGTGACATGCACCCTCACAATAAAGATCCAATCATTTGCAAGCATTGAAAGCTGAGATCAAAGAACTCTAAACATGTGCATGAAAGATGGAGTTCTAACAATAGGACATAGTAACTATGCATGCAACATGACAAGCTACAAACAAAGATCATGAATAACATGCATTAAAAAACGTTTGTTTGTTTCACATACAGAAAACATAACATAGTGGAAATCAGCTTGTCCCTCATAGATTAGCAATATAGATGCATAGGACACCTGCAAAGTTCACAAGGGTGACTAGAAACAAGTAGCACAAGAGCAAGTAATAACATAATATGCATCAATTAATAAACTTTGGAACACTGCACACAGAATGACAACTATGCTCTCTTAATGGTGCCTAAAGGTAGAAGGTGGAGACTCAATAATGGTGGAAGAAAGGCCTTTTTGTAAAGGAAGCAGGGATTACAAGTTTCAAAAAGAGCTTCCAAAAAGTATGGTACTTGTTAGCTTTCAGCCATCATTGCCCCTATCATAAGCATCTTGAAGTGGTTAAGGTTAAAGTGGCAAAGATGGAGTATATGCTTGACGAAGTATAAGTTGGCAATCTCATGCCCCTTGAATACGAGGGCCACACCTCATGCATACTCAACTTTGGGTCCAGGTAAGTTCTTGTCACTGTAAGTATTTGCATATCATTGAGAACCGCCAATGGTACCCTTGCACATGGTACAGGAGCTTTCCCATAACCAAAATGACAAGGCAAGCAGGCAATGAGCATCTCAGCAATCTTTTTATTTACCATATGCATAGCTTTTTATTGAGGATGCTTCATAGATAGCTCACTATGGTGATGCTGCAAGTTTCCACCATGATTAGGCATGGCTTAGGCTAGCGGCCCGGGCGTTTTTCTAACACAGAATACAAACTCCATGGACTTACAAGTCCCCTCTTTATTTCACACCGATGACATCCATAGACAAAAGAACATGATATCAACTGAGTACAACAAGGTACAAGTGCAATGTTGAAAACGTTCCTCGTGACAGCACGGTTCTGCTAATTCCAACTTATAAGTTCAAGCATATACAACAAAGTTGTAACAATGGTTCAAGTTTATTAGGGGCAAAGAATAAAGTGTGCCATCAAATTCGTGAGGGCTTTAATCACTAAGTTTTCACATAACAAAATAGTTTTTAATTGGAAGATAGTTGAAAACAAGAATATACTTGGAATGATCTAACACACCATGCATAAGAGTTTATAGTGGACACTTTGGAATATCTTGGTTTCTTGGGAGTTGGAGGCATGAGTAGAACTTACTCATACAAGTGGAGGCTAGCAAAAGACTGGGAGCAACCAACCAAGAGAGCAATAATGGCCATAATCATGCAATGCAACAAAGCATACTAATCAAAGCAAAGAGTGGTACTACAAGTCAAGGACTAAATGATCATAGAGGCTAATGGTGACTTGTCATAGTCATAACATGGTATGAGCATGTGCCAAGTCAACCCAAGCAAAACATCAAAGGAGAATACCACAATACTATGTTTTTGCATGCTAAAACAACGCATAATTTCTTCAAGGCACACTAAGCAATCCCAATTGTTTGGAACAAGACATGCTACAACAATAATCACTAAGCATAATTCTAAAACAACACCTAGTATGTCATGCTAAATTCTAAGTCACAGTCAATGCAAGCTCCTCTTGCACTTCAAGCAAGAACTTACTACTCCTTTTCAAACACCAAGCAAACTTATTTGCAAAACAAAACAATGAGAAAGGGGGTCCAAACTACTTTATTCAAGCAAACTAAACAACCTAAGAAAATCAAACGAAAACTAAGACGCTCCAAGAACAACACAACTATGCATGAAACAATAAAAACGAAGTGTCTAGACAGACCTGAGCTTTTTATTGATGAAGAAGGGGATGCCTTGGGCATCCCCAAGCTTTGACGCTTGTACCTCTTGGATATTTCTTAGGGTGACACCATGGTGGCATCCCCAAGCTTGAGCTTTTGTCCATTCTTCATCTCATTGCATCATTCTCTCTCTACACCTGAAATTTATCCTTCATACAAAACTTCACACAATCTTCATTAGCAACATTAGCTTATTCAAAAGATATAAGACCACTGGCAAAGCTTTGGAATAGTAAGTCTTTTCACTAAAACACAAGATACTGTAGTAACTCCTTCAAAAAGCTCAATTTACCTGAAGAGAACTCAAAAAGGAATCAATAAGAAGAAAATGCAAATAATGGCAGAAATCTGTCAAAACAGACCAGCATGTAGAAACGATTTTTTCGAACATCTTTTGTTGCTTAAATCAAAACGTGTTCAACTAACGAAAGTTATCTAACATACTGGAGGATTTATTCGTAAATTTTGAGCTCAATCCGAGTTACAGAGCCTCCTCACGAATTTTTTTGGTGGAGGACAGAAATCTGTTTCAGGACAGCAACTCCCCAAATCTTACTTCCCTCTCATTAGAGGTCATTCTTGGCACAAAAAGCAAACAAAAAGGACAAGGAGAGGTTATTACAGAAGTAATAACTTCCAAGACTCTAGGAAACTCTTGGGTTATCTCCCAACAAATACTTTTCTTTAACGCCTTTAAGTTAGGCTTGATAGCTTGAGAAGATGCTCTCATAAGAACTATGAGTTGAAGTAAAAGAGAGCATCAAGAAGCAAATTCAAAACACCTTTAAGTCTAACCCACTTCCTATGCATAGTAATCTTGTATGCAAATAAATTCACAAAGAACAAAGTGACAGACATAGGAAGATGAAACAAGAGTAACTTCAAAACTTTCAGCACATAGAGAGGTGTTTCAGTACCATGAAAACTTGTACAACCATATTTTCCTCTCTCATAATAATTTTTATTATCCTCATGAATAAACTCAACAATATAGCTATCACATAAAGCATGATTTTCATGATCTACAAACTCATAATTTCTATCAAGCTCAAAAATAGTGGGATTAAAACCTTCACAGGTTTTACCCAAAGTAGATATTTCAAAGGGATCCACAGGAACATAACATCCATCCTCCTTTGATAAGCATGGGGACAATAAAATAATGTAAGGGATAAAGAGTTACTCTCATTAGAAGGTAGGCATGGCTAGATAACCCATTCTTCCTCCTTTTCTTCATCACTCTCCTCCTCTTTTTCATCTAATGAGCTTCCAGTTTCAACAATTTCTTCTTCCATAGACTCCTGCAAGGCATTAGTCTCTTCCATTTGTGGGAAGCATCTATTAAAATATTCAAGAATATATCCATTTGCTTCCTTGTAATTATCAAATAAAAACTTAAGTATCTCATAAACCTCACATTCATAAGGTGCATCATCAGTATTTTCAAGCAAACTAGCAAGTTCAAATGCACCCTTGAAAGCAATAAATTCTTCATTTTGTTCCACATCATAAAAGTCATAATTTCCTTTAACATAAGAAGATATGGTAACATTATCATTATACTCACATTAAAAGGCAGGTGTTTATACCTCCTACAGCAACAAGACTTATCAAAGCAATAGGTGACATTATAAGTAGAGCACACGTCTCTAGCAATAGTATTCAACTTATCAATTTATTCCCATAAGCGTTTCCCTTTTTGTGACAAACGGTGTTCCTTATAATAATACTTTTGTTCCATGAACCCACTTTGCCAATAAGATCTAGTTTCAAAGAAACCATCCATTGATAGAAAGCATGACCAAGCAAGGAAACAACAGACCAGCAACTAGAGCAGAAACTAATTTTTTTGTGTTTTTGAATAAGGCAAGCAAACCAAACTAGACTAATTTTTTGGGGTTTTTTTTTAAAAAGAGGCAAACAAAACCAAGCAAACTAAAAACAAAGTAAAGATCAAGGAAGTGAAGGACTCCCCTAGTGAAGACGTCCTTAGCCTCCCCGGCAACAGCACCAAAAATAGCTTGATGGTGCCAAGTACTTGTTGTGGGACGCTTCATTGGAAACCCCAAGAGCAAGGTATGAAGCAGCACATCAGCAAGTTTCCCTCAGTAAGAAACCGAGGTTATCGAACCAGTAGGAGGAAGGAAATGTCACACAGGTGTTGCAAGCAACGCGGAGACCTACACAAACTCAAGACTTTGCCCCAACGAATCAGTAAGGTTGTCAAGCTCATCGGTTTGCTGTAACAAAGGATTAAACATATGGTGTGGAAGTAATGGTTTGCAGCAAGTAAACAGGTAACAGTGGAAGATGTATCAATGGTAAAGATTGGACCGGGGTCCATAGTTCACTAGAGGTGCTCTCCTTAAATAAACAACATGGCATGAAGGGTAAACAAATTACAACGAGGCAATTGACAGGAACTGAGCAAGGCATAAAAATGCAATTACTAGTCAGAAAGATCCTATGAGGTTGATCGGGCAATACAACAATATACATAGACCGCCATCCAACTGCATCTATGACTAGAATTCCACCTTCAGGTTATCATCCGAACCCCCTCTAGTATTAAGTTGCAAGCAACAAACAACTGCTTTAAGCAAAGTGTGTAAGGTAACAGTCCACATGTTCCATGAACAAGAGACCGTTGTTTTCTCCCTAGTAGCAACAGCACATCTACAGCCGAAGAGATTTCTGTCACTTCCCTTGGAAACTAGAGGCATGAACCCACTATCGAGCATAAATACCCCCTCTTGGAGTCACTAGCAACTACTTGGCCAAGATAGCTACTAACAACGAAGAGCATGTAAGATCACAAACAACACATACATGATAGAATCATAAAGATAAAACCATTAATCAAACCAACATAATAATCTCAATATCCATCGAATCCCCACAAACACAACATGCATGATTACAAATAGATTAGATCTTGATCATGAACAGAGATCACAAGATCTATACATGAGAGCACAAAGGAGGAAATACAACCATCTAGCTACTACATGGACCCATAGTCCAAGGTAGAACTACTCACGCATCATACCGAAGAGAAGGCCTCCGGGATGATCTCCCCTCCGGCAGGGTTCCGGGAAGAACTTCAGATCCCCCCCCCTCGATCTAGGGACGATGGTGGCGGCGGATACAGACGGATTCGTGGATTTCTGATCGGGTACTCAGGGTTTCTGCATCGGGGGCTTCTTATAGGCGAAGGGGCGAGACCGAGAGGCGGCCAGGGCCACCAAACCCTAGCTAGGCGCGGGCCCACCTACCCCCATGCCTGGGGTGGGTCTGGCCCCCCTAGCTGGCCCCTCCAGCTCTCCTCTGGACTTCTTGTTCCCCACGGAAAGTAATTGACTTTGACATTTGTCCCGTCCAATTCCGAGAATATTTCTTTACTAACTTTTCTGAAACAAAAAACAGTAGAAACCAGGCATCGGGCACTGTTGCAACTTGTTAATAGGTTAGTACCAGAAAACATGTAAAAAGCACCTCAAAGTGTAGACAAGCAAAGCAAAGTAGATACAAGACAAGCATGGAGTATCAAAAATTATAGATACGTTTCCAACGTATCAACAACTTTATTACAAATGTCTAACAGAGATAAGCGGAACAAGCCTCCGCACTCATAGCCTTTACCAACAAAGGTTCCATACTTCGAAATTACAAATTTATTGGACTCGAATACAATCTTGTAGCCATCTCGACACATAAGAGATCCGCTAACAAGATTTTTATTTATTGAGGGAACATGATGCACGTTATTCAGGCGCACGGTCTTTCCTGAAGTGAACTTCAGATTGACCGTACCAACACCATGAACAGAAGCATGTGAGTCGTTCCCCATCAGCACGGTTTGAGTCCCTCTGACCTGATATGAAGAAAACATGGAAATATCAGAACATCCATGTACATTAGCACCCGTGTCAATCCACCAATCAGGAGAATGACATAATAAAAGAACAGTAGGTAATATACCATACCCAACATCTTTCATCTCAACGTCGCCCATGACAACATTAGCAGTCTTGCTGCCCTTCCCATGTTGGCGCTAGTCAAAGCGGTTGGGACAAGCAGGAGCCCAATGATCAGGATCACCGCATACATGACAAGTACCTTTCTTCTTATCAGTCTTCTTCTTAAAGCTGGTAGACTGTGAGGTCTTGTTCTTTCCATCGAACTTTCCTTTGCCGTCAAACTTTCCTTTGTTCTTGAACTTGTGAGGCTGGAAGTTCCTTTTCTGCACCAGATTGCATTAGAACCTCCCTCGGTACCTCGAGCAAGTGTGTCTTTTTCTCTCGCCTTCTCTTCCACAACAAGAGTCCCAATGAGATCCGTCACAGAAAACTCTTGTCTCTTGTGCTTCAGAGAAGTAGCAAAATTCCTCCAAGACTGGGGAAGTTTGGCAATAATGCTTCTGGCACCAAACTTGTTCGGTAACACACAAGTGAAGTGCTCAAGCTCCCTGGCAAGTGACTGTATCTCATGAGCCTGCTCCACAATGGGGCAGTCATCAACCATCTTATAGTCATAGAATTGTTCCATGACATACGATTCCTTCGCCAAAGATCGGAGACACCAAATTTTCTCTCGAGCGCATCTCACGTATCCTTGCCATTGCTAAATGACAGATATGAATCGACAATATTGTCGCCAAGAATGTTGATCAAGGCGGACTTAAAAGTGGTATCAAGTTTCTGGAACGCCTCTTCCTGAGCGGGATTAAAATCCCCCTCAGGTGCGCCATAGAAGGCGTTATAGCAGCTCATGGTCTGAATGTTGGAGATATGCCCTAGAGGCAATAATAAATATAGTTATTATTATATCTTTGTGTTTATGATAAATGTTTACATTCATGCTATAATAGTATTAACAAGGAAACATTAATACTTGTGTGATTTGTAAACTAAATTAGAGTCCCTAGTAAAGCCTCTTCATAATACTAGCTTGTTGGTCAATAAATGATTGTGGTTTCCCTATCATGAACATTGAGATGTTGTTAACAACAAGATCATATCATTAGGAGAATGGTATGATGGACATACTCCTATAGATAAGCGTATCATAAAGATCAAGTCATTTTAATAGTTCAATTGCTATAAGCTTTTTGATACATAGTAACCTAATTCCTTCGACCATGAGATCATGCTTATCACCATCACCGGAAGGATGCTTTGATGACATCAAACACCACACCGTAACTGGGTGGCTATAAAGGTGGCATTGAGTGTTCAGAAAGTATGGGTTGAGACACATGGATCAAGAGTGGGATTTGTCCATCCATATGACAGATAGATATACTCTGGGCCCTCTCGATGGAATGTCATCCAATTAGCTTGCAAGCATGTGACTGGCTCACAAGGGATCACATATCACGGGAACGAGAAAAGAGTACTTATCGATGTGAGGTTGAACTAGGTATGCAGAGATACCGACGATCAAAACCTCGGATAAGTAAACTATCGTGAGACAAAGGGAAATTGGTATCGTATGTAAGTGGTTCATTCGATGTAAAGTAATCGTAGAAATATGTAGGAGCCATATGAATTTCAGATTCCTCTATTGGTTATTGTTAGGAAGTGTCTCGATCATGTCCGCATAATTCACGAACCGTAGGGAGACACACTTAAGGATTCGATGTTGTTGAGTAGTTATGGAATGATGAGTAAGAGACCGAATGTTGTTCGGAGTCTCGGATGGGATCCGGGATATCACGAGGAGATCCGGAATGGTCCGGAGAATAAGATTCATATAAGGAAAGTCCTGTTTCGGAGTTGGAGAATGATTCTGGTGTTTTCATCGGGAATGTTCTAGAAGGGTCCGGAAGGTCCGGCACTCCGGAGGGGAAGGGTACATGAATGTGTCATAACAATGTGGAATGGTTGCATCATGTACTAGGTGTCATCGCTGAGCAAAATAAAGGGATAAATCAAATCCTAGTTTGAAAAGTCAAACGCCAATTTGAAAAGTCAAACGACTAGTTTGCTTGGTGGAGGGAGAGTAGGAAACCTACTTGGGGAGGAAGTCCTCCTCCCTCCACCGCCGGCCAAGGAGGCCGACTTGGGGGAGGACTCCCTCCCCCTTGGCCGCGCCCTCCCACCTATAAAAGGATGGGCAGGGCTGCCCCTCTAGACCTACACCTTGCCCCACCAAAACCCTAACCCTAGCCGCCGGCCCTCCTGCAGTCGCCGCCGCCCTAGGGTTTCCTCCTAGCCGCCGAGTTGGGGGCCTCCCCTTGCCCTAGCCGCCAGCCTAGCTCTCTCTCCTTGGTTCCTCTAAACCCTAGATCGCCAAGGCCTCTCTCATAGTCCACCATACTCGCTCCGGCTTAAGGCGAAGCCCTGCGAGATCTCCCCTCTACTTCCAGTACCACGACGTCGTCTTTGGAATCGCGAGAGTGCTACAACCTCCGC
Source organism: Avena insularis (assembly GCA_023614405.1). Lineage (NCBI taxonomy): Eukaryota > Viridiplantae > Streptophyta > Magnoliopsida > Poales > Poaceae > Avena > Avena insularis. The sequence continues at coordinate 450,875,316 of CM042685.1, forward strand.
TCTTTGGAACAAGGAGAGGAAGGTCTTCATCAGTACGAACGTGTGACCGATCAGGGAGCGCTTGAACGCAGGCTTGGAAGGATCGTCTACACGATCTTGAGATCGGCAAGAGTACGACTACATCACCCACGAGAATCTGCTCTCGTTAAACACTTTGGAATCTTTGAGGGTGAGTTATTCTATCGACTCGTTGCTACAATCTAGTAGATAGATCTTGGCTTGTTTGTTTGTATGCGGTAGAATTTTTTTGTTTTCCATGCTACGAACCCCTACAGTGGTATCAGAGTCGTGTCTATATGTAGATCTGTTGCACGAGTAGAACACAATGGTCATTGTGGGCGGTGGTGCTTTTACTATTAATTGCTTCTTGTGTACTTTGCATCTTGCGGTATGATGGGATGAAGCGACCCGGGCTAACCTTACATGACATCGTTCATGAGACTTGCTCCATGCTCAACATGCAACTTGTATTGCATAAGTGGCTTTGCGGGTGTCTGTCTCTACCACTATAGTATAGATCCAATTTACAACGGGCACTTGATAGTTCAAATATCAACGTTGTGGTTCTTGTTCGTAAGTTAGAGCGACACTTATTGAAAGCCCCAAACCACGTAAAACATGCAAAGAAATTAGAGGCGTCTAACTTTGTTTTGCAGGGGTGTGTTGTGATGTGATATGGCCATGATTGTGATTATATTTGATGTATGCAATGTTCCTTATTATAAGTTGGCAACCGGCAGGAGCTATATGGTTGTCTTTAATTTTTGTTAAGAACCCGCGTGTCTATTCAAAGTAGTTGTAATAGTTGAAGCCGGTGGACGACAACCATGGAGCAGCGTCCTTGACCTTGATGCAATGCCGGTGATGATGGAGATCATGTTCGTGCTTGAAGATGGAGATCGGAAGCACAAAGAAGAAAGGCCATATCATATCACATATAATGAATTGCATGTGATGTTAATCCTTTATGCATCTTGTATTGCTTAGTTAACGATGGTAGCATTATAAGATGATCCCTCATGAACATAAATTTCAAGTTCTAAAGTGTTCATCCTTAGTAAGAACCGTTGCTAAAGATTGTTGTTTCGAAGCACCACGTGATGATTGGGTGTGTTAGATTCTGCAAGTGTATACAACGTGAGCAAGCCAGATTTGCTCATGCGGAAGCTAAGGTTTGATCTTGGCGAGCCTAGCATGTACAGACATGGTCTCACAACACGGATCACCGAAAGTTAAAGCATGAGTCATATAGTAGATATGATGAACATGGTGATTGTTCTCCATTGAAGCTACATCAATTCTCGTGATGATCGGTTTTGATGTGGTGGATTTGGTTCGTGTGATCACTAAAACAATGTGAGGGATATTGTTTTGAGTGGGAGTTCACCTAGATTAATTTAACTATTAATTAGAACTCAAATTGTCATAAACTTAGTCTAAACTATTGCAAATATGTTGTAGATCAATGGCGGCCCCTACCATCAATTTTAATGCGTTCCTAGAGAAAGAAAAGTTGAAAAACAATGGAAGCAACTTCGCGGATTGGTTCCGCAATTTGAGGATTGTCCTCAATGCTGGTAATTTGACCTATGTGCTAGATGCACCGCTGGGTGACCCGCCTGCAGCCGATGCTACCGATGAAGTAAAGAATGTTTACCTCACTCAGAAGAATCAGTACTCCACATTTCAGTGTGCTATCTTGTATGGTTTGGAATCGGAGCTTCAGAAAAGGTTTGAGAACTCAGACCCACATTATATTGTCCGTGAACTCAAATTGATATTTGAGACTCACACGGCAGTTGAGAGTTATGAGGCTTCTGAAAAGTTCTTTAACTGCAAGATGGAAGAGGGCAGCTCCATCAGTGAGCATGTGCTTAAGATGTCTAGGCACGCAAACAAACTCCAAATCTTGGGTATAGTGATTCCTAATGCCTTGGGGATTTATCGTGTCCTCCAATCACTACCACCAAGTTACAAGAACTTTGTGATGAACTACAATATGCAAAGCATGAACAAGCAGTTGCCAGAACTCTTCTCCATGTTGAAATCTGCAGAAGTGGAGATCAAGAAAGAGCACCAAGTGTTAATGGTCAATAAGACGACCAAATTCAAGAAAGGCAAGTCTAAGAAAAAGGGAAACTTCAAGAAGGGTGGTAAGAAAGTTGCCGCACCGACGAAGAAGACCAAGGCTGGACCTAAGCCTGATATTGAGTGCTTTTACTACAAGGGAGAGGGTCACTGGAAGCGGAATTGCCCAAAGTACTTGGCGGATTTGAAGAACGGCAACATCAAGAAGAAAGGTATATCCGATATACATGTTATTGATGTGTATCTCACTAGTACTCGTAGTAGTGCCTGGGTATTTGATACTGGTTCGGTTGCTCATATTTGTAACTCGAAGCAGTCTGCAGAATAAACGGAAGCTAGCGAAGAACAAGGTGACGATGCGCGTTGGAAATGGATCAAAGGTTGATGTGATCGCGGTCGGCACGCTACCTCTTCATCTACCATCGGGATTAGTTTTATACTTAAGTAATTATTATTTGGTGCCTGCGTTAAGCATGAACATTATATCGGGATCTTGTTTATTGTGAGACGGTTACTTGTTTAAGTCCGAGAATAATGGTTGCTCGATTTATATGAGTAATATGTTTTATGCACATGCACCTTTGATAGATGGTCTATTCTTATTGAATCTCGATAGTGGAAATACACATATTAATAACATTGAAGCTAAACGTTTGAAATTGAGCGATAACTCGATCTATATGTGGCACTATCATCTTGGTCACATTGGAGTGAAGCGTATGAAGAAACTCCATTCCGATGGACTTCTTGAATCACTTGATTTCGAATCACTTGAAAGATGCGAAGCATGTCTGATGGGTAAAATGACTAAGACTCCATTTTCTGGTATGATGGAGCGAGCTACGGACTTATTGGAAATCATACATACCGATGTGTGTGGTCCAATGAGTGTAGCATCGTGCGGTGGTTATCGTTATGTTCTTACCTTCACGGATGACTTGAGTAGATATGGGTATATCTATTTCATGAAACATAAGTCCGAAACTTTCGAGAAGTTTAAGGAATTTCAAAGTGAGGTAGAGAATCAACATAACAAGAAGATTAAATTTCTACGTTCTGATCGTGGAGGTGAATATCTAAGTTACGAGTTTGGCGAGCATTTGAAGAAATGCGGAATGCTTTCACAATTGACACCGCCGGGAACACCACAGCGTAATGGTGTGTTCGAACGTCGTAATCGAACTCTCTTAGATATGGTTCGTTCTATGATGTCACTTACAGATTTACCACTATCGTTTTGGGGTTATGCATTAGAAACAGCCGCATTCACTTTAAATAGGGCACCATCTAAATCCAATGAAACGACAGCGTATGAATTATGGTTTGGGAAGAAACCTAAATTGTCGTTCCTTAAAGTTTGGGGTTGCGAAGCCTATGTAAAGAAGTTACAGCCGGACAACCTTGAACCCAAAGCGGAAAAATGCGTCTTCATAGGATACCCGAAAGAAACTATTGGGTATACCTTCTATCATAGATCCGAGGGCAAAATCTTCGTTGCCAAGAATGGATCCTTTCTAGAGAAGGAATTTCTCTCGAAAGAAGTGACTGGAAGGAAAGTAGAACTCGACGAGGTTGTTGAACCTTCTCTCGAACTTGCGAGTAGCGCAGCACCGGAAGAAGTTCATGTGGTGTCTGCACCAATAAGAGAGGAAGCTAATGATGATGATCATGAAACTTCGGTTGAAGTTGCTACAGAGCCTCGCAGGTCAACGAGAACTCGTACCACTCCTGATTGGTATGATCCCGTTATGAGTGTCATGTTGGTGGACAACACCGATGACCCTGCGACAAATGAGGAAGCGATGATGAGCCCAAATTCCAATAAATGGCAAGACGCCATGAAATCCGAAATTGGATCCATGTACGAAAACCAAGTATGGACTTTGGTGGACTTACCGGATGGCCGAAAGGCTGTCGAGAACAAATGGATTTTCAAGAAGAAAACAGATGCTGATGGTAATGTTACTATCTATAAAGCTCGACTTGTCGCAAAAGGGTTTCGACAAATTCAAGGAGTTGACTACGATGAGACTTTCTTACCAGTAGTGAAGCTAAAGTCTGTAAGGATTTTGTTAGCAATCGCTGCATATTACGATTATGAGATATGGCAGATGGATGTCAAAACAGCGTTCCTCAATGGAGACATTGATGAAGAGCTGTATATGATGCAACCCAAAGGTTTTGTCGATCCTAAAGATGCTAACAAGGTATGCAAACTTCAACGGTCCATATATGGATTGAAGCAAGCATCCCGAAGTTGGAATCAATGTTTTGATAAGGTAATCAAAAGTTTTGGTTTTATACAAACTTATGGAGAAGCTTGTATTTACAAGAAAGTGAGTGGGAGCTCTGTAGCATTCTTAATACTATATGTAGATGACATATTGTTGATTGGTAATGATGTAGACCTTCTTAATAGTGTCAAAGAATATTTGAATAATAGTTTTTCAATGAAAGATCTTGGCGAAGCAGCTTACATATTAGGCATAAAGATTTATAGAGATAGATCGAGACGCCTAATATCATTGTCACAAAGTACATATTTGGACAAAGTTCTAAAGAGGTTTGGAATGGAAGATAGCAAGAAAGGGTTCTTGCCCATGTTGCTAATCGACCTTGAGTAAAACTCAAAGTCCAAACGAAAGAAGATAGAGAAAGGATGAGTAAGACTCCCTATGCCTCAGCCATAGGATCTCTAATGTATGCCATGCTATGTACTAGACCCGACATTGCATATGTTGTTAGTTTGACTAGCAGATATCAAAGTGATCCAGGAGTGGATCATTGGAAAGCGGTCAAAAACATCCTTAAGTACTTGAGAAGAACTAAGGATATGGTTCTTTCTTATGGAGGTGATGAACAACTCGTTGTTAATGGTTACATCGATGCCAGTTGGAACACCGATCCAGATGATTCTAAATCTCAATCTAGATACGTATTTATTTTGAATGGTGCAGCAGTTAGCTAGAGGAGTGCAAAGCAAAGCGTTGTGGCGAGATCTTCAACTGAATCAGAATACATAGCTGCTTCGGAGGCTTCACAAGAAGCGATATGGATGAAGGAGTTCATTACAGAGCTCGGTGTGGTTCCAAGTGCGCTGGACCCAATGTCTATCTACTGTGATAACATGGGCGCCATAGCCAATACGCAAGAACCAAGGTCACACAAGAAGCTAAAGCACATCAAGCTACGTTTTCACACTATTCGAGAACATGTCCAAGATGGTGACATAAAGATTTGCAAAGTACACACAGATCTGAATGTGGCGGATCCGTTGACTAAACCTCTCCCGAGGAAAAAACATGACCAACACCAAACTGCCATGGGTGTTCGGTATATTACCATGTAATCTAGATTAGTTGACTCTAGTGCAAGTGGGAGACTATTGGAGATATGCCCTAGAGGCAATAATAAATATAGTTATTATTATATCTTTGTGTTTATGATAAATGTTTACATTCATGCTATAATAGTATTAACAAGGAAACATTAATACTTGTGTGATTTGTAAACTAAATTAGAGTCCCTAGTAAAGCCTCTTCATAATACTAGCTTGTTGGTTAATAAATGATTGTGGTTTCCCTATCATGAACATTGAGATGTTGTTAACAACAATATCATATCATTAGGAGAATGGTATGATGGACATACTCCTATAGATAAGCGTAGCATAAAGATCAAGTCATTTTAATAGTTCAATTGCTATAAGCTTTCTGATACATAGTAACCTAATTCCTTCGACCATGAGATCATGCTTATCACCATCACCGGAAGGATGCTTTGATGACATCAAACACCACACACACGTGGGTGGCTATAAAGGTGGCATTGAGTGTTCAGAAAGTATGGGTTGAGACACATGGATCAAGAGTGGGATTTGTCCATCCATATGACAGATAGATATACTCTGGGCCCTCTCGGTGCAATGTCATCCAATTAGCTTGCAAGCATGTGACTGGCTCACAAGGGATCACATATCACGGGAACGAGAAAAGAGTACTTATCGATGTGAGGTTGAACTAGGTATGCAGAGATACCGATGATCAAAACCTCGGATAAGTAAACTATCGTGAGACAAAGGGAAATTGGTATCGTATGTAAGTGGTTCATTCGATCGCAAAGTAATCGTAGAAATATGTAGGAGCCATATGAATTTCTAGATTCCTCTATTGGTTATTGTTCGGAGAAGTGTCTCGATCATGTCCGCATAATTCACGAACCGTAGGGAGACACACTTAAGGATTCGATGTTGTTGAGTAGTTATGGAATGATGAGTAAGAGACCGACTGTTGTTCGGAGTCTCGGATGGGATCCGGGATATCACCAGGAGATCCGGAATGGTCCGGAGAATAAGATTCATATAAGGAAAGTCCTGTTTTGGAGTTGGAGAATGATTCCGGTGTTTTCATCGGGAATGTTCTAGAAGGGTCCAGAAGGTCCGGCACTCCGGAGGGGAAGGGTACATGAATGTGTCATAACAATGTGGAATGGTTGCATCATGTACTAGGTGTCATCGCTGAGCAAAATAAATGGATAAATCAAATCCTAGTTTGAAAAGTCAAACGCCAATTTGAAAAGTCAAACGGCTAGTTTGCTTGGTGGAGGGAGAGTAGGAAACCTACTTGGGGAGGAAGTCCTCCTCCCTCCACCGCTGGCCAAGGAGGCCGACTTGGGGGAGGAATCCCTCCCCCTTGGCCGCACCCTCCCACCTATAAAAGGAGGGGCAGGGCTGCCCCTCTAGACCTACACCTTGCCCCACCAAAACCCTAACCCTAGCCGCCGACCCTCCTGCAGCCGCCGCTGCCCTAGGGTTTCCTCCTAGCCGCCGAGTTCGGGCCCTCCCCTTTCCCTAGCCGCCGGCCTAGCTCTCTCTCCTTGGTGCCTCTAAACCCTAGATCGCCAAGGCCTCTCTCATAGTCCACCATACTCGCTCCGGCTTAAGGCGAAGCCCTGCGAGATCTCCCCTCTACTTCCGGTACCACGCCGTCGTGCTGTCGGAATCGCAAGGAGAGTGTCACAACCTCCGTTGCCTGCTGGAACAAGGGAGAGGAAGGTCTTCGCCAGTCGAACGTGTGACCGATTGGGAGCGCCAAACGCTGGCAGCGGAAGGATCGTCTACGATCTTGAGATCGGCAAAATGCGACTACATCACCCACGAGAATCTGCTCTCGTTAAACACTTTGGAATCTTCGAGGGTGAGTTATTCTATCGACTCGTTGCTACAATCTAGTAGATAGATCTTGGCTTGTTTGTTTGTATGCGGTAGAAATTTTTTGTTTTCCATGCTACGAACCCCTACACTGAAACCAGAGCACTGCTCTCGCACGCCATCGTTTGTAATTGACACCTTCGAACACAGGTGGCTTCATAGAAGCAACAAATCCACTTGGGGCAAATTGCCTGAAATAAGGTTTTTGGACTGTTGAGAAAAAGAGCTATTTACCAATCGAATTACCCATAATAATCGCTAGATAAAACATGATTAAAATAATAGACAATATACTAATCATGTGAAATAGCGAATACATATTAAGGCAGATAACCAAACAGACTGAAGGTGTAAAACTTTAGATGCGATCAGAACAAGGTTGAGAAAGAAAATATACACGGCAGTAGCAGCAGAGGAACCGCCGGTGTTCGGGTTGGCACCGTCGTTAGCCATGTTGTCGAGAAAGAGGGTGCTGATGTCGGGAAAGAAGTCCTCGTCGGGGAAGACGTCGCCGTAGTCACTACCCATGAGGGAGTCCGTGACGAAGCCAGTAGTCGCGCCGATAGCGCTCCCCAAAAACCTTATCGCCCTTCTCCGTACAGGACTTGAAGCAGCGGGGTCTCGGAGGCCTACTGTCCCGGCTCGCGGTGCACGCCGCAAGACCGGATGGGAAAGACTGGGTAGCACAACGCTCTGGAACTGGAGGCGCAAAGGATGTGTGTCAGTGTATCTGAGAGTAGACGTGACCTCTCTCTTATAGACACAGATGGGAAGGCAGACAGACTGCGCAGGAGATGAAACGGATGGACGAAAGTTGAAGCGAACAGGTGGCAGCCCACCGGACAGCCTCCACTCAGTTCGTATTCATTTAACTCGTATTAAAAGTCCACTCGAACAAAACGTTTCAGCTTCTGTGCAACTGTTCATATACCTCTCATGCATGGAAAAATAAAGCTCGGCTCGGCGAGGCGTGGCGAGGCGAGCGAGGAGGAGGAGGAGCACGCGTGTATATGTATTCTCTTCTCAAGCTCGTACAAGTGGTGAAAAAGCTCTCCTTATAAGCTGGCCCAACTTCAACTCAACTAGCAATGTGAGACTAAACATTTGTCTCAGCTCTTGCCTTGCATGAATGGGCTGCCTTGCATGAATAGACAAATGGGTCTCTAAGATTTCAGAAATTTATTGGCATATAATAAATGGGTTGGGTCTTTTAGGCAAAAAAAACTCGTGATTAGGCAATGATCATAACATCCTATGATGGTTTCGATGGCCCTTATTCAGTGGATCTTGAGCATATGACTGTGGATCCAGGTCCGAAACCCCCAGAGGGGTATCGCAAGGAAGATGGGATTACCAAGCTCATTGAATGATTAGCGGGGAAGGTGTTCTTGGTGGAGATGACAACAACGGGAGATTTTTGTGGAGACTTTGTTAGGTTATTGATTAATCATGATACCGGAAGCCATTGACCCGCTTCATGTCCATTGTGGTGAGTGGAAAGCGCTATCTCTATGCAGTCAAGTATGAGAAATTGGGACAATTATGTTATATGTGTGTCTTGATTGGCCATGAGGTTAAGGAGTGTGGGGATGGCATGTATGGCGATTTTTTTTGAAGTTTGGTGATTGGATATATGGCGCTGGACGTGGCCGGGGAAGTGCGTCATCGATGCATGGAGGAGCGTCTGGTGGCCGTGGCACCCCATCTGATATGGGTGCACCTGGAAGAGGGGGTCCTGTTGTAAGCCGAGGAAGGGGACATGGTGATTATTCTGACTACCGTACACACCCAGAGAGGAATAATAATACCAAAGAGGGTGATGTGGAGAAGGAACTAGCTGATACTACTATAAGTCCTTGGAAACTAGTGTATACGAATATGTTGAAGGTTGCAAAGGCTAAGCGTGCTCTGGTCTTTTATTCGGCCCTAGATAATGCGACAGTTGCTAGCAATGCCATGTCAATGGATGGTGTTGTAGCTACGATAGCGAATGAGTTGCTTAGGCTAGAATGATGGTGGTGACCTGAGCATCAAGAAAAGAGTTAAAACAAATGATGGGAGCTCTGTCTCAGCAGATACCGGATCGGTGGCATCCCTCGAGGATGATCGCCGAGCACAATGAGTTGTTTAGGCTAGAATTGTCGCAGGTGTGGGAATGCCATGATGATTTGACAGCTTGATGTCTTGGTATAGACACACATTCCAAAAAAAAATTGTTGCTATGTGCAATAATGAGACAGAAAAGTGAGCGATGTGGTGAAGATGAAAAACCGGCTTGGTTTACATGGCTTTGCTGGTATTGACGGTGATGTTTTAAGTGGGGGACTAACATTGTTTTCGCATGATAGCATTCACCTTGTGGTGCAACAAGGTACTCACAGATTCATTCATGTGCACGTGAGATTGGCTAAATCGGAGCCGTGGTGGCAAGCAACATTTGTGTATGGAGAACTGAGGGTAGAAAACTGTCATCACATGTGGATGGATCTTTGTGACTTGAAAGAAACGACAACTATGCCGTGGTTTGTTATGGGTCACTTCAATGAAGCGTTGTGGCAACATGAACACTTTTCGCCATGTTGTAGACCCGAGAATCAAATGGAGGCATTTAGGGATGCTTTGTGATATGTGAACTCAAGGATTTGGGTTTCATAGGACTTCCCTTCAGCTATGATAACAAGACAAGTGGGCATATTAATGTTCGTGTCAGGCTTGATCGGGTTGTGGCGGATGATAGATAGCAGGACATGTTCACAGATATCATTGGAACTTGGTATCACCGTTCTCGGATCATTGTCCTATTTTGGTGCAGTTAGCCCAAGAAATCCGGGGGACAAGAGATAGAAAATGCTTGCACTATGAGATTTTTTGGGAACGGGGCCATGCTTTACATGAGGTGATTAAGAAAGGATGGAGTAGATTGGGGGCTAAATCGAACTAGGGTGATGTGCATGATGCCTTGAACAAAGTGTTGTTGGTTCTGCATAAATGAGGAGGTTGGAAGTTCGGCAATGTGATGAGCCAGTTGGCTCAGATGAGGCGCAAAGTTGAAAGCATCCTCACCAGTGATGCTCCTCATAGTGAGATTAGAGAGGCGATGGATACAATGAATGACCTGGAGGAGTTGTCATGGTTGCAGAGGTCGAGAATTGCGTGGCTAAAGGAGGGCAATCGAAATACACGATTCTTTCATAACAAGGTGGTGTGGAGGGCAAAGAAGAATAGGATCAGATCCTTGAAAGGTTCGGATGGGATAGTACATGATGTGCCTATTGATATATGGAGAGGATGACCACCTCCTATTTCCAGTCAGTATATATGATCGAACGCTGAATCCAATGCTGGTAGTGAGCTTGTTTACTAATAAAATTATAGCTGATTTGAACGATAAACCGTTTTCTAAAACTGAAATATCGGATGCACTCTTCCAAATTGGGCCTTTGAAAGCACCGGGTCTGGATGGGCTGCCGGCAAGATTTTTTTAGCGCAATTCGGGGGTGTTGAATGAGAAGATTGTACAAGCCGTGCTATTATTCTTTGAAACTTGTGTTATGCCATAAGGAGTTAATGATACATCAATTGTGCTCATACCAAAGATGGATAATCCAAGTGGGTTAAAATATTTCCGACCTATCAGCTTATGTAATGTCGTCGTGAGGGGGGAGTGGTGGTTGGAGGGTAGGGTGTTGTGGCGTTGGTGTGGGTGTCGTCGTGGCGGTGTGCTCATAGTGTCGGAGGTGGAGAGAGGTCTTTCCAAGTGAAAACTTTTACCCTCTTGGCTTACAGTGACGTCTTTGGACATAGTCCCCTCCTTCATGCTCCTGGTATATACCAAGCAACGATTCGGACGTAATGTCGGGGCCTTTGGCTATTACTACATTTGTTTCATAATATAAGTTTTTTTTAGCAAGCTGTGCTAAAAAGACTTATATAGTGGAACGGAGTTCGTATTTAGAAAAAATACGTCTTTAGTTTTAGAAACGGATGGAGTACATATCTTGTTAGTTCAGTTCTCTATGCGACTTGCTGCTGGTCGTCAGATCAAGGCGACGTGCTAGAAGCGGGATGGAGCCGTGCGACGCGAACGGCGCCGTGCGGGAATACTTTGCATGAATCTGGTCTTGTATTAGACCACCCGATACCGACTCGGGCGCGCCGTGCATGCCGAGGAAAGCAACGCAATGGCGGAGGAGAGCCACCCGCCGGCGCGCTACGTGAAGCTCAGCCGGAACCAGGATTCGCCCGCCGAGGACATTCTCCCCGGCGAGCTCAACCAGCCCGTCCACGTCCCGCAGGTTTTCCGCTCTTCCCCTTTCATCTTATTCTCAGTTCCACTGTTCTTATCTGATAGGCTGATACTTTCATCGATCTGGTCTGCAGCTCCATGGCAGGAGGTGCCCCGAGTGCGGCCAGGTTCTGCCGGAGAGCCACCATCCGCCGGCCGACGAGCCCTGGACCACCGGAATCTGCGGATGCACCGACGAGCCCGAGAGCTGTATGTAACCTATTCCTTCCCATTTCCATTTCTCTGATCCGGCTCGTCGATCTACTCGGATTAAAAACAAAAAACAATGTGGGCATGTATGCCAGATCGATTTCAGGGCTTATAGAGGAAATTAATTGGTTACCTCTGACGATGACAGACTTGTGCAACAATGGGTTGATGAGTGTCTGTCGTAGACTGTTACCATGGTAGATGATCGGAGGCGGTTACACCTGATCCCTACTTGGCTACTTTGATCCAATATTTAGAACATGGTGAATGAAGGAAAGATACAACTAATGCTAAATGGCCTTGTAATTTATTGGAGTAACCCCTTATGTGATACCACCACCATGGCTTCCCAGCAAAGGTGCATGCTCATCACTAAAACAACCGCGCAGTGGTTGAAGCGACCAATTTTACTATATGGCTATTATCTTACTTATTATACCCTTGATTGACAATATGTTGGTTGATTTGTGCATTCATGCGTGCTTTTTGTTTGCAATGTGATGGTTGCCAGAACAATCATTTTCTGTTCCATTTATGTTCAATCAACATATTGTCATATGCATAGCGCTTCTTTGTCGGACCAATAAAAACACCTATAACTCAAGAGACTCTACAATAATAAGGTTAGGAAATCTTCCGGTACTAAGATATTTGGATTAGAATACTCAATAGAGATTAGATATTTCAGATCAAGGGCTAAGATTTTGATACATGTCAAAGATCCAATTCACCTTAAATACTAAAAGGAGGACCATGGCCTCTTGTGCCTCGCCGAGGCCTGCGAGCATAGTGGAATAAGAATTAAGACAAGAAAGTAGCTAGCGACCCAACAAAGTGTGTTTTCAATCTTATGCATTAGTCTCCTATATTTTTTGAGCGCAAGTCTCCTAGTTGGTACTTACTGCACTATTGAGTTGTGATTCAAGGTGAGTGGCTTGGCCAACTAGAATCTCAACGTACTTGCGTTAAAATGAGTGGTATTCCATCCGAAAACTAGCCTTGCATTAACATGAGTAGCTCCGCTGTCCGGAAATTACTAGTGCATGAATGGGATGCTAATTCTTAACTAGTATCTTTTAATGACTATGAATTTATTTGACTTGCCATTATCAAAGCTAAAACATTGTACTAGTAAAATCAATGCACTAGGATGCATACACATCTTCCTTTTAAGAGTAGAACTTAACTATGTTTAATACCACGTTTAATGATATATACTCTAGGTTTTCCTCCTTTTATTACCTTCTTTCTTGGCACTTTCTATATGTTTGGAGAATATGAATATGAACAATGCTTATTGGACATAAATCAGAGAATAAATATTAGACACCAATTTTGTGTGAAATTGTTCCTAACAAACTCAGAGTAATAGCTGGTTTTCGTTTATGTAATCTTAGATGCCACACCTCTTGAATTTTTTGCTCTTATGCGGGCCATGTTAAATTAATGCATATGGATTATATATTTATTCTTATTTGAATTGAATTTGTACCGATGTTGTCATTTGGTGCTTGCTTATCACATGTAACTTTTCATACTTTCACTACCATAAGATTTATATATACATATTAACACTCTTCTTTAACATAAATGGACATCATGTAGTACGATATCTTTGACTAGGCAAAAGAGGCACTATCATGTTGCATTGATTATTTTAAACTTGTTTATTTATGCTAATATTTTCCATAAATTAGTTTCTTTTCCTTGACCATTTACTCTATCTTAGCTAATCATGTCCAGTATCTCTATACATTGTTATGAGTGTAGTTCATAATGGTCCCATAGCCTTCTTGCTTAAGGAAACATCAAAGGTGTATGATTTATTGAGCAGACGAATACAGACATAGTGTTTGTAACTTTTGTGTTTCATTTTTCATTCGTCCTCCTTGATGAGGGTTGTATCTAGAATGTTGGTTTCTACATAATGCTAGTTGGTTAAATATTATTTGGTTGTAAAATGTGCATTTATTCATGTTAGGCCGAACTGGAATGTTCTGTCCTTGCGTGCTATTCGGGCGCAATGTTGAAGCCATTAGAGAGGATATCCCCTGGACAGCACCTTGTGTTTGCCATGCTGTTTTTGTGGAAGGAGGAGTCGCCCTTGGGATTCTGACAGCAATATTTCATGGCGTTGATCCAGGATCATCATTTCTTATTGGTGAAGGTTTAATGTTTAGCTGGTGGTTATGTGGTGCCTATACTAGCATTTTTCGTCAAGAACTCCAGAAGAAATACCATCTCAAGGTAGAAATTTGAAATCCCTTCGCTGCTTTATTTCTTTTATCACACACTCATGCATCAATATTCATACGGAAGGATAGTGATTATTATATTATTATGTATGCAAATGCATATCATATTCACAACTTTTTTGCTCAGATTGAGGACGTATGTGCATCATGTTGCACTTCAACCATTCACCCATCGTGAGATAGATATTTGTACCATTTTTAATGATATGTTATATATTGCAAGTATTGCATTTTTATCTTCACGCGTTAAATAGTGTTTTTCCCATCTCCAAGAGTGTTGCAAGTCTACAACAGGTAAGGTTATTTCGACTTCTTCCCTAAAAAGGATTATTTAAAGTTGTACGAACATGATATCTCTATACATCGTATATTGTACTCCATATTGTGATTCCATCTAGTCCTCATTTGTTGGTTGAATTTTTTTCTTCTTAATTTGTAATTTTAACCTCATTGTTCCACTAGAACTCCCCATGTGACCCTTGTATGGTACATTGCTGCCTGCACTGGTGCGCAAACTGTCAGGAGCATCGCGAGAGGAGGGGTCACCTCATGGAACATATTGATGCGTCGGCGACTATCGTCGATCCACCTCCGGTGGAAGAGATGGGCATGCCGAGGGAATCATCTGAATGCTGCTTCTGAGGCTGCCCATGTGAATAGGTCATCCGACAAGATAGAAGCTCGAAGCAGTACCCAAGAGGGATCATGATGTTGTGGTCATACACTTATGCATACCTTTGTTGGTCTCGGCCAAGAGATATAAGGGAGTTTTGGTATTAGGTGGATAGCACTGCTTAATAGGACTTGTTGCCCCGCATAGCATGAGTGAGATTTAGCCAAACTACCAAGACAGTTCCCATTTTCGTCCTCCTGAGGGTCTAGTTATAGTCGCATTAGGAAACTAGCTCAAAGGGTTCAATCATTAGAGACTATGAGTTTGAGCCGGATTGCAAAAAGGGATACGGCCTATGGTCCAAAACTGGCTCTAATTATTGGTTTTGTACTAGTGGAGTGAGGTATGAGATTGGGCTCCGTGATGAACATGTTTGGCATATTATTTACGCATTTGATTAGTCAAGTGTTGTCATTTGGTGTAGAACTGTTGATGAACCTCTTATAACAATGAAGCCTTAATTTCTAGAGTTCTTTATTTGCTTAAAATACCTTTGAGCATTTATATATGAACTGTTAATTTGAGATGTCTTACTATTGACATGTGAAGCAAAGCTTCAGTGTCTTGATTAACTCATACCATGTTATTTTTGGAAAAGAAGAATGAAACCTAACCTTTGCACTAAAGCATTGATATTTTTATTAATGGTTTGGATAATTCTCAGTCGACTAAGATTTAAGATAGAGGTCAGTCAGGTCCTAATCCATTGGATTTGCATCGCGGTTCGGTTGCAAAGTTACAAGTGGTGTTACAATTGAGATTTTTCATTTGCAAGTTAGTTTGCAACTGAGATTTTTTTAGTTGCAAATGAGGTTGCAAGTGAATTTGCAAATGAATGACATCATCTTACTGACGATTGGATACACCCTTTTATTAAAAATAATGCTAGGCATCATCGAGACCAAAGTCATCTACATGCATAGTAGAGACCAAAGTCTTCCGTTGATCCGTGGACCTCCAGAGTGTGCCAACGCCACTGTCACGCATGAGCCACCACAAACCTAGATGCCATAGAAAGCATGACGGGTCAGAGTCAAACGAACCCAACCAGATTTGGAGACTACCCCGGCATGTGGTCAAGCGATCGAGAGTGCCCAAAGGAGCTTGGGAGGCAAGGGCCACCCCGCCCCACTTGACTAGAGCCACAAGTCGTAGCCTACTGTAGTTGTACCCAACATCCTAAAGCCAGAGCTATCCGTAGCCACACCCCACCTCATTGGACCACCAGCCACCAGGAGTGCCGCTAACCACTGTTGGGACGTCCTCGACCACCGCAACCACCATAGTCATCGGGGGTCGCATCGAGTCTGGAGGTCCAAGCCTCCCCTACCGATGCCCAGCGCATTAAGAAGAAGTCCCACCATACAAGAGAAAAAAACGAAAACAAACATAAGCTAGACAATAAGATACCGTTTACCAACTCGCAACATCCACAGGCACCAATACAAAGTCAGCCCAACTATCTAGAAAATTTCAAAGCAACCAAAGAAAAACAACAGACCATAAGTAGCAACTAAAAAGCACCAGCTCTGAGAGAACACAACCTAGAACTAGGAAGCAACTAAATTTTTTCCAAGATGATCAGGTCGCCAGCAACTCCTCGCTTGATGTCTCCTCCACTTCAGTAATTTGTAGCATATCAGTCCTCCTCACTCTGTGCAAACACAAAGCTGAAGTCTGCAGTGCATCAGCTCTAGCCAAAATGATACTTCTGTCTCCCTCTTTTTTAAGACTTGCCCAGTATTTCAGGAAAGCACATGCGTAACAAATTACCTCAACTGATGTTTTAATCAGAATCTTCTCAAAGCAGCTCTATTTCTAGGTTTCCACATAGCCCAACCTAGGGCTGTCAAACCTACCACATGAATATTTGTTAATCCGCTTGCATATTTTGCTATCCAACTAAAGTACCGGGTAAAGTTCTCAGGTTTATCTGGAGCCTCAATAGTATAACTGGCCGTAGGGCTTGTCATTATGCATAGGCCAGCTTATGAAAAACGGTGGAGAGAAATGTGGTGGGAATAAACTACTAGAAACTGTATGGGCGACTTCATTTGGACTTCTGAAAGTTTAGCTTAATTGATGTGTAGCATCGTGAAATGTATGTGACGCCCGAAAATTAGATATGTGTTTTGGATTTTTTATCTAGATGCATAGCAGCATCGGTAAACTGAGCTCATTATCCACGAAAAGTGCCCAGAATAAAATTATGTGATAAATCACTAGCACAATAACATGATATCATACATCAAAAGTGCACCCAGTACATGGACATGATATTTCTGATAAATCCTAGTGTTAACATTCTGGACAGATAATAAGATGTCGGCAATTGGAACTAGTCAATTAGTGCCGACAGATGTTAGAAATTGGAACTAAAATTATTACTAGCACACTCGTTCACATCTAAAGAATAGCAGGAACAATTCGGAAGAAGCTGAAATTGGAAGTAGTCCATTGGTGCAGATGCTAGGAACTGAAAGGATTTTGAGCTAGCATCGACGGCCGCAGATCGAAGTTCTTCCCTTGAGTGCGTCGTCCTGATGCGGACGAGAGGTGCCTGCGAGAAGTGGAGGGGCGGGGGCGGCTGCGACGGCGGGTAGGCAACAGTGGCGGCGGCGACGGCGATTAACCTAAATGGGCAGACGGGAGTGCTCCGAGAAATTGCTCACACCCAGTTTCAGAAATTGCACTACGGATTCGCTTCTCGGAGGAATTAAGCCCAAGATAAGCCGGAGAGTTCTTTTGGGTTTCACTCGTTTGGCACCTAGAAGTAGCTCTATAAGCTCAAAAGAAGTCACCGTTAAAACAAACAGTTGATAGCCTCGCGCCTTCTCGAGGCCCGGCGCCGCCACTCCGAACCTCCTCCCCCCTCCCCACCGCCGGCAGAGGCCGCCGGGCTTAGCCCGGGCGGCGGAGGCCGTCCTCTACCCGCGCGCCTCGGGGATCTGGTTGGGGCCGGCGATCCCGACGGCGGTGGTGCGCTCCAGGAAGCGGCGGCTCGGGCTTCCCCGAGTGGCATCGGACGACGGCGCAGACGAGCATGGCGGGGCGATGAAGTGACGGCGCCGAGGGATCTGGGTGTAGCGCGGTGGCTTCGGCGGGCCAGCACGTCCGCCATGGAGTCGCTTCCCGGAGATGGCAGCGGCGACGAAGCTGAGATTGGGGGCGGCGATGCAGCGGTCTGCCCGTTGCAGCAAGATGGCGGGGACTTTACGGGCTCATACGGGCCCGGCCGGGCTTGCCTGGGCCTGGTGTGCCCCCTCTACCTTGTCCGGTCAACGACCACCTTTAGGTGGTGGAGGTGGGCTCCTCCCGCGGGGCGGCACTGCTGATGCCCCTAACCTGTGCACCGTGGTTGCCTCTGCCTCGTGGGCGGTTTGTCAATGTGTACGATGAGACGATGTCGATGGTGTACCCAAGATCGTGGTGGCGCGTGCTGGTGGATGGTGAGGTTGGTGGTGGTGCTCCGAATCGCCCGCGGTTGTTTTGTGGATGGGGGTTAGAGAGAAATCCTTGTCGGTGCTGACTCCGTCGCGGTGGCGCCTTTCCTTCTTGGAGGGCGTCACGGATATCCCCTCTCCACTCTACTCCAAGTGCCGGGGGAAACCCTAGGTCCAGTGCACTGGTCCAGACAGCAGCGTCGTGTAGACGACGCTCCCCTTTGTGAAGGTGTTGTTCTGGTGCTGGGCGCTTCGGTGTGCTAGGAGCGCGGTGGGACAAATACGGAGGGCGCAAACGATGGCGGGTCTTCCTAGTTTCGTCGATTCGCTGTTTCTTCCTTTTTGTTTTCTTTTGGGCATGTTTTAGCTGTTGCAGCATTTTCGCTTGTTCGAACTGATGTATCTGGTCATTGCTATATTAATATAGCGGGACGAAAGCCTATTTCGAAAGAAAAGAAGTCACCGTTAGCCGTTGGACAAACAAAAAATAAACGATTTTCATCACAAAAATATGCATTTATAGTCTCCTCTCCAACCTCTTCTAAACATATTACCCTTTGTTGCTATAGCATTACGCCATATGAGCCATAGTATCTGTTCAAAAAAATATGAGCCATAGTATTCCTAACATAAGCAGAGCTTCAATATTGAACACCAAACCAGCCAATAAGCTCAAGCTAAGACTCGCTCCTAAAACCTACATTTCGCTCCAAGATCTCTAATTACAGTACCAGATTAAGCAACCCGAGACCAACTGTACAACTAATCTCATTTCTAAGCCCTAACCACAACTTTCTCTTCCTGTAACCCCTTGGGGTACACGAGCACGGAGTCGACGCAGAGACCGCCCTTGGTGTGGGTGCAGTCGATCTGCGCCATGGAGAACTTGAGCGTCACGGGCCGCCCGTGCCCCTGAGCCACGAAGTCGCCGGCGTGGTACAGGACCCAGCTCCCCGGCTCGTCGTCCAGGTACCGCTGCGACACGGCGTTCTGGCCGTCCGACGTCGAGAGCTGGAACCGCACGGGCTTCCTGTCCCAGCCGTGGATGGTACCGTTGTTCTTGTCGGTGCCGCAGCCACGGCGGCCGGAGTGCTTGGAGGCCGGCTTCCCGAGACGGAGCCTGAAGTAGAGGCTGTAGGTCCCCGCCGGGAAGCGGAAGTCGATCTCCCCGACCACCTCGAACCACCAGATTTGCTGCAGGTACGCCACGGAGTGGAACCTGCAGGTGTAAGAGGAAACTGAAGGTTCAGAAGTGCTGCAGGATAAAATTCATTTCTGACGAAACAGCAGCCATCGAGAGCTGCAAGATGGAAAATGAAACAAACATAGAGAAGAACTTATGGGACAGGATTTCAGTTCAAATTTACCTGGATTCTGTGGTTGGAATGTGAACCCAATATCTCCTGTCATCGATCCCCGTTATCACCAATGCTTTTGAGGATAATGCCATGCAAACCATGCCTGTGCTCTTCTCCAACCAGAATTCCTGCCAAGCAAAGCAAAGGAGTGTTTTCCCGTCAAAAAATGAAACTAAATAGGAAAGTGCCCCGAGGATGCATGGTAGATTCGTAGAAAAATACTAAGTCAGAAAGTTTTAACGACAACATTTCATCTTTCATAGTTTCATAAAAGGGTACAGTTTTTGCGCCGTCAGAGAAAAGAAATTTTTTGGTACTCTAAAATAAGCAAAGGTTTGGAGCACCAGTTTTTTGTTTTGTTTTTACACAAAGTACAAAACTAATATTAATATTAATGAAATTTTACAAATGTCAGTCTCAGCTGGTTATATGTCTGTCTTGTTTATTTACATGTTCAAGAAAGAATAAATTATAGTCTTTTTTTTGTCCGATAAATTTATATGTCTGTCTTGTCCGATAAAATTATTCTCTTTTTTGTGTGTGAATAATCTCAAGGTATCGACACTAAACTGTGGCGTATAATTAAGCCACAAACATTGCATCCTATCACTATTTAGCCTTACTGGCCACCAGATGAGGAGCTGCCTCATTCGCCAGCCTGTTGACATAGGAAATACTAAAAGCTACACCATGTACTACTTTGCATTACTTTTTTATGACGTGGCACAGTGGTGAAAAAAAAATAAGAGGAGCACATCATGATCTGTACACCTCTTCTTTTTTTTGTTGAACATAGATATGGATTCTTAACCCCAAATTAGTAAAGAAACAGAGGTTCCTATTAAATCATATTTATCATAGTACCAAACAGAAAGAGTGAGAGGGGCAAATTTAGTGTATTCTATTTTTGATGTTTGTATGACTTAGCAAAACAAACATAGTAGTTACAAATAAGGAAGAAAAAATGGTAACTCAAAAAAAAAAGGAAGAAGAAATGGTACCTCAAAAAAAAAGGAAGAAAAAAATGGTGAGTTGATTTAGATCCTCTGAAATATTTGGTTTTTAAATACAGTAGTCTTTAACATAACAAGTTTTGGAGCCTCTCAAAATTCCAGCTCAATCCCGTGCAACAGTCGGAAGAAGGCTATCAGAAAACCAAAATGAAAGGAAAAGACTCACCCTCTTGCCGTCGTCAAACCGCACAGCCTTCGCGAGCCTGGCGTAGACCTCTTTCTTCCCCATGGCGCTCCTCTGCGTCTGACCCCCTTTCTCCTCCTCTCCACCGTCAACGAACCCCATGAGGTACCCGTAGTTCTCCGGCAGCTTCGCCTCCCACACGAAGTCGGCCGCCCCGGCGCTGCGGAAGGCGCGGTTGAGCCGCGCGAGCCGGCATATGTCCGGCGCGCCCAGCCGCAGCAAGACCTCCGCCGCGCACAGCTCCGGCATGTCGCCCAGCCCGGACACCGCCGCCTCCTCCACCACGAGGTCCGATGCGCTCGCGCCCATGCCGCCTTCGCGCGGAACGTGGGACCGGCGACTCCAGTACTGGGTTCGAGCGCGCGCACCACCAGCGCAGGGGACGGCCAAGCACCGGCGAATGATTCCAGCGCGCGCGCTAGAAGCTCGCAAAGCCTGCAAGAGTCTTGCAGGAGCGAGGAGGAACCCGATGCGAAGAACAGGAACGGTGCGCGTGGTTCGTGAGACAGAGACGCGAGCGTTCGGAGCGGGAGAGCGACCCGGCAAAGGGGGAAGAAGAAGAAGAAGCCAGTAGGCGAAGGAAGAGTGTGGGAAGAAGCGGGTGGCCGGGCTGCCCGGGTACTGATATAGGAGTACTAGTAGTAGCTCAACTTCTCAGTAAAACCCCTCTGGAAAATTAAACTCTCTTGAGAGCTTACGTGTTTAGCCATATCTGGTTTTTGGATTACGACATTATTGCTAGCTCCATTTGTGGCAGACAGTTCGGGTCAAGGCCGCAAGAGGGTCACTTTTGAGAGACAGGAATAAACTTCGGGCAACGACTCGTCACCGGTTTGATTGGCACAACTTGTCACCTTGAGTTAATTTATAGCAACTCACTATGCAGGTTAGATTATCTTCTTGACGTGTCACTTTCGATGTCCCTTGTTGTTGCCGTTTCCTGGGGAAAGGTAGCCGGTTTTATGGAAAAAATGGTAAAATGTTGCAAGATATATACTCCCTCTGTTCTAAAAATAATGTCTTACATTTATTAAAATTTAGATGTATCTATACACTAATGTTTCTAGATTTATTAAATTTAGATAAATTTACGACATACTTTTTTAGAGAAAAAAAGATACAATTCCTCAATATAGAGGCATGTGGCGAGTCCACGCGAGGTGCAAACCAGGTCTAGTGCAATAGTGGGACGCAACTCCTCTGAGTTTTCTCAGCAAGTCATGGTGCTATATACACCACTCCAACTTAAAAACATGACCATTTCCAAAAAAAAAATTACTTAAAACATGAGCTATCAATCACAACCGGATGCTAAGATTTGGCCATACCATAGCTCGGTGTCTTGTAGCATGGATAGCAAGCATTGCAGTAGATGTGTTCTGTACCGCACACCGTAGAAGCAGATCCCGGATTTCCATTTTAGATTCAATCGGTTAGAAATCACCATAGAGTCGAGGTATTGTTTTTCTCAGACTTTCATGCATTGGTCACGTCTGTCGGTCTCGTTCATGCAGTAGTGCACCCAATTGTTCTTGCAGCTTATGTTTTCCTCCTCGCAACAATCATGTTTTGGACATCGATTAGAGCTAGAGCATGGTTTTATGTGTATTTAGGGTGTCGCGTTCATTAGCAAGCTAACATGAGCACTTCCCTTGGTTTCTTCCATCCGTTTGTCACTAGACATATTTCTAATGTACTCTCTCTGTTTAGAAATATAAGATGTTAGTAAATATATTTAGACACCTTTTAATATGTAGGTTTAAATGAATCTATACACTAAAAGATGTCTAGATACATTAGTTTTACTAACCTAAAACATCTTATATTTTTAAACGGATGTAGTACTCATCATACCCCAGCCTTGGAACCGTTTTGGCCGAACATATTTTTTTTAGATTAATTTCTAATTTAGTTAGTTGTGGTGACCTTTGCTCTCACAGAAAATGTAATCCCATTGTTAAGAGTTAAGATCCCTAATTCCCTACCTTCCTGATATTAATTAAGCTTTTCTAGCACCTACCTAGACGCGGGAAATCCAATGAACCTAGAATCCAACAAACCACCATTTTGTGCTGCCTTGGTGTAAAGAAAGCATGCATCATGAGCTTTTGTTTGGTGTGGCACGTCCATTTCGACAAACGAGCTTTTGTTTATCTAGCTTGATTGGTGTCTTTTGGACCAAACAACCACCTAAAAACTCAATTGGTGAGCCAAATCTTGGGATGAACTTTGTTTGTAGTTGAGGAGCAAGCATAACCTGGCGCTAGATCACATGCACAGCTAAAGAAAACACAAGGAAAATCATGAAATAAAATAGCAAACAATTTGTCATCTCGTGACTAGTTCCAACGGAAAACTGGCTTGCTCCTCCATCGGCCGAACCGTGTGTTTGAGAATTGTTGTGACAACAAAGTTAAGAATGTTAGGTCACTTTGTTTATAGTACTAACTCACAATGCAGATAAGATCATCTTGTTGGCGTGTCACTTTCGCTTGTTGTCGTCTACCCGGTGGCATGGTAAAGGTTACCGGTTTAATGGAAGAAATGGTAAAATGTCACATGATATATATGATTTCTCGATACGGAGGAACATGGCGGGCAGTGGTGAGTCCGCGCAAGGTGCAAACAAGGGCTGGTGCAATGGGGCGCAACTCCTTTGAGTTTACTCAACAAGTCACTGTGCTATATACCACTCCAACTTAAAACATGAGCCAACCATCACGATAGGATGCTAAGGTTTGGCCATACCATAGCTCGGTGTCTTGTAGCATGGATACCAAGCATTGTACATGTGTTTCATACCGCACATCAAAGCATCAGATCTCATATGTCTATTTTGGATTCAACGGGTAGAAATCGGTCGACCCAAAGTGAAGGTCGTGTTTTTATCCAAACTAGCAGGGTGGCCCTCGCATATGCGAGGGAATCATCTTTATATTTTTTAAATAACCTTCAAATCAATTCAGTTCTGTAGTCCACACAAATAGATTGATAGATATGAGAACTTCATGGTATAGTTCGACTTGTAATTTATTTATATTTTTTCTTACAATTTGCAAATGTGTTAAGCATATTTCCATCCGGATAGAACTCTTGATCTATTTAAAAAGATAGTGCAATGTTTACTTCACTAAGATTGAAATTGTAAATATTTTAACATGCTTGATTGAGTGTGGAATATTTTAACTCTGTAACTCATAAAAGTAAGGCATACACCGGTTCAACAGCCACCTTTCCAACGTCCCCGGCTTGCATCACCTTGATAATCCACCAAGGTGTGGGGATGAAGTGTAACCATGAAATAACCTCCTATATGTAGTTTAGATTTCATCTTTATTAGGAAGATTCATTCTCCGAGTGACACCAATAATGTCATCTCTTTACGGTACTGGTACAACCATATAGGGATTTACTTCATGCAGCCAAAGTTTTCGTATCATATTTGCATTCTTTATTTTAAGAAGAAAGCTCTTGGAACTTGCACACTAATGCAATAATATAATTAGAATCTCTACAAACTGCAATGTAACGGGTTGTAGTAAACAAGGTATTCTTATATATTTTCCATCGAGTTCTGATGAAAAAGAGAGATATCCTTAAAAATCGCCTTAAAAGGTGAAATAACCAGCAACAATCCGGCGTACCCTCCTTTTATCGGTAGAGCACAACATAGATTGCACCAAAAAATGATTACAACATGGAGAGCACACATATTGTATTTAAATGATCATATAATTTTTTTCAAAAATGTATATCCACTCCCATAGATCAGCATAATTGATCTGAACATACTAATATATGTTAGAGATTATGATTATCAACTTATTGCATAAAAATATGCAAATTTAAGCTTTTTCTCCGGTGAGAATAAGATCTGCACTTATGACAGGAAGGTTTTGGCAAATAAAACTTCCATATGATTGTATATATATTAGTCACATACGGGTGGCAAGGTTATTTTTTAATAAATTTAAATTGTACCATGCTTTATGCCTATGTATTGCCATGTCACATCACACATATTAACCTGTACTTCCACACGTAATGCATTGGCATAGATGATAGATTCTTATAGACACTTCATTGTTGGAATAATCACGTTTGTTGCTTTGATAGTCATAAACTCTAACTGGGCCTTTCTAATTGTGGCACCACTTGCTTACTTTCTAATTGTGCCTTTTTTCTCTGCCAATGAGCCGATTCACGTTGATACATCTTGGCATGTTACATTGTTGTTGCTTATGAATAAATACACATTAAATTTCATGGATTTGAAATTAGATTACTCTCCTCCTATTACACCTCTTGGACCAAGGTTTAATGCTCTATGTGAATTTAGCGCTGATTAGTTTTTTACAATTAATTTAGGTTTACTGCGTAAATAGTTTAATTTTGTATTCCAAAATAATTGTTTATATCACCCTTCTATGTCTTCATTTGAAGTTCATCATTGTTTTTTGCCTATTGAGTCCTTTAAAACGATTACCCTTTTTCTCAGAAAATGGCGTGAAAGGTGTAACTACCTAATGTTACTTGAGGAGATTCATCAAATAGTGTACCAAGTTCATCATTGCATTTAGCACGATAGAGTCAGTTAGAATGGAGATATGATTTGGTTAATTTACAAATAAAATAAGGATGTAAAATCAATAAAATTAATTTTCATTGTATTTATTATTTGACCTTCTAGATGAGTTCAGCCCATACATGACATCCTGACCAGACTATTTTTTTTTAGATCAGTCGTCGGCTCCATCTACTGTTTAGAAAATAGATGGTATATGATTTCTTTTTGATAATCAATACCACATATATTCATAGTGACAGATAATACACGACTTGTTTTTTTTTACTTGAATACATGACTTGTTGATTTGACACGTGCATGTATTTTTTTATCTAGAGATCAACTGCCGGTGGGTTACCGATTTGTATTTGAGACCGACTTGTTTTTTTTCTTCGGAACTGCACGGGCTGCTGCTTGTTGCTTGGAAACGTGCATCATAGAGGTCCACAATAAAACGTGACAGACCGGATTGCACCGTGTCAACAAAATACACGGTTACCAAATTACGTAACTATTAATATTTAGTTAAATCCTAGCCTCAGATTTTAGATCTAACTATCAAGAATAATTTAGGTGATGTGGATCAACCTGGTGCCTCGAAAAACACCCTTATATTGCTTTTAGTATATAATAGATTTCCTTGGTCGTGTCTTTATTCTTGCGCCTTATGTTATTCATTCTTGCAAGAATTATTTGGACATCGAGTAGAACTAGAGCGGTGTTTCATGTGTATTCACAGTGTGACACTCATTAGTAAGCTATCATAAGTACCCTATCGGTTTATGTCATGCTCTCATCATCAGACATATGTCAAGTTATGATGTTCTCAAAGTAAATGAGGTGTGGGACAGTTTTTTCCGGAAAAAAATCTAATGTTAGTTGTGGTGACCTTTGCTTATACCGAAAGTGTAATCCTATTGTTAAGAGTTGGGATCCCCAATTCCATACACTTCATGATATTAATTAATCTTTCTAGCTTCCTAGACACAGGAAATCCGATGAACCTAGACTCTAACAAACCACCATTTTGTGCTGCCTTAGGCATGCATGATGAGCTTTTGTTTGGTGTGTCACATCCATTTTGACAAACAAGCTTTTGTTTATCAAGCTTGATTGGTGTCTTTTGGACCAAACGACCACCTAAAAACAAATGGCCAGCTCAATTGGTGAGCTCAATCTTGGGATGAGCTTTGTTTATAGTTGAGGAGCAACATTTCTCTGGCGCTAGATCACACACACTACTAAAGGAAACAAAAGGAAAATCATGAAAAAATAGAAAATAATTTGTCATCCCGTGACTAGTTCCAATGGAATACCGACTTGCTACTCCATAAATAGAACCCTGCGTTTGAGAACCATTGTGACAACAAAGGTAATGAATGTTACATCATGAAATGCTACCAGTACTTAAACTGTTTTAAAAAAAAAACAGCCACGACAAGTTTTTTTTGCATTAGACAGCTGCTACAGGCTATTATTGGAGAGATAGAGAGGGGTCTCAATCATGATATAATACCTTGATATGAGAAATATCTCAAGATACATCATATGCTCCAAAAAAAGGTGAAAAATATCAAGCTAGACTGAAAGACACAGTTGTTCTCTTTTACAACTGTACATCTAGTCTAGATATTAATTTGCGAATACATAAATAGACAGACATGTAGGCTAGACAAAAAAAAGAGAAAATTATCTCAAGCTAAAAATATCAGTCTTGACAGGGAAAAAGAAGAAGCCAGTAGGCGAAGGAAGAGTGTGGGAAGAAGCGGGTGGCCGGGCTGTCCGGGTACTGATATACTAGTAGTAGCTCGACTTCTCTCACTAAAACCCCTCTGAAAAATTAGACTCTCTTGAGAGCTTACATGTTTAGCCATATCTAGTTTTTTGATTACGACATTATTGCTATCTTCTAGTGCTCCATTTGTGGCAGACAGTTCGGGTCAAGGCCGCAAGAGGGTCACTTTTGACAGACAGGAATAAACTTGGGGCAACGACTCGTCACCGGTCCGATTGGCAGACAGTTGGTCATAACTTGTCACCTTGAGTTAATTTATAGTAACTCGCTATGCAGGTTAGGTTATCTTCTTGACGTGTCACTTGTTGTTGCCGTTTCCCGGGGTATGGCAAAGGTTATCGGTTTAATAACAGAAATGGTAAAATGTCGCACGATATAGATAATTCCTCAATATAGAGCCATGTGGCGGGCAATGGCGAGTCCACACGAGGTGCAAACAAGGGCTAGTGCAATAGCGGGACGCAACTCCTCCGAGTTTTCTCAACAAGTTATGGTGCTATACACCACTCTAAATTAAAACATGAGCCATCGGCCACAATAGGATGCTAAGATTTGGCCACGCCATAGCTCGGTGTCTTGTGGCATGGATAGCAAGCATTGTACATGTGTTTTGTACCGCACATCGTAGTAGCATCAGATCTCATATGTCCATTTTGAATTCAACGGTTAGACATCAATCAACCCAAAGTCAAGGTCATGTTTTTACCTGAATTTCCATGGTCACTTCACAGGATCTCGCATGTGCGTAGTGCACCCGCTTTATTCTTGCGCTTTCTGTTTTTCCTCCTTGCAATAATCATTTGGACATCGAGTAGAACTAGAGCAGTGTTTCATGTGTATTCACAGCGTGGGACACTCTTAGTAAGCTATCATAAGTACTCTCTCGGTTTATGTCATGCTCTCGTCATCAGACATATGTCAAGTTGTGATGTTCTCAAAGTAAACGAGGCGTGGGACCGTTTTGTCCAGAAAAAAAATCTAATGTTAGTTCTGGTGACCTTTGCTTATACCCAAAGTGTAATCCCATTGTTAAGAGTTGGGATCCCCAATTCCATACACGTCATGATATTAATTAATCTTTCTAGCTCCTAGACACAGGAAATCCGATGAACCTAGAATCTAACAAACCACCATGTTGTGCTGCCTTGGTGTAAAGAAAGCATGGATCATGAGCTTTTGTTTGGTGTGGCACATCCATTTTGTCAAACGAGCTTTTGTTTATCTAGCTTGATTGGTGTCTTTTGGACTAAACAACCACCTAAAAACAAATGGCCAGCTCAATTGGTGAGCCCAGTCTCGGGATGAACTTTGTTTATAGTTGAGGAGCAAGCTTACTCTGACGCTATATCACACACACTACTAAAGAAAACAGAAGGAAAATCATGAAATAAAATAGAAAACAATATGCGATCTCGTGACTAGTTCCAACGGAATACCGGCTAGCTACTCCATCGGTAGAACCTTGCGTTTGAGAACCGTTATGACAATAAAGGCAATGAATGTTACGTCATGAAATACTACCTGTTTTTCTTCTAAATATACTTAAAAATGTTTTTGTTTTTGACAAAACAACCACGCCTAGTTCTCCTTTTTTTTGCATTAAACAACCGCTACAGGCTATTAATCTATTATTGGAGAGAGAGAGAGAGAGAGAGAGAGAGAGAGAGAGAGAGAGATCAAGGATGGTATAATACCTAGATATGAGAAATATCTCAAGATACTACATCATGTGCTCCAAAAGTGAAAATATCAAGCTAGACTGAAAGACACAGTTGTTCTCTTTTACAGCTGTACATCCAGATATTAATTTGTGAATACATAAATAGACATACATGTAGGCTAGACCAAAAAAAAAAGAGAGAGAAATATCTCAAGCTAAAAATATCAGGCTTGACAGGGAAACCCCCCTCGTTCTCTATACAGCTAGCTGTACATTCAGAGAACTAAATAAAACTGTGAAATTCTGGCCGCTTATGTCGATCAATGACACGTCACTCTCAGCTGAGTTGCGCTCCGCTCGTATTCTTAACACCAAAGTCCAAGCACACCTTTGTCTTTCCCTGACCCTTCCAGGAAGCAAAAGACGCCGCCAAGTTGCGCTTTCCGTTCTCAGCAGCAGCAAACCACAAATATCAGCCTCCTATATCCAACTTGCACTTTCTGGACCCCGGCCGGCCTCATATCGGATAAAGCCATGGCGATGCCACTCCACGGGTGCGTGGATCCGAGTCAGCATGGCCAGCAGCGGCGCACGTGGCGGCGAGCGATGAAGCCGACAGGTTAACATCTGCAGATGCTAAAGCGCTTCAGGCGCAACTGGGCGTTTTTAGGCATTTGATTGTGTGGCTGGAGTTAGCTCACAGCCTTTGGTTGGGCGTCTAATCCAACCTCAGGAGTGTGCGATTCTGCTTGGCGTGTTGGTCCTTGGTGGTAGCTAGCGAGTTAGTGACAGCAGCTTCTCTGTCTGCTCGGCGCGTTGGTGGTCAAGGGCGCGCACAACTGACACTGGATTAGACCGAAAGAATCAACTGAGATTAAGGTACCGTGTATGTGGCGTAATGGAATGGTGACGAGTCGACTGACAAGATGGGAGTGCGAGGGTGTTCATCATGTATGCGTTTGCCGGTCGTATGCACTCACCATTCTCCGAGCGAGGCGTAATGGAGACGGAGCTCCATTTTTTAAAATGAACGCTTTTATTACTTAACAGTAAAGTTTACACACGGCCTCTGCATAGTTAGGATGCACACAGCCGATCAACCACAGAGTCTCAGACGAAAGCAATTTAAACGTAATTATAAAAAATTGTAAATCAAAACACACTTCTCCAAACTAGCTAAGGAAGATCTATCCGCAGCGATTGCTGCCATCCATGCCGGAAGAAGATATCCCGCGCCGTATCCTCCAATCGCCTACAGCCCTCCGCAAACAAGTTGCGGAACTCCATACGTTGTAGAGAAGTCCATGATCGGAGGACAGTCGTGGCTCGATAGATAACCTGCAAGGGAGAAGATACAACGTTATCAAAAATCTTGTCATTCCTACATAGCCAAAGCGACCAAATAATGATAAGCGCTTCCACCCTAAATAAAGTCTCATATTTATTCTCAATCTCATTCATCCAGTTGCCAAATACATTGACTACCGATCGAGGATGAGATAAATCAGAGGCTATTTGGATGATTGACCATATAGCACGAGCAAATTTACAATGGAAGAATAAATGGCGTATTGTCTCATTCTGGTGACAAAATACGCATTCAGTGCTATCATGCCAATTCCTCCTAACAAGATTATCTTTTGTGAGAATCATCCTTTTACGGAGATACCAAGCGAATATCTTCGTTTTAAGGGGTATCCTCATCTTCCAAATTTTACTATTGTCATCGACTGGAATATTAGGTTGGATCAAAACTTTATAAAATGAATCAACGGAAAATTTACCACTATGTAGTAATTTCCATTTGAATTCGTCCATGCCCTCAGATAACTGTATCCTGGATAATCTTACTAAAAGATTATTCCAAGACACCAGTCTAGGACCTAAGAGGCTTCTTCTAAAAGACACATTAGGAGGATTGGTTTCCATTACCTCAGCGAGAGTATCCCCTTTGTGCCTAACGATCGAATATAGAGCTGGATATTGTTTACGAAGAGAATTTTGGCCAAGCCATTTATCTTCCCAGAACCTAATCTGTGAACCATCCTTAATATTAAAATTACCAAACCGGAAGAATAGCTTTTTGGAAGGAAACTGCTAGGCGTCCCCCGGACGATGGGAGAGCTCCCATCGTCCTGCTTCCCGTGCTGACACATGTCCATTTGCTGCAAAACATCCCGCATTTGCTGCATATGTCCTCGTTTTTGCTTCCGAAGCAAAAAAACGGTTCGTTTTAGAAATAGAACGTCTCGCCGGAGACCTCACCGGAGACCTCGCCGGAGACCATGCAGCAAAAAAATTGTGCTAATGCAGCAAAACCGTCTTCGCCGGAGACATCGTCGGAAACAACTCGTTGATGACCCTCGCCGGAGACCATGCGGCAAAAAAAAATTTCGGCGAAGTCGGTTTTGCTGCATTAGCATAATTTTTTTGCTGCATGATCTCCGGCGAGACGTTCTATTTCTAAAACGAACCGTTTTTTTTGCTTCGGAAGCAAAAGCGGGGACATATGTAGCAAAAGCGGACGGTTTTGCAGCAAAAATGAAATTTGGGGCGATTTTAGGGGAGGAGGACGATGGAAACCCCCAATCGTCCGGGGGATCCATATCATTTTCCTTTTTGGAAGCCATTAGCCCAGCCCAAAAGTGTGAAGCACCTGATTTCCAAACCATTTTAGACACCGCTTTTGAGCCAACATATTTCCTCCATAAAATGGTTTGTCAGACCCCTTCTTCGGTAAGAAGTTTGAATAACCATTTACCCAGTAATGCGGTGTTTTTGACTTTTAAATCATGTATGCCTAATCCACCATATTCTTTGGGTTGGCAAACGACATTCCATTTGGCCAGTCAATATTTCTTCTTCTCACTATCCCCCTGCCAAAAGAATCTTGAGCGGAAATAGTCCATTTTTGACAAGACACCTTTTGGTAACTAAAAGAATTAGATTATATACAGTGCCATGTTGGTGAGTACTGAATTAATGAGTACCAGTCTTCTACCAAAGGATAGCAACTTATCTTTCCAACTATTAAGACGTTTCTGAAGTCTTTCCTCAACGAGTTTCCATTCAGCAATCGTGAGACGTCGATAATGTATCGGTATTCCCAGATAATTGATTGGAAAATGCCCCTGACCACAGCCAAAGAGATCGGCATACAGGTGGGCCTCGTCTTTAGCCTCGCCAAAACAATACAAGTCACTCTTATGAAAGTTTATTTTCAATCCAAAGAGCTGCTCAAATGCGGATGATATTAATTTCAGACTCTTCGCTTTCTCCAGATCATGTTCCATAAATAGTATTGTATCATTGGCGTATTGAAGAATAGATAGTCCACCATCAACAAGATGTGGAACCAATCCTTTAATTTAGTCATCAGCATTTGCTCTCTCAATAAGGATAGCCAACATATCTGCCACTATATTAAATAGTATAGGCGATAGTGGATCCCCTTGTCGCAGTCCTTTTTGGTTTGGAAGTAATTACCTGTGTCATCATTGACATTTATGGCAACACTTCCACCATACATAAAAGACTGTATGAGAGCACACCACTCTTCTGAAAAACCTTTCATACGGAGTGTTTGCTGTAGGAAAGACCAATTAACTTTATCATATGTCTTCTTAAAGTCAATCTTGAACAATACATCATTTAGTTTTTTTGAGTGCAGTTCATGTATCGTTTCATGCAGGGTTACAACTCCATCTAAGATGTTTCTTTCTTGCATGAAAGCAGTTTGAGAGGGCGAACAACATGATCAGCCACTGAATTCAGTCTAATCGTAGCAACCTTTGTAAAAAAATTAAAACTAACGTTAAGAAGGCAGATTGGACGATATTGTTGTATACGTTCTGTGTTATTAACCTTAGGTAGTAAAATTATGTTGCCAAAATTTAACCTGAAAAGGTCCAGCTGACCAACTTGCAAAAACTCAAACAAGCACATCAAATCCATGGAGCTTGGTAATTCAAACTTCAACACAAATTCAAATTTGAAGATTCAAAAAATAGGGGGAAAATACCGGCATGTAGGTAATGTTATACACTATACGTGAGAGCCAAAACATTGGGTAGAAATACATTGTATTTTGGTCTCAGCAAAAAAGTGAAATTTTTAGATCTGAGATGTGAATAGTACACATACGGAATTTGACAAATTTGTCTTTTTTCTGTGCAAAAAATAAGGGGGCTTTAAATGAAACTTTGCTGACGTGTAGCGCGGAACATTGGAGGAGAGAGATAACGAGTGGCGTGTCGCTCGCGCGCTGACACCGCAGATGATCCCACAGCTTCATTAAGAAACTTGATTTTGCTACATCATTATGTACTTACAACACGCACACACAACAAAGGAAGAGCATGAACCAAAAAGCATACATCACAAACTTCAGGACAGAAGAAATTACTCCACCTTTTGACTCTACCTAAACTGATCAAAGACCAGATACAATCGTTCCTGACGAAGATTGTCCACTTGCTACTATTCTTTGACATATGGCGCCCAGCCTTTCGATCGGTTGAAGCCTTCTTGAAGCATCATCTTCAGGACTGTAGTGCTTCGCTGCGGCACCTTTTGTACTTTGGGTATCTGCAGTTCGCCCGAATAATCAATCCAGTGAAAATTTTAAAAAGTAATACTGTATTAGTAGGGTCATTATGCAAGACGTTGTCAAAGCAAGCTCTATTTCTCGGTTTCATATTGCTCAGAAAATTTCAGCTTGACATATTTTAGCTGCACTTTTTTCAGGACCCTAAAACTTAAGAACCCAGACTCCCAAAATATAGATTGAAACAGGTTGAGCCTGGGAATCAAAAGTGTTGGATTAGCTTTGGATCTGCTAGTCTAGGTACTCACGGTAGTAACTGTACTGTACGAGCTATTGCATCTGAGAGGGAGAGAGAGAGAGAGGAGAAAACCACCTGCGCCCTGGCTCGACATGCATGAGCCAGAGGGGATGCCGGAGCTAGCCCCGGAGCTAGTGCCGGTGTCAGTAGCCATGGGAGAAGGGCGACGACGTGGGTGTGCGATGGTGGCGGCGCTTTCCGTTGGCTCGCGCTAACCCTAGATCGGTAGGGGTGTAGGTGGGGTGATTGGCACAACGGCGAACCTCGTGACATGTATTGCCGATACCCCACCTCTTTATATAGCGCGGCGATAGGGGCCCACCCACCAGATGAGGTTGGGGCGTCCCCGATCAGGGCGCGGATAAGGGACTCGTTCGGGTCGTTGGGCTCGAACGGGAGAGATCTATCTAACATTCTCCCCCTTGATCTCGACTTTACTTTTAACTTTGTACTTTACTCGTTTCATCACGGATCGGTACATAGAACATGTTTTATCGTTTCAGCTCAATTGCTGATAGAATCAGACAGCCACTACATACTTTTCCATTTTGAAACAAATCCTGCTACTTTTGGGCCTTTGTAGTCCAGAAATCATAGGCTTTCCATTAAACTCATGCCGGCTATGTGTTTCTTGAACACATTGGGTGGTAAGCCTTTCGTTAGCGGATCCGCAAGCATATCCTTTGTCCTTATATGCTCGAGACTTATAGATTGATCCTGGACTTTGTCCTTCACAATATAATACTTTATATCTATTGACTTTGTAGCATTACTCGACTTGTTGTTGTGAGCATAGAATACTGCGGACTCGTTGTCACAGTACATCTTTAGTGGCCTGCTGATGCAGTCTACCACTTTCAAGTCGGGTAGAAATGGCCTCATAACATGCTATAATTTTTGCATACATCATAGATGATGCAACTATCGACTATTTGACGCTTCTCCACGAAATAGCACCTCCTGCGAGAGTAAAGACATATCCTGCCGTGGACTTTCTGTCGTCTTTATCTCCCGCAAAATCCGTATCTGAATATCCTTTTATCTCTAGGGAATCAGATCTTTTATATGTCAGCATGAGGCCTTTTATACCTTGCACATAACACAAAGCTTTCTTTACCATCTTCCAGTGCTTTGTGCCTGGATTCTCTTGATATCTACCGAGTATCTCGGTGATAAAAGCTAAGTCAGGGCGAGTGCACACTTGTGCATACTGTAAGCTTCCAACGGCCGAAGCATATGGTACTGACTTCATTTGATCGATCTCATATTGGTTCTTTGGACATTGGACTTTTCCAAAACTATCGCCCTTGACTATGGGAGCAGGTGTTGCATTACTCGCATGCATATTGTATTTCTTTAGAATCTTTTCACAATATGCTTTCTGCGACAGCCCTAACACTCCGTTCTTTCTATCTCGGTGAATTTCTATGTCCAAAACATAGGAAGCTTCACCAAGGTCTTTCATGTCAAAATTTGAAGACAAGAACTTCTTTGTTTCTAGTAGTAGACTGACATCGCTGCTAGCAAGCAAAATGTCATCCACATACAGAATTAGGAAAATATGTTTCCCACTTTTAAACTTTGCATAAATGCAGTTGTCCTCGACATTCTCTTTGAATCCAAATCTTTTAATTGTATCATTAAACTTTAAATACCACTGCCTAGAGGCTTGCTTTAACCCATAAATGGATTTCTTTAGGCGGCATCCCATATGTTCCTTCCCCTCCATGAAAAAACCCTTGGGTTGTTTCATGTAAACATTTTCTTCTAAATCTCCATTTAGAAATGCGTCTTAACATCCATTTGATGCAACTCTAAATCAAAATGTGCAACTAGTGCCATTATGATTCTGAAGGAGTCCTTACATGAGAGCGGAGAAAAAGTCTCATTGTAATCTACCCCTTCTCTTTGCGTAAAGCCTTTTGCCACAAGTCTAGCTTTGTACTTTTCTACATTCCCATTGGAGTCATACTTTGTTTTGTAGACCCATTTGCATCCTACTGTTTTGGGTCCTTTAGGAATTTCCTCTAAGTCCCAAACATTGTTGGAACTCATCGATTTCATTTCATCTTCCATTGCCTCCACCCACTTGGCTGAGTGAGGGCTTCTCATGGCTTCTTCATATGAGGTAGGATCGTCCTCCATATGAAATGTTTATGTGTTGTAGACTTTGTAAATTTCTTTGGAAATGGCTGGTCTTCGTTCTCTTTTAGATCTTCTGAGTTCATTAGACTCTTGCTCATTTCGTGTCTCAGGTTCTGGCACATTTTCAATATGTGGCTGTTCTGACTCCCTTTCATGCTCAACAGTGGGTTCAGGTGGCTCCTGATGGACAGGTTCCGAACCTTCTCCCATTGTTGTCACGTGGAGTCACAACAGGTGTCGGCACCACAATCTCAGGGGTTGTAAATGGTGGCACAACAGGTAGTGAGAAAAATGGCTCCTGAGTCATAGGATTAGGTGCATGCACCTGTAGGGGTTCGTAGCATGGAAAACAAAAAATTTCTACCGCATACAAACAAACAAGCCAAGATCTATCTACTAGATTGTAGCAACGAGTCGATGGAATAACTCACCCTCGAAGATTCCAAAGT
This sequence comes from Avena insularis, assembly GCA_023614405.1. Classification (NCBI taxonomy): domain Eukaryota; kingdom Viridiplantae; phylum Streptophyta; class Magnoliopsida; order Poales; family Poaceae; genus Avena; species Avena insularis. The sequence continues at coordinate 450,911,494 of CM042685.1, forward strand.
GTTTAACGAGAGCAGATTCTCGTGGGTGATGTAGTCGTACTCTTTCCGATCTCAAGATCGCGTAGACGATCCTTCCGGCAGCGTTCGCAGCGCGCTCATGATCGGTCACACGTTCGATTGACGAAGACCTTCCTCTCCTTGTTCCAGCAGCGGAGGTTGTAGCACTCTCCTCGCGATTCGGCAAAGACAACGGCGTGGTACAGGAAGTAGAGGGAAATCCTTGAGGGCTTCGCCTTAAGCCGTGCAGTATGGTGGAGCTTATGAGAGAGGCTATTAGTGGTCTAGTAATTAGACACACCAATTAGAAGGCTCTAAACCAATTAGAAGGCTCTAAACCGAATAGCTCTAAACCGGGGTCTAGATCTAGGGTTTAGTTTAGAGGATAGGAAAACTTGTGTGTATAGGAGGGGAGCCCTGCCCCTCCTTATATAGGTGGGAGGGCTGGCCGGCCAAGGGGAGGAGTTCCTCCCCAACTCGGCCTAGGGAGGTGCGCCGGCCAAGGGGAGGAACCCTCCTCCAACTCGGCCTCCACCTCTCCTCCTCTTTTCCCACTTCCCAAAACTGCCGTTTGACTTTCAAATTGGCCGTTTGACTTTTCAATTTAGGATTTAAATAAATCCTTTATTTGGGACAGCAAGAACACTTAGTACATGATGCAATCATTCCAATATGTAATGACACACTCATGTACCCTTCCCCCTCCGCAGTGCCGGACATTCCGGGACCTTCTAGAATGTTCCCGATGAAAACACCGGAACCATTCCCCAACTCCGAAACGGAACTTTCCTTATATGAATCTTATTCTCCGGACCATTCCGGATCTCCTCGTGATATCCCGGATCCCATCCGAGACTCCGAACAACATTCGGTCTCTTTCTCATAATACCATAACTACTCAAAACAACGTCGAATCCTTAAGTGTGTCTCCCTACGGTTCGTGAATTATGCAGACATGATCGAGACACTTCTCCGAACAATAACCAATAGAGGAATCTGGAAATTCATATGGCTCCCACATATTTCTACGATTACTTTGCGATCGAATGAACCACTTACATACGATACCAATTTCCCTTTGTCTCACGATATGTTACTTATCCGAGGTTATGATCGTCAGTATCTCTGCATACCTAGTTCATCCTCGTTACTGACAAGTACTCTTTTCTCGTTCCCGTGATATGTGATCCCTTGTGACCAAGTCACATGCTTGCAAGCTAATTGGATGACATTTCACCGAGAGGGCCCAGAGAATATCTATCCGTCATGTGGATGGACAAATCCCACTCTTGATCCATGTGTTTCAACCAATACTTTCCAACACTCAATGCCACCTTTATAGCCACCTGTTACGGTGTGGTGTTTGATGACATCAAAGCATCCATCCAAGAAAGGTGATATGCATGATCTCATGGTCGAAGGAATTAGGTTACTATGTATCAGAAAGCATATAGCAATTGAACTATTGAAATGACTTGATCTTTATGCTACGCTTATCTATAGGAGTATGTCCACCATATCATTCTCCTAACGATATGATCTTGTTGTTGATAACATCTCAATGTTCATGATAGAAACCACAATCATCAATTAACCAACAAGCTAGTGAAGTATAGAGGCTATACTAGGGACTTCAAATTAAGTTTACAATTCACACAAGTATTAATGGTTTCCTTGTTAATACTATTATAGCATGAATATAAACATTTATCATAAACACAAAGATATATAATAATAACTATATTTATTATTGCCTCTAGGGCATATCTCCAATATCTCCCACTTGCACTAGAGTCATCTAATCTAGATTACATGGTAATATACCGAACACCCATGGCAGTTTGGTGTTGGTCATGTTTTGCCCTCGGAGAGGTTTAGTCAACGGATCCGCCACATTCAGATCTGTGTACTTTGCAAATCTTTATATCCCCATCCCGGATATGTTCTCGAATAGCGTGAAAACGCAGCTTGATATGCTTCAGCTTCTTGTGTGACCTTGGTTCTTGCGCATTGGCTATGGCGCCCATGTTATCACAAGAGATAGACATTGGGTCCAGCGACTTGGAACCACACCCAGCTGTAATGAACTCTTTCATCCATATCGCTTCTTGTGAAGCCCGGAAGCAACCATGTATTCCGATTCAGTTGAAGATCTCGCCACAACGCTTTTTGCACTCCTCCAGCTAATCGCTGCACCATTCAAAATAAATACGTATCAGATTGTGATTTAGAATCATCCGGATCGGTGTTCCAACTAGCATCGGTGTAACCATTAACAACGAAATGTTCATCACCTCCATAAGAAAGAACCATATCCTTAGTTCTTCTCAAGTACTTAAGGATGTTTTTGATCATTGTCCAATGATCCACTCGGATCACTTTGATATCTGCTAGTTAGACTAACAAAGATATGCGATGTCGGGTCTAGTACATAGCATGGCATACATTAGAGATCCTATGGCTGAGGCATAGGAGTCTTACTCATCCTTTCTCTATCTTCTGCCGATGTCGGACTTTGAGTTTTACTCAAGGTCGATTAAGCAACATGGGCAAGAACCCTTTCTTGCTATCTTCCATTCCAAACCTCTTTAGAACTTTGTCCAAATATGTACTTTGTGACAATGATATTTGGCGTTTCGATCTATCTCTATAAATCTTTATGCCTAATATGTAAGCTGCTTCGCCAAGATCCTTCATTGAAAAACTATTATTCAAATACTCTTTGACACTATTAAGAAGGTCTACATCATTCCCAATCAACAATATGTCATCCACATACAGATTAAGAATGCTACAGAGCTCCCACTCACTTTCTTGTAGATACAAGCTTCTCCATAAGTTTGTATAAAACCAAAACTTTTGATTACCTTATCAAAACATTGATTCCAACTTCGGGATGCTTGCTTCAATCCATAGTTGGACCGTTGAAGCTTGCATACCTTGTTAGCATCTTTAGGATCGACAAAACCTTTGGGTTGCATCATATACAACTCTTCATCAATGTCTCAATTGAGGAATGCTGTTTTGACATCCATCTGCCATATCTCATAATCATAATATGCAGCGATTGCTAACATAATCCTCACAGACTTTAGCTTCGCTACCGGTGAGAAAGTCTCATCGTAGTCAACTCCTTGAATTTGTCGAAACCCTTTTGCGACAAGTCGAGCTTTATAGATGAACATTACCATCAACATCTGCTTTTCTTCTTGAAAATCCATTTGTTCTCGACAGCCTTCCGGCCATCCTAAGAAGTCCACCAAAGTCCATACTTGGTTTTCGTACATGGATCCAATCTCGGATTTCATGGCTTCTTGCCATTTATTGGAATCTGGGCTCATCATCGCTTCCTCATATGTCTCGGGGTCATCGGTGTTGTCCACCACCATGACATTCATAACGGAATCATACCAATCTGGAGTGGTACGAATTCTCGTTGACCTCCGAGGCTCTGTAGCAACCTCAACCGAAGTTTCATGATCACCATCATTAGCTTCCTCTCTTATTGGTGCAGGCACCACAGGAACTTCTACCGGTGCTGCGCTACTCGCAATTTCGAGAGAAGGTTCGACAACCTCGTCGAGTTCTACTTTTCTTCTAGTCACTTCTTTCGAGAGAAATTCCTTCTCTAGAAAGGATCCATTCTTGGCAACGAAGATTTTGCCTTCGGATCTATGATAGAAGGTATACCCAATAGTTTTCTTCGGGTATCCTATGAAGACGCATTTTTCCGCTTTGGGTTCAAGCTTGTCCGGCTGTAACTTCTTTACATAGGCTTCGCATCCCCAAACTTTAAGGAACGACAATTTAGGTTTCTTCCCAAACCATAATTCATATGGTGTCGTTTCAACGGATTTAGACGGTGCCCTATTTAAAGTGAATGCAGCTGTTTCTAATGCATAACCCCAAAATGATAGTGGTAAATCTGTAAGAGACATCATAGAATGAACCATATCTAAGAGAGTTCGATTACGACGTTCAGACACACCATTACGCTGTGGTGTTCCCGGCGGTGTCAACTGCGAAAGTATTCCACATTTCTTCAAATGCTCGCCAAACTCGTAACTTAGATATTCACCTCCACGATCAGAACGTAGAAATTTAATCTTCTTGTTACGTTGATTCTCTACCTCACTTTGAAACTCCTTAAACTTCTCGAAAGTTTCGGACTTATGTTTCATGAAATAGATATACCCATATCTACTCAAATCATCCGTGAAGGTAAGAACATAACGATAACCACTGCGCGATGCTACACTCATTGGACCACATACATCGGTATGTATGATTTCCAATAAGTCTGTAGCTCGCTCCATCATACCAGAAAATGGAGTCTTAGTCATTTTACCCATCAGACATGCTTCGCATCTTTCAAGTGATTCAAAATCAAGTGATTCAAGAAGTCCATCGGAATGGAGTTTCTTCATACGCTTCACTCCAATGTGACCAAGACGACAGTGCCACATATAGGTCGAGTTATCGCTTGATTTCAATCGTTTAGCCTCAATGTTATTAATATGTGTATTTCTACTATCGAGATTCAACAAGAATAGACCATCTATCAAAGGTGCATGTGCGTAAAACATATTACTCATATAAATCGAACAACCATTATTCTCGGATTTAAACAAGTAACCGTCTCGCAATAAACAAGATCCAGATATAATGTTCATGCTTAACGCAGGCACCAAATAACAATTATTTAAGTATAAAACTAATCCCGATGGTAGATGAAGAGGTAGCGTTGAATCGCGATCACATCAACCTTTGATCCGCTTTCTACGGCGCATCGTCACCTCGTTCTTCACTAGCTTCCGTTTATTCGCAGCTCCTGCTTCGAGTTACAAATATGAGCAACCGAACCAAAGATCAAATACCCAGGCACTACTACGAGTACTAGTGAGATACACATCAATAACATGTATATCAGATATACCTTTCTTCTTGATGTTGCCGTTCTTCAAATCCGCCAAGTACCTTGGGCAATTCCGCTTCCAGTGACCTTCTCCCTTGCAAAGAAAGCACTCGGTTTCGCTTAGGTCCAGCGTTGGTCTTCTTCGTAGTCGTGGTAACGTTCTTCCCTCCCTTCTTGAAGTGTACCTTTTGCTTAGACTTGCCTTTCTTGAATTTGGTGGTCTTATTGACCATCATCACTTGGTGCTCTTTCTTGATCTCCACTTCGCAGATTTTAACATAGCAAATAGTTACAGCAACTCTTTGTTCATGTTCTCGCATGTTGTAGTTCATCACAAAGTTCTTGTAACTTGGTGGTAGTGATTGGAGGATGCGTAAACTCCCAAAGTATTAGGAATCACTATACCCAAACTTTGAAGTTTATTTGCGCCTGCACATCTTAAGCACATGCTCACCGACGGAGCTACCCTCTTCCATCTTGCGCTTAAAGAACTTTTGAAGCTTCATAACTTTCAATTGCCGCATGAGTCTCAAAGATTAATTTGAGATCCTCGACAATATCATATGGATCGACTCTTCAAACCTTTTCTCAAGCTCGATTCTAAACCATACAAGATAGCACATCGAACTATGGAGTACCGATTCTTCCGAGCGAGGTAAACATTCTTTACTTCATCGGTAGCATCACCGCAGTGGGTCACCTAGCGGTGCATCCGATTACATAGGTCAAATTACCACCGTGAGGACAATCCTCAAATTGCGGAACCAATCCGAAGTTGCTTCCATTGTTTTCAACTTTTCTTTCTCTAGGAACGCATTAAAATTGATGGTAGGGGCTGCCATTGATCTACAACATATTTGCAATAGTTTAGACTAAGTTTATGACAAATTGAGTTCAAATTAATTAATGAAATTAAACTAGGTGAACTCCCACTCAAAACAACATCCCTCACATTGTTTTAGTGATCACACGAACCAAATCCACTACATCAACACCGATCATCACGAGAGTTGATATAGTTTCAATGGCGAACAATCATCATGTTCATCATATCTACTATATGATTCATGCTTTACCTTCGGCGATCCGTGTTCCCGAGGCCATGTCCGTACATGCTAGGCTCGTCAAGATCAAACCTTAGCTACCGCATAAGCAAATCTGGCTTGCTTACGTTGTATTCACCCGGAATCAAAGACACCCGATCATCACGTGGTGCTTCAAGCAGCAAGCTTTGGCAACGGTGCATACTAAGGGTGAACACTTTAGAACTTGAAATTTATGTGCATGAGGGATCATCTTATAATGCTACCGTCGTCTACTAAGCAATACAAGATGCATAAAGGATTAACATCACATGCAATTCATAATATGTGATATGATATGGCCTTTCTTCTTTGTGCTTCCGATCTCCATCTTCAAGCACGAACATGATCTCCATCATCACCGGCATAGCATCAAGGTCAATGACGCTTCTTCATGGTTGTCGTCCACCAGCTTCAACTATTACAACTATTTTGAATAGACACGCAGGTCTTAACAGAAATTAAAGACAACCATATGGCTCACGCGGTTGCCAACTTACAATAAGGATCATTGCATACATCAAATATAATCACAATCATGGCCATATCACATCATCAGACACCCTCGCAAAACAAAGTTAGACGCCTACTTTCTTTGCATATTTTACGTGGTTTGGGGCTTTCAATAAGTGTCGTTCTAACTTACGAACAAGAACCACAACATTGATACTAGCATTGTTGATCACCTGTTGTAAATTGGATCTTTACTATGCTAGGAGAAATAGGCACCCGCAAAGCCACTTATGCAATATAAATTGCATGTCAAGCGTGGAACAAGTCTCATGAACGATGTCATGTAAGGTTAGCCCGGGCCGCTTCATCCCAACATACCGCAAGATGCAAAGTACACAAAAAGCAATCTACAATAAAAGCATCAACGCCCACAATGACCATTGTGTTCTACTCGGCAACAGATCTACATATAGACACGGCTCGATACCCTTTGTAGGGGTTCGTAGCATGGAAAACAAAAATTTTCTACCGCATACAAACAAACAAGCCAAGATCTATCTACTAGATTGTAGCAACGAGTCGATGGAATAACTCACCCTCGAAGATTCCAAAGTGTTTAACGAGAGCAGATTCTCGTGGGTGATGTAGTCGTACTCTTTCCGATCTCAAGATCGCAGAGACGATCCTTCCGCGCTGCGTTCCGCAGCGCTCCTCAATGGTCACACGTTCGTACTGACGAAGACCTTCCTCTCCCTTGTTCCAAGAGGCTGGAGGTTGTAGCACTCTCCTCAAGACAACGGCGTGGTACCCAGGAAGTAGAGGAAATCCCAGGCTTCGCCTTAAGCCGGTGCGAGTATGGTGGAGCTTATGAGAGAGGCTATTAGTGGTCTAGTAATTAGACACACCAATTAGAAGGCTCTAAACCAATTAGAAGGCTCTAAACCAATTAGCTCTAAACGGGGGTCTAGATCTAGGGTTTAGTTTAGAGGATAGGAAAACTTGTGTGTAGGAGGGAGCCCTGCCTCCTTATATAGGTGGAGGGCTGGCCAAGGGAGGAGTTCCTCCCAACTCGGCCTAGGGAGGTGCGCCGCCAAGGGAGGAACCCTCCTCCAACTCGGCCTCCACCTCTCCTCCTCTTTCCCACTTCCCAAAGCTGCCGTTTGACTTTCAAATTGGCCGTTTGACTTTTCAATTTAGGATTTAAATAAATCCTTTATTTGGGACAGCAAGAACACTTAGTACATGATGCAATCATTCCAATATGTAATGACACACTCATGTACCCTTCCCCTCATGATCTTGGGACATTCCGGGACCTTCTAGAATGTTCCCATGAAAACACCGAACCATTCCCCAACTCAAACGGAACTTTCCTTATATGAATCTTATTCTCCGGACCATTCCGGATCTCCTCGTGATATCCCGGATCCCATCCGAGACTCGAACAACATTCGGTCTCTTTCTCATAATACCATAACTACTCAAAACAACGTCGAATCCTTAAGTGTGTCTCCTACGGTTCGTGAATTATGCGACATGATCGAGACACTTCTAACAATAACCAATAGAGGAATCTGGAAATTCATATGGCTCCCACATATTTCTACGATTACTTTGCGATCGAATGAACCACTTACATACGATACCAATTTCCCTTTGTCTCACGATATGTTACTTATCCGAGGTTATGATCGTCAGTATCTCTGCATACCTAGTTCATCCTCGTTACTGACAAGTACTCTTTTCTCGTTCCCGTGATATGTGATCCCTTGTGACCAAGTCACATGCTTGCAAGCTAATTGGATGACATTTCACCGAGAGGGCCCAGAGAATATCTATCCGTCATGTGGATGGACAAATCCCACTCTTGATCCATGTGTTTCAACCAATACTTTCCGAACACTCAATGCCACCTTTATAGCCACCCTGTTACGGTGTGGTGTTTGATGACATCAAAGCATCCATCCAGTAAAGGTGATATGCATGATCTCATGGTCGAAGGAATTAGGTTACTATGTATCAGAAAGCATATAGCAATTGAACTATTGAAATGACTTGATCTTTATGCTACGCTTATCTATAGGAGTATGTCCACCATATCATTCTCCTAACGATATGATCTTGTTGTTGATAACATCTCAATGTTCATGATAGGGAAACCACAATCATCAATCAACCAACAAGCTAGTGAAGTATAGAGGCTATACTAGGGACTTCAAATTAAGTTTACAATTCACACAAGTATTAATGGTTTCCTTGTTAATACTATTATAGCATGAATATAAACATTTATCATAAACACAAAGATATATAATAATAACTACATTTATTATTGCCTCTAGGGCATATCTCCAACAGCACCCTCTTCTCCTCAAGATCAATTGTTCGAGCTCCCATGCTCCCCCTCATCAATTTGTCCTCCAAGAAGACTGCATGTCTCGTTTCTACAAACTTTATGTATCTGTCAGGACAGTACAAACGATAACCTTTTGATTTATCTGGATAGCCAATGAAGTGGCAAGACACTGTTTTGGGGTCTAACTTTGCAATGTTTGGATTGAAAACTTTTGCCTCAGCTGGGCTCCCCCAAAACCTCAAGTGGTGCAGAGAGGGGACTCTGCCTGTCCACAATTCAGACGGTGTTTTGGGCACCGACTTACTTGGTACTATGTTGAGAATGTGAATGGCGGTTTTAAGCGCCTCCATCCACAATCCCAATGGGAGGGTGAAATAGCTCATCATGCTGCGCACCATATCCATAAGGGTACGGTTACGCCTTTCAGCTACTCCATTTTGGTGAGGTTCACTCGGCATAGAATACTGGGCGGCTATTCCATTTTCCTGTAGGAACCTTGCAAAAGGTCTTGGTACTTGACCATATGGAGTATGTCGACCGTAGTACTCCCCCCACGGTCAGACCGGACTATTTTAATTCTTTTATCATGCTGATTTTCAACTTCAGCTTTGAAAATTTTAAATTTATCCAATGCTTTAGATCTTCCTTTAATTGGATAAATGTAACCATACCGTGAGTAATCATTCGTGAATGTTATGAATGAATCATAACCATCCACACTTTTCACATGAAACGGTCCACAAATATCAGTGTGGATGATTTCTAGTGTTGCTATACTTCGGTTTGTACCCTTTTTAATTTGCTTTACATACTTTCCTTTGATGCAATCTGTGCATTGCTCGATGTCTGAGAACTCTAACGGAGGAAGAATGTCATTTTTAACGAGGCTTTCTACTCTTCCCCTCGAAATATGGCCTAATCTGTAGTGCCATAACTTCGATGAGTCAAGAGTTCGCTTTCTTTTCTTTTGTTCTTTGCTTGACAAGGGAACTTGTTCATTCACATCACACACAGAAAACACTTTCTCATGCAAGGATAATAAATAAAGCCTGTCATGTAGTGAAGCAACACCCACACAAGTATCTTTCAACCAAATGGCACATTTGCCATGTCCAAAATAACACTCATACATGTCTTTATCCAGGCACAACAAACTTATTAAGTTTCTATGGATGGAAGGAACAAATAAAACATCCTTAAGCAGAAGAGTAAAGCCATCAGCTAGCTCCAGAGGAATGTCGCCAACAGCCTCCACTTCTGCTTGAATCCCATTCGCGACTTCAATGAGTCTTTCTCTTCTTGGCAAAGTCCTTTTCGAATGGAATCCCTGTAAAGAGTTGGCAACATGAACAGTTGCACCAGAGTTAATCCACCAAGTAGATTTATAAAACTTTTCATACAAGGATTCATTTACAAAAGAGACTATATCTTTACCGTTCTTTGCCATTATGGACTTTAGCCATATTAGGCAATCCTTTTTGAAGTGGCCAGCCTTTTTGCAATGGTGGCACTGGTCTTTGTCCCAGGGAGAGATTGCTGATACCGATGCTAGTGCTGTAGGGGGCCCTTGCCATGTGGCTTGGAAGGGGAGGTATCATGGTTGCTGTTGGTGAAGTTCCTCTTCCCGTTGTCCTTCACGTAGTTCAAAGAACCACCATGAATGAACTTAAGTCTTTCTTCCCTTTGAGAACACATCTCTGTGGTCTTTTCAATGTCCCACTTTTCAGGGGACATGTTATAGTTGATGACAAAGTTCTCGAGATGTTGGGGAAGAGAGGCCATGACAAGATGCACCAGTAGAGCATGCTTGAGCTCGAGGTCCGCATCCATGGGCTTTAACTTAGCCTCCATGTTGGACATCCTCAAGATGTGCTCTCTAATGCCATGTGGCCCTCTCGTATAATTTTCTGTCACCAGCTGTTTTAGCAGCTGGGTTGCATACATCTTTTAAACTGGCTCTTTATCTTTGCAAGGTACTCACCAACAGAGGCACACTCTTCGATTGAGCCTACTATTGCATTCTCAATCGTATTCTTGACAAAAGCCAAGCACTTTTTATTTGCATTGAGCCACTTTTGGTTATCTATTGAGTAGGCCAGCTCCAATGGAGCATGGTCTCTCTTTCTCTTTTCCCATGCAACACTTTCCTCAGTATCACCCCTCACTGGGTCCTCAGGCTTGACTGTTTGTTTGGTTTCAACCACCCAGTCAACCTCGGCGCAGACAAAGGCCAGATCAACCTTTTTCCTCCCCTCATAATAGTTATCTCCTCTGGGCAGGGGAATGTCCTTCAGGCAGCTCATGAGGTTGAGACCTCCTGAAAACCACAAAATATGTGAGACAACCAGAAACAACTGTATGCATTAATCCAACGTTGGTATAAATTAAGCATGCAATTGTTTGTGCCATTTAAATTATATCACCGTTGGATAAAGATAAAATTAAATGCATCTTTAATACATAATAAAAGGGATCATGATCATGTTTATTAATAACGTTGGTCAATTAATAACATGAAGCATAATCAACTTTAAAACATTTAATCACATCTTTTAAAACAAAAATTTAATACACTTTATTGCATTCTAGCAATTTAAATCAACTATTTGCAGCGGAAACATCATTACAACAATCATAAAACTTTAAACTTTACAGAAAACAATATGCTTTTATTGGATTCTCTAAACAAATATTCATTGGAATGAAATGAATAGAGAAAACTATACAAATTTTCATCAAAAACTTGATAAAAAATATCAAAAATAGCATCTGTGGAATAAAAAACAGAAAAATCACTGCAGACGGCCTCTGGGCCATTTCACGAGCGCTAGTGGGCAAGGATGCCATGTCGCTGTCGCTATCTGCCGCCGCCAGTAGTACGCCAACAAAGCCCTTCGCCGCCGCCCGCCTCGCTAATGCCGCTTGGCGTGTTGCACGCCACGCCAGCCGCTTAGCGCCCAGCCACCGCCACTTGCTCGCTGGCCCTACATCGGCGGCCAACGCTCGATCCTCACCGCATGATGCAGCAACCTTACATCCCACGCCCCCTCCCCCCCGCGCTCCTCGCCGAGACAAAACAGCGCCGCCCCCCCCCGAAAACCCTAGCCCCATTCGACCCCTTCCCCCCTTCCTGTCTCGCCTGAGCAGGGCGCTCTGGCGGCTGCCCCCGCGAGGGTTGAGGCGAGGCGGTGCCGCCCGACACAACCGTTGGCCCCTCCCTCTCCTAGCATGGCGAAAAGCCCCTTCTCCCCCTGCTCCTCTCTCCTTGGCGGCGCTGGAGAGGTGAGGTGGTCGTCCGCCAGGCGATGGCGCCGGCGATGATCCCCTCCCTTTCCTATGCCCCTATCCCTTTCTCCTTCTCCTATGTCCAGTACCCCCCACCCCGCGAGCAACGAAGCCGAGAGGAGTGAGCAGCGGTGGTGCCTCCCCTTGGCTCCTTGCCGACGCGCGCATCCACCCGAGGGTGGGTGCGCCGCCGTCAAGTGGCCGAGGTGGGGCGGATCTCTTTGCCAGTGGTGGCCGGTGGCTCCTTGGATCTAGGGTTAGGATTTATTTTGGGGTTTTTGGGGTTTTCTTTGGATTTGGGGAAATCTGGGGCGTTCTCTGAGCGGGATCTAGGGAAAAATTTGGGGTTTTCCTTTGCCCCCGAAGGGGTGTGTTCTTCTTCCGACGCCTAAGATGCCGATCTTGTCGAGATAGAGAGAAACAGTGCCGGAGGCAAAGCACTTTAGATCTAGGTTTTTGCACTTTTGCTTTCTTTTGCTTTTCTACCGAAAGAAAACTAGATCTAGGCTAGAACGGTGGCTCTGATACCATTGTTGGATTAGCTTTGGATCTGCTATTCTAGGTACTCACGGTAGTAACTGTACTGTACTGTACTGTACGAGCTATTGCATCAGAGAGGGAGAGAGAGAAGAGAAAACCACATGCGCACTAGCTCGACATGCATGAGCCAGAGGGGATGCCGGAGCTTGCCGGCGTCAGTAGCCATGGGAGAAGGGCGACGACGTGGGTTGCGGTGGTGGCGGCACTTCCTGTCAGCTCACGCTAACCCTAGATCGGTAGGGGTGTAGGTGGGATGATTGGCACAACGGCGAACCTCGTGACGCGTGCTGCCGGTACCCCATCTCTTTATATAGCGCGGCGACAGGGGCCCACCCACCAGATGAGGTTGGGGCGCCCCCGATCAGGGCGCGGATAAGGGACTCGTTCGGGCCGTTGGGCTCAAACGGGAGAGATCTATCTAACAAAAAGCACACTGGAGAAGAGTCCAAACCAACCTAACCATGGAACATCTAAAAAATAGGTGATCTGTGATCTCATCCGAAGCACAAAACATCCATTGTGGTTCACCATCCCAACCTCTTTTCTCTAAATTGTCTTTAGTCAGAGCCCCCCTCCCACATAACTAAGCACAAGAAAATTTTGAATTTTTAGGTATTTTCATATACCACAATTGTTTAAACACTTTAACTGGAGTCTTGGTTTGCAAAGCATTATATAGTGATTTAACTGTAAAAAAACCTTTTTTACTAATCTTTCATCGTACTCTATCATTCCCTTCCCGAGAACCAAGTGCTGGCTTGGTGGCAAGGCTAGCGAGTGCGCAGCCAGCTCACCCGGGTTCAAGTCCCCATGAGGACTGAATTAAACGGGGTTTTATCGGAGCGCGTATAATTCGTTGCTGGAGAGGTCTCATCTACCTAAAAACGTACAGCTTGCGAGGGATCATTCTTCGGGGGTCAACGTTTTATTCCCTTCCCTGTGTACAACTTGGTAAAGTATGTCCAATATTTTAGACCATTACCTAGCCAAATCCCCTAGAGACATCTCCTGAAGATCAAACAAGCACCACCATATCAAGAGTTATATTATTATTATAAGATAGGTCGAAAAGTCTTGGACATTTATTTACCATACTCTCTCTCCCTTATCCCATATATACTTCCAGGATCTAATTTTATTCCTAGATATCACAGTCATTAAACCTGCCCAAAATTGAGACATCTCATGTTTTTTCTCAGCTTGTGTCAAAGTTTTTTCTAAAGATATTTTCTCTTCAGGATTTGTTGCCAAAGCCCCATATTCATTCTCTAATTTCCATAACCATTTGCATAAGGGACTGATAATCATTATGTCAAAATTGAGCATCCCAATCCCTCCCTCCCAAATCTTTGGTGAACAGACGATTTCCCAATTCATCAAATGGTATTTCCTAATCCCATGTTCTTCCTAAGAAAGCATTCTACTTCTAAAGATGTCACGCTTCTTCCTTACCCCAACAAGGAGCCTATAAAAATACATAATGTAGAAAATAATGGAAGAAAGGCAAGAATTAAAAAAAAAATAACCCTAGATCAAATATCCAAGAGTTTTCATTGCCAACATCCAAGCTTTTTCTCCATTTTTTCATCAACGGGCCCCTAAGGAATATTAAGAAGTTTTTTCTTATGAGTTAGAATCCTAAGGTATTTAAGAGGAAGATCACCATAATTACAAGTGAATATTTCCCCATAAATCCTACAATTTGCAGTGCACTACCCTAAACAATAGACCTTACTTTTTAAAAAAAAAAAAATTCAAACCAGACAAATGTTCAAACAAACATAGCAGAAATTCGATATTCCTTCGGTTTTCAATACCCTCTTCTAGCAAAAAAACCGGTATCATATGCATATTGGAGTATGGCAATGCCATTCTCCTGCAAATGAGGAGCCATTCCAATTATTAGACCAACATTTTGAGCATTTCTAATCATATCGCTCAAAGAATCAACAAACATATTGAATAAAATGGGGGACATAAGATCCCCTTTCCTAACACCTCTGTGTATTGAAGGAGGGGAGGGGAGGGCCATGCGGCCAAACCCTAGGGGGCATTCCCCACGCGTGGGCCCCACCTAGGGCTAGAGGTGGCGTATGTGGGGAGCCCCCCACACCATGCCCTAGGGTTTGCACTCTCTCCTCCTACTATAAATAGAGGGCCCATCCTCCCCTCTAGACACAACATTCTCTCCTCTCTCATTTCCTTAGAAGTTTTCTTCATAATATTGGAGAGGACTTTGAGGGATCTAGTTTCTCCACCTCCGCACTACCGTCATGCGTTGGACGGTTCGACTTCTTTCTTATTCCGCTGCTCGGCTGGATCGGAGTCCAAGAGACGTTGCCTATACCGAACGTGTGTAGACCTTCGGAGGCGCCATAGTTGGGGCGCTAGGAGCTGCTTGTCTTCATCAACATACGCCTACCTACGTAAGGCATGCCACGGTCTTCACGGGTATGAATACCGTCTCCTTCTTCGTTACTTATGTCTACATAGAATAGATCTCGGTTATCGTATTCACGTAGTTAGAAAAAAATTCTACTACGAACCCCAACAACCATAGCCCCCGACCGTGTATATAAGGGGGTAGGGACACCAAATGGGAGGACATCATCTCTCTGGTCATCTTCTACCACCATCAACCATATGTGATATCGAGTTGTATCTCGATCTCACCCGAGCACACTACGATAATCCCAGATACGACCAAACATGACACATTGTGCATTCGGGGACTGAACGGCTGAACATGTATAAATCTCCGTCTCAGTGTGCTACTATCTCGATCTCCGAGCGTGACCCCTTCGAACATAAATCTACCATCCTAAAAATACATCGATAGTCGGCATGCCAGGTAGGTGTTGTGCATTTCGGATATCGAATTGGAATGGAAGATATCTCCATCCACTTTGGTTCCATTGGAGATGATACGAAAACCGAAGTACCCGTCGTAAGGGAAGGTTCTAGGAACAGGCTCAACCTCAACCTAAGTCGTACCCCGAGGAGCCCGAGTGGGTTCTCGATACCGCCCTCTATGCAAGGTCTGGCACCAACACTAGTATACGGTCAAGAACCTTCGGAGGGGCGATGAGTCCCCCACCTCGCCCAAACCTTTCCGTAGGCCTTGCATCAACCCTAGCAATGCGCTGCCGGGGAAAGAGGGCGACGAGGAGCAAAGCGCGAGGCTTCCCAGATGAGCTCCTTCACGACACCTACGTCGGGTTATCCTCACGCCAGCGTTTGTGGTGGCAAGCCGACCATGGTTGTTGGCACCGCGACAAGGGGAGTTACTTGAACTCTGCGTGGAGGTGGACGAAATGGACAACAATACGACTCTAATCCCCAAATTTGAAAAGCTTTCTATGTAGCTACGTGCACCCAGAGAAACGTACACACTAGGTAGACCACCGGGCAGTAGGGTTGGTGCTCTCCGTTGGGTCACGATTCAACGGCCACGATGCTTGATCTCGTTGTAAGTCAGATCAACGGTAGCCTGGAGTTAGATTAATCTCCTTTTTTAGAATCTTCTGCTCGCTTTATTAATAAAAAATGTCAAGTTTATAGGAATTAACATGGAATCATGGGGTTCCAAAAGCCACAGATGGTGACCCCTATCTAAGAGCATCACTAGCAGGACTCCTAAACTCCGACCCATAAAAAGAGGAGTACATGGCCCTATACTCCGTGTTTACGGGTTAGAGTTCATCCGCGCAGGAGAAACACCCGTTTTCGACCCCTATTTTCAAAATCAAAACCCTACTGGAAAATTACAGACACGATCATATATTGCAGATTGCAAAATTTAGGTTCGATTGTTCACAGATCAACACGCTCATTGCAAATTTACAGAACAAATTTACATATCTTGCAGCGGCGGGGCGCACTAGGACCAAAATCGTCTCCGCCATAGCTCTAAGGGCACACGCCGGCGCTGGCTAATCGTTGTCGAGGACGACGACAGGGATTGCGCCCTCCTCCATCGCGCGGAGCTGGTGCATCACCTGCTACAACTCCTCATCCCGCCGGAGCTCGGCCGCGCGAGCCTCCACCGACACCGCCATGGCGTGCTCTAGTAGAGAGCGATCCTCGAGCTCGTCGCGCGGGAAATCCTCGTCGGAGAGGGTGCGCATCTGCGAGATGGAGCCATGCGAGTTCTCGCCGGCGTACCTGCGCGCTTGAGGCGGTGTTGCCGGAGTCCACGGAGCACGGACAACTTCCGTGTCCGAGTACGTCGTGTCGGAGACGTCCACCTCGTAGTAGCGGTGGAGCTTGCGCGACACCGACTTGTGGTGCTTGATGTAGTGTAGGCTCGCGCGCCTCGCCGCCCCTACGGACGCAATCCGATGATGGCGCATGTCCTCGTCGAGCTGCTCGCGCGAGCTCTAGCGCCGCCCGTCGCATCGGTAGGGCCCCCCTCCACTGCGACCTTCCCTACGACCATATCCCCCACCCCTCGACGACATGGCAGGGTCGGCGGCACCGATCTACCAATGGGCGATGTGGAATGGCTCGCCGGAGCTATGGATGGCGGCGACGACGCTAGGGTTATCGCGGCGGAGGGAGTAAGGGTTGTGACCCGTAAACGCCTCATTGCCTCTATTTGTAAGGGTTTGGCTGGGCCGAGTAGAGGCCCTGTAAAAATTTATGGACCAGACCGAGTAAGGATCCTGCTAGCTCGCACTAGCACGTCATGACCCGTATAGTCGCCAGAATTTTCATGGTTTTTGCCCTTTTAAGGGTCCCGCTAGTGATGCTCTATGGCTTTGTTTACTTTTAGGGTATTTGATGGGATGAGAAGGGATTATTTCATATCCTAAAATTTTCCCGATCGGTCATTTACTAGGCCGTGTTTAAGGGGATAATCCAGTAATATCCACATAAATTCCCTTGTCACTAATATATTTTTGACTAGATTAAAAACTCTCTATTATGATAGAGCATTTTTAGTAAAATATATTTAAGAGGATTGATGAGTATAAAGTGAACACTAAATTCCCATGTATCCCCGCGCCTTTTAGAAATATAAAAATACCAAAAAAGTAAACAGGAACTAAAGAAAGTGCAAAGCGGGCTAAATTTATCGTTACTTACACATTGGGAAACAGTTCCATTTGCTACTTTGGCCCGTTAGCCAAGCAAGTCCGTGGGCCAGGGAGCATCTTACGGGCCCGAATTGTGAACCATATCCAAAGCCAGCCAATGTTATTTTACCGATGTACCCAATAAAATCTGTCTATTTCCAAGCCAAGCTCTTCCTCCCCTTCTCGGCTTCTCTCCCGGCTCCGTCTCCCCCTCCCTTCCTCTCTCTAGGGTTTTGCCCCGAACCCTAGCGCGGAACCCCAGCAGCATGGACGTCGAGTTCGAGATCCCGGCGGCGGCCGCCGCGGCCGTGACGAACGGCCTGGTCGGCGTGGAGGCCTCGGCTGCGCCGCTCTCCGCCGAGCAGCTGGACGTGGAGGCGTACGCCGCGCAGTACTTCGGCCGTACCCGCCTGCTGCGCCTCCTCTTCATCGCGGAGAGGTGCGGGGTGGAGTCGATCGAGCTCGACGCGCTGCGGAT
The DNA here is from genome assembly GCA_023614405.1 of Avena insularis. NCBI lineage: Eukaryota > Viridiplantae > Streptophyta > Magnoliopsida > Poales > Poaceae > Avena > Avena insularis. The sequence goes on from CM042685.1 coordinate 450,929,678, forward strand.
GGCACACGACGAGGCCAGGAACCGCGAGGACACGCAGCTCTACCGCGACGCCTCGCACAGGATCAACGGCCGCCTCGGCCCGCTCTACCGGTACGACCAGGGGTGGGTCGACTCTGTCAACCGCCGCGCCGAGCAGCGCAAGGAGAAGCTCGAGAACGAACTCAACGGCTACAGGGTGCGTGCGGAAACCCTACCCCCCTAATTAACCTTCTATTCTGATCAGTGATTAGTACTTCGTTCGTGTTAGTTTCTGCTAATGATGTTCCGTTTTGGCACTTCTTGGATGATCTGTGTAGTTTATGTTTTATTTTTAATTTTTCGAGCTAGTGTAGTTATGATTGGTATACTGTGTTTCGTTTAACGCACTGTCTACTCTTTGGACGCATACTGACTTTCTATGTGCGAGCAAATAGGCCTATTTTCAACTTTAGTTAGTAGACAGATGTTGTGTTCTGCTTGCGATGTGCAATCTTAGTCAATAGATGTTGGTTACCTTGCACTGCGTTTGATCTTTGAGCAGGATGTGGTGCTGAATTGTAGGTTATCCGGTCATTTGGAATAATATTTGAAATTAATCTTGCACATTATCTCTTGATGCAATCCCTTTGCCATTAGGTGGTATTTAGGAAGATTCCTCTGTGTTTAAACGAAAACCATCTTGGAGTATGTCGGGCATTTTTTTGCTAGCAGAAGCAGGGGAAAAACAAGTTAACGGAAATTGTTTTCCAGTTTTTTCAGCTGATGTCTTTTGTCTCTCTGACTAGTTTGTTCATTGCATTTTTGAACCCAGACTTGGCGTGGTGCCAAGCTTGGCTTACACACACACATATGAAAACCATTGCACAATTTGCTTGCAGTTTGTAAATTCTCAATGCATGCTACCTTGGCAGTGTTTGGCCTTCTCATGCTTCTGTTTCAGTTTCATGCCTTCCTGAGCTTCGGTTCCTCATTAGAGGCATTTGATGTTTGCTAGGGTCCATAATAGAAGTTTGTTTATATAATTTAAGTTCTAGAATTTTGTAGTTCGCATTTGTGCACTATTAAGAACATTATAATGGTTTAGAGGATAGGCTTGTGTGCAGTCTCACAAATCTTTTTGCCTGCTCCAGTATTAATAAGTGCAGGTACTTGGTGAGCCAATAATCGTAGGTCTTAATCTTATTGGTTTTTTTATGAACATTACAGTCTGGGGACCTCTGCTGCTTTAAATTAACTTAAAAGAGAATATCTACATGGTCATGTTACAAGGTTTTGTTAATGTGGGTGATGATCATGAGTACTCTTGGTTGGCTGCCTAACTAGCAAATTTTGAGCCTGAGTTAGATGAGGAGCTTAAGGCTCAGTTTGTTATTGAATTTGCTATGCTTAACTTATGCTATAATTTGCTGCGTACATAGCCATAGAAGTAGGTATAAGTTGGTCGCGAAACAGAACCTAAGCTTGCCAATTTGTCTACTGCTTTAAGGATGGGGTGTGGCCAGCGTCTACCTTCTAGCCCAATGTGGGATGTAGCCATGTAGGTATGCTATCGATGCTGTCTAGGGTTGACCTGATAGAGGTATGATGCTGATATTCTATTAAATCAGTTATCTATGCAGGGGCCTAAAAGATCATTGAGGAAGATTGATATTGTTAAGCATAAGCACAACATGCATTGAATCTATCCCCTATATGGAAGTGTTGTTTCTGTCGCATATTTCTTTGCTTACTGGTATTTGAGTTTGGTGTAGTATATTTGTTTATGGCCTGGGTGGGTTCAATTCTGTTCTACATTAGTGTAATATATTGTCAAAAAAGTGATTTTGTGTTCATGTCGCTTCTGTAAATGCAGACCAACCTCATCAAAGAGAGCATCAGAATGGGTTATAATGATATTGGTGACTTCTACTATGGTCATGGGCACCTTTCTGAGGCCTTCAAAAGCTATATCCGCACGCGTGACTATTGTACCACTTCCAAGCATGTAGTTCAGATGTGTATGCATGTGATTCTGGTTAGCATTCAGTTGGGACAGTTTGCACATGTTACCAACTATGTCAGCAAAGCAGAGCAAACCCAAGATGAGTTGGATGCTGTCGTTGTTGCAAAGTTGCGAGCAGCTGCAGGATTAGCCTACCTGGAAACAAAGAAATACAAACTTGCCGCCCGTAAGGTCTGTCCTTCAGAATCCTGCTCTATTTCGTGTTTTATCTTTGCTGAGCTTTCCTTGTGCTTAGAAACAGTCAGTATTCTAGAGATGACATCGATTCCTGTATATCAATTTTCTGAATGCATCGATAATTGTAGTTTAATTTTGAAAGTGAATTGAAATTTCATGTTTATGTTGTCAAATCTGTTCCATGCAATTTCACATGCTAGTAGTATATTCTTGATAAACCCACAGGTCAAATATATCATAAAAAATTCTTTGTTGCTGGCTCTAAACCCATTAAACAGATCAGCTGATTTGTTTGTTCCTTCACTTCTCTGTGACATTACTATAGTGGATCATTGTAAATGAAATTACAAGTATCAATAGTCATTTATGGATTAAGCTCTAGGTTGAACCTCAAGAGCATCCGCAACCTTTTCTCAGACAACTACAGGCCACTATGAATGTACTTCTGCACCTTAAAATGAATTTAATTTACTTTCTTAGTTACAAGTGCTCAGAAAACCTACGCACTTCTGCTAGAGAAGAGAATTATGTACGGAGGTTCTTTTCCTAAAATTAATAGTTCATGCACATCTTGAGACACATCCATTTTTTTACTTATAAAGGTTGTCCATCAAGTTAAAGAATTAATAGCAGAGTTGTGTTTTTGCCTAGCAGGCTAGTACAAAGTATTATTGCTGAAACTTGTCATTTGTGTGAAGTTTCTTGAGACAGGTCCTGAACTAGGAAACAACTATTCTGAAGTCATGGCTCCGCAAGATGTGGCTGTATATGGTGCCCTTTGTGCACTTGCTTCTTTCGATCGTTCAGATCTTAAGGTTCACCTCTTGTTTCTTCTTCTTTTGCTGGACGTCTTTTGTGCAGTTACACTAATAATATGATTATTATCTGTATATTTTACAGAGCAAAGTTATTGATAACAGTAGCTTCCGTAACTTTCTGGAGCTAGTGCCTGAAGTAAGGGAGCTGGTCAATGATTTTTATTCAAGGTATGCTTCTATTGGAACAGCCTTTAGTGTTCTATTTTTCTTGGCCACCTTTTCAGGGTGGTGGTTATTTTACAGTTACTGCTCTTATTTCGCAACTGTGCTTCTTCGCTATATGATCGGATTACAAAGCCTGGAAGGAGAGTGTACACTTGGAATCAATAAAATTTGTTTTCTTGTTTTCAATACTAGAATCACATGATTAAAACGATACATTCGACCCTTGTCCTTTTGTTCTCACTGGATGGTGTCAAGTCAAAACCCATTAACCAACAGGACATCAGTTAGTTAGTTCTGGAAGAAAATGGGATAGCAATTTTTTTCCATTATCCAGATGTAACATTCTACTATTCTCCTGTTCGACGCCACAATAGTCACACATAGACTACTGCCTCAAAAATAATAGTTCTGTCCAGTTTTATACCTTATTTGTTACAGTGTGGTGTTGGTTAATGTGCTTTTGGACGTTAAATTTCGAATATCACTCAGTGCTAAGCTATGGATTGTGCCGTTTTTCATTCAAAAGTTGCCAACTGATTTGTGTTATATATTTGCTAACCATGAGAATCTCTGTGCCAGTCGCTATGGATCTTGCTTGCAGCATCTTGAGAAGCTTAAGCCAAATTTCTTGCTGGATATTTATCTACATGAGCATGTGGAGAGTCTGTACAAGGATATCCGCCACAAAGCTATCATACAGTACACACTTCCATTTATATCTGTGGATCTTAATACAATGGCTGATGCCTTCAAGACCCCTGTGGCCATGCTGGAGAAAGAGCTGGCTGCACTGATCACTGAGAACAAAATAAAGGTATGTACTTGAAGATCTCTCATGTGCAACAATCATAGCTTGATTGATTAATCTCGTGTTGTTTGACCTGCTTGTTGGTTAACTTTGTGCAGGCTCGGATAGACTCCCACAACAAGATTCTGTACGCAAGGCATGCTGACCAAAGGAGTGCAACTTTCCAGCGGGCTCTCCAGACCGGCAGTGAGTTTGAGAGAGATGTCAAGGCTATGCTTCTGAGAGCTAACCTGATGAAACACGATTTCAACCAAAAGGCTGGACAAAGGAAGATGTGAAGGTCTGAGTAATGCGAGAACATGTCTGTCTCCTTGTCCGCCTGGAAATATTTGTTTTGGAACAAAGGGTGCATGTCCCACGGGAGAGGTTTCGCTTTACTGTCCTGACGACCTAGCAGTCTAGTCTGTTTCGATGCTACTCTTTTTTTCTTTTTGCTTGCTGTTAGAAATTTTCCTGGCACATTGTAGTTGTGCGCAGCCTATGATGGAGCTCGTCTTGAGGTTAAAATGTTAAATGCATGTTTAGTAGGATTAACAGTGTTCCATGGTCTCAGAGGTAGCTATATCAAACTTGATTTCGACCAAAGTAACTTTGCTGGACAAAGGAAGCTGTCAACTTGAGGTTTCCCTAGATGACCGAGAAATCAAGTCCTGTTTTATTTGATTCAACCTTTTTAGTTTGCTCTTTGACATATATTTCTTAGATATGGTACACCGATCTGCCATCTTCATTTAGAAGCCAGTGTTATGATTTACTCCAGATGTCAGTGACTGACCTGAACATCTTAACAGTGTGTTTGCTCTTTGACATAGTTCTTAGATATGGTAATACCGATCTGCAATGTTCATTTAGAAGCAGACTTAGGATTTAGTCCTGATGTCGAGTGACCGACCTGAACATCTTAACAGTGTGTTTGCTATAGTTGAAAGTCAACACCTTCAGAGGCAAAGTGGTTTAAACCATGACAGCTGATTATCTTATGCAGTTTGACCGCTCTCCGATCACCTAACCCGTGTCAGAATTGATTAGTAACCCCGGCCCGTCCCATATATAGCCCGGAAATCCAATTCGTCTGCCAAATGGAACATTGCCCATGTGCTATTGCAACTGGCAGCGTGAGGATCATACTATCGAGCTGTACAATAATCGCTCATTGCGTGTCCGCTGACCCAAGAGATATACACGAGTGAGTTGGGGAGCAATGTTGCACATGGAGGTACAGCTAGAGATTCCAAACCCTGAATAATAATTTCATTGCAAAGAATAAATCAAATGGACAAGAAGGGATAAGACCGCCCCAAGGAGCAGCCCTGTCTGTCTCTGTCTACAGTATGCAGCCAATCTTTTCATCTCTATCTACAGATTTGTATTATACATAAACGGGTTTGCGTGGGGGCACAATGAAGAAGAAGAAGAATGCGTGACAGACAGGGAAGGAAAACTGGATCTGCTGCTGGTGTCGTGCAGTTCAGTTTGTGCAGGTCCAGCTCTTGGTAGGGACGCAGCTGAGGTAGTGGCACCAGTGGCAGCTCTCGTTGGCGTTGGAGCCCCGGAACACCAGCGCCAGCCCGATCGCGAATCTGCAAAAAAGGGTTCAACGCAATCAGACCACGGAAGGAAGGAATGGCTTCTTTCCTTGTTAGTATAAAATTTGTCCTGCCACGCTGCAAATTTATTAAACTTGCCGGCTTCACCGACAGAAACACAGCGCGACAGCATAGCTAGTTGTTGAGACTTATAAATAATAGTATACTAGTATATGTGAAGTGAGGGTTGCTGTCCATGTTAGGTTGGAGTGGAAAAAGGAGACCAGAACAAGTTAGTTTAGAATTTAGAAGGAGGAGAAGAAGAAGGCCAGCTACACAAACTACTACTACTAAGATAATCCGATTAGTGTATAATAGAACATGTAGGTGTGCATCGCCTGTCGTTTCACATGAGTCTCTTGATTGGAAACCTGGGTGCGCGGGCTAGTTGGCGCGTCAAATCTTTCGGTGCATCCCAAGCACCTATCCCACAACTACTCATGTCTCTGGTGTAAGTTGTAACAACAACTCTGGTGTTTGTCGTCCTGGAAATGTTGATTGCATTTGCTACAATTGGCAACAAACCGCTAGCAGTACCTATGTTCAGGACGACGACTAAACGTAGTGCTGTGGGTGAACTAGCTACACTGCCGTCCTGGTTATACTATTTAAGAACATGAACAACGGGTAGTAATGAATTAGCTAACTGATGATGGAAGGTGTGCGGGCTTAATTACCCGGCGACGGCGAGAAAGAGTGCGACGGCCATGAGCGCCCACTGGTACGGGAGGTACTTCTTGGAGGTGCATGTGGCGCCGGCGGGGAGGCCGTATCGCTCCATCCACCCGAAGTGGGGCCTCATGAGGAGCACGAAGCCGAGGAGGAACCCCGTGACGAAGCCCCCGATGTGGGCGAAGTTGTTGACGTGGGGCAGGATTCCCAGGACGAGGTTGACGGCGACGACGAAGAGCAGCGTGAGCACCGCCGCCACCTTGTTGGTGTAGATGGTCCAGTTGGAGAGCAGCTCCGAGAGCATGGCGCCCAGCAGGCCGAACAGCGCCCCCGACGCCCCCACCGAGATGGAGCCCCGGATGAAGAGCGACGACAGCACGCTGCCGCCGAGACCGGACAGCATGTAGATCCCGCCGATCCTCACTGCACGCAAAGACAATGGATTAGTCGGCGTCAATGGCGATTTGGAGATTAATGTTTCCAGATATACATGTGTGAGATTGTTACCGTATCCGAACTGCTGCTCGAGTCGGAGGCCGATGAAGAGGAGGCTGAGCATGTTGGCGAGGAGGTGGAGGATGCCGGCGTGCATCCACATGCAGGTGAAGAGGCGCCACCCTTCGTGGCCGTGCACCACCTTGTCCCACACCAGGGCGCCCAACTTCACCATCCTGCGCAATCAGCACAGGATCGTAACTGTCAGGATCTCGTCTCATCAATACAGGCGGGGGGGGCGAACCCCACAGTCGTATCATGATGCCGTATACTATGGATAGAGCTGTACTGGCATGCATCCTGCCCCAGCAGGTACAGGGCAAGCACAGCTCATTTGCACTCGTGGTGGCCTACTCGCTCTGGTGTTCTATCCAAGCAAGTGTTTTCTGACTCGTCCCCTGCCCTACGCTGTGCTATTATTTGGGTGCCGGATCTGGACTTGGAAAGCTCGGTTCATCCAGAGCCTCCCTTTTAGCAAAGCTGCTGATTCGGAGTTTTCAGAGTAATAATGTCGCCGCCAAGGGACAGAAGAACAGGTGAGCAAGCACCACTAGTAGTAGCTGTCTTCTCTTTGTCGCGAAAGAAAATGAAAATTTGATACTACTGAAAATGGAAGAGAAAAGGGGAAACAGAGTTGTGTCTATAGTAGAACGAATGGATGGCATAGTCGAGTCTGCAGTCCTCATGCTATGGTTCTTGGGAACAAACATCTGCTACTACTGCCGAAACTACTCCTAGCTTTGCAGGCAAGCAAAGACAGCAAACTAACTTGCGGTAAAATCTTCAGGAACAGACGATGGATTCACCAGCAATTAACTAATGAATCCAGCATCACCGATCACCATCAGCAGCACAGTGCCCCCAGGTCCCAATATATGGAACGACATTAACCGAGAACGAAAACCAACGAATGTAGAAAACGAAACACCAAATTAAATAAAGGCACTCACGTGGCGGATGATGGTCCGAGGAGCGGGTTCTGGCGCAGGGGCTGGAAGGAGAAGCGGCCGAGGAAGCGGGCGACGCACTGCTGCCCGTCGGCGGCGCGCGATTTCGTGGTGTTATTATGGGCGGGGCAGTTGTTGTAGTACATGGCGAGGACGAAGACGACAAGGTTGGCGACGAGGATGGAGGGCACCAGCCACGGCGTCCACTCCCGCTCCCCTTCGTGCTGCGGGTACAGCGGCGAGGGCACCTTCCCGGGTTCCTGCTTCACCTGCTTCGTCGACCCGCCCTTCTCCACGTCCGCACGCGACGTCGCCATTGGTGATGATGATTGGTTGTGGCTTGTGAGTGTGTGTGTGAGATGGAGCTGCCTGCGCGTAGAGAAGGGAGGAGGAGGAGGTGGTGGTGGTGATGTTGGGAGGAGGAGGACGGGGAGAGGAGTGGGAGCGAGGGAGGGAATAAATACTAGGAGCGAGAGCAACTTGGGTAAAGTACGCACACGGCACCGCGAGGCTGTTTGCTGGAAGCAGGGGTGTGCGCGTGTACCGGCTGGCCTGCGTGGCTGTAGCCTGTAGCGGTGCATGTAGTACACCGTGTGCGGGCGGCTGCAGGCAAAGGCGAACGCGGTTTCCATTGGTCCTCGTCATTTGACCAACCCTGCCAGCTACATGTGTTGAACTAATGGGCACTGTTGACATGTTCGATCTGAGCTGCGCCGGTGGTGCATCGAATTAACGGACCGTCTAACACTGGTAATTACTCTGACCGACAGCTGCTCGATGTACTTCCATAATTTTAATCTGACATTTTTCGAGGTCCTCGGATGCATCTTCAGCATGTTGCGCTGAATGGGCACTGTTGACTTGCTTGCCAACGGCAGTGCGTCGATCCCCAATCAATCATGGCATGGCATGTTAGGGAACGTACAATGCTAAGTAGGCATGTCTTTTTTCTTTTTTAGCTCTTCACGTCATTTAGAGAAGACATAATAAATAACTTATACAATGCACTATCTCTTAATATTATCTTTAGCAATTAATAATGATTAATTATTTTTAGTAAGAAATTGGTTGACTAAGAGAGAGCATATGGTACAATGGAGAAAATAGTCTTCTCTTATTTCTAAGAGACTATCCCTTATCTAAGGAAAAACAACCTTCTCTCTTGTTTCTCTCTCCTTTAAGTGAGGGGCAAAAATCTAATGTGAAAAGCATAAGAGAAGGCTGACGTCATCGTATTGTATATGTCCTTTAGTGCGGACATATTTGATTATAGTACTCGTGTAATTCGCTGGTGGTATGACTATACTAGATTATTGGGGTTGGATGGATCTGTCAATGTGGTGACAGAATTCTTCCTGAAATTTTCCGGTGGATTAGATTAGAGTTAACTGCATGTGCAATGATTAAAAAGCAAGGCGCCTCCCACTCGGTTTACTTTATCCCGATACGGCCGGACAGTGTAGCTGGGAGGGTTGGCGCCGACAGGGTGTGCGTATGCAGGGCGCGCAGCAGCTTCCTTCCTTTCTTGCCCAAAAAGCGAGGCACCGCCGTCTTGTTACCTACTGCAAACGTGAAATGGACTCGTGCGTCACGTTCCCTGCCTAAACATGCAGGTGTCTCAGCAGGAGAAAGAGGAATTAATTGGATAAAACTATCACAATTAGACTGTTAGGACGATTCAGTATCACTTTCAGTAATTTTTACGAGTCAGTATTAACTTTTAAGGTCAGAGCGTTGCAAATCTGACTAAATTTTGTCTAACAACAATTTAACACGATTTCTAACGGCTCTGAGGTGGAAGTGGGACCTACCTGTTAGACATATCTAATGTTATTTTTTATTTCTATTTAACTATTTACTGCCAGTGGGTCTCACCCGTCAGCCTCCATAATTTTTCCCATCCACCTTCTAATTCGTCGTCGTCGGCGAGGCTGGTGCCGGAATGGACCGTGATCCAGCTCTGGTCCCAGGTCCAGTCCGTGTAAAAAGTTTCTTCCATGGAATTAGAACATGTACAGTTTGAATGAACTTGTACATCGCATATGCAAGTTTCAGGTAAAGTCTGTTTCCGTCCCAATCATTTCTCAATTTTGAACACCTTGTTAGCTCCCTCCTGCCAACAACTAAGAATCTAAGACCACAAGAAGAAAACCTAGAGCAGCAGTTAATTAGCTGTCCCGATCTCTCAACCCTAGCTAGCTACACCTTGCCAGCTTCGTCCTGCACCTTAGCGCCTTCTAGCGCGGGGCTCTCTGTAACAACCCAAAAATATGAAACTTGGATCATCAAACTCTAATCATCAAAATTTAGGATTAACAAAAACTTTTCTAAATAAAAATATGAAAGCATGCATATGTGTAAGCATGACAATTTGGATTCTTTTGAATTGCCATGATTGTGTGTTTCCTTGCTTGTAAAAGGATGCTTAGGTGAAATAAACATCATATAAACAATCCCCACACTTTTCCCAAAGACAAATAAATCAAAACAAACAAAATAAGGGAATGGTCACTTTGGCCAAATTAACTCCCATGCCTACTTTGACTATCTCTAACTTTCAGAACTTAACAGAAACTTGTTTGGATCTTTGCACCCCTCGATAGTACTCATAACAAAGTATCAAGGCCCACCTTGTGATCATCCAGAAACATTCAAATGCATAGTTTAAATGACAGTTTAAAATTAAATCTATATCATATGGAAAGATCCCACTTTTTCAAAAACCACTCAAACAAGCTCAACTTTCAAAACCCAAGCATCTACAGACTCACTAGCACATGCCTAGCACACCCACCAAAAATCTTTTCAAAATTCAAAACTTGAATTCATGCGGCCATTTCATCAAACACCTTGCAGATTCAAATCAACAAAATCACAAACACTATTTTGAGCAGTGTTTTGGCCTAACTTGTTCCCTCTCTGGTTGCAACTAGTCTTTAGTAGATCATCTAGCTCATTTGTAAACATCTAGCACCACTGTGAGCTTGCCTTGCCATCAATGGTGAGCAGGCCGAGCCTCACCATGCCACCCCATATCGCGGCGGCCTAGCAGCAACCCTAGCCTTGCCAACCTTGCGGGAGGTAGCCAAGACCTCACCGCCACCCATCCCCTCCCAAGCTAGTGCAAGCCGTGGACCACCAGGAACGCCTTGGTGCCATCTGCGACATGCCGAGCCCGCCCAGGCGCCAAGGCATGCGTGCACACTCCGCCCCTCGACCACAACCCGTGCCCACCGCTTCGCCATGATCCCAGGAACACGCCAGACATGCCCATTTCACCGCCCGTACCCCGTAGCCACCGCTCGCCGTCGAAGACGCCGCCTCTGCCTCGTAGAGCATCTAGTGTTCCCGATCGTTTGCCACCGCCCCTACAAGCGCATTTACATCTTAGAGCATCGCCAGGAGACCATCGATCGATTGCCACACTCGGCCATGCCTCTAGCATCCCGTAGCCATGTCGCCACCATCGCCTGCCCATTCCGTTCGGTCTCACCGTCGAGCCTATAAAAGGAGACGACCCCCAGCCGAATTGAGCACACCATATCACTCCCCTCTCCTCACTGATCGTTCCACCCCGTTCCTGGGGCAAGGCGAGCAGCGTATCGCCGGAATTTGGCCGGAGCCCGCCGCTGCTGGAGAAAAAGGAAGCCAGCGATTGGAGCCGCCCTAGGAGAAGTTGTCGGTACCGGGAGGTTCGCCGTCATCGACTTTGTCGTTCGCCCGCCTCGCCGACCCTCGTCTGAGCCCCGGTGAGCCTCCCACGACCCCCACCTGCCGCTTTAGGGTTCTGTCTCGCCGGCGCTGCCCGACGTGGACGATGAACCAGAGCCGTTGGATTAGAACTAGATCCAACGCATCACGTTGTTCTGCATCCGCAAGGCTTAAAGAGCCACGACTGGTGGAACCCCTATCGATTGAGCCCGCGCCATGAGTGACACTGGGCCGGCCCATTAGCAGTTCCCGCGCAGCCTAGTCGTTTGAATTTGGATTTTTCCATTTTCATTCAAACACAGTTCTGTACCTAGTTTCAAAAATCAACCCAGCTCGATTCAGTGAACCAAATTGAATGAAACCAATTTTGTTAGAAAGGTTTTGAAATGCTTAATCCAAGCCCATTGGATTCAAATCATTTGCATCTATAGATCACCCTTGGTAAAAATAACAAGGCAAAAGCTTTTCTGCATTCAAACATTTTTCAAATTTAAACCATAATAGCTTTTGAGTTAATTCCAACTCTCAAAAATCACATTTGATCATACCTTTTAGAATATATAAAATATATGGGTTTACTTACAGAAATAATGTCCAAGTAATAAAAGGATGCCACATAGGCATTTCTAGTCACTTTATTTAATTAAAATAAAAGGTTAAACCTTATTAAATTGTGACACCACTTTAAATCACATTTCCCTGTACTGAAATGTGTGGTGATGACATGTGTCAACATGATCCCATGTTTGGTTTGGAGAATATTAAATCTTAAGTAGTTTTTCAATGAGTAGAAATTACTTTTCTAAAACTAAAAGAAATTAAACCAAGCTTTAATCTTCTAATGTTAGTGATGATGCTAGATCATCTATAGGACCCTTTTGTGTGATGGTTGAAAATAGTTAAGTATTGTTTGGTGATTGTGTACCTCGTATTTATTTATAAACGCTAGTACCGACCAAGGATACGAGGAGGAAGGAGGATACTACGAAGAAGAAGCCGAGGAGATCTTCAACCACTGCTCTGCACGAGGCAAGCGTTATTAATCAAGTTGACCTATGCAAGCTAACACTTGCAAGATACTTTACCTATGCAAGCCAATACTTGCAAGCTAACACTTGCAATTATGAGAGTTAAATAACCTATGCAATGCACTAAGCATGCTTGGTTAGATACATTTGATGATACTCAATCCTAGTTTTACTTGCAAGCTTTATACTTTATTTCTTTATCAAAGCTCTTACTTAGAGTTTACTGGAATAAAGTGTAGATATTAGAAAGATAATTGAAGGTTGCATAAAGAGCATAAAACTTGGCCTAAGCTAGATAATCTTTATGTCATCCTAAGGCATGAGATTGAACTTAGTAAAACTCCACTAGTTTACCACCCCTCATTAGTACTTACCCCTACCTGTAGATGCTAGTGCTAAGCATAAAATTTGATCAACTTTAGATGGGAATACTTGGTGGAAATATGGTTATGAAAACCTTGGAATGATGGATCATTCTATTGAGATGCTTTGACATGTGTTTCCGAACATCAGATGATTTTGGTGATGAAAATGTTGAGGCATGAGCCTTAGCCCTTTATAAAACTGATGGTTGTCTGGATGCGATACCATTCCAATTTTACCGTACAACCACAATACCGGAAAATTGGGTAGGGCTTGACTGGAAACTTATATGCCTTAGTATTAGTTCCCTCATGGCCAAAGTTTGAGATGAGGCTACCTTGTGAAGATTGTCCACCTGTGCAGTACCCAAGATGACAGTTGGTCATGGTTGGGGGGCCAAACTCACAGGAGAGGTGCTTATACTAGGGCGTGTAATTGAAAGGTTAGGATTGATTATCCGCATACTGAGTATGGTGAATTCAGGATTTGTTCCTGACGGATGTATCGAATGTTGTGGTGAAAGTGTACAATATCTGCAGAGTGTCAAACTATTCGAATAGTTGCGTCCGCGGTTATGGACAGTTAGAGTGGCCATACTGTTCCCCCGTCAGATGTTTTCAAAATGACTTGTGAAATGGATTGAGATTTTGACTTGACCACAACAGAGTTGTGATATGAAATACAAGTTCCCACTTAGGTGTTATAAAACTTCAACTAGATTTCTTCATTTCTGAACTTAGTAGAGGTAAATCTGGCTTTTTTCAAAACAACCCTAGAGCTTAGTGTCCTACTACAAAAACCCCTTCACTTGTTAGTATTAGTTTGCGAGTACTTAAAGAGTACTCATGGCTTTGTCCCTGGCTATTCCCGTGGCCAGAATATGAAGAGGAATACTAGGAGGATGGACCCCAGGAAGGTTACGACAACTAGGATCATCTCCCATCGTCAGCATTGCCTGTGACCCCGAAGATGGAGCTTCGCGTACGCTACCGTTATCATTACGTATTTCCGCTGCTTGAGTTGTATTAAGAACTGGATCATGAGATCCTTATTTGTGTAAGACCTTATGTTTGGTTTGTAATGGATGATGTACTGTGGTATCCAAATTTGTTATGTCTCACAAAAATGGTAATCCTGAGATTGAGATGTATGGCATAACAGGAATCTGGGATTAAAAATCCGGGTGTTGACAAGTTGGTATCAGAGCCATCTTGACCATAGAGAGACCCTAGTTAGACTGGACGTTTGAATCAAAAACTTAGTTTCAAAACCAAAGGAAGCAAATATTTACAAAAACTTATTCTCATTCTTACCTCTTGGACTCTTTCATAAAAATTCACGGTAGCAAATATTTACAAAAATTTATTCTCATTTTTACCTCTTGGACTCTTTCATAAAAATTCACGCTACTCCAAAATTATTTCAAAGCTTACATCAATTTTTGCACCCTAGATCACTTTTAGTAAAACTCACAACCATGCTAGTGCACAAACATAGTGAGTAGTATTCGGTCCCACTGTATCGTAGTTTCCAGAATGGTTCTTAAAACCATCTGTTTTTCTTGTTTTGTGGTGTGTGTTTGTATCGTGTGCTAGGAATGAATGAATGAAAAGCAAGTTGCTAGAAAAATCTGAGTCAAACTTTAAAAACTTTTCAAAGTCCCAAAACCTTAGAAATTTCCCTCTTTTCTCATGATCTATCTCAATCTTCAGATGCCACGCGGAGGAAGTGGTTCATCCCCGGACCCGATGTTGCAGATCCTGCAAATGTTGGTTTCTGACCGTGAAGCTGAAAGAGCCGAACGTCAAGCCAACCTAGCCACCCTTCAGTAGATAGCTTGGCTAGCCCACAACAATCAAGGCCACGAAAATTAGGACAACCATGGATCTAAGCTCAAGAATTTCCAGAACACCAACCCACCTATTTTCACTAAGTCGGAAGAGCCCCTAGATGCCGACGATTGGCTGCAAACCATGGAAAACAACCTAGAAGTCGTCGGAGTGGAAGCCAATGAGAAAGTTCTGTTCGCCACCCATTATCTAGCCAGAGATGCAAGGGCATGGTGGAACAGTGTTCGTGCGATGACCGGAGGACAGATGATGACCTGGGAGGAATTCAAGGTCAAGTTCAGCAGAACCCATGTGCCACCGGGTTTGATCAAGAGGATGAGAGATGAGTTCAGAGAACTGAAGCAAGGAATGATGACCGTAGTGGAATACCGTGACAAATTTTTGTCATTAGCTAGGTATGCCCCGGATGAGATCCACAGTGAAGCCAAGAAGAAAGAAAGATTCCTGAATGGTCTGCACGATGAGATGCAGACTGTGTTAGTCAATATCCCCTTTGCTGATATTGAAGCCCTGGTCGACTCTGCCATCCAGATGGAAGGAAAGATCAATCAAGCCAATGAGAACCGCAAGCTTCGCATGATGCATCAACCAGGAACCCATCAGACCCCAAAGTATCGCCCTAACCCATCTCCAGGATTTGCCCCGAGAACCAACAGACCCCCAATGAACCGTTCGACCTATCCCAACCATGGAAACCCGAGACCCGGAGGAAATCACAACAACCTCGACAACTCTAACAATTTCAACCGTGCCCCACCCAAGTTCAACAACAACAATGCTACCGCCAACACCAACACCGCCCCGAGGACTAGAAGCAATGATGTGTCTGTTGCAGCAAAGGACAAGTCACAAGTGACTTGTTATGACTGTGGAAATAAGGGTCATTACTCTAACGAGTGCCCCAATAAGAAGAATGCCGCAATGCAATGCAAATGCCCAGCTCGGCGTCGTGTTCAGCCAGGAAGAAGGTTTGCCCCAGGGAATTCGCTCAACCGCAACGGCCGTCTTTTTCTCATGCATGCTGAAGAAGCTCAGAAAGCGCCAGACGTCGTGCTAGGTATGTTTTCTGTTAATTCAGTACTTGCTAGAGTGTTGTTTGATTCGGGTGCATCGCATTCATTTGTCACCGAAGAATTTTCCTGCACTAGTAAGATTTAACCAACAAAACTGAAGCATGTTATGATCGTCCAAATTCCCGGTTCAACCACCAAGGCTAGGCAAATTTGCAAAGCCGTCCCTATCCGAATCCATGGCATAGATTTTTATGCTAATCTGATAGTACTCGGAACTAAAGGTTTGGAAGTAGTACTAGGAATGGATTGGATGTCCAAACATAAAGGATTGATTGAATGTGCCAAGAAATCCATAACCATGATCAGTAACGCCGGAATATCAGTCGAGCATATATCTGAAACCTTACCTCGTCAATTCAAGTGCAACAAGAGTATAGCCCAACCTACCATTGACCAAGTCCGGATAGTCTGTGAATACCCCGATGTATTTCCAGATGTTTTGCCCGGTATGCCCCAGATCGATATCGAGTTTATCATTGAACTAATCCCGAACAGGACCCATAGCCGGAGACCCTATAGTATGAACCCGTCGAACTAGCGTAATCAAGAAGAAACTGGATTCCATGTTGGAAATTGGATTAATTCAACCAAGTGCGTCACCATGGAGATCACCTGTCTTATTTGTGGACAAGAAGGATGGAGGTAACCGCTTGTGTACGGATTATCGAAATTTGAATGATGTCACCATCAAGAACAAGTATCTCTTGCCCAAGATAGAAGATTTGTTTGATCAGTTGACTGGTGCCAAAGTGTTTTCTAAGATTGATCTTAGAACAGGCTATCATCAACTCAAGATTCGCGCAGAGGATATTCCCAAGACTGCCTTTACCACCAGATATGGATTATACGAGTATATTGTCATGTCTTTTGGATTAACCAATGCCCCCGCTTATTTCATGAATCTCATGAATAATATTTTTATGGACTTCCTGGATAAGTTTGTCGTTGTTTTCATCGACGACATTCTGATTTATTCCAAATCAGAAGAAGAACCTGAGCTACACCTAAGGACCATTCTTGGAACCCTTAGAGAGCATCAGTTGTATGCCAAGTTTAGCAAATGTGAATTCTGGTTACAGGAGGTAGGATTCCTCGGCCACATTGTATCAGCCAGAGAAATTGCCGTTGACCCTGCAAAAGTGAAAGATGTCGAAGATTGGCAAGCCCTGACCACTCAAACCCAAGTTCGTGCATTTCTCGGATTGGCGGGATATTACCGCAAGTTCGTAGAAGGATTCTCGAGTATCGCCAGACCCATGACCCAATTGCTGAAGAAGGACAAGAAGTTTGAATGGACAGACAAATGTGAAGTGAGTTTTCAAGAACTCAAGAGGAGATTGATTTCAGCCCCAATCTTAATGATGCCGGATATCACAAAGCCCTTTGACGTGTATTGTGATGCATCCAAGATCGGTCTCGGATGTGTGCTAATGCAAGAAGGCAAAGTTATCTCTTATCTATCTCGACAATTGAAACAACATGAGCAAAATTACCCAACCCATGACCTCGAACTCGCAGCCGTAGTTCTAGCCCTGAAGACATGGAGGCACTACCTGATGGGAAACCGTTGTGAGATTTATTCGGATCACAAGAGCCTGAAGTATATATTCACTCAGAAGGAGCTAAATATGAGGCAGAGAAGATGGATTCAGCTAATCAAGGATTACAATCTGGACATTCACTATCACCCCGGTAAAGCCAATGTGGTAGCAGATGCCCTTAGCAGATTGCCGTGCCGCTTGAACTCCATGATTTTGAAGGAGCAACCAAGTTTGCACAAAGAGATGAAAGATTTTCGAATGGAATTAGTGAGTGAAGGATTTTTGGCTAGCTTAGAACTTCAACCCACTTTCATCGGCCAGATCAAAGAGGCGCAGAAAGGAAATGCTAGTATCAGTGGAATCAAGCATCGTATCGGTACAGGCAAAGTACCTGGATTCACCGACGACGAAGAGGAGTTCTGTGGTACAAAGGAAGCCTTTGTGTACCAACAGATTCTGAGTTGAAAGAAGTTATTTTGAAGGAAGCTCATGATACTCTTTATTCTATCCACCCCGGAGTAACTAAGATGTATCAAGATTTGAAAGAGCAATTTTGGTGGCATAAGATGAAGAGAGAAATCGGAAGCTATATCGCCAAGTGTGATATATGTCAGCGAGTCAAGGCCGGACATCAAAGACCCGCTGGATTGTTGCAACCATTGCAGATTCCAGAATGGAAATGGGATTCCGTTGGAATGGACTTTATCACCGGATTGCCTACTTCTAGTAGGGGAAATGACTCTATCTGGGTCATAGTGGACAAATTGTCCAAAGTCGCCCATTTCTTACCCGTCAAGACCACATATCAGAGTTTGAAGCTAGCGGAGTTATACATCGCTAGAATCGTCAGTTTGCATGGAGTCCCCAAGAACATCGTATCTGATCGAGGAACTCAATTTACCTCGAGATTCTGGAAGAAAGTCTAAGAAGGTTTAGGAACCTGACTAGATTTCAGTACCGCTTATCACCCTCAGAACGATGGACAAACGGAGCGAGTAAATCAAATACTCGAAGATATGCTGAGAGCATGTGTGTTATAATATGGATCTAAGTGGGAAGACTATCTGCCGTTTGCAGAATTTTCATACAACAACAGTTATCAAGCTAGTTTGCAAATGGCCCCATTTGAATTCATGTATGGAAGGAAGTGCCGCACCCCTTTGAATTGGTCGGAAGTAGGAGAGAGTCAGATTTTCGGACCTGATATCCAACGAGAAGAAGAAGAGAAGGTTCACAAGATTCGTGAGCACCTCAAGACCGCCTAGTCCCGACAGAAGAGTTACGATGACAAGAGACGTCGAGACCTCGCCTTCAACATAGGAGATTTTGTGTATCTGAAAGTGTCGCCATTGAACGGAATGCAGCGTTTCCAACTCAAAGGAAAGTTAGCCCCCAGATATATCGGACCCTTCAAGATTCTGAACCGTCGAGAAGTGTCGTATCAATTGGAACTACCCGAAGAGATGTCAGTCGTGCACAATGTGTTCCATATCTCGTTACTTCGCAAGTGCCTCGAAGTCCCGGAGAAGACTGAAGTATTCAAGAATATTGATCACCGGACTATAGAGATCAATGATGACCTGACCTATCCTGAAGTACCCATCCGTATTTTGGAAGAATCTTTCCAAACCACCAGAACCTGAAGCATCAAGTTTCTCAAGATTCAGTGGAGCAACCACATGGAAGAGGAAGCTACCTGGGAGAGCGAAGATCACATCAGGACGGAGTTTCCCGATCTCTTCAAATCCTAGGTAATCTTTTCGTCCTTTTTCAAATCTCGAGACGAGATTTTATTTAAGGGGGGAAGGTTTGTAACATCCCAAAAATATGAAACTTGGATCATTAAACTCTAATCATCAAAATTTAGGATTAACAAAAACTTTTCTAAATAAAAATATGAAAGCATGCATATGTGTAAGCATGACAATTTGGATTCTTTTGAATTGCCATGATTGTGTGTTTCCTTGCTTGTAAAAGGATGCTTAGGTGAAATAAACATCATCTAAACAATCCCCACACTTTTCCCAAAGACAAATAAATCAAAACAAACAAAATAAGGGAATGGTCACTTTGGCCAAATTAACTCCCATGCCTACTTTGGCTATCTCTAACTTTCAGAACTTAATAGAAACTTGTTTGGATCTTTGCACCCCTTGATAGTACTCATAACAAAGTATCAAGCCCCACCTTGTGATCATCCAGAAACATTCAAATGCATAGTTTAAATGACAGTTTAAAATTGAATCTATATCATATGGGAAGATCCCACTTTTTCAAAAACCACTCAAACAAGCTCAACTTTCAAAACCCAAGCATCTACAGACTCACCAGCACATGCCTAGCACACCCACCAAAAATCTTTTCAAAATTCAAAACTTGAATTCATGCGGCCATTTCATCAAACACCTTGCAGATTCAAATCAAGAAAATCACAAACACTATTTTGAGCAGTGTTTTGGCCTAACTTGTTCCCTCTCTGGTTGCAACTAGTATTTAGTAGATCATCTAGCTCATTTGTAAACATCTAGCACCACTGTGAGCTTGCCTTGCCATCAATGGTGAGCAGGCCGAGCCTCACCATGCCACCTCATTGTCGCCGGCCAGCTAGCAGCAACGCTAGCCTTGCCAACCTTGTCTGGGAGGTAGCCAGCACCTCACCGCCACTCACTGTCCCCTCCCCAAGCTAGTGCAAGCCGTGGACCACCAGGAACGCCGCGCTCCCAGTGCCACTGCGACATGCCGAGCCCGCCCCAGAGCACCGTACCCGGCATGCGTGCACACTCCTCCCCTCGACCACAGCCCGTGCCCACTGCTTCGCCATGATCCCAGGAACACGCCAGATATGCCCATTTCACCGCCCGTACCCCGTAGCCACTGCTCGCCGTCGAAGACGCCGCCTCTGCCTCGCAGAGCATCGAGTGTTCCCGATCGTTTTCCACCACCCCTACAAGCGCATTTACACCTTAGAGCATCGCCAGGAGACCATCGATCGATTGCCACCCTCGGCCATGCCTCTAGCAGCCCATAGCCATGTCGCCACCATCACCTGTCCACTCCATTCGGTCTCACCATCGAGCCTATAAAAGGAGACGACCCCCAGCCGAATTGAGCACACCATCTCACTCCCCTCTCCTCACTGATCGTTCCACCCCGTTCCCGGAGCAAGGCGAGCAGTGCATCGCCAGAATTTGGCCAAAGCCCGCCGCTGCTGGAGAAGAAGGAAGCCAGCGATTGGAGCCACCCCAGGAGAAGCTGCCGGTACCAGGAGGTTCGCCGTCGTCGACTTCGTCGTTCGCCCGCCTCGCCGACCCTCGTTTGAGCCCCGGTGAGCATCCCACGACCCCCACCTGCCGCGTTAGGGTTCTGTCTCGCCGGAGCTGCCCGACGTGGACGATGAACCAGAGCCGTTGGATTAGAACTAGATCCAACGCACCACGTTGCCCCGTACCGCTTCGCGTTTAAAGAGCCACTGACTGGTGGAACCCCCTATCAGTTGAGCCCCGCGCCGCGGAGTGACACTGGGCCGGCCCATTAGCAGTTCCCGCGCAGCCCAGTCGTTTGAATTTGGATTTTTCCATTTTCATTCAAACACAATTCTGTACCTAGTTTCAAAAATCAAACCAACTCGATTCAGTGAAACAAATTGAATGAAACTAATATTTTTAGAAAGGTTTTGAAATTCTTAATCCAATCCCATTGGATTCAAATCATTTGCATCTATAGATCACCCTTGGTAAAAATAACAAGGCAGAAGCTTTTCTGCATTCAAACATTTTTCAAATTTAAACCATAATAGCTTTTGAGTTGATTCAAACTCTCAAAAATCACATTTGATCATACCTTTCAGAATATATAAAAATATATGGGTTTACTTAAAGAAATAATGTCCAAGTAATAAAAGGATGCCACATAGGCATTTCTAGTCACTTTATTTAATTAAAATAAAAGGTTAAACCTTTTTAAATTGTGACACCACTTTAAATCACATTCCCCTGTACTGAAATGTGTGGTGATGACATGTGTCAACATGATCCCATGTTTGGTTTGGAGAATATTAAATCTTAAGTAGTTTTTCAATGAGTAGAAATTACTTTTCTAAAACTAAAAGAAATTAAACCAAGCTTTAATCTTGTAATGTTAGTGATGATGCTAGATCATCTATAGGACCCTTTTGTGTGATGGTTGAAAATAGTTAAGTATTGTTTGGTGATTGTGTACCTCGTATTTATTTATAAACGCTAGTATCGACCAAGGATACGAGGAGGAAGGAGGATACTACGAAGAAGAAGCCGAGGAGATCTACAACCACTGCTCTGCACGAGGAAAGCCTTATTAAGCAAGTTAACCTATGCAAGCTAACACTTGCAATATACTTTACCTATGCAAGCCAATACTTGCAAGCTAACACTTGCAATTATGAGAGTTAAATAACCTATGCAATGCACTAAGCATGCTTGGTTAGATACATTTGATGATACCCAATCCTAGTTTTACTTTCAAGCTTTATACTTTATTTCTTTATCAAAGCTCTTACTTAGAGTTTATTGGAATAAAGTGTAGATATTAGAAAGATAATTGAAGGTTGCATAAAGAGCATAAAACTTGGCCTAAGCTAGATAATCTTTATGTCATCCTAAGGCATGAGATTGAACTTAGTAAAACTCCACTAGTTTACCACCCCTCATTAGTACTTACCCCCACCTGTAGATGCTAGTGCTAAGCATAAAACTTCATTAACTTTAGATGGGAATACTTGGTGGAAAAATGGTTATGAAAACCTTGGAATGATGGATCATTCTATTGAGATGCTTTGACATGTGTTTCCGAATACCAGATGATTTTTGGTGATGAAAATGTTGAGGCATGAGCCTTAGCCCTTTATAAAACTGATGGTCGTCTGGATGCGATACCATTCCAATTTTACCGTACAACCACAATACCCGAAAATTGGGTAGGGCTTGACTGGAAACTTATATACCTTAGTATTAGTTCCCTCACGGCCAAGGTTTGAGCTGAGGCTACCTTGTGAAGATTGTCCACCTGTGCAGTACCCAAGATGACAGTTGGCCATGGTTAGGGGGCCAAACTCACAGGAGAGGTGCTTATACTAGGGCGTGTAATTGAAAGGTTAGGATTGATTATCCGCATACTGAGTATGGTGAATTCAGGATTTGTTCCTGACGGATGTATCGAATGTTGTGGTAAAAGTGTACAATATCTGCAGAGTGTCAAACTATTCGAATAGCTGCGTCCGTGGTTATGGACAGTTGGAGTGGCCATACTGTTCTGAAGGGATTCGCAGCATAGTAAATCAAAATTTTCTACGGAAGCGAACAGAGGGAAAGCCAAGATCTAATCTAGGAGATGCAAACAACGAGAGAGATTGGATTAGATCTACATACCCTTGAAGATTCAAGACGTGAACGCTCACGGAACGTGGGTGATGTAGTCGTACTCGCTTCTCCTCCTCGCGATCCGATCCGATCTAGCACCACAAGTGGCGGTGCCTCCGTGAGATGCACACGTGCAGCACCTCGACGTCTCCTCCTTCCTCGGACCAGCAAGTATAGTGGAGAGATGGATTGGATCTACAACACGACGGCGTGGTGTATATGGTGGAGAATTTCTGCCGTAGGGCTTCGCCTACAAACAGTCGGGAGGGAGAGAGGAGGGCAGCAGGGCAACTAGGGTTTGGAGGAAGGTGTGTGGGGAAGGGGCGCACCAGCCCTCTATATATAGAGGGGGGGTGCGGCCAGCCCTTGCCCATCCTCCAAGCCTATCTCCAGTTTAAACGATTTAAACTCTCCCTTATCTAGAAACCCTATCTTATCTCTAGTTTAAACGATTTTAAACTTATCTAGGATCGGCTGGGCCCTATGGGGCCTTGTGCCCCTGGCCCAATGCGTCCAGGACACTCCCTCATAGGCCCATGCCCCTCCGGAAGGTGGGGCCACGTTGGTCCCCTTCCGGAAGGTTCTAGAAGCTTAGGCACAATACCGATTAATCTGGAACAATTCAACTCCAAAACTGCACCGCCTTTATATGAATCTTATTCTCCGGACCATTCCGAACCTCTCGTGCTATCCCGGATCCCATCCGAGACTCAACAAAAATTCATAAACCAAGTATCCAATCTATCCTAGCGCCGAGACACGTTATGTGTGACCTCGGGTTCGAGAATATGCGCATATGATCTTCTATCAATAATCAACAATGGGTCTGGGCACCCATATTGACTCCCACACATTCATCGATGATCATATCGGATGAACCACGATGCCAGGATTCAATCAATCCCATATATATATTCCCTTCGTCTCGCGATATTTCACTTGCCCGAGATTCGATCGTCGGTATCATCATACCTAGTTCAATCTCGCTCACGCTAAGTACTTTACTCGTTCGTAATCCGATATCACTTTGTGATTAACTCCTTAACCACATGCTTGCAAGCGGTGTTGATATCGACACGAGTGGGCCCAAGCATATCTCTCCGACTTGGAGGGATAAATCCCATCTCGATACATACAACCCAATGATACTTTCCGATCACCTGAGAGACACCTTTATGATCACCCTCTCATAGGATGACATTTGATGACCTCAAAGCTTTCTTCCGATACCAGGGAGTTGTATTATCTCATGGTCTAAGGAATACAATATTTGACATAGGAAAAGCTTCGCAAAGATGAACACAATGACACGATCTAATTGCTTCGCTTAGTTTGGGTCATCCACCATATCATTCTCCCAATGATATGATCTCATTATCAATTGACAACTCATGTCTATGGTTAGGAAACCTTAACCATCATTGATCAATGAGCTAGTCCATAGAGGCGCATTAGGGACACGTGTTGTTCACAAACCACACAAGTATTAATGTTTCCGCTTAATACAATTCTAGCATGGAATATAAACTTTATCATGAACAAGAATTATAATAATAACATCTTTATTATTGCCTCTAGGCATAATTCCAATAGTCTCCCACTTGCACTAGAGTCAATAATCTAGTTTACATTTGGCAACAATCTCACACCCATGGCAATCGAGGTGCTGATCATGTTTTACACGTGGAAGAGGTTTAGTCAATGGATCTGCGACATTCAGATCTGTATGTACTTTGCTGATCTTCGATCTCCATCCGCTATATAATCTCGGATTATATGAAACTTATGTTGATATGCTTGGTCTTTGGATGATATCTTGGTTCCTTAGCGAGTGCTATGGCGCCAGTGTTGTCATTAATATCTCCAAAGGTCCAATGCACTTGAACCATGCCAAGCTCAGTGATGAAGTTTCGATCCAAACTCCTTCACTTGACGCTCGCAAAGAGCCATGTATTCCGCTTTCATCAGAGATCCCGCGATCACGCTTTGCTTGCAGCTTCTCCACTCACAGCTCCTCCATTCAAAATATACACGTATCCGTCTCGAGATTTAGAATCATCCTTGTCGGTGTAAACTAGCATCGACGTAACCTTTTCTGACGTATTTAGCTGTTCATCACCCCATAGACTAAGAACATTTCTTTAGTCCTATTTAGGTACCTTAGGATGTTCTTCACGGCTGTCCAGTGTTCCACTCGGATCACTTTGATATCTCGTCACAACTAAGAGCATTGGACACATCCGTCTAGTACACAACATGGCATACATGATGGAACCTATGGCCGAGGCATAAGGCACTTTGCTCATAGCTTCCCTATCATTTCATCAGAATGGACACCGAGCCTTGCTCAATATCTTACTCCGACAACATAGGCAATGAACCTTTCAACGCCTTATCCATTCGAACCTTTTCGTAACTTTGTCTAGGTATGTACCGCTTAAAGCTATCAAAGGCCTTTGTCTATCTCTATAGATTTTGATGCCCAATATATAAGCAGCTTCACCTAGGTCTTTCATTGAAAAACACTTGTTCAAATAACTCCTCACATCGTTAAGCATGTTGATGTCATTTCCAATAATCAATATGTCATCCACATATAGTACCAGAAACGTCACCGAGCTCCCACTCACTTTCTTGTAGATGCAAGCTTCGTAGCAATTTGGAACAAATCCAAAGCTCTTGATCACTTGATCAAAACGAAGGTTCCAACTCCGAGATGCTTGCTTCAGTCCATAAATGGAACGCTGAAGTTTGCATACTTTATCAGCATCCTTAGGATCGACAAAACCTTCGGGTTGCATCATATACAACTCTTCATCAATGTTGCCATTGAGGAAAGCAGTCTTGACATCCATTTGCGTCTCATCGTAGTCAACACCTTGAACTTGTCGAAAACCTTTCGCAACAAGCTGTGCTTTATAGACGGTAACATTACCATCCGCGTCCGTTTTCTTCTTGAAGATCCATTTGCACTCAACGGCCTTTCGTCGCTAGGAGGGTCCACCAAAGTCCATACTTGGTTTTCGCCATGGATCCCAATTGATTTCATGGCTTCTAGCCATTTCTCGTAGTCCGCTCATCATCGCCTCATAGTTCGAGGTTCACCGTCTTCTACTAACAAGACAGTCAAGACAGGTTGCTGCACCACTCAGAGGGGCACGCGACCTTGTCGACTGCGACGCTCAAGAGCAAAGATCGTCCAAGCTTCATGATCCTTGTCATTAGCTTCCTCTATTGTTGGTGCAAAGCGACAATCGAACAATTTCAGGTGCTGCGCTACTCTCCAATTCAAGAGAAGGTTCAATAACCTCGTCTAGCTCTACTTTCCTCCCACTCACTTCTTTCGAGAGAAACTCCTTCTCAAGAAAGGAACCGTTCTTCATAAAACACTTTGCCTTCGGTTACGTGATAGAAGGTATACCCAATAGTTTCCTTAGGGTATCCTATGAAGACGCATTCGCTTTGGGTTCGAGCTTGCGGCATCAACTTCTTGACGAAGCTTCAGATCCCCAAACTTTAAGAAACGACAACTTAGGTTTAGCACCAAACCACAGTTCATACGGTGTCGTCTCAACGGATTTAGATGGAGCCCTATTTAAAGTGAATGCAGCGGTTTCTAATGCATAACCCCAAAATGATAACGCAAATCAAGAAGAGACATCATCGATCGGACCATATCTAATAGGGTTCGATTCCGTGCTCGAATACACCATTGCTACTGTGGTGTTCCGGTGGCGGAGTTGTGAAACGATTCCACTTGCTTTGAGATGCGTGAGAAAACCATAACTCAAATATTCGCCTCACGATCGGATCGTAGAAACTTAATCTTTACATTACGATGGTTCTCCACTTCATTCTGAAATTCTTTGAACTTTTCAAACGCTTTCAGATTTATGTTTCATTAAATAGATATACCCATATCTACTTAAGTCATCGGTAAAAGTGAGAAAATAGCGATATCCACCGCGTCCGAAACACTCATCGGTCCGCATACATCGGTATGTATGATTTCCAACAAGTCCGCTGTTTCGCTCCATCATACCGGAGAACGGGGTTTTGATCATCTTGCCCATGAGGCATGGTTCGCATGTGTCAAATGATTCAAAATCAAGAGACTCCAAAAGTCCATCAGAATGGAGTTTCTTCATGCGCTTTACCCCAATATGACCTAGACGACAGTGCCACAAATAAGTAGTATTATCACTATCTACTTTGCATCTCTTAGCCTCAATGTTATGGATGTGTGTTTCATCCCTTTCGAGATTTAGAAGAAATAAAC
This sequence comes from Avena insularis, assembly GCA_023614405.1. Lineage (NCBI taxonomy): Eukaryota > Viridiplantae > Streptophyta > Magnoliopsida > Poales > Poaceae > Avena > Avena insularis. The sequence continues at coordinate 450,956,565 of CM042685.1, forward strand.
CACTCACAAGAGGTGCATGACCATAAAAGATATTACTCATATAAATAGAACAACCATTATTCTCCGATTTAAATGAATAACCGTCTTGCAATAAACATGATCCAGAAATAATGTTTATGCTCAACGCAGGCACATAATAACATTTATTAAGGTTTAAAACTAATCTCAAGGTAAAACTAAGGAGAGCGTTGACGGCCATCACATCAACTCTTGATCCGCTGCCAACGCGCATCGTCACCTCATCCTCGCAAGTCAGCCGCTCATTCCAGTAGCTCTGCTTCGAGTTACAAATATTAGCAATCGAACCGTATCAAATACCCGTGCACTACAACGAGGGCTAGTAAGGAAAACATCAATAACATGTATATCAAATATACCTTTGATGGTGCCAGCCTTCTTGTCCGCTAAGTACATCGGACGCTATGCCCAAAGTGACCCTTGTCCTTGCAATAGAAGCACTCTGGTCCGGCTTGGGACCAGACTGAGCTTCTTCTCGCCAGGGCATTGCTGCCGCCGCCCTTCTTGAAGGGCTTCTTTGCACCTTTACCTTTCTTAAAGGAGGGCTTGTTGACCATCAACACATGATTATCCTTCTTGATGTCCACCTCCGCAGCCTTCAGCGAAGTAAGAGCTCGGTGATCGATCGTGGAACCAATCTGATTATGAGTCACTACAAAACTTTTGTAGCTGGGAGGAGTGATTGCAGAACCGTCAATCTTGAGCTCCTCCGAATCTTGCAGTCCAGTTGCTCAAGGCGTTGAGTGTAGCCCGACATCTTAATGGCGTGCTCACTAACGGAACTCCCTTCCTCCATCTTGCAGTTAAAGAACTTCTCAGAGATCTCATATCTCTCAGAACGGGCCTGAGTCTGAAACATGGTTTTCAGCTCCTCAAGAATCTCAAAGGGTCCGGGATAGTTTTCAAAACGATTTTGAAGCTCCGGTTCCATAGCAAACAACATGGTGCTCTTAATCACACCATAATCATCTTTGCGCGACTGATAGACAGCTTTCTCATCAGCCGGTAGCTTGCAAAGTAGGGGTTACCTAACGCTTTCTCAAGGACATAGTCCTTTTGTCCGCCAGATGTAATGATTCTCGATTATGGAACCAGTTGGTGAAGTTAGACCCATTGTTTCTAAGCTTTTCTTTCTCAGCAAAAACGTTGAAGTTGAAGTTGGACTTGGCCATGTGATCTACAGTATTTGCAAGTACAATTTAGACTATGTTCTTGATAAATAGTTCAACTTAATCAAATTACTAGATGAACTCCCACTAAATTCAACATCCCTCAAGTTGTTTAGTGAACACGATCCAAATTCACCACACCTAATCCGATCATCACGAGAAGAGATGTGGTTTCAAAGGTGGACAACGAAGTGTCGATCATATCATTCATATGACTCATGCTTAACCTTTCGGTTCTTGTGTTCCGAGGCCATGTCTGTACATGCTAGGCTCGTCAAGCTAGACCCAAGTATTTCGCAGTGCAAAACTGGCTTGGACCCGTTGTATGTGAGCGAGAGTCTATAGCACCCGATCATCACGTGATGCTTGGACACGATTTAACTTTCGCAACGGTGCATACTTGGGGAGAACACAGCTTTATCTTGATCTTTAGTGAGGAATCATCTTATAATGCTACCGTCGCGATCTAAGCATAATAAGATACATAAAGGGATAAACATCACATGCATATAACTTTATGTGACATGGTATAGCCAATCTTCAAGAATGATCTCCATCTTGTGCTCCGCATGATCTCCATCACTCCACCATGACTGCCTCCACCACGAATAGCAACTACAACTATTGCTAACTACTTAGCGATAAAGTAAAGCTATTACATGGCGTATAAGAAGTTGACTCGCAGGTCATACACAATTATAAAGACAACCATATGGTTCGCGGTTGTGTACTCATCGACATGCAAGTCATGAAACATTACAAAACATGATCATCGTACAATATACACATCACATCTTGGGCCATACCATATCACAGAACACTCCTCGCAAAAACAAGTTAGACGCCTACTTTGTTGTTGCATGTTTTACGTGGCTTATGGGAGTAGATGCTAAGAACGATTCTTAACTACGGAAAGCCACAACGGTGATATTATGGTTGCCAAACTCCGTGTTAATCCCATGAAAACTATAGTGAGAGAAATCGACATCCACCAGCCGCATGTGTGGTACAAGCCACACGTCAAGTGCGGAGCCGGTCGCGAACGATGTCGCTGTAAGGTTGGCCTGGACCGCTTCAATCTCACTATCCCGGCCATAAGAAGAACACAAACAAGAGGCTTGCAACAGAAAACATCAATGCCCGCAACCACCATGTTGCTTCTACTCGTGAATCACATCTACGCATAGATCTAGCTCGATACCATCAAGGGATTCGCAGCATAGTAAATCAAAATTTTCTACTTAACAGAGGGAAAGCCAAGATCTAATCTAGGAGATGCAAACAACGAGAGAGATTGGATTAGATCTTCATACCCTTGAAGATTCGACAGCGGAATGTTCGCCGGAACGTGGGTGATGTAGTCGCACTCGCTTCTCCTCCTCGCGATCCGATCCGATCTAGCACCACAAGTGGCGGTGCCTCCGTGAGATGCACACGCAGCACCTCGACGCCTCCTTCCTCGGACCAGCAAGTATGGTGGAGAGATGGATTGGATCTACAACACGACGGCATGGTGTATATGGTGGAGAATTTCACGCAGGCTTCGCCACAAACAAATGGGGAGGGAGAGAGGAGGGCAGCAGGCAACTAGGGTTTGGAGGAAGGTGTGGAAGGGCGCACCAGCCCTATATATAGAGGGGGTGCGGCCAGCCCTTGCCCATCCTCCAAGCCTATCTCCGTTTAAACGATTTAAACTCTCCTTATCTAGAAACCCTATCTTATCTCTAGTTTAAACGATTTTAAACTTATCTAGGATCGGCTGGGCCCTATGGAGCCTTTGTGCCCTGGCCCAATGCGCCAGGACACTCCCTCATAGGCCCATGCCCTCCCGGAAGGTGGGGCCACGTTGGTCCCCTTCCGAAGGTTCTAGAAGCTTCCTAATACCGATTAATCCTAACAATTCAACTCCAAAACTAATCGCCTTATATGAATCTTATTCTCCGACCATTCCGAACCTCTCGTGATATCCCGGATCCCATCCGAGACCAACAAAAATTCATAAACCAAGTATCCAATCTATCCTAGCCGAGACACGTTATGTGTGACCGCTGGTTCGAGAATATGCGCATGATCTTCTATCAATAATCAACAGCGGGGTCTGGGCACCCATATTGACTCCCACACATTCATCGATGATCATATCGGATAAACCACGATGCCAGGATTCAATCAATCCCATATATATATTCCCTTCGTCTCGCGATATTTCACTTGCCCGAGATTCGATCGCCGATCATCATACCTAGTTCAATCTCGCTCACAGCAAGTACTTTACTGCTCCATAATCCGATATCACTTTGTGATTAACTCCTTAACCATATGCTTGCAAGCGTGTTGATATCGACACGAAAGTGGGCCCAAGCATATCTCTCTCCGACTTGGAGGGACAAATCCCATCTCGATACATACAACCCAATGATACTTTCCGATCACCGAGAGACACCTTTATGATCACCCTCTCATAGGATGACGCTTTGATGACCTCAAAGCTTTCTTCCGATACTGTGGAGTTGTATTATCTCATGGTCTAAGGAATACAATATTTGACATAGGAAAAGCTTCGCAAAGATGAACACAATGACACGATCTAATTGCTTCGCTTAGTTTGGTCCATCCACCATATCATTCTCCCAATGATATGATCTCATTATCAATTGACAACTCATGTCTATGGTTAGGAAACCTTAACCATCATTGATCAATGAGCTAGTCCATAGAGGCGTACTAGGGACACGGTGTTGTTCACAAACCACACAAGTATTAATGTTTCCGCTTAATACAATTCTAGCATGGAATATAAACTTTATCATGAACAAGAATTATAATAATAACATCTTTATTATTGCCTCTAGGGCATAATTCCAACATGTTCCCCCGCCAGATGTTTTCAAAGTGACTTGTGAAATGGATTGAGATTTTGACTTGAACACAACAGAGTTGTGATATGAAATACAAGTTCCCACTTAGGTGTTATAAAACTTCAACTAGCTTTCTTCATTTCTGAACTTAGTAGAGGTAAATCTGGCTTTTTGCAAAACAACCCTAGAGCTTAGTGTATTACTACAAAAACCCTTTTCACTTGTTAGTATTAGTTTGCGAGTACTTAAAGAGTACTCATGGCTTTGTCCCTGGCTATTTCCGTGGCCAGACTATGAAGAGGAATACTAGGAGGATGGACCATAGGAAGGTTACGACAACTAGGATCATCTCCCATCGTCAGCATTGCCTATGACCCCGAAGATGGAGCTTCGCCTATGCTACCGTTATCATTACGTATTTCCGCTGCTTGAGTTGTATTAAGAACTGGATCATGAGATCCTTATTTGTGTAAGACCTTATGTATGGTTTGTAATGGATGATGTACTGTGGTATCTAAATCTGTTATGTCTCGCAAAAATGGTAATCCTGGGATTGCGATGTATGGCATAACAGGCATCTGGGATTAAAAATCCGGGTGTTGACACTCTCCTCGGCGCCGTAGCTGGAGTGCACGTTGTAGAGCGCGTAGACGAGCACCGCGGCTGCCGAGAAGAAGCCGAACCGGACGTACGAAGGCCGGTCCAGGGAGCCGAGCAGGAAGACGTTGAGGAACACGGAGGTGGCGGGCACCCACGGCATCCCTGGCACGCCCCACAACTCGAGCGTGTGCGCCTGGGGCACCAGCGCCTGGAATGCGCCGACCATGGCCACCGCCGCCACTCCGCACGCCACCAGGAGCCCGAGTCCAGGCACCGCATGACGTACGGTGAGCTTAGGCCACGAAGGATGCTCTGCTCCCTCCGGAGTTCGGCCGCCCGGCCGCCGCCCCGTCTCGTGTCGCGTGCTTCGCCTCACGCCTACAGTTCCCCTCTGGCTGATGGGAGGAAGAAGAAGGTGAACGGGGAAAAATTAGGGAGGCTGACGGGTGGGACCCACTGGCAGTAAAAAATAAAATAGGAGAGAAAAATAAAAAATAACATAAGATATGTCTGACAGGTGGGCCCTGCTTCCACCTCTGCTTCTTCTAGACACATGCCGCCAACTCAGCACTTACAGCTGGGCCCGAGTCGTCAGAGATTGTGTTAAATTGCTGTTAGACGAAATTTAGTCCGATTTGCAACGCTCTGACCCAAAAGTTGATACTGACTCGCAAAAATTATCGAAAGTGGTACCGAGTCGTCCCAACATCCCCAATTATGATAGTTTTATCCAGTTAACTCGAGAAAGAGAGTGTGAATTCGACGGGACGATCGACGACGAGGAAGGCGTCAGGGATTAACCGTTCGCCCGGTCTGTCGGTTGATGATCTCGATGTTCTGGTGAGGCTGAGCACGTCGTCGTTGCGTCGAACTTGAGGCAACGTGATAAGTACCCATCACAGGACGGGCATATTGCATTGCTTGCTTGCTTGAGGATTTTTTTTACAAATATGACCCTTTACAATTCGTCATCACCAAATATACCTCTCTCGTGCCGCAAAAGTCAAAAATACTCTGGCGGGAGGCTGAAAAGGCGACACGTGTCACCTCCCGCCACGGCAAAAGCCAAAAATGTCGTGGCGAGAGGTGACACGTCTCGCCTTTTCAGCCTCCCGCCATGATATTTTTGGTTTTTGCGGTGCGAGAAGGTTATTTTTGGCTATGGCAAATTGCAGAGGGTCATATTTATAAAAAAATCCTTGCTTGAGAGGATTTCGCTTGTTTTTTTTGTTTGCGGAAAGCGGCTGAAGAACCGGCGACGCTGGCACCCCAGGCTGGAACTGGCACGCGCATCCTCGTGCCCTGCCACGAGCGGTGCCACGCGTTTTCTCCTCTTCTTTTTCGCGTGGCGTGGGCTGGCCGGGCCTTGCCATCCATGTCGGACGGATGGAACCAAGGAAAAGGTACACTACTCCAGCTAGCAGTGCTACTTCCTACTAGCATCGAGCGGTGGCCGTGGCGTGCGCCGGCGCTCATTCTCTATCGACATGGGCTTGCCGTTCCGGCTGTCGTCGGTGGCCAGGTTCGGTAGGTTGGGCCCTTGCTCGGCCGCCGCTAGCTCGCGGGATTCGATTCTCCACCGGCGCCGCATCTCCTACTAGCTAGCTGATCTGGGCTGGCCTACCTAATCAGCTCCTCTCCCTTCTGTCGCGAGCGAGTCTAGCTACGCTACGTACGTTGCTTCTTTTCTTTTGCTGGGCGACGAGTCCTGACTCATGAGTGAGCCGGCCGAGTCAGGCTGTACTAATATTCCGGCTTTTTTGTTCGCGCTAATCACTCAGTCTGTCGTCCTCGTCGTGGCGCCACTGATTGCGCATCGCATGAGCAAAGGTTCTACTACATCCGTGATCGACGGCGCGGCGGCGCCAGCTCTGCCTCTGTCACGGCGCGGCGCCTCTCCAACTCGAAACCACGCGCCAGAGGCTGCCGCCTACTTTCGCTCTGTCTATGGGCAGCAGCAGCATGATTGGTTTGATTATTATTTTATTTGGGTTACCCCGTACCCGAGCCATCTAGCACGGCACGCATTTCACGTTCCAAAAAGACCGTTATAACAAACCGAACCAAAACGGGAAGAACCTACCACCACCTGCCCATTCATTTCCCGTGGTCCGTGACATTCGTCAACACAAGATCGAAACGAGATCACCGTACGGCAAGAGCTACTCACTCCAGTCCAAATTAACGTTCTTACATTTGTCTAAATTCAAATGTATCTAGCACTAAAACATCACTAGATACATTATATCTAGACAAATCTAAGAATATTAATATGGATCGGAGAGGGGAGTATACAACATTCTTGTTTAAGGGGTTTACCTTCCATTCTGACCAAGTGCTCCGTTAACTTCCCAAGCTAACGTACGCCGAGTGGCTCACACACCACATGCACAACAAGACATGTCGTTACAAATCATTATTACACCAAGTTTACTTCTGAAACCTATCAAGTTATAAAATCTAAAGATATTGCAGACCTTACAATTTACATATATCTTCATTACTGATTCTGCTAATTTGTAGACTGAATTAAGGTGTACTGAAACTCTAGCAAGCAAAGTTATGTAAACTTGTGGTTTTGCACAAACTCTTATGTATTCTTCCTAGAAAAAAACATAGCCCACTCCCCGCGAGCTTCGAGCTCCTGGGGCGACGCAGGGGAGAACCCTAGCCCACGTTCCAAACCGCCTCCCCTCCCCTCCCCTTCCTTCGATGCCGCCAGGAAACACCTAGGTGGACAAGGTGGTGCCGATGGCGGCGGCCCTCTTCTACCCACACGCTTGGCTGACTGCGCGGGGTGGTGCTGGCCGCCGGCGGTGCGCTGTTTTGACGAGCTTAGGCCGGCGGCTTGCAGCGACGAGACGGTGGCAGAGCTCCTAGAGCAGGAGACGGTGAGATGGGCGCGACTAGCACAAGGCGGCCGCAGAAGGAGGGAGATCACGGCTGCGGGCTGGTGCGGCCTAGATCTGGACCCGTTTGGGACGATCCGGGTTGGCCGAGCCCTGTCCTGAGCGCATGGTCCTGAGCGCATGGTCCTGGGCGTGCGTGCGTCCGAGCTCTCCCTTGCCTCGGGCATGGCAGGGTCACCGGAGTTGAGCCAGGCGGGATTGATTCTGGTGTTCCCCTGGCAGAGACGTAGTAGTTCTGCGGGATGCGACTGGTGGGCGACCTTGTTGCCGTTCTTGTCGCACCCATGTTGCCCGCGTGTCGTATTGACACGTGCCAGGTGGGCTTGGATCAAGCGCTAACTTCCGCTGGCCATTCTGGAGCTTTCCATTGTGGCGTTTGCCATTTTGCGGGTTCGAGTTTGTGGATCTGCGACCCAGACCGATGGCGGTCTGTTTGGCCTGGGTGAGCACGGTTGCGACGACGCTGCTTCTTGGCGGTAGGGATCTGCGATGGTGGCAGATTCACTGGTGGACGGAGGAGACTCGGGTGGGGGTTAGCGATGACACCCTTGCTGCGGTGCGACCCGGGGGGGGGGGGGGGAGGGGGCTTCAGGATCCCATTCGGGCTCGGTCGGGATAGGGAGGGCCTGGTTTTCCCATGATGCTATATCTGGTCGGCTACCGCCCTCCGGCAGTGGAGGCAGTTCCCTCCCGCGTGCTATTGTACCGCTGAACCTTGCCAAAGTTTCTTCTTTTCGGTCTCACTGGCCTCGCAACATGGCCCAACATCGGTTTTAATCTTGGTTGATATATTAATATAGCTGGACGAAATCCTGTTTCGAGAAAACATAACTATAGAACTGGACCTGTCTCAGCCCTGCGTGTGTCGCTACCAATAAGTGGTGTGATGAAAAAATAGCCCACCCCACCCCAGGGCCGGCCCTGACAATTTAGGGCCCCGGTGCATGACAAAATTATGGGCCCAATACACAATTAGCTATAGAGTTTTTTTTTTAATATTTTGTGCCCGTGGCCACTTCCGGACAAGAAATTCTCTTGCCGCTAGCTGCCAAGGGTCGGCCTGCTCTTGGAAAAAGAGACGTCCATGTTGACCGTGCCAGGGCCGACGTCCTACGTCCTCGCCGCCAAGATCTCAGGACAGCAACCACTCGATGCTACCAACTCCGTACACTCGACCATCCTGAACACGCCAGGGTCGCCGTCCTCCGTCCTCGCTGCCAGGATCTTCGGCCGGCAACCACCCGAAGTTTTGACTTTTGACGAATCCTTAGGCACATTATATTTTAGGACGGAGGGAATAGTGTGATATATAAAGGAAATACTAATATGAAAAGAGAACGTCAAAACATTGGGTCCAAAAGATAAGAGGCCCACGATAACAAAAACCCACCGTCAAGCCAACTCACGAGGTCCACTTCAAGAAATGTGATGACATATGATCCTCCATATTGGTCTGAAAGGTTATAATTTATAACTTATGAATTTTCTATGATAAAATAGTTGGTCAAAAGCTAAACATCACTAGTTAAACACAACGATCTTTTTTATAAAATATTCATAAATGGTTGTGAACAAAATAGATGGTCTCATGCCGAACATTTTGGTCACGAGTGATCTGACATGTCCACGTCAGAACCGACGTGACTAATCCTACATCGCAGATCTATGGCCAATTTTTTTTAGGGGAAACAAATACCTTTATTACTCGATAATATTGTTCATGATACAAAGGCAATCAGGGGGTTCTAGCAACCAGACATGACGTCCCACACTAGAAGTGGCAAAATAAATGGTCGTGAAATCAAAATCAGCTCAGTCCATTTTGATGCTTTATGTGGGGAAACCTAAGAATTAAGCCTTTTATGAATTTTTCCTGCTCAATTCTGGTTGCTTATATGGGCCAAGCCCAAGGCTTTGGACTTTTTATTTTCCGAGCCATTTTTAGTCCATTACATTTTTCTTTTCCGCCCCTTTTTAGGTATTTTAATGAAATATACACTGTTTCAGTCCAACACTGTTTGGGCCAAATCCTCCTTAGCCCAATTATTACTTGGGCCACCATAGTTTTCAGCCTTTTTAATTCACAGATAAAAAATCACGTTTCAAGAACGCATGCAATTTTTTAAGTAACTGCCTCAATCAGGCTATTATTACATGCACAATTAGTTCCACAGGACATGCCGACTATTACAATGTAGCTAGCACTATTTCGTAACTACACTAATCTTTTCCGCATGGGACTTCAAGTTTTTCCAGTTTTTCCGACTCCATATTTTCAGTCTCACTGAAGAGAACTAGCATTCTATATCCATGGGCCATCATCATAGATTTACTTATCCAAGTTGATCCTTCTAGTGCGGACCCTGCAACCTGCACAATGTAACATCTTAGAGCATCACTAGTAGAGCCCCTAAACTCTTAAATCCTAAAAAATAACCGCTTTTTTACAGATTGCGACTGAAAAATTTCGTACACTAGAACCCCTAACCTGTACAAGTGAGGGTTGGAGGCCCCCAACCCGTCCAACCCCTATTCCTCGACCACGCGCGCGCGGGAGGGAAATTTCACTGCCTCCTCCCATCCGAGCCGCCGGCAGCCGCCATTTCGGCTGCCCCCGCCTCCCGTCGACGCGCATAGCCCTCCGCCTGTTGCCCCACACTTCCCACCGCCGGTTCCGCCTTTCCCTGCCGCCTCCCGCCTCCCGTAGCGCGCTCCTGAGCCGTGCCGCCGCCCCGAGCTCTCCCAGCCACCACGCCCCGCCCCCCTGCCGCCCGCTGCCTCGCCGACTCCCCCGAGCCGCCGCGCCCCGCCCCCAGACCTCGCCGAGCCAGGCAGGCCAGAGGCAGCCGCGCCGCCCTGAGCTCTCCTCGCCGACCCGCCGCGCTGCCCCGAGGTATGCCCTATTTGATTCGAACAATTATCGTTATTTGCAAAAAACATTGTTGTAATAACTTGAATGATTATTATGTGCTTGAAAGTACTGTTTGGTGTTGTAATAATAACTAGAATGATTATTGTTTTCTCCAAACCATTATTGAGATGATGAAAATTGTGATATGTCAAATGACAGTTTTGAGGATTTGAGGGTTCTAGTCTCTGCCCTCAACCCTCAGTTTTAAGGGTTTGAGGTGTTAGGAATAGACAAGTATATTCCTCTGGGGGCCAAAGGCCACAATATATAATACAGGTATAGGTGCAAATATGCAGGAAGGCCCCTAACATATGGAGAAACTACTACAATATACAAATATATACATATACATCTAACACCCCCCTCAAACTCATGGTGGATCCACAACACTGAGTTTGGAGAGTAAGAAATCATGCTGCGTTCTGGTCTGTGCCTTCGTAAAGAAATCCGCCAACTGTAAATCTGAAGGCATATACTAAAGCACAACAACCTAAACCTGCACCTGAGTACGTGTATAGAAAGCATCAACACCAATATGCTTGATAAGCTCATGCTTGACCGGATCACGTGCAACACTAATAGCACATGTACTGTCAGACAAAACCAGAGTGGGTGTGGTAAGAGAGACCCCAAAATCCGCAAGTAACCACCGTAACCAGGTAACCTCATCAGTCAACAAGGCCATAGCTCGCAACTCAGCCTCGACACTCGAACGGGAAATCGCTGTCTGTTTCTTCGTCTTCCAAGCAATGACCGAACCACCAAGAAATACACAGTAGGCAGAGAGTGAACGGCGATCCGAATGATCACTCGCCCACGTAGCATCCGAATAGCACTGGAGCTGGAGGGAGCTGGAACACGGAAAGAAAAGGCGACGAGTGATCGTACCACGAAGATAACGAAGAACACGAAGAAGATGACTATAGTGAACAGTGGTAGGAGCACAAATAAACTGACTCAAAATATGAACAGGATAAGAGATATCAGGACGAGTGACAGCAAGATAAACAAGACTCCCGACAAGATGACGATAATGCGTCGGATCAGGAAGAGGATCACCATCAGTAAGCTGAAGCTTAACATTAAGCTCCATAGGGGTCTCAACAGTGTGCTCATCCCCAAGAGCAGCACGAACAAGAAGATCCTGAATATACTTTTCCTGGGAGATGTAAAAGCCATCAGAAGTGGAGGAAACCTCAATCCCAAGAAAGTATCAAAGAGGACCAAGATCAGTCATAAGAAACTGGTCACGAAGACGAGCCTTAACAAAGGCGATATACTCAGAATCATCACCAGTAATGATCATGTCATCAACATAGAGAAGAAGAAGAGTGCGTCCACGAGGAGAAGTATGAACAAACAACGCTGGATCATGAGCACTAGGGGAGAAACCAGCAGCAGTCACTACAGAAGCAAAGCGCTCAAACCAGGCACGAGGGGCCTGTTTGAGGCCATAAAGAGAACGTCGAAGACGACAAACCATCCCCTTGGGAACAGAATACCCAGGAGGAGGCTGCATATAAACCTCCTCACGCAACTCACCATTGAGAAAGGCGTTCTGAACATCAAGCTGGGATATGACCGCTGACGTAACAAGCAACAACAAGAAGAGTACGCACAGTGGTCATATGAGCCACATGAGCAAAGGTCTCATCATAGTCACGACCATGCTCCTGCTGAAAACCACGAGCCACAAGACGCGCTTTATAACGCTCAAGAGATCCGTCAGAGCGGGTCTTAATCTTATAGACCCACTTACACGTGATAGAACGAACACCGGGAGAGGGAGAAACAAGATCCCAGGTGCCAGTGCGCTCAAGTGCAGCAAGCTCGTCAGCCATGGCTACCGCCATTCAGATGATGCTCAAAGATCCCGATAAGAAGTCGGCTCGGAGGCAACAGAAAGACCATACTGACTGGGAGAGTAACGATTGGGGGCACGACGCTGACGAACATGACGAGAAGAGGGAAGCTCATCAGAAGAAGACAACTCAAGAGACGACGATGAAGAAGAAGGTATAGCAGAGGAAGACTTCGGAGAACGAGGAGAACTAGGAGAACTATACGGAGCAGAGGAGGATGGTGTCGAATAAGAGACATCAGGGGGAGGAAATCCTGAAGAAGACACAATAGGAGTAGAAGGAGGTGTGTCGGGAAAGAGAAGAAAAGAGATATCTTCCACCGGGTAGGTACCAGCGGTGGGACGGGGATAGAAAGGACGCGTCTCATCAAAAGTAACATCACGAGAGATACGCATCCGACGACCAACGGGGTCCCAACAGCGATAGCCTTTATGCTCATCACTGTATCCAAGGAAGACACACTCAACATATCGAGCGGTCTTTAGTGCTCATGAGGAGCAAGAAGAACATAGCAAACACAACCAAACAAGCGAAGCATGGAGTAGTTTGGAGACTGTCCAGATAGGCGCTCAAGAGGGATACCACCCTGCTGAGCGGCAGACGGCTGAATATTGATGAGGTAAGCCGACGTAGCAACAGCCTCAAATTTTAAAATGTGGCTAAGAGAAGAGGCAATCATCATGGCACGAGTGGTCTCAAGAAGATGGCGATGCTTACGCCAAGAACGCCATTCGGGCATATGCGCCAGACAGAGAACTGAGCAAGGGTGCCCGCTTCAGAAGAACACCTCGCAACATCTGGAAGATATATTCACCAGCAGAATCAGCACGAAAAACACGAATTGGGGTAGAATATTGAGTACGGACCATGGCCGCAAAACGCTGATATATGGAGAGCACCTCACTACGAGAGCGCATAAAATACAACCAAGTGTACCGAGATAAATTATCGATGAATAAAATATAGTAGCGATGACCCCTTCGCTTAAAGGAGCCGACCCAAACATCCGAATGAACTAAATCAAAAGGTCATCGAGATACGCCGCTAGGATAGGGAAGCTGAACTGCTTTACCTAACCTACAGCCTGACAATGTAAAGACCCATCTCCTGAGACAGACCCCAGAAGACCACGATGAACTAATGACGACAGGCGAGAGTCACAAAGGTGACCAAGACGATGATGCCACTGCTGAAAGGAGCTAGTAGCAGAGGCGACGACCGGAGAAGAACTGGTAGATGAAGTGGCAGCGGAGGGAACACGAAGCCAGTCTAACTCCCAAAGTCCTGAAGAGTCACGACTGCGAGGGCCAGCTCCAACCAGGGCCTGCATGCGACGGTCCTGGACAACACAAGAATCAGCATCAAGAATGACGCGACAACCAGAGTCAGTAAGCTGGCTAGCAGAGAACAGATTCATCTTAAGAAGAGGACATGAGAGATATCAGGAACAGAAAAAGAAGTAGAAAGAGTGCCCCGACTAGAAACAGGAAGAGAGGTACCATCAGCTGTAAAAACACGGACATAAGAAGGGAGAGAACGAAGAGCGGACAAAAAAGAAGACTCAGAGGTCATATGAAAGGAAGCTCCAGAATCCAGATACCATGGGGACGTACCTGACTGTGTAGAAGGTGGTGGTCGCAAAGGTTCAAGAATCGGGCCACGTAAACAAAGAAGTTCGTCAAGAAGAGCTCAGAGCAGCAAGCGCACTGCCAAGACTCGATAATGTCTCGATCGGAGAGAGCAACCGCTGAAGATCTAGAAGGAGCCGATCGCCCACGAGCCCGGTAATCGCCGACGAAATCGGGATCCTGTATAACAAGTGGCCCAAGTGTGGCCATCCTTGTTACAAGAAGAGCAAAGGATTTAATGTAACCACGGCGACCTCGACCACGAGCTCGCTGGTGCCGACTCTAGCCTCAAGCTGCTGATGCCGACTCGACCAAATCGCTGCCGACTCGACCTCGACCTAGAGGAGTGGGTAGGATCGGCGGCGGCACAGAGGACCGTGACTGAGTCAAGGGAGCAGATGACATAGGAGGACCACGAGTAGCAAGCACAGATGGAACCGCAAGAAGACCAGCACCACGGAGACGGGTATCCTCAGCCCGAAGCTCAGACAACACCGCAGAAAGCGGAACACGACCACGAGCATTTAGCTGAGCACGCCGGGGCTCAAACTCCTGGCGGAGCCGAGACAGAAACTCATAGATGCGGTGAAACTCCAAATTGAAAGACAACTGGCAAAGACGAGCATGTGCCAAAACAGCAGTACAAAGAGAATCAAGCTGACGCCAGATAGGAGCACTCTGAGTATAGAACTCATCAATAGTAGAATCACCCTGCTGGAGAGCATGCTCCTGGCGAACCACAGACAGGTAAAGAGCATCCCCAGACGGCTGATAACGCTGACGAAGATGGACCCACTGAGCGACAACAGTAGGGATACTCATAAACTCAGCAGCATACTAGGGCAAAACACTAGAGGTAAGAACAGCAGCAGCACGAGCATCCTCATCAACCCACTGAGTGTAAGCAGTCAGAGCGTGTCGATAGGCCTCGAGATCAGAAGAGTACTGCTTGAACTTGAGATCATAAGCAGCAACAGCACTATCATAAGATCTTGAGAAGCATCAGCACCGAGAACAATCTGTGTCAGCGGAAGAGGAGCCACAGGAGCAGGGGGCACGGCGGACAAGAGACCTCGCCGGAGAGCACACCCCAAAGACGGAGACCGCGCATAAAGGCAGTAAAATCAGGATAATTTGCGCCATCGAAGATCACCGGGCAGCCAGAAATCGCAACATAACCTGGTGAGGAAGACATATCTCTCTCTCTCTCTCTCTCTCTCTCTCTCTCTCTTTTTTTTTGCACAGATCAGATCAGATCTGGATCGGATCGGCGCTGACGCAAGCAGACGTTAGCAGGACAGGCGGAATATGCTGAGGCAGACAGGCGGGCAACCGGCCGGTCAGTGACGAGCGGGCCAGCAGGTGAGGGCCCGGCCGGTCAGTGAGGTGCGGGCGGCAGGGGTAGGTGTAGAGGAGGTACCGCGTGTGGACGGTGGAGTGTAGGTGCAGAGGAGGCGGGTGTATGTGTAGAGGATGGAGGACGGCGGGACAGGCCACGCGGTCAGATCTACCTCACGTGGGAGCAGAGGACGGCTGGGACGGGGCCCGATCGGCAGCAGTAGGGTGTAGATCGGCTCGGTAGCAGACGACCGGGATTTCGCGAGTAGCAGATGAGATCCGATCTGGGCGGCGGCGACGCAAACGGCCAGAACGGGAACCGGCGGTGGCCGGGGCGAGCTGACGGCGGCGACGATTACAAGCAGAGGACCGGGGGGCACGGGAAACCTAAAACCGGCTCTGATACCATGTTAGGAATAGACAAGTATATTCCTCTGGAGGCCAAAAACCACAATATATAATACAGGTACAGGTGCAAATATGCAGGAAGTCCCCTAACATATGGGGAATCTACTACAATATACAAATATATACATATACATCTAACATGAGGGTTCTAGTCTTTGCCCCTGTTTTTCAACCCTTAAAAATGCCAAAAAATGCCATTTCTAAACCCTTGAACCGCTTTGAGAATTTGAGGGTTTAGGAGTACTACTAGTGATGCTCTTAGGCTCAGACTAGCTTCTGGATGAGGCTCTGAACATATACTTCAGGTTGCAGACAAATGATTCCCTTATTAGACTAGTACTTGCATGTATTCTATTGGAGTGTTAGCTCACAAGTCATGTTCTCTCTTACTATGAAAAGTTTGTACTTGATTAGTGGACATGTTTTATAACAACACTTGCACAAAAAGTAATACGCTTTGGCTCGATGTACACGACTATCCCAATATAAATAAACGACATGTGGCTCGATGTGTATGTGTATATCCGCTTCCATATTTTACAAAATTGTAGTGTGTTTTTTGCAGAGGGACTTTAGCGTCTTGTCGTCTATCTTACGATGAGCTTCCACACAAACAAATCGGCTCAAGCAATCCATTACATCCCTGAAAAAATTGTGTTAGAAAGCCAAAGGTAGCTGAAAATGCCCAATTCTACCTATATTATAGATTCACAACTCGAGTACATGTATTCAGCATTAAAATAAACAAATTAAAGGGAAAGAAAAAACACACAATTTTAATTTTTGCATAAGTGAACTAAGCGGCTCGACTTGCAAGTAGTAGATAGAACATAAAAAAAAAGAACACACCGGTACAAAAGTGGAACGATCCACACCAATCAAGGAAAAACAATCAAACTAGAGGAGACCTGAAAGACAGGCCCGATCCACGAATGTTGTCGTCGAAGCGATCCGCCATCTCCGGCGTCATATGGTTTATCCAGTCTCTCACGACCCCTTTCCTGAAGTAGGATTTACGAGGGTATTTGACATGGATTCCGGAGGTACCGATCTTGTTGGCGTCTAAGCCTTTCAGCACCTCCATGCTGCACAACTTCACAATGTTGTTTGGCAGCCCGGCGGCCTCCTCGGCTGACGAGAATGGAAGTCCTAGGAACCGTGCCAGCTCCCTGACGGAGGCCGACGAGAATGGAAGTCCTAGGAACCGTGCCAGCTCCCTGACGACACCCACCGGATCATCGAATTTAAAAAATAAAAGTGAAAAATTGTACTCTTATCCTCAGTATTTCCCTCTCTCTCTTCTCCCAATCCCACACTGTTTCTCGTTGTGATACTTTCAAACATGCAGAGCCCCGTTAGGAGGATCGCGCGAAGGAGAAGATGTCACTTGGTGCAAGGACGACACGCGGGACAGACCTTTGAAAATGTTTGTCTATTTTACGATTTCCCCCTTTTTTAGGTATTTTAATGAAATATACACTGTTCCAGTCCAACACTGTTTGGGCCGAATCCTCCTTAGCCTAATTATTACTTGGACCACCATAGTTTTCAGCCTTTTTAATTCACAGATAAAAAATCACGTTGCCTAAATCAGGCTATTATTACATACACAATTTATTCCACAGGATATGCCGACTATTACAATGCAGCTAGCACTATTTCATAACTACGCTAATCTTTTTGGCATGGGTCTTCAAGTTTTTCTAGTTTCTTCGACTCCATATTTTCAGTCTCACTAAAGAGAACTAGCATTCTATATCCACGGGCCATCATCATAGATTGACTTATCCAAGTTGATCCTTCTAGTGTGGACCCGGCAACCTATACAGTGTAACATCTTAGGCTCATACTAGCTTCTGAATGAGGCTCTGAACATATACTTCAGGTTGCAGAGAAATGATTCTCTTATTAGACTAGTATATTTTTGTGAATTTATTAGGCCATGTACTATGTAGGTACGGTTCAACGAAAGAGGGGGTAGAGATGGGGCTCTTTGTGAATTTATTAGGCCATGTACTATGTAGGTACGGTTCAACGAAAAAGGTGGCAGAGATGGGGCTCGCTTCTATTTATCTGTTGTGTGGTATCATATTTTTCTGACCCACTCTGACAGCATGCATGCACCTTTTTATGCATGTAAAGTAGCATTTTTCACCTCTCTACTATATGACATATGGGGTATCTCCTCCTAATCCTGACACAAGTTCACTTTGAACCAAACCAATATCGCTTCTTTTTTCTGACACATAGAACCGATGCTCTACTATGTGCTGAATCGAACCAATAAACTCTATGGTTCGCTTTAAGCATACATAATACATGGTTTTAGACTGAGTGTTAGCTCACAAGTCATTTTCTCTCTTACTATGAAAAGTTTGTACTTGATTAGTGGACATGTTTTTACATTGACTGATATAAACACTAACTATAACAACACTTGCACAAAAAGTAATACGCTTTGGCTCGACGTACACGACTATCCCAATACAAATAAACGACACATGGCTTGATGTGTATATCCAGGGAGCTTCTATATTTTACAATATTGTAGTGTTTTTTTGCGGGGGACTTTAGCGTTTTGTCGTCTCTCTTACGACGAGCTGTTGAAGCAATCCATTGCATCTTTGAAGAAACTTGTGTAGAAAGCCAAAGGTAGCTGAAAATGCCCAATTGTACCCATATTTTAGATTCACAACTCAAGTACATGTATTCAACATTAAAGTAAACAAACTTAAAGAGAAAGAAAAATACACAATATTAATTTTGGCATAGGCGAACTAAGCGGCTCGACTTGCAGGTAGTAGATATAGTACACGAATATCCCAACACAAAAAACGACGTGTGGCTCAATGTGTATATCCAGTAATACACTTCCATATTTTAACAAGATTGTAGTGTCTTTTTTTGCGGGCGGACTTGAGCATTTTGTCGTCTCTCTTACGACGAGGTGACGAACAAATCGGTTCAAGCAATCCATTATATTTCTGAAGAAAATTATGTCAGAAAGCCAAAGGTAGCTAAAAATTCCTAATTGTACCCATATTTTAGATTTGCAGCTCGAGTACATGTATTCAACATTAAAGTAAACAGATTTAAAGAGAAAGAAAAACATACAACATTAATTTTGGCATAGGCGAACTAAGCGGCTCGACTTGCAGGTAGTAGATAGAATAACAAAACGAAGAAGAACACATCGGTACAAAAGTGGAACGATCCGATCCACGAATCAAGGAAAAACAGTTAAACTAGAGGAGACCTGAAAGACAGGCCTGATCCACGAATGTTGTCGTCAACAATGGCGTCGAAACGATCCGCCATCTCTGGCATCATATGGTTTACCCAGTCTCCCACAAACCCTTTCCTAAAGTAGGATTTATGAGGGTATTTGGCGTGGACCCCTGAGGTACCGATCTTGTTGGCGTCCAAGCCTTTTAGCACCTCCATGCTGCACAGCTTCGCAATGCTGGCTGGCAGCCAGGGGCGGAGCTCCTAGTAGGGCAAGGTAGGGTGGCCGCCCTACCTTGATTTTTGGCGAAAAACTACATATATAGCCATTTGTTCATGTATATATGATTTACAATAGTTTTAGTTCGTTTTTTTAGAGGATAAACTGAAAAATAGCCTAAATGGGCTCCTTAGCTGCTGCGTTGCCTAACTTGGGCCTGCTGGGCTGCGTGTGGAGGAGACACACGCGCACGATGAGGCTATTCCTATCCGGAAATCCTAGAGCTACGGACTCTGAGCTTACGGAATCCCCTATGGACATAAGTGTGCTGATTTGGTTGGATGAATTCTTATCATTGCCTTGAAAACCGGACCACGTTTCTACTCTTCCTCTACCTATGCTGCGTCCGTAAGCAGTTTTGTAGAAAAAGGGTCCGTAGGTGTAGCAACGACGGAAGACACGGACTTGACTTGATCGATCAAATAACTGACCGCGTGTGCGTGTCTGCCGTTCGCTTCCTGGACTCACGCATCTATCGACAGGGACTGTCTATCGTGGAGCCGATCCTTGGTTTCCGCCGCCGCCGCCAGTCCTTTTCATCGAGAATCGACGCCACCGTAGACTGCCACCAGCCGGGCGCTGCAGTGTACCCTCCACCAGGCCGACGGCCACCTGCTGGACTCGGCGGCAGACGACCGGGAGTAGGTCAGACTGGCATCAGCCGACAACTTCAAGATGGGGATGGACAAAACAAGAAAGGGATCGGTAGCTGCAAAGGCGGGAGGTACAATTTCTAGACTTTGTGGTGAATTGGAAAATTTTATGAGGGTCTGAATTTGTCAGATGTGAGCTACATATTTTGCAAATACTCATGTCTTTTAGTTTTGTGGATTGCAGATTTAAAAAAATACTTTGTGCCACTTGGTATTGGTAATATCTCTACACCAAGCGCCCACAAACCTGATGAAAATGCAAATGTTATTGACCATCAAGAGCAAGATCAAGAAATAGAAAGAGGGACCGGAAATTCTATGGACACACGATAATGATCAAGTGGAAGATTCTGTTGAACCCATAGTGGAAGGGAATGTTGATGTTCCAGGTGTTGAAGGTATAACTGATTTCATAGATTACATAAAACTTGATCCAGTACTACGCATTCCAATTGATCAATTTGCTCCGAATGTTAGAGATGATGTTAGATTTGCTTACTTAAAGAATGGCCCAACCCAACCTACTCAACATAACTTCCCCAAAAATAAAGATAGTAGACCCTTTCGGCCAAATTGGTACAAGGAGTTTGATTGGTTGGAATATAGTGTGGACAAGGACAAGGCTTATTGCTTCTATTGTTATCTTTTTAAACATGATCAGATGGATAAAAATTTGGCCATGATGTATTTACCAATTCGGGGTATGACCATTGGAAAAATGCGGTACAAGCATTCCGTAAACATGTCGGAGGGCCATGTAGCATCCATAATATTTCAAGGACAGCATGTGATGATTTTAGGAATCAAAAGGCAAGTATGAAAAGCAAAGTTATAACTTATACCAAAGATTCACTAGTAAAGTATGAAACTCGTGTGGATACATCTTTGGGCATTGTAAGTTATCTAGCATTGCAAGGTGAACCATTTCGTGGACACGATGAATCCGCTACTTCTTTGAACAAAGGCAATTTCTTGAAGATGCTTGATTGGTATAAAGAAAGGAATAGGGAAGTGAAGCTTGCATTTGACGAGCTATGTCCTAAAAATGCCAAAATGACTTCCTCAACTATTCAGAAAGCGCTTGCCAAAAATTGTGCGGAGGCGGTCACCAAATACATCAAAGAGGAGATAGATGGTTGTCTTTTTTCTATTCTTATTGATGAATCTCGTGATATATCGATCAAAAAACAAATGGCCGTGGTTGTGAGGTACGTGTTGAAGTCTATGTTAAGTACTTATGTAGTTTACTTTTTCTATGCAATGTAATTCAACTTACTGTATCATTTTCTTGTAGGTAGTGAGCAAAAGTGGAGATATTGTTGAAAGGTTTTTGGGCATTAAGCATGTCCCAAATACAACATCACCAGTTTTAAAGAAGGCACTTTTGGAGGTTTTCGCTAAACACGGTCTACTTGTTGCAAGGCTACGAGGGCAAGGGTATGATGGATCATCTAATATGAGAGGTGAATTTAATGGCCTTCAGAAGTTAATCCGCAATGAGAACCCATATGCTTTCTATGTTCATTGCTTTGCCCACCAGTTGCAGTTGATAGTTGTTACTTTATCGAGATGTTGTAAAGGTCTTGAGGATTGATGCGAAAGAGATTGCCAATCTCAGTAGTTCATCCTGCAGGAGGAAGGATATATTGCTTGATAAGCACAAAGAGATTCTTTTAGCTAAGATCAAGCAAGGTGAGATGTCCACAGGAAGAGGTCAAAATCAAGAAACATCTTTGTGCCGACCTGGAGATACAAGATGGGGTTCTCACTACACAACCTTAGCTCGTATTGAATCAATGTGGGATGTAGTGATAGAAATATTGGGCATTGTTGAGGATGATGCACGTAATCCATGTAAGGGAAGAGGTTTGGTTCATAAAATGGAGACTTTTAGCTTCGTGTTCATCATGAAGATGATGCTAAAACTACTACGCATGACAAATGATGTATCTATTCTATTACAAAAGAAGGATCAGAATATTGTTCAGGTATGCAATGGATGTTTATGGTTATACTTTCCCTATGTATATTTTGTTGATCTAAACATCTAACTGTATCATTTTAGGCAATTTCTTTGGTTACAGATGTGAGAACACGTTTGATCAATTGGAGGAATAATGGTTGGGAGGCACTCTTGGATGATGTCAAATCATTTTGCACTGAAAATGAAATCATAATTCCAAGTATGGACACAATGGCAACAAAATGGGGCAGAACAAGAAAAGGAGGAAAACATCAGGTCACTACTGATCACTTTTATCGTGTTGACACCTTCTATGCTGCTATAGACTCTATTACCACTGAGATTGATCACCGCTTTAATGAGGCATCTTCAGAGATTCTTCAGAACTTCTCCTGTCTTGATCCAAGAGACTCATTTGTTAGGTTCGATGTGAATAAGCTTGCTCAACTTACAGAGATTTATCATGAGGATTTCTCTGATTATGAGCGTGAGCATATACACGATGCCCTTGACCTATTCATTATTCATATGAGGAGAGTTGAAGATTCCAGAGTATGTCTTGATATTGCAAGTGTAGCTAAAAAGATGGTTGAACTTGAAAGACACATCATGTTTCCTACAGTTTACCGCCTCATTGAGCTGGCAATGCTTTTACCAGTGGCGACGGCAACGGTTGAAAGGGCATTCTCAGCTATGAAGATCATCGAGACCGAGTTGCGCAACAAGATGTCCGATGGTTAGCTTAATGATTTGATGGTGTGCTACATCAAGCGAGGGATGTTCAAAAGTCTTGATCTTGACGAAGTTAAGAAGGATTTTCAAAAGGAGGGTAGAGCTGCTGGCAGCCCGGTGGCCTCCTCAAAATTTTTTATGCCTTAGAGTTCGTCCCACCTCAAATTTTTTCCGTCCTTCGCCACTGCTGGTAGCCTGGTGGCCTCCTCGTCCGTCGAGAATGGAAGTCCTAGGAACCGTGCCAGCTCCCTGACGACACCGACCGGATCATGCATCATCTCCTCGTACCGTAGAAACATCACTCTCTCTGGGCTACTTCTGCTCGCACTCCAGTAGCCGAGGATGTGGTTCCAGAAGGGCCCGTCCGGGGTCTTGCCCTCGCATGCCAACTCGAACAGGTCAGAGAAGGTGATAGGTCTCACGTTTTGGACGAAATGCCACATTGACACGAGCATATCCTTGGGCTCCCTACAACGGAATTAAGGAGTGTTCATGTAGTGTTTGGCAAATTTATAAGGAATCGGTGCATTTCAGTAGGCTCTTTCAGTAAGGTATCGAAGGTAGAATACCTGCAGACATAGACGATTTTGCAGTTGGGGTTGTCGGCGGCGGAGGGAGGTAGCTGGGCGTGGTGCATGTGCGTGTTCATGATCCTCGGCGACGGCAGAGCTTCCAGCTGGCCGTGGTGCCCGGTGCTGAACAGGTCGTCGACGAAGGGGACACAGTCGTGCGGGTTGAGGCGGAGCAGCGGGTGCTCGGCGGCGTTTGGCGGGTACGCGGCCCGCGCCATGGTGGCGAACGACAAGCCCTTGAGCCACGTGGTGCCGCGCTTGGGCGGGCTCGCGAGGAGCACGTCCCGGGAGCGCGCGGCAAGGTAGCCCTCGGATCCTATGTTGGACCACCCAGCCGCCCTAGTACTGGTAGAGGACGACCTTGCCCTCGAACCTTAGCTTTAGGTTACAGCGCACGCATGAGAAGGGGGACACATGCACCCGGTGACTAGGTTTTGCATGTTTCAACATAGCACCACACTTTCATGCATGTGCTAGGGCCATATGCAAGTCCTTGAGGTATTTCGACGCCCGGAGCGTGGTCTCCCGCGGAACCTTGATATGTGGGCATCGGATCGTCTACCCGCCTAGACGTCCCTCTGACAGGGGTATCCTGGAGTAGCACTCTCTTGTTTTGTGTTTGTTTAGGTCATATGATGATGTAAAACCATGGTGCTTCACAAGGGGAGGACACTATCCTACCCGGTTTCACCCGAACGGGGAGTTTCCCCCTTATATAAGTCCAAAACCTTAGTTTTAGGTTACAACGCACGCATGAGAATGGGGACACATGCACCCGGGCGAAGAGAATCGCGACGATGGAGACATCCGAACGTTACAAACGGCTACAATCGGAGTACAAAATATATTAACATTAAATTATTGGGAGTAATTAATAAATTAGTATAAAATATATGGCTAAAATTAAATGGAAAAAATAATCTAAAGGCATAAGCCCAACCAAACCCGACATTATACAAATAATCTGAAAATCAGAAGAAAAAAAATTCTGTAGGGCTACGTCGATGGCTAAGCCGTCGGCACAACCCACCCCAGTACACACATGTGGATAAGCACGTGGCACATAGGTTCTACGCCGACGGCCCGGCCGTCGGCATAGCGTAGCCAGCAAACGGCATTTGCGGCGCCGTGTCCAGGCCGGGGATACGCCGAGGGTCACGATTACGCCGAGGGTTACCGTCGGTGTGTCTCTATCCACTACGCCGACGGCTGCGCTGTGCCGAGGGCCACAGTCACTACGCCGACGGTAGTTACTACGCCGACGGCCTGGCGTCAGGGCTGGCCTAGGGAGGAAGCTACGCCGACGGCCTCGACATTTAGCCGTCGGCGTAGCTTACTGACCATCGGCGTCTTCAAGATTTCATGTAGTGGCCGGAAGGACAGCAGCCCCTGGATCCTATGTTGGACCACCCAGCCGCCCTGGTACTGGTAGAGGACGACCTTGCCCCGGAAGGTCGTGACGGTCGGCAAGGTGGAGACGATGTCCTCGTACTCTTCCGGTGGAGTGATGTGGTCGTCTCCCGCGGCCGCACCGACGACGTCCTTGAATGGGACGGGGCCAGCAGATGCGCTTGGGGCGGCCATGGTTGATGGGGAAAGCGTGTTGTTGATCTCTCCAATCAGTTTGACGATGGCTAGCTCACTGACGATGGATGACTTTGTATTGGTACACAATAATGCTACTCCCTCCGTCTCCAAATAAATGTCTTAAATTTGTTAAAATTTAAATAAATCTAGACACTATTTAGTATATAGATTCATCCAAATTTTAAAAAACCTAAGACATTTATTTTAAAGCGGAGGGAGTAGATCTTTTCATTTCTTTTACTAATCTATCAGGTCCTAGCTTTAATGATGCATCCAGATCCAGATCTGATACAGTGAGTTTAATAAATTAAGTTGTAGTGCGGTTGTCGCCTGCAATTGTTATAATAATCTCGTCTGTCGTCAGTATTAGGTTCAGTTTTAGCGAGTCCGAATTTTCTTGTTTTTCTCATAGTCTAGGCGCGGCCGTGCAGCTTAGGATCCTTTCCTTTCTGTTTTTTAGCTACATGACTTAGCACGATCGGCCTCGTGGTATGGCGCGAGGTATGGCGCGAGATAACCGGATCGAGCACACTAGGATAGGGTCACGATTTCCGTTGTGTTGAGAATAAAAGGCAAGAGCAAACAGAAAAACCGTAAGTTTACATGGCACCAAAAACCACTTGTGTTCTCGTTCTCTGAATTCTTGCCTTCGTGAGATAAATTTCAGGTTCGACTCTATCATCTGGTATCAGAGCCACGTTCGTGCTCTGAGTGACCATGGCCTCTCAAGGAGGTGGTAGCGGCTCGGCGCCACCGATTACAGGAAGGACGCATGCGGCGGCGACTCAACGATCGGAGACGCCACCATGGGAGACGAGGCGCGGCAGAAGCCGCTCACGGCAAGGACATCGTCGTGCGTGAACCTGCGATCCAGGAGCGGCCGGTGGTGCAGGCCGGCGTGCTGGTATGGCCGATGCTAACCTCTGGAAACTACGTCAGTGGGCTCTCCTTATGCAGATCAATCTGGAGGCCTGCGACCTACAGGATGCAGTGGAGGGGAATCCCCCAAGTGTGTCGGCGGACAAGGCCGCCCTCGCGACGATCTTGCGGGCGGTGCCACCGGACCTGCAAGCAACACTCGTGGTCAAGCGCGTGGCAAAGGAGGCATGGGATGCCGTGCGGATGATGCGGGTCCCGTGGATCGTGTCAAGCAGGCGACAGCGCAGCATCTGTGCAAGGAGTTCGAGGCCCTGGCATTCCGCGACGGCGATTCCCTGGACTCGTTCGCGATGCTGATCTCGGCCGTCGTCAACAACCTGCGCTCCCTCGACGATCAAGTCGACGAGGTCAGGATCGTGGAGAAGATTCTGTGCGAAGTATCGGAGCAGTAGGCACAGATGGCGTGCTCCGTCGAGACCCTACTCGATCTAAGCACGATCTCCGTCGAGGAACTCCTCAGTCATCTGCGCGTGTCTGATGAGCGCGGCGGCGACTCCTCCTCGTCGACAACGAACACTGGTGGGAACCTACTCCTTACCGAGGAGGAGTGGGAGTCACGGCGCCGGCAGCGTGAGCAAGGGCAGGGCTCTCGCAACGGCAATGGCGGCAAGAAAGGCAAGTCCAAGACCAAGACCGGCAACGGCCGCAATGGTAACGACGGCAATGACAACGCCACCAGCGGCGAGCGCGGCATGTCCCTGGTAAATTTTTACAATTGCAATAACATGGGGCAGTACTCTAAGCAGTGTCCAGAGCTGCAACGACAACGAAAGGGACGGGGAAATCTTGCGCAAGAGGAGGAGAAGGAGGAGGCCATGCTGATGGCGTGTATCGGCGAGATCGTGCTGGCCGCGCCAGATGAGCAGAGCACAGAGCTTGTTCTGCTCAACGAGAAACGCTCCAAGGCGACCACCACGGGGAACACGGGGCACTGCGACACATCGTGGTTCCTGGACTCTGGAGCCAGCAACCACATGTGCGACCTACATGAGTTCTTCTCTGAACTAGACACGAGCGTGCATGGCTACGTCAAGCTCGGCGACGACACTTCCGTGCAGATCGAGGGCGCGACACGATCCTCTTCAGCTGCAAGAACGGGGAGCACCTGACCCTGTCTGAGGTCTACTTCATCCCCAAGCTCTGCAGCAGCATCGTCTCACTAGGACAGTTCGACGAGATCGGGTTTGACACCCATATCCGCCATGGGTGGCTCCAGCTGTAGGACTCTGACGGTCGACTGCTCGCACGCGTGCCTCGGAGCCGCGGCAGGCTCTACATCCTCCATCTTGCGATCACACGTCCGGTGTGCCTCGTGTTGCACGACAGCAAGGACGCATGGAGGTGGCACGCACGGTACGGGCATAGGGCACTTCGACGCCCTGCGTCGCCTTGCCCGTGGTGACATGGTGCATGGGATGCCCTTGCTCGACGAACTCGAGCGCCTCTGCGACGCGTGCCTCGCCAGGAAGCAGAAGTGGGCTCCATTTCCTCGCCAGGCCTTCAACCGCGCAAGCGAGCAGCTGGGTCTGGTCCATGTTGATCTCCACGGCTCCATCGACCCGCCAACACCGGGAGGGAAACGATACTTCCTCCTCCCGGTGGATGACAGTAGCCGGTACATGTGGCTATACCTGCTCGCCACGAAGGATCAAGCGTCCGCAACGATCAACAGATTCCAAGATGCGACGGAACTAGAGAGCGGCAAGAAGCTAAACATGTTGTGCACTGACATAGGAGGAGAGTTCACCTCCAAGGAACTCGGGGACTACTTCTCCGACCGAGGCGTCCACGGCAGCTGACAGCCTCGTACACCCCACAACAGAACGTGGTGGTCGAGCGTCGGAACCAAACCATCGTCGGCATGGCAAGGTGCCTACTCAAGGTCAAGGACGTGCCAGCAAAGTTCTGGGGAGAAGCCGTGACGACAACGGTGTATCTCCTGAACCGTGGGACGACGAAGAGTCTCACTGGCAAAATGCCCCATGAAGCCTGGCATGGACGCCACCTAGTGTGCACCATCTGCGCGTGTTCGGTTGCGTGGCCCATGTCAAGGTCACGCAGCCGAACCTGAAGAAGCTGGAAGACATGAGCGTCCCAGTGGTGATGTTCGGCTACGAGCCAGGCTCCGCCGCGTACCGTGTCCATGATCCTGCCACGGACAAGGTGCATGTCTCGTGCGACGTTGTCTTCGACGAGGACGCACCCTATAAATGGTCCAGCGCGAGCAAGGGGAAGACGCAAGGTGCTGTCACATTTATCGTCGAGCATTTTGTTATTCCTGCCGCAGGTACCGACGCTGGCTGGAACACGAGACCCACTGAGCGCCCCCAGATATGGCACCTGTGAGTGTGACGTGCGCTGGGCGTGCCCACGATGGTGCTGGGCACGGCTCTTTCCAGGAAAGCATGGGCACCTCCTCACCTGCTCCACCAGCAACGCCCGAGACGCCACCACCACGAGCGGTGGAATTCACCAGCCCACCGTCAAACGCGTCGCAACCCTCTCCCAGCGAGGAAGCCCCATGTCGCTACCGCACCTGGAGAACCTATTCGACACCACCGACAATGTGGATGCGGCATACATCAATGTATGCTTCCTCACTACTGACGAGCCAGCGACCTTTGCTGAGGTAGAGAAGGACAAGGAGTGGCGTGTGGTGATGATGGAGGATATGGCAAGCATCAATACGAACCACACCTAGTGGTTGACGGAGCTGCCGCCAGGCACCGCGTCATTGGCCTGAAATGGGTCTACAAGCTCAAAAAGGACTCCAATGGCGATGTGGTGAAATGCAAGGCTCGTATGGTGGCGAAGGGGTACGTGTAGAGATATCGGGTGGACTTCGAGGAGGTCTTCGCCCCCGTTGCAAGGATGGAGAGTGTGCGGGTGATGATCGCTCTCGCAGCTCACTACGGATGTCCAGTGAAGACGGCCTTCTTGAATGATGAGTTGCTCGAGGAGGTGTACGTGGAACAGCCTCGAGGCTTCGTCGTCGACGGCAAGGAGCACAAGGTGTTGAGGCTGTAAAGGGCGCTCTACGGTCTTCGTGAGGTGCTGAGGGGGTGGAACGCCAAACTCGATGCCAGCCTCCACTCTCTCGGCTTCGTTCGTAGCCAAGCGGAGCATGCTGTGTACCGGCGCGGTGGCGGAGAGGAGCTGCTCCTCGTCGGCGTCTATGTTGACGACCTCGTCATCACTGGAACGTTGATTAAGGAGGTGACGACATTCAAGCTGGAGATGACTAACCTTTTCAGGATGAGTGACCTGGCTGAGCTCAGCTTCTACCTGGGCATAGTAGTGCGGCAACAGGACAGCCTGATCACCCTCCAACAGGCTTCCTACGCGAAAAAATTGTTGCAGCGTGCGGGCATGGAGGACTGCAATCCGTGCCCTATGCCAATGGAGACACGGCTGAAGCTAAGCCGGACCGGAAGCGGCAAGCCGGTCGACGCCACCCACTACCGCAGCATCGTGGGCGGCCTCAGGTACCTCGTCCACACGAGGCCCGACATCACTGATATGTTGTAAACGTATCTATAATTTTTGATATTCCATGCTTGTTTTGTATCAACTTTGTTATGTTTTGTCTACACTTTGAGGTATTTTTATACATTTTCAGGAACTAACCTATTAACAAGATGCCGCAGTGTCAGTTACCTGATTTTTGCTATTTTTGGTTTCAGAAAAGCCAGAAAAGAAATATTCTCGAAATTGGACGGAACAAAAGCCAAAGTTGATATTTTACCCGACACGACACGGAGCCCAAAGGAGAGACGGAGAAGGGAACCAGGGCGGCCACACCATACGGTGGCGCGCCCCCCTGGCCGCACGGCCACATGGTGTGGGCCCCCTGGCCCTCCACCGACCTTGCCCTTTCGCCTACTTATACATCTCCCTGAGACGTAACCCTAACACGGATTATATCTCAACAAAAAGTTCCGCAGCTCCGCCGCCACCGAAGAGGAGATTTAGGGGACAGAAGTCTCTGTTCCGGTACCTTGCCGGGACGGGGAGTTGCCCCCGGAGCCATCTCCATCGATCTCCACCACCATCTCCATCGCCGTTGCTGATTCCCATGATGAGGAGGGGGTAGTTCTTCCTCGAGGCTAAGGGCTCTACCGGTAGCTATGTGTTCATCTCTCTCTCTATGCGTGATCTTATTGTGGTCATGAGCTTTGTAATCAAGTAGATCTACTCTGCTACTCAAGTTCTTTAATTGTATTCTTCGGCTATCCCCACGTGTGTGAAGGTGACAGTGCGCACACCGTGTGACACTTAGGCTAAAGATTACATAAATACTTGTCATGAGTTATATTTTGAGTTGATTGTCTCTATGAAATTGTGGTTTTTGTTGGAACCATCTAGCGCCCAAAGTGACAGGGTTGGGGTTATCTAGATGGGGAAAGCGAACTTTGAGGTGTGCTGTTATAGCCCTACCATGGATTAGAATTGTCCAACCGGAGAGTAGTTCAGAGTAGTATCATGAAGAGAAAATATTTATATGAGAGTGTCCACTAGTGAAACTATGATCCCTAGGCCTTGTTTCTAAGCATTGAAACACCGTTTACAACTACTCCTGCTACATGTTTGCTTTCTTCCATCTTTATTTCAGATTGCCTGTAGTCTCTTGTTGGAATTATGCCCTAGAGGCAATAATAAAGATGTTATTATTATAATTCTTGTTCATGATAAAGTTTATATTCCATGCTAGAATTGTATTAAGCGGAAACATTAATACTTGTGTGGTTTGTGAACAACACCGTGTCCCTAGTACGCCTCTATGGACTAGCTCATTGATCAATGATGGTTAAGGTTTCCTAACCATAGACATGAGTTGTCAATTGATAATGAGATCATATCATTAGAGAATGATGTGGTGGACAGACCCAAACTAAGCGAAGCAATTAGATCGTGTCATCGTGTTCGTCTTTGCGAAGTTTTTCTTATGTCAAATATTGTATTCCTTAGACCATGAGATAATACAACTCCCTGGTATCGGAAGAAAGCTTTGAGGTCATCAAACGTCATCCTATGAGAGGGTGATCATAAAGGTGTCTCTCAGGTGATCGGAAAGTATTTGTTGGGTTGTATGTATCGAGATGGGATTTGTCCCTCCCAAGTCGGAGAGATATACTTCGGGCCCACTCGGTAATCGATATCAACACCGCTTGCAAGCATGTGGTTAAGGAGTTGATCACAAAGTGATATCGAATTATGGAACGAGTAAAGTACTTGCTGTGAACGAGATTGAACTAGGTATGACGATACCGACGATCGAATCTCGGGCAAGTAAAATATCGCGAGACGAAGGGAATATATATATGGGATTGATTGAATCCTGGCATCGTGGTTCATCCGATATGATCATCGATGAATGTGTGGGAGTCAATATGGGTGCCTGACCCGCTGTTGATTATTGATAGAAGATCATGTCTGCATATTCTCGAACTCAGAGGTCACACACTTAACGTGTCTCGACGCTAGGATAGATTGGATAATTGGTTTATGAATTTTTGTTCGGAGTCTCGGATGGGATCCGGGATATCACGAGAGGTTTGTCCGGAGAATAAGATTCATATAAGGCAGTGCAGTTTTTGGAGTTCGGAATAGTTCCGGGTTAATCGGTATTGTACCGGAAGCTTCTAGAACCTTTCGGAAGGGGGCCAACGTGGTCCCACCTTCCGGGAGGGGGCATGGGCCTATGAGGGAGTGTCCTGGCCGCATTGAGCCAGGGGCACAAGGCCCCATAGGGCCCAGCCGATCCTAGAGAGTTTAAATCGTTTAAACTAGAGATAAGATAAGATAGGATTTCTAGATAAGGGAGAGTTTAAATTGTTTAAACTAGAGATAGGCTTGGAGGAGAGGCTAGGGCTGGCCGCACCCCCCTCTATATATAGAGGGCTGGTGCGCCTCTCACACACACCTTCCTCCAAACCCTAGTTGCCCTGCCGCCTCCTCTCTCCCTCCCATTTGTTGTGCGAAGCCTGCCGCAGAAATTCTCCACCAAATACACCACGCCGTCGTGTTGTAGATCCAATCCATCTCTCCACCCTACTTGCTGGTCCGAGGAAGGAGGAGACGTTGAGGTGCTGCACGTGTGCATCTCACGGAGGCACCGCCACTTGTGGTGCTAGATCGGATCGGATCGCGAGGAGGAGAAGCGAGTACGACTACATCACCCACGCTCGAGCGTTAACGCTCATTGCGCGAATCTTCAAGGGTATGAAGATCTAATCCAATCTCTCGTTGTTTGCATCTCCTAGATTAGATCTTGGCTTTCCTCCGCTTCCGTCAGAGAAAATTTTGATTTACTATGCTGCTAAACCCTTGATTGGTATCGAGCTAGATCTATGCGTAGATGTGATTCACGAGTAGAACGCAACATGGTTGTTGCGCGTTGATGTTTTCTGCAAGCCTCTTGTTCGTGTTCTTCTTATGACGGGATAGTGAGATTGAAGCGGTCCAGGCCAACCTTACGCGACGCCGTTCGCGAGACCGGCTCCGCACTTGACGTGTGGCTTGTACCACACATGCGGTGGTGGATGTCGTTATCTCACTATAGTTGTCATGGGATTAACACGGAGTTTGGCAACCATAATATCACCGTTGTGGCTTTGTAGGTAAGAATAGTTCTTAGCATCTACTCCCATAAGCCACGTAAAACATGCAACAACAAAGTAGAGGCGTCTAACTTGTTTTTGCAGGAGTGTTTTCGTGATATGGTATGGCCCAAGATGTGATGTGTATATTGTATGCGATGATCATGTTTTGTAATGTTTCACGACTTGCATGTCGATGAGTACACAACCGCAGAGCCATATGGTTGTCTTTATAATTGTGTATGATCTGCGAGTCAACTTCTTATACGCCATGTAATAGCTTTACTTTATCGCTAAGTAGTTAGAAATAGTTGTAGTTGCTATTCGTGGTGGAGGCAATCATGGTGGAGTGATGGAGATCATGCGGAGCACAAGATGGAGATCATTGCGAAGATTGGCTATACCATGTCACATAAAGTTATATGCATGTGATGTTTATCCTTTTATGTATCTTATTATGCTTAGATCATGACGGTAGCATTATAAGATGATTCCTCACTTAAAGATCAAGATAAAACTGTGTTCTCCCTAAAGTATGCACTGTTCGAAAGTTCGTCAGGTCCAAGCATCACGTGATGATCGGGTGCTATAGACTCTCGCTCACATACAACGGGTGCAAGCCAGTTTTGCACATGCGAAATACTTGGGTCTAACTTGACGAGCCTAGCATGTACAAACATGGCCTTGGAACACAAGAACCGAAAGGTTAAGCATGAGTCATATGAATGATATGATCGACACCGTTGTCCACCATTGAAACCACATCTCTTCGTGATGATCGGATTAGGTGTGGTGAATTTGGATCGTGTTCACTAAACAACTTGAGGGATGTTGAATTTAGTGGGAGTTCATCTAGTAATTTGATTAAGTTGAACTATTTATCATGAACATAGTCTAAATTGTACTTGCAAATACTATAGATCACATGGACAAGTCCAACTTCAACTTCAACGTTTTGCTGAGAAAGAAAAGCTTAGAAACAATGGGTCTAACTTCACCAACCGGTTCGCAATCTAAGAATCATTCGTCTGGCGGACAAAAGGACTATGTCCTTGGGAAAGCGTTAGGTAACCCCCGCAATCGCGGCCATTGATGAGAAAGCTGTCTATCAGTCGCGCAAAGATGATTATGGTGTGATTAAGAGCACCATGTTGTTTGCTATGGAACCGGAACTTCAAAATCGTTTTGAAAACTATCCTGGGCCCTTTGAGATTCTCGAGGAGCTGAAAACCATGTTTCAGACTCAGGCCCGTTCTGAGAGATATGAGATCTCCGAGAAGTTCTTTAAGCGCAAGATGGAGGAAGGGAGTTCCGTTAGTGAGCACGCCATTAAGATGTCGGCTACACTCAATGCCTTGAGCAACTGACTGCAAGATTCGGAGGAGCTCAAGATTGACAGGTTCGCAATCACTCCTCCCAGCTACAAAAGTTTTGTAGTGACTCATAATCAGATTAGTTCCATCGATACGATCACCGAGCTCTTCGCAGTGAAGGCTGCGGAGGTGGACATCAAGAAGGATAATCATGTGTTGATGGTCAACAAGCCCTCCTTTAAGAAAGGTAAAGGTGCAAAGAAGCCCTTCAAGAAAAGCGGCGAAGCGCGTTGCCCTCACGAGAAGAAGCTCAAGTCGGACCTAAGCGGACTCGAGTGCTTCTATTGCAAGGACAAGGGTCACTGAGCGCATATCCGAAGTACTTAGCGGACAAGAAGGCTGGCACCATCAAAGGTATATTTGATATACATGTTATTGATGTTTTCCTTACTAGCCCTCGTTGTAGTGCTGGGTATTTGATCTTGGTTCGGTTGCTAATATTTGTAACTCGAAGCAGGAGCTACGGAATAGACGACTTGCGAGGATGAGGTGACGATGCGTTGGCAGCGGATCAAGAGTTGATGTGATGGCCGTCGACACACTCTCCTTAGTTTCACCTTCGGGTTAGTTTTAAACCTTAATAAATGTTATTATGTGCTGCGTTGAGCATGAACATTGTTTCGGATCGTGTTTATTGCAAGACGGTTATTCATTTAAATCGGAGAATAATGGTTGTTCTATTTATATGAGTAACATCTTTTATGGTCATGCACCTCTTGTGAATGGTTTATTTCTTCTAAATCTCGAAAGGGATGAAACACACATCCATAACATTGAGGCTAAGAGATGCAAAGTAGATAGTGATAATACTACTTATTTGTGGCCTTTGTCGTCTAGGTCATATTGGTGTAAAGCGATGAAGAAACTCCATTACGATGGACTTTTGGAGTCTCTTGATTTTGAATCATTTGACACATGTGAACCATGCCTCATGGGCAAGATGATCAAAACCCGTTCTCGGTATGATGGAGCGAACGGACTTGTTGGAAATCATACATACCGATGTATGCGGACCGATGAGTGTTTGACGCGGTGGATATCGCTATTTTCTCACTTTTACCGATGACTTAAGTAGATATGGGTATATCTATTTAATGAAACATAAATCAAACGTTTGAAAAGTTCAAAGAATTTCAGAATGAAGTGGAGAACCATCGTAATGAAAGATTAAGTTTCTACGATCCGATCGTAAGGCGAATATTTGAGTTATGATTTTCTCACGCATCTCAAAGCAAGTGGAATCGTTTCACAACTCACGCCACCGAACACCACAGTAGCAATGGTGTGTCGACGGAATCGAACCCTATTAGATATGGTCCGATCGATGATGTCTCTTACTGATTTGCCGTTATCATTTTGGGGTTATGCATTAGAAACCGCTGCATTCACTTTAAATAGGGCTCCATCTTAATCCGTTGAGATGACACCGTATGAGCTGTGGTTTGGTGCTAAACCTAAGTTGTCGTTTCTTAAAGTTTGGGGATGCGAAGCTTACGTCAAGAAGTTGATGCCGGACAAGCTCGAACCCAAAGCGAATGCGTCTTCATAGGATACCCTAAGGAAACTATTGGGTATACCTTCTATCACGAATCGAAGGCAAAATGTTTGTCGCAAAGAACGGTTCCTTTCTTGAGAAGGAGTTTCTCTCGAAAGAAGTGAGTGGGAGGAAAGTAGAGCTTGACGAGGTTATTGAACCTTCTCTTGAATTGGAGAGTAGCGCAACACCTGAAATTGTTCCAAAGCTCACCGCACCAACAATAGAGGAAGCTAATGACAAGGATCATGAAGCTTGGACGATGTCGCATCGAACGTCGAGGTCGACAAGGTCGCGTGCCCCTCTGAGTGGTACGGCAACCTGTCTTATTTGCCTTGTTAGTAGAAGACGGTGAACCTCACGAACTATGAGGAAGCGATGATGAGCCTAGACTCGAGAAATGGCTAGAAGCCATGAAATCCAATTGGGATCCATGAGCGAACACCAAGTATGGACTTTGGTGGACCCTCCTAGCGACCGAAAGGCCGTTGAGTGCAAATGGATCTTCAAGAAGAAAACGGACGCGGATGGGAATGTTACCGTCTATAAAGCACGGCTTGTTGCGAAAGGTTTTCGACAAGTTCAAGGTGTTGACTACGATGAGACTTTTTCTCCCGTAGCGATGTTTAAGTCCATTCGGATTTTATTAGCAATTGCTGCGTTTCATGATTATGAAATATGGCAAATGGATGTCAAGATCGCTTTCCTCAATGGCAACATTGATGAAGAGTTGTATATGATGCAACCCGAAGGTTTTGTCGATCCTAAGGATGCCGATAAAGTGTGCAAACTTCAGCGTTCCATTTATGGATCAAGCAAGCATCTCGGAGTTGGAACCTTCGCTTTGATCAAGTGATCAAGAGCTTTGGATTTGTTCCAAATTGCTACTAAGCTTGCATCTACAAGAAAGTGAGTGGGAGCTCGGTGGCGTTTACGGTACTATATGTGGATGACATATTGATTATTGGAAATGACATCAACATGCTTAACGATGTGAAGAGTTATTTGAACAAGTGTTTTTCAATGAAAGACCTAGGTGAAGTTGCTTATATATTGGGCATCAAGATCTATAGAGATAGACAAAGACGCTGATAGCTTTAAGCTAGAGTACATACCTAGACAAAGTTCGAAAAGGTTCAGAATGGATAAGGCATTGAAAGGTTCATGCCTATGTTGTCGTGTAAGATATTGAGCAAGGCTCTGTCCAGCACGGTAAATGATCGGAAGCTATGAGCAAAGTGCCTTATGCCTCGGCCATAGGTTCCATCATGTATGCCATCTTTGTGTACTAGACCGGATGTGTCCAATGCTCTTAGTTTGACGAGCAGATATCAAAGTGATCCAGAGTGGAACATCGACAGCCGTGAAGAACATCCTAAGGTACCTAAATAGGACTAAAGAAATGTTCTTGGTCTATGGGGTGATGAACACTGTCAGAAAAGGTTACGTCGATGCTAGTTTCGAATCCGACAAGGATGATTGTAAATCTCGCATGTGATACGTGTATATTTTGAATGGAGGAGCTGTGGAGTCGGAGAAGCTGCAAGCAAAGCGTGATCGCGGGATCTACTGAGAAGCGGAATACATGGCTGCCGCAGAAGCCAAGTGAAGGAGTTTGGATCGAAACTTCATCATCGAGCTTGGCGTGGTTCCAAGTGCATTGACCCACTGGAGATATTGTGTGACAACACCGCGCCATAGCACTCACTAAGGAACCAAGATATCATCCAAAGACCAAGCATATCAATCAAGTTTCATATAATCCGAGATTATATAGCGTATGGAGATCTCAAGATCAGCAAAGTACATACAGATCTGAATGTCGCAGATCCATTGACTAAACCTCTTCCACGGTAAATATGATCAGCACCTCGGCCATGGGTGTGAGATTGTTGCCAAATGTAAACTAGATTATTGACTCTAGTGCAAGTGGGAGACTGTTGGAATTATGCCCTAGAGGCAATAATAAAGATGTTATTATTATAATTCTTGTTCATGATAAAGTTTATATTCCATGCTAGAATTATATTGCGGAAACATTAATACTTGTGTGGTTTGTGAACAACACCGTGTCCCTAGTACGCCTCTATGGACTAGCTCATTGATCAATGATGGTTAAGGTTTCCTAACCATAGACATGAGTTGTCAATTGATAATGAGATCATATCATTAGAGAATGATGTGGTGGATAGACCCAAACTAAGCGAAGCAATTAGATCGTGTCATCGTGTTCATCTTTGAAGTTTTCTTATGTCAAATATTGAATTCCTAAGACCATGAGATAATAAAACTCCCTGGTATCGAAGAAAGCTTTGAGGTCATCAAACGTCATCCTATGAGAGGGTGATCATAAAGGTGTCTCGTGTGATCGGAAAGTATCTGTTGGGTTGTATGTATCGAGATGGGATTTGTCCCTCCCAAGTCGGAGAGATATACTTCGGGCCCACTCGGTAATCGATATCAACACCGCTTGCAAGCATGTGGTTAAGGAGTTGATCACAAAGTGATATCGGATTACGGAACGAGTAAAGTACTTGCTGTGAACGAGATTGAACTAGATATGATGATACCGACGATCGAATCTCGGGCAAGTAAAATATCGCGAGACGAAGGGAATATATATATATGGGATTGATTGAATCGGCATCGTGGTTCATCCGATATGATCATCGATGAATGTGGGAGTCAATATGGGTGCCTGCATTCTCGTTGATTATTGATAGAAGATCATGTCTGCATATTCTCGAACCCGCAGGGTCACACACTTAACGTGTCTCGACGCTAGGATAGATTGGATAACTGGTTTATGAATTTTTGTTCGAGTCTCGATGGGATCCGGATATCACGAGAGGTTCCGGAATGGTCCGAGAATAAGATTCATATAAGGCAGCAGTTTTTGGAGTTCGGAATAGTTCCGGTTAATCGGTATTGCACGGAAGCTTCTAGAACCTTCCGAAGGGGCCAACGTGGTCCCACCTTCCGGAGGGGCATGGGCCTATGAGGGAGTGTCCTGGCTGCATTGGGCCAGGGGCACAAGGCCCCATAGGGCCCAGCCGATCCTAGAGAGTTTAAATCGTTTAAACTAGAGATAAGATAAGATAGGATTTCTAGATAAGGGAGAGTTTAAATTGTTTAAACTAGAGATAGGCTTGGAGGAGAGGCTAGGGCTGGCCGCACCCCCCTCTATATATAGAGGGCTGGTGCGCCCCCCTCTCACACAACACACACCTTCCTCCAAACCCTAGTTGCCCTGCTGCCCTCCTCTCTCCCTCCCGATCGCTTTGTTTGCGGCCTCACGCAGAAATTCTCCACCAAATACACCACGCTGTCGTGTTGTAGATCCAATCCATCTCTCCACCCTACTTGCTGGTCCGAGGAAGGAGGAGACGTTGAGGTGCTGCACGTGTGCATCTCACGGAGGCACCGCCACTTGTGGTGCTAGATCGGATCGGATCGCGAGGAGGAGAGGCGAGTACGACTACATCACCCACGTTCCGATTAACGCTCATGTAATCTTCAAGGGTATGAAGATCTAATCCAATCTCTCTCGTTGTTTGCATCTCCTAGATTAGATCTTGGCTTTCCCTCTGTTCGCTTCCGTAGAAAATTTTGATTTACTATGCTGCGAAACCCTTCATCTCTTTCTCCCCGTCAAGATCTTTTCTGGCACCGTTGTCTTATAATCATCCATACTAGTTGTATTTTACTATCTCTTTGTCGAACTAGTGCACCTATACACCTGACAAGTGTATTGGGTGTGTTGGGGACACAAGAGACTTCTTGTATCTTGATTGCATGATTGCTTGAGAGGGATACCTTTGACCACTTTCTCCCTGAGTTTGATAAACCTTGGGTAATCCACTTAAGGGAAACTTGCGGCTGTTCTAGAAACCTCTGCACTTGGAGGCCCAACACTATGTACAAGAATAGAAGCGTGCATAGACATCAATCTCTTTTATGGCACTGTTGCCAGCGAGGTAAGGTAAAAGGTACTCACATCCTCTGGCTACTAAGTTATCTTCTAGTACTGTTGCTGGTGTGTGAGTTATTTCCTTTAGATTCTGCAATTATATATTTTTGTTTCTTGTTTTTATTTTCACTAGTTAGGCTTAATGGAAAACAAAAACAAAATAGAGAGGTTTATAGTATTTATCTTGAGTTAGGACATGAAGTTTTTGAAGAGAAAATTAAAAAACCTCTGGAACTTTATTTGCATGCTAATAGCAATGTTATTAGTATGAATTCTTTGAACACCATTATTGCTAATGCTATGGAAACGTCTAAGCTTGGGGAAGCTAGTTTTTATGAGAATGATCATTTCAGTTCCCCTACTTTAGAGGAGAAAATTTTGTTTGATGATACTGTACCTCCAATATATGATGATTACAATGGTGATTATGACATTTTCAGTCCACCTACTATTGAGGAGACAATTAGTTATGATTACAATATGCCTCCTATATTTGATGACTATGGTGATGACAATAATAATGATAGCTATTTTGTTGAATTTTCTCCCACTACAATTAATAAGAATGACTATGCTTATGTGGAGAGTAATAATTATTTTAGGCATGTGGCTCATGATAAGAATGTTTATGTGATAGTTATATTGTTAATTTTATTCATGTTGCTACTGAAAGTTATTATGAGAGAGATAAACATGGTCTTATGTATCTCAACAATATTAAGTTTCCCCTCTTTATGTTGAAAGTCTTGAAGTTGCACTTGTTTTGCTTTCCTATGCTTGTTGCTTTGTGCTTTCATGACTTGTTTCTTTACAATATTCCTATGCATAGAAAGTGGGTTAGACTTAAATGTGTTTTGAATTTGCTTCTTGATGCTCTCTTTTACTTCAATTCATATTTCCTATGTGAGTATCTTCACAAACTATCAAGCCTAACTTAAAGGCGTTAAAGAAAAGTACTCATTGGGATATAACCCAAATTTTGTTAGGATTTTCTTTTGTTCGGTCTTGGAAATTATTACTTCTGTAATAACCTCTCCTTATCCTTTTTGTGTGGTTTTTGTGCCAAGAATAACCTCTAATGAGAGAGAAGTAAGATTTGGGGAAGTTGCTGTCCCGAAACAGATTTTTGTGCTTCACTATAAAAATTCATGAAACATCTCTGTATGTCAGATTGAGCTATAATTTTCTGAGTTTATGACCCAGGTAGTTATATAACTTTCGCTAATTCAACACGTTTTGATTTGAGCAACAGAAGATCTTTGAAAAATTCGGTTTTACCTGCTGGTCTGTTTTGACAGATTTCTGCCATTATTTGCATTTGCCTCTTTATCGGTTTGTTTTTGAGTTCTCCTTGATCAAATGAGATTTTTAAAGGAATTTCTACAGTATCATGTGTTTTAATGGAAGTTTTACTTGAGTTGAAACTGAATCCAAAGACTTATTATTTTGCATACACTAATGTTGCTAATGAAGATTGTGTGAAGTTTTGTATGAAGGAAATTTTCAAGTGTAGGGGAAGAATGAGGTGATGAGATGAAGAATGAACAAAGGCTCAAGCTTGGGGATGCCACCCGTGTCACCCCAAGAAATATTCAAGAGGTACAAGCGTCAAAGCTTGGCGATGCCCAAGTCATCCCCTTCTTCATCAATAAAAATCTCAGGTTTTCTTTCAAAACACTTTATTTTTATTGCTTGATGGACTATTGTGTTGTTCTTGGAGCTTATTTGTTTTTGTTTTTAGTTTTCCTTTGCTTTGTTTGCTGCAATAAATTGGTGTATCCCAGCACACTTCTTTTGGAGAGAGACACGCTCCATTTTCATTGTTTAGAACACTCTAGTTTTCACACTTATTGTTTTGTGAGTGTTCTCTTTTGCTAGCACTGTGTTTAGACTTAGTTTTCTTATGATTTTTGCTTAGAACTTTTAGTTCTTCTTGGTGGATTTGTGAGACAAGCTCACTGATCTTTATTGATTATTATCTTTGTGAGTTGTTTCAAATAAGTTGTTTGGTGTTGGAAAAGAGTAGAAAGCTTCATGCTTAAGTGGTACAAAAGGGAGCTTGTTTTGACTGTGGTTTAGACTTTATCATGTCATGCTAGATGTTTCTTTGACCTTATGCTTAGTGATTATTGTTGTATCATGACTTGTTCCAAACAATTGAGATTGCTTAATGTGCCTTGAAAGAATCATGTGTTGTTTTAGCATACAAGAGTATAGTATTGTGGTATTCTCCTTTGATGCTTTGTTTGGGTTGACTTGGCACATGCTTACACAATGTTAAGATTATGAACCAGTCACCTTAGCCTCTATGATCATTTAGTTTTGA
Source organism: Avena insularis (assembly GCA_023614405.1). NCBI lineage: Eukaryota > Viridiplantae > Streptophyta > Magnoliopsida > Poales > Poaceae > Avena > Avena insularis. Next base: position 450,998,019 of record CM042685.1, read on the forward strand.
CTTGTGATATCACTTTATGCTTTGATTGATAATGTTTTGTCGTTCTGCATGATTATGGCCATTATTGCTCTCTTAGTTGGTCGCTCCCAGTCTTTTGATAGCTGATACGTCCAAAACGTATCTACTTTTCCGAACATTTTTCTATTGTTTCTTCTCTAAACTTGTGTGATTTGGATACAACTAACATGGACTGACGCTGTTTTCAGCAGAATTACCTTGGTGTCTAGTTTTTGTGCAGAAAATCAACTATCACGAAAAATCTCGGAAAATATGCCAAAAATCCTATTTCACCAGAAGACTCACGGAGCCAGAATACGAGACGGAGTGGAGGCCTGAGGGGCCCACACCCCCTGCCGCGCGGGTGGGCCCATGCTGTGCCTGGAGGGGGTGTGGCTGCCCCAGGCACCCTCTCGGGCTCCCTCTTCGCCTATAAGATGCCTCTTGACCTAAAAACCAAGGGAGGTTCAACGTTTTTCCAGAAAGAGTTCCGCTGCGCTGCCACCACCAGAAACCACGATTCGGAACCAGAAACTCCGTTCTGGCACCCTGCCGGGACGAAGAATTTGGAGAGGATCATCGCCATCATCATCAACAACGCATCTCCATCAACCATCTATGTTTCCCCCATCCATGAGTGAGTAATCCCCCACTGTAGGCTATGAGGATGGTAGGGATTGGATGAGTTCTATCATATAATCGAATAAGATTGTTAGGGCATGGTGCCTAGTATCTCTATTAGTGCTATTTGACTTTGTTGCAACTTGTTTTCCTTAATGCTTGTCACTAGGGCCCGATTGCCATGATCTTAGATATGAACTTATTATTGATTCATTATGATAGTATTGTTTGTGATCTTATCTGCAAGTTGTGTACACATATCATTGTCCAGATCCAAAGGCCCCGAAGTGACAGAAATTGGGACAACCTGAGGGGATGGCTGTGATGTGAGAATCACGTGTGTTCACGGAGTGTTAATGCTTTGATCTGGTGCTCTATTAAAAGGAGCACCTTAATTGCTAGTAGTTCCCTTGAGGCCCCGCTACAACGGGATGGCAAGACAAAAGATGTTGTGCAAGTTCTCATTGCGAGCACGCATGACTATATATGGAGCACATGTCTATCATTGTTTAGTACTTGGATGCTTTATCTTATTTATCTGCAATTGCCCTAGATCTTAAAGTTACATGTTTAGACTCATCCATGCAACGCCCGTCCATCCATCCCTATGTCTACCGCGCTCGTATCCTACTGTTGCCACTACTGTTTCTATTGCTCTTGTTTTACTGCTGCTGTTACTTTGCTATTGCTACTACAAAACTGTTGCTACTGATAAACATCTGTGAGAAATAACTATTTCCAGGTGCAGCTGAATTGAAAACTCGGTTGTTAAGGCTTGAGAGTATTCTTTGGCTCCCCTTGCGTCGAATCAATAAATTGGGTAATACTGCTCTCGAAGACTGTTGCGATCCCCTATACTTGTGGGTCATCAAGACTATTTTCTGGCGCCGTTGCCGGGGAGCATAGCTTTATTTGTAAGTTTACTTGGATCTATTATTGTTCACTGCTACTCCTTTCATCATGGGGAAGTCTCGTGATGGAAACTTTCCTATTTTTCCATCCACTACAAGAAGAGGTACCATCCTAAACACCTCTGCTGCTCTTGATTCACCGTCTGTTATAAGTAAGCTTGTTACACCACCACCACATACACATGCTACACACACTACTACTACTGCTGAATCTGACACTGCTTCTGATACTCATGATGTTACTTCTATTGTGCTTGATGCATGATGACCCACAAGTGTAGGGGGTGTATCGTAGTACTTTCGATAAATAGGAGTGTCGATCCCAACGAGGAGCAGAAGGTGCTGAACAGTGGTATGGAGCAGGAAATACCTGTGAATACTTAGCAAACGGATTTTTAGTGGTTTTCTATAAGGACCAAACGTTCTCGAGGACATATGGGAATTCTGTCAAGTGCTTTCGCTTCAAATAGCTAAGTACCCTTCTTTGGTGTTGTAAGTGTTGTGTGGGTGAACCTGTGCTAATGTACCGACCTTATTTGGACAAATACATACTTGTGATTAAACCCTCTGCAAGCATACGCAACTACAAGAAAGCAATTAAGATATAAACCTAATCACAGCCTTAAACTCTGAGATCCTACGTTACCTTGTGCAATGGTGTTCTAATGGGGGTTCAGGTTTCCATCACTCCGACAACCCTACAATTAGTATCCAAATACACAATGCATTCCCTTAGGCCCATAAATGGTGAAGTATCATGTAGTCGACGTTCACATGACACCATTAGAAGAATAGCACCACAACTTTAATACTAAACCATTGAATAATATCTCAACACAAATCCACTACTAACAACATGACTTCTCCCATGTCCTCAAGAACTAAACGAACTACTCACAAGACATCATATGGATCAAGATCAAAGATGATATGGTGATGGATAACAATCTGAACATAAACAATAATCCAATGGTTCCACTCACAAGCATCAACTACAATAGTAATCAATACCAGGAAAGTTTCCCCTAAGAACTATGCAAGTATTCAACACAATTGTTACAGCGGGATGGAGTGGTGATGATGGTGCTGGTGGAGATGATGGTGTGGATGATGATGATGATGATCCCGATGAAGTCTAGCTTGATGATAGTGTTGATGGCGACGATCTCCCCTCTCCGGAAAGGAATTTCCCCAACAGAAATCTGTCTGCCGAAGAGCTCTTTCTCTCTCGGTGTTTTCCGCCCCGCAGAGGCGGCGGAATCTTTCTGTGGTCGCTCCCTGAGTTTTAGGGTTTCGAGGAGAAGATATAGGCGAGAGGGCGGAGACGGAGGCCGGATAGGTGGGCCACACCCCCTGTAGGCGCGGCCTAGGGGTGGCCCGCGCCTAGGAGGGTGTGGCCCCCTGTGGCCCATCTCCGCCTCCCCTTCTGGCTTCCTTCGTCTTCTGGGAAAATATGATTTTCCATAATTTTTCTGATCTTCGCGAAATTGCATCAAAACACCTTTTTCCATCAGAATTCTAACTCCAGCAGTCCATCCTCCAAAAATCATCCAACATGCAAAAACAGATGAAAAGACATAAGTAACACCTCTTAATAAGAAATATATTAATAAATATAGACAAATTATGATATAGAATGGTGATGCAAATTGGACATATCAGACCCCCTCTAGAAATTCATGGGGGAGGCCGAACGATAGGGGGGCCTAGCCACCGCTGGCCCCCCTTGGATCTACCTCTGCTTCGGAGCACTAGGAGCGCGGTGAAAATTCTTCGGAGGGCATAGCGGTTGCGGGACATCCTTGTTTTCGTCGTTCCACTATTGTCGGCTTTGTTTTCTATTTTTTTATATTTTCTTTGTTGTTTTTTTGGTCGTTGTACTGTCTGTCCCAACGACGATCTTAATTTTGGTTGATATATTAATATAGCTGGACGAAATCCTATTTCGAGAAAACATAACCATAGAACTGGACCTGTCTCAGCCCTGCCTATGTCGCTACCAATAAGTGGTCCGATGAAAAATAGCCCAACCCCACCCCATAAGGTCTTCTTTGACAGCAGCGTTTCGTGATGTTTTTCTGTGTATTATTTAGAGGGGACTAGCAAAATTGTCCGTGCATTGCTACGTGTTTATTTTGTATAGAATCTACATTGTCTTCCCTTTATCTTGTTTTAATTAAAACTAAATAATAAATTTTGGGTAAGTTTTCAAAACTTATTCAAAATAAATACAAAGTTTTCCAAATTTCAATTTCTTTTTTGAACCTTTTATTCTTCCCGAACCTGATCTTCGAAAGCTTCACGAGCGTTGCTTGTCAATTCTCTAATTTGATTTCCATTTCATGTATGGATTTAATTGTTGGCCTACTCTTACTATTCACTATTTTAAAATAGGAAAATAATAAAATAAAAATGCTTTGAGAAAAAAAGGAGAGGCAACCCCTAAGCCTACCCCTAGCCGGCCACACCCAATCGCCAACCCCTATCCACCACCACACACTCTCTCTCTCTCTCTCTCTCTCTCTCTCTCTCTCTCTCTCTCTCTCCTCTTTAGTGCCGCCATACCACGCATGCAGGAGACCGCGCTGCTCTCTCGTCTCACTTGCTGACGAGAACTATCGTCGCCCCTTGTTCCTCTATCTCCGATGCCAGCGCGGGATCTCGTGGCCCCGCTCGACGTCCATGTTGATCGCGCCAGGGCTGACGTCCTACGTCCTCGCCGCCAAGATCTTAGGACAGCAACAACTCGATGCTACCAACTCCGTACACTCGACCATCCTGCACACGCCAGGTTCGCCGTCCTCCGTCCTCGCTGCCAGGATCTCCGGCCGGCAACCACCCGAAGTTTGGACTTTTGACCAATCTTTAGGCGCCTTATATTTTAGGACTGATGGAGTAGTGTGGTATATAAAGGAAATACTAATATGAAAAGAGAACGTCAAAACATTGGGTCCAAAAGATAAGAGGCACACGATAAAAAAAACACCATCAAGCCAACTCACGAGGTCCACTTCAAGAAATGTGATATGATCCTCCATATTGGTCTGAAAGGTTATAATTTTTAATTTATGAATTTTTTATAATAAAACAGTTGGTCAAAAGCTGAACATCACTAGTTAAACATAACGGATATTTTTTATGAAATATTCATAAATGGTTGTGAACAAAATAGATGGTCTCATGCCGAACATTTTGGTCACGAGTGATCTGACATGTCCACGTCAGATCCAACGTGACTAATCCTACATGGCAGATCTATCGCCAGATTTTTTTTGAGACTCAACAAATATCTTTATTACTCAACAAATATTGTTCATAATACAAAGGCCATCAAGGGGTTCTAGCACCCAGACCTGACGTCCCAACACTAAGAAGTGGCCAAAATAAATGGTCTGTGAAATTAAAATCAGCTCAGTCCACTTTGATGCTTTACGTGGGAAAACCTAAGAATTCAGCCTTTTATGAATTTTGCCCGCTCAATTCTGGTTGCTTGCATGGGCCAAGCCTAAGACTTTGGGCTTTTTATTTTCGAAGCCATTTTTAGTCCATTACATTTTTCTTTTATGCTCCTTTTTGGGTATTTTAATGAAATATACACTGTTCCAGTCCAACACTGTTTGGGCCAAATCCTCCTTAGCCCAATTATTACTTGGGCCACCATAGTTTTCAGCATTTTTAATTCACAGATTAAAAAATCACGTTTCAAGAACGCATGCAACTTTTTAAATAATTGCCTCAATCAGACTATTATCACATGCACAATTAATTCCACAGGACATGCCGACTATTACAATGTAGCTAGCACTATTTCATAACTACGCTAATCTTTTTCGCATGGGGCTTCAAGTTTTTCCAGTTTCTTCGACTCCATATTTTCAGTCTCACTGAAGAGAACTAGCATTCTATATCCACGGGCCATCATCATAGACTAGGAAATGTGGCGCGGCAACATGCCGCGCCCGTTATGGGTCGAATAATTGACTAAAAGTATTGCTGGAGATTACATCTTATGTAGTGTACTATTGTTGTCCGAAGTTATCGTATAAGACATTGGTACTATTTTTCCAAAAAAAAAGGCAGTGGATGTGAAGTTAGTGTTAGAAAATACAAAAGGTAAAAAATTAAATTACTACCGGCGAGTTCAAATTGACTCATCATCAGAAATTTACCGGAAGGTAGTTATTTTATGGAAATTACGATTTGGAAAGCGTGACTAAAAATTATTGCCATAGAATAGGGAAGGAACATAAAAAAAATACCGCAGACAAAATATGGTTATAGAATTATTCACCGTTGATAAGTTGTCTGGCAATTATTTACCGGAGGGACAACGGCCGAAAAGTTGTGTTGCAAAACTTACCGCCAAGTAGTTAAAAAAGGAGTTAAAAGTGTTGTCGACTTAGGGTAATGATCGTATGAAAATGACGGACAGGAAGATGCGTCAAATAATTAGTGTGGCGTAGTTAAAAAGGGATTTAAAATACCGTTGTAAACATAGTTAATTACTATCATAAAATTATGGCCAAAAAGTTGTGTTAAAAAGTTACCAAATATTTTAAAAATTGAGAAGAAAATACAGTTGTAGACTACCGTCAGAAGAATTACTATGCAGTTAAAGAATTACTAAAGAATAACTATTAGCGGAAAAAACACGGCGAAAAGTTATGTCGAAACTATCAATGAAAGATTACGGTGAAAAATATCCCCAAAAAATTACCGTTAGAAAGTGTAAAAAGAAAATGTCAATGAAAAAAAACTTATTGTAGCAAGTCAATATGGCGGTTGCTATTGGTAGAAATTGGTTTGTCTACAGTAGTATGACGTCTTTTTTTTTCTCAAACCGCTTGAGCAGTAGTCTATTCTTGAACGTCTTTGACCAAAACAACCCAAAGAAGAGACGTGTCACTAGATCATAGGTAGAAAATAGGCTATGCGCTCAATCGCTGAGGGGCCGCGAAAATTCCGCGTCTTAATATATGTATCTATCTATAGTTTGTCTACAGTAGTATGACGTCTTTTTTTCTCAAACCGCTTGAGCAGTAGTCTATTCTTGAACGTCTTTGACCAAAACAACTCAAAGAAGAGACGTGTCACTAGATCATAGGTACAAAATAGGCCATCTACAGTATGGTTGCGCTCGATCGCTGAGAGGCCGCGAAAATTCGCGCCTTAATATATGTATCTATCTATTTACTTATCTAAGTTGATTCTTCTACTCTCTCTCCGACCCATATTAGTTGACTTGGATTCCAAATTTAGATAAATCTATATGCTAAATAGTATAGATGCATCCAAATCTAGACAAATTTGAGTCAACTAATATAAGTCGGAAGGAGTAGTTTTTTTTTAAATGGGGATATCATCCCGTCCTCTGCATCGACTGATGCAAGTTGATCCTTCTACACTAGTAGAAAACAGGTCATCCGTTCGCGCCTCCTCAGAGCATTAGTCCCGGTTGCGCCACCAACCGGGACTAATGCTGGCACGCGTCCCGGAGGCATGCGTCCCGGTTGGTAAGGGGGCATACGTCTCGGTTGGAGCCACCAACCGGGACTAAAGGTTTGGCGACAGCCATGTGGCGTGGCACACACGTTTAGTCCCGGTTGGTGGCTCCAACCGGGACGTATGCTCCCGCCCTCTATAAATGCAACGCCCAAATTTCTGCCTCCACTCTGTTTTTTCTCTTGGTGGAAGGTGTGAGGGGTGTGCTAGTTTTTTCTCCCCTATACATGCATTCAAGGTGTTTGATGAAATGTTTGAGTGAATAATCCCGTTCAATTTCTCATAGAACAAAAATATAGAAGGTGTCCGAGATGCACTTGAGCTTTCTCCTCTTTATTTCCCTCGATCGAGGTTAACAATCTTATCTTTTCTCTGTCATTGATATAATGCATGTGTCGATGTGAATTGGTCATTTCACTATTTATGATGTCATGTTTTTTGATAAACTTACTTATATTATGCAGATGAACGGTCGGGAATGGATGTACGGTGACCGGCGCGTAGCCGGGTATATGAAAGCCGTGGATAAATTTATCGATGTGGCTACGGCAAACAAAGAGAATGGTTTTATACGTTATCCATGTGTTCAATGTCGGAACAACAAGGAGTACTCTTCCTCGAAAATCATTCGCGGCCACCTGATTATGAAAGGTTTCATGCCCAACTATAATTGCTGGACCAAGCACGGGGAAAGAGGGGTGATGATGGAATATGGTGAAGAAGAAGATGATGATAACAACTATCATCATATGTTTCCTGAATCTGATCTTGCAATGGAAGACAATGGAGAGGAAGGAGGTGAAGAACGGGCATCGGATGAGCCGGTGATGAACTTGGTAGGGTCATTTCGATGCAAAGCGAGACCGTGAAACAGAAAATGAGAAGTTGAAGTTAGAGGGCATGTTAGAAGATCACAAGAAATTGTTGTACCCAAATTGTGAAGATGGCAGCACAAAGCTCGGTACCACCGGAATTGTTGCGATGGAAGGCGAGTGTGGTCTAACTGACTCCTCATTTGAAAAGATGCTAAAATAATGAAGCCAAGTTTCCAAAACATAACGAACTTCCCGAGAGTACCTACGAAGCAAAGAAGACTCTCTGTCCTCTAGGATTAGATGTGCAAAATATACATGCATGCATTAACTGCATCCTCTACCGCGGTAAGGAGTATGAGAATTCAGATAAATGCCCGGTATGCAATGCGTTGCGGTATAAAATCAGACGAGATGACCCTGGTGATGTTGAGGGAGAGCCCCTCCGGAAGAGGGTTCCTGCTAAGGTTATGTGGTATGCTCCTATAATACCAAGGTTGAAACGCATGTTCAGAAACAAAGAGCATGCCAGGTTGTTGCGATGGCACAAAGAAGACAGTAAGAAAGACGGGAAGTTGAGACACATCACTGATGGGTCACAGTGTAGAAAGATTGAGAGAGACTTCCTGGACTTTGCGGTGGCGCAAGGAACTTATGGTTTGGTCTAATCTGGATGGCATGAATCCTTTTGGGGAAGCAGAGCTGCGATCCACAACACTGGCCCGTGACTCTATGTATCTACAACCTGCCTCCTTGGTTGTGCATGAAGCGTAAGTTTATTATGATGCCAGTGCTCATCCAAGGCCCGAAGCAACCGGGCAACGACATTGATGTGTACCTTAGGCCATTAGTTGAAGAACTCTTACAGTTGTGGGGCAAACCAGGTATACGTGCGTGGGATGAGAACAAACAGGAGCCATTTGATCTACGAGGGTTGTTATTCGTAACCATCAATGATTGGCCTGCTCTTAGTAACCTTTCAGAACAGACAAACAAGGGATATAAGGCATGCACACACTGTTTAGATAAGACTGAAGGTACATATTTGCATAAATGCAAGAAGGTTGTGTACCTGGCGAATCGATGATTTCTTCCGACCAATCATCCCGTAAGAAAGAAAGGCAAGCATTTCAAAGGTGAGGCAGATCACCGGAAGAAGCCTGAACTCCCTGCTGGTGATGATGTATTTGGTATGGTCAAGTACATAGAAGTAATCTTTGGAAAGGGTCTCGGCGGTCAATCAGTTCCGAACGACGTCGCTACAGGACACGCACCCATGTGGAAGAAGAAATCTATATTTTGGGAGCTGCCATATTGGAAAGTCCTGCGTGTCCGCTCTTCAATCGACGTGATGAACGTGACGAAGAATCTTTGCGTGAACCTGCTAGGATTCCTAGGCGTGTATGGGAAGACAAAAGATACACCAGAAGCACGGGAGGACCAACAAATTATAAAAGACCCAAAGAATATGCATACACAGAACAAGACGGATAAAGGGCGTCACTTAAGTCGTGCCAGCTATGCTCTTACCAAAGTAGAGAAGGAAATCTTTTTTGAAGTCCTTTACAGTATCAAGGTGTCGTCGGGCTTCTCATCTAATATAAAGGGGATAATAAATATGGCAGAGAAAAAGTTCCAAAACCTGAAGTCTCATGACTGTCACGTGATTATGACACAGTTGCTTCCGATTGCATTGAGGGGGCTTCTACCGGAAAATGTTCGAGTACCCACTGTGAAGCTTTGTGCATTCCTCAATGCAATATCTCAGAAGGTAATCAATCCAGATTTTCTGCCAAGGTTACAGAAGGATGTGGTACAATGTCTTGTTAGTTTTGAATTGGTGTTCCCACCATCCTTCTTCAATATTATGACGCATCTCCTGGTTCACCTAGTGGAAGAGATTTCCATTCTCGGTCCGGTATTTCTGCATAATATGTTCCCCTTTGAGAGGTTCATGGGAGTCTTAAAGAAATATGTTCATAACCGTGCTAGACTAGAAGGAAGCATCTCCAAGGGGTATGGAACAGAGGAGGTCATTGAGTTTTGTGTTGACTTTATTCCTGACCTTAAGCCGATTGGTGTTTCTGACTCGCGGCATGAGGGAATACTAAGTGGAAAAGGCACGCTGGGAAAGAAAGAAATGATATGTAGGGACGGGGATTCTTTCACTAAAGCACACTACACAGTTCTACATAATTCCACCTTGGCAGCTCCGTATATCGAGGAACACAAGAATATTCTACGCTCCAAAAACCCGGGGAAGCCTGAATCACTGATTCTGAGATGAACACATGAAGTCTTTCGGTGGTTGGATGCGGACACATCTCTTGAATGACACCACTTGTTGGAGATCAGCTATACTTGTTGGCGCGTCACCATCTTCTCTGTATTGAATTTCCAAGTGCGAAATAAATGGGAATACATTCTACACGACGCCCAAGATAAAAGAGCACCAACCAAAATAGTGGTGTCCGCTTTGATGCAATAGACAAGAATGGACAAAAGGACACATATTATGGTTACATAGAGGAGATATGGGAACTAGACTATGGAGTCTCTTTTAAGGTCCCTTTGTTTACGCAAATGGGTCAACCTGAATGGGGAAGGGTAAAGATAGACCGGTTATGCGGAATGACAACAGTGGATCTCAACAATCTTGGTTATAGAGATGAACCATTCGTCCTAGCCAATGATGTGTCTCAGGTTTTCTATGTGAAGGACATGTCCTCCAGACCGAAAAAAAGAAAAAATATGCAAACAAATACATCATATGATGAGCCAAAGCGTCACATAGTTCTTTCAGGGAAAAGAAACATCGTGGGAATCGAGGACAAGATGACATGTCGAAGATTATAATAAGTTTGATGAAATTCCGCCCTTCACGGTGAAAAGGCCCAAGCATTCCGTTAAGTAAAGAATATGCTCCATGGTTACGTCTGAAGCGATCATAAGGAAGGACATATGCCAAGAAGTTCATGCTCATATTATGTAACTCTAGTTCATGTCTTTCGCGGTTTGTGGCTTCACCGAAGGATATCTTTCGTGGTTTGTGGCTTGACCGGGACTATATATAGGGGGGCCTTTAGTCCCGGTTTTGTAGTCTTAGTTTTTAATATTAATAAATGTCTTGAGTGTTAGTCCTGTTTTGTGGCTGGACCGGGACTATGAAGAAGTTGTTCCGATTCGTACTTACCATTAAGATCTGATCACCAAACTCGCGCGGTCACATATTAGGAGTGCCTCTATGACCAGTTTCTTGGAGATGCCGGAGGGCTGGATCCGGCGGCATCTCCCTGAACCTCGTAGTGGTGTCCTCGCTCTCAAAATCATCTTGCAGCTTGTAACTTCTCTAACTAGATCAATACACTGGAGCTAACTAATTTCACATATTAGGAGTGCCTCTATGACCATTTCTGGAGATGCGGAGGCGGGCTCCGTCAGCATCTCCGTGAAACTGGCCGTAGTGGTGTCCTGCTCTCGAAAACCATCTTGCATCTTGTAACTTCTCTAACTAGATCAATACGCTCGAGCTAACTAATTTCACATATTAGGGAGTGCCTCTATGACCAGATTTCTCGGAGATGGGAGGACGGGCTCCGTCGGCATCTCCCCGAACGCACAGTGGTGTCCTCGCTCGAAAACCATCTTGGAGATGCCTCAAACTGGCTGGAGGACTGGACTCGCAAGGATGCCTATTTATAGTACAAGCAGCTCGGCATAGTGTCGACACTTACGAAATAATGTCGACACTCACCCCTATTATTAGTGCTGACTCGTGTTTTGTCCCGGTTGGTGTCTCCAACCGGGACTAAAGGTTCATCTTTAGTCCCGGTTGGTGACACCATCCGGGACAAGGTACACGCCGCACGATATAATGTCGACACTCACCCCTATCATTAGTGCTGCCTGGCCCAGCCTGCCGAAATCCCTCCAACCGGGACTAAAGATGAACCTTTAGTATATTAAAAATCTGAACAATGAAAATCCTTCACGTGGTGTCATATTATGTGACATAGTTGAAAGGAAAAATACCAGACTTGGTATATTGATCATGTCTCGAAAAAACCTTCACAAAATGACCTATCATGTTCGAGGTTTCATGGCTTTCGGTCCAAATGACCGATGTTATGTGCTGAATCACGGCATAGATGTTGTGCCCATATTATGCATGCGTGTGGATATTGGTATGGAGAACAATGTTGCAGGAGGAAGTTTTCCTTTTTATCGCACGGAAAAGCCCTTTTCTATTTTCCGAGCGCAAAAAACGGGTCGTTTTGTGTAGTAACCACCAAAATCCGTTTCAGAATGCTACCGTCCCATTTTCCTAAAATACTAGACCACCTTACATGGAACATCTCCCAAACGGGACATCTGAAACCTTTTCGTCCATCCCGGATAAAAAGGACAAATGTCTGCCGAATCGGCAGGAAGTGGGTCCGGTTTGTACTACAGGTACATGATCTATCGCCCGTGATTTTTTGAAAAAATTATTTTTAGACTCGCAATATGTGGTTTCTTCAGAGATCCAATGCAAGTTCTAACGATGCTCGTCCCCTATCTTCATGCACGCCGGTTCGATCATAGTTAGAAATTCAGAAAATTCAAAACGGGCATAATTCAAATTCATAGTTTAAAAATATAAAATGGTTTTGAAAATAGAAAATGGTTTTGAATTAGTTATTCAAACCCAAACACTTTTTATGTTTAAAGTTTTTCTAAATTCCAAATTAATATTCAAAAAATATAAGTTAATTCATTTTTAATTTTAAATGGTCCATAGTTTAAATGGTTACATTAATTATTTTTTAAAAATATAAAATGGTTTTGAATTACTTATTCAAATTCAAACACTTTTTATGTTTAAAGTTTTTCTAAATTCCAGATTAATATTCAAAAATATAAGTTAATTCATTTTTTAATTTTAAATGGTCCATAGTTTAAATGGTTACATTAATTATTTTTTAAAAATAGAAAATGGTTTTTAATTAGTTATTCAAATTCAAACACTTTTTATGTTTAAAGTTTTTCTAAATTCCAAATTAATATTCAAAAAATATAAGTTAATTCATTTTTAATTTTAAATGGTCCATAGTTTAAATGGTTACATTAATTATTTTTTAAAAATAGAAAATGGTTTTGAATTACTTATTCAAATTCAAACACTTTTTATGTTTAAAGTTTCTCTAAATTCCAAATTAATATTCAAAAAATATAAGTTAATTCATTTTTAATTTTAAATGGTCCATAGTTTAAATGGTTACATTAATTATTTTTTAAAAATAGAAAATGGTTTTGAATTAGTTATTCAAATTCAGACACTTTTTATGTTTAAAGTTTTTCTAAATTTCAAATTAATATTCAAAAAATATAAGTTAATTCATTTTTAATTTTAAATGGTTCATAGTTTAAATGGTTACATTAATTATTTTTAAAAACAGAAAATGGTTTCGAATTAGTTATTCAAATTCAAACACTTTTTATGTTTAAAGTTTTTCTAAATTCCAAAGTAATTATCATTTAAAAAACATTACAAATTTAACCCCAAAATAAAAAATAAGGCGGGAATAGAGAGAAAATTCATGAATTTTTTTGAAAACAGAGTCATACGTCCCGGTTGGAACCACCAACCGGGACTAAAGACTCCCTGCGCGCACCCTTCGTCTGGCTGAAAATTGAGATACGTCCGGTTGGTGGCTCCAATCGACGATGATTTTTAGTCCCGGTTGGAGCTACCAACCGGGACAAAAAGGCCCTTTGGTTAATAACTAGGTGCTCCTCCTCTTCTTCTTCCCCATCTCACAATCCTCTCAAGACAGATGAAGCAGACGCCGTCGACGCTGCCCGCCGCCCTACCGGCCGCCGCTGCTGCTCCGCCTCCTCGCCAGGAACCTCCTCACCGAAGCTCGCTTGCAGTCTTTCTCTCTCCCACCGGAATCGAGCACGTCCTCTCCGTCACCAACACCGGCCGCCGTCGCCATTCACGCCGTTCAGGACCTCCCCGCGCTTCCCCGTCACTACCTTGAGCACCAGGGTGAGCACGCGGATCTTGCTGACCTTTTTTCCCTCTCTCCCTCGCTCTGTAGTCCCCGCTCGCCGATGACCTGCAAGCGCCGCCGTGCTCGCCAGGCGCCATGTTACAGTGACCAATCCGGCGCGCCGCTTTTTGGCTCAACGCAATCCGCGAATCCAGCGCTTAGCCCATGCAGCCCCGCTCGCCTTCCTAGCGCCGACCAGGCCATTGCTCGGCCCATTGGCTTAAGCCGACGTGGCGTCCGTGTGGCGTCCACGTGTTGCCTGCGTGGCCCAGGCCCACTCGTCAGCCTCTCTGGCTAGATACTGCCTCGGTGAGAAATAACCAGCCCCCTGTCCCTCTTGCTTGCGAGTGTGCTAAGGTGGCCATGGGGCCCCTCTGTCAGTCATTGTGGCTAGGTATGCCTGCGGTGTAAAAAGTTTAACCAGCCTTTAATAATTTCAGAAATAATTATAATCTTATAAATTCAATAACTTTTAATCTATAAGTCAGAAAAATATGAATAATATATCAAAATGTTCAGAAAAATGAAACCTAGCTATCTAGGCTATAATAATGCATTGTTCAACAACTTAAATGACAAGTTTAATTAAAAGAACAAATCCACCCCTCTCATGTGTTCCGGAGTTTCTCCGAGTTAGGGTTTTCACCCCTCGGAACCTCGATTAATTGTAGAGCATGCTTTAGGGTTACATTTCAATGCAATTCAACTTGTCATATCATCATACTTGCTTGAGCATTTCATCGATGCCATCTGTTGATTGTTTCCCTTTCTTTCCGGTGTTTGGTTCTTCCCGGTAGAATACGATATCGAGATCGAAGACAAAGATCAACACCGTCGAAGCTCGAAGACAAATACTTGACCAACTGTAATCAAGTCAAGTACAAGGATCCCGCAGCTCTGCTTTCGGCTATCAACAGGCAAAGGCAAGCATATCCCTACCATGATATAATCCTATGATTTCGAAAGCATTTCAATTCTTGCCATGATGCATACAATTCTTCCATGGTCTTTTATCGATAGATAGAGTGTCCTATATATTATCATATTTTGTATTTGTATATGTATATGTATATGTATTTGTATATGTATATGTATATGTATATGTATATGTATATTATCATATTTTGTATTTGTATATGATATTAGTTGTCATAGACCCTATTTGAATCGATATTGCACCTAGGGTTAGCCGGTGTGTCCTCGCCAGGGCATCTCGAACCCGAGGGTTGATTGATTGCCGCCTTTCTTTCCGGTATTGGTTCTTCGCTTTATACACGACGCGCCTTATGTAATAAATTGTTTTATAATTTCAGAAAATGATTAAATATTGTTAGGGTTAGGGTTTCCCGAGTTAGGGTTTTCAACCCTCGGAACCCCGTTTAAATTTCCGAGCAAGTTTTAGGGTTTCATTTCAATGCAATTCAACTTGTCATATCATCATCCTTGTTTGAGCATTCGGCCTATCCCTCCTTCCCGACCGCCACAGCGCCTCCGTCATTCATCGCCACGCTCCGCCGCCTTCCCTTTTAGTGTGTATGTATATATTGTGTATGTATATATAGTGTGTATGTATATATTTTTATTATTGTGTATGTATATATTAGGGTTTCTCTGAATTAGGGTTTATCCATTTTGACTTATCCGGTTTTCCACCTATGCAGAAAATATGGACCCATACGTCAGAGACGAAGAAAAGGAAGAGTTGATCCAAGGTGTGATCCGCGGGGAAGAAAATTTAGATGTATCGACGTTTCTGAACAACTCCGGTGAGGGTGATCTTCGTTTTGCCGGAATAGACGACTTGTTTGAGGTTGAAGGTGTTGCCTTCCGCGAGGGAGAAGGCGATGCCTTGTGTAATCGAGAAGACGACCGCTCTGGCGAGGTGCATGTAATATAATTAATTCATTAATTAATCATCTGCTATCTATATAGAAATAGTAACGACGATCTTTCTTCTTTTATCCCTCCAGATCGAACAAATCTACTAAAAAGAGCGGACGAGGCCCAACCAAAAAGTTGGAAGACCATGAGAGGTTCAGGATCGAAGATATCGCTGAAGACGGCAAACCGACGGCTCCCGAAGTTGTCGCAATCAAATTTGTGGCACAATGCGGAGTAATCGTTAGGGACTTAATCCTGATCACCATTCAAAATTGGAATAGGCCTGCTGATGCTAAAGAAGAGGGAACATGTTTGTTTGTCCCTGACAAGGCCAAAGATTTACTATGGAAGAGGCTCATGGTTAATTTCAAACTACCGAAGATAGAGCTGGATCCAAATGCGGAGGATCCAGTTGAGGACGCCTTAGAACATGGGAGAGCCATGGAGGCTAAGGTCAGGGAGTGGGCTATGAAGAAGATGGCCCAGTGTTTCACCAACTGGAAGAAAAGATTGCACCTTGACTATGTCATGAAAGAGAAGACTCCGGATTTCAAGAAGACTCAGTTTGAGAAGATAAAACCATTCTGGGCTGAGTTTGTAAATTACAAGACATCAGAAA
Source organism: Avena insularis (assembly GCA_023614405.1). Taxonomy (NCBI): domain Eukaryota; kingdom Viridiplantae; phylum Streptophyta; class Magnoliopsida; order Poales; family Poaceae; genus Avena; species Avena insularis. Next base: position 451,014,397 of record CM042685.1, read on the forward strand.
AAGCTAAGAAAATGTCTGCAACGAATAAGCTGAATGCTGCTAACAAGAAGTATCACCATACTATGGGGCAAGGTGGCTACAGGGCTGGCATTCCTAAGTGGGAGAAACTTGAGAATGAACTGCGTGCTAAAAAGATCACCCCAGAGACAGACGATTGGGTAGAACGTGCAAGGAATTGGTTTTACGGGCATGGGGAACGTTGGACTCGGAAGGGAGGTGTATATATAACATACGACATAAAGAAGACCCCCTGCCAATCGAGAAGATGAGAAAAGCAGTAAAGGCTGTTAAAGATGTGGACTTCATTCCCGATAGAGAGAATGATGAGCTCACACTCGCCCTTGGAAATAAGGAACATGATGGACGAACACGAGGCACAAGAGGCTCCCAACCATGGAGGACTGGGTTTCCCGAAGAGAGGAAGAAATATCCTGATAGAAGCCGTCAGAGGAGAAAGGACAGGGCGGAAGTTGAAGCAGATATTCAGAAAGAGCGAATGCGTATAATTGAAGAACGAATAAAGCAACAACAAGATGAAATTAACGCACTTAAAGAGCAAAGTACTACCGGCCCATCTCAGCAGCACACTACATTCGATGCTACCGGCCTATCGAATAATCGAAAAAGCAGTGTGGCTTCCACCGAGGTCCCGGGTGATGACAATGGCAACGCCGATGGTGCACCGACGATGGCTCCTATTGGCTACCCAGTGGATGATATCACAGAGATGACACACTGCGAGCTACATGTCAAAGTTGTGAACATATCAATGAAGGTGGCGGTCGGCTATGCCTTACCAATTGGACCCTCACCAACTTACCACTGTCGTCCGGTTCCAGAGGGCTACGCTGTTGTCGGGGTGGATGAAATCATGCCCACCTTTGAAGTTTTGGATCTTCACTACCCTGCAGGTGAAGGGGATGTGATCGGGAGACGCAACAAACGTCACCATTCTATGGCGAAGGAATGTATCGCTTTCAAATCACACGCCAAGGCCATCTTCGCCGCCTCACCCGTCTCCAATGAGGTCGCCGCCGCCACATGCTCGTCGTCGCCTCACCCGGCTCCGTCGCCTCACCCGGCTCCGTCGCCTCACCAATCTCCGGCGCAGCCATCGCCGCGGGAGCCATCGCCGACGCCTCAGGATAAAAAGCGTAAGAGTACCGCTACTCTGCGTCGTGGTAAGCGATCGCCGAAATGTAAACAAGAGCCTCTTCTAAAAGTACCAAAGGTTCCTCCCAAGAGAGCTTATGATCAGATCGAAGAGGAGACTGCGGCGATCGTTGATGCGAAACGACGTTTTGCTAAGCTGAGGCGGCCGAAAGAGCCAGAGTTCCCCAGCACCGAAGAAGAAAAAGCCAAAGTGTTGAAAATGCTAAAGACTCTTCATCAACCCGAGCCAAAGCTGTCATCAGGCTATGAGCGTTCTATTCTCAAGTCACATGCGGCACAAAAAGCCTCGAAGAGCAGTACTGATGCAAGCGAGAAATATGTTGCCCAACTCGGAGAACAAGCAAAAAAGTCTTGCGCCCCTATCAAGGTGATTTCCCAAACCAATGTGGGGTCGAGCAAATATAAATAAGAGCAAGATGATCCAGAGGTAGTTGCATCACGGAGAAGTCCGCTGCTCAAGGTATGAGTATTGCCCAGTACTTATCCCAGTTAGAGTACTTCCCCGTGAGTGAAGTAGCATACAAATACCAGTACGGCAAACCTCTCATCAAACCTAAGGAGGTAAATAATCTTCCAACAAAAGTACGAAGATTGCATAACTGGTACTTGCATGCCACAAAGGCCGGGGCTAACTGGATAGTGCTGAGGGTTACAAAAAAGCATCATGGGAAAGATAAGGATGACATGATATCCATTAAATTTGATGAACTATTTCAATTATATAATCAAGACGCCTTGGACAAATCGATCATGAGTGCCTATTGTATGTAAGTACTAATTCTGTAATTAATTTAGTCTCCAGCTATCTCAGCTTGTTTATTGCATGTATATAATCATACTGTAATATGCAGAATGAAGATTCTCGAATGCAGCAGAGGACAAATCTATAACATTGGCTTCATTGACCCATATTGGGTTCATCAAGCTAATCTCAAAACAAGCCCCTAGGATACGGAGGATAATATAGTACACGTGTTAAGGTTTCAAGAAACCAGAAGGGAAATACTTTTTCCTTACAACTTCGAGTGAGTGTTATTGTCTTCTATACACTTTCTATTTCGCTTACTCGATGTTAAGTATATAATTGATTAGTTATGCATTCGCAGCTTCCACTATATTCTGTTAATCATTCAACTTGACAAAGGGCGTGTACTAGTCATGGACTCGAAACATAACTCCTTGAGCAGTGGAAGGACATGCAGATACTTCTCCAGCGGTAATTCTAATCATTAGGACACTATATCGGCAACGTTCGTGAATTTTATGATATCAAGTAATTAATAACTTATTTTATTCGTTTTCTTCGTCGGGCAGCGCTTGGAAAAGATTCACCAACAAGGCTAGGGGTGTTTGAAAAACGGAGCTTACATTTGAAGCACTAGATGTAAGCATCACTAGCTATATCCGCGCATCTCTTTGATTCTAGTTTTGATACAGTTATTATCATGCTTGATTATTATTTTGATTGAACTATGTTCTCGTAAAGTGCCTGGCACAGGGATCAGGTAACAATCTATGTGGATACTATGTTTGCGAGTTCATCCGGCAGACGTGCGATGAGAAGGGCAGAAATTTAGAGCAACTCCACGTACGTAAACAATTTTCATAGTTTTTAATTACAATCAAATTGTGTTTACTTTCATTCATATAGGCTGACTCCTTTTTTAAATCAGATCGAACGTCTACGGGACGGTCTTCTGTCAAAGGATCACGTACGAGCAATTCAGGAGGAATTGGCGGGATTCTTGGATGCAGAAGTCTTAGACCCAAAAGGAGAATACTATTCGGCTGTGTATAGACAATAGGGATTGTACAAAGAGCAACTTTTGTATGTAGTGCATGAACTCGATCCGTGTATCGAATGTAATATTGTCACGATGATCTTGTGTAATATAACGGTTCCTTCATTGATAAGTGCAAAACACTAAATAAACAATAAAACAACCTAAATGAATTCTCTGCGACGGCACAAAAAGTAGCGAAAATGCTGTCGCGGCAACAAAATATGCCAAAATGAATTGTCTGCTGCGGCAGAGAAATGTGCCAAATCTCTGCCGCGGCAGAAAGTTATTTGTCCCGGTTCGTGTTACGAACCGGGACTAATGCTCCACCCCCTCGTGTACCCCCATTTGTCCCGGTTGGTGAGACAACCGAGACTAAAGGTTGGGGCTTTAGTCCCGATTGAACAACCGGGACTAAAGGTCCTTACCAACCGAAACATATGGGGCGGTTTCCACTAGTGCTAGTGCGGACCCGGCAACCTGCACAATGTAACATCTTAGGCTCGGACTAGCTTCTGGATGAGGCTCTGAACATATACTTCAGGTTGCAGAGAAATGATTCCCGTATTAGACTAGTACTTGCATGTATTCTATTGGAGTGTTAGCTCACAAGTCATGTTCTCTTTTACTATGAAAAGTTTGTACTTGATTAGTGGACATGTTTTATAACAACACTTGCACAAAAAGTAATATGCTTTGGCTCGATGTACACGACTATCCCAATATAAATAAATGACACGTGGCTCGATGTGTATGTGTATATCCGCTTCCATATTTTACAAAATTGTAGTGTTTTTTTTTGCAGGAGGGACTTTAGCGTCTTGTCGTCTCTCTTACGACGAGCTTCCACACAAACAAATCGGCTCAATCAATCCATTACATCTCTGAAAAAAAATGTGTTAGAAAGCCAAAGGTAGCTGAAAATGCCCAATTGTACCTATATTATAGATTGGCAACTCGAGTACATGTATTCAGTATTAAAGTAAACAGATTAAAGGGAAAGAAAAACACACAATTTTAATTTTTGCATAGGTGAACTGAGCAGCTCGACTTGCAAGTAGTAGATAGAACATAAAAAAGAAGAACACACCGGTACAAAAGTGGAACGATCCACACCAATCAAGGAAAAACAATCAAACTAGAGGAGACCTGAAAGACAGGCCCGATCCACGAATGTTGTCGTCGACAATGGCGTCAAAGCGATCTGCCATCTCCGGCGTCATATGGTTTACCCAGTCTCCCACGACCCCTTTCCTAAAGTAGGATTTATGAGGGTATTTGGCATGGATTCCGGAGGTACCGATCTTGTTGGCGTCTAAGCCTTTCAGCACCTCCATGCTGCACAACTTCGCAATGTTGTCTGGCAGCCCGGCGGCCTCCTCGGCCGATGAGAATGGAAGTCCTAGGAACCGTGCCAGCTCCCTGACGACACCCACCGGATCATCCATCATCTCCTCGTACTGCAGGAACATCACTCTCTCTGGGCTACTTCTGCTCGCACTCCAGTAGCCAAGGATGTGGTTCCAAAAGGGCCCGTCCGGGGTCTTGCCTTCGCATCCCAACTCGAACAGGTCAGAGAAGGTGATAGGTCTCACGTTTTGGACGAAATGCCACATTGACACGAGCATATCCTTGGGCTCCCTACAACGGAATTAAGGAGTGTTCATGTAGTGTTTGGCAAATTTATAAGGAATCGGTGCATTTCAGTAAGGAGTGTTCATGTAGTGTTTGGCAAATTTATACCTGCAGACGTAGACGATTTTGCAGTTGGGGTTGTCGGTGGCGGAGGGAGGTAGCTGGGCGTGGTGCATGTGCGTGTTCATGATCCTCGGCGACGGCAGAGCTTCCAGCTGGTCGTGGTGCCCGGCGCTGAACAGGTCGTCGACGAAGGGGACACAGTCGTGCGGGTTGAGGCGGAGCAGCGGGTGGTCGGCGGCGTTTGGCGGGTACGCGGCCCGCGCCATGGTGGCGAACGACAGGGCCTTGAGCCACGTGGTGCCGCACTTGGGCGGGCTCGCGAGGAGCACGTCCCCGGAGCGCGCGGCGAAGCGCCGCCGGAAGGACAGCAGCCCCCGGATCCTATGTTGGACCACCCAGCCGCCCTGGTACTGGTAGAGGACGACCTTGCCCTCGAAGGTCGTGACGGTCGGCAAGGTGGAAACGATGTCCTCGTACTCTTCCGGTGGAGTGATGTGGTCGTCTCCCGCGGCCGCACCCACGACGTCCTTGAATGGGGCGGGGCCAGCAGATGCGCTTGGGGCGGCCATGGTTGATGGCGAAAGCGTGTTGCTGATCTCTCCAATCAGTTTGACGATGGCTAGCTCACTGACGATGGCTTCTCATCCCTGTAGTACTGGATGTATGGATGACTTTGTATCGGTACACAATAATGCTAGATCTTTTCATTTCTTTTACTAATCTATCAGGTCCTAGCTTTAATGATGCATCCAGATCCAGATCTGATACAGTGAGTTTAATAATAAATTAAGTTGTAGTGCGGTTGTCGCCTGCAATTGTTATCTGAATAATCCCGTCTGTCGTGAGTAGGTTCAGTTTTAGCCGAGTCTGAATTTTCTTGTTTTTCTCAGAGTCTAGGCGCATGCCGCGTCTGTGCGAGCTGTGCAGCTTAGGATCCTTTCCTTTCTGTTTTTTTTAGCTACGGGACTTAGCACGATCAGCCTCGTGGGATGGCGCGAGATAACTAGATCAAGCACAGTAGGATAGAGTCACAATTTCCGTCCTGTTGAGAATAAAAGGTAAGAGCAAACAGAAAAACGTAAGGTTTACATGGCAACAAAAACCACTTGTGTTCTCGTTCTCTGAATTCTTGCCTTCGTGAGATAAGTTTCAGGTTCGACTCTATCATATGGTATCAGAGCCACGTTCGTGCTCCGAGCGACCATGCCCTTTCAAGGAGGTGGTAGCGGCTCGGCGCCACCGATGACAGGCAGGACGCCTGCGGCGGCGACTCAACGATCGGAGACGCCACCATGGGAGACGAGCTGCGGCAGAAGCCGCTCACGGCGGCGTGGCAAGGACATCGCCGTGCGTGAACCTGCGATCCAGGAGCGACCGATGGTGTAGGCCGGCGTGCTGGTATGGCCGAGCTGACCTCCGGAAACTACGTCGAGTGGGCTCTCCTTATGCAGATCAATCTGGAGGCCTGCGTCCTATGGGATGCAGTGGAGGGGAATCCCCCAAGTGTGCCGGTGGACAAGGTCGCCCTCGCGGCGATCCTGCGGGCGGTGCCATCGGACCTGCAAGCAACACTCGTGGTCAAGCGCACGACGAAGGAGGCATGGGATGCCATGCGGATTATGCGGGTCGGCGTGGATCGCGTCAAGCAGGCGACGGCGCAACATCTGTGCAAGGAGTTCGAGGCCCTGGCGTTCCGCGACGGCGAGTCCCTAGACTCGTTCGCGATGCGGAGCGGTAGGCACAGATGGCGTGCTCCGTCGAGACCCTACTCGATCTAAGCACGATCTCGGTCGAGGAACTCCTTGGTCTTCTGCGCGTGTCTGATGGGCGCGGCGGCGGCTCCTCCTCGTCGGAAACGAACACTGGTAGGAACCTACTCCTTACCGAGGAGGAGTGGGAGTCACGGCGCCGGCAGCACGAGCAAGGGCAGGGCTCTGCCAACGGCCACAACGGCAATGGCGGCAAGAAAGGCAAGTCCAAGCCCGGCAACAGACGCAATGGTAACGGCGGCAGCAGCAATGCTGCCAGCGGAGAGCGCGACATGTCTCTGGTAAAGTGTTACAATTGCAATAACATGGGGCACTACTCTAAGCAGTGTCCAGAGCCGTAGCGACAACGGAAGGGGCGGGGAAATCTCACGCAAGAGGAGGAGAAGGAGGAGGCCCTGCTGATGGCGCGTATCGGCGAGATCGTGCTGGTCGCGCCAGATGAGCAGATCATAGAGATTGTTCTACTCAACGAGAAATGCCCCAAGGCGACCACCATGGGGAACGCGGGGCACTGCGACACATCGTGGTTCCTGGAGTCTGGAGCCAGCAGCCACATGTGCGAACGACGCGAGTTCTTCTCTGAACTAGACACGAGCATGCACGGCTACGTCAAGATCGGCGACGACACTTCCGTGGAGATCGAGGGGCGCGGCACGATCATCTTCAGCTGCAAGAAAGGGAAGCACCTGACCCTGTTTGAGGTATACTTCATCCCCAAGCTCTGTAGCAACATCGTCTCACTGGGACAGTTCGACGAGATCGGGTTTGACACCCATATCCGCCATGGGTGGCTCCAGCTGCAGGACTCTGACGGTCGACTGCTCGCATGCGTGCCTCGGAGCCGCGGCAGGCTCTACATCCTCCACCTTGCGATCACACGTCCGATGTGCCTCGCTCTGCACGGCGGCAAGGACGCATGGAGCCCTTTGATGCACGGTACGGGCATATGCACTTTGACGCCCTGTGTCGCCTTGCCCGTGGTGACATGGTGCATGGGCTGCCCTTGCTCGACAAACTCGAGCGCCTCTGCGAAGCGTGCCTCGCCGGAAGCAGAAGCGGGCACCGTTTCCTCGCCATGCCTTCAACCACGCAAGCGAGCAACCGGGCCTGGTCCATGCTGATCTCTGAAGCCCCATCGACCGGCCAACACCGGGAGGGAAACAACACTTCCTCCTCCTGGTGGACGACAGTAGCCGGTACATGTGGCTATACCTGCTCGCCATGAAGGATCAAGCGTCCGCAAAGATCAAGAGATTCCAAGCTGCGACGGAACTAGAGAGCGGCAAGAAGCTGAAGATGCTGCGCACTGACAGAGGAGGAGATTTCACCTCCAAGGAACTCGAGGATTACTTCTCCGACCGAGGCGTCCAGCGGCAGCTGACGGCCTCGTACACCCCACATCAGAACGGGGTGGTCGAGCATCAGATACAAACCGTCGTCGGCATGGCAAGGTGCCTACTCAAGGCCAAGGACGTGCCTGCAAAGTTCTGGGGAGAAGCCGTGACGATAGCGGTGTATCTCCTGAACCGTGGGACGACAAAGAGTCTCACCGGCAAAATGCCCCACGGAAGCCTGGCATGGACACCGCCCTAGTGTGCACCATCTGCGCGTGTTCAGTTGCGAGGCCCATGTCAAGGTCATGCGGACGAACCTGAAGAAGCTGGAAGACAGGAGCGTCCCAATGGTGATGTTCGGCTACGAGCCGAGCTCCACCACATACCGTGTCTACGATCCCGCCACGGACAAGGTGCATGTCTCGCGCGACGTTGTATTCGACGAGGACGCACCCTATGACTGGTCCAGCGCGAGCAAGGGTAAGACGCAAGGTGCTGACACATTTATCGTCGAGCATTTTGTTATTCCTGCGGCAGGTACCGACGCAGGCTGGAACACGAGACCCACTGAGTGCGCCCCGGATATGGCACCTGGGAGCGTGACGTGCGCTGGGCGTGCCCACGATGGTGATGGGAATGGCTCGGTCCAGGAAAGCACGGCACCTCCTCACCTGCTCCACCAGCCCAGCATCAAACGCGTCGCAACCCTCTCCCGACGAGGAAGCGCCACGTCGCTACGCACCCTGGAGAACCTATTCGACACCACCGACAAGGTGGATGCAGCATACATCAATGTATGCTTCCTCACTGCTGATGAGCCAGCGACCTTCGCAGAGGCAGAGAAGGACAAGGAGTGGCGTGCAACGATGATGGAGGAGATGGCAAGCATCGATACGAACCACACCTGGCGGTTGACGGAGCTGCCGTCGGGACACCGCGCCATTGGCCTGAAATGGGTCTACAAGCTCAAAAAGGACTCCAATGGCGATGTGGTGAAACGCAAGGCTCGTCTGGTGGCGAAGGGGTACGTGTAGAGATAGGGTGTGGACTTCGAGGAGGTCTTCGCCCCCGTTGCAAGGATGGAGAGTGTGCGGGTGATGATCGCTCTCGCGGCTCACTACGGATGGCCAGTCCATCACATGGACGTGAAGACGGCCTTCTTAAACGGTGAGTTGCTCGAGGAGGTGTACGTGGAACAGCCTCCAGGCTTCGTCTTTGACGGCAAGGAGCACAAGGTGCTGAGGCTGTAAAGGGCACTCAACGGTCTTCGTAAGGCGCCGATGGCGTGGAACACCAAACTCGATGCCAGTCTCCACTCTCTCGGCTTCGTTTGCAGCCAAGCGGAGCATGTTATGTACCGACGCAGTGGCGGAGAGGAGCCGCTCCTCGTCGGCGTCTACGTTGACGACCTCGTCATCACTAGAACGTCGATTAAGTAGGTGATGAGATTCAAGCTGGAGATGACTAACCTTTTCAGGATGAGTGACCTGGGCGAGCTCAGCTTCTACCTGGGCATAGCGGTGCGGCAACATGACGGCCTGATTGAAGGGTTCGCAGCATAGAAAACAAAAAATTCCTACGATGGAAACAACTATGTACCAAGATCTATCTACTAGATACAAGCAACGGGTGGATATACATCCATAGAATACATACCCTCGAAGACTGAATAGCGTTAACGAGGTTGTACTCGTGGATGATGTAGTCGAACGCTTGCCGATCTCAAGATCGAGAAGAAGTCCATCCGGTCCAGCAGGTCCAGCACCATCTAGTCCAGCACCGCAAAGCAGTGGTGCATCCGTGATCGCACACACGTCCGGGTATCCCGATAACCTCCGTGCCCTCGCTCTAGCGAAGTAGCGGAAGAAAAAAATCCTTCCAGAAAAAGCCACCGAAAACATGTATCTCGCTGATCCGAGACCATGGGGAAATTCTAAAGGGGGAGAGATCCTTCACGAGGAGGTGTGAGAGTGGAGGAGGAGATGGAGGCCTTTTATAGGGAGAGGGGGGCACCCAAGGGGCATGGTGCCCAGTCATGGTGGCTGCGCCCACCTCTTCCACATTCATGTGGGTGGAGCTCCCACTCAAAATGAAAAGCCTCCACTCACATAAACATGCCTCCACTCAAAAATCCACTCACATGCATTAAATTTCTACCAAATACAATTCAAGCTCTCATTTAAATAAAACTCTTTTATTTATTTATTCATAATTTGTTAATTACTTGAATTAAAAACATTAACATAAAACCCCTTACAACATTTCAATTTCACATGCAAAACCAGTTTCAGCAATTTCAACCGAAATAGTTCCGGTGTCTAGTGAAATAATTCCTGCGCTTTCCTTTTTCTTTCTCTGGTATATTATTTGCTCCAAATGGTGTAGGTATCCCTTAAGTGTGTCACCCTACGGTTCGCGAATAATGTAGACATGATCGAGACCCTCTCCGATCAATAATCAGCCAGGACTCGGAGATCCGCATCGACTCCACACATTCAACGATGACTTCTGTGATCGTGCGAACCTTATACGCATGTAACTCAATCCCTTTGTCTCGCGATATATTACATGTTCGAGATTCGATCATCGGTATCTTCATACCTAGTTTCATCTTGTTACCGACATGTACTCTTTTCTTGTTCTCGTGATATAACATTCTAGTGATCAAATCACTTGCTTGCAAGGTAACTAATGTGATATCACCGAGAGGGCCCAGAGTATATCTCTCCGTCATCGGGATGGAAAAATTCCAATTTTGATCCATGAGCCTCAAAATAACACCTTCATAGCAATGAACCCATCTTTATAGTCACCCTGTTATGGTGTGACGTTTGATGTTATCAAGATACTCTTCCGGTGTTAGTGATTGACATGATCTCATGGTCTAAGGATTAGGATTACTTCATATGATGTTATAGCAATATAAACACAATGACCTTGATCGTAATGCTATACTTCGGATGAATGTTCATCACATCATTCCAATAATGTTGTGACCTCTTTATTAACAACATCCAATGTCCATGATCAGGATACCTTTGATCATCTTGTTAATCAACGAGCTAGTTTATAAGAGAGACATAACTAGGAACTTTATTTTTTTATTAAACACACATGTATTAACGTTTCCATATTAATACAATTATAGCATGCAAAATAAACATTTATCATAAATAAGGAATACAATTTATCATAAATAAGGAATACGATAATAACTACTTTATTATTGCCTCTCAGGCATATTCCCTTTAGTCTCCCACTTGCACTAGAGACAATAATCTAGTTTAAAAACTTTGCGTATTGAATACCTATGGCTTTCTGGTGTTCCATATACGTGATTGCAAGTGGTTAACATAATATACGGATCTGACGCTTTCAGGTCCGTGTGTATTTGCATGTTTTTTTGTCTTCACACATCACTCATTCTCCAATGAGATGGCATTGTATAAATTTGATCTTTTGGAGAGACCTTTAGTTCCTTGGGGTTAAATCATGTCGATACTATTGTCGTACAATATATCTTTAGTGTTAGCCCATTGCGAACCACACCTTAGTTTGATAACAAACTACTTGACACAAATGCCCTCTTTTGTCTTTACATCAGAGTGTCATATACTTAGCCTTTTGTTGTAGTATCCGTCACAATGTCTTAACTTTGGAATTCATCCAAATCCGTCATGGAAACTTCTTTCCATTTCATTGTGACACCCATAGTTTAAACTGAGATAAACTTAATTTTGTATCCTGTGACAAAACTAGTATCAATGTAACGCTTTACAATGAACTATTTTTAATTGTTTGTCACCTCTACACAAATATATTCTTAGTTCTTCCAAAAGATCATAAGAATTTCCTTACTCTCGTCCAATGATCATCTTGTGACACATTCTGGTATGTGCTCATATCATTCAGAGCATAGGACATATCTGGATGTGTACATATCATGGTATGATTGATCAAAATATTCTTGTGATTTGACTCACCAAGTGTCAAAGCACTTGAATCTTGTTTCACTTAACAAGTGTTAGTACACTTGAATTTTGATTCAATTTTTTTCCATGCGACAAGAATCTTTTCTTGTTGTTTCTATATTGAACTCCTTCAATATCTCATATATGTATGTTTGGCACAACCATATTAGCGTCACAGTCTATCCATGTAGACATTCATGCTAAATATTCGGGTTTTGCCTAAGTGTTTCATCGAAATGAAATTCTTAACCTTTGTCAATAAAAGATACATCATTTCCAATCAACAAGATGTCCTCCACATAATGTATTAGAAACATGTCTCAATGCTCCCACTTAATTTCTTGCAAATGCAAGCATCTTCATCGTCTCCTAATGAAAAATCCTTTAACAGTTTCATCATGGTGATGACCCACAAGTATAGGGGGTGTATCGCAGTACTTTCGATAAATAGGAGTGTCAATCCCAACGAGGAGCAGAAGGTGTTGACTAGTGGTATGGAGCAGGAAATCTCTGTAAATACTTAGCAAACAGATTTTTAGGGGTTTTCTGATAAAGCAACAAAACAAGGTGCAAGTAACAAATACAGCGAACAAACGCAGCAAGTGGCCCAATCCTTTCTTAGCAAAGGACAAGCCGGTGGAAATACTTATAAGGACCAAACGTTCTCGAGGACACATGGGAATTCTGTCATGTGCTTTCGCTTCAAATAGCTAAGTACTCTTCTTTGGTGTTGTAAGTGTTGTGTGGATGAACTTGTGCTAATATACCGACCTTACTTGGACTAATACATACTTGTGATTAAACCCCCTACAAGCATCCGCAACTACAGGAAAGTAATTAAGATATAAATCTAACCACGGCCTTAAACTCTGAGTTCCTACTCTCCCTTGTGCAAAGGTGTCCTAACGGGGGTTCAGGTTTCTGTCACTCCGGCAACCCCATAATTAGTAGCCAAATACACAATGCATTCGCCTAGGACCATAAATGGTGAAGTATCATGTAGTCGACGTTCACATGACACCACTAGAAGAATAGCACCACAACTTAAATACTAAACCATTGAATAATAACTCAACACAAATCCACTACTAACAACATGACTTCTCCCATGTCCTCAAGAACTAAACGAACTACTCACGAGACATCATATGGATCAAGATCAAAGATGATATGGGAATGGATAACAATTTGAACATAAACAATAATCCAATGGTTCCACTCACAAGCATCAACTACAATAGTAATCAACACCGGGAAAGTTTCCCCTAATGAACTAAGCAAGTATTCAACACGATTGTTATAGCGGGATGAAGTGGTGATGATGGTGCTGGTGGAGATGATGGTGTGGATGATGATGATACCGATGAAGACTATCTTGACGATGGTGTTGATGGCGACGATCTCCCCTCTTTGGGAAGGAATTTCCCCGGCAGAAATCTGTCTGCCGGAGAGATCTTTCTCTCTCGGTGTTTTCCGTCCCCAGAGGCGGCGGAAATCTATCTGTGGTCCCTCCCCTGGTATTAGGGTTCCGTGAGGAAGATATAGGCGAGAGGGCGGAGTCAGGAGCCGAGCAAGTGGGCCACACCTGCCCTAGGCGCGGCCCAGGGGGACCCGCGCCTAGGGGGGTGTGGGCCCCCTGTGGCCCTTTTACGACTCCCCTTCTGGCTTCCTCTTTCTTCTGGGAAAATATAATTTTCCCATATTTTTCTGGTATTTTTCTGATCTTTACGAAATTGCATCAAAACACCTCTTTTTCCATCAGAATCCAGACTATGGCAGTCCATCCTCCAAGAATCATCCAACATGCAAAAACAGAGGAATAGACATAAGTAATACCTCATAATAAGACATATATCAATGAATAGAGGCAAATTATGATATTGAATGGTGATGCAAATTGGACGTATCAACTCCCCTCAAGCATAGACCTTCGCTTGTCCCCAGGCGAAAACTGAGCTCAGTAAACATGTCCACAGGTTTATGGAGTGAAGTGTCGATAAAAGAATACAGACAAAAGTATCACACGTACCATTACACAACTCATAGAAGAAAGCAACTCACCATTATATATAACTTATCTTGCAACAAGTACATGAGTCACAATAGAGATGCATAAAGATAAATCATAATTGGAATTGGCAAACTTTGTTCTTGGTCAGAGAACAGCTTGAAAACAGTTTCACAAAAAACTTTTTGTACAAGTTTTCAAAACAGAAGCAATCTTTGCTCAAAAAGGTTTTTCACAATGAAGGCTTTCAAAGTAATACTCAATATATAAGAGTCTTGTGCAAACAAGGAAGATAAAGAACATGATTGAATAAATCACCATATGAATGCTTGAAACACAACAACTCAAATGCTTGCTGGAGATAGAGAGGAAGTAGGTTTACTGACTCAACTTAGAAAATAGGAGAAAGGTCCCTTCATATATGGAAGCTGGGATTTCAAGTCATAAAGAGCTTCCAAAAGATTATGGTACTTACTAGCTTTGAGCCCTCATTGCCCCTATCATAGGCATCTTGAGATGATTAAGGTTAAAGTGAACAAGGATGGAGTATATGCTTGACGAAATATAAGCTGGCAATCTCATGTCCCTTGAGTATGAGGGCCGCTCCTCATGCGACTCAACTTTAGTCACCGGTAAGTTCTTGTAATTGTAAGTACATGCGTATCATAAAGAACCGCCAACGGGGTACCCCTTGCACATGGTACAGGAGCTATCCCATAACCAAAATGACAAGGCAAGCACATAATGAGCATCTCAGCGATCTTTTTATTTACTATGTGCATAGCTTTTTATTGAGGATGCTTCACAGAATGCTCATTATGGTGATGCTGCAAGTTTCCACCATGATTAGGCATGGCTTAGGCTAGCGGCCCAGGCATTTCTCTAACACACATACATCACTCCATGGACTTATAAGTTCCCTCTTTATTTCACACTGTCGGCATCCGCAAACAAAAGAGCATGATATCAACTGTGTACAACGTACAGGTGCAATGTTGAAAGCGTTCCCCGTGACAGAACGGTTCTGCTAATCCCAACGTATAGATGCAAGCATATACAACTTCGATGACACAATGGTTCAAGTCTATTAGGGGCAAGAAAAATAAGGTGTGCCATCAAGTTCGTGAGAGCTTTACTAACTAGTTTTCACATAACACTTTTTAATTCGAAAGATAGATGAAGCTTGAGAATTTTCTTGGAATAGCAAATGCTAATAGGTAGATATGGTGGACACACATGGCACATGTTTTGGTTCAAAGGGATTGGAAACATGAGAAGTATGCCTTCTCAAAACAGGTTTTTGGCTAGCAAGGCTGGGTAGCAAGAAAAAGAGTTGAAAGAAACAAGCAAACCTACAAGTGATAAAGCCAAACATGCAATCTTCCTTGAAGGCACAAAAAGATCTTAAATAAAGAATACTAAGCTTATGATCGAACAAGAAAGAAAATAAATGATACAAAATACTTGTAAGCTTTTTCTCTTTTCCGTTCAAACCTCAAAAAGTGTTGCTACTGACCAGAGCTCGGTTTGCCAAAACCAATTTAGATTTACTTAATGCTCCCAAAGTGATGCCAATACTGATCAACAAGATCAATCATATAATAGAGATTGCAAACTAAAACAAGAAGTGCAAAAAGTAAAAGATGAGACTTCTCATTAATATTCAATAAAGGCACTCACACCAACGGATACATAGATAATCAACTAAAGGAGAGATACTTCCACATGCAAACCAAACTATAATATAACCTCTCTACCAAAGATATGAATCCACTAAAAAGGTAAAGGATAAAAGATGATGATGGTGATACCGCGGCACTCCCCCAAGCTTGGAACAAGCCAAGGGGATGCCAAACCTGATGATGAATTACTCCTTCGGTGGTGGTGGTGTTCTCTTGATAAGCTCTTTTATAAGTTTCTTCAAATCCTCAATCTCAAAGGTCAGAGTACGGATCAACTCTGAATTCTGCTCAATGCGGTTCATGATCATGTCGGACCGAGAATTCCAGTCCTTGTTATTATTTCCCCACTCTTCTTTCTTAGTATGTTCTTCCCCTGCATGGTTAGAACGAGGCATATCACAAACCGAGAGCAAGTTCCCTTTGGGCACCTATTGGTATTGATGCTCATGTATAAGAGTATGGAAGGGTCTCTTGGTACGAGGAGGAGATGACCGTAAATTGTAGATAAGACGTGGAGGTTTCCCTCCTATAGACATCCGTGCTGTCCTCCTAAGCTTGGTAGGTTATGCCACCACTCCAATGCTTGCGACGGTACCGCAGGTGTCCGGATGCTTGTCCTCCGCCATATCTCCTTCATCCCCAACCAAGACCTCCTCCTCCTTGGGGTTTTGAGGATCATCTTCCTCGGGCTTCTTTCCTTTGTCGTTGGCGGAGACCATGGTGCTCTAAACTTGAGAAGATTTCCTGACAGAAACAGATCACAAAAGCACGACGAGAACACGATGCACGAACCTCGGGGATCCAGGGGTTATACATTACGAAGTTTCAATGCATAAGGAAGGTGCTGATACGGAAACGAGGCGGAGACGAAGCTCGGGGTGCTCTGGCCCCCTCCAGGCGCGACCAGCTGGGGCCCGCACCTGGGGTGAGTGAGGCCACCCCGGCCTCCGTTTCCTCCTCTGTTCCGTCTCGTAACTTTCCTTATGTATTAAAAACATCAAAAATATAAAAAGATAGGGATTTGACGAACCTTCTGTTTTCACCACTTTTACCTATTCAAAGACGAACTCTGCAGATTCCTTTCCTCCTTCTCCTGGAAATGCCTTTCTTCACAAGGCAATACACAAACTTCGAGGCAGCATTAGTATAAGCAAAAACAATAAATCTTTAGGTGCACACTTCAACTGAAATCCATCAAAACAAGAGCTTCTGTAAGAGGCAAATGCAAATGATGGCAGAAATCTGTCAAAACAGACCAGCAGGTAAAGATTGATTTTTTCGGAAACCTTCTGTTGCTCAAATCAAAAAGTGCAAAACTAATTAAAGTTGGGAAACAACTTCGAGAACAAGCACAGAAAAATACAGTCCATCCGAAGTACTGAGCTCCGTCATGAATCTTTACAATTCAGCACAGAAATCTGTCCTAGGACAGCCACTTTTCACAACTCCTCTACTTCACAAAAGTAGTTGAACTTGACACAAAAACCAAAACAAAAAGGATAAGGAGCGGTTATTACTGAGGTAATAACTTCCAAGACTCGACACAATTATTGGGTTATCTCCCAAGAAGTACTTCTCTTTAACGCCTTTAAGTTAGGCTTGATAGTTTCAAAGATGCTCACATAGGAGATAAATATTTGAAGTGAAAGAGAGCATCCAGAAGAACATAACCAACACATTTGAGTCTAACCCACTTCCTATGCATGGGAGTATCATGAGAAAACGAATTGTTGAAACAAAATGCCACTAGCATAGGAAGACAAAACAGATGCAACTTCAAAGCTTTCAACATAAAACGGGGAAACTTAACATTATTGAGGTGCATAAAACCATGTTTCCCTCTCTCATAATAATTTTCAGTAGCACTTGGAATAAAGTTGACAATATAACTGTCACTGGCAACAACTTTATCATCAGAATGAGCATACTTACAGTCATCAAAAAGAGGTCCAAGGTCATAAACTGAATCAATAGAAGCAAGTTGTTCCATCCTGAAATCTTCATTAGGCAAGCTATTTTCACAAGGATCTTTAGCAAATTTGGAAAAGTTAAACTCATAAAAATCTCCAACAAACTTAGTTAAAACTTTTTCCTTCTTACAATCTATAATAGCTCCACAAGTGTTCAAGAAAGGTCTACAAAAAATGATAGGACAAGTTTTGCTAGCTGCTGAATTAAGCACTAGAAAATCAGCAGGATACTTAATCTTACCACAAAGAACCTCCACATCTCTTACAATACTAATAGGGCAGATGGTTTCCTTATTAGCAAGGTGAATAACCACATAAATGTCTTCAAGCTCACAAGGACCAATTTCGTGCATAATTTCCCTATAAAGCTCATAAGGAATAGCACTAGAACTAGCACCAATATCACATAAACCATAATAGAAATGATCACCAATTTTAATAGAAAGCACAGGAACACTAGCTTTTCTAGATTTACTAGGATGAGAGATTATATTAGAAGTGTCCTCACAGAAGACAATGTGCTCATCCTCTATATTTCTAGTGACAGGGTCTTTCATAATAGCTACCACATGTTCAATATTTAATTGCTCATCAGGCTCCACAGTTTTCATTGTACCTTTGTTATTTGCACTAATAATCATAGAATACTCCTTTAACTTAGCTGGAAAAGGAACTTTGTCAACATGAGGTTCAGGGACAATATGATTAGTAGTACAAACTTCAGTACTTCTAACAGGAACATGACTAACAACATCTTTATAAGGTGCATGGTACTTATTCCACTTCTTCTTGGGAATTTCTAGGTAAGAGGCAAAGGCCTTAAAACAATTGGCAATACTTTGGGAATCAAGACCAAACTCATTACTAATATCACGGAAGTCATCAATTCCCATAAAATATTTAATGCATTCATAATCATAGTTTATACCTGACTTTCTTCCCTTGTCATTCTACCAAGCTTCAGTGTTGTATTGAATACGGTCTTGGAGATCCTATTTAGCTTCTTCCTTCATACGTCTGAATGATCCATCACAGTAAGCATCTAGTAAATCTTTATCATGAAAAGAAAACCTAGCATAAAAATTATTGATAATAATATTGTTAGGGAGTTCATGAATAGGACATTTAAGCATTAGTAACTTTAATCTCCCCCAAGCTTGACATGTACTCTCTCCATCACGAGGCCAAAAGTTATATATCAGATTTATATCCTTATGAATCTCACTAGGAGGATAAAATTTAGAATAAAAGAGAGATGCCATTTCCTCCCATTCCATGGATTGTCCATTCTTCAACAGCTTATACCATTCTTCAGCTCTCCCTTTCAAGGATATAGAGAATAACTTCTTCTTCACCTATTCAGTTGTGATACGTGCACACTTAAACACCTAGCATAATTCATGGATAAAAAGCAAATGATCACCAGGATGGACAGTTCCATCCCCTAAATAATAATTATCCATAACACGATCAACAATACTTGTAGGTACCCTAAAAGGATCTATCTCAACAGGTGGTGGTTCATCTACTACCCGAACAATGGTAGTAGTTTTCCCAAACAGAAAACCAAGTGGATTATCCATATTGGAAACAAAGCAACAAATAGAAACAAAAAGCAATACTCATATAGAAGTTTCCCTTACCAGTTCCACTCTTCAATAGCGCTTCACTCCCTGGAAACGGCGCCAGAAAATAGTCTTGATGACCCACAAGTATAGGGGATGTTTTCAATACATACTTGTGATTAAACCCCCTGCAAGCATCCGCAACTATAGGAAAGTAATTAAGATATAAATCTAACCACAGCCTTAAACTCTGAGATCCTACGCTCCCTTGTGCAAAGGTGTCCTAACGGGATTCAGGTTTCTGTCACTCTGGCAACCCCGCAATTAGTAGCCAAATACACAATGCATTCCCCTAGGCCCATAAATGGTGAAGTATCATGTAGTTGACGTTCACATGACACCACTAGAAGAATAGCACCACAACTTAAATACTAAACCATTGAATAATAACTCAACACAAATCCACTACTAACAACATGACTTCTCCCATGTCCTCAAGAAGTAAACGAACTACTCATGAGACATCATATGGATCAACATCAAAGATGATATGGTAAAGGATAACAATCTGAACATAAACAATAATCTATGGTCCACTCACAAGCATCAACTATAACAGTAATGAACACCGGGAAAGTTTCCCCTAATGAACTAAGCAAGTATTCAACACGATTGTTACAGCGGGATGAAGTGGTGATGATGGTGCTGGTGGAGATGATGGTGTGAATGATGATGATGATACCGATGAAGCCTAGCTTGACGATGGTGTTGATGGAGACGATCTCCCCTCTTCGGGAAGGAATTTCCTCGGCAGAAATCTATCTGCCGGAGAGATCTTTCTCTCTTGGTGTTTTTTGCCCCGCAGAGGCAACGGAAATCTATCTGTGGTCCCACTCCTGGTATTAGGGTTCTGTGAGGAAGATATAGGCGAGAGGGTAGAGTCGAGAGCCGAGCAGGTGGGCCACACGTTCCCTAGGCGCGACCTAGGGGGCTGTGGGACCCCTATGGCCCTTCTACGCCTCCCCTTCTGGCTTCCTTTGTCTTCTGGGAATATATAATTTTCCCATATTTTTCTGGTATTTTTCTGATCTTCGCAAAATTGCATCAAAACACCTCTTTTTCCATCAGAATCCAGACTCTGGCAGTCCATCCTCCAAGAATCATCCAACATGCAAAAACAGAGAAAAAGACATAAGTAATACCTCATAATAATACAACATCAATGAATAGAGGCAAATTATGATATAGAATGGTGATGCAAATTGGACGTATCACACGGCGAAGATTCCAACTCCATGATGCTTACTTCAACCATTGAAGTTTGCATGCCCTTTTTAGCATCCTTTGAATTAACATAACCCTTTGGATAGTGTCATGCACACATCCTAGGTAACCATTCTATTAGAAGAACTTTGTTTTATTTATTCATCTACCAAATACCAAATTATATGTAGTGGTTGCTACTTTAATCCCTCCAGACTAAATATCGCTTATGAAAGATCAAATCTTGTCATAGTCAACTCCTTAAACATTGTCATAAAATAATTTACAACATGTCGACTATTTCATAGATGTGAAATATCCATGTCTGTTTCTTTATAGATCCAAATACGACCGATAGGTTTTTACACCTTTCCGGAGGGTCTTCCAAGTTCAAAAAACTTGATTTCTCGTGTATGGAACTATCACGAATTTTATGGCTTCAAGCCATTTGACAGAGTCAGGGCCCATCATCGCTTCTTTGCATGTAGTCGGTTCATCATTGTCAAACAAGAATGATTTACTCTCCAATCTCAGCATTTGATTGTTTATCCCACCTACTTGGTTCAATAGGAACTTAGACCTCTGTGACCACAACCTTTGAGGCACGTGAGCCATGAGCATTGTGGCTGCCTCCGGAACGTTTTCCGATACTACGCAACTCAGCACATATAGCTAAGGTTCGTTAACCTTATCGAAGTTCTATTGTCCTCCCACTTAACTTTTGCAAAAAAATCCTTTTTCAAGAAACTTCACATTTCAAGCGACAAACCCTTTTGTCCTCGGTGTTATGGAGGATTCGAAATAACAAACAAAGACATGCTCATCCGACTTTGGTTGTAAACATCTTACTTATGTTTAGTATACCAAAATTTAAGAAAGGACAACTTGGGTTTTACCCCAAACCATAACTTACATGCTGTCATTTCAACGGATCAAGATGGAGCTCTTTTCAGTGTAAAAGTGATAGTCTCTAAAGCTTTAATCTTTAAAAATATAATGGTAGTTTTATAAATAACACATTTGATCCAACCATGTTAAACAAGGTTTCATTACAAATCTCAAACACTCCATATTCCTATGGTGTTTCAAGAGATGCAAATCTAGGTGTTTTGCTAAACTTGCAACTCAAATAAATCCCTTTATGATAAAATCATAAATTATTTATTTTCTTGTTACAATGATTTTCCGCTTCATCTTGAAAGTATTTGAACGTTTTCAAATATTTCATACTTCTTTCTCATTAAGTGAATATTCACTCAAATTTCCGGAGAAAGCATATGAAGTTGAAGTCCATCGCTTATGACTATACATAATGGAATACATACATCGATATGTATAAATTCCAATATTTTAGTCGTTCGTTCTTCTTTGGCCTTTAAACGAAGTTTTAATTATCCCGAGGAAAGTCTCACAAGCGTCATTTGATCAAATCAAAGACACAAAAATTCCATGAAAATGGAGTTTCTTCATGTTTTCTTTCCAATATAATTTAAACGGCGATGTCACTTCATAAGTGATCTTCCAATCATTTGTCTTGCGGCATTTTAGCATTAGTTTTATGGATGTGATTTCTCCAACTAGATTTGTAAATAATCCATCTTATATGGAATATGGTAATTATTTGAACAATCTTTATTCTCATAATACCCGATTTAAATAACTATTATTAAAACAAATCTTAAAGGCAAGTTTTGATGTCAATGAGTAATACAAATAACGGTTTGTTTATTTCGATAAACATCATCACATATTCTCTTGCTAGTTACTTAGGCCATTGTGGTTCATGAATTGCGTCGTTCTGTATGAAATTTCATACCAACCAATTCGGTATTCAATACCCAAGAACCACATTGTTTAACAAGTAAAGAATACAACCATAACATGTATATCATCTATATATCTAAACTGGATATTTCCAATATTTTCTTTTCTGCCAAATATATTTTATAGATTCTCTTTCAGCATTTCCTTTTCCTTTTAAAAGAATCTATCAACATCAAAAGTGGCGCCATATACATGACACATAGTCCAAAGCGTGTATATTTAAATACTAATACCTTTGGACGTACACTTTGAAGTAGACCACCATCATCAAATGAATGGTGTTCTTTCAAAAACCATTCTTTAGTAATCTTTTAGTGTAGTAAACACTTTACATACTGAAATGGATCGTATGGGCACCTAGAGGGGGGGGGGTGAATAGGTGCTAACCAATTTTTAATACTTTTTCAATTTTAGGCTTGACACAAAGTAAATTCTCTAGATATGCAACTACGAGAATTTCACTATATGTAACCCTAACTACTAAGCACGTAAAGAGAGGAGCAAGGAAACCGTAGAGGAGCACGCGGAGACACAGGGTTTTGTTTTACCGCAGTTCCTTTCTTGTTAAGGGAAGTACATCTGCGTTGGAGGGGTGGGCGGTTCTAAGACCACCACGCCACAATAGGCCTCACCCTATTCTCCGATGGATCTCGCCACGAGAGGCCTGATCCACCTTCTCCACTATTGGATCCCTTCGAGGCGGGAACCGGTGCCTTTTACAATACTATCGGGCACACACCCACAACCGAATTGGGGGCTCCCGAGATGACAACAAGCTGCCACAAGAACAAGGTTTATCAATATAGACAAAAACAAGGATCTAGATATTTGCAAGAAATACTAGATCGGTGGTTATCCAAATGAATGGAGAGGATATGAAGTGCTGGATTGCTGATGATGAAGATCGAGTTCTCCTCCTTCGATTCCCCAAGGGACGGGGCCTTTTGGTGGATCTAGGTAGAGCTCTCTTGGATGAAGTTTGCAGATCAGATCTCGTCTTTTTCGAATGAATCAAGAGATCTGGCAGGAGGGGGACGGCTGGCTTAAATACCCCCTCCCAGATCTGGCTGTTGCACAACTTTGGGGGCGGACTATCCGCCCCCCACTTGTGGCGGATTATCCGCCCCATGGGAAAACTCTGCCCCTAGGGCGGATTCTCCGGGGGAAACTCCGCCCCCTCTCTAGGGCTGACGCCTGCAAAACTTGGTGAGGATCTTGGGGGGGGGCGGATAATCCGGCCCCCACCAGGGGCGGATTATCCGGCCAGACCGGAAAGTCCGGCCAACACTCCGCCCCCTCTCTAGGGCTTGCGCCTTGGCGATGAGCATGGGGGGCGCTGGATAATCCGCCAAAACTCCGCCCCCCTTCTGGGGCTTGCGCCTGCTTGGGAAGAGGGAGGGGCGGATTATCCGCCCCTGGTGGCGGAGGATTATCCGCCCCCAAAGGCAGAGTCCTTTTCCCTTTTTCTCAAAGAGAGCTGCAACACTTCAACACACGTTAAATAATCCTTGATATTGTTATCTAACACACAAAACACTAGGGATTATAAAATGTTCTTTCAATCTCCCCCTTTTTGGTGTTAGATGACAATATTAGGATTTGCAATGAAACCGGCTAATGCCACCTTAAATAATGAAAGACGCTCCCCCTAGATGTGTGCATATTAAAATTTGCATTTGAATACAAATACACACGCTAGAGAGAACACAACTTCCATAACAAAGATAATTGAAACAAGGTGGTTTGGGAAACAAGGTCATACCACCGGGATGAGAATATAGCCAAAGAACATAGTTTGTTTGATAGCCTCCAAGCACATCCCAACAATACTAATGCATACATAGATAATCCCATGAATCCATATGCCATCAAATATGCTCCATAATTCCAGAACTCCATGAGATCCACAATAGATAAATCCATAATTCCATGAATACCAAACATAGTACCAAACATAGTGGAGCACGACATAGTCTTACATAATCAAACACAAATAGGAAATAAGTTCACGCTAAAAAAGGCACAAGCAAGCAAATAAAACGACTGAAGGAAAAAAACTTGCGCTCGACCCTTGCAAATCCACGATACCTAATAGAACTACTTCTCCCCCTTTGGCATCGAAATGCCAAAAAGGAAGAAGAGCAATGCTAACGCCCCTGTAGATCACTCCTCCTCATCCTCGCCGTAGTCATTCCCGTCCCCTTCCTCTTCATCATACTCATCATCATCGTCATCAGCTGGAGGAGTGGGTGCCCTCGGTGGAGGAGGAAAGAGGCAACTCTCGAGCTCGCCATAGTTGATCCCTGAGGTGTTCCACTGAGCATACGGATCCGGAGCAGTGGGAGGAGGTGGATGGCCAGTGGCACCTGAGACGTGGTGGAGAATAAGCTGCTGCGTGTGATCCCTCTCATGATCCCTGCGGTAAGCCTCATATTGGCCCTTGTGAGTGTCAATGCCCATGCAAAGAATGTGCCGCTGGAACCAAGTGAGCTGCTTAACCTCGCGTGCCATTGGGGGCACCGTGGAACGACGACCACTAGCCCGAGCATCACGCATGAAGGACTCAAAGCGGTGGAAGGGTGATGGGTCTTCTGAGCCTTGTTGTAGATTTTCTTGGGCTTGTGAATTCCATCCAGAGCAGTGCCAAAATCCTCATGTGGCAACATATGCTTGACGAGTATCATTATGAAAGGAGCATAAGGAATAGAGAGCCTGTTGATCATAGCATCCATCATCTCATGATAAATATAGTCCATGACATCTAGTTTGTAACCTGTGGCTGATCCAGAGTTAGTGGCACACTCGTGAGCAAAAGCAAGGAGTGGAACCAGGTGGCCATGGATCTTGTCATTGTTGCCACCACTAGGAGCGATGCAGTCCCTAAACATGCCAACAAGGGAGGCATACAAGGGAGAAAGGCCAGCGAAAGTACCAGCAACACCATCAGGAGAAAGGCAAGGAGCAAGGACAGTATCCTTGGATGGCTTCAGAGGAGAAATGATACGGTGGCCTGACGGAGTGTCACGGCCATGGAATGCATAACCAAGAACCTGCCCAAAGGTGCGAAAGTCCGACTGAATCATGGTGGTCCCTGTCATCCACTTCATAGTATGACGCTCATCACCGCAAATCACCAGAGTTGAGAAGAACTGCCGCACCACAGAGGAATCATAGTTGCATTGGATAGTCATGAGGTGGTGCAGCCCCATCTTGTTGGTCACATCTAGTGCCTCAAGGAGCCTTGTCTTGGATTGAGCCTCAGTCAAATTTATGGGACGCATAGGGCGAAGCTTGAGAGTAGCATAGACATCATCATGAATATCCCGAAAGTGGGCATTCCAAAACATAGAGTCCTCGGGGGGCCATCACTGTCAGCCTCATCATAATAATCAGTCTGGCGAATGGTGGCATACTGAAGACTGTCCATAGCCTTGTAATTGGGCCGAGACTGTTTGCCCTTGCGAGATGCGGTCCTCTTAGTTTTCTTACTTGCCTCTGCCATCCGTTCAGCCTCTCTTGATGCTCTGGTGACCTCGGTCTCGTCAATGAACTTCCCTTCTGCAGTAGGCTTGAGATAACGGGCACGGGAACGACGGACGAAGGTCTTGGTCGGCTTGGAACCACCTGTGAAAAGCATTAGAGGGATAGCATGGAGATAAGCATACACACAAGTCTAGGAAAGAAAACGGAGAAAGAGTAGCATTGCAACCCATAACCAATGATGTGTATTGCAGAAGCAGGACCAAAACAGACCCGATTTTAATCTCCAGGCCGAATTATCCGGCCCTGGCAGGGGCGGATAATCCGCCCCCCCCCACAGAATTTTCTGGATTGGCCCAGATCTACCATGGCAAAACAGATTGGGTACTAGGGTTGCAATTCTACCGATTCTAGCATGTAAGGAACAACACCAAGGACCTTCTACAACGAGATTTCCACCAAATAAAATGCATCCCATACAAAAGGAGAGAGATGAGGGAGTTACCCTCACTCATTGGAGGAAAATCACGAAGGAGAAGATACCCGGAGGCGAGGTGAAGAAGATCTGGGGAGAGCCCGGAGAATCCGGTGGTCGAATCGACTCCGGGAGAGGCGGATGCTCCGGCGGCGGCTGGGGGGTAGAGGTAGGGTTGGGGGAGGGTTGGCTGCTCTGTTTGAGCCTGCCCTCCCCGACCCAGCCTATAAGGGGCCGATATCGCCCGGGGCGGATAATCCGCGCCCCCCCCCCTGAAATTCTGTAAATTACAGATTCAGGCCAGAGCAACCTAGCAAACCCCTCAATGGTGTTTTAGAGGACTTGTGTGCGAGAATAGATGGTTCAAGGAGGGAGGGAAAGGCTTGGGTTGAGAGCATCAAACTGAGATGGTACTACACACCCAAATTTGCAAGAATCAAATCAATCAAAAGCCAAATTTGAGTGTGTTTTCCATAAGAACATGAGATATGCAAGAAAATCCAACGAGACCCATGAGAAACCAACTCTTCTCTAGGAAGAGGGCGGTGGCCGAAGCCACCATGTTGGAGCGCATGGCATGACACCGCGAAGATGTATCTTGAGTTCAAAACCAACGCTCATCGATGACCCACATATCACAGAATGATATTAAGGGAAATGATTTTACTTGCTTTTGGCATTATGGGGGGAGGGTTGGCCCAATCAATTAGGACCACACTCACCCTATGTCTATGCCCGCATCTAAACCAAATACATGAATAAGAGCAAGTGAGTGTGCAAGAGTAGTCAAGCCAAGCTCCTTGAATCTATGATATTTATCTCATTCCTCAAATAACAAAATCTTGCTTCATCAAGAGGCTTCGTGAAAATATCAGCAAGTTGGTTCTTCGTGCTCACAAAGGAGAGGGCAATATCACCACGAGCAACATGATCCCGAATAAAGTGGTTGCGAATCTCTATATGTTTTGTTCTTGTATGCTGCACGGGATTGTAAGCAATTTTGATAGCACTTTCATTGTCGCATAATAGAGGCACTTTGTCACAATTGACACCATATTCCTTTAAAGTTTGCCTCATCAATAATAATTGGGTACAAGCACTTGCAGCTGCAACATATTCAGCTTCGGCGGTTGAGAGTGAAATACAGTTCTGTTTCTTAGAAGACCAACACACTAGAGACCTGCCCAAGAATTGACATGCACCAGAGGTTGATTTCCTATCATCTTTGTCACCAGCCCAATCTGAATCAGTGTAACCACATAGAGAGAAACTTGAACCCTTGGGATACCATAACCCAGAATTCGGGGAATGAACCAAATATCGGAAGATTCGTTTGACTACCACTAAGTGGCTTTCTTTAGGAGCGGCTTGGTACCTTGCACACACTCCTACACTTAACACGATATCGGGCCTAGATGCAAAAAGGTAAAGGAGAGAGCTGATCATGGATCAGTATAACTTTTGATCCACGTCTTTACCCTTGGGATTGAGCTCAAGATGACACTTTGTTTGCATAGGAGTAGCAACACCATTTAGATCCGTCATCTTGAATCGTTTGAGCATATCTTGGATGTACTTAGCTTGATTAATAAAGGTTCCCTCTCTAAGTTGTTTGATCTCAAATCCAAGAAAGAACCTCAGCTCACCCATCATGGACATCTCAAACCTGGCAGTCATAAGCTTTGAAAATTCATCGTTAAAAGCTTGGTTAGTAGAGCCAAAAATAATGTCATCTACATAAAGTTGGCATACAAAAATCTCCCCATTAACCTTCTTAGTAAAAAGAGTGGGATCGATTTGCCCAACTTCGAATCCACGGTCTAGCAAAAGCTCTTTAAGGTGCTCATACCACGCACGTGGGGCTTGTTTAAGGCCATAGAGCGCCTTATCGAGTTTGTAGACATGGTTCGGAAATTTGGGGTCCTCAAACCCCGGGGGCTGCTTGACGTATACTAACTCATGTAGAGGACCATTAAGGAAAGCGCTCTTAACATCCATTTGTTGTAATTTAAAATTATGCTGGGCTGCATATGCAAGAAGGATACGGATGGACTCAAGACGAGCCACAGGAGCATAAGTCTCGCCAAAATCAATTCCTTCCACTTGAGAGAATCCCTGAGCCACGAGACGTGCTTTATTCCTCACAACAATGCCATTTTCATCTTGTTTGTTCTTGAAGATCCACTTGGTGCCGATAACATTGCGGCAATCCTTTGGTTTCTCTACGAGCTTCCAAACTTTGTTGCGTTCAAAGTTATTTAATTCTTCATGCATTGCAACAACCCAATCGGGGTCTTCAAGAGCATCAAAGACCTTCGTCGGTTCAACCATGGAAATGTGAGCTTGATGATCACAGAAGCTTGCAAGTTCTCTTCTAGTAGATACTCTTGTTCGTAGATCACCAACAACCTTGTCAAGAGTGTGACCCCTTAGTTCAAGGTTCCGATCAGCACGAGCCTTGCGACGAGCCTCAATGTCCTTATTGTTTCTAGAAGGAGTTGAATTATTTGTATCCTTGTCTTGATTACTGCCTTGCCCCTAATCTTGGTCTGCGTTAACACCAGAAGATTGCTGCTGAGTTTGTTCTTCAGGGCCGTATAATCCGCCCCTTGGAGGGGCTGGACTATCCGGCCTGGGAGGTGAAGCACCAGAGCCTTCTTCTTGAGAGTGCCTGACAGGAGTTGGAGACCCAGGGCCGGATAATCCGCCCTCGGGGGCCGGAGAATCCGGCCTGGGAGCTTCAGAGTTGTTGACTTCTCCTCCGGATCCTCTGGAACGAGTTGGAGTGCCAGGGGCGGATTGTCCGCCCCTTGGAGGGGACGGATAGTCTGGCCTGGGACTACCAACTTGTCCAGGGGACAGATGATCTTCAGCAAATTGCGGTGTTGGTGCAGGATTTTCTCCAACAGTAGGAGCTTGTTGATCTTGTGTAGATGAGGGATCCACATGAGTGGAGCATTGTCCTTCCCGATCCGCCACAAGGGGTTCCTCAATGGGGCGGAAAAATCCCACGCCCATTCTTCTTATGGCATCTTGGGGTATTTCAACATCTGCATCACAAACATCAACTTGCCCTACAAAGGAGCCATCATTTTCATCAAACTCCACACTGCAAGATTCTACAACAATCCCAGTGAGCTTGTTGTAGACTCTATAAGTGTGGGATTCGGCACCGTAACCAACAAAAATACCTTCTAAAGCCTTGGACTCAAATTTTGACAACCGGACACCTTTAATAAGAAAGAAACACTTACACCCGAATACCCTGAAGTATGAGATGTTGGGCTTGTTACCGGTAAGTATTTCATATGGAGTCTTGTCCAAAATCTTTTGGAGGTAGAGCCGGTTCGATGAGTGACAAGCAGTGGATATGGCTTCAGCCCAAAAATTATAGGGATACTTGAATTCATCCAACATTGATCTTGCCATATCCATCAAAGTCCGGTTCTTCCTCTCGGCTACACCATTTTGTTGAGGGGTGTACGCAGCAGAATATTGATGTCTAATCCCCTCTTCGCTAAGAAACTCATTTAAAGTGTAGTTCTTGAATTCGGAGCCATTGTCACTTCTTATTGCCAAGATAGGAACATTGTGTTGATGTTGAACTTCATTGGCAAAGTCAATGATAGTTTGTTGAGTCTCACTTTTCAGCTTGAAGAAATATACCCATGTATATCTTGAGTAATCATCGACAATGACCAAGCAATATTTCTTCCCACCAAGACTTGCATGAGAAGAAGGACCAAATAAATCCATATGAAGTAATTCCAAGATCCTCTTTGATGACACAATAGTCTTCCTCTTGTGGGGAGAATCATGCATTTTTCCTTCTACACAAGCCCTGCAAACACGATCTTTGGCAAAAGAGACATTGTCTTTTTGTCCAAGGATGTGGCCACCCTTCTGGAGACTTTGCAAAGTTCTCATGTTGACATGGGCTAAATGGCGATGCCATAGCCAGCCCACGTCAGCCTTTCCGAATAGACACATCGGACCCGAAGTGGTTTTCCCCGAGAAGTCCACCACATACAGGTCATTTTTGACGTATCCAACGAAAGTGACCTTTAGAGACTTGCTCCACAAGAGTACCACCAAATCATCATCGATAAAAACAGCAAAACCCATCTTACCAAGGGCACGAACAGAAAGAAGGTTGTAACTGAGGGTCTCAACAAGCATGACGTCCACGAGAGAAATATCGTGGGCAACCACAACCTTGCCAAGACCCAATACCTGAGATTTAGACTTATCACCATAGGAGACTGTGATATTATCATGATTTGGACGCATCTCCGTGATGATCTCCTTGCTTCCGGTCATATGACTAGTGCAGCCACTATCCAGCACCCATTTCGACCCACCGGAAGCATAGCCCTAGAAGAGAATTACTTCTTGGTTTTAGGTACCCATTTTTCAATGGGTCCTTTCATGTTAGTAACAAGGGTCTTTGGGACCCAAATAGACCAAGCAATATATTCATCAAAGGGACCGACATAATAAGCATAAACATCGCCATAAACATCACAAAGAGTTCATAATTTGGATTGTGAGACCCTGCAAAACCAATATTGCTAGTCTTGTCTTTTGTGACATTCTTCTCAGCGGTGCTTGTTTTTGATTGAATATTCTTGGACTTGTTCTTCTTGGTCTTCTTTTTCTTGGACTTGGTGACATACCCAAGTCCCTCTTTACCATGGTTTGACCTTTGCTTGCCAAGGACTTCATCAAGCACACCTTTGTCCTTGAGAGTGATGTCCTTGATCACATCTTTTTCCACACTAGCATTTTCCTTGTGACTATATGTTAAGTTGGATGAGCTAGGGGCATCATATTTGTCCAATCGACTTTGAAGCTGATCATGTGACTCATTAAGAATAGAGAAATCGTTTTTCAATGCCTTGTGAGCATTGTCAAGTTTCTCCAATTCCTCGGAGAGTCTATCATGAGCAGCCCCAAAGTCAATCTTTTCCTTCTTTAACTTCTTTGCTTTGGTGACTGCATTGTCACGTTCCTTAACAAGTTTAGTCACAATTTCTTCATGTGACTCTTCAATAGACTCAAGCCTCTCTTCAAGCGAGACCCGAGCCTCTTCTTCTTCTTCAAGAGCATTTTTTAAGGATGCAATTTCCATTGCATCCTCCCTTTCAATTCTGCACTTTTCTTCGAGGAGTGCTTCGTTTTGGGCCAACTGATCCATAAGAGCTTCAAAACGAACTTTGTGCTCACCTTGCAAGTTAGTGTAGAAGTAATCCAAAGCAATAATCTTTTCTTTAACCTTAAGACTAGTAGGATCATCCATGTCACTCATAGCCTTAGAAAAAGAAGAGTTAGAAGTCGTTACCTCAGAGCTTCTTGCCATGAGACAAGTGGCATTCTTGTTGATGGTGTTTTCATTCGGAGAGTCGAAGAGAGATGTTGCTGTAGATGTGGTGGCTATAGCAGCCACCTCTTGAGAGTTATCATCCTCGTCCTCATCTTCACTTCCCGATGAATATTCTTCTTGAGCCACTAGAACAATCTTCGGTTGCTTCTTGAAGGGAGCATTCTTCTTTACAAACTATTTCTTGCGTGGAGCCTTTGACTTGTCCTTGAAAATAAGTCTTCCTCCATTATCTTCCCTACTTTGATATGGACACTCAACTACAAAGTGCAGCCGGTCACCACAATTTAAGCATGTTCTCAGCTTGGGACCATTTTCTTTTCTTCCATAGGCTCCACTCTTGCGTTCTAGTTCAGCTTTAGCCTTGGCTGGATCTTTCCAAAAGTTTCTTGCATAAAGAGCCAAGTATTGTCCGCGGATCCTTTTTATATCCTCGGGACAGTCCAGACCTTCTACCACATATTCATCATGATCAATCACACTAGTCTTCAAGGCCATATTGACCCCCTTTTGCATCCCCATAGCTCGAGCACGAGCATCTTCGACATTCTTGGCAGCCACTTTGAAAGCGGCCATTACTTGCATTACCTCATTGGATGACATGAGGTGATAGTTATGCCTACCTTGGAGGCTTTTCAAATCTGTGGGCTCAAACGGCATAAGAGCACTGACATACTTGCGCTTGATCCAAGCATCATCAACATGAGCTGCACCATGGTTTCTGAAGGTTGTGGCTATAGCCTTGAGCCTCCTATACATGTCCTCGTGGTCTTCTCCATCCAGCATATAGAATCCTTCAGCTTCGTTGCTCAACGCATCATATCTATTCCTTCTCATACTTTCATTTCCGATGAAGAGATCGGTGAGGGCATCCCAAGCTTCTTTAGCTGTGCTAAGATGCTGAATGTGTGGCATGTCTTTGTCACCCACACCAAGCTGTATCATGTGTAGAGCTGTAGCATTGAGTTGGCTATCAACAATTTCTCTTCTTGTGAGATTGTTGGGGTTTCCAACATGAAGACCATTTTCTATGATTTTCCACAACTCAATGGAGGAACTGCACACATGAGACTTCATCAAAAATTGCCATTGAGAAAAAGTAGATGCAGAAAGTTTGGGTGGATCACCCCTATTATGTATATGTGGGTGAGGGATAGGTGGATCAGGGGAATACACATGAGAAACCTCATTGTATCCATCCTTACCGCTATCCTTTTTCGAGGAGGAGCTCTTGCTAGTATCATCACCAACCACTTCGTTATCTTTGGAAACAGTTTTACCTGTTTCCTTGGATTGCGGAGTGGTATCCTCAGAGTTAGATGGAGGTGATGATGCGGATGTGGAGAGACGCATTATCAATTGATGCATATCTTCCATCTTAGCCTCCATTGAACTCACCAAGGTTGTTTCCAACGTCTTGAGGTCGTTCATGGTGACTACCTCCGGAGCATCACTCCCATCTACCTTGGAACCCATACTACTCTTAGGCGGTTAAGCCCAAAATAAGAGCCGAAGCTTTGATACCAATTGAAATGGATCGTATGGGCACCTAGAGGGGGGTGAATAGGTGCTAACCAATTTTTAATACCTTTTCAATTTTAGGCTTGACACAAAGTAAATTCTCTAGATATGCAACTACGAGAATTTCCCTATATGTAACCCTAACTACTAAGCACGTAAAGAGAGGAGCGAGGAAACCGTAGAGGAGCACGCGGAGACACAGGGATTTTTTTACCGCAGTTCCTTCCTTGTTAAGGGAAGTACATCTGCGTTGGAGGGGTGGGCGGTTCTAAGACCACCACGCCACAATAGGCCTCACCCTATTCTCCGATGGATCTCGCCACGAGAGGCCTGATCCACCTTCTCCACTATTGGATACCTTCGAGGCGGGAACCGGTGCCTTTTATAATACTATCGGGGCACACACCCACAACCAAATTGGGGGCTCCCGAGATGACAACAAGCTGCCATAAGAACAAGGTTTATCAATATAGACAAAAACAAGGATCTAGATATTTGCAAGAAATACTAGATCGGTGGTTCTCCAAATGAATGGAGAGGATATGAAGCGCTGGATTGCTGATGATGAAGATCGAGTTCTCCTCCTTCGATTCCCCAAGGGACGGGGCCTTTTGATGGATCTAGGTGGATCTCTCTTGGATGAAGTTTGCAGATCAGATCTCGTCTTTTTCGAATGAATCAAGAGACCTGGCAGGAGGGGGACGGCTGGCTTAAATACCCCCTCCCCAGATCTGGCCGTTGCACAACTTTGGGGGCGGATTATCCGCCCCCACTTGGGGCGGATTATCCGCCCCATGGGAAAACTCCGCCCCCAGGGCGGATTCTCCGAGGGAAACTCTGCCCCCTCTCTGTGGCTGACGCCTGCAAAACTTGGTGAGGATCTTGGGGGGGCGGATAATCCGGCCCCCACCAGGGGCGGATTATCCGGCCAACACTCCGCCCCCTCTCTGGGTCTTGCGCCTTGGCGATGAGCATGGGGGGCAGACTATCCGGCCCCCCTGAGGGGCGGATTATCCGGCGGGGCCGGAAAATCCGGCCAAAACTCCGCCCCCCTTCTGGGGCTTGCGCCTGCTTGGGAAGAGGGAGGGGCAGATTATCCGCCCCTGGTGGGGGCGGATTATCTGCCCCCAAAGGCAGAGTCCTTTTCCCTTTTTCTCAAAGAGAGCTGCAACACTTCAACACACGTTAAATAATCCTTGATATTGTTATCTAACACACAAAACACTAGGGATTATAAAATGTTCTTTCACATACATCTTCTATTCATCCTTATCATGAAGACTTTCATGATCAAGCTAATGTAGATTATAAAGGCGAATCGTGAGTATAACATTACTTTCCAAAACCCTTTTGGATGATTAGGACGTCTAGCATCTCCAACCTTTGCAAATTCTCATCCAATATGAGAACATATATTATACTCTATCATATTACAACCAAAACATTTGTTTCAGATATCGTTATATCTCCCACTGATGATGGTTTCTGAAACAATTCTTTCAGCTCCTAGATAATCTCGATATTTAAATCAAGAATCATGGAGGCAAACATGATACTTTAGATACTAACTCTGGAATTTTCACTCTCTATTTAATACTAATTATTAAACTTTACGGAGTAAATAGAGTTTGCTGAAAGTTTGCAATAGGACTTTAAACTTTATATTGACACTCAACACAATATGATACCAGTTCGTAAAGTAAATATCCAGAATTCTATAGTTATGTTATCTCAATTACAACTAAGCATAACGTGGTGAACGAATGCCAATGACTACAACAAATTATGCAAATTCAATTTGATTTAATTTATGATAAATTGAGTTCTACTAATCCAAATTAGAAATAAACTCCCACTCAAAAACGACATCCCTCGTGTCTTTTTGGTGATTACATGAACCAAATCCACTATACCAAGTCTGATCATCACGTGAGTCGATGTAGCTTTAAAGGAGAGCATCTAAATGGTCATCATATCAAACATATGACTCATGCTTAACCTTTCGGTCCGTGATCCGAGGCCATGTCTGCACATGCTAGGCTCACCAAGAAAGAACCTTAGTATTCGCGTGTGTAAAATTGTCTTACACCCGAGATATGCTCGTGGATTCAAGTACATCCAATCATCACGTGATGTCTTGAAGCGGCGAATCATTGTTGGTGCATACTTAAGAAAGAACACACTTTTATCTTGATATCTAAATGAGGGATCATATTATTATGCTAATAAAACGCCAAACAAGCAATATAAGATGAAACAAACATCACATGTGAAAAAGTGAAATGATATGGTCCTTGCACTTGATCGTTATCATGTGCATCGTGGTATGATCTTCATCATTCCTTTATGTGCAAGGCCAAGGTCTATGGAACTTACACGCTATGTGTGTTGTAAGAGTATCGACTTATACTTTTACTTACAACATCACCATATCATGACACTAGCCCAGCAACAATCTAAACTAGACGCTTCTAATTTATCCATTGCAAGTTTTACGTGGCTGGGGACTTTCGGAGATAGAACCGTTCTTACCTACAAACATGGAACCACAACGATGATAATCAAATTATTGACAACTTGTTGTAAATCAGATATTGACTATAGTAGGAGAGACAGACACCCGCAAGCCACTTATGCAAAACTAGTTGCATGTCAAGCGTGGTACAGGTCTCATGTGCGAGGACATGTAAAGTTTGTCCGGGCCGCTTCATCCCACTATGCCACCAATATCCAAAGTACAAGGAAGAATTAATAACATGACCACCAGCGCCCACATATACATATGTGTAGTACCCGTGCAAAGTATCTACGCATAGATCCGACTCTGATACCCTTGAAGGGTTCGCAGCATAGAAAATAAAAAAATTCCTACGATGGGAACAACTATGTACCAAGATCTATCTACTAGATACAAGCAACCGGTGGATATACATCTATAGAATACATACCCTCAAAGACCGAATAGCATTAACGAGGTTGTACTCGTGGATGATGTAGTCGAACGCTTGCCGATATCAAGATCAAGAAGAAGTCCATCTGGTCCAGCAGGTCCAGCACCATCTAGTCCAGCACCGCAAAGCAGTGGTGCATCTCTGATCTCACACACGTCCGGGTATCCCGACAACCTCTGTGCCCTCGCTCCAGCGAAGCAGCGGAAGCAAGAAATCCTTCTAGAAAAAGCCACCGGGAACATGTATCTCGCTGATCCGAGGCCATGGGGAAATTCTAAAGGAGGGAGAGAGATCCTTCACGGGGAGGTGTGAGAGTGGAGGAGGAGAGGGAGGCCTTTTATAGGGAGAGGGGGCACCCAAGGGGCATGGCGCCCAGCCATGGTGGCTGCCCCCACCTCTTCCACATTCATGTGGGTGGATCTCCCACTCAATATTAAAAGCCTCCACTCACATAAACATGCCTCTACTCAAAAATCAACTCACATGCATTAAATTTCCACCAAATTTAATGCAAGCTCTCATTTAAATAAAACTCTTTTATTTATTTATTCAGAATTTTTTTAATTACTTGAATTAACAAACATTCACATAAAACCCCTTACAACATTTCAATTTCACATGCAGAACCAGTTTCAGCAATTTCAACCGAAACAGTTCCGGTGTCTAGTGAAATAATTCCTGCACTTTCCTTTTTCTTTCTCTGGTATATTATTTGCTCCAAATGGTGTCGGTATCCCTTAAGTATGTCACCCTACGGTTCACGAATAATGTAGATATGATCGAGACCCTCTCCGATCAATAATCAGCAGCGGGACCTGGAGATCCGTCCTGACTCCCACACATTCAACGATGACTTTTGTGATCGTGTGAACCTTATACGCATGTAACTCAATTCCTTTGTCTCGCGATATATTACATGTCCGAGATTCGATCATCGGTATCTTCATACCTAGTTTGATATCGTTACCGACATGTACTCTTTTCTCGTTCCCGTGATATAACATTCTAGTGATCAAATCACTTGCTTGCAAGGTAACTAATGTGATATCACCGAGAGGGCCCAGAGTATACCTCTCTGTCATCGGGATGGACAAATTCCACTCTTGATCCATGAGCCTCAACATAACACCTTCGTAGCACCGAACCCATCTTTATAGTCACCCTCTTATGGTGTGACGTTTTATGTTATCAAGATACTCTTCCGGTATTAGTGATTGACATGATCTCATGGTCTAAGGATTAAGATTACTTCATATGATGTTATAGCAATATAAACACAATGACCTTGATCGTAATGCTATACTTCAGATGAATGTTCATCACACCATTCTAATAATGTTGTGAGCTCATTATTAACAACATCCAATGTCCATGATTAGGAAACCTTTGATCATCTTGTTAATCAACGAGCTAGTTTATAAGAGAGGCATAACTAGGAACTTTATTTTTGTTTATTAAACACACATGTATTAACGTTTCCGTATTAATACAATTATAGCATGGAAAATAACCATTTATAATAAATAAGGAATATGATAATAACCACTTTATTATTGCCTCTCAGGCATATTCCCTTCACTGATCATGCTCCAACAGGCTGCCTACGCGAAAAATTTGCTACAGCGCGCGGGCATGGAGGACTGCAATCCGTGTGCTATGCCACTGGAGACAGAGCTGAAGCTAAGCAGGACTGGAAGCGAAAAGCCGGTCGATGCCACCCACTACCGCAACATCGTGGGCGGCCTCACGTACCTCGTCCACACGAGGCCCGATATCACTGATACGTTGTAAACGTATCTATAATTTTTGATGTTCCATACTTGTTTTGTATCAACTTTGTTATGTTTTATATACACTTTGAGGTATTTTTATATATTTTCCGTAACTAACCTATTGAAAAGATGCCGCAGTGCCAGTTGCCTGTTTTCTGCTGTTTTGGTTTTAGAAAAGCCAGAAAAAAATATTCTCGGAATTGGACAGAACAAAAGCCAAAGTCGATATTTTACCTGACACGACACGGAGCCCGAAGGAGAGATGGAGAAGAGCACCGGGGTAGCCCCACCATACATTGGCGCGAGCCCCCTGGCCGTGCGACCACATGGTGTGGGCCCCCTGGCCCTCCACCGACCTTGACCTTTCACCTACTTATACGTCTCCCCGAGACGTAACCCTAACGCGGATCATATCTCCACAAAAAGTTCCACAGCGCCGCCGCCAGCGAAGAGGAGATTAGGGGGGACATAAGTCTCTGTTCCGGCACCCTGTTGGGACGGGGAATTTCCCCTAGAGTCATCTCCATCGATCTCCACCATCATCTCCATCGTCGTTGCTGATTCCCATGATAAGGAGGGAGTAGTTATTCCTCGAGGCTAAGGGCTCTACCGCTAGCTATGTGTTCATCTCTCTATGTGTGATCTTATTGTGGTCATGAGATTTGTAATCAAGTAGATATACTCTGCTACTCAAGTGCTTTAATTATAATCTCCGGCTATTCCCACGTGTGTGAAGGTGACAGTGTGCACACCGTGTGGCACTTAGGCTAAAGAATACATAAATACTTGTCATGAGTTATATTTTGAGTTGGTTGTCTCTATGAAATTGTAGTGTTTGTTGGAACCATCTAGCGCTCAAAGTGACAGGGTTAGGGTTATCTAGATGCGAAAGGCGAACTTTGAGGTCTGCTGTTATAGCCCTACCATGGATTAGAGTTGTCCAATCGGAGAGTAGTTCAGAGTAGTATCATGAAGAGAAGATATTTATATGACAGTGTCCACTAGTGAAAGTATGATCCCTATGCCTTGTTTCTAACCATTGAAACACCATTTACAACTAGTCCCGCTACATGTTTGCTTGCTTCCATCTTTATTTCAGATTTCCTTTAGTTTCTTCCTCCCCGTCAAGCTCTTTTCTGGCACCGTTGTCTTATAACCATCCATACTACTTGTATTTTATTATCTCTTCGCCGAACTAGTGCACCTATACACCTGACAAGTGTATTGGGTGTGTTGGGGACACAAGAGACTTCTTGTATCTTGATTGCAGGATTGCTTTAGAGGGATACCTTTGACCACTTCCTCCCTGAGTTCATTAAACCTTGGGTGATCCACTTAAGGGAAACTTGATGCCGTTCTACAAACCTCTAAACTTGGAGGCCCAACACTGTCTACAAGAATAGAAGCGTGCGTAGACATCAAGCTCTTTTCTGGCACCGTTGCCGGGGAGGTAAGGTAAAAGGTACTCACATCCTCTAGCTACTAAGCTATCTTCTAGTACTGTTGCTAGTGTGTGAGTGCTCGAAGCTATTTCCTTTAGATTCTGCAATTATATCTTTTTGTTTCTTGTTTTTATTTTCGCTAGTTAGGATTAATGGAAAACACAAAAAAATTTAGAGAGGTTTATAGTATTTATCTTGAGTTAGGACATGAAGTGTTTGAAGAGAAAATTAAAAAAACCTTTGGAACTTTATTTGCATGCTAATAGCAATGTTATTAGTATGAATTATTTGAACACCATTATTGCTAATGCTATGGAAACGTATAAGCTTGGGGAAGCTAGTTTTTATAAAAATGATCTTTTTAGTTCCCCAGCTTTAGAGGAGAAAATTTTGTTTGATGATACTATACCTCCAATATATGATGATTACAATGATGATTATGATATTTTCAGTCCACCTACTATTGAGGAGACAATTAATTATGATTACAATATGCATCCTATATTTGATGACTATGGTGATGAGAATAATAATGATAGCTATTTTGTTGAATTTGCTCCCACTATAATTAATAAGAATGACTATGCTTATGTGGAGAGTAATAATTATTTTATGCATGTGGCTCATGATAAGAATGTTTTATGTGATAGTTATATTGTTAATTTTATTCATGTTGCTACTAAAAGTTATTATGAGAGAGGGAAACATGGTCTTATCTATCTCAACAATATTAAGTTTTCCCTCTTTATGTTGAAAGTCTTGAAGTTGCACTTGTTTTGCTTTCCTATGCTTGTTGCTTTGTGCTTTCATGACTTGTTTCTTTACAAGATTCCTAAGCATAGCAAGTGGGTTAGACTTAAATGTGTTTTGAATTTGCTTCTTGATTCTCTCTTTTACTTCAATTCATATTTCTTATGTGAGCATCTTCTCAAACTATCAAGCCTAACTTAAAGGCGTTAAAGAAAAGTACTCATTGGGAGATAACCCAAATTTTGTTAGGATTTTCTTTTGTTGAGTCTTGGAAGTTATTACTACTGTAATAACCTCTCCTTATCTTTTTTGTGTGGTTTTTGTGCCAAGAATAACCTCTAATGAGAGAGAAGTAAGATTTGGGGAAGTTGTTGTCCCGAAGCAGATTTTTGTGCTTCACTATAAAAATTCGTGAAAAATCTCTATATGTCTGATTGAGCTGTAATTTTTTGATTATGCCCCAGGTTATTATATAACTTTCGTTAGCTCAACACTTTTCTATTTGAGCAACATAAGGTCTTCGAAAAAATTGGTTTTTACCTGCTGGTATGTTTTGTCAGATTTCTACCATTATTTGCATTTGTCTCTTTATCGGTTTCGTTTTGAGTTCTCCTTGATCACTTGAGCTTTTTAAAGGAATTGCTACAGCACCTTGTGTTTTATTGGAAGTTTTACTTGAGTTGAAACTGAACCCAAATACTTATTATCTTGAATACACTAATGTTACTAATGAAGATTGTGTGAAGTTTTGTATGAAGGAAATTTTCAAGTGTAGGGGAAGAATGAGGTGATGAGATGAAGAATGGACAAAGTCTCAAGCTTGGGTATGCCACCCGTGTCACCCCAAGAAATATTCCAAAGGTACAAGCGTCAAAGCTTGGGGATGCCCAAGTCATCCCCTTCTTCATCAATAAAAAACTTTGGTTTTCTTTCAAAACACTTTATTTTTATTGCTTCATGCACTATTGTGTTGTTCTTGGAGCTTCTTTGTTTTTTTATATTTCCTCTGCTTTGTTTGCTGAAATAAGTTGGTGGATCCCATCACACTTCTTTTGGAGAGAGACACACTCCATTTTCATTGTTTAGAACACTCTAGTTTTCACTCTTATTGTTTTGTGAGTGTTCTCTTTTGCTAGCACTGTGTTTAGCCTTAGTTTTCTTATGCTTTTTGCTTAGAACTTTTAGTTCTTCTTGGTGGATTTGTGAGACAAGCTCACTGATCTTTATTGATTATTATCTTTGTGAGTTGTTTCAAATAAGTTGTTTGGTGTTGGAAAAGAGTAGAAAGCTTCATGCTTAAGTGGTACAAAAGGGAGCTTATTTTGACTATGGCATAGACTTTATCATGCCATGTTAGATGTTGTTTTGACATTATGCTTAGTGATTATTGATGTACCATGACTTGTTCCAAACAATTGAGATTTCTTAATGTGCCTTGAAGGAATCATGCGTTGTTTTAGCATACAAAAGCATAATATTGTGGTATTCTCCTTTAATGCTTTGTATGGGTTGACTTGGCACATGCTCACACCATGTTATGACTATGAACCAGTCACCTTAGCCCCTATGATCATTTAGCTTTTGACTTGTGATACCACTTTATGCTTAGATTGATAATGTTTTGTCGCTCTGCATGATTATGGCCATTATTGCTCTCTTAGTTGGTCGCTCCTAGTATTTTGCTAGCCTCCACTTGTATTTAGTAAGCTCTAATCATGCATCCAACTCCCAATAAACCAAGTTATTCCAAAGAGTCCACTATAAATTCCTATGCATGGTGTGTTACACCATTCCAAGTATATTCTTGTTTTATCTATCTTCCAAATTAAACTTGTTATGTGAAAATTAGTGATTAAAGATCTCACAAACTTGATGGCACACTTTATTTTTCTTACCCCTAATAAACTTGAACCATTGTGTCATCTATGTTGTATATGCTTGCACTTATAAGTTGAGAATTAGCAGAACCGTGCTGTCATGGGGAATGCTTTCAACACCTGTAAATATCTACCCAGTTGATATCATGCTCTTTTGTTTATGGATGTCGGCGGTGTGAAATAAAAGGGGAGCCTGTAAGTCCATGGAGTTATGTATATGTGTTAGAGAAACGCCTGGGCCGCTAGCCTAATCCATGCCTAATCATGGTGGAAACTTGCAGCATCACCATAGTGAGCAATCTATGAAGCATTCTTCTTATAAAAAAGAGAGATAGAACAAAAAAACAGAAAAAAAGAGAAAAGAAGAGAAAAAAGCACCATTTTCCCATGGTAAATAAGAAGATTGTTGAGATGCTCATTGTCTGTTGCCTTGTCATTTTGATATGGGATAGCTCCTGTGTCATGAGACAAGGGGTACCCCGTTGGCGGTTCTCTATGATACACCTATACTTATAATGACAAGAACTTACCGGTAACTAACGTTGAGTAGCATGAGGAACAACCCTCGTACTCAAGGGACATGAGATTGCCAACTTATGATTTGTTAAGCATATACTCCATAATTTGTTCACTTTAACTTTAATCACTTCAAGATGCTTATGATAGGGGCAATGAGAGCTGAAAACTAACAAGTACCATAATTTTTGGAAGCTCTTTATGAAACTTTAAATCCCTGCTTCCCTGTGAAGGGCCTTTCTTCCTACTTTTATATTGAGTCTCCACCTTCTATCTTTATGCACCAATTAAGAGAGCATAGTTGTCATTCTTAGTTCTATGTGCATTGTCCCAAAACTTATTGATTCATTCATAATGTTGATATTGCTTGTTCTTAAACTATTTGTATCTAGTCACCCTTATGAACTTTGAAGGTGTCCTATGCATTTATGTTTTGCTACTCCATGAGGGACAAGTTGAATGCCACTATGCTATGTTTTCTATATGTGAACCAAACAAACGTCTTTCAATGCATTGTTATTCACGATCCTCTGTTTGTACCTTTGCATGTTACAACATAGTTACTATGTCTTATTGTTAGAACTTCATCTTACATGCTCATGTTAGAGTACTTTGATCCCAGCTATTAATGCTTTACAAATACCTTGATCAAGATTGTGATGGTGCACGTCACCTAAAAAATTATTCTTTTTATCACTTACCTACTCGAGGACGAGCAGGAGTTAATCTTAGGGATGCTTGATACGTTGTAAACGTATCTATAATTTTTATGCTCCATGCTTGTTTTGTATCAACTTTGTTATGTTTTGTCTACACTTTGAGATATTGTATACATTTTCCGGAACTAACCTATTGACAAGATGCTGCGGTGCCAGTTGCCTGTTTTCTGCTGTTTTTGGTTTCAAAAAAGCCAGAAAATAAATATTCTCGAAATTATACGGAACAAAAGCCAAAGTCGATATTTTACCCGACACGACACAGAGCCTGAAGCAGAGACGGAGAAGGGCACCAGGGCGGCCACACCATACGGTGGCGCGGGCCCCCTGGACGCGCGGCCACATGGTGTGGCCCCTGGCCCTCCACCGACCTTGCCCTTTCGCCTACTTATACGTCTCCCCGAGACATAACCCTAACGCGGATCAGATCTCCACAAAAAGTTCCACAACACCACCGCCACCGAAGAGGAGATTCAGGGAACATAAGTCTCTATTCCGGCACCCTTCCGGGACAGGGAATTGCCCCCGGAGCCATCTCCATCGATCTCCACCACCATCTCCATCGCCGTTGCTGATTCCCATGATGAGGAGGGAATAGTTCTTCCTCGAGGCTAAAGGATCTACCGGTAGCTATGTGTTCATCTCTCTCTCTATGTGTGATCTTATTGTGGTCATGAGCTTTGTAATCAAGTAGATCTACTCTACTACTCAAGTTCTTTAATTGTAATCTCCGGCTATCCCCATGTGTGTGAAGGTGACAGTGTGCACACCGTGTGGCACTTAGGCTAAATATTACATAAATACTTGTCACGAGTTATATTTTGAGTTGGTTGTCTCTATGAAATTGTGGTGTTTGTTGGAACCATCTAGTGCTCAAAGTGACAGGGTTGGGGTTATCTAGATGGGGAAAGCGAACTTTGAGGTGTGCTGTTATAGCCCTATCATGGATTAGAGTTGTCCAACCGGAGAGTAGTTCAGAGTAGTATCATGAAGATAAGATATTTATATGAGAATGTCCACTAGTGAAAGTATGATCCCTATGCCTTGTTTCTAAGCATTGAAACACCGTTTATAACTAGTCCTGCTACATGTTTGCTTGCTTTCATCTTTATTTCAGATTGCATTTAGTCTCTTCCTCCCGTCAAGCTCTTTTCTAACACCGTTGTCTTATAATCATCCATAATATTTGTATTTTACTATCTCTTCACCGAACTAATGCACCTATACACCTGACAAGTGTATTGGGTGTGTTGGGGACACAAGAGACTTCTTGTATCTTGATTGCAGGATTGCTTGATAGGGATACCTTTAACCACTTCCTCCCTGAGTTCGATAAACCTTGGGTAATCCACTTAAGGGAACTTGCTACTGTTTACAAACCTCTGCACTTGGAGGCCCAACTTTGTCTACAAGAATAGAAGCGTGCGTAGACATCAATCACCTACGTCGTCGGCTACATCAGTCGATTCATGGAGGCGCCCACCTCCGAGAACCTCGCAGCGGTGAAGCACCTGCTATGATATGTAGCCGAGACCCTATCGTTCGGCATCGTCTACAGGCAGGGACAGGGGGCACCCGAACTCCTGGGCTTCAGTGATGCTGATCTGGCAGGCAACGTCGATAGTCGGAAGAGTACTACGGGCATGGTCTTCTTCCTTGGACGGAGCCCAATCAGTTGGCAGTCGCAGAAGCAACGTGTGGTGGCCGTGTCATCGTGCGAATCTGAGTATATCGTAGCGGCCACCATTGCCTGCCAGGGAATATGGCTTAGCAGACTCATCGGTGAGCTGCTGAACAAAGAACCGAGGCCTCCGAAGCTGTTGGTCGACAACAAATCGGTGATCTCTCTCAACAAGAATCCCGTGTTTCATGATCGT
Organism: Avena insularis; assembly: GCA_023614405.1. Taxonomy (NCBI): domain Eukaryota; kingdom Viridiplantae; phylum Streptophyta; class Magnoliopsida; order Poales; family Poaceae; genus Avena; species Avena insularis. The sequence goes on from CM042685.1 coordinate 451,059,192, forward strand.
AGCAAACACATCGACACCCGCTACCATCTAATTCGCGACTATGTGGAGCAGGGTGACCTTGAGATTGATTACATCAGCACAGAGGCACAGCTCGCTGACGCTCTGACAAAGGCTCTAGGGCGCGTTTGCTTCCAGGAGCTAAGGAGCAAGATTGGCGTGGCTGCAATAAGCGTGACGGTGACGTGATTAAGGTGGTGATCTGTTATCTGAATAATCCCGTCTGTCGTCAGTGTTAGCTTCAATTTTAGCGAGTCTGAATTTTCTTGTTTTTCTCAGAGTGCCGCGTCTATGCGAGCCGTGCAGCTTAGGATCCTTTCCTTTCTGTTTTTTAGCTAGGTGACTTAGTACGATCGGCCTTGTGGGATGGCGCGAGATAATCGGATCGAGCACACTAGGATAGATAGGGTCACGATTTCCGTTCCATTGATAATAAAAGGCAAGAGCAAACAGAAAAGCCGTAACGTTTACACGGCACCAAAACCACTTGTGTTCTCGTTCTCTGAATTCTTGCCTTCATGAGATAAGTTTCAGGTTCGACTCTATCAGCAATTTCGTTAAATTTCAGTCTTCCCTCGTCGTCCCCAGATGCGGCTGCCGGTGAAGGGGATGGCGGGCCCTGGCGCATCGTGGCGTGGCTGGGAGGGGCGCTGTGACCATCCGTAGCTGCTTTTCCCGGCGGCGCTCCAACACTGTTTCATGGAGATGGCGGTCTCGGTAGAGGGCGCTGACTAATTTGCGGCACAAGGACCTTGGAGCAGTGGAGCGTCCCCTCCATCAAGGATGTTTGGCCAGGAGGTGGCTCTTTGTTGAGGATCGTGGGGCCTGCGGATCACGGGATCCTGAGCCTAAGTCCATCATTAAAGATGTGTGGCAACCATTGCTATCACCGGCATCGAAGGCGCTGGATGCTCGAGAACCATAACACTGTAGGTCCCTGGGGATCAGAGATGGGTGTGGTCCCGACGACAATCCAAGGCCGTCCCCATGAGAGCGCCCCCCACTTGGATACATGCCCATACATAGCAGTGCGGGATGAGCCCAAATTGGACACGACCCTCTACAGTTTAAAACAAGCTAGGTCGAACACGGTACTCTCATTTGAGCTCACAGTTACTCTCTCTTGCGCATTTGTGTTGATGATATCATAGTGGTCAGTTCTTCTATAGATGCCACTAAAGCTCTCCTTAAAGATTTAAGCACAAAATTTGCTCGTAAAGATCTAGGGGATTCTTTTAGGGCATTGAGGTATATAGAAAACTGACAATGGATTCGTATTATATCAAGTTAAGTATGCAGCTGATTTGCGTGCTCGTGTGGGGATGAAGGACTGGACAGCCTCTCCCACGCCTTTGTCATCATCATCATAAAAAAAATCGGCTCATGAGGGAGAGTATCTAGGGCTATATTTAGGGCCTGAATATAGCACTAGTTACCGCAACATAGTATGTGATCTCCAATACTTGACATTGGCAAAGACCATATATTAATTTTGCAGGAAATAAGTTTTACCATTATTTTCATAATCCCACTACTGTTTCTTTGGACAACCACTAAGAGAATCTTGAGATATGTCAGAATTACTACGAGTGTTGGACTTACATCAAGCACAACACTTTGAGTGCATTTTCAGATGCATATTGAACTGTTAGTCTAGACGACAGACGGTCCACTTTTTTTTCATATTCTTTGGTTCACACCTTACCTTATGGAGTGCAAAGAAACAAGCCACAATCTCTCTCTCTCAACTAGTGGATCAGAATACAAAGCTCTGGTAAATGCAACTGCCTGAGTTGTTTTGGTGGAATCCCTTTTGAAGGAACTCAGTATAAAGCACCTCCATGCTTGACCCAATCTCTGGCGTCATATGGTTGACCCAATCTCCCACAACCCCTTTCCTAAAGTAGGATTTATAAGGGTATTTGGCATGGACTCCGGAGGTACCGATTTGTTGGCGTCTAAGTCTTTCAGCACCTCCATATGCTGCACAGCTAAGCAATGCTGTCTGGCAGCCCGGCGGTCTCTCTCATATGCTGCACCTCCATATGCTGCACTTCCATTCTCGAGGGACGAGGAGAATGAGTTACGTGACGAACAAATCGGTTCAAGAAATCCATTACGGATTTCTGAAGAAAATTGTGTCAGGAAGCCAAAGGTAGCTGAAAATGCCTAATTTAGATTCGCAACTCGAGTATATGTATTCTACATCAAAGTAAACAGATTTAAAGAGAAAGAAAAACACACAATTTTAATTTTGGCATAGGTGAACTAAGGGGCTCGACAGTAGAACACAAAAAGAAGAAGAACACACGGTACAAAAGTGGAACGATCCACGAATCAAGGAAAAACAATCAAACTAGAGGAGACCTGAAAGACAGGCCTGATCCACGAATCTTGTCGTCAACAATGGCGTCGAAGCGATCCGCCATCTCCGGCGTCATATGGTTGACCCAATCTCCCACAACCCCTTTCCTAAAGTAGGATTTATGAGGGTATTTGGCATGGCCTCCGGAGGTACCGATCTTGTTGGCATCTAAGCCTTTCAGCACCTCCATGCTGCACAGCTTCGCAATGTTGGCTGGCAGCCGGGCGGCCTCCTCGTCCGTCGAGAACGGAAGTCCTAGGAACCGTGCCAGCTCCCTGACAGCACCGACCGGATCGTGCATCATCTCCTGGTACTGCAGGAACATCACTCTCTCTGGGCTACTTCTGCTCGCATTCCAGTAACCGAGGATGTGGTTCCAAAAGGGCCCGTACGGGGTCTTGCCCTCGCATGCCAACTCGAACAGGTCAGAGAAGGTGATAGGTGTGACGTTCAGGACGAAATGCCAGAGTGACACGACCATATCCTTGGGCTCCCTACAACGGAATTAAGGAGTTCATGTAGTAGTAGTATCTGGCAAAATTGCAAGTATCTGTCAGTAAGATATCAAAGGTAGAGAAATAGAATACCTGCATACGTAGACGATTTTGCAGTCGGGGTTGTCGGCGACGGAGAGAGGTAGGTGGGCGTGGTGCATGTGCGTGTTCATGAGCCTGGGCGACGGCAGAGCCTCCAGCTTGTCGTGTTGCCCGGCGCTGAACAGGCCGTCCACCAAGGGGACGCAGTCGTGCGGGTTGAGGCGGAGCAGCGGGTGCTCGGCGGCGTTGGGCGGGTACGCGGCCCGCGCCATGGTGGCGAACGACAGGGCCTTGAGCCACGTGGTGCCGCACTTGGGCGGGCTCGCCAGGAGCACGTCCCCGGAGCGCGGGGTGAAGCGCTGCTGGAAGGACAGCACCCCCCGGATCCTTTGGTGGAGCACCCAGCTGCCCTGATACTGATAGAGGAGCTTGGCCTGGGAGGTGGTGGCGGTCGGCAAGGTGGACACGAAGTCCTCGTACTCTTCCGGTGGAGTGATGTGGTCGTCTCCCGCGGCCGCACCCACGACGTCCTTGAATGGGGCGGGGCCAGCAGATGCGCTTGGGGCGGCCATGGTTGATGGGGAAAGCGTGTGTTGTTGATCTCTCCAATCAGTTTGACGATGGCTAGCTATAGGCTTCTCATCCGTGTATTACTGGATGTATGGATGACTTTGTATTGGTATATGTCACATGGTAACCGCGAGAGCTTTCATTTCTTTTAGTTACTAACTGATTTATCAGGTCCTGGTATATGTCACATGGTAGCGGCTAGAGCTTTCATTTCTTTTACTCCAAGCTCACTGATCCAGAGGTACTAATTATCAGGTCCAAGCTCACTGATCCATGAGTTAATGATGCGTCCAGATCTGATGCACTGAGTTTAACAATTAAGTTGCCTCCTGCAATTTCATCAAGTTTCATGTCCAGAAGATACCCAATGTCTGATCTCCAGAAACCAGGGGTGCAATAGGTGCTTCAGAAGATCTGTGAGGATTTGACTTCAGCTTTCCTGGTTACATGGTGTCAAAGTACCAGTTGTCTAGAATTTTGCGGTTTGATCTTTGGCGAGAACCTTAAAAGGTTTCTTCAAGGACTTTTGATATGAGCTGGGAAAGAAGTTGAAGAGAAAGAGGGATGCAGAGCAGAGAACGCAGACTACTATTCTCGGCTAGTCTTGGTTTTCGTCCATGAAGCTGGGGGAATAAAGCACAGGGTTTAGGCACAATTTTGATCAGACATCCTGGCCAAGCGCGGCAACGTTCAGGACAAAAATCACATCATCTTACAGTACCCTTCATCCGTAACACATCATCATCGGCTAATCAGCGATTACCAGGACGCCTTACAACAAATCTACGTACCAGATTACGCCCTTGGAAGTGCACGGAACTGTTCAATGAAAAGAAATATACTTACTGTACTAAAAGATCATGGTATAATAGTTCCATTTTCCTGTTTCTTTCCAAGGTTTGAGCAGAATTTTTCGGAGACAACCTAGCCACGCGGGGCAACATTCCCCACAAAAAACAGTTCATCTTACACCACCCCTTTCATCTATAACATCGTCGCTAATCAGCGACTACCTGACTGACCACCTTAAAACAAACCAATGTACCGGAAGAACGCTATACTTGAGCACCGTATGGCCGGAGCTGCTGCTTCTGCTTCTGAGTTGTGATCACTGCTACGACGTTGCCAAGCCAGCCTAGCTGAAGAGGGTCCTAAGAACGGTGTCTCCTAACCCAGGGACTGGCGACAGGAAGTGCCCGGTTTCTGAGAGCTCGTGGTAGTTCACCCAGCTGAGCCGGCTGGCAATGTGTCTCTGCAGCACCACAGGCACCAGCCCGTCCTCGTCGCCCTGCCAGATATGGACAGGGCAGGGCGGCTTCGGCAGGCTCATCGGGTCGAACTCCCACTTGCCGAACATCACCATCATGTCGCGGTAGTACGACTCGTGGATGCCTTGCTGCGTCGCCAGTTCCATTTTCTGCAAGATCGAAGAAATCTCGTTCGTTAGGCAAAAATCAGAAGCATTGCAGTTTGACGGTGAGAATGCTGGAAACGGTGTGCGGACCTGCTGGAACGTGCCGTCTGCCTTCAGCTTGGTTCGGATCTCGGAGTCGCGTTTGTTGGGGAGCGGGGTGGTGCCGGCCACGACGGTGGAGGTGGGGAGCCAGGTCTGGTCCATCCACCAGTGGAGGATGCCGGGAGCGTGGTGCGACACACGCAGCGCCCACTGATCGCCCACCTCCTGCCTGTTGTACACCTCCGCGGCAAGATCAGCAGGGAAGCCCGGCCACCAGTGGTTGACCACCGGCGCCATCATTGCTGCTCCAGCAATCCTGCAGCACAGAGTGATCCCCGTTTATCAAACAATGTCCCTTGACACAGATCAGTTAGCCGTTTGGTTTGTTGGTCACGGTCTTCTTGGGCATGAGTGGCACCACGAGATGGCTTACCTATTGGGGATGTACTTGAGGGCGCCCCAGACAGCATGGCAGCCGAGGGAGATGCCGATCACATAGAATTTAGGCCCCAACCCTAGAGCGTCCGCAAGCTCCTCCACGTCGAGGGCGGCGCTCTTCACGGATCGGTTGGGGTTTGGGTCGCTCTCACCGTAACCGGCACGGTCGAAACCCACCATGTACACGCCTAGCTCTTCAGCCACTTCCTGAAAACCCACATTAGATTCACACGTTAGTATCTGACACACCACATACTGAACGGGCATGAATTTAGTCATTGTCATGTTTGGACATTGCAGAAGGAAGGAGTTGATCAGCATTGACATATGAGGAAAAAAAAGTTTCAGAGGAGATGTTCTGCATATGACACTGTCAGGTACTACATAAAAAATGGCAGTGGCATCTGACAAGCTAGAACAATTCACAGAGTCTGAAGATGGCATTGCAAAGGTTGGTCAACAGGCTAACTAATCTGAATTTAGTATGGAGCTGGTGAGAATAGGTTTGCTTGGATACAGTTCTCTTGGGAACTAATCAACTAGTACTATGAAAATGGGTACTAGTGCTACGCAACCCATGAAGCATATATGCCACCAAAATCGCATATCCATGTAATGCAGTCGATTTATCCCATGCATTCCTGAAGACTAACAGTAACAGGAAACAACACTCGGAACATCCAAAAAGAGTGGATGATCCCCAATTCGGCAATCAATCCACTGATAGATCGTTTGGTTCCTAGTACTACTAGTAGTAGGTTGCAGGGGAATGGAACGGAGGACCCGAGGGACGAGCGGGGTTGACTAGAACAACTGACCGGCGAGGGGCGGATGGTGTCGTGGCGCGAGCCGGTGAATCCGTGGGAGAAGACGACCTTGTAGCGCGCCTCCTCCTTGCTTACCCCGGACTCGGCGTAGGCGAGGTGCCGGCCGTCGCTGAGCCTCACCGTGGGCGCCGTTACGGGCGGGCCCCCCGGCGCCCCGCAGATCCGCGGCGGCGGGGGCGGCTTCACGGCCCGGTAGACCCACCTCCCCAGCGCGCCCATCAGCGGGCCCATGGGCGAACCCGCCCCCGCGCCGCCCCTCTTGGCCCCGCAGCTCAGCACCGGCGCCTTAAGCAGCAGCTCCATTGCCGCCGACGGGACGGTGGATCGGGTTGGGCGGACGCTCTCTTCTCCCGAACCGAGGGCCGTTTGGTATAGCTGGGTGGGAGGAGGACGGCTAGGAGGGTGTCGTCGTTAAAACCGGGACGTGCGATCCGCCCTCGGTCGCCGAGAAGTCGCCGCCATTTATGTCCTCTCCTGGCACGGGTTCCACGGGTCCCGTCTAGAAGAGGAAGCGCGGAGGTAGTAGTAGTAGGTGGCCCTGGACCGGGAGCAGGGAGACCTGTAATCCTCGTCCACACGCTGACTGGCTTCCCTCCCGGTCTTCACCGAGCACGTTCAGACCCGGTGGAATCCTTCGGGAGGAGATTCCGTCCGAAACGGTAGGACTAGCGCCGGTGGTCGAAACGTTTTTGGAAGATTCCGGCGAGTCCGGCCAAAATTTCCAGGCACGGCAACGGGAACGGTAACGTGACGCTTTGCTCCTCGACTGGGAAGCCTGGGCAAAATTTGGCGGCCACCGGCCGGTTCTGTCCATTATTGCTGCAGATGGCAACGTGTCCTTGTGTACCGGTGGATTGGATTACCGGTACATACATGTGGACACCTAACTGAGCATCGGTTGCATATGTAGACGTAGGCAGTCACGTACGCATGATGCATTTTCATGACCTGGAATGGAAGAATATCATTACTACTACTACTCCTATGGGTTTAACAAGAAACGTGCTCGATGATTTTGGGGCATATTGTTTTAAAAAAAAAGATTTTGGGGCATATTCCCAAGCCTGTCCTTTTCTTTATTTGTCTAATAATAATTTGGTGAGCAAATACGTGTTTGTTTGGTGAGGAGATTATAAGGTCGCTAACGAACCTTTTGGTCTCGATCGCTTTCAGGTTGGAAAAAACAGAGTCGTTTGACCTAGGAAAGAAAGAAAGAAAAAGCTGGCGCACCAAACACCGGCGACTTTTCCTGCGCGGAGTTTGGCAGAGACGTGCGCGCGTGGGCGTGGCTGCGTGTTTCGATCGGGGACAGCGGTGGCTCACCAAACAGCAAGTCCATCGATCGATACCACCCAACCCAACGTGCACACCAGCTCATTAGGCCCAGCTTTCCCTTGGCCACCGACGGCGACCGTCGCAATCGATCGCGGGCATGACCTAAGCTCAGCTGGTTAACGCGCTTCATCGGCAAGCAAGCAATCATTCATATACTAGTAGTTTACAGCCAGGCTACGAATTGGCACTACTTTGATTATTTATTCAGTTTGATGCTGGCTAAGTCAGGTTGTTCGGTTTGTACGCGCATCCGATGTGGGATTCCCTGACGCGATCAAACAAATTACTATTAATAGTACTACAGGAAATGCACCGCCGGTAACCATAGACTAACAGCTCGGCTAAGCTAAGGTAACTATTCTCTCTCTGATCGATGAGCTAACCATGGGTGCAATTATATCCTACAGTTCGTGGCAGACTCGGTCTCTACGCGCATTCGTGGCGAGGTTCCCTGACGCGATCAAACAAGCATGGAAACGCAACGCCGGTCATGGTAGTACCTGGGATGCGCGGATGGTGTCCTCGCGGGAGCCGGTGAAGCCATGGGAGAAGACGACCCTGAACCGGGCCTCCTCCCTGGGCACGCCGCTCTCGCAGTAGGCCAGGTGCCGCCCGTCGCGGAGCGTCACCCTGGGCGCCGTCACCGGCGGGCCGCCCGGCGCGCCGCACACCTTGGGCGCCGGCGGGTCCGCGACGCGGGACAGCCATCCGGCCAGCGACCCCAGCAGCGCCGTCGCCGGCGCCGGCGTCACCATGCCGGCGGCGCCCTTCCCCCTCCTCGCCTCCTCGTCCCACGCCTCCTGCGGCATCGACGTCACCCACATGCTCGCGGCCGTTGGCTGTTTGGTGATCGATCGCGTGCGCTGAAAGTGGATCGACGGTTGCTTGCGAGCGAGGCGAGGTGGTCGGTCGGTCGCTGGCGAACTCGGGGCGGGCGTGGCGCTACTTATAAGCGGGGATCGCGCGCGCTAGCTTTTAGTTTTATTAGCTTGGCTACTAGGGGGTGGTGTGGTGGGACTTGGGGAGCAGGTTGGTGAGTGACAGCCACTCGCCTACTTACCAACTCCCATGGCTGCCTTCGCGCCTTGGACTTCCGGGACTCTCGGCGGGAGGAGGAATAGTATGCGGAAGAAGACGACTCCGCTGGCTTTATGCTACTAGTAGTGGCGTTCGCTCCTGGCCCCGCGTTTTGGAATCTTGGACGGCCGGCGATCGGTCCGTGCCATTGCCCATTGGCGCACTGCTCCCTCGTGTGTGTGACGTGAGCGAAAGCTAGCAAGCCGAACGCCTTTTGGACGGGGCAGTTGCGAGTGCGTAGCAGTAGGCCCGTTGGAGGATGTGCACGGATGGATAATCTGATCAATCTACACACGGTGCGCCAGTGGTGGTGGTGGTGGTGGTGGTGGTGGCCGCCGGCCGCGCACTAGGGCGATGGTGGAAAACGATGGCTGCGCTCATGGCGGGCACGTTTGTGGGCGAGGACCAGACAGGCGTGAAATGCAACCGAGATCCTCGTTTCCGGCAGCGCCAAGATTCGAATTTTGAAGCTGACGTTCGCCCGGTGAGTCAATGCCTACGCTCGTGGATTGATCCGTGTGGCCTTGGGAGGTTCCCCGTGACTTGCGTGTGATGCACTCGTGTGAGTAAAAGTTAAGTGCGTGTTTGGTAGCCTCTTGAGGTTTTCAATGGTTGTATGCGAATTTGAGGTGCACTAGCGCGGACATTAAATCATCTGTAGCCAGGCTAAATGGCAACGCTCTACTCCGCCAGTTTTCAGGGAGCCACCTTGTCGTGCGCTCATCCGATGCAAAAAGCGGCACTCCCACACGAGTGCATTAGACGATGGCGCTGGCGAAGCTTTTTCACTGCAGCGAAAAAGAGGATGGGAGATATCCACTCACCTACCGCCGAAACATCGACCTATTTCTATCTTTCCCGCTCACCGCCGAAACTCAACCCGCCAATTCCCCTGCATCGAACGGTTAGTCTGTGTCAAGCACATAGATCCCCCATCTCGGTCATCGGTAGCGGCGGTGGCAGTCAAAAGACTACTTTCACCTCTTCCTGTAGCTGTCAGCTTCGTCATCCACCTCTATCGATGATGGTAAGTAACCACATTTCCATCCAGGGTTCTTAGATCCGCAATGTTGATAGGGTTCATCAATCTTGATGTGTAGTTTTTAGGTTGATTCATAGTCTTGATCTGTAGTTTTTAGCTTGATCCGCGGACTAGATGTGTATTTCGGGAGAAAATTGCATTTTGCTACCACAATTGAGGACACTGGGCATGGCAGCTGGACGACGGCGGCGGAGCAGCGTGAGCGGAGGCGGCCGGCGAAGCAGCTCCTCGCGCGGTGAAGAAGACAGAGAAGGAGACTAGGACGCACCCGACCGGTCAACGGCTCGGTCAGGTTACTCTGTGACCGTTGCACACCGATAGGTGGGCCCGCGACAGCGCAAAACGGTTGTGCCTCCCGACCGTCTCTCCTTGCCATGTAAGCGTTGCGGGTGGGCCCTCCCTGTTGGAAGCTCCACCAAACGGGCCTAACTCGGCCATTAGTCGAAAGTGGTAGGTATTTGTGACCCTCTGGCGCAAAAGTATTAGCTTCTTGATTTTTTTTGAATTATGGTATTTTTTTAAGTAGCAGCCTCAACTATGGTAGCAAAATACAATTTTCTACTATTATGGCCTTTTTCTGCAATCTTGCTAAGGTAGAATTTCTGTTGTGAACCAAAACTTGCAGATACCGCCCCCATTGTGTATGCTGTGTAGATAAAGCATGTTCTTGACAATACTTGTGTTGCCAGATATGTTTGCATACATTTTTCTTGCGTGATGATTGTAGGACTTGTTCTGCAATGACTTTAATCAAGAATAATTCCTATTGGGGATTCCAAGATTCCTTTGTTTGTGGATGACAAAGTGTTCTCCAAAACCATGATTTTTTTTATAAATATTTGAGAAAAGAGACAAACCCCACTTTTCCTAAAACTAAGAAAAGAGAAAAACCGTGGTATTCGTGTTTGCAAGGCGTTGTAATACTTTAATTTCAGAATATCTCGGTTTAGAAGATACTGAGCAAAGTCTAAAATGTTTTGTGAGCGAGCAGAGCATGTGTTTTATTACTATCAGAAAGAAAAGTTATCCGGCGGCCACGCCGCTCGATCGATGATCGTGGCGGCCCCCACCACTGCAGAGTAGTAGTAGGCAGCAGCCGCTCCTATATATGGTAAAGAATGCTCCCATGCTCCGTCGGCTTTTCATCGTGTTTAAACTGTAGTAGATATTTGCTCTGTCGTAGATAGATCGCACAAACGCTGAGCGAAAATGTGAGTGAGTGGACGGGGGTTGCTGAGCGAGAATGTGTATGTTGTACAGTATGATCCCACTATTCAAGTGGGACAAGACCGGCCAGCCGGCAGCCGCCATCGCCGCTTGATTAACGGACCATGACCCCCGTCCAAGACCACAATCACGTCACGAAACTCCATTAATTATACCTAGTGAAGTAAGGACATTTTCACCGGCCCGACTCATTCGATCCGCGTGTGATGGATGCACGGCTACGCAGCGTCTCAGCGAGACGATCCATCCGACGAAACGCATCCGGCTCGACATATCCATACATCTAATTTAGGACTCGGTTGCGCCGGACGCCCGCGGACAGCGCAGACGTCGTGCCAGTTGACAACGCTGGCCCACCCGTCAGCCACTATGGCGGTGATTCAGACACGCAGAGGCACCGATTCAGACGCAACCGCGACACCGATTTAGAGGCGCTGGGCGGAAGGCTAGCCGGCGACAGCATGTGCCATCAATGACGACTAGACAGCACACTGACTGGCTGTACACTTCAATGCCGTCTCTTCAGCCTCCGCGTCGGCATCCGATGCCAGTCCTTTTAACTTGCCGTCCGTGGCCACCTTCTCTCTCCACAGAACACCATCCTCTCCTCCTTCTCCTTCGCTTCCACCTCAGCTAACCATGGCGGCGGCTGGATCGAGGAGGCACGGCGGAATGCGTGGGAGGCGTGGACGCGGCCAACTCACCGCGCCACCACGCTCTCCCTCACTGCCGTAGTCGTTCAAAGATTTCGACCCAGGCACCCAGTTCGCCGTGGCCATCCACCTCGGCATGCCGCGCGACAGGCTGCTCCTCCCCCGCAGGTTCGTGACGCTGATCGACGACGAGCCGCCGCCGCCGCGGGCGAACGACTTCAGGACCACCAGGTACCCAGTCGATCTGCAATACGACCACCTCAGTCAGATGTACCTCGACAACGGCTAGGAGTGCTTCGCCCGCTCGCACCAGATCGAGGCGGACAACATCCTCGTCTTCAAGTATGACGGCGAAGGAAAATTCGGCGTCAGCGTCTTCGACCACACCATGCGCCGCCGCTGCTACCACTCCGACGTTGACTCCTCCTCCGACTCCGACGAGTAGACTAGGCTGCGCGCGCGCATGTATGATCTATCAATGTAGGCTTTGGCCATTTGCAATGAAAATCTTTATTCGACCAACAAATATATTAAAAAAAGAGTACAACGGGTCGCCTACGGGTTCGACCGGCATTGGCCATTCTAGTTAGACGCCGCCTACGGGTCGGTAAGGCCCCATTCAACGCTGAGAGAGCGGTAGATCGCTTCCTGCGTCTGCAACTCTTCTTCGGCTTGGGGGAGGCGGGCACGCAAGTACGCGTCGTCAGGATTGGCCCGCAATGCTTCGCGGAGCTCGTCACGCACTTTCATGAGTGCTAGACATCGGCGGTGCTCTGGCAGAAAGACGCGGTTCATCACCTCGAACGAGAAACGCTCGTCGGTGGTCCTGTTGTAGTTGTATTGAGAGCGTTGTGGCAATGACGGGTTTGGCAACCACCACGGCCGCTCGGGCCCCTCTATCTGCCGGTGTCGGGGTTGGCACGGAGCTCGTCGGGTCGACGCCGGCGGCCAGGCATGGTGGTTTTTTTTGCTGTCGGTGGTGCGGGTCCTGGTAGTTGATAGCTCGGCGACCTCCCCTATTTATGGCTGCGTCTGAAAGCGGCGGAAAACGTCCAGAACTCGCGGGAAGCGGCGGGAAGCCACTGGAAATATGCCGGCGTTGGTGATGGCTAGGCGCGAACAAATGGGTCGTGCCGCTGTGCGCGGCTGGTCGAACAGACCGGATCCCCTACCTAAGTCGACCAGGACCTGACCCAAATGGACAAAAACGGTTCATTTAAATCGACCCGGTGGAGATGCCGTAAGCCGCCACTACCGTTATCTCGTCCAACGCTGACACGTACTATGGCGTGCGTAGTATATACCAGCACACATAACACACGCAACAACCCGACGAATCGAGCTACTATACATGTCGTGATTGTCGATCGTCACTCCTCCAAGACCCTACCGTAGACGAACAGCCCGACCGGACAGAGAAAGTTCGCCCCCTGAAAATGGAGCTCCACGGAGTAGTCCAGAACGCCGACCGGTGACGATCGCTGCAAGTATCTAACCACGTGCAGATGCGACACAGCAAATCAAGGATTTTATTTCAGTTCATGCGCTCTCATGGCGTCACCTCGCCGGCTCACCGCGCACGCAACAAGGAGGTGCACGCTGCCGCTGGCCATGGAAGTACTTCTAACTACTACCGCGGGACAGGCCAACCACCCGATGAGCGAGCCAACGATAATCCAGTGATAGTACTGGTTTAGGTACGTCCTTTTCCTGCCTACTAATATGCTCGCTTGGTGACGTGAAGATGCTACAAATTTAAAGCTGTGGAAACGTGTTTGGTCAATCCTGCTAGAATAGACCACTCCTTCTTCTTGTTTTTTTAAGCATCACTCAGGACCGCACGTACGGCCACTTGTTCCTTCGGCCGGTCGCTCACGATTTCCAGTTACTGCAATCTCTGGCTAATCAGTGTAGTACGTAGTAACACTCTTTTGTTTTTAACCAAAAAAAAAAAGAGGAAAAAAAGTTTGGTCCACTGAATTTTCACGGGACAGTCGGACTTGCTTGCTCTTGCTGAGTTTGCTCGTACGCGGCATGGCAAGTTAGTGAAACCGAAGCTGCGCCTCCACAAATCTTTGATTGCTCAGAGATATGGCCGTCGTCGTCTAGGCAGAGTTTGCTTAGTTCCCACGGGCAATCGTTTTGGTCGTCTAGGCAGAGTTTGCAGAGTTTGCTTAGGCACAGTGTGGTGGCCAACCAAGCAAGTGTCTCGGTACTCGTTTTCTTGCCAAAGTTACGGCAGCCACACGAAAGCGTGCATGTTTAAGAAGCCATGTATTTCGCTAGACAATCTGTTTATGAAGATTAATTAAATATATAGTTCACACACAAGATAAATATGTTTGTCGAACAACTTTATACTTTCTCCGTCCAAATTTATGTTGTAGGTAAGGTTTTATCGAAGTCAAACTTTGACCAAGTAGTTTGATACAAATATGAACCCTATACAATACCAAATTAGTATTATTAGAATTGGTTTAAAATATATTTTCTTACTATATGCATTTCATATCTTATATATTTATATTATTTTGTATATTCTTGGTCAAACTTTACTTTGCAAAGTTTAACTTGCACACAAAATTATGCACAACATATTATGGGATAGAGAGAGTGTAAAGAACGCCGCGGGCAAAATTACGATTCCGTCCTTAGAAAAACTTATGCCTCGGCGAACAATCGTCATCTCTGCTGCTTCCATGGTAGTGCCAAAAAGAGATAAACAACCGCCATACCTAGATTTGGAATAGCACCATAGGCGGAGCTAGACTAATTTATGGGTATGCGATGAATACCCAATCATTTTTGTCCAAAAATTCTAGTAAATAAGCTCATATACAAATATACATATAGGACATTGTTCTTTTGCGTGTGTTAAACCCGCAAAAAACAACCTTTGGAAATCCCCGACATTCAAACTCTCAACCTAGGCCAAAATACGAGCTACCCTTCCACCACTGAGCTACCTTATTTTAATGGACGCGTCTAATAGACGCCCGGGCGCTCACACATCGAGTTGAGTCGCGCCCTCCTGAAGAAGCAAAGAAAGAGAGCACCTTCTGTCAACTGAACATATACCCCCGCTGCCTCCCTCCTGTTGCACGCTTGTCACTGGCGTCCGACCGCCAACCTTTTCTCTCAGGAAAACACAATTTCCTCCACCACCCTTCCATCGTGCGCACGACCCGCCTTAACCACACATCGCTAGCCTCCTACACCATGGTGACGCGGCAAGCTCGCTCTGCCATGACGTTTCCTTCGCCGCACCTCGACATTGCTCATTGGTGTTTCCCACCCTCCCCTCGCACGGATTAGTGTGGCGGCCTGTCCTTCCTCTACATTCGCGGGAAGCAGCAAACCTGGGGGCAGCAGGTGGAATACACTACAATACGGAGCTTGGGCCCTAGCGCTTATAGACACCGAGGCACAACCTTAGTCGTCGCGCTCGTGCTGGCGTGGCAAAAAAATCCGCCAGGGATTGTGTAACGACGACGTTTTTTTTGCCTTGGCACAACGTGATACGCCGAGCTAACGCTTCCACGGCGCGGCAGTGATGTGCTTGATTTACATTTCTAAAGACGTCAAAACTTTAGCGCCGTGTCACGTATTGAATACCAATTAATTACTATACCATTAATCAAAGTAATTAGTTTATAGTCATTAATTTAGAAATCTAATTGCATTCAAATTAAAAATTCAATTTTATTGAGAGAATATTTATTAGTGCCCACTTTGGTGCCCGATAGAGCAACTTCGGTGCCCGAGAGGTAACTCAATTCCTGGCAGAGCACCTTTGGTGCCCGACCGAGCAACTTTGGTGTCCGAAAGAGCAAATTGGATGCATGATGAGGCAATTTCGGTGTCCGACAAAGCAATTCTAGTTCCCAAGGAGACAACTTTAGTATCCGACGAGGCCACTTCTTTGTACGACAAGGCAACTTTGGTGTCCGACGAAGCCACTGTGTTCCCTGATGAGGCAACTTTGGTGCCCAACAAGGCCACTTTGGTGCCCGCGAAGTAACTTTAGTGCCCGATGAAATAATTTTGGTGCCTAGAGAGAAACTTTGGTGCCCGACAAACCAACTTAGGTGCCCAACAAAGTAATTTATGTGCGAGACAAAGCATGTTTGGTGCCTACCAAAATAAATTTGGTTCCCGACTAAGCAAATTTGGTGCCCGATGAGGAAACTATTGTGTAGGGGTTCGTAGCATGGAAAACAAAAAATTTCTACCGCATACAAACAAACAAGCCAAGATATATCTACTAGATTGTAGCAACGAGTCGATAGAATAACTCACCCTCGAAGATTCCAAAGTGTTTAACGAGAGCAGATTCTCGTGGGTGATATAGTCGTACTCTTGCTGATCTCAAGATCGTGTAGACGATCCTTCCGGCGCCGCGTTCCGGCAGCGCTCCCGCAGTTGGTCACACGTTCGGTACTCGATGAAGACCTTCCTCTCCCTTGTTCCAGCAGGCAGCGGAGGTTATAGCACTCTCCTCGTGATTCCGGCAGCACGACGGCGTGGTACCGGAAGTAGAGGTAAGATCTCGCAGGGCTTCGCCTTAAGCCGGAGCGAGTATGGTGGACTATGAGAGAGGCCTTGGCGATCTAGGGTTTAGAGGCACCAAGGATAGAGGGCTAGGTCGACGGCTAGGGCAAGGGGAGGGCCCCAACTCGGCGGCTAGGGCAAAACCCTAGGGCGGCGGCGGCGACTTGGTGGCCGGCGGCTAGGGTTAGGGTTTGGTGGAGAGAGGTGTAGGTCTAGAGGGGCACCCTTGCCCCTCCTTTTATAGGTGGGAGGGCGTGGCCAAGGGGGAGGGAGTCCTCCCCAAGTCGGCCTCCTTGGCCGGCGGTGGAGGGAGGAGGACTTCCTTCCCAAGTAGGTTTGCTACTCTCCCTCCACCAAGCAAACTTGCCGTTTGACTTTTCAAACTAGGATTTGATTTATCCCTTTATTTTGCTCAGGGATGATACCTAGTACATGATGCAAACATTCCACATTGTTATGACACATTCATGTACCCTTCCCCTCCGGAGTGTCGGACCTTTCGGACCCTTCTAGAACATTCCCGATGAAAACACCGGAATCATTCCCCAACTCCGAAACAAGACTTTACTTATATGAATCTTATTCTCCAGACCATTCCGGATCTCCTCGTGATATCCCGGATCCCATCCAAGACTCCGAACAACATTCGGTCTCTTAATCATCATTCCATAACTACTCAACAACATCGAATCATTAAGTGTGTCTCCCTACGGTTCGTGAATTATGCGGACATGATCAAGACACTTCTCCGAACAATAACCAATAGAGGAATCTGGAAATTCATATGGCTCCCACATATTTCTACGATTACTTTGCGATCGAATGAACCACTTACATACGATACCAATTTCCCTTTGTCTCACGATAGTTTACTTATCCGAGGTTTTGATCGTTGGTATCTCTGCATACCTAGTTCAACCTCGTTACTGATAAGTACTCTTTTCTCGTTCTCGTGGTATGTGATCCCTTGTGAGCCAGTCACATGCTTGCAAGCTAATTGGATGACATTCCACTGAGAGGGCCTAGAGTATATCTATCCGTCATATGGATGGACAAATCCCACTCTTGATCCATGTGTCTCAACCCATACTTTCCGAACACTCAATGCCACCTTTATAGCCACCCAGTTACGGTGTGGTGTTTGATGTCATCAAAGCATCCTTCCGGTGATGGTGATAAGCATGATCTCATGGTCGAAGGAATTAGGTTACTATGTATCAGAAAGCTTATAGCAATTGAACTATTAAAATGACTTGATCTTTATGCTACGCTTATCTATAGGAATATGTCCATCATACCATTCTCCTAACGATATGATCTTATTGTTAATAACATCTCAATGTTCATGATGAGGAAACCACAATCATTTATTAACCAACAAGCTAGTATTATGAAGAGGCTTTACTAGGGACTCTTATTTAGTTTACAAATCACACAAGTATTAATGTTTCCTTGTTAATACTGTTATAGCATGAATGTAAAAATTTATCATAAACACAAAGATAAAATAATAACTACATTTATTATTGCCTCTAGGGCATATCTCCAACAGTCTCCCACTTGCACTAGAGTCAACTAATCTAGATTACATGGTAATATACCGAACACCCATGGCAGTTTGGTGTTGGTCATGTTTTGCCCTCGGGAGAGGTTTAGTCAACGAATCCGCCACATTCAGATCTGTGTGTACTTTGCAAATCTTTATGTCACCATCTTGGACATGTTCTCGAATAGCGTGAAAACGTAGCTTGATGTGCTTCAGCTTCTTGTGTGACCTTGGTTCTTGCGCATTGGCTATGGCGCCCATGTTATCACAGTAGATAGACATTGGGTCCAGCGCACTTGGAACCACACCGAGCTATGTAATGAACTCCTTCATCCATATTGCTTCTTGTGAAGCCTCCGAAGCAGCTATGTATCCCGATTCAGTTGAAGATCTCGCCACAACGCTTTGCTTTGCACTCCTCCAGCTAACTGCTGCACCATTCAAAGTAAATACCTATCCAGATTGTGATTTAGAATCATCCGGATCGGTGTTCCAACTAGCATCAGTGTAACCATTAACAACGAGTTGTTCATCACCTCCATAAGAAAGAACCATATCCTTGGTTCTTCTCAAGTACTTAAGGATGTTTTTGACTGCTGTCCAATGATCCACACCTGGATCACTTTGATATCTGCTAGTTAAACTAACAACGTATGCAATGTAGGGTCTAGTACATAGCATGGCATATATTAGAGATACTATGGCTGAGGCATAGGGAGTCTTACTCATCCTTTCTCTATCTTCTGCCGTTGCTGGACTTTGAGTTTTACTCAAGGTCGTATTGGGCAACATGGGCAAGAACCCTTTCTTGCTATCTTCCATTCCAAACCTCTTTAGAACTTTGTCCAAATATGTACATTGTGACAATGATATTAGGCGTCTTAATCTATCTCTATAAATCTTTATGCCTAATATGTAAGCTACTTCACCAAGATCTTTCATTAAAAAACTATTATTCAAATATTCCTTGACACTATTAAGAAGGTCTACATCATTCCCAATCAACAATATGTCATCTACATATAGTATTAAGAATGCTACAGAGCTCCCACTCACTTTCTTGTAAATACAAGCTTCTCCATAAGTTTGTATGAAACCAAAACTTTTGATTACCTTATCAAAATGTTGATTACAACTTCGGGATGCTTGCTTCAATCCATATATGGACTGTTGAAGTTTGCATACCTTGTTAGCATCTTTAGGATCGACAAAACCTTTGGGTTGCATCATATACAACTCTTCATCAATGTCTCCATTGAGGAACGCTGTTTTGACATCCATCTGCCATATCTCATAATCGTAATATGCAGCGATTGCTAACAAAATCCTCACAGACTTTAGCTTCGCTACTGGTGAGAAAGTCTCATCGTAGTCAACTCCTTGAATTTGTCGAAACCCTTTTGCGACAAGTCGAGCTTTATAGACAGTAACATTAACATCAGCATCTGTTTTCTTCTTGAAAATCCATTTGTTCTCGACAGCCTTTCGGCCATCCGGTAAGTCCACCAAAGTCCATACTTGGTTTTCGTACATGGATCCAATCTCAGATTTCATGGCTTCTTGCCATTTATTGGAATCTGAGCTCATCATCGCTTCCTCATATGTCGCAGGGTCATCGGTGTTGTCCACCAACATGACACTCATAACGGGATCATACCAATCAGGAGTGGTACGAGTTCTCGTTGACCTGCGAGGCTCCGTAGGCACCATAGGAACTTCTTCTGGTGCTGCGCTACTCACAAGTTTGAGAGAAGGTTCGACAACCTCGTCGAGTTCTACTTTTCTTCCAGTCACTTCTTTCGAGAGAAATTCCTTCTCTAGAAAGGATCCATTCTTGGCAACGAAGATTTTGCCTTCGGATCTATGATAGAAGGTATACCCAATAGTTTCCTTCGGGTATCCTATGAAGACGCATTTTTCCGCTTTGGGTTCAAGCTTGTCCGGCTGTAACTTCTTTACATAGGATTTGCAACCCCAAACTTTAAGGAACGACAATTTAGGTTTCTTCCCAAACCATAATTCATACGGTGTCATTTCAACGGATTTAGATGGTGCCCTATTTAAAGTGAATGCGGCTGTTTCTAATGCATAACCCCAAAATAATAGCGGTAAATATGTAAGTGACATCATAGAACGAACCATATCTAGGAGAGTTCGATTACGACGTTCGGACACACCATTACGGTGGTGTTCCCGGCGGTGTCAATTGTGAAAGTATTTCGTATTTCTTCAAATGCTCGCCAAATTCGTAACTTAGATATTCACCTCCACGATCAGAACGTAGAAATTTAATCTTCTTGTTACGTTGATTCTCCACCTGACTTCGAAATTCCTTAAACTTCTCGAAAGTTTCGGACTTATGTTTCATGAAATAGATATACCCATATCTACTCAAGTCATCCGTGAAGGTAAGAACATAACGATAACCACCACGCGATGCTACACTCATTGGACCACACACATCGGTATGTATGATTTCCAACAAGTCCGTAGCTCGCTCCATCATACCAGAAAATGGAGTCTTAGTCATTTTACCCATCAGACATGCTTCGCATCTTTCAAGTGATTCGAAATCAAGTGATTCAAGAAGTCCATCAGAATGGAGTTTCTTCATATGCTTCACTCCAATATGACCAAGACGACAGTGCCACATATAGGTCGAGTTATCGCTCAATTTCAAATGTTTAGCTTCAATGTTATTAATATGTGTATTTCCACTATCGAGATTCAATAAGAATAGACCATCTATCAAAAGTGCATGTGCATAAAACATATTACTCATATAAATCGAATAACCATTATTCTCGGACTTAAACAAGTAACCTTCTCGCAATAAACAAGATCCCGATATAATGTTCATGCTTAACGCAGGCACCAAATAACAATTATTTAAGTATAAAACTAATCCCGATGGTAGATGAAGAGGTAGCGTGCCGACCGCGATCACATCAACCTTTGATCCATTTCCAACGCGCATCGTCACCTCGTTCTTCGCTAGCTTCCGTTTATTCTGCAAGACTGCTTTGAGTTACAAATATGAGCAACCGAACCATTATCAAATACCTGTGCACTACTATGAGTACTAGTGAGATACACATCAATAACATGTATATCGGATATACCTTTCTTCTTGATGTTGCCGTTCTTCAAATCCGCCAAGTACTTTGGGCAATTCCGCTTCCAGTGACCTTCTCCCTTGCAGTAAAAGCACTCAGTATCAGGCTTAGGTCCAGCCTTGGTTTTCTTCGTCGGTGCGGCAACTTTCTTACCACCCTTCTTGAAGTGTCCCTTTTGCTTAGACTTTCCTTTCTTGAATTTGGTGGTCTTATTGACCATCAACACTTGGTGCTCTTTCTTGATCTCCACTTCTGCAGATTTCAACATGGAGAAGAGTTCTGGCAACTGCTTGTTCATGCTTTGCATATTGTAGTTCATCACAAAGTTCTTGTAACTTGGTGGCAGTGATTGGAGGACACGATAAATCCCCAAAGCATTAGGAATCACTATACCCAAGCTTTGGAGTTTGTTTGCGTGCCCAGACATCTTAAGCACATGCTCACTGACGGAGATGCCCTCTTCCATCTTGCAGTTAAAGAACTTTTCAGAAGCCTCATAACTCTCAATCGTCGCGTGAGTCTCAAATATCAATTTGAGTTCACGGACAATATCATGTGGGTCTGAGTTCTCAAACCTCTTCTGAAGCTCCGATTCCAAACCATACAAGATAGCACACTGAACTGTGGAGTACTGATTCTTCCGAGCGAGGTAAACATTCTTTACTTCATCGGTAGCATCAGCTGCAGGCGGGTCACCCAGCGGTGCATCTAGCACATAGGTCAAATTACCAGCATTGAGGACAATCCTCAAATTGCGGAACCAATCCGTGAAGTTGCTTCCATTGTTTTTCAACTTTTCTTTCTCTAGGAACGCATTAAAATTGATGGTAGGGGCCGCCATTGATCTACAACATATTTGCAATAGTTTAGACTAAGTTTATGACAAATTGAGTTCTAATTAATAGTTAAATTAATCTAGGTGAACTCCCACTCAAAACAATATCCCTCACATTGTTTTAGTGATCACACGAACCAAATCCACCACATCAAAACCGATCATCACGAGAGTTGATGTAGCTTCAATGGCGAACAATCAACATGTTCATCATATCTACTATATGACTCATGCTTTACCTTTTGGTGATTCGTGTTCCGAGACCATGTCTGTACATGCTAGGCTCGTCAAGATCAAACCTTAGCTTCCGCATAAGCAAATCTGGCTTGCTCATGTTGTATACATTTGCAGAATCTAACACACCCGATCATCACGTGGTGCTTCGAAACAACAAGCTTTAGCAACGGTGCTTACTGAGGATGAACACTTTAGAACTTGAAATTTATGTGCATGAGGGATCATCTTATAATGCTACCGTCGTTAACTAAGAAATACAAGATGCATAAAGGATTAACATCACATGTAATTCATAATATGTGATATGATATGGCCTTTCTTATTTGTGCTTCCGATCTCCATCTTCAAGCACGAACATGATCTCCATCATCACCGGCATTGCATCAAGGTCAATGACGCTGCTCCATGGTTGTCGTCCACCAGCATCAACTATTACAACTACTTTGAATAGACACGCGGGTCTTAACAGAAATTAAAGACAACCATATGGCTCCTGCCGGTTGCCAACTTACAATAAGGATCATTGCATACATCAAATATAATCACAATCATGGCCATCACATCACAGCACACCCCTGCAAAACAAAGTTAGACGCCTCTAATTTTCTTTGCATATTTTACGTGGTTTGGGGCTTTCAATAAGTGTCGCTTTAACTTACAAACAAGAACCACAACGTTGATGTTTGAACTATCAAGTGCTCGTTGTAAATTGGATATATACTATAATGGGAGAGACAGACACCCGCAAAGCCACTTATGCAATACAAGTTGCATGTTGAGCGTGGAGCAAGTCTCATGAACGATGTCATATAAGGTTAGCCCGGGCCGCTTCATCCCATCATACCGCAAGATGCAAAGTACACAAGAAGCAATTGATAATAAAATCACCACTGCCCACAATGACCATTGTGTTCTACTCGTGCAACAGATCTACATATAGACACGGCTCTGATACCACTGTAGGGGTTCGTAGCATGGAAAACAAAAAAATTCTACCGCATACAAACAAACAAGCCAAGATCTATCTACTAGATTGTAGCAACGAGTCGACAGAATAACTCACCCTCGAAGATTCCAAAGTGTTTAATGAGAGCAGATTCTCGTGGGTGATGTAGTCGTACTCTTGCCGGTCTCAAGATCGTGTAGACGATCCTTCCGGTGCCGCGTTCCGGCAGCGCTCCCGCAGTCAGTCACACGTTCGGTACTTGATGAAGACCTTCCTCTCACTTGTTCCAGCAGGCAGCGAAGGTTGTAGCACTCTCCTCGCGATTCCGGCAGCACGACGGTGTGGTACCGGAAGTAGAGGTAAGATCTCGCAAGGCTTCGCCTTAAGCCGGAGCGAGTATGGTGGACTATGAGAGAGGCCTTGGCGATCTAGGGTTTAGAGGCACCAAGGATAGAGGGCTAGGCCGGTGTCTAGGGCAAGGGGAGGTCCCCAACTTGGCGGCTAGGGAAAAACCCTAGGGCGGCGGCGGCGACTTGGTGGCCGGCGGCTAGGGTTAGGGTTTGGTGGAGAGAGGTGTAGGTCTAGAGGGACACCCTTGCCCCTCCTTTTATAGGTGGAGGAGGCCAAGGGGAGGAGTCCTCCCCAAGTCGGCCTCCTTGGCGGTGGAGGGAGGAGGACTTCCTCCCCAAGTAGGTTTCCTACTCTCCCTCCACCAAGCAAACTTGTCGTTTGACTTTTCAAATTGGCGTTTGACTTTTCAAACTAGGATTTGATTTATCCCTTTATTTTGCTCAGCGATGATACCTAGTACATGATGCAACCATTCCACATTGTGATGACACATTCATGTACCCTTCCCCTCCGGAGTGCCGGACCTTCCGGACCCTTCTAGAACATTCCTGATGAAAACACCAGAATCATTCCCCAACTCCGAAACAGGACTTTCCTTATATGAATCTTATTCTCCGGACCATTTCGGATCTCCTCGTGATATCTCGGATCCCATCCGAGACTCCGAACAACATTCGGTCTCTTACTCATCATTTCATAACTACTCAACAACATCGAATCCTTAAGTGTGTCTCCCTACGGTTCGTGAATTATGCGGACATGATCGAGACACTTCTCCGAACAATAACCAATAGATGAATCTGGAAATTCATATGACTCCCACATATTTCTACGATTACTTTGCGATCGAATGGACCACTTACATACGATACCAATTTCCCTTTGTCTCACGATAGTTTACTTATCCGAGGTTTTGATCGTCGGTATCTCTGTATATCTAGTTCAACCTCGTTACTGATAAGTACTCTTTTCTCGTTCCCGTGGTATGTGATCTCCTGTGAGCCAGTCACATGCTTGCAAGCTAATTGGATGACATTCCACCGAGAGGGCCCAGCGTATATCTATCCGTCATATGGATGGACAAATCCCACTCTTGATCCATGTGTCTCAACCCATACTTTCCGAACACTCAATGCCACCTTTATAGCCACCCAGTTACGGTGTGGTGTTTGATGTCATCAAAGCATCCTTCCGGTGATGGTGATAAGCATGATCTCATGATCGAAGGAATTAGGTTACTATGTATCAGAAAGCTTATAGCAATTGAACTATTAAAATGACTTGATCTTTATGCTACGCTTATCTATAGGAATATATCCATCATATCATTCTCCTAACGATATGATCTTTTTGTTAATAACATCTCAATGTTCATGATGGGGAAACCACAATCATTTATTAACCAACAAGCTAGTATTATGAAGAGGCTTTACTAGAGACTCTTATTTAGTTTACAAATCACACAAGTATTAATGTTTCCTTGTTAATAATGTTATAGCATGAATGTAAACATTTATCATAAACACAAAGATAAAATAATAACTACATTTATTATTGTCTCTAGGTCATATCTCCAACATGTTTTCTAGACGCAACTAGTGCGGACTGAGCAATGTTAGAGCTCGGTGATATAACTTTAGTGCCCGAGGAAGTAACTTGGGTACATGACGATGCAACTTCGGTGTCTGACGAGGCAATTAGTGCACGCCTGAGCAATGTTGGTGCTCGACGAGACAACTTTGGTTCCCGATGAGGCTACTTGGGTCTTCGAGAAAACAACTTCAATCCTCGAGAAAGCAACTTTGGTGTGTGACGGGGCTTCTTGGTCCTCGACGAAACAACATTGGTGCGTGGCAGAGCAACTTTGCTCCTCGACCGAGCAACTTTGGTGAGTGACAAGGCATCTTCGGTCCTTAACCGAGCAATTTGGGTGTCCGACAAGTCAACTTTGGTGCTCAATGAGGCAACTTTGATACCCGACGAGACAACTTTAATGCTTGAAGAGTCAACTTTGGTGCCTGATGAGACACCTTTTATCCTCGAAAAGGAAATATGTGTGCCCGATGAGACCACTTGGGTACCCGACGAGGCAACTTACGTACTAGACGAGGCAATTTTTGTGCCCGACAAATTCTGGTGCCCAATGAACCAAATTTGGTGCCCGGCGAGACAACTTTAATGCTCGGCAAGTAAACTTTGGTGCTCGACGAGGCACTTTGTGCTCGATGAGAAAACTTTGATGCCTGAAGAGATAACTATGGAGCTCGACAACCAACTTTGGTGAAAAGTAATTTATGTGCGAGAAAAGCAATTTTAGTGTTAGACTGAGCAATGTTGGTGCGTGATAAAGTAACTTTGGTGTTCGGTAAGATAACTTCTGTGCTCGACGAGACTACTTTGATATCGACTGGACTACTCCGGTGTCCAACGAGTTAACTTCGAAACCAATGAGGTAACTTAAATGAGACAACTTAGGCAACCAATGATAGTATTCTTCTTTCTACTAGGAAAATCTATGGTTTCAAGTCATGTGATAGTTGTGGATACTGAAAATAAGGAAGTAGTACGCCCTCCGTCTCAAAATAGATGTCACGGATTTGTTAAATTTAGATAAATCTAGACACTATTTACTATATACTATTTATCCAAATTTTGACAAAATCGAGACATTTATTTTGAGACAGAGGGAGTACATTATTCACGTGCTTTGCATTACAACAGGAAGCTTCAGTCCAATAGCATCAAAAACATCTTCAGCTTGGTGACTTGGTGAAAATATTGGAGAGGCTTCGGTGTACATTCCCTTCTGGAAATTTGGTTCACACACACAAAAGCTTTTGTCTATAGACTAGAAAATTGGCACAACTTGATTCTAGAAAACCAGACAAAACGATAGTAAAGCCATGATCTTATAGCTATTACGTACAAAACAAGAGTATTGTCTTGCTGCTAAGCATATCATGAGTTAAGTCTACAGGATTGCGCAAGCGTCAACTGAAAGTCTGAACCAACTCCCAGATTCCCCCTAGACTGAGATTGTTCATCATCAAACTCCAAAAAAAAACTGAACTTCTCGGGATTTCCTGCAAAATCAGAGCCCCACAAACTGTCACCATCCATGCCACTACTTGATTGTTAGTTTTGAGAAACCTGAAGAGAAGAAATAAGAAACATTAAAAGGACGTTTCGCTATAAAACATATAAATACTAAAAACCGTTTCGCTATAAAATCAAAATAACCTAGAACGCTACTATAGTCCATCTCTCTCCCTAAAGGAAGCGAAATGAATTGTGAATTATCATCTGGATATGCATGTCATGACAACAGGATTGCAGCAAAAACTGACATCATGCATGATCCTTTTTACCATCTTCAGAAAATGAAACAGGAAACTTTGAACTCAGGCTTGGTCAGTTGTGAAAATATTTCAGGAAAAGAAGGAGATGGTCAATTGGATATTATGGTGCACAAAAAAACATCATGATTACAATGCCATGCGTTTCTTGACGTTATTATAACGATGTGTTGCCGAGTTTTTATCTCTGTACATAATTAGTTAATGATGTTACTATGTACTAGCATAGAAACCACGTGTGTTAGACAATAAAAGCTAGTTCAGAAAACAAATCATACTCCTAGATGAAGGGTCCATGCTAAAAGCGTGTCGATAATTTTTAGCAGCATCACGGGCTGTCACCACAAGACTATATGACTGAAGGAACAAATTCAAATAAGTGCATTCTACAGAGTGATCTGTAACAATCAAAATCAGAGTATGTGTATAATAAACGAAAATTCCTGTCACGTATATAATACTTAAATGTAATTCTCTAACTAGTTCAAGTGGCATAAATATTACTAGTTCCACTTCAACACCAACTAGAACTTAGTCGGTGACATGCTAACTTGAAGGCTAACAATATACCAAGCAATACATATTGTTTTGTAGTTGAGGAAAAGGAAACATTATCTGAGGAACAAATATGCATTAAAAAACATTAGACATAGAGAAGAAATTTTAACACAATGAAAATTTCAATTGAAATAAAGGTACAAGATTTTTTTCTAGCAATAGGGAGAAAGACTTCATAATAGAGAGAACACAAAATCTTTCTACTTTATAGGAACCATAAACCACATGAACCATATAAAAGCCAGTGAACAGATCATGATCTTTAGATTCATACCGAAGGAACACAAATTTTTGAGTAGGGAACATAAAACACTAGTTCTAAAGGAAAAATGTTTTCAAAAGACAACTAGTTCTACTTATAGTGTAAAACACTAATCTGTTGAGAAAAAAATGCTTTCCTGGTAGCTACCTCATTGAGGAGTCAACTTGTAGAAATGAACAAATGAAAAAAAGTAAGAGGTAAGAGATCATGATTGTGTGAGTTTTGGAACAAGTTTTTAGTACACTATGAATAAAAACAATAGTGAAAAAGATTTATGAACTATAGGAACAAAAAGTGTGCATTTGCAGAATGTTAAGACTGAAGTAACAAATTTAAAGCAATGTTAATTATGAAAAAAAGGGAACAAAAAGAGGAACTAAAGAAACTACATGAACCTAATGAGTTGGGAGGTTTGAACAAAAAACTATAAGAGATCCTGATCATATTATTTAGGTTTCAGGAACAAGTATTTTTGAAGTAGAACAAAAACACGAGTTCCAAGGAACAAGTATTTAGGAAGTCTAGAAAAATTCTAGTCCAAAGGGAATAAAGGTTTTTTTAGCTTGGAAACAAATGGTAGAACGGGAAAAATCCTACAGTCAAGAGGAACTACTCACTAGGTTCAAAGGAACAACTATGTTGATTTCAAATATTTTTGAAGGGAGGAACAAAATAAATATCATGTAGGAACAATTTCTATGAGTGTAGGATTAGGTCTTTGTTAGAGCTGGAACACAATATTAATCATAAAGGAACAAGTGTTTGTTATTGTGATGATAAAAAATATTGGTGAAGCTAGAACCAAATGGAAATAAAAAACACAAGTGTTTATGAGTCTAGGAACGAATATTTTTTAAAGAGGGAACATGATAGATGCCATAAAGGAACAATAGTTTAGGAGTGCAGGAATTAAATATAGTTGTGATATGAGAATAAATAATATATCACTAAGGACAACTACTTATGTGTCCCTGAACAAATATTTTTGAAAATTAGAACGAAATAAAAATCAGAAAGGAAGAAGAGCAGAGGAACAAAAAATTGTTAAAAGGCGGAATATGAAAAACAAATTATTTCACACAGAACGCCTGTTTGGGATTATTGGAACCAATGTAGTAACTAAATTAGAACATGATATTCATAGTGCAGTAAAAAAACAATATTAGCACTAAGGACAACATAATCAACTATAGAAAACGCATCCAGACGACATAACACCTACCAAATAGACACAAAAAATAAAGTAAATGGGAACAAATATTATGTCATAGAGAACAACATGTGAATACTAGTGGAAAAAAAGTGTAGCAGAACAACTGGTCAAGGTGAGGGGAACAAAAATTGAATGACATGGAAGGACTCACCGAGTGTAGATGAACTACCCATATTAGTCTAGGCTAAATGAGAAAATTCAATACCAAATAGAACAAAACCTGTTGTTAAGGGAACACCATATAACCATGGAAGAAAAAAACATAGGTGTTAAAAAATGATGCAACAATTTAAAACTTCAAGTCAATCAAAAACCTAAGTACAAGATGGTATATACTACTCACTCAATAGCAAAAGTGACCGCACTTTTCAAATAAGCTATCAATTGCTACTACTAGTTCAACACCATTGCTGGTGATACATGTAGAATTACATTTAAAAAGTGGCTACTTCTTTAGAGTGCATCAAATTGAATTGGCTAGCAATGATACTCTCCACAGGCTCTTTAATTAGGAACTAGATCCACTAGCAGCGACTAAACCCTTTCTATTTCCATCACACTAGAAAACACCAAGAAAAATCATAAGAACATGAACTAGAAAATCCCTAACAGTGGTTAGAACCGAAACCCTAATCTACAGGATAAATGTTAGAAAACTTACCTCGCTTATCGATGCCAGCGAGGAAAAGGAACTTCAATTCTAGGTTCATGACACGCGAAGAAAGAGAACCATAGTTCCGGCGATGGTGGTGGCAGAGGGGGAGGGGGTGCTCCACAATACCGGGGTTGGAGGTGGGACGAATGAACAACCGCGAGGAAGAAGGTTCCCTCAAACATGAATGACACCCGCATCGCCTCCACTTGAAGTACCTCACCTGGCAAAGAAAACGAAGCAAATCAAGCAAAAGAAGGGAACGAGTGGCTGGTTGCGGCATAGATGTGGATTAACTACACAGAGGGCGGCGGGCGGCAACTGTTTTCTTACTGGGTGTGGGTCTTCTTGCAGCCGGAGGGGTAGAGGATTACCACGGTGTTGATTCTGTTGCCTGCTAGAACCCTAGAGATATGAAGAAAAACCGAGGGGAGCGCCGAGAAGAACGAAGAAGAACTGCCGAAACTGCATGTGTGCTTGAGAAAGGAAGGGAACAAAGGAACGAACCATAACAGGGTGAACCCACGTTGAAAACTCTTCAGCGAAATGCTGTTAGGAAGCTCGGACGCTATGGAGTCGTTTCCACGACAATGGCCACATCATTGATCAGCACGGTGAATTGGCTTCGCATTACACTACCTATGCTCGACGCACCCTCGAGCCCTCAACCTTGCACTCACCATAGCCGCCGCCGACCGGCACCGTGCGTTCGTGCTTCCACTAGACGTCAGATCGTTTGCTTCTCGTGGTCCAACACTTTACCGACCTTCCCCGCCGCCTAACTCCCTCCCACACCCCGCATTGAGATCCGATTTCCCCCAATCCCTAGTTGTGATCTCACAGAGGTAGGACGTCTGTATTCCAGCAAGAAGTAGCAGCTTCAGTGAAACATCCCTACACAATAGCATTCCCACATAATTAAGATTTAAAATTTTAGAAATACGGAGTTTCACACCATGAGTGCAGACCATAGTTTTAAAAACCAGACCGGTTCGATGGTTTAACCATAAAAAACTTGAACTGATGGACACATTGGTTTTTTTAAGAGGCACCGGTCCAAATAATAAAAAAACAGAAAAAATGTTTACTAGAGGAATCGAACTCGTGAACCTTATGCTAGCCATAAATAGAAACACATAAAGCCTAATATCACTGATGACCCACAAGTATAGAGGGTGTATCGTAGTACTTTCGATAAATAGGAGTGTCGATCCCAATGAGGAGCAGAAGTGTTGAACAGTGGTATGGAGCAGAAATCCCTGTGAATACTTAGCAAACGGATTTTTAGTGGTTTTCTGATAAGACAACAAAACAAGGATCAAGTAACAGAGGTAACGAACAAACGGAGCAAGTGGCCCAATCCTTTCTTAGCAAAGAGCAAGCCGGTGGAAATACTTATAAGGACCAAACGTTCTCGAGGACACATGGGAATTCTGTCAAGTGCTTTAGCTTCAAATAGCTGAGTACTCTTCTCTGGTGTTTGTAAGTGATGTGTGGGTGAACCTATGCTAATGTACCGATCTTACTTGGACTAATACATACTTGTGATTAAACCCCCTGCAAACATCCGTAACTACAGGAAAGTAATTAAGATATATATCTAACCACAGCCTTAAGCTCTGAGATCCTACGCTCCCTTGTGCAAAGGTGTCCTAATGGGGGTTCAGGTTTCCGTCACTCCGGCAACCCCACAATTAGTAGCCAAATACACAATGCATTCCCCTAGGCCCATAAATGGTGAAGTATCATGTAGTCGACGTTCACATGACACCACTAGAATAATAGCACCACAACTTAAATACTAAACCATTGAATAATAACTCATCACAGATTCACTACTAACAACATGACTTCTCCCATGTCCTCAAGAACACAACGAACTACTCATGGGACATCATATGGATCAAGATCAAAGATGATATGGTAATGGATAACAATTTGAACATAAACAATAATCCAATGGTTTCACTCACAAGCATCAACTACAATAGTAATCAACACCGGGAAAGTTTCCCCTATAAACTAAAGCAATATCCAACACAATTGTTACAGCGGGATGGAGTTGTGATGATGGTGTGGATGATGATGATGATGATCCCGGTGAAGCCTATCTTGACGATGGTGTTGATGGCAACGGTCTCCCCTCTCCGGGAAGGAATTCCCCCGGCAGAAATCTGTCAGCCGGAGAGATCTTTCTCTCTTGGTGTTTTCCGCCCCCAGAGGCGGCGGAAATCTATCTGTGGTCGCTCCCCTAGGCTTAGGGTTTCGTAGGGAAGATATAGGCGAAGGGGCGGAGTCGGGAGCCGGGCAGGTGGGCCACACCTGCCCTTGGCGCGGCCTAGGGGGGCCCACGCCTAGGGGGATGTGGGCCTGGCCTTCGCTCCTCTTCTTCGCTGCCTTCTCCATGCCCCTTAGCTCCTCCCTTCCGCTTCCTTCGTCATCTAGGAAATAATATGTTTCCATATTTTTCTGGTATTTTGTGATCTTCATAAATTGCAAACGCCTTCTTTTCCATCAGAATCCAGACTCCGGCAGTTCATTTTCCAAGAATCATCCAACATGCATAAACAGATGAAAAGCCATAAGTAATACCTCATAATAAGACATGTATCAATGAATAGAGGTAAATTATGATATAGAAAGGTGATGCAAATTGGGTGTATGAACTCCCCCAAGCTTAGACTTTGCTTGTTCCCAAGCGAAAACTGAGCTCAGTAAACATGTCCACATGTTTATGGAGTGAAGTGTCGATAAAATAATACGAACAAGAAGCATCACACTTACCATTGCACAACTTATAGAAGAAAGCAACTCACCATTATATAACTTAGCTTGCAACCAAGTACAGCAGTCACAATAGAGATGCATAAAGATAAATCATAATTGGAATTGGCAAACTTGTTCTTGGTCAGAGAACACCTGGCAAACAGTTTCACAAAAAGCTTTTTGTAGAAGTTTTATAACAGGAACACTGTTTGCTCAAAAAGGTTTTTCACAAGTGAAGGCTTTCAAAGTAATACTCAATAGATAAGAGTTTTGTGCAAACAAGGAAGATAGAGAACATGATTGAATAAATCACCATATGAATGCTTAAACACAACAACTCAGATGCTTGCTGGAGATAGATAGGAAGTAGGTTTACTGACTCAACTTGGAAGTGGGAGAAAGGTCCCTTCTTAGAGGGAAGCGGGGATTACAAGTCATAAAGAGCTTCCAAAAGATTATGGTACTTACTAGCTTTGAGCCCTCATTGCCCCTATCATAGGCATCTTGAGATGATTAAGGTTAAAGTGCACAAAGATGGAGTATATGCTTGACGAAATATAAGTTGGCAATCTTATGTCCCTTGAATATGAAGGCCACTCCTCATGCTACTCAAATTTGGTCACAGGTAAGTTCTTCTCATTGTAAGTATTTGCATATCATTGAGAACCGCCAATGGGGTACCCCTTGCACATGGTACATGAGCTTTCCCATAACCAAAATGACAAGGCAAGTAGACAATGAGCATCTCAGCAATCTTTTTATTTACTATGTACATAGCTTTTTATTGAGGATGCTTCATAGATAGCTCACTATGGTGATGCTGCAAGTTTCCACCATGATTAGGCATGGCTTAGGCTAGCGGCCCTGACGTTTCTCTAACACAAAATACAGACTCCATGGACTTATAAGTTCCCTCTTTATTTCACACTGTTGACATCCATAGACAAAATAGCACGATATCAACTGTGTACAGAGTACAAGTGCCATGTTGAAAACGTTCCCCGTGACAGCACGGTTCTGCTAATTCCAACGTATAGATGCAAGCATATACAACTTCGATGGCACAATGGTTCAAGTCTATTAGGGGCAAGAAAATAAGGTGTGCCATCAAGTTCATGGGAGCTTTACTAACTAGTTTTCACATAACAAAATACTTTTTAATTTGAAAGGTAGATGAAGCTTGAGAATTTTCTTGGAATAGCAATAGCTACTAGGTAGATATGGTGGACACAAGTGGCAAAAGTTTTGGTTCAAAGGGATTTGGAAACATGAGAAGTATGCCTTCTCAAAACAGGTTTTTGGCTAGCAAGGCTGGGTAGCAAGCAAGAGAATTGAAAGAAACAAGAAAACATACAAATAATAAAGCCAAACATGCAATCTTCCTTGAAGACACAAAAGATCTTAAATAAAGAATACTAAGCTTATGAGCCAACAAGAAATAAAACAAATGATACAAAATACCTGTAAGCTTTTTCTCTTTTTCTTTGAAACTTCAAAAGGTATTGCTACTGACCAGAACTTGGTTTGCCAAAACCAATTTAGAGATACTTGATGCTCCCAAAGTGATGCCAAATACTGATCAATAAGATCCATCATATAATATAGATTGCAAACTAAAATAAGAAGTGCAAAAAGGAAAAGATGAGACTTCTCATTAATATTCCAATAAAGGCACTCACACCAAGGGATACATAGATAATCAACTAAAAGGAGAGATACTTCCACATGCAAACCAACCTATAAGATAACCTCTCTACCACATATATGAATCCACTAAAAAGGTAAAAGATAAAAGATAATGGTGGTGATACCGTGGCACTCCCCCAAGCTTGGAACAAGCCAAGGGGATGTCAAACCTGATGGTGAATTAATTCTTTGGTGGAGGTGGTGTTATCTTGTCGTCATAAAACTTCCAAGGCAATGGTTCCCCATCCATAAAGGATGTCCTTGTCTCTGCGATCCTGAAACTAGCAGCAGAGCTTATGCGATCAAATCTAGCCTCATACTCACAGTTTTTATTTTGTTTGTCGTAGAGCTGTGCTTGTAATTGGTTGGTGGTCTGACGGAGTGAGAAGATCTCTTCTCGGAGCTCAGCGACTTCTCCCTCGTGCTTGGTGATGAGTTCTAAACTTATCTTGTGAATAACATCCACTTCGCGGTCTGCCATCTTCTTGTACTTGAAAACTTCCTGCTCCAATCCTTCCATCCTGTCTTCCAGACTGCCTTCTCCTTTAGGGCCTTGAACTTCTTTCATTTGTAACTTCCCCTCTTTGAGAATCAACTCCTTGGGATGAATCCTCAACTCATACATGTACGGGTTGAGAACGTTCGCGGAGGAATCCTCCGTGGGTGATCCAGAGGAAGACATTGAGGCTCTAGATATGAGAATTTGCCTGACAGAAACAGATCAAAACAGAAACACGGCGAGAACTCGATACAAGAACCTCGGGGAACCCGGGGGGTTATATATTACGAAATTTCAAGGCATAAGGAAGGTACTGACACGGAAACAAGGCGGAGACGGAGATCGGGGGAGTCAAACCCCCTCCAGGCGCGGCCAGCTGGGGCCCGTGCCTAGGGTGGTTTTGGCCACCCCGGCCTCCGGTTCCTCCTCTGTTTCGTCTCGTAACTTGTCTTATGTAGTAAAAACATCAAAAATACAAAAAGATTGGGGTTTAACAAACCTTCTGTTTTCACCTCTTTTACCTATTCAAAGTCGAATTCTGCAGAATCTGGTGTTTGGCTTCTAATAAATTCGTCAGGAGTCATAAGTTGAATTGTGTCAAAGTCTTCATTATATGAATCTCCAGAAATATAATGTTTTAGTATTTGACCATTCACCACCTGTGTTGTGTCATCCTTCAAAGAAGATATTTTTATGGCACCTGAGCGGTATACTTTCTTGATAACAAAAGGTCCTTCCCATTTTGAGAGTAGTTTCTCTGCAAAAAATCTGAGACGAGACCTATACAAAAGAACTTTCTCACCAACATGGAACTCCCTTTTGAGAATTCTCCTATCATGCCATCTTTTTACTTTTTTCTTAAAGAGCCTAGAATTTTCATAAGCTTCACGTCTCCACTCATCTAGATTACTTAAGTTGAGTAGTCTTTTCTCACCAGCAAGTCTAAAATCTCTATTCAACTCTTTCACTGCCCAATAAGCTTTGTGTTCTAATTCTAAAGTCAAGTGACAAGCTTTCCCATAGACCATTTTGTAAGGAGATATCCCCATAGGATTTTTATAAGCAGTTCTATAAGCTCACAAAGCGTCATTCAAATTTTTAGCCCAATTTTTTCTAGATCTATTGATAGTCTTCTGCAAGATAGATTTAATTTCCCTATTGGAAAGTTCTACTTGCCCACTAGTTTGGGGGTGATAAGCTGAAGCAATTTTGTGGTTTACATCATACTTAGCGAGAGTTTTTCTAAAACCCCCATGAATAAAATGAGAGCCTCCATCAGTCATGAGATATCTAGGTACACCGAACCTAGGAAAAAATGACATCTTTAAGCATTTTCAAAGAGGTATTACCATCCGCACTGTTTGTAGGTATGGCTTCTACCCACTTTGTAACATAGTCAACAGCAACAAGAATATGAGTATACCCTTTTGAAGGAGGAAAAGGCCCCATAAAGTCAAATCCCCAACAATCAAAAGGTTCAATAACAAGAGAATAATTCATAGGCATTTCATTGCGTCTAGAGATGTTACCTACTCGTTGCCATTCATCACATTATAAGACAAACTTCCTTGCATATTTAAAAAAGTGTAGGCCAATAAAATCCAGATTGTAAAACCTTTTGTGCAGTCCTATCCCCAGCATGATGTCCTCCATAAGCACTGCCATGACATTTTCTCAATATCTCTTGTTGTTCAAATTCTGGAACACATCTTCGCATAATTCCATCTACTCCTTCTTTATATAAATGTGGGTCATCCCAAAAGTAATGCCTTCTTTGCTGAGTTGTAAAGGTTGGAGGCAAATACTTGGAAACAATAAAGTTAGCATAATCAGCATACCAAGGACTCTCATGCGGACTTACCCTTATTGCAGCTAACTGCTCATTTGGAAAACTATCATTAACAGGCAATGGGTCAAAGAAATATTTTCCAAACGAGATAAATTATCAACAACAAGATTATCAGCACCTTTCCTATCCACAATATGCAGATCAAACTCTTGCAAAAGTAACACCCACCTTATAAGAATGGGCTTAGCGTCCTTCTTTATCATAAGGTACTTAATAGCAGCATGATCAGTATGAATAGTAACCTTAAAATCAACAATATAAGGTCTAAACTTATCACAAGCAAAGATTACAGCTAAGAACTCTTTTTCAGTAGTAGCATAATTCTTTTGAGAAGCATCCAGATTCTTGCTAGCATAATGAATAACATTCAGCTTCTTGTCAACACGTTGTCCAAGGACAGCACCCACAGCAAAGTCACTAGCATCACACATGATTTCAAAAGGTAAACTCCAATCAGGTGGTTGAACAATAGGAGCAGTTTTCAAAGACTTCTTCAAAGTTTCAAAAGCTTCCTTACAATCATCATAAAAAACAAAAGGTACATCTTATTGAAGAAGATTAGTAAGGGGCTTTGAAACTTTGGAGAAATCTTTAATAAACCTCCTATAGAAACTAGCATGACCAAGCATACTACGAATACCTTTGATATCTCTAGGACAAGGAATCTTCTCAATTGCTTCAATTTTGGCTCTGTCAACTTCAATGACTCTTTCAGAGATCTTGTGTCCAAGAACAATCCCTTCATTAACCATGAAATGGCATTTATCCCAATTAAGAACAAGGTTGGTTTCTTCACATCTCTGCAAAACTTTATCAAGGTTGTGCAAACAGTTATCAAAAGAAGTTCCATAGATGGAAAAATCGTCCATGAAAACCTCCACAATTTCTTCACAAAAAGCATGAAAGATAGCATACATACATCTTTGAAAGGTAGCAGGAGCATTACATAAACCAAAAGGCATACGCCTATAAGCATAAGTACCATAAGGACAAGTGAAAGTAGTTTTCTCTTGGTCATGTGCTTTCACATCAATCTGAGAAAACCCAGAATAACCATCAAGAAAGCAAAAGTGAGTCTTTTTGGACAACCTCTTAAGCATTTGATCAATAAAGGGCAAAGGATACTGATCTTTCTTAGTAACTTTATTAATGTTTCTAAAATCAATGCACATTCTATACCCAACCACTACTCTTTGGGGTATAAGCTCATTATCCTCATTAGGCACAACAATTATCCCCCTTTCTTGGGAACACAATGAACAGGGCTAAACCATTTACTTTCAGCAATAGGATAAATAATACCAGCATCAAGGAGTTTTAATACCTCATTTCTTACCACATCCTTCATCTTAGGATTTAGACGACGTTGGTGCTCAATAACTAGTTTTGCATCAGGCTCTATATTAATAGCATGCTGACATATAGTAGGAGAAATCCCCTTTAAATCATCAAGAGTATAGCCCATAGCTCCTCAGTGTTTCTTAATATCTCCAATAACCTTTCTTCTTCCTTTCCTGGAAGTTTAGAACTAATAATAACAGGATATACTTTCTTATCATCAAGATAAGCATATTTAAGATCATCAGGTAAAGGTTTTATTCAGGGTCCCCTTTAGGTGGTAGTGTGGTACCCAAATCTTCCACAGGTAGATTATCCTTAAGCTATTCCGGGTGACGAAGGAAAACCTCGTCAATCTCATTCCTTTCCTTCATGAAGACATCACTTTCATGATCTTCCATAAACTGCTGCAATGCATTGTTAGGAGAAAGAGAAATAGTAGAAAGTTGTTCAACCCTAAAATTATCATTAGGAAGTTCATTTTCATAAGGAGTTTTAGCAAATTTAGAAAAATTAAACTCATAAGACTCTCCAGCAAACTTAGTCAACACTTTTTCCTTCCTACAATCTATGATAGCCCCACAAGTATTTAGAAAGGGTCTACCAAAGATAATAGGATAGGTTTTACTAGCTTCTTTACCAAGTACTAGAAAATCAGCAGGATATTTAATCTTACCACAAAGGACCTCCACATATCTTACAATTCCAATGGGGCAAACTTGCTCTCTATTAGCAAGGTGAATTGAAAGTACAAAGGAAGTCGCCTAGAGGGGGGTGAATAGGCTTTTAAAATTATTACGGTTAAGGCTCAAGTAAATGCGGAATAAAACTAACGTTTAATTTATTGAGCACAAAACCTAGCCACTAAGTTCACCTAGGTGCACCAACAACATATGCTAAGCAATACAAGCAACAAGGTGATAGCAAGGTATAAATACTTCAAGCATGATGGCTATCACAATGTAAAGTGCATAAGTAAAGGGTTTGATTGAGAGATAACCGATGGACGCGAAGACAAAGATTTGTTTCCTGAAGTTCACTTCCAAAGAAGCTACGTCTCCGTTGGCGAGGTGCGATGGAGCAATGCTCTCCGAACGCCACAAATGGCTCACCTCGAGGTGTGGTGGCTCGATGCTCACCCAACACCACACAAGGCCTCACCCCGGATGCGGAAGCACGCAACTCACCGACGCCACAAAAGGCTCACCCTATTCTCCCAAGTGCGCACCACAAAATGCGGGCACTTGCTCCACTATGGGACGCTTGAGGGCGGTCACCGAACCCGTACAAGATTGGCGCTAACTCCACAACTCAATTGGAGGCTCCCAACAACAAAGCCACAAAAGGCCAACAATGCCACAAAAGGCCAACAACGCCACAAAAGGCTACAAGACCACAAAAGGTCAACAAGACCACAAAAGGTCAACAAACCAACCACACAACCGTCTAGGGTTCCAAGGAACCCAAGAGAAACAAGCTCACAAGCTTGAACTCGTCGAATCTCCGAGGAGAACTCAAACCTATGCACCAAATGCAAGGGCAAGTCCTTCTCTCCCAAATTCCAACAAAGCTACAAAAGCTATTGGGGGAATAAGGGAGGAAGAACACAAGAGGAGAACACAAAACTCTCCAAGATCTAGATCCCAATGATTCCTTCACAAAGAAGGGATTTGGCTTGGGGGATTGTAGATCTAGATCTCCTCTCTCAAATCCCTCAAAAAGATGCAAGAATCATAGGAAGAGAAAGGGAGAGGGGAAGCTTCTTCAAGGTTAGTAATGGAGGAGAGAGAGAAAGCAAAGAACCAAGAAGAAAAGCTAGTGCCCACGAAGGGGAAGAGGAGCCCCTTTTAAAGGGCTCCCAGATCTGCCTGTTATGGGCATTCGTGACTCCTGGCCGGAACTTCCGGTGGGAGGCCGGAACTTCCGGTGGCACACAGCCAATGATCAAAACTGTGGAGCGAGAAACTGAAAAATTAAATCCTGGTCGGAACTTCCGCCGGTTCACCGGAACTTCCGGTGGGAGCGAAACTTCCGGTGGAAGTTCCGATAGAAGTTCCACCAAATAGACACAACGAAAACAGAAGGTTACTGAACGTGAGCGGAATAAGAGCCAGAAGTTCAACCGGAACTTTTGGCGGCAACTAGGCCTAAGCGGAACTTCCGGTCCTTGGCCAGAACTTCCGGTAGGAGCAGAAATTCCGGTGGAAATTCCGACTGAAGTTCCGTCAAATAGCACATCCAAAACAGAAGGTTACTGAACGTGAGCGGAAGAAGACCCGGAACTTCCACCAGAACTTTCGGCGGCAAAGATGCCCTAGCGGAACTTCTGGTGGGAAGCCGGAACTTCCGGTCACGGAATTTCCAGAAACCAGAAAACCAGAAACGCAATAACTTTTGCATCCGAACTCCAAACGGGATGAAACCAATTTTGTTGGAAAGATAACGATGAATGGAAACTATCATGAATATATATGTGAAGTATCCCCCAAGGTGTGGAGCCGGAAAACTCGCAAGATCAAAAACCACAATAAGATATGCAAGTGAAATCCTTAGATGATGAACTAGAGCTTGTTATGATGATGACCACAAGCTCTAGATCCTCTCATGGACAAGAACCAAATAACAACCAAGAAAGATGATGCTATGAATGCAAAGGTTTGAGCTCTCTCCGAACGATGCAAACAAGACACCCTCTTGAGAGCCCCTCTTGATAGTACGGCTATCTATCCTAAACCCGGTATCCCAACTAACAATACGAGACCGGCAAAAGAAGAGCCCTCTCAAGAACATACC
This sequence comes from Avena insularis, assembly GCA_023614405.1. NCBI lineage: Eukaryota > Viridiplantae > Streptophyta > Magnoliopsida > Poales > Poaceae > Avena > Avena insularis. The sequence goes on from CM042685.1 coordinate 451,099,269, forward strand.
TTTTCCTTGAGCATCCCACTTGAACTTTATGTAGACCGTCTTGTTCTTCTATAGTGGGAACACCTTTCTTGGATGCTCTTGCTTGATGAAGACTTGCAAATTGTCCCCCATACTCCATGGGGAAACCTCTTCTTTGAACTTTCCTTCATCACCCCATGATCATGAGGATGGCAAGTTTCAAGCATGAGATCTTCTAGAGATGGCGCATATTGAGCTTGCCCTTCTTCATCCCTTCTTGAGGTTGATCCATCTTGATGCAACTCATTGCACATGCCTTGATCAACCTTCAAGCTCCTTCTTTCTTCATGATTCCAATGGGCACAAAGCCCTTGGACATTTCTTCATCTTCCAACCTTGAGACCAACACATGGCCCAAGCGATGCCAATGGACAAACCTACAAGTGAAACTCAATTAACACATCAGTCCATAAAGATTGTCATTAATTACCAAAACCACACATGGGGGCATACATGCCCTTTCATGAATAACCACATCAATGTCCTCAAGCTCACAAGTACCAATCTTATGCATAATTTCCCTATAAAGCTCATAAAGAATAGCACTAGAACTAGCACCAATATCACATAAACCATAATATCTATGACTACCAATTTTAATAGAAAGCACAGGGACACTAGCTTTTCTAACTTTCTTAGGATGAGAAACAATATTAGTAGCATCTTCACAGAAGACAATATTCTCATCCACTATATTTCTAGTGACAAGATCTTTCACAATAGCTACCACAGGCTCAATATCAATAAGCTCATCGGACCCTACAGTTTTCTTTGCGCTTTTGCTAACCACATTATCCATAATAGAATGCTCCCTTACCTTGGAAGGAAAAGGGATTTTCTCAGCATAAGGTTCAGGCAAAATAGGATCAATAGTACAAACCTCTACGCTGGCAGGAACATGGGTAACAATGTCTTTATAAGGAGCATGGTAATTGTCCCACTCTTTCTTGGGAATTTCAATATAAGAGGCAAAGGCCTTAAAACATTTTGCAAGAACTTGGGGATCAAGACCAAACTCATTGCTAATATCACGAAAGTCATCAGTTCCCATAAAAGATTTAATGCATTCATAATCATAGTTTATACCTGACTTTCTTCCTTTGTCATTCTCCCAAGCCTTAGTGTTATTTTGAATACGGTCTAGTAGATCCCATTTAGCTTCTTCCTTCCTACATGTGAATGATCCAGCACAAGAAGCATCTAGTAAATCTTTATCATGAAGAGAAAGCCTAGCATACAAATTATTGAGAATAATATTATTAGGGAGTTCATGAATAGGACATTTAAGCATTAGTAACTTCAATCTCCCCCAAGCTTGAGTTGTAATATCTCCATCAAGGGGCCAAAAGTTATATATAAGATTTCTATCCTTATAAATCTCACTGGGAGGATAAAATTTAGAGTAAAAGAGAGATGCCATCTCCTCCCATTCCATGGATTGTCCATTCTTCAGCAGCTTATACCATTCTTCAGCTCTTCCTTTCAAGTATATGGAGAGTAACTTCTTCTTTACCTGTTCAGTTGTGATACCTGCACAGTAAAACAACCTGCATAATTCATGGATAAAAAGCTCGATTAACAATACTTGTAAGTATCTTAAAAGGATCTATCTCAACAGGTGGTGGTTCATCTACTACCCTAGCAGTGGTAGTAGTTTTCCCAAACAGAAAACCAAGTGGGTTATCCATATTGGAAACAAAGTAACAAGCAGTAACAAGAGCAATACTCACAGTAAAAGTTTCCCATACCAGTTCCACTCTTCAATAGCGCTTCACTCCCTGGCAACGAGCCAGAAAATAGTCTTGATGACCCACAAGTATAGGGGGTGTATCGTAGTACTTTCGATAAATAGGAGTGTCGATCCCAACGAGGAGCAGAAGGTGCGGAACAGTGGTATGAAGGAGGAAATCCCTGTGAATACTTAGCAAACGGAATTTTAGTGGTTTTCTGATAAGACAACAAAACAAGGAGCAAGTAACAAAGCTAACGAACAAACGGAGCAAGTGGCCCAATCCTTTCATAGCAAAGGACAAGCCGGTGGAAATACTTATAAGGACCAAATGTTCTCCAGCACACATGGGAATTCTGTCAAGTGCTTTCGCTTCAAATAGCTGAGTACTCTTCTCTGGTGTTTGTAAGTGTTGTGTGGGTGGACCTGTGCTAATGTACCGACCTTACTTGGACTAATACATACTTGTGATTAAACCCCGTGCAAACATCTGTAACTACAGGAAAGTAATTAAGATATAAATCTAACCATAGCCTTAAACTCCGAGGTCCTACGCTTCCTTGTGCAAAGGTGTCCTAACGGGGGTTCAGGTTTCTGTCACTCCGACAATCCCACAATTAGTAGCCAAATACACAATGCATTCCCCTAGGCCCATAAATGGTGAAGTATCATGTAGTCGATGTTCACATGACACCACTAGAAGAATAGCACCACAACTTAAATACTAAACCACTGAATAATAACTCATCACATATTCACTACTAACAACATGACTTCTCCCATGTCCTCAAGAACACAACGAACTACTCACGGGACATCATATGGATCAAGATAAAAGATGATATGGTAATGGATAACAATCTGAACATAAATAATAATCCAATGGTTCCACTCACAAGCATCAACTACAATAGTAATCAACACCGGGAAAGTTTCCCCTAAGAACTAAAGCAATATCCAACACAATTGTTATAACGGGATGGAGTGGTGATGATTGTGTGGATGATTATGATGATCCCGATGAAGCCTAGCTTGACGATGGTGTTGATGGCGACGGTCTCCCCTCTCTGGGAAGGAATTCCCCCGGCAGAAATCTATCAGCCGGAGAGATCTTTCTCTCTCGGTGTTTTCCGCCCTAGAGGCGACGGAAATCTATTTGTGGTCGCTCCCCTAGGATTAGGGTTCCGTAGGGAAGATATAGGCGAAGGGGCGGAGTCGGGAGCCGGGCAGGTGGGCCACACCTGCCCTAGGCGCGACCCAGGGGGGCCGCGCCTAGGGGGTGTGGGCCCCATGCGGCCCCTCTTCGCTCCTCCTTCTGGCTTCCTTCGTCATCTGGGAAAATAATATGTTTCCATATTTTTCTGGTATTTTTCTGATCTTCACGAAATTGCATCGAAACGCCTTCTTTTTCATCAGAATCCAGACTCCGGCAGTTCATCCTCCAAGAATCATCCAACATGCATAAACTGATGAAAAGTCATAAGTAATACCTCATAATAAGACATATATATCAATGAATAGAGGTAAATTATGATATAGATAGGTGATGCAAATTGGGCATATCAACCACTTGGGCACGCCAGGACTTTGTGATTACATATTGAAATATACATTATATATACCTTTTATGGTTATTTTGTTCCAAAATTTGCTTAAATTTTGATGAAAAAGAACGATTTTTTGTTGATATCAAACCGAATGAACTAGTGGTCCGACCGGCAAACCAGTCGCCTCATCGGTTTACTGACCGGTCCGGTTTTTAAAACTATGGTGCAGACAAAGTGCTTCATATTGTCTTCTTATATTTCTCCTAATTGCGTGATTAAGAGCATGATGCTTAACAAGCTAATTTTTTATTTGAAGGTCTGGAAAAGACGAAGCAATTATTGAATTCTTCTTGCAAGTAAAGGATGATGATATTATTTTTTCTAAAACACATTAAATATTCCAAATAAAAATGTGTGTTAGTTCATTTTTATTCAGAACAATAACATGTTCTCTAATCATATTTTAGGCAATTAGATTATATATATAAGAATAATGCATAAACATAAAATATAATAAACATAAGAAAATGCACTAAAAACATAAAATAAAAAATGAGGTAGCCTTGTGCCTTATTTACCTGGGCCGCAACCCAGCCTCAAAAACAGCCCACTCGAGCCCAACTTTCTCCCCGCGATCATCTAGACCGTTGACTGAAATCAACAGCCGGGATCCACCCAGCTAGATCAAGTGACACCCCGGTCAAACCCCTAACCCTAGAAACGCTTGGCCTCCACCCCGATTCATCCCCGTGAGTGAGAGAGGAGACAATATCTGTGCACCACCATGCTTTGTCGCGCTCCCCTTTCTCCTACTCTCTCCTCCATATGGCTTCTATGAGTGAAAGAGAGGTGACGATGCATGCCCATGCTCCCCCTTCATCCCAATATGCACGCGCATCAGTGAGCGAGAGAGCATCGACGACGGTGATGCGCGCCTTCCCCTGCAATCCTTATTGTAGCGGTGATCGCGCTCGTCGGTGGAGCATGCATTGGACTAGGTTCGACGCGCTCCTCCGTCGAGCGTAGCTGCCTACGCCGTTTTTCGTTTAGGGTGGCGAGGAGGTGGTGCTCTGCCGGCGGCCATTAGGCGAAGATTGTGACTAGCGGCGTGATGAACACTGATGTGTGTGTCCGTACCGCGTCTCATGACACGTCCATCCGCACACCCCTCCGTCAGGAGGGAACAACAGTGCGGGATCCTTGCCCTCGCTGGAGCTAGGGTGCTATGGTGGCCCCCAAAGGGATAGGCAACGACACAACAACCTCAGGTACATCCCTGTTCTCGTGCTCATGCAGAAAAGTATGCCAAACGTAGGATTCATTCGAAACAGGGGAAATATAGGGTTAGGGTTTCTTTGTAAAGCGGTGATTTTCCTTTTAATTGCAATAACATGCTCCCCTCTTTCTACTTACTTAAACATGGCTAACAACATATCAAACAATAATTATATTAGACATGATTGCATCATTGGAAACTTAATAAGTTAATTAGATTTTTTCTTGATCATTATTAGTGCATGTTTAAAGAGTAATTAGAACTAATCTGAGGCTACCACTTCAAAAATATTGCATAAAGCATGATCATATAACAAGAACGAGGTCAACAGATCCCAATTGTGGTTCTACTGCTACTCAAGTAAGCATCTGATACCATTGTTGATATAAAAACCACAAGTGTAGCACTAGATCATGCATGGTAGCCATCTAGAACACACATCACAGATAGACAGAGATAAATAGATCATTGCTGGGTGCATGGGTTGATGATGAAGCCATTGTATGCATGATGCATGCCCGATGAGTTATTGAAGGAGTGGGTTGCTTTATTTGCCAGATCCCCCTCTGGCCTCCACCTACACTGTCTTGGGACAGCACGACATGGCTCCAGTCTTCTAGTTGCTTCTGCGCAGGCTACTATCAGTGTACAATTTAGAGAGGGATGAGAGAATAGATCTCTATTTGACAGGCATCCCCATGCAACGGGGGACTAGAACCATTAGTTGGTTAGTGTGCCCCCATCAATGTGTTTTTGTTACACACGTTGGAGTCCTGAACGTTGGTTCGCGGGCCTCTCTTTATCTTTTTTGAATCTTTGTTTTAACTGTCTTTGTTAACCTAACAGAAACACTGTCTCTATTTTGTTTCAATTAACCGGACATGTCAACCAACAAGATCTTGTTGGAGTTTAACCTAATATTGCCTAGCTTATTTAGTACATTGTAATAATTCCTAAAATTTCATAGCCTCATTTAGTCCATTCATGCAACAAAAGTTGGGACAAAAGTAAAAGCTTAGTCCCATATTGCTAGTTGAGAGGCTGCCGTGATGGAAACTCGATTGATATCCTAACATAAGTGCACAGTTGGAGGCTGATGAATTGCTGGCTCGGCAACTTCAGGAGCAGCTTTACAGTGAAGCAAGCACCTCGTGTTGCTCCTAAATCATCTCTTTCCTCTGTGTCTTGGCGACCAGAACCGCTGTGTACAAATCAATTAAGATGATTACCATGCAGGATATTACGCACCGTACTTAGATGCTAACCGCTAACATAGATCTATGAGAACACAAGAACATACTCCCCAAATATCAAAATAGATATAAAAAATTTACCAAAATTTAAATATATCTATATACTATTACTAAATATATCTATACACTATTACTAAATAGTATATAGATTCATCTAATTTTAATAAATCTATAACATCTATTCTATGACGGAGGGAATACAAGATTTAGATGGTAATTGTGAGAACGAATTCTGATCCACAAAGACCATTAAGAAGGTTTACCAGACAAGAATGCAAGCTTCCTCCGGTCCATATTAATGGTCTCAAATTTATCTAGATTCATATGTATCTATTTAAGTATTTAAACTAAATATATTCGTATATTTAGATAAAGTTGAGGCCATTAAAACAAAAGGATATTTTGAGAAATAAGAGTAGTAGCACTTTCCATCATCATCCCTGTAAACATTTGCTTAGAGCAAAGAAAACAAATACTCCATGTGTCCCAAAATAAGTTACTTGATTTTGTCTAGATATACATGTATGTAAATAAAATATTCTAGATACATTCAAATCTACACAAAACCACCTCAATTATTTTAGGACGGAGGGAGTATGAGTAAATGTTATCACTTGATCTCCTCTTCATTAATTAACGTCACGTGTATTGTTCTTTGCCTTCTTCACTTCATCCTCGTCTGTACTGTACTCCCCACCATCTCCGGGCGGTCATTGCTCCCGTCCACCACCATTGCCGGTGCCACCTTGAACTGGGCGTAGATGTCCCCCTTGTAGAAGCTCCTGGTCCTCCACACCAACACCAGCGACACCAGCACGCCGGCGAGCGTCACCCCCGTGATGATGAGGAACGCGTGCTTGAAGCACTGAACCCCCTTGCAAATCTTGTTCCCAACGGCGGCCACGCCGCCACCGTGCTGCCTGGCGGCCTCGGCGTCGTACATGCGGCCGGCGATGAGCACGTTGAGCACGTATGCACCGATGGGGCTCGCCGCGGTGCCGAAGTTGAAGAGCGTGGAGTAGTATTTGAGCCCAAACAGTTCGGAAATGATGGAGAAGAGCAGGGGCCACTGCGCGCCGAAGCAGAAGCCGATGATCATTGACGCGGCGTAGAGCGACTGCGGCACGCCGAAGGCGATGAAGAGGTGGCCGACACAGGAGAGGAGGAGCACCGCCGTCAGCGCCAGCGGCCGCGGGAACCTGTACCGTGCGAGGAAGAACTCCGATATGTAACCGGCGCCCACGCGGCCGGCATAGTTCCAGATGCTGATGAGGGAGACGAAGGTGTTGATGCTCTTGGCCGGGTAACCCAGCGACTGCCCGATCTGCGCCATGTTGTCGATGGCCGTAACCGTGCCGCCAATGCCGAACACCGACACCACGAACAGCACTAGCATCTCCACGCTTACCAGCGCCTGCATGATGGAGAAGTCCTCCCCGAGCGCCGGAGGGTTGAACATGCTGTTGAAGCAGCCAGCAAAGCCGCACGACGACTTCGTCTCGTCTCCGTCGACGTCCTCCGCGTCGCGTACTGTCGGTTCTTCGACGGCGATGCTGGCCGGCGGATGCTGAAGAGACTCCTCGAGCTGGGACTGGGAGACGGCCTGGTACTCCTCCTTGATGACCACGCCGAGGGGGAGGAAGAGGATGAGGAGGAGCACGGTGGCGCCGACGGCGTACGCGGCGTGGGAGAACGTGGGCACCTGCTTCTGCACCACGATCATGACGAGGAGGTAGGTGGCGAGCGCGATGGAGATGTAGAGGAAGCAGAAGAACGGCTTGGTGTTAGGCTCCTCGCCTTCAGCGCGGCGACGGTATGGCAGGACACGGATGGTGTGCAGGAAGAAGATGTACACGGCAGCCGGCAGCCACGCGATGAGGAGGACGAGCGACTTGGCGTCGTCGCCGTAGATGGCGAGGTAGAGCTGCGTGTAGATGGCGCTGCTGAGGCCGACGAAGCCCTTGAGCAGGCCGATGACGATGCCTCGGCTCTCCGGGAAGTTTTTGACGCAGGAGACGAGCACGCCGGTGTTGGAGAAGGTGAGCGCATTGGCGCCCATGCACATGTAGATGGACATGAGCCACACGGGCGGCGCTGCCGTGCGCTCCGTCAGCGCGAGGTACATCATGAGGTAACCCACCAGATTCAAGCCGGCGCCGATGAGCAACACGGCCCACGTCGGCGCCACCTGCTGCACCAGACCGGAGACCACGCCGACGTTGGTGCCGAGGTCCTTGAAGAAGCTCAGGGTGTTGAGCGTCTGCTGGTTGTACCCCAGCGTCGAGCGGAGCTCCTTGGAGTAGAGCGCGAAGATGTACGTCGATCCAGATGCCGCCATCACCAACATCGACGCGAACACCACGTACCACCGGCTCCGCATAACCCGGGATGCGAACGCCGGCGTGCACATCACAGCCGCAGCCCCCTCGCCGTCGGCCATTTCCTTCTTCTTGCCCTCTCTATCTCTCACTCGATCTGTGTTGGAAGATTGCTACTTATATAGTGATCGTGGCGGCGTGTGTGTAATAGTTGTCAGCACTGATCATGAAGTGTGGAGCATGGACGGACTTGAGAGACAGCTGTGACAGATAGAGCAACTAAAACATGCAATATACTCCCTCCGAATGTTTAGATACATTTACTTTATAAATCTAAAATATTTTACTGTATATTTTTTTAAAAAGTATACATAATAATAATAATTTATTAATGTGTCAAAAAATATTAATTATATAATTAATTAATATATTAAAGGTGTGTGATACGCGGCCTTCCGCGCGCCCACGGCGCCACGTCACATCACCAAACAGTAAACAGTGCGTGCATCACAGCTGCAGCCCCCTTGCCGTTGGCCATTTCCTTCTTGCCCTCTCTGTCTCACTCGATCTGTGTTGAAAGATTGCTACTTATAGCAACTTATAGAGATAGCTGTGACAGATATAGGGCAACTAAAACACGCAATATGTTTAAATGCTCGTAGACTTTTTGGTCACGTTAGTGATAGTGAGATATGATTGGATGCTAGTGCCATTTCAGACCTTATTTTGGTGTGGAGAAATCTTGCTCCATCCAGCACATTTAAGTTCTTTTGACTAGTAGCACACTATGATGTGCAAATCTATCTATTATAGTATATATTAAAAGCAATATGGGGATGTTTAATAGAGCCACGAGAATAATTCACATCATCTGAATTATTTATTTTAATAGTTAGATCTAAAATAACTGGCTGGTATTTAATGACACGACATGGACATACTCTCTCTGTTTCAAATTACTCCGCACGCACGCTTATCTAGGTGGGCTAGTATTCTCTTATTTTTCGTTTAAAAAATTTCCGAGATTTTTGAAATAGCTAGTACACATTTCATACTATCTGGTTCAAAAAATTTAGGATTTTTTTGGATAAAAATGAGGAAGTACTAGCCCACCTAGATAAGAGTGTGTGCGGAGTAATTTGAAACAGAGGAAGTATTAGTTTAGGTCTGACTAACGCGCAGATAGCTGAGAATTACACTAAATCTCAGCTAGGTGATGTCATCCACGTGCGCAACAGCAGACTATAGGTGCGCACCAGGGCTGGACGACACCTATGCTACAGAATGTAAAAATTATTTTTTTACTTTACCGCTTCCAGTTTGGTACTATCCATGCAAATCTCACTCGTGACGTTTCATGTTTCTTTGTTGCAGGTTCTACTAATAAATATGTTTGATTATAAATTTGATCAACAAAATATAAATTATATGTCAGAAAAACTATATCATTGGACATGTCTTTTAAATATGAATCTAATGATAATTTCTGCAACATATAATTCATGTTTTCTTAACCAATTTTAAGGTTTTTTTTGTCTTGAACTCCGTGCTAGCCTAATAAACCGGTATAAAGGAAGTATGAGGTTTTTTAAAAAAAGTCAAGCTACGAAAAGTTTGACCAAACTTATAGAAACAACTATCAAGAACTATGATATTATATAGGTACTATGTAGAAATATATTTCATGATATATCAAAGAGTATGTATTTTGTATTGTAAATATTAATATTTTTTTAAAAAAACTTGATTAAACTTTACGTAGTTTGACTTTTGGAAAAAAATATAAGACTTAAACTTTGAAAAAGAGGTAGTAATTGGTAGCCATTTGCCATTACAAAATCGATTGCTATCAACATACCAAAAAATACTATTTATAAAGGAAAATCTTAGTTACAACCTCACATGCAACTAAAAAGTATCAGTCATAACTACACTTGCAACTAAAAGCTGACATGCGCAACTCCACTTGCAACTAGAGAAAAACTTAGTTGCAACCTTGGTTGTAATTAAAAAAATATATTAGTTGCAACCTCACATGTAAATAAAAAAAATCCCTTAGTTGCAAATCCATCTGTAAGTGGAAACATGAACAAGTTGCATTTTTAGTTGCAACTAGGAAAAACATAAACCAGTTGTAAAAGTCTGCTAGCAACTCGTACAAAATATGAGTCAGTTGCGAGTCTAAATTGCAACTCATCGGAAACATGAGTCAGTTACGAGTTCAATTGCAACTCGTAGAAAACATGAGTCATCGGTTGCGGTTTCGATTACAACTCATAAAAGAAACATGACCTAGTTGTGAGTCCGATTATAACTCATAGGATACATCAGTCAGTTGCGAGTCCGATTGCAACTCATAGAAAAAATAAATCAATTCCAAGTTCTATTACAACTCATAGTAAACATGAATCAATTGCGAGTCCGATTGCAACTAATATTAAAACAAGAGTCAGTTGCAAACCTGATTGCAACTAATATTAAAATATGAGTCAATAGCGAGTGAGTATGATTGTAGCTCATAAAAACATGAACCATTTACAAGTATGATTGCAACTCATAGGAATAACATGAACCAATTACAAATCCAATTTCAACTCATGGGGAAAACATAAAGTAGTTGCGAGTCTGGTTGCAACTCATAGGAAGTGTAACATCCCAGGATTAGCACATAGAAATAAAGAGGGCACACGTGTGTGCATTGAATTCATGCATAAGAAAATTCGGGGAATTTTCACGCAAAACTAAAAGAGCTATAGCGGGATCGAGATCTCTCTTGTTCTCATGGAAATGTCGGGATAAGTTCAATAGATTTTGACATGACCTCTACCGCATTTCTATGTTTAAGGGAAAGACAATTCAAATTTGAACATTCAATTCATAATTTTGAATTCCAAAAGAATTTGAATTTAAAACTAATGGAATTTTGAATTCCAAAAGAATTTGAATTTAAAACTAATGGAAATTTAATATTAAACAATAAAGGAATTCCAAGAATGGAAAATAATAATAGATAACAATGGTATTTTTGGTTACATAAATAGTAGTGTAATAATGTATAAGTCCTAATAAATGAGACAACAATACTTCTTTATTATTAGAATTGCAATGATAAATAAGAATTTAATTCTTATTTATGAATGAGATACAATATCTTTTTATAGTAAAATCAATAAATAATTAAAATAATAATAATAACTTGATTACAATAATATAAATTCTACAAGTATAAGAATAAATATGTGCTTTATTACAATAATCAACAAATGGAAAATACCAAGTTTTATTACTCAATAAAGCATTCACTGCCTTTACAATCAAAGAATGAAGAAAAGTCACATAAGAATAAAAAAATAAAGTCCTGCACTAAACCTAGCTATTCATTTTCTTATTGTCCTCTCAATCATTCCTTGATCTTGTTCCTGTAAAAGGAAGATGCAAAAAAAATAAAGGGAAGGATTAGTGTTAGTATTATTTCTCTCAGCTATAAACAGTGAGATGCACTGTTAAGATTTCATCATTGAGAAATTTAAAAAAAAAGGGGCAAGTTTCACCAGTAGTATCTATTCTTTTAATGGAATGTGCCTCACTTCAATCTCATTGTCTAGGGGCAAATTCACCATGTCAAGGTAATATATCCATAGTTTAAACTCAGGAAAGATTCACTTCACTTGATCCGATCCATTAGGGTGAGTCAAGCACACAAGCATGTGTGCACATCTGTAGGGCGTTGTTCTGTCAACACCAGAAGAATCACAGGGAGTACAAAAGGGAGAGCACAGCCGTAGTAGAGTTGCCAATTCTCCATTTCCACTAAAGAACACAAGTAAAGCTACACCCACATGACCACACTATCTCCATATCAGTTCATCACAAGTTTATTCCACCACACAACCAAGAACCCATGAGTTTATCACTGATTTGTCCATACAAAACACCAGCATATACCATATGGATATATCATCTAAGATTAGTAAGAAGTAGGAGAAAGGTTACCTAGAGAGAAGCATCGGGAGCTAGACAAAAGCATAAGTAGAAGATCAATAGGATCAGGTGTATCTAGTCAATCATCACGAAGAGCAGGTAACAAAAAATCAAGATGGAGCTGGTTGCATATCAGGATGTTCAGGATCTAGAAGGATCAAGTAACCAACTACACGTACAAGCATAGCAACAGAAACGACACTGCTATAGCAGGTAAATTCCTCTAGAAGATAAGCTAGATCAAGCTATATGTGTCCTTAGTTCTATCCCATATTCCATCAGTTTAGTTGCATAGGTCACAATAATTCATTTCAAGACAGAGTTGCACCTGGGAATCAGCTCAAGCAACTATAAGCACTTGATTGGGAAAGTTTGACATCATTTGATTATACTAGTATAACCTGAGCTTATATAATTCCTGCACACAAATACCACAACACCATATCTTGATGTATCTGAGAAGTATTTGTGCACACTTTTATAAGGTACCACAAATCCACTTAGAATTAGCAGATGGCACATAGGTATCTATGCAAGTAAAGAAATAGGCACCCTAGAATCATAAGCTATAATCATCGTTTGATATAACTGAGAGCAAATGAACACCTAAGAGAAGTAAGGGGAGAGTTTCCTCTCAGTCTTGCATAGTAATGCTATGCAAGATCATCACAGAGAGTTAAACAAGCCATCAAGTAGTAGCATTTGTTCTTTTTAACCAAATAATATGTGCCTCACACCTTGTATCATTGGTAGCCAAATCTCAATCCTTTGAGAATGGAATCTCTATAGCAAATCATGCCACTTTAGGGAGTAATATTGTGCACACTCTACAAATAAAAGGAGGCATCACAGAAGTAACCCTAAGAGTAGATGAATGTAATATATCATTGAACAAATATAAAGGCCATAGAGGATTTACAACACCATAGAACATGTTCCCTAAATAAAATCATCTTCTTAGCCAATTGTCTAGGAATCATTTAAACCATTGCCATCATATGGAGAGAGTACTCATATTAGCCATCCATTTCCACTTAAAAATGATACCCAAATAATCTTTATCGTTTTCCAAGCAGTAACTCTAGGAATCAAAGTTACACATTATTACATTGTTAGTTTTGACAGAGAAGAAATCATTTTCCTAGAAAGTGTTTCTAGGAATCATTTCAGTGTGTTTTCCATGGTCATGTAAAAGAAGAAACCACTAGTTACTTGTATCCAACATCAATTTCAAACAAATATGATTCCCAAATCATTTTTCTAATCAACACAATTAGGAATCAGTGCCAAGAATTTTTAACCATCAACATGAACTAGTAAATGTTCAGTTCAACAAGTTTTCCAACCAGATAAAATCCAAACCAATGGTTTGAATTTTCATGTCTACTGTAATTGTTCAGGAGGGGTTCCTAGATCAGTTTTCTTAGGAAGCCAATTAGGAAACATCCTAGCATTCTGAGGGTTCTTACCGGCAAAACCAAGATTTAGTTAAGCCATTCACTAAATATTCTCTACCAAGAACAAGCACAAATTAATTCATCCAAACTAAACCGTAGCACAACACACACATAGATCATAGTCAGAGAAGGAAAGAAACTTGCTCACTATGGCTATTGTGCACCAAAAGCGTGGTTGAAACAGAGGAGGGGAGTAGTGATGGGAGCCGGGGTTGCATCCACAGCTACCATCCCGCTGGCGTCGAGGGTGAGAGATACATCCCGACAACATCATAGAAGCAGCAGTAGTAGCACCAGGTCGGCAAAACCACCATCTCAACAGCAGCAACACCACGAGGCAACATATTGGAGAACACCAAGGTTGAAGAGGCGAATCTTGTCCCGCCAACATCGAGAAAGCAAGCATCAGGTGGCGCATCAGGAAGGGGAAATCATGACGAGATGGAGGACATGCGGTAATCGGAGAAGAACTCGTGATCATCCACGAGCAGAGCCGGAGGCCCAGGCACCTGAGCTGGAGTTCAACACCGGTGAACCCAACCCACGCAGTTAGGGTTAGCCGGGGGCGGGGGCTCGTACACAACAGGGGAGCATTGAGGCAGAGGGGTACCGATGGAGGATACCCTAGTGGGGCAGTGTCAGTAGGGGTCGGCAGTGGGCGTCGGTGATGGTGGCTATGGCGGTAGGCGGGGGCACATGTGGTGCATCAGCCGCACAAGAGGAACGATAAGAATAGAGGAGGGGTACGTGTCTAGATGCGTGAGAGAAGGGAGAGAAAGAGAAAGAGAGTGGAATGGGCCAGCTGAGTTGGGCCGAATCATCCTACGGGCCTAGAGGGTTGGGCCAAGAAAAGGAAGAAATTGAAAAATAAATAAAAGAAGTGAAAGAAAATTTCCAAAATACCGTAATAATATTTAAGCCCTAGAGAAATGTAGAAAAAACATAAAAATATTTATAATATATCAAAATGATCACAAGAATAAGCTCTGCCTGGAAAAATATAACATTACTTGTTTAAGTTTAATAAAGTATAACTAAATACTAAAGCTACCAAAACCCTAAATGAAATTTAGTAAAATAAGGAAAAGTCTGAAAAATAAATAAAAAATCATTTTTGTATAAAAAATAAATCCAATATTTTATAAAATTACTAATTCTAAATTTCAATTAAATTTAGAATTTATAAATAACTAAGTGTCATAATTGATTTTATATTCCTTTTCTTTTATTAAAACAAAATAAATATATTTTCTCTTATCATTAATAAATCAAAATAATAGCAAATATGAGTCAATTACCAGCTGCAAGTTAAATTGCAACTAATAGCAAATATGAGTCAATTGCGAGTCTTTGCAACTTATCTAAAAACATGAATCAGTTGCAAGTCCAACTACAACTTATGTGAAAGCACGAAATATCATAATTGCGAGCACACACAAATTTTTTTTGTTGTTGGGCTATTGTTGACTTTGTTATTGAACTCTTTTAACTTTGTCGTTAGCAACAATAAGAGCATATACAAAATAAATCCATGGCAACGACTATCCTAGAAAAATATTAGATTACATGTGGTTTTGGGAGACTACTCTTACTTCAAACAAACAAGTTTGCACATAATTTATATTATGTAAATAAAAAACAATAATCAACAAAAACTTAGCAATTACGATTCAAGCTTATTTGTGTATATGCTATTCTCAGTTGCAACTCCTGAGAAAACCAGATACAAGTCTAGTTCCAATTCATAGTAAGAAGGAACCACGAAACAATCACTCCCGATAAAAAGTCAATTGCAATCATGGACGTAGCTAGCCTTATTCAAGGGTATACAATGAATACCTAATATTTTTTGTGGAAATAAATCAGTGCATGAACTCATATACAAAGGTATATAAGTATTGGTAGTTTTCTCACGTGTAGAACATAGGAAAAATTGAGACGAGCAGACCCCTTTTATCCCACGTTTTGTGCTCTAAATCTGGGCCTATCTGCACTTTGGGTTGCTATCCTAGTTGGACACGCCGATTATTTTCTCAAAAAGGCCGGCCCAAGTGCATAGAACAAGTTCTATCTCTTCGTCAATTTTGTAAATTTTTATTTTGCTAAAATAAACTATGTAATTTTGGATTCTCCCAGTTGGGAATAGATGATCAATAGATTGTATCTGTAGATTAATTCTAGCATAGTATTCAATGGGAATTTAAACAAAACCCTTTTTATGTATATTGTTGATTTATAGGTGTAAAAAGGAATATATAAATTCTATTTTTACCCTTCTTGCATTGTAACTAAATAATTTGATCATTGTTACGAGTACTACATTCAATGGAAATTTCTAGTTTCATTGATTATTGTGTACTTTTTGTATATTATTGTAACTTTGCATACCCAATACGGAAATCCTGGCTCCGCCACTTGTTGCAACTCATAGTAATAAGGGACCGCGAAAAAATCCCAAGTTGCAATCTCAGTTAAACTCTCTGAGAAAGCCAGTTGCAAGTTCATTTGGAAATCATAGTAAGATGGTACCATGAAACATTCCGCGGTTGCAACACCCCGAAAGAAGAGAGTTGCAAGTCCAGTCGCAACTCATAATAAGAAGGGACCATGAAACAGGAAAAATAACATTCCAATACTTATAGTAAGAAGGGACCACGAAAGAACGATGAACATCGGCCTCACTAGATAACATCGGCCTCTCAAAACAGCTCCGGTTCCAACTACTGGTGCAATTTACAAAACAAAAACAATCAGTTGTGACAAAATGCCGCAACTGACATCTAAATCCTAAGATATACACGAGGCTCTATGCCTATTTTTTATTATCTAAAATGCAACATTCTTATAATGTAAAGAAGTACAAACACTGTAAAAAATAGTGATATCTCGCATATGACCTACTTGTCTACAAAGTAGTGCAAAGCAAGACAAAAACAACAGCATCTCCGAAAATCACTAATCTTGACACGGAGATAAAATCTAACGGAACAGAAGTTGACTATACCCTAAGCTAAGTCTTAGCAAGCTGAGAATTAGCAATTTCCTAGTATTAGTTTCACATAAAACTTCACATACGCAGCTCCAGCTCCAACGTACATGTTACTGAATCAAACAAAAACTGTTTGGAAACAAGGTGTCCGTGTTTAGAAAGAAAAAGTAAGCTAGCTACCGTAAAAAAAGCTAGCTGAGTCCGTTTGGCAAAAAAAGAGCCCCTTTGAAGAAAATAGCCTTGTCACGGGTCGAAATGAGGCCTTTAGTTGAGATATAAATTGGTCTTTAACACCGGTTCTCCCACGAACTGGTGTTAAAGGGGCTGCCCATACCAGCGTGGTCTAGAAAGCAAAAAGACTCACCCCCTTTAACACCGGTTCGAGCCACGAACCGATGTGAAAGGCCCTGCCCCACCGCGCCGCGCAGGACCCCCCTCCCCCCCCCCCCCTTAACACCTGTTCGTGGCTTGAACCGGTGTTAAAGGGTGCGCGTCTATATATAATACACCGCAGCCCACCCCCTCTCTCTCATTGTTTCACTCTCTCATTTTGGAGCTTAGCAAAGAGGGTGAGAGGGTGCTAGTTTGTGTTTTCTTCCTATGCACAAGAGGTGTTCGACGAAATGCCCGAGAGCTCGAATTAAGTTTTCTCGTTGCTCTTTCCTCATCGGTCGAGGTCGGCAACTTTATCCTTTTATGTGTCATTGATGTACTGTAAAAGTGGTCATCTCCCTATTAATTCATGATGTACTGTAATGATTTTTGATATACGTAATTAATTATATAATGTAGATAAACCGGCAATGGATGTACGGTGACCGACGCACTTCCGAGTACATTACGGGCCTCCAAAATTTCATCGTTGTGGCTAAGGCAAACCGTGGTCACAATGGTTTTATGTGTTGTCTATGTGTTCACTGTCAGAACAAGAAAGACTACTCAAATACCAAAACCATTCACGCCCACCTGCTTTGGTCCGCTTTCATGCCATCAGTTGTATTGAGTTTCATTCTTATATATATATTGACCACATTCTTCATATATATTTAGATCGAACGGATGCGGGACAAACTCCTACCATTTAACCACATACAAGCCATTCAAGAAGAATTGACAGGGTTCATACTTGATGAGGTCGTCACGTCTGGCGGAGAACTCTTTAGATATCTAAAATGAACGTGTACGGAGATGTTATATTGTATATATGCTTGAACGTGTTTGTCTTGTACTTGATGCTTCAACGTGTACGGAGAATACCACAATGCCGATGTTTGTGTATAATAATAGTTGCTTAATTATTCATGTACTCGTATGTACCGACGATGTATGTGTATACCTCTCTCGATCGATCCCCCCATCCCCGCCGTGCCGCAGAAATCTTCCCAAAACGGGGCAGCAGCAGAGATTTAGACCGTTTTCCTGCCGCGGCAGAGAACCTTTAACACCAGTTCGTGTTACGAACCAGTGTTAAAGGGGGCTGAGCTCTGCGGCAGCCCTACGTGCGCCACCCTTTAACAGCGGTTTATATAAGAACCGTTGTTAAAGGGGGGCCTCTAACACTGAAACGCTGTTAGAGGGTCTTATGAACCGGTGTTAGAGGCCACCGTGTGCACTAGTGTGTTCTTTGGAAAATCCTTTTGGCTGCGTACTTTTAGTGCTTGCTAGCTGCATATTAAAAAAAATAAAACTACACTTATAAGTTTTAGAGAAACTTGAAACAAAATCCTATAAGTTGCTAATGATATCTCACAAACGTGCAAAATCTCAATTCGAAGTGTTTTGTATTCCAAGCTATACAAAAATGATGACTCCGGGGACGAAACCACTTGGAGAATAGGAGGCGTCGAGCTCTGGTACAGGATTCGCAAGCCCTCCTCGATGTAGGTTGAAGACGGGTCACCGTGCCGCCGAAGATCGCGGGGACCAAGATGTCGTCCGCGTGATCCGCTCGCTGCAAAAGATAAGGCTAGCAGTGCGCTCGAGAACGCATAAAGCCACCACCGTCCTTCCCCTCGCCACCATGGCTGGTCAGGAGGAAGATGAAGCCACAACAACAACAAGGCCGACTAAGGCCCATCACCGCGCAAAAACGCCAGGACGAAAACTTCCCCACTACCTCCATATCCGAGCGCCACGACACACCCCATCATCTTCCCCTCGCCGCCACGGCTAACCATCAAAAGATGGAGAAGCCAGGTAGCAACCAAATAAAGAAGCAGAGCAGGCCCCTAACTTTATTTGACGATGCGGTGGTTGCCGCCGCTACCCGTAGCTCGGACCAAAGGAGCAAGAGGACGGCGCTGACAAACCCTGGAGCCAAGATCTGGGTCTTAGGATCGATAGCTCCGCAACTAGGCAGACTGCCTAGTACTGGCACAAGGCCAACTCTCCCTACTCTACAACCTACCGCTATTCCAACGACTGACGCCACCCCCCTCCCCTCCCGCCATCTAGTCCGACGAGAAGGACACGGGAGAGCTCCGGCCTCTCTTGCACGACTCTCAAAGCAGAGGGATAGGGGATGGACCCTCGTGTCAAATGGTTGCAAGTCCAAGCATTACCAAGGTGTTCCCGCAGCCGGGAGTGTTTGAACGACCTTGGCGGGATGGCCCCCAGCTGTTGAATCTCGCCGGCAGCGCGTCCACCCACCCACGGGCCGGCCGGCGCGTCGGCCCCCCTCCTGCGCCATGTCGCCCTCCTCCCTGTCCCCCCCTCCTCTGCGCTGGCGTGCATCAGCGGCATCGGTCTTCGCCGGCTGCCGGCCGGGCTGGTCGGCGGCGACACTCCTTCTGCGGCCGGACGACGGCCGGCTGGTCCTCCTCAATGCCGTCGGCGTTGTCGTCGACGCTCGGGACCGCCGCCGGGGTGAGTTTGTTAGGCAGGGGGGATCCGTCGCCTTCCCTGCTCACAAGGTGATGGTCGGGGACCGGGTGGTTCCCGCGTCGGTGTCGGGTGTGCGCCGCGGTCGGTGTCCGCCGCTGCCCCCCAATCCCCTCCCGCCGGCGCAAGTCGCCGCCCTCGCTGACCTGCACGGCCTCGCGTGGGGTGATGTCGAGGACGAGGCGGTGGTGCCCCCCTTGGTGGCTCCTGCGGCGGAGGGGTCGCCGGAGCCGGTGCTCGGGATCCGTCTGGACGGGGAGCTTTCAGATGGTGAACGTGGTGTTCCGCGGACGAGCTGCCTGTCCTTCCTCCAGCCGCCGTCCCTGGGTGACTTCCTCCCCTCGGCCAGGGCTGCCGCCCGGCGGCCTCGCCGGCGGGGAGGGTCCCCGGCCAGGGCTGCCATGGCGGCACCCCAGCAAGGGTTCGGTAGCCTGGGGCGTGGTCAGCTCCGTCTCGCGCCTGGGCTGCTCGGTTGGATCTCCTGTGGGCCGAGGCCTGTAGGGGGACTGGCCTAGCTGGCCCAGGGGGACGCGGTGGGGCCGTCACGGGCTGCCAGGGCTCTTCGGCCCACGCGGCCCACTCCACCCCAGGTGGAATCGCCCCACTCCATCCCAACCCCGCGGCGCGCCGGCACAACGAGCACGGGAGCGGACGAGGGAGCCTCCTCGCGCCAGGGCCCTACATCTGCGCGGCGGCCCCTAAGAAGAAGAAGAAGAAGAAGAGCAAGAAGAAGAAGGGCCCCTCGTCGGCCGCTGCAGGCGCTCCGGGGACGTCCGCTCCCCTCCCTGTCCCCGCCCCCTTGGCGCCACGCGGGGGGGGGGGGGCAGCTTGCTGGCGGCCGCCATCCCTCGGCCCAGGGAATCTCTGGAGTACTATGGCCACGACGTCGATGGGGGCTTCTACTACATCGACCTGGGAGGTGTTCAGATGACGGTCCCGGAGACCCTGGCGAGGGTGTCGATCCTCCCGGACCAGGTGCCCCCTCTCTCGGTGGCAGTGACTGAGTCCCTCCTCCAGGAGGAGCTCAGTGCGGTGCTGCTGGGGCACGAGTGCCGGTCCGCCGCATCTCCGACTTGGAGTTTGTGGTCTCCTTTCCCTCGGTGGCGGTCCTGCGCATGTGCGCCCTCGGCTCCTCCTTCACGCTTCCCATCCACCAGCTGAAGGTTGCCATCCAGCCGTCCTCGGCGGCCCAGGAGACGGTGGCCACTCTCTCGGATGTCTGGGTGCGCCTCCACGGGGTCCCTTTCGAGGCTCGGTCCCCGGAGGTGGTGGCGCTTATCTCTCAGGCTGTTGGCAAGCTGACGGAGGTGGACTTGGGTTCCCTGGCGGGGCACGGCGCGATCAGGCTGCGCATTCTCTGCCCGTCTGCCTCTATGTTCCCGGTCTCGCTTCCCCGCTTCTTCTTCGACCGCGTGGGCCGTGACCTCTTGGTGGAGCTGGAGGAGGCGGTGGTTGACTCGGGGGCCGGCCCCCCGTCCAGCCTCCCTCCCCCTACCGGCGACGACCCAGGGGCGGGCCGCGGGTCGGAGCGCTCCGATGACAGTGACTCGGGCTCCGACCCCGAGTCACCTCTCACCTCCAATGCGTCGCCGCCCTCGCCTCTCCCCGCCCAGGGAGCCACTGGTGGTGGCCCGGCCGCCGCGCGGACGACAGGCCTCGCCGGGGGAGGTCCCTTCTTCCCTGGTAGGCGTCCTCTGTCTCTGAGCGCTCCGGCTAAGCTGGCTCTGGTGGACCTCCCTCGCTGCTACCGCCCTGATCCGCCCATCTCCTTCGACCTCGACATCGCGCAGTACGGCTCCAACCTCACCAGGGACTCTCCGCCCCGTCTCGTCTCCCCGGTGGCCCCTTCCCCCGTGGAGCTGGAGTCATCTGGGAGCGAGGGGTTGGTCGTTTGCGCCAACCTGTCCCCGTGGTCCCCCGGTGTGGTGTGTTACACCCTCGCTCCAGACACCCCGGCCCCGCTGGGTCTCGCGCAGGCCGCCGGTGACCCGTCCTCCCCTGCGGCGGCTTCCAAGCTGCGCCGGTCCAGGGCCCCCAGGCCTCCTCCCCCGCCACATTGTTCGTCTCGTGGACTCCCGGACAGGCCTGTCCGAGCCCGAGCCGATGGTGGCGGAGAGGGCCGCGCGTCGGGTGGCGGCGCGTGATGACCTCTCAGGTACCTCCTCTGATCCTGCTTCTCCTTCCCCTGCCCCGGGCTCGTCGGGTTTGCTTGGCTCTCCGTTCTGTGTGCTTTCAGAGGTTTCGCTGGCTCACCTCGGCGAGGTCGCTGATGACTGCGGGCTTGTGTTCTGGGGTGAGAAGGGCCCGCGGCTCGAGCAGCTTGCTGCCATTAAGGCGCGGGAGGGGTATGCGGGGGCGATCGCTGCTGCCCGGGCGCGTGACGCCTGGGAGCGGGAACGCTCCCGGATCCTTATCGAGGACAGGCCCGTTGGGCCTGACCCCAGTGGGGATCCCCCTCCTGCCCCTGATGTGCGGGAGATCGCCCAGGCGCCTACCTCCTCGGTTAGGCCACGTGGGAGACCTCCCAAGGCAGCTGCGCCCCGTCCCCCCCCCTCCCCCCGCGCCCGTTCGGTTCCCACTAAGGGGACCGTCCCAGCCTAAGGATCCTGATGGACATCCTTAGAGCCTTCCGGATGTTCATTTGGAACATCCGGGGGTTTGGGCACGAGGGCCGGCGCCGCCAAATCAAGGACTACATCCGCCAGGAGCTGCCGGATATTGTCGGCTTCCAGGAGACGATTCGCCAAGACTTCACCATTTCCGAGTTGGAAGCCCTTAGCCGCTACAAGTACTCCTGGTCCTGGCTCCCTGCTTCTGGCCACTCTAGGGGTATCCTCCTGGGAGCGAAGGAGGATACCTTTGAGATAGATGATATGGACCGCGGGGACTTCTTCGTGAGCATGGACCTCACCCATAGACAGACTCGCTTCAGATTCGAGGTGGTTATTGTCTATGGCCCCGCGGACCATCGGAGGTCCACGGAGTTTTTGCTAGAGCTCAAGTCTAAGGTGGAACGGACTGATATCCTGGTGGTGATAGCCGGCGATTTCAATCTGATCCGCTCGGTCCAAGACAAGAGCTCGGCGAACGTGGACCTCCCTAGGATGTGCATGTTTAACGACTGCATCGCTGATCTCGCTCTACGCGAGATTGTGCGGGTGGGCGCTAGATATACGTGGACAAACAAGCAGCTCCAGCCTATCCGCAGCGTCCTCAACCGCGTCTTTGTTTCCGTTGAGTGGGAGGTGGCCTTCCCCCTGTGTGTGCTGAAGGCGGTCACTAGGATTGGGTCCGATCATACCCCGCTCCTCTTCTCGTCCGGAGGAGGTCGGCCTCCTAGACTAAACCGCTTCCACTTCGAGTCCTTCTGGCTACAGAAACAGGGCTTTGTGGAGGTGGTACGTTCTAGGTGGCTAGCTGCGGCCGCCTCGGTCCCACGTGTCTACTGTGCTGTTGACATCTGGCACCATTGTGCCAAGATTTCTCGCCAGTTCATGAGGGGTTGGGGGGCTAATATGGGGGCGGACCTTCGTGCCTAGAAAGCATCGATTCTTGGGGCGATCCAATCCTTGGATCGGGAGGCTGACCTCCGCGGCCTATCGGCCGAGGAGTGGTCCCAGAGATACTCCCTGGAGACCTCCATTATGGAGATCTATAAGGGAGAGGAGGCGTTCTGGCGGCAGCGGAGCCGCCAGAACTGGACGGTCCAAGGGGAATCTAACACGGCTTACTTCCATGCCGTTGCGAACGGTAGGAGGAGGAAGTGTTCCATCCCCTGTCTCTGGGCGGGCGAGGACCTGTTGGAATCCCCACAGGCACTCTCCGCCCATATTTATTCTTTCTACCGGGGCCTCTTCTCGACGGCCCAGCCTTCGGGTCTCTCGCTGGCCCCGGACTTCTGGTCGGAGGCCGCTCTGGTCTCCTAGGGGGAGAATGAGGTCCTCACCCGACCTTTTCTCGCGGAGGAGGTGACGGCGGCCCTGAAGTCCATGAAGGCTGGCTTGGCCCCGGGTCCTGATGGGTTACCCGTGGGCTTCCTCCAGACCTTCTGGCCTTAGCTTCAGCCGGTTGTTCTCCAGATGTTCCAGGAATTCTATGTTGGAACCCTGGTGATGTCTCGCCTGAACCTTGGCGTTATTACCCTGATCCCCAAAGTAGTGGGGGCCACAGACATCCGCCAATTCCGCCCGATTACTGTGATTAACGTCATCCAGCGCTTGTTCGCCAAGGTCTGTGCTCTTCGTCTCGCTCCGGTGTTGGAGCGGCTGACCCACCCCCTTCAGTTCGCCTTCTTGAAGGGACGCATCATCCATGACGACGTCCTGGCCTTCCATGAAATTATTCATGAAGTCAAGACTCAACGTCAACGAGGGGTCTTTCTCAAGCTGGACTTCCAGAAGGCCTATGACCGCTTGGACTGGGCCTTCTTGAGGTTGGTGCTGGAGAGGCGGGGTTTTGATGACCGCGTGATCCGTTGGATCATGCAGTTCGTGATGAGTGGGCAGACGGCGATCAACGTCAACGGGGAGATTGGCCCTTACTTTCGCCCATCCTGCGGGGTCAGGCATGGGGACCCTATTTCCCCCCTCCTGTTCAACGCGGCGGTGGACGCCCTAGCTGAGATCTTGGATAGGGCCAGAGTAGCTGGCCACATCTCGGGGGTGGTGGGCCATCTGATCCCGGGTGGGGGTATTTCCCACCTCGAGTACGCCGATGACACCATGATCATGGTTCAGGGCTCGGACCTGGACATTATTAATTTGAAGTTCCTGTTACTGTGTTTCGAGTCTTTGTCCGGGCTGACGATCAACTTCGACAAGAGCGAGGTGATGATTCTGGGGGTACTCCGACTCGGATCGTCAGCGGATTGCTGATAACCTGAATTGTAAGCTGGCTGACTTCCCTATTACCTATCTGGGATTCCCCATCCGGGAGACTAGGGTTTTGATCAGGGATCTGGCTCCCTTGGTCGCGAGGGTACGCTCGCGAGCGGAACCTTGGCGGGCACGCCTTACGACCAAGGGGAGCAAGTCCATACTGATTAACTCGTGTCTCTCGAGCCTGCCCATGTACCAGATGGGCTTGTACCTTCTGCCTGAGGGGACCCATGCCGACTTCGCCAAGGAGTTGTCTAGGTTCTTTTGGGTCGCAAGGGATGGCCATCAGAAATATCATATGGTCAAATGGGCAGATGTTTGCACCCCCAAATGTCTTGGGGGCTTAGGGATCCTTGACTCGCGGCGCTTTAATGTGGCGCTGATGCTGAAGTGGGTGTGGCGCATCCTTAGGGATGATGGAGGGCTCTGGCTGCAGCTCATCAAGGCCAAGTACCTCCGGGGTCGCCCCCTTTTGGCGTGCGAGAGGCGGGAGGGCTCTCAGTTCTGGAGAGCCATCCAGGAAATCAAACACTTCATTGGCTTGGGAGTGTCCTTTGGGGTGGGGAGTGGCCGTGGAGTGCGGTTCTGGCTCGATCCGTGGCTACTCCCTGTCCCGTTGGGGGTCCAGTACCCCGGACTCTTCGCCATCTCCTCCTCCCCAGCGGTGCTGGTGGCGGAGGCCTTTGGCGATGGTCACTGGACCCTCCAGTTCCGGCGCTACCTCAGCGTGGACGAAGCCGCGGACCTGCTGCAGCTCCGGGGCTCCCTCCCGGCAGCCTTGGCAACGTCCCCGGATTCGCCCACGTGGCAGCTGCTGCCGTCCGGGGAGTTCTCAGTGAGCTCAGCGTATCGGGCCCTATTCCAGGGTCCGGAGCTATCCTGGACCTCCCCCCTTCCACTTAGTATTAGGATCTTCGTCTGGCAGCTCCTTCGGGACCGGCTACCCTCGGGGGTCAAGGTGGCCAAGCGCCACGGCCCGGGCTCTGGGTTATGTCCCCTATGTGGGACTCCGGAGTCCTGTGCTCATATTTTTTCTCCTGCTCGGCGGCGCGGGCTCTTTGGTCCTTTGTCCAGGAGGCACTGGGGCCTGCGTGGCAGGCGCAGGAGCTCGGGGAGTTCCTGCAAACCCAGGCAAACAGGGCCAGAGGAGGGCGCCGCCTCTTCTGGCTCGTGTTTGCAGGCATCTCTTGGTCCCTGTGGAATGTGCGTAACAAGATGGTGATTGAGAAGATCTTCCCCTCCCGTGTGACTGACCCAGTTTTCTCCTTTCTTGGATTCCTTCAGCAGTGGTCTCCCCTGGTGCGGCAGCGTGACCGGTCGACCTTCGACGACACTCTTCGGACCTTGAGGACAGCGGCGCTCCCCCTCTCGGCCCCTGCCCCGTCGACCCCTTCGGTGGCTTGAGTGTCCCTCCAGTCGTCTCGTCGTACCTTTTTGCTTTGCGTTTTGGGCTTTTCTGTGTTGTGGCCCCAGCGGACCGTCATTCCCTTTTCTTTTATGTTTGGCTGCGGCCCTCTTGGTTGTTGTACCAATTTGTTTGTAGACGTTGCTTTATTTATAAAACGGGGCGAAAGCCTATTTCGAGAGAGGTGTTCCCGCAGCCTCGGAGCTAGCTGAATAATCGGTGCTTGTACATGCCGTGTCTCCACTGGCACTGCGCCCATACGCGCGGGTCCAACTGGCGAACGAGAAATAATATCCAGATCTGATCTCGATCAACTGAGCTTGCTTGCGTGCCATGCCGCTTATTCAAGGCTGTTGCTCGCATGCATCCAAATTTATCCGGTGGGAGGTTGGAAAGGGAAATGGTCTGACTCTCCTGAGTCCTGACGTCCGGGTACAATACAGTACAACGTACAGTACTTGTACATATCGCTACTGAAATGCATGACCCCATCGAGCGCACCATCCAACAACCCGCCCGTGTGAAACTATGAAACTGCCAATCACGCGACAGATCCGCCCCCCATTTGGTCACCATCGATCGGGCAATCACGGTCAGCCACACAGCCGGTCAATGAGTACGGCTGCACGGGTGTAACTCTAAATCCGTTTTTCATAGACCAAACTGAACTCTGCAGAAATATCGTAAAGTTGACAAGCTGTCATGCAGGGCAAGACATGTTCGATTATTATACAATATTGTCATGATTAATTCTACTTTCTTCGTCTCGAAATAGATGTCACAAGTTTGTTAAATTTTAGATGAATCTATATATTAAATAGTGTCTAGATTCATTCAAACTTTAACAAATCTGAGGCATCTATTTTGAGACGGACGGCGTATAATATAATTCATGATTATAACAGTTACAATCACGTGAAACTCTAACATACCAGATGTATTAATTAATATGAACAGTATAAGTGCATACGCAATAATAGCCATATTATAGCAATAGATTGGATCACGATATACATACTGATCGGTTGCAGGAAAAACGGTCGTGGTTGTCGCGGTAATGTTGTTGATAACAACGTTTGTGAAGACCGGTAGAAAAATATGGCGATGGAGACGATGGTATGCAACACAGTTCGATTTGGACGGAAAAGAACCCGTGATGAAGAAGCGAGCAGTCGCGAGAAGCGCTTTTCAAAACGCTTACTCGCCCTTTCCCGTACAGGATCACAAAAGCGAGTGGTTCAGGAGAGCTGCTCTTCCATTCACCGGTGCACGTGGGCGGTTGGGATTATGGAGTAGACTATGGTGGCGGCTTAAGCAGACAGGTGGCAAAACCCTGGATTGATTTTCGTTGTGTGTCGGTGGAAACCATGCATGCGCTTGTATAGAGCAGCTCGAGGAAACCCATAACAAACACAACATGGCCGAGTCCATGTCATGCATGTTCCGGTTGGTTAGACTAATTATTAACACGTCTGTCAAAACTCGCAGCGGTTTTCCCGAGCAGCAAAAAGATAAACTCGGCTCATTCTGCAAATCACCGCATGTGCGCCGTGATGAGACAGGCGAGGCGGGTGGGCAAGGTAAACTAAACTCGAATCCCTCTTTTTCTATTCCTTCTTCCTCCAAACTCTCAAACACTTCAAAGGATCTTCACCTCTACTCGTTTTTTATTCAATTCCTCGCACACCAACGATCCTTGGTACGTTTATCCTCCGATCCCCATTTACTTTTAGCAAAATAATGCTCTACCTCTTATCATTATCAATCTTATATTTAGGCTTATTATGAACCTTCTTTCTTGATGAGCATGTTTTGTATCGATGTTTAGAGGAGATTCTTTCGAAGAAAGCATAGAGGAACATTCATGGACTATTCTTAGTGGATCAAAAATTGAATTTGTGTAATTTTAAATTTTAGATGATGAACAAGAGGAGTCGAACATGTGTGCAGGCCGCCGCGGGAACCTCCAACGCTGCTGCCTCTCAGAGTGATGTTCCATGGCCATCTGATTCACCAAGAAGTCCCAAACCGACAGGTTTAGGAGGCTCGAGGACCGTGAGGTCAAGTCCATTAAGTGGGCATGCCCTATGATGCTTAATCAACTGGGTTTAACTAATGATTTCAATCTATTATGCAATAGAGTTGGACTGCTTCCATTTATCTTTCAGCATGTTCCAACCAACCGCCTGTTGAGTTCTTGAGCACACTGGAGCACACCGTGGGGGTAAACTACCACTCCGACAGGGATTGTGATGGAAGTGACGTGATCATCTTCTGCCTCATGAACCGCAACTTCAGCTTGACCCTCACTAAGTGGTGCACCTGCTTTGGGTTTAGCAACAACAACAACATCCAGTGTGCAAGATTTTTAATGAAGCCCACTCCCACCCAATATTTTAATATGATGTGTTCATCAACCTAATAAGAAATGCGTTCATATTAAATGTCTTGCAATTCGATATTTGTACTATGTGCTAACACCCTGCAGCTACTATCCCCAATTGTAACTTCAGGCCAAACTTGGGCGCCATCTAAGTCTTGCTTGGAAATAATTTTTTGAAACAAATAGAACAAGAGAAAGTTTGTAAAGAATGACTTGGCTGATGTTTAATTGCCTTAAGAGTTTAGCCTTGAAGATACTCAACCCTAGAGATATAATGATAGACTTGATGATACTCTTGAAAAGATTTTATTCCAAGGAATGAATGTTTAGCGGTAATCAAGATGCATGCCAAAATTTGATCTATTGATTAAAGCATGATATAGCTTTATGCATGTCTGCAACACCGTTGCATTCCATGGTATGCTAACAACTTCGTTGCCCTACAAACAATCTGCATAGAGAAAACTCTTGGATATCAGCTATGAGTTGATTAAACATTTGTAGCAGCAAGTGGTATAATGCGTAAGAGTCTTGGCATACTCATGGGTCTGTGTTGCAAGAAAAAGTTGGAATAATCCTCTGGCCCGCTATAAGAAATAGTTATTAAAGCCAAAGATAATTAGTGGCAGTCACGAGTGTCCATCCTAGCCTACACAGTCTGATTAAACTCACTAAGTTATGGCATGATCTCGTTACTAAAAAACTGAAGTTCTAGAAAGACAAAGAACGAAAAAGATGTATTTGGTAGCCCTAATTTATTAATGTGGATGTTCTACAATGGGACATTCTCACATTCTAATGCCATGCTTATTTTGACATGGTATCTCACTCTTATTTGTTAATATGAATCTTCTAGTGCTCCTTGGCAAGCTAAAAGTTAATTATAAGAATTGGAAGAACTGTTCTGGAGGAATTGAAGGAATAGACTATGGTATTGAATATGGAGCAGAACCCGAAGACATGAAAACAAAAGAGTAGTCGTTAGGTTATAATAGATGAGCCGAGCAGCATAGATTTACTTAAATAAGTTGTTGAGCTTCAATGGCATTTCATCTAGTGATGCCATTGCTACTCAAATTAGTTAGTTTGAATTTCAATAGACCGATGAGGATTTTGAAACCTTTATAATATTTTGTTTGAATATTATGAACTTGTAAAAGTTTTGGACCCCTAATGTTTTCATTCTACCACTCTGAGAGATGTGATATTTGTAAAATGATACTTCGTCAATATATATCAACGACTTGCGCACTACAACATGTAGTGGTGTGCTGGGTCACCGCACAGGCCCCGCCCACTTCTCCAGCACACGGCCTATCACGCAAGAGGAAGAAGAGGGGTTGTGGTAGCAAGTTTTCTTTTT
This sequence comes from Avena insularis, assembly GCA_023614405.1. Taxonomy (NCBI): domain Eukaryota; kingdom Viridiplantae; phylum Streptophyta; class Magnoliopsida; order Poales; family Poaceae; genus Avena; species Avena insularis. Next base: position 451,128,745 of record CM042685.1, read on the forward strand.
TCGTTGACAATTGAGGAGGGACCTTTGTGTCTAAGGAAAAGAAATTTAGTATCTTTTGCAAAGTAAAACACATGTGGAGCCTAACACGTGGGTCGACACAATGCCATGTCAGCAAATATGTAGCTTCTATTAGCTCCTGTGACATCTGATGAAGCACTGAGCGTATTAGATGACCATAAATTGGTATCGCTATACGATGACCAAGCGAGTGATTGCCTCAAGTTCCATGACCTCCGATGGATTTTACTCATCATTTTAATCGAAAATCATATTTTCGAGCTTCAAACATTTCTGAAAACAAATCAAGACGTGGCCATTGATGCATACCACAAACACGCAAACTATCAATTGGAAAATTATGTGTATTTTGAGCTACACAAAATGATAAAACTGTGTATCTAAGTATCACATTTTCAAATCTCCAATCTAAGCATCACATTTTCAAATCTCCAAAAAATATCATTTTTTTCATTTTTGTGTAGTTCAAAAAGAATTTTGCATATTTGTAGGATATATCATTGACAAAGTCCATTGTTTTTAATAACCTATAAATGTAATTTTTAAATTTTTAAATAAAGAGAGATCACTCGAACTCATGTGCCAAAAGAACTTCTCAACGCAACGAGTGTTTTTTTAAATCTCTATGCACTTTGTCGCGTTAATTCTTGATGATGCGGAACACAAGCTTATCCATCTTTGTTCCTCTTTTAAGCAAACTGATCATGAGATATTCTGTACAAAAGCTGGTTACAGGATAAGAGCAACTAGTGACATGGTATATATAGCCAGTTAAAAAGAAGTCACAGCATCGCCTAGGGGCAGAGATCCAAAGAGAAAACCATGGAGACATACATGTAGTGCTGATTAAAGTCCATCAGAATAACAAGGTCAATTCTTGGAAAAAAAAAAGAATAACAAGGTCATACTCCATCACTTTATCGCACAACAATGTACTAGTAACAGTTTCCAGTAGTAACTTATTGCGTTCTCAACGCCCGCATTTTTATCTTGATATTGCAACTAGAAGCTACAAACTGTTAGTACATCGTTTGATCTCTGATGAATATCAAGCTAGTAGTACAAGAATAACAACCTATTAGGTTCCTGCTGGGCCAGCATCACTGTGCTTAATCCAGCAAAACACACTGGCGTTTTTGTTGCCAGGATCCATCCAGTTTATTCACTCGAAACAACAATAGCCACACATGCTCAAAAAATTGGATAGCCGTACAGTCCCAAATCAAATCTTGGGTGCTATATCAGTTCGTGCTACATATCCTTCGCCACCAGACACAGGTTACAGAGGCAAAAATGTGTTTGTTAGTTAATGTTACTCCTGAGATTCGCCTCTAGCTTTAGCCTTCCTCTCAAGTTCTGCAATCTTCTTCTCGAGATCTCCAACCCGCTCTTTAAGCTCGGCATTAGATGGCTCAGACCCATCGACCGCAGTGGGTGAATCGGCTGCAGTTGGTGAACCAACTGTGGACATTTTCTTTGGTGCCTCGAAAAGGTTGAAGGGCGACAGTTGCGCAGATACAGGCTGTGGTACTACCTCGGGAAGATTCAAGAAATACCTTACAGCTGTCTTCCGGAGAGCTGGGAGAAAAAATGGAAGTAAAGGTATACACATTAGCGAATGAGAGAAGAGAAAGAAAGAAAGAAGGCCTGGACATGTGAGATTCCCAAGTCTGGTGCAGGACTTACCGAAACCATACCCAAGAGAGAACAAGTTTGCTGTTATCCAGTAACAGAAAATTGCCTGCAGAAGAGAAGAGAAGACAATGGCAGTGCAGAAGAAAAGAGATTAATGACAGTGTACAGGTATTCAATACCGCGATGTTAATGCTGCCAACAGAGAAACTTAGCTACAGTTATTTGACAGATGAACAGGTGGATAAAGCATGTAATCAACAAAATTAGACAACTATTAGCGTAATAATGAAACCACTGGCACAATATATTTGTTTACTTTTAGGGTGGACGGTACATGTTTCTTGCCAAAATGTGCAAAGCGACAATTTGTACCATCTTCGAGTATGGATAGCAGCTCTAGCTTATTTTCTTAAAAAACATGATTTACATATATTTCAATTAGCCAGTGCACTATGAACTTCAGTAATTATGTGGAAAAAAGCAGGTCCTACTTTAGGGTACACTCCTGGCTGTATCTGAAGCACCATGACACTGGCAGCTCCAACTGAACTATGCAAATAAATATCTGCTCTAGTCCACCCTCAGTATGTTCTAATTTCCTTACAGATAACTGCTAATTAGAATAGTATGGGTACGAATCATGAACTTCATAGTCTGAGTATTTCATACCTTAGGGAAGTGCATTGTAAACGGTATAGTCATAACAGCCAATATTCTAGAGAACTTCTTCATTGTTTGCAGCATAGGATTTCCCTCCATGCCTTCTTGCATATTGAGCTGCAAAAAATTATTTTCTTAACTATGCACTAACATATGACATCTTGATTGAATCGTACAGGGCACGAACCTCCACCGTAAGCAAGAATGTTGCTGATGTCAACACTGGGAGGATGTAAAGCTCATCAGGAGTCGTCAAATCAGTAAACCAATATGCTCCACCTCCTTTCAAAGAAGGGACTTTCTCCACCATGTTTTGTATCTACAGTAGTACAAAGTGCAAGAACATTCAAAAGAAGAGGATAAAGATTACTGCAAGATGGCAGTATTATAAATAGGTGTGATTGTAGTTAGAATTTTTAAATTACAAGGAAGTGGTATAAACTTACAGCAAAGAAAAAACTCATGAATATAGGCCCTTGGATGAATAGACCCTTTAAAGGTGTCAATGGATTAACACCACGCCTGATGGAAGACATAGAATAATTAAAACAATGGAACAATCTGACCGCATAAACAATTTAGAGGTCAAAGTAGAAGAGTCAAATTATGTAAGACATGTAAAAGCAATAAAGATACGATTATAGGTTTGAGCAAAAAAGGTACTTTCTGAGCACAGATGATAACAAGAACAATGTATTGGCCAATAGAGCAATTTTAAAACCTACAATCTTCTATAGAGCCCAAAGCAACTAAAGAAAAACTGCCGAGTTTGATGGAGCAGATATAAACACAAAATGATAGTTCACAAAACTGCACCAACGCAAAAAAAAATTAAACACAGCAGTCGGAAAAAACTTCAGGTTACGAAATATTCACAGGAAAATAAGTGAACAATTAGAAGTTGCTTACTTTGTGAATAGCTCGCCCAACTTCCTTTTCCCCTCTAGCATCGATTGTGGATCCATTGACTGCAGGAAATAAGTATGAAAGGTTATCGTTAGGAGCGTACAATGTAAATTATCTTGAACTAAAATAGATTTTTGGGTTCCCCAGGGGTGTAAATTGTCCTGGAAAGAACTAGAACTTAGGTGCCTATAAGTATGACCACAGGGATTTTACTGTTAATATAACTATGGTGTCTACAACAAACATGGTCACAATACTACCATATAAAATGCAACTTGAACTGAAGAACCAAATCTACTTACATTTCGCATCTCCATGTTGATTGCCTCAATTTCTGGCCTCATTGCCTGCAGAGTAAGTTTCAAAAAGGAAGGAAATTTAACTAGTTATCATGCAGTCACTCGAGAGAAGATATATAATGCAGATACATTTCAAAAAGAGCAAAGAGCACCATAACAGAAGGAACACCGTATGACTTATTTCACAAAGGAACTCCATATAACTTATTTCAGGCCTCTCAGAAACCTTGAGTAGCATCGAATAGCCTCATATAACTTAGTGGAGGAATCAGAAGTGATGACCAAGACCAAACTCGTTAGACAGGTTTACCAAAAATGTGAAGCCAAGAACTGAATCCCCTTGGGCGTTCAGAATCGCGTTCTGCTCCATTACATAACACAAAAATGTGACACTGCACTTTTGTCCAATATGTGTGGCTATACTATTCATGAACCAAATGGTGGCAGAAATGATTTTTCAACAAAATAATTTACTCTGTTACTATTTAGGCTAGAAAATTGCCAGCCAATGGACCAAATTGAGACACTACATATGACAACTCAAAAGCAGTTTACATGTTAGCTCAAAAGAGCATGTACTTGCAATGTAACCATCAAGTATTCATCACATATTTCACAGGATGACAGTATGTCACTGCTAGCAAGGTTTGATCTTGATAAGTATCTCAAAAAATTTGTGGTTCACTAGTTCTTCATAGAATGCATTTGTGGCTCTCTCATAAAATGCATGGGCAAAAAGCAGAACGGTCATACTCCCTCCGGTCCATACTAATGGGCTCAACTTTATCTAGATTCATATGTATCTAGTTAAATATTGACTAGATGCATTTGTATCTAGACAAAGTTGAGGCCATTAATATGGACCAGAGGGAGTACAGTAAAGCAAAGCATATATAAAATAGAAGTACAAGTTACTCGGATGAGCTCATTACATTTAACTTCATCGTGGACTTCAACTGGTTCACGAGCAGCGGTATCGTCGCTGTTCGGATCAATAAGGTCGTCACTGCAATAGAAGCCCACCTGCAAAGGACCGACGGAGGATGTAATTTACAGTTCACTTAATCAACACGAAAACGCCACTACGAAAACAACGGTCAACGAGACTTACCAGTTGAGCCCGGTGAACGACTGGACGGCGTCGATGGCGTATTGCAGGGCGGCGACTGGGGGAAACGAGTCTGCCGCTGCGGCGGCCACTTCTCCAGGGAACGGTGCCGGGAAGGCGGGGACGACCGAGGTCGCGGCATCGGAGAGAAGCCCCGCCGTGACGTCCATCTGGCCAGCCGCGGGGTCGGAGAGGACGACTGCGGCGGCATCGATCTCGGGTCCGGAGGAGGAGGAGGTGGAGGAGAAGCTACGGTGGGCCAATAGGTGGGCGCCGAAGGGTAGGGGGAGGGCTAGGCTGTGGGATCTCGAGCGCCGACGGAGGTCGCCGGAGGGGAGGTGTGGAGTTTGCTGGGCAGGGAGCAGTGGGGCGGAGGAGGATGGATCTTCGCGGCGGTCGTGGTGGGAGGGGACGAGGTGGGAGAGGGAGGGGTGTAGACGGCGGGTGAGGTGGTGGGAAAGGGTGAGGCTTCTCCGCGCGGAGAAAGCCATGGCGGTGGCGGTGGCGGCGGCGGCGGCGAGATCGCGTGGGGAGAAGAGGGGGTTACGGATATTCCTCTTTTAGTATGCTGCTGGCATATGGGCCCCTTCACTCCAGACTCCCTCAAAGAGACCTGCAATGGAGGATGCCGGTCTGAACTCTGAACTCTCAAGGGAAGGCAAGAGCATCTCTAAGAGCATCTGTAACGGTCTCTGTACTCGCGAAAACTGCAAACATGGGTGTAGGATGCGATAAACATGTTTTGCGGGACGATAAAACACTGGCGCGGATCAGTCCCTGCAAAAAAAACTGCAAAATAGAATATGCTTAGCCCGGACCCGTAAAACAAGGGTTTTGCGCAGAATCAGAACCAGATTGATGGATTGATGAACACATATGCAAATTATCCAAATTTTACAATAAATAAATGTCTCAGGTCAACATAAAATCATCCAAATTATTACAACAAATGTCTCAACCAAATTACAACAACAGTTCCCGAATGAATAAACAAACAAATAAATGTTCCGAGCGGTTCATCTCACACATAACAGGGAAAAATGGTAAAAAGAAAAACATGACAAGATCAAGGGTTGGCGTTAGGGTTGAGGTGGCGACGGCCATGCATCTGCCAGTGGTGTTGCTTCAGATCTTCCAGGAGCTGGTTGTGAGTTCGGTCGTCCTCAATTTTCCGATGTGTTTGCAGAAAAGCTTGAATGCGATCAGGGTTTCTCTCAGGACGAACTCATGTACCAACATTGTCATAGAAACAGGGCAATCTTAACCCTCTTTCATCTTCTATGATCATGTTGTGAAGAATCACACAATAGGTCATAATGTTGACAAGGGTTTCCTTGTCCCAAAATCGAGCAGGACCTTGAACAATTGCAAACCTTGCTTGCAATGCACCAAAAGCTCTTTCAATGTATTTGCGGGCTTTCTCTTGTGCTTTTGAAAACACAGCATCTATGGGGTATTGGGGATCTTTAATGGATTTGGCAAAAGTTGCCCACTCGGGATATATGCCATCTGCTAAATAGTACCCCATTGTGTACTCATGACCCGTCACTTTGTAATTTCAAGTGGAAGAATCACCTGTTGCTAGCTTTGCAAACAAATGAGATCTATGCAAAACATTGATGTCATTGAGTGTTCCAGGCAAACCAAAAAAGCAATGCCAAATCAACAGATCTTGAGATGCAACTGCCTCTAGCACAATTATAGGATCTTTGCTCTTGACGCAGTACATGCCATGCCATGCCTTCGGACAATTTTTCCATGTCCAGTGCATACAATCAACACTACCGAGCATGCCCGGCCATCCTCTTTTCTCATTTTCCTCCATCAATCTCTTCGTGTCGTCTTCATTTGGAGCTCGGAGGTAGGTTTTGCCATACAACTTGATAACCATTTTAGCGAACCTATGCACAGACTTCGTGGTTGTATCTTCACCAATTCGAAGATACTCGTCCGTGTAATCAGCGGGAACACCATATGCAATCACCCTCATAGCAGCCACAAGTTTTTGGTACGCGCTAAATCCTAGCATCCCAGCCGCGTTTCTACGTTGCTTGAAATATTTGGAATTTTGCTTGCAATCTTCAACTATTTTCACGAACAAAGAATGCCGCATGTGGAACCGCCTACGGAAGAGATGTGTCGGATAGGTAGGTACCTCGGCGAAGCAGTCATCCATGAGGGTTACGTGGTCGAGGGTGCGGTTGTGGTAGATGTAGTTGCGGCCCATGACCGAGTCGCGCCTCCGATTCAACAGCCGCGCGCAGTCCTCCAGCTCCTTGACGGCGAGGAGGAGGATGGTGATCTCGCAGTCATCGTCCTAGAGCAGCTCGTCGAGGTCCGAATCATCCGAGGAGGACGAATCGGGCAAATCGAGCTACGCCGACGAGCTCATCCTCGATTCGGGCGGCGGTGGTGGAGGACGGGCCGCGAAAGCGAGGAAGAAGGGGAGGAATAGATGCGGGCAGGTGCGGGAGGTGGCGGCGTGGCAGGATCTTGCGGGGGGCGGCGGCGATGGGATCTCGCGGCGAGTGGGTGGAGCGGGGAATGATACGTCGGAAACGTATCTATATTTTTTTATGCTCCATGCTTGTTTACTATCTACTTTGCTTTGCTTTGTCCACACTTTGAGGTGTTTTTATATGTTTTATGGTACTAACCTATTAACAAGTTGCTACAATATCGGTTGTCTGTTTGGGACAAAAGTCAAAGTCAATATTTTATCGTAGGCAACACGAAGCCAGAATATGAGACGGAGGAGGCTCACCAGGGGGCCACACCCCCTGGCCGCGCGGGTGGGACCACCCCACGCCTGGGGGGTGCAGCCGCCCTGGCGTCCCCCCTTCCTCGCCTCTTTGCCTATAAAGTCGCCCCGATGTAGAAACTCTAAAGACCCGATCAATATTCCACAAAACCATCTGTAGCCGCCGCCACCATCGTCCCTAGATCGGGGGATCTGAAGCTCTTTCCGACACCCTGCCAGAGGGGAGATCATCCTGGAGGCCTTCTTCTTCATCATGCCAGCGTCCGGTATAAAGCGTGAGTAGTTCCACCATGGACTACGGGTCCATGTAGTAGCTAGATGGTTGTATCTCCTTGTGCTTTCATGTATAGATCTTGTGAGCTCTGTTCATGATCAAGATCTAATCTACTTGTAATCATGCATGGTGTATTTGCGGGGATCCGATGGATATTGAGATTACTATGTTAGATTGATTAATGGTTTTGTCTTATTGATTCTATCATGTATGTGTTGTTTGTGATCTTGCATGCTCTCCGTTGTTAGTAGGTTGGGGCAAAGTCTTGAGTTTTTGTTGTGTAGGTTTTCATGTTGCTTGCAACACCTTTAAGACGTTTCCTTCTTCCTACTGGTTCGATAACCTTGGTTTCTTACTGAGGGAAAACTTGTTGTTGTGCTGCTTCACACCTTGCTCTTGGGATTTCCCGACGAAGTGCTTCCACAACACCATCAGGAAATAGGAGGGCTGAGTCAGCTGAATGTTCAGAGCGCCTTTTCTACTCGTTGAATGCACTTGCTCGCCCGGTTTCCCCTCCGATCCCGCGACGACCCAGGTCACGCTACGATTCCGCGCCCACCCTGCAAAATAATTTGCAGTTTTCGCCGTTTGCGGGGACTGATCCACGCCCCTCCACGAACTAAACCCGCAGTTTAGCGGTTATTATGCGGGTTTCACCCATTTGCGGGGACTGTTAGAGATTCTCTAACGGAGCCCGTAAAAAAGCGAACCGAAAAAATGGAGTTCAGTTCATCCAACTCGTGTTTACAGGTCAAAAAATAGCTCTATTTTATAGTTTTGGTTTACGAGATCTGTTCCGCGCCGGCAACTTCCGAACCCGTAAAGGCAGGGTTTATCAAAAAAATTGCATATGATCAAAGAAATGACACAATCAAATGCAAACAACTCATGCATAGTTCATAGTGCAGACATCAAATGACATAATCATTGCAAATAGTTCATAGTTCACCATCTCCTCTCACCCTTCTTCCCATGTATTCGCGTCGTCCTCATCTCCGCCCATCCCAGCGTTGAACGGAACGAGTGGGGTGATGTTTACCTCGCCCAACATCTCCATGTATGCGGTGTTGTCGTTTCTAACAGTACGCGGCCTTAATATCTACTCACAATGAAACCCGAGGAAGAGTTGTAATTTTTACCTTGTTGACCCGCCGTCGAGCACGTCCTAGGCGTCGTTCGTGGTGACTTCCGCTGGCGACGGTGGCATTGGCGGGAGGGGAACAGAGGCAGGGCGCCACGGCTCATCGTCTCCTTCACTTTCGTCCTTTTGGGCACCGATTTCTTTGTTTTGGCACGGGGTGACTTCGCTGTGACCACCGGGACATCAACGTTGGTCACCGCGACACCGGCTTGCGGGACCACATGCGTTCCCGCGCGCCGCCGCTTCACCACGCTCGTCGATTTCACAAATTGAACTCTCGACGAAACTATTTTACTCCACTAACCCTTTTTTATAGCGCCTAACGAAAAGGCTTCACACTATACAGTGTAGCGCCTATGCCAAAGGCGCTACACCCCTTGCTAGTGTAGCACGCGGGTCCTAGGGACCGCTCCAGTAGCGCCTCGGCGGAAGACGTTATATAACGAAGTGTAGTGCCTAACATATAAGCGCTACACTAATGTTTATATACGGGGCGTATCTATACTAAACAAAAGGTTGCCTTAGCTTGGATGGTTTAGCTCTTTGGTCTAGGTTTGGTAGATTATGGGTTCAACTCCTACATCCCACCAATTTTTTTTAAAAGAATTCTAAGCTCCACTTTTATGTCAAAGCTGTTAAACATTCTTGAACATCCACGTGTAGGTTATGAAGAAACAGAATTTTTTTCTCTTAGTCCATAAATGAATTTGCCTTATCTCCATCGGAGTGTAGCATATTGTAGCTGACAGAAAAAGCAAAACTGATGCACTCCGTAGCAAAATATTGCAAAAGCATGTTGAACAACAGTGACAAACAACATTGAAAGTCGGGATTATAACGGACATGCAAAACAAAACTGATTTACGGTGGTCTCCTGTAGCAAACGATACAAAAGCATGCTGAACCGTAGTGAATAGTCAATAATCCCCACGAGTAGTAAGCAGTATCTTTTTTTACGCAAGCGAGTAGTAACAGTTGATAATCCGCACATTAGTATGACCGAACACTCTCTCCGTTTTTAATTCTTCCTTAATCGATTCATGTTTAGTCGAAGTAAAATGTTGCATTGTCTAAATATTAGAGTTAATATTGTTGGGACACGTGCATGTCTACTTTGATTGAATGGTATGGCAGCTAAAACAATTGAAGATCTATGCATATTTCTTAGCTAAAATCAGGTACCCATTGCAAAATCTAAATATTAGAAGAGATTTATAATGTGAATGCCAAAATAATAATGCATAGTTTTATACATGTTTGGATGTTCAAGAATGTTTAACAGCTTTGGCACAAAAATGGAGCTTAGAAAAATCAAAACAAAAAATAAGTGGGATGTAGGATACCAGATCAAGACCAAAGAGCTAAACCATCCAAGCTAAGGCAACCTTTTGTTTAGTATAGATACGCCCTGTATATAAATATTAGTGTAGCGCCTATCTGTTAGGCGCTACACTTCGTTATGTAACGTCTTACGCCGAGGCGCTACTGGAGAGGTCCCTGGGACCCGCGTGCCACGCTGGTAAGGGGTGTAGCGCCTTTGACATAGGCGCTATACTGTATAGTGTGAAGCCTTTTCGTTAGGCGCTATAAAAAGGGTTAGTGGAGTAAAATAGTTTCGTCGAGAGTTCAGTTTGTGAAATCTTTTCAAACTTGGGTCATTTGTGTGCATTCTGCCCCGCGGGGGTCACAAGGGTCGCCGGGGTGGTTGGTGTAGCGGCGGAAGCACCGACGACCGTGGGAGAGGGTGGCGGGGCGTGCGAGCTAGCAAAGGCGGCCGGCTGGGTCGATTCGAGACTCATGGTGGAGAAATTGGACGATGGCGGCGCAGAGGAAGGTGAGGACGCACAAATCGGTGGTGACGGCGGTTGGAAGGAGCTGAAACTTCCCTCGCGTGCAAACTAGGGATTCTGTTCGGGCTGCGTTCGGTTCGCTCCGTCCGTCCCTACAAATACAGGCCGAGTATGGGTTTCGGTCTTGGCCCGTTTCCAGTTTCGCCTCGTTTACGGGAACAGATCGGCGCCATTTTTTAGCCCGAACCCATAAACTGGCGGTTATTTTTCGGTTTTGGCCTTTTTACGGGCTCTGCTGAAGATGCTCTCACGATGGAAAACCATCACAATTGGGGTTGTGGTGTCACATAGCCACCAGTTAGAGGCAGGGGGACAGAAACCACCGCGCATTGGGGCAGGTCGTCGACACAGCACAAATTTCATGGTTTTGGGGGTTTAATCACGTTTCTGACAATTGGGCCCGCTGGTAGGTGCCACCTGGCGCTGTCTTGATGGGAGGGAGAGACGGCCGTGGGAGTCGTTGCCGGAGCCACCCCCGCCGCTGCTACTCCGGCGGTGGTGCTCGTGGCCTGGTGTTGTCCTGTGTCCTTTGGCGTCACGCGTCCGAAGGAGCTGTTCCGTGGACCGCCGTTGGCCGTCGTCACCGGCGTCCTTGTCGTCGAACATGAGGATGGTGAGGTCGGTGAGCGCCTTGCGCGCGCGGCGGATCTGGCCCTCCCCAAGGGGCCACAGGGGCCGGGGTCCGAGGAGAGCGCGACGACGACGATGGCAAGGTGCTTGCACCACTAGCGGAGCAGGCCGATGTCGTACACGCTCTCTCTGTAGGTCACCGACGGGCTGGGTGCCACTCCAGACCTCGCGGGAGAAGATGGAGATGTCGGGAGGTGCACCTAGGCTCAGGGGTAGTCCTCGGGCTCTCCTCGTGGGACGGTGTGCTTCCTACCAGAATCGCCGGTTTGGTAGGCCCACACGCGCAGACTGTAGAGCCCAACCTGGTATGACCGCGACGCGAGCTGCTGTTGCGACGGCCGCTGCCACAACCCCCAGACCGACACCATACGTGTAGCTGGAGCAGATCGATACCGTTGTCGCCGCCATCTTCATCCTCTCTTTCGGACCAGCAGCGCCATGGTGGCTTTTGGCGACGTCTCCAATCCACGTGGCGAGGACCAGCTCGAGACTAGGGAGGCGACGTACAACGGCGCTCGCGAGTTTGGCCACCAGCAACCCGTGGTGCGCACTCGCACATCACCACCGGCGAGCAGTAATCTTTTTTTATTTAAAGTTGATTTATGAAGACCCTTTTGTAAAATTGGCTAAAAAACTTTAACTGTCTATTGTCTATTTTGCCACATAGACCGACACTGGGTCCCAGCTGTGAGAAAACGGTTTAAGATGCCTAATCAAAGAAATCAGTGCTTCCTGTCGCGAACTTGCTCCAATGTACGGTTGTTTCTGCCCCTGCCTCTAACTGGTGGCTATGTGACACCGCAACCCTAATTGTGATGGTTTTCGGTTATTACCTCGGAGTACATATGCGTATATACAAATGTAAAAAATAGACAAAATTGTCCTATGCAAATGCACAAAAGTATACAAATTTCTCATATACAAATGCACAAAAAAATATAAAATCTTTACACCAAGATTCATGTAGCACAACAACACCAACTAAATACACACACATGTTGGGTCTAGCACAACTTATGTTCTCTGTTCCATCACATTAGCTCGAGTTAATAGCATAAAACTACCACATTTCGGCCGAATATTCGAATAACCACCACTTTATAAAAAAAACGCAAAAAACCACCATTTTTGGGCAGATTTTTTGCAATTCACGCTAAAACGGGATTAAGATCCAATTGACACCAAAACTGACAGTAGGACCCACCCGTCGGGCTGACGTAGCGACACGGGTCAACCGCGCTGACTGCTATTTTGCATGCAGGTCCTTGAGTTCCGCAAGAAAATTATACACGAGTCCCTGGCGCCTCGCAGTTTTTTTTAAAAAACCTGTTTATTTGAAACGTTTATAACTTTTGAATACAGATTCAAATGGAAAAACTTTTAATATAAAAATTGCTCAGAAATGTTTGAATATAAAATTGGTTCACTATTTTCAGATACCTAAAATATGCAAATAATTAAAAATACTTCTATTAATAATGCAAACTTTAAAAATTAATAACTTTAGTTATATAACTCCGAATAATATAAATAATATGTCTAAATTTATTATGAAAATCCAACCAATCCATTTATGACATCCTTCATGCATGTATCAGATCTATTTCTTGTTGATGTTGTAATCGGATTGATATTGATATATATATTATTCGTACAAAACAGTCCTACTTCTATTAATAATGCAAACAGTCCTATATATATATGTACGTACAAAACAGTCTACTATTATAAACTTTAAATATTCATAACTTTTGTTATATAACTCGAAATAATATAAATAATATGTCTAAATTTATTAGTAAAAATCAACCAATCCATTTCTGACATCCATTATGCATGAATCATACCCGTTTATTTTAGATGTTATGATTCATTGATATCGGTATATATAATATGTCTATACTTATTAGAAAAATCCAACGGATCCATTTCTAACATCCTTCATGCATGTATCTGATCCATTTCTCTTGGATGTTATAATCGATTAATATTGGTATATATGTATGTATGTATGTATGTATGTATGTATGTATGTATGTATGTACAAAACAATGTCCTTATAGTACTAGCACGTATAACATTATTATTGAATATGTATTTGAATCGGTAATTGTAGACAAGCATGACGTCTTCTATGTGCCGCACGCTAGGTATCGGTTCGTCGATCCATCTTGATCGAGAGAGCATATATACACGAGTATGATGCATTATTTTTAAAATGCGCGGGCTGCAAACTAAACAGGTGACGTCGAGGGCATGACTCGGGTGATAAATTCTTTGTTTACATGTACACGCATGATGGCTTCGTTTAGACCGTACGAACGTGCTCTAACTATGCAAATCGATAGTTTGTTTGTCGATCTATATAGACTGGACATACGTGATCTAAATACAAATCGATAGTCTATCGATCTATATGTACCTGCCGGCCTCAACATATATACACGTACATATCAGTCACGTATGGCGTAGCATGAAAAAAAAAATAGAAATTGACTCTAAGATAGGTTGTATTTGTATGTACATATATACTGATATCAATGGATCATAACATCTAAAAAAAACGGATGTGATTCATGCATAATGGATGTCAAAAATGGATTGGTTGATTTTTTCTAATAAATCTAGACATATTATTTATATTATTTCGAGTTATATAACAAAAGTTATGAATATTTAAAGTTTATAATAGTAGACTATTTTGTACGTACATATATATATATGGGAAATAGCCTGCTAAACACGGGCATAGCTGCGCATAGCCTATCCACCGTTGATTCTATCCTCTTTTGATATAGGAAGCACATGTATCCAGATCCAGGATTTGTCTAAAAACTAACGCCGTTAGTGTTCCTTTGCATGCATGCATGAAGCCTAGCAAAACAAAGTTTATCTAATTTCGTTAACGAGCAACATGCGGTAAACCCTAATCAAAACAAGGGTTGTTTTGCTCCCATAGCTAAGACCACCGCAATAAACAAAACAACCTTTGTTTGGTTTTCTTCACATTCTCATGGATGCATGCGGCCAGCAAACACATACCGAAACAACATTTATTAGGGCAATCTTTTGCATGCCACATAGTCTAAAGCTTCTGCATGCAAAGCCTATTTTAATCCTTGTTCTCAATCCCTTCTCATTTTAGATGCTAAAACTTTTGTAGCCAAAACAGTGTGCTAATTTAGAACCCATGCCAAACCCTAGATTCTTGCATGCATGCACAAAACTAACACCGTTAGCTCATCCAGGTTCCACCCCACTTTCATCTAGAGGTTGTATGCATTTGATCCCTAAATCCAACGGTGCTCTGCCTATACGCAGCTACGCCCGTGAGTAGCAAATCCGCGTCATATATATATATATATATCAACAAGAAACGGATCTGATACATGCATGAAGGATGTCATAAATGGATTGGTTGGATTTTTATAATAAATTTAGACATATTATTTATATTATTCGGAGTCATATAACTAAAGTTATGAATTTTTAAAGTTTGCATTATTAATAGAAGCATTTTTGATTGTTTGCATATTTTAGGTATCTGAAAATAGTGAACCAATTTTATATTCAAAATATTCAAACATTTCTAAGTAATTTTTATATTAAAAGTTTTTCCATTTGAATCCGTATTCAAAAGTTATGAACGTTTCAAATAAACAGGTTTAAAAAAACGTGAGGTTCCAGGGACCCTTAATAACTTTTTTGCGGAACTCAAGGACCTTCATGCAAAATAGTAGTCAGCGCGGTTGACCCGCGTCGCCACGTCAGCCCGACAGGTGGGTCCTACTGTCAATTTTGTGTCAATTGACTATCAATTCCGTTTTAGCGCGATTTGCAACAAATCTGCGGTAAAGTGGTGGTTTTTTGTGATTTTGTTGTAAAGTGGTGGTTATTCGAACTTTCGGCTGAAATGTGGTAGTTTTATGCTATTAACTCCATTAGCTCTGAACTCAGCCTGCGTGCGTCCTGGGAGTGAACTCTGCCAGCAGAGGTCAGCGGTGTTTGACGGCTCAACGCCGAACCCGCTGGACAGCCTGAGCGCCACTGGAGCAGCAGCAGTGTTCTCAGACTGCAAGCTTTCTATAGTGCTATTATGTGCTTTAGGGCTTGTTTGATTCAAAGGATTCGTAAGACACGGGAATAGGAAAAGTGTAGGAATAGAATGACATGACACTTAGAATTCTATAGGAATGAAAAATGCAGGAATCGATAAAATAAGCTGTTTGATTGCACCGTAAGAAAAACATAGAAAATTTTATAAGGTTTAGGTACAAGTCATAGTTGTCATAGACACAAAGGAAATTTTCCAAGAGGTCTCATCTCTTGTTAGAAATCCTATAGGATTATAGTGTAGGAAAGCCATACATAGAAATTTTAAAGGATTTATTCCTTTAAAACAAACACACCCTATTGGAAAAATTTCTATGAATAGGAATCCTATAGAATTTCTTTGAAAATCCTTTAAATCAAACATGCCCTTATAGTGTGAAAAAATCACTACGAAAGAAATCTAAGTGTAGTGGGACCCAAGTTTGCATGCTCGCTCTTGGAACACTCTGTATGCTATTTGTAGCGGGACCCTTATAAAATGTGCCCGGCCAAGGTGCTGTAGATATACTAAAAGTATACCATCATGTACTGTAGATGATTTCTGAAATCTGCGGTCACTCTGTGCCTACCGTTGAAGACTTGTTCTTTCCAGCAGCAAAAGTACCTGCAATATAATCTATCTCTGTGAGCAAGGAATCTGTGTTAGACCATAATCCACAATACCAATAGTTTGTTAGAGGATGGAGGTAAATTCCCAACGGATGAACACTCAAAATTTAGATAATGTTCTCGGAAAAACATTCCATCGCAGATAACCACCAAAGGATACGCAAGGTGACCATCTCGTGGTCTGCAAGAACGGAAGGAGGTTGCACATCCGAATCGAAAGTGACGATACGGCACCAATGATTCCGGCTGTCAACGAATCCGTCGTCTTTCCCTCCCTCCCTGGGCGAGCACCAACAGCAGTCCCACGGAGACTCGCGTCGGCGACTTGGACAACCAAAATGAGTATGCGCGCGATAGCGCCATGAACAGTAAATCCGTGTGCACGTTGGTTCCGGCGGTTTCTGTTCGTTTTGTGTTTTTTTAAGGGCAGCCCTACGCGTTTTCCACGGAGCATCTGTGATTTTTATCCCCCGGGTCCCCAGCCAACCATGTGTCCTTTTTTTATTCAAAATCCCGCTTTTGCTATATTTGCCCTGCTTTTGCTACATTTGCCCCGCTTTTGCTACATTGTAGTAAAAAACGGTTCAGTCCAAAAAATAAAAAAACAGACTGGACCTCGTCGGAGATTTCGCCGGAGACCTCGCCGGCGACCGTGTAGCAAAAATGTTGTGCTAATGTAGCAATATCCGACCTCGCCGGAGACTTTTGCCGGTGGACATCACCGGAGACCGGGTAGCAAGAACGTTACGTTATTGTAGCAAAACTGCAAAACAGTGGTAGCAAAAAAAAATTACTAATGTAGCAAAAAGAACGACCTCGCCGAAGACATCATCGGTGCCTGCCGTAGCAAACCGATTTTGCTGGGGACTTTCATCGAAAATGTCGTAGCAAATACTTTTTACTATTATAGCAAAAATATAGAACAAAAATAGCAAAAATTTACTACTATTGTAGCATCGCCTATAGAAAAATCTCAAAACTCATTTATTGGTCAGTAGCATCGCGACCCTTCATCTGTAGCAAAAAATATTGTAGCAAAAAAATTACAAAATGTAGCAAAAAATCCATTTCGCCAGAGACATCGCCGGGACTTTGTAGCAAAAAATTTGCAACCATAGCAAAAACTACTTCGCTGGACATCATGTAGCAATTTTTTTTATAATATTGTAGCGAACACATAAAACAGTTCTAGCAAAATAAATACATGCATGTAGCAAATCCCCACCACATCAAAAAAAAATCCAAATGCAACTCTCGTCGTCGATAGTATCTCCAAGTAGCAAGTCGGGTTGCCTTAAGTAGCAACATCGGACGCTTCTTGTAGCACCACCACTGGCCACAGGTAGCACCACCGTCGACTACAAATAGCAAACCTCGATGTCGTGGTTGCAGAAGCCATAGCCGTTCCTCGCAGAGAAGCATGCCTGCCCTGGACTCCATGGCGCCATGGACTCTATTACTCCGTGAGGTTGAGGGAGGTGGCGCAGATCGTCGTGGAGGGAGACGAGGGAGGCAATCCACATGGCAGCACGGTGGCGGGATCTCGGGGCATCAGACTCCTAGTCCGACAACAGCACGTCCAGGCGTGCGGAGATCCCTTGGCAGCGCAGCGGCGATGGATTCCGGCGCGGGGGTCCAAGGAAGAAGAGCCAGAACAGGTACGTGGGTCGCCGCCCTGTGGAGGAGGCCTAACGCCGGTGAACTATGGTCGCAGCAGCGCGGCGGTAGCCACGGGGAGGCGGCGGCAGGAGCGGTCCGGCAGCAGGCATGCGGCGGCGGAGAAAGGAATCGCGAGATGGAAAGAAAACTGACGATAAGGTGGGCCAGGACGTGTGCGCGTGGGCTGTTGAGAGTCAACGACCCGGGGGCTGCAAACACGATATCCCCCGGGGGAGGGTATCATTTTCCTTTTTTAATGAGTTAAATTCATCATTAGTCACTGAACTTGTTTACCAAAGTTAATACGGTCATTGTACAATGAAAATACGAGTTTACGGTCACTGAAGACGCGTCGGAGCATCACTAGTGGTCACCGCTTACGCTGTAGAGATGTATTTGGTGACGTGGCGAGTTAGGACCCACCAACAGCCTCTAGGTCTGTTTCATTTGCAAAAAAAACCCAAATTTTACTTTTTCCCGGTCAATTGCTTAACTGCTCTGCCTAGTGGTTAGACAGACAGACTGGTCGGACTCACCCAAACCCTCTCTCTCTCCTCTCTTCCCATTCCCAACCATACTCGCGCATGCTTCCTTCTGAGCCGTCGTCGTCGCCTCCGTCGCTGGCCTGCGGTGATGCCCACTTTCCTCCATGGCTCGGGTCTTGGAGAAGTTTTTTGGGTACACAAGCGAAACTGTGGAGGGGTCGACAGCTTGCGAGCTAGCTCCTGTCCTGATGTTATGAATGCGCTCGCTGCGCTGGTCGTCATCCATAGTGACGGTTGCGAGCTAGCTCATGTCCTGCTGTTATGAATACTCGCGCGAGCTCGTGCAGGTTGTGGCCGGAGAAGAAGCGGAGAGATCGACAGCTTGCGAGCTAGCTCCTGTCCTGCTGTTATGAATACTCCTTGACCGGCGCCACTGTGACGGTGGTGGTGGTAGGCGCGACTGCAAGAGCAGGGCTAGGTCCGAACGCTGGCGCACAGCGAAACCACAATACCCCGAATGTGCCGTTTTTGCCTTCGAAATCCGCCGTCGTTCTCCTACGAATTCTGCCGCCGTTCTCATGTAATTCAGAATCGATTAGGTGGACCAAGTTGAATTTGAATCAGCGGTTTCCTCGTCGGCACCTGTCGCATCACTGACGCCTTCCCCTCTACGTGCTCTTCTTGTGGACGCCGCTGGGCCTTCGTGCTCTCCTCCACATCGCCCATGAGGAAGACCAACGGCGCTGGCTCGTCCCCTCTAGGGCTTGGGGAACGCCGCCAAGGACGCTAATGATGACGGAAGCGAGGTCCTCGCCGAGTGCGTCGTTGCGGCTATTCGCTCATCCTCGTCGAGGACCACAAGCTATGGCCGCCGATGCGTGGTGGCAAGACTGGCCGGTGCCGGCGTTCCCCCGATCTTGGCTAGCGGGGACCTTTGGATTCCTCGATTCCCCTCACCGTCATGGTGAAGAAGCGGAGCTCGTGAAGGTTGTGGCCGGAGAAGAAGCTCGCGGAGCTGGGGAGGCGGTCGGCGGCGAGCTCTATAGGTTGGGTAGGGGCACAGACCAGGGGAGGCAAACGACCCTTGGAGAAGGGGATGGGGTGGCCTATTGATATATTTTATTTGAGGGGCCTTTTTGAAAAACAACATGGCCTGCCAGTGGGTCCTACTCAACGCCATGTCATAAAATATATCGCTACGTTGCAAGCGGTGACCGCGAGTGACGCTTCAACAAGTCTTCGGTGACCGTAAACTCGTATTTCCGTTGTACAATGACCATATTAACTTCGGTAAGCAAGTTCAATGACTAACGATGAATTTAACTTTTTTTAATCTCTTCTTCGAGTTTCCTAAGATCGTGGTGGTCAAAGCGGTGCGAGAGCAGCGGCACGTCGAGAACCGAGCGGCCAACTTTCCCCACCGCGCCGTCGAATGGTCCGTCGAGATCCACCACGGCGTCACCAAGGCCACGGCGCCGCTTCAGTCCAGGTTTCTCTCCCTAGCAGCCGTGCTGCCTCCCGAGGCGGCCATCGACGCGGCTGGCGGCGCGGTGGGGAAAGTCGGCGCCCTCCTCTCCTCCCTAGCCGGCTGGCGATGAGGAGGATGATCTGGGCGCCGTCTCCTGCTCCAGTCCCCTCCACAGCGGCTTCCGACCCCGCAAGAGGCGAGGCAGCAATGGGGTCCGCAGGTCCTCTAGGACGATTCGATCCGTCCGGTACCATCTGCTGCTTTGTTTTATGATGTTTCGATCTGTTTCTTCTTGGATGATGTTTTTGGTTTCTTCAAATTCGATTGCGTTCTCTTTGCAGTTAGTGTTGAAGAAGTTACTCCGTTTCAAAATATAAGATGTTTTAGGTTTGTGAAGAAGATGAATCTAGACTTATTTTAGTATATAGGTTCACTCAACTTTAGGATAAATCTATACATTTCATTTTCTTCACAAACCTAAAACATCTTATATTTTGAAACGGAGGGAGTACATTGTTGAATGGACAGTGCTAGGCGTTTTCCATCCCGGGTCCCCGGCCGTCCGATCTGGCAGATCAACGGTCAGATCTTATTTCCATTTTTTTATCCCGCTTTTGCTACATATAGTCCCGTTTTTGCTACATGTAGTAAAAACTGGTTTGGTCCATGATCTTATTGGAGATCTTGTCGGAGATCTCGCTGGACACTTTGTAGCAAAAAGTTTGTTCTAAAGTAGCGAAACCGACTTCGCCGGAGACTTTCACCGGGAGACCTTACCGGAGACCTCGCCGGAGATATTGTAGCAGAAACTTCACGCTATTGTAGCAAAATTATAAAAGGTTGTAGCAAACCAACAAAACGGTTGTAGCAAAAATAAATTGTGATATTGTAGCGAAAAACTGACTTCGCCAGAAGCGTTGCCGGAGACTCTCGTCCGATGCCTCGTATCAAAAACTTCATATTATTGTAGCAAAACACAAAAACAAGTGTAGCAACAACTTTTTTCGTTTGTAGCAAAAATTAGTTCATATTATGCAAATACACAAAGAATGTATGTAGCAAAACATTTTCTTCTATGTCGCAAATCTATAGAACCAATGTAGCAAAAACTCCTTTGATGCAAAATTCATATAAAGCTGGTGTCCTGGCCCTTGCGCGGGGATGAGATCAGACGTCGGTGAGCCCTCCCGTGGCTACACGCGCTGCTGCGGTGCTCACAGGGACAAGGTCGGTCTCGCGGCAAAGTGTAGCAACAACTATCTCCTCGTAGCCAATCCCGTCCATGGTAGGGTGGCATGACCACGACGAGCCGACGCGCGGGAAACCGGGCAGCGGCCGTGATGGAGGTCGCAGGGGATCATGGCGACACCAGCCTGTAGGATAGACTAGGCAACAGGGGGTGGATTGGCTACCATTGGCAAAACCTCGATGGCGAGAGACGTGTCTAGCACGGAGCAGAGCTCGAGGGGGCGATCATGGCGAACCCCCGACGCTCCCCTCCTCGTGCCACCTCGTGGACCCGGCGCCTCTCCTGATCCCACCCATGCCTCCTACTGTTCCGACCCCTCTCCCTATTCATCGGGCGCGTGGCGGACACAGCGGGCAGGCCCCTACTTGAGTGGGGCAGCGTACGGGATACGTTTCCGCCATGTGCGGGGGTCTTCATTGTCGCTGTTCCTGCTTCGTCCACCTGCTCAACTCCGCCGCCTGCCTCGCCCTCTCCGATTTCAACTCCGTCCTCGCCTTCGCTCGCTCGTCTCCTCCCGGTGAGGAATTTTGCGGCGAGACGCTTGGCGCTGGCGATTCCTGCCTATGGAGAGGAGGATGAGCCGTGTTGCGGCTTGGATCCTTGCGGGAAGGAAGCCTGGTCCTCACTTGAAGCGGTTGACGGAGTTGGCAGTTCCCCCGTCGACCACGGGAGCAATCCTTCACCAAGCAATCGATTGGGGGAGGAAAGGGCTACGGCAAGCTCGTCTGGCAAGAGGAAGTTTCGAGATTCCGATGATGGATTCTGGTATATTGACTCCTCCTTCGACATCACCGGAGTTGACAAAGGGGTTGGGGAGGAATCTGAGAGCGGGCAAGCGGGTTGTGCGGCGCCCTCGCAAGCTCGTCATCGGCATCAAAAGCCCTCTTCAAGCTCTTCACGAGGTTGTAGGGGCCTCTGTCCCTGTGGTGTTGGAGAAGATGAAGCGTGGTCGCCCTCGAGGATCTACGAACAGGAAATCAGCTTCACAGTTGGATCCATTGTCGTTGGAGGCAGAAGATCGGGCCATGTTCTCCCTCCCCCTACATCCAGAACAGGGGAAGTTATCCTTCCGAGAAGCGTTGGCTGCGGCTACTCTGCTGGCCCTCAGTCGGGAACCGGTCAACATGGGTTCTGTGGTGAGAGCCCACCTGGAGGGGAGACAAGACAGGTGAGGAAATCTTTGCTGTTAGGCTCACAGCCACATGATCTCACCGAGCTCACGTGTGCTGGCGTCGAGGACGAGGCTGACAGGGCTTGGGGATTTTTTTTTGGACAACTTTGGGAAGACGAAGATACCCCTCCTAGGGTTTGGACTGCTACAACTACCCCACCCTCCCTCCTTGTCTGGATCCAGAAAGAGCTTGTCCAGAACCGTTCCTTTGTGGCGGCGGACTGTTTCCCTCTTTCACCTGAGAATGAGCCAGATCTGAGTTCTAGACTTTCTCTTAGTGCTGAAAGTTGGCAGGTTAGACCCAAACCTGCATTTGAGCAGATCTTTGAAGCTTGTGCTATGGCTAAGAAAGGAAGAGGCAGAGGGAGAGGGAGAAGTGGAAACAATAGAGGGGAGCAATGGAAGCAGATGCAGGTACAACCCACCCAGCAACATCCTTTCGGTTTTGGTTTCCAGCAACCCCCTCCAAATCAGCAAGCTTAGATGATGCCTCCACAGTTTGGATCATATCCCCCTTTTAGCTTTCCTCCTTGGCAGTATGGGCAGCATCCCAATCCTGTTTTCTAGGGGCAATTCCCTGTGCCTTGGCAACAACCACCTCCTGGTTTTGCTGGGCAGTGGATGCCCCCCAGCAGGCAGTGTAGCCTCCTCTGCAAAAATCTCAAGGTGGTAATCGTTCCTCTCAGGCTAGGAAAAATCAGAAGCAGAAAAATAGGGATTCAGGTAAAGGAGATGATGCTAAGTCACTGGATGGGGGCCAACATTCAAATGCCTCAGTTGATTCAGGTTCTGTTGCTATTGAGAAGCTGGATGTTTATGTTGAGGTGATCTGCTACAACTGTGGGGAGTCTGGACACCAGAAAGCTGCCTATGCATCTCCCAAGACCTGTTTTATTTGTAGCTCTTTGGATCATGAAGTGGAAGCTTGCCCAGTCAAGAAACAGCCTCAATAGATTGCAAAATTTCTAGCCTCAAGTTGCATATGTTCAAGAACATGCTAATTTTGTTTTAATTATTCTATCTAGTGGTTGTGGGAAATACAGAGAGATTTTGATGCGTGGCTTGATACCCTGGATAACCAACATGTTGATGCGGAGGAGATGGATGGTGTACAAGATGGCCCTGTGGTGATCGAAGGAGTAGACGTTGCTATAGTCATAGAGGAAGTACATGATGTCGCTGCGAAGATGGAAGGCGTTGAAGATATCGCTGCGGAGATGGAACAAGTTGAAGATGTCGCTCAGTTTGATGTGCTCACAGCCGGCGAACAAGTCATATATGATGTTATGTTCGACATTTACCATCCAAACACCTACCTTGACGACAATGGTGTCTATCGTTCCCTTGATGATTAGAGAAAATGAGGATTAGTGGTATGTAATGAAATATTTGGAGATTGTGGTATGATTAGAATTTATGTAATGCAAATGATGGGAATTGGTAATTCAAGTAATGCTAAACCTATCAATGTCAATGTTCGTGTAATGTACCAATGCCATGTCTCTCTTTGGTTTGTTCATGCAAGCATTAATGCCATGTACAACACACTTAGCATGTCATAGAGCAAGCATCAATGCCATGTCCTTGAACAACAAACTTAGCATGTCATAGAGCAAGCATCAATGACATGTCCTTGAAAACAAACTTAGCATGTCATAGAGCAAGCATCAATGCCATGTCCTTGAACAACAAACTTAGCATGTCATAGAGCAAGCATCAATGACATGTCCTTGAACAACAAACTTAGCATTGTTGGAGATATGCCCAAGAGGCAATAATAAAGTGGTTATTATCATATCTTCATACTTATGATAAATGTACCATGCTATAATTGTATTAACTGGAAACATTAATATTTGTGTGATTTGTAAACATAAAAGAGTCCCTAGTAAAGCCTCTTGTTAAACTAGCTTGTTGGTTAATATATGATGATGGTTTCCTGATCATGAACATAGAGATGTTATTAACAGCAGGGTCATATCATTAGGAGAATGATGTGATGGACATACTCCTATAGTTAAGCGTAGCATAAAGATCAAGTCATTTTAATATAGTTCATTTGCTATAAGCTTTCTGATACATAGTAACCTAATTCTTTCGACCATGAGATCATGTTAATCACCATCACCGGAAGGATGCTTTGATGACATCAAACACCACACCGTAACTGGGTGGCTATAAAGGTGGCATTGAGTGTTCGGAAAGTATGGGTTGAGACACATGAATCAAGAGTGGGATTTGTCCATCCATATGACGGATAGATATACTCTGGGCCCTCTCGGTGGAATGTCATCCAATTAGCTTGAAATAATGTGACTGGCTCACAAGGGATCACATACCACGGGAACGAGAAAAGAGTACTTATCAGTAACAAGGTTGAACTAGGTATGCAGAGATACCGACGATCAAAACCTCGGATAAGTAAACTATCGTGAGACAAAGGGAAATTGGTATCGTATGTAAGTGGTTCATTCGATCGCAAAGTAATCGTAGAAACATGTGGGAGCCATATGAATTTCCAGATTCCTCTATTGGTTATTGATCGGAGAAGTGTCTCGATCATGTCCGCATAATTCACGAACCGTAGGGAGACACACTTAAGGATTCGATGTTGTTGAGTAGTTATGGAATGATGAGTAAGAGACCGGATGTTGTTCGGAGTCTCGGATGGGATCTGGGATATCACGAGGAGATCCGGAATGGTCCGGAGAATAAGATTCATATAAGGAAAGTCCTGTTTCGGAGTTGGGGAATGATTCCGGTGTTTTCATCGAGAATGTTCTAGAAGGGTCCGGAAGGTCCAGCACTCCGGAGGGGAAGGGTACATGAATGTGTCATAACAATATGGAATGATTGCATCATGTACTAGGTATCATGGCTGAGCAAAATAAAGGGATAAATCAAATCCTAGTTTCAAAAGTCAAACGCCAATTTGAAAAGTCAAACGACAGTTTTGCTTGGTGGAGGGAGAGTAGGAAACCTACTTGGGGAGGAGTTCCTCTCCCTCCACCCACCGGCCAAGGAGGCCGACTTGGGGGAGGACTCCCTCCCCTTGGCCGGCGCCCTCCCACTTATAAAAGAAGGGGCAGGGGTGCCCCTCTAGCCTACACCTCTCTCCACCAAAACCCTAACCCTAGCCGCCGGCCTCCTGCAGCCGCCGCCGCCCTAGGGTTTGCCCTAGCCGCCGAGTTGGGGCCCTCCTCAAGCCCTAGCCGCTGGCCTAGCCCTCTCTCCTTGGTGCCTCTAAACCCTAGATCACCAAGGCCCTCTCTCATACTCCACCATACTCGCTCCGGCTTAAGGCGAAGCCCTGCGAGATCTCCCCTCTACTTCCGGTACCACGCCGTCGTGCTGCCGGAATCACGAGGAGAGTGCTACAACCTTCGCTGCCTGCTGGAACAAGGGAGAGGAAGGTCTTCATCGAGTACCTAACGTGTGACCGACTGCGGAAGCGCTGCCGGAACGCAGCGCCGGAAGGATCGTCTACGCGATCTTGAGATCGGAAGTGTATGACTACATCACCCACGAGAATCTTCTCTCGTTAACCGCTTTGGATCTTCGAGGGTTAGTATTCTATCGACTCGTTGCTACAATCTAGTAGATAGATCTTGGCTTGATCATAGATTAGATCTTGATTGTGTGTTCATGCGGTAGAATTTTTTTGTTTTCCATGCTACGAACCCCTACAATGGTATCAGAGCCGTGTCTATATGTAAATCTGTTGCACGAGTAGAACACAATGGTCATTGTGGGCGGTGGTGCTTTTATTATCAATTGCTTCTTGTGTACTTTGCATCTTGCGGTATGATGGGATGAAGCGGCCCAGGCTAACCTTACATGACATCGTTCATGAGACTTGCTCCACACTCAACATGCAACTTGTATTGCATAAGTGGCTTTGCGGGTGTCTGTCTCTCCCATCATAGTATAGATCCAATTTACAACGGGCACTTGATAGTTCAACATCAATGTTGTGGTTCTTGTTCGTAAGTTAGAGCGACACTTATTGAAAGTCCCAAACCACGTAAAATATGCAAAGAAAATTAGAGGCGTCTAACTTTGTTTTGCAGGGGTGTGCTGTGATGTGATATGGCCATGATTGTGATTATATTTGATGTATGCAATGTTCCTTATTGTAAGTTGGCAACCGGCAGGAGCCATATGGTTGTCTTTAAATTCTGTTAAGACCCGCGTGTCTATTCAAAGTAGTTGTAATAGTTGAAGCTGGTGGACGACAACCATGGAACGGCAGCATTGACCTTGATGCAATGCCGGTGATGATGGAGATCATGTTCGTGCTTGAAGATGGAGATCGGAAGCACAAGAAGAAAGGCCATATCATATCACATATTATGAATTGCATGTGATGTTAATCCTTTTATGCATCTTGTATTGCTTAGTTAACAACGGTAGCATTATAAGATGATCCCTCAAGCACACAATTTCAAGTTTTAAAGTGTTCATCCTTAGTAAGCACCGTTGCTAAAGCTCGTTGTTTCGAAGCATCACGTGATGATCAGGTGTGTTAGATTCTGCGAGTGTATACAGCGTGAGCAAGCCAGATTTGCTCATGCGGAAGCTAAGGTTTGATCTTGACGAGCCTAGCATGTACAGACATGGTCTCGGAACACAGATCACCGAAAGGTAAAGCATGAGTCATATAGTAGATATGATGAACATGTTGATTGTTCGCCATTGAAGCTACATCAACTCTCGTGATGATCGGTTTTGATGTGGTGGATTTGGTTCGTGTGATCACTAAAACAATGTGAGGGATATTGTTTTTGTAGGGTTCGCAGCATAGAAAACAAAAATTTTCCTACGATGGGAACTATGTACTAAGATCTATCTACTAGATACAAACAACGGGCGGATGTATATCCGTAGAGAACATACCCTTGAAGACCGACAAAGCTTAACGAGTTCAACTCGTGGTTGATGTAGACGATCTCTTGCCGATCTCAAGATCGAGAGGAAGTCCTAGCGCCGCAAAGCAGCAGCGCATCCGTGCTCGCACACACGTACAAGACACCGGGCAACCTCCGCCTCCTCGCTCCAGCGATGCAGCGGAAGCACAACCCTTTCTTGCCGAATAGCCAGCGGGAACATGTATCTCGCTAGTCCGAGACCATGGGGGATAAATTCTAGAGGGGGAGAGAGATCCTTCACTAGGAGTTGTAAGAGACAAGTGAGAGGAGGGGCTCCTTTTATAGGAGGAGGGGGGCACCCAAAGGGGTGGCCGCCGGCCATGGGGGCTGCCCCCTCCCCTCCTTCATTCATGTGGGTGGACACTCCACTCACAAAATGTCCCTTCAATTTTCTCCACTCAAAAATCCACTCAAATTCTCATTAAATTTCCACCAAATTTAATGCAAACTCTCATTAAATAAAACTCTTTTATTTTATTCAGAATTTTTTCAATTACTTTAATGACAAACATTCACAAATAACCCCTTGCTAGAATTCCATTTCACATGCATAACCTCTTTATGCAATTTCATCCGAAAACCTGTTTCGGTATCTAGTGAAATAAATTCCTGCGCTTGTTTATTCTTTCGGCATGAAACATTTGCTCCAACTGGATGCCAGTGTCCCTTAAGTGTGTCACCCTACGGTTCGCGAATAATGCGGACATGATCGAGACCCTTCTCCGATCAATAATCAGTAGCGGGACCTGGAGATCCATACTGACTCCCACACATTCAACGATGACTTTTCCTGTGATCGTCGGAACATTTTACGCTTGTATCTTAATCCCTTTGTTTCACGATATATTACATGTCCGAGATTCGATCATCGGTATCTCCATACCTAGTTTGATCTCGTTACTAACATGCACTCTTTTCTCGTTCCCGTGATATAACATTCTAGTGATCAAATCACTTGCTTGCAAGCTAACCAATGTGATATCACCGAGAGGGCCCAGAGCATATCTATCCGTCATCGGGATGAACAAATTCCACTCTTGATCCATGATTCTCAACATAACACTTTAGTAGCTTTGGAGCCATCTTTATAATCACCCAGTTACGGAGTGACGTTTGGTGTCAACAAGAAACTCTTCCGGTGTTAGTGATTGGCATGATCTCATGGTCTAAGGATTAGGATTACTTTGTAGTTTGTTTATAGCAATATAAACTCAATGACTTTGATCGTAATGCTATACTTCGGATGAATGTTCATCACACCATTACACTAATGTTGTGATCTCGTTATTAACAACATCCAATGTCTATGATCAGGAAACCTTGATCATCTTGTTAATCAACGAACTAGTTTATGAGAGAGGCATAACTAGGAACTTTCTGTTTGTTTATTAAACACACATGTATTAATGTTTCCGTATCAATACAATTATAGCATGCAAAATAAACATCTATCATATACTTGGAATACACATAATAAACATTTTATTATTGCCTCTCAGGGCATATTACCTTCAGTCTCCCACTTGCACTAGAGACAATAATCTAGTTACATAGTGATGTATCTAACACCCATGGAGTTCTGGTGTAGATCATGTTTTGCTCTAGGGAGAGTTTTAGTCAACGGATCTGCTACATTGAGATCCGTATGTACTTTACAAATCTTTATATCTCCATCCTTGACATGCTCGTGGATGAAGTGAAACCGGCGCTTAATATGCTTGGATGCTTGTGAGACCTTGGCTCTTTGGCATTGGCAATGGCACCATTGTTGTCACAATAGATCACCATTGGGTCCAACGCGTTTGCAACCACACCTAGTTCGGATATGAACTCCTTCATCCAAAGCGCTTCTGAGCCGCTCAAGCAAAGAACATATTCGGCCTCCGTTGTTGATCCTGCCACCACAGGTTGTTTGGAGCTCCTCCAACTAACCGCTCCGCCATTCATGAGAAATACGTATCCGGATTGCGACTTAGAGTCATCCGGATTGGTGTCAAAGCTAGCGTCGACATAACACTTAGCGACGAGCTCTTCTTCACCTCCGTATACAAGAAACATATCCTTAGTTCTTCGCAAGTACTTAAGGATATTCTTGACCGCTTTCATTATGAACCTGGATCCGATTGGTACCTACTAGTCAAACTAATAGCATGTGCCACATCCGGTCTTGTACATAGCATGGCGTACATTATAGAGCCTATGGCTGAAGCATAGGGGACCTTGTCCATTATCTCTCTTTCTTCCGCCGAAGCCGGACTTTGAGTCTTACTCAATGTCGTGCCTTGTGTCATAGGTAAGAACCCCTTCTTACTATCCTCCATTTTAAACTTCTTTAAAATCTTATCAAGGTATGTACTTTGTGATAGCCCTATTAGGAGCCTAGATCTATCTCTATAGATCTTTATGCCTAATATGTATGACGCTTCACCTAGGTCCTTCATTGAAAATTTGCTGTTTAGATAACTTTTAACACTGTTTAAAAGATCTATATCATTTCCGATAAATAATATGCCATCCACATATAATATCAGAAATGCCACATTGCTCCCACTCACTTTCTTGTAAATACAAGCTTCTCCATAAGTTTGGACAAATCCAAACTCTTTGATCACCTCATCAAAGCGGAGATTCCAACTTCGTGATGCTTGCTTCAATCCATAGATGGATCGCTGAAGCTTGCACACCTTGTTAGCATCCTTAGGATCGACAAAACCCGTTGGTTGTATCATATACAACTCTTCCTCAATATTACCATTGAGAAACGCGGTTTTAACATCCATCTGCCATATCTCATAATCGAAATATGCAGCAATTGCTAACATAATCCTAACTGACTTTAGCATCGCTACGGGAGAGAATGTCTCATCGTAGTCAACTCCTTGAATTTGTCGAAACCCCTTTGCGACAAGTCGAGCTTTATAGACGGTTATATTACCATCAGCATCAGTTTTCCTTTTGAAAATCCATTTGTTCTCCACGGCCTTTCGGTCGTGAGGTAAGTCCAGCAAGTTCCAAACTTGATTTTCATACATGGATTCCATCTCGGATTTCATGGCTTCTAACCATTTGTTGGAATCCGGGCTCATCATCGCTTCTTCATACGTCGCAGGGTCATCATTCTCATCAACCATGAAATTCATGATAGGATTTCCATACAGCTGCAGCCGCTGACGTCTGCGAGGTTCGGTAGTACTCTCTTTTGGAGTTTCATGATCATTATCATTAGTCCCCTCTTCAACAGGTGAAGCCAACTCCGGAACAACTTCCGGCGCTGCACTACTCGCCATACTTTGAAGAGAAGGTTCAATAACCTCTTCGAGTTCTACCTTCCGACTACTCACACCTTTCACGAGAAACTCTTTCTCTAGAAAGGATCCATTCTTGGCAACAAAAACCTTGCCCTCGGATCTGTGATAGAAGGAATACCCAATAGTTTCCTTAGGGTATCCTATGAAGACACATTTTTCCGCTTTGGGTTCGAGTTTATCCGGTTGAAGTTTCTTCACATAAACATCGCATCCCCAAACTTTAAGAAATGACAACTTAGGTTTGTTTCCAAACCACAATTCATACGGTGTCTTTTCAACGGATTTATATGGTGCCCGATTTAAAGTGAATGCAGCAGTTTCTAGTGCATAACCCCAAAATGACAACGGCAAGTCCGTCAGAGACATCATAGATCGAACCATATCTAATAAAGTACAATTACGACGTTCCGACACACCATTTCTCTGTGGTGTTCCGGCAGGTGTGAGTTGTGAAACAATTCCACACTCTTTCATGTGAGTGCTAAACTCGTAACTTAGATACTCACCTCCACGGTCTGACCGTAGAAATTTGATCTTTCTATTACGATGATTTTCCACTTCATTCTGAAATTCCTTGAACTTTTCAAAGGTTTCAGACTTGTGTTTCATCAAGTAGATATAACCGTATCTACTCAAATCATCCGTGAAAGTAACAAAATAACGATATCCACCTCGCGCCGACACACTCATTGGACCGCATACATCAGAATGTATGATTTCCAATAAATCTGTCGCCCGTTCCATTGAACCGGAAAACGGCGTTCTAGTCATCTTGCCCATAAGGCATGGCTCACATGTATCAAATGATTCATAATAAAGTGATTCCAAAAGTCCATCCGAATGGAGATTCTTCATGCGTTTAACGCCAATATGACCTAGACGGCAGTGCCACATATATGCGGATATATCATCATTTAGTTTAATCCTTTTAGCATCAACATTATGAATATGTGTAACATTATTATCGAGATCCAAAAGAAATAAACCATTCATCATCGATGCATGACCATAAAAGATTTCATTCATATAAATGGAACAACCATTGTTCTCGGATTTAAATGAATAACCACTTCGCATCAAACACGATCCAGATACAATGTTCATGCTCAGTGCAGGCACCAGATAACAATTATTCAAGTTTATAACTAATCCCAACGGACGGTGGAGAGGCAGCGTTCCGACGGCGATCACATCAACGCTTGATCCATTGCCGACACGCATCTTGGCCTCACCCCTTGCTAGCGGTCGCTTGTTCCGCAGCCCCTGATTCGAGTTACAAATATTAGCAACTGAACGGTATCAAATACCCGGTGCTCTGCGAGCACTAGTCAAGTACACATCAATAACATGTATATCATATATACCTTTGTTTGCCTTGCCGACTTTCTTGTCTGCCAGATACTTAGGACGATTCTTCAATGGCGATCCCCTTACAATAGTAGCACTTTCGGTATTAGACTTAGGTCCAACTCGGGGTTTCTTTTTCAGTACGCAATGTGCTTGCCGCCCTTACTTCCTTCCGTTTTCCCTTCTTGTCTTTCTTGAAACCAGTGTTCCTACTTATCATCAACACTTGATGTTCCTTTTGATCTCCACTTCGCGGTTTTAAGCATTGTGAAGCTCGGGGAGAGACTTCTTCATGCCTTGCATATTATAGTTCATCACGAAGCTCTTATAGCTAGGTGGCAGAGACTGCAGAACACGATGGATGCCTAAGTCAATGGGAATCGATATTCCCAAGGACACAAGCTTATCAGCATAACCCGACATCTTGAGTACATGCTCACTAACGGAGCTGTGCTCTTCCATCATGCAGCTAAAGAACTTTTCTGAAGCGTTGTAGCTCTCTACAGCAGCATGTGGGTCGAAAATCATTTTCAACTCACCCATTGTATCAAATGCATTGCCATTTTCGAAATGCTTTTGAAGTTCCGGCTCTAGCCCATACAATATGCCGCAATGAACTAAGTTGTGGTCCTCCTGACGAGTCTGATAGACATTCTTCTCCTCGTCAGGGGCATCCTCAAAAGGTGGGGGGCCTAACGGCGCTTCTAGCACATATTGCTTTTGTGCAGCAGAGAGGAGAATCCTCAAATTCATGGACCATTCGGTAAAGTTGCTACCGTTCGTTGCAAGTTTCTCTTTCTCCATGAGCACATTGAAATTAAAAGCAGGTGGTGCCATCTACAACAGAATTTGTAAAGTTTAGACTAAGTGTATGATAGATTGAGTTCAACTAATCCATATTACGAATGAACTCCCACTCAAAAACGACATCCCTCGTGCCTTTTTGGTGATTACATGAACCAAATCCACTATACCAAGTCCGATCATCACGTGAGTCGGTATAGCTTCAAAGGCGAGCATCAAATGGGCATCATATCAACTATATGACTCATGCTTAACCTTTCGGTCCGTGTTCCGAGGCCATGTCTGTACATGCTAGGCTCGCCAAGTTAGAACCTTAGTATTCGCGTGTGTAACTGTTTTACACCCGAAATATGGTCGTGGATCCAAGAACACCCGATCATCACGTGATGTCTTGGAGCGACGAAAACATAATCGGTGCATACTAAAGGAAGAACACATTTCAATCTTGATGTTTAAAAGAGGGATCATCTTATTATGCTAACAAAGCGCTAAACAAGCAATATAAGATGCTATCAAACATCACATGTTTATTAGTGAAATAATATGGTTCCCGCATATGATCTCTATCATGTGCATCGTGGTATGATCACTATCATACCTATATGTGTAAATCCAAGGTCTATGGAGATTACACGTTATGTATGTTGTAAGAGTATCATCTCATACTTCTACTTACAACATCACCATATCATAACACTAGCCCAGCAACAATCTAAACTAGACGCCTCTAATTTATCCATTGCAAGTTTTACGTGGTTTAGGGCTTTCGAGATAGAACCGTTCTTACCTACGAACATGAACCACAACGAGGATAACCAAATTGTTGACAACTCGTTGCAAAATAGATATTGACTATAGTAGGAGAGACAGACACCCGCTAGCCACTTATGCAAACTAGTTGCATGTCAAGCGTGGAACAGGTCTCATGTGCGAGGACATGTAAAGTTTGTCCGGGCCGCTTCATCCCACTATGCCACCAATATCCAAAATTACAACTAAGGAGCAACAACATGATCATCACCGCCCACATACTCATATGTCTACTACCCGTGTAAAGCATCTACGCATAAATCCGGCTCTGATACCACTGTAGGGTTCGCAACATAGAAAACAAAAATTTTCCTACGATGGGAACTATGTACCAAGATCTATCTACTAGATACAAACAACGGGTGGATGTATATCCGTAGAGAACATACCCTTGAAGACCGACGAAGCTTAACGAGTTCAACTCGTGGTTGATGTAGACGATCTCTTGCCGATCTCAAGATCGAGAGGACGTCCTAGCGCCGCAAAGCAGCAGCGCATCCGTGCTCGCACACACGTACAAGACACCGGGCAACCTCCGCCTCCTCGCTCCAGCGATGCAGCGGAAGCACAACCCTTTCTTGCCGAATAGCCACCGGGAACATGTATCTCGCTAGTCCGAGACCATGGGGGATAAATTCTAGAGGGGGAGAGAGATCCTTCACGGGGAGGTGTAAGAGACAAGTGAGAGGAGGGGCTCCTTTTATAGGAGGAGGGGGGCACCCAAAGGGGTGGCCGCCGGCCATGGGGGCTGCCCCCTCCCCTCCTTCATTCATGTGGGTGGACACTCCACTCACAAAATGGCCCTTCAATTTTCTCCACTAAAAAATCCACTCAAATTCCCATTAAATTTCCACCAAATTTAATGCAAACTCTCATTAAATAAAACTCTTTTATTTTATTCAGAATTTTTCAATTACTTTAATGACAAACATTCACAAATAACCCCTTGCTAGAATTCCATTTCACATGCATAACCTCTTTATGCAATTTCATCCGAAAACCTGTTTCGGTATCTAGTGAAATAAATTCTTGCGCTTGTTTATTCTTTCGGCATGAAACATTTGCTCCAACTGGATGCCAGTGTCCCTTAAGTGTGTCACCCTACGGTTCGTGAATAATGCGGACATGATCGAGACCCCTCTCGATCAATAATCGATGCGGGACACGGAGATCCATCTTGACTCCCACACATTCAACGATGACTTTTCCTGTGATCGTCGGAACCTTTTATGCTTGTATCTTAATCCCTTTGTTTCACGATATATTACATGTCCGAGATTCGATCATCGGTATCTCCATACCTAGTTTGATCTCGTTACTAACATGCACTCTTTTCTCGTTCCCGTAATATAACATTCTAGTGATCAAATCACTTGCTTGCAAGCTAACCAATGTGATATCACCGAGAGGGGCCAGAGCATATCTATCCGTCATCGGGATGAACAAATTCCACTCTTGATCCATGATTCTCAACATAACACTTTAGTAGCTTTGGAGCCATCTTTATAATCACCCAGTTACGGAGTGACGTTTGATGTCAACAAGAAACTCTTCCGGTGTTAGTGATTGGCATGATCTCATGGTCTAAGGATTAGGATTACTTCATAGTTTGTTTATAGCAATATAAACTCAATGACTTTGATCGTAATGCTATACTTCGGATGAATGTTCATCACACCATTACACTAATGTTGTGATCTCGTTATTAACAACATCCAATGTCTATGATCAGGAAACCTTGATCATCTTGTTAATCAACGAACTAGTTTATGAGAGAGGCATAACTAGGAACTTTCTGTTTGTTTATTAAACACACATGTATTAACGTTTCCGTATCAATACAATTATAGCATGCAAAATAAACATCTATCATATACTTGGAATACACATAATAAACATTTTATTATTGCCTCTCAGGGCATATTCCCTTCAGTTTTGAGTGGGAGTTCAACAGCAATTTGATTAAAAGTTGAACACTATTTATCATAAATTAAATCAAAGTGAATTTGCATAGTTGTTGTAGTCATTGGCATCCGTTTACCACCTTGCGCTTAGTTATAATTGAGATGATAGAACTATAGAATTCTGGTTAGTTACTTTACGAACTGGTATCGTATTGTTTTGAAGTGTTATCTAAAGTTTAAAAGTCCTATTGCAAACTTTCAGTAGGTTTCGATTACTCCGTGAAATTTAATAGTTGGTATTAAATCAAGAGTAACAATTCCAGTGTTAGTATATAAGTATCATGTTTATCTTCATGATTCTTGATATTCAAAAGATTGTCTTAATATCAAGGTTATCTAGGATCTGAAAGAGTTGTTTCAGAAACCATGATGTGTGGAAGATATTATGATATCTGAAACGAAGTTTTGGTTGCAACATGATAGAGTATAATATGGCAAAAGTCTTGTTCCCATATTTGATGAGAATTTGCAAAAGGTTGGAGACACTAGTTGTCCTAAACCTCCAAAAGGTTTTGGAGAGCAACATTATACTCGCGATTCACCGTTATAAGCTAAAAGTAGCTTGATCATGGATAATTCCATGATAAGGGTGAATATTTGATGTAGGTAAAATGTTTACTACACCAAGAGATTACTAAAGAAAGGAATTTGAAAGAACACCAAACATTTGATGATGGTAATCTACTTCAAAGTGCAAGTCCAAAGATATTGGTATTTAACTATACACACTTTGGACTATGTGTCATGTGTATGGCTCCACTATTGATGTTGATAGATTCTTGCAAACAGAAAAATAAATACTGAAAGAGAATCTTATAAATATATGGTAGAAAAGAAATACTAGAATTGTTCAGTTTAGGTATATAAAGGATATACGTGTTATGGCTATATTCTTTGCTTGTTAAACAATGTGGTTCTTAAGTATTTGATACTGAATTTGTTGATATGAATCGTCATACAAAACAACAAAATTCATGAACTACAATGGCCTAAGTAACTAGCAAAAGAATATGTGATGATGTTCATAGAGAACAAATAAAGGGTTATTGTGTTGCTCGTTAAACATCAAAGCTTGCCTTCAAGATTTGTTTTATCAGGTATTATGAGAACAAAAGGGTTGTTCAAATAATTGCCGTAATCCATAAAATATGGATGATTTACAAATCTCGTTGGAGAAATCACATCCATAAAACTAGTGCTAAAAATGTCGAAAGACAAGTTAAAGATCACTTAGGAAGTGACATCGCCGTTTAAATTATATTGGAAAGAAAACATGAAGAAACTCCATGTGGATGGAATTTTGGAGTCTTTTGATTTTTGATCAAATGACGCTTGTGAAACTATCCT
This sequence comes from Avena insularis, assembly GCA_023614405.1. NCBI lineage: Eukaryota > Viridiplantae > Streptophyta > Magnoliopsida > Poales > Poaceae > Avena > Avena insularis. The sequence continues at coordinate 451,165,289 of CM042685.1, forward strand.
AGAGATAATTAAAACTTCGTTCATAGGCCAAAAGGGAACGAATGACTAGCTTATTGGAATTTGTACATATTGTTGTATGAAGTCCATTATGTGTAGTCAAGAGCGATGGATTTCAACTTCATATGCTTCCTCCGAAAATTTGAGTGAATATATGAATATTTACTTAATAAGGATGAAGTATGAAACATTTGAAAAGTTCAAAGATTTTTAAGATGAAGTGCAAAATCATTGTAACAAGAATATAAATAGTTTATGATAAGATCATAAAGGAAGATATTTGAGTTACAATTTTAGCATAATACCTAAGATTTAAGGAATCGTTCTGTGGATTTGCATTTCCCGAAACACCATAAGAGTATGGAGCGTTCGAGATATGTGATTAAACCTTGTTTAACATGGTAAGATCAAATGTGTAATTCATAAATCTGTCATTATATTTTAATGATTAAAAGCTTTAGAGACTACCGTTTTTCCACTAAAAAGAGCTCCATCATAATCCGTTGAATTGACACCATATAAAGTTATGGTTTGGGATAAAACCCAAGTTGTCCTTTCTTAAACATTGGTATGCTATGCATAAGAAAGATGTTTGCAACCAAAGTCGGATGAACCTGTCTTTGTATGTTATTTCGAGTAACTGTTCCTCCATAACATCGGAGACAAAAATGTTTGTCGCTTAAAACGTCAAGTTTCTTAGAGAAGGAATTTTTCGTGAAAAGTTAAGTGGGAGGACAATAGAACTTTGATAAGGTTAAAAGAACCTTAGCAATATGTGCAAAGTTGCGCAACGCCAAAAAGTGTTCCGGAGGCAGCAACAATGCTCATGGCTCACGTGCCTCAAAGGTTGTGGTCACGGAGATCTAAGTTCCTATTGAAACAATCAAATACCAAGATTTGAGAGTTAAATCATTATTTGACAATAATGATCCGACTACATGCAAAGAAGCGATGATGGGCTCTGACTCCGTCAAATGGCTTGAAGCCATAAAATCCGTGATAGTTCCATATACGAGAGATCAAGCTTTGAACTTAAAAGACCCTCTAGAAAGGTACAAGACCTTACAGTCGTATTTGGATCTATAAAGAAATAGACATGGATGTTTCACATCTATGAAATAGTCGACATGTTGGGAAAGAGTTCACAACAATGTTCAAAGGTTGACTATGACAAGATCTGGTCTTTCATAGCGATATTTAGTCAACCACGACATATAATTTTGTTATGTGTTGAATAAACAAAACAAGTTCTTCTAATAGAATGGTTACCAAGGATGTGTGCATGACATGGTCCAAAGGGTTTTGTTAATTCAAAGGATGCTAAAAGCATATGCAAACTTCAATGGTTGAAGTAAGCATCGCGGAGTTGGAATCTTCACTATGATGGAACTGTTAAAAGAGTTTAATTTCATCGGAGATGAAGAAGATGCTTGCATTTGCAAGAAATTAAGTGGGAGCGCTAAGACATGTTTCTAATACATTATGTGGAAGACATATTGTTGATTGGAAATGATGTATCCTTTTATTAACACAAGATAAGAATTTCATCTCGATGAAAGACTTAGGCAAAACCCAAATATTTGGCATCAATAGATGCTAATATGGTTGTGCCAAAAGTACATTGATGATATATTCAAGTGTATTAACACTTGGTAAGTGAAACAAAGATTCGAGTATAGATTGATACTTGATGTATGAAATCACAAAGAGTATTTATATCAATCATACTGTGATATGTACAAATCCAGATATGTCCTATGCTCTAAATGTTATGAGCATATACCAGAATGATTCATAAGATGATCATTGGACGATAGTAAGGATATTCTTATGATCTTTTGAAAGAACTAAGAATATATTATTTTGTAGAAGTGACATATAGATGATTAGTTCATTGTAAAAGTATTACAATGATACTAGTTTTGTCACAAAGTACAAATCAAGTTTATCTCAATCTAAACTAAGGGTGGCACAATATGATGGAAAGTAAGTTCCATAATGAATTTGGATGAGTTCCAAAGTTAAGATATTGTGACAGATACTACAACAAAAGGCTAAGTATATGAAAGCTGTTATAGCAGCAAAAGAGGGCATTTGTGTCAAGTAGTTTGTTATCAAACTAGGTGTAGTTCATAGTGGGATAGTACTATGAAGATATATTGTACGACAATATTATCAACATGTTTTAACCCCAAGGAACTAAAGGTCTCACCAAAGGACCAAATTTATACAAAGCCATCTCATTACAGAATGAGTGATGCGTAGAGACGCAAAGCCATGCAATTACACACGGACCTGGAAGTGTCAGATCCGGAGATCAGTTGACCACTAGCAATCGTGTACATACGACACCAGAAAGTCATAGGTGTTGAATACACAAATGTTTGAAACTAGATTATTGACTCTAGTGCAAGTGGGAGACTGTTGGAGATATGCCCAAGAGGCAATAATAAAGTGGTTATTATCATATCTTCATACTTATGATAAATGTTTACATACCATGCTATAATTGTATTAACCGGAAACATTAATACTTGTGTGATTTATAAACATAAAAGAGTCCCTAGTAAAGCCTCTTGTTAAACTAGCTTGCTGGTTAATATATGATCATGGTTTCCTGATCATGAACATAGTTATGTTATTAACAACAGGGTCATATCATTAGGAGAATGATGTGATGGACATACTCATATAGTTAAGCATAGCATAAAGATCAAGTCATTTAATATAGTTCATTTGCTATAAGCTTTCTGATACATAGTAACCTAATTCTTTCGACCATGGGATCATGTTAATCACCATCACCGGAAGGATGCTTTGATGACATCAAACACCACACCGGAACTGGGTGGCTATAAAGGTGGCATTGAGTGTTCGGAAAGTATGGGTTGAGACACATGAATCAAGAGTGGGATTTGTCCATCCATATGACGGATAGATATACTCTGGGCCCTCTGGGTGGAATGTCATCCAATTAGCTTGCAAGCATGTGATTGGATCACAACGGAGCACATACCACGGGAACGAGAAAAGAGTACTTATCAGTAACAAGGTTGAACTAGGTATGCAGAGATATCGACGATCAAAACCTCGGATAAGTAAACTATCATGAGACAAAGGGAAATTGGTATCGTATGTAAGTGGTTCATTCGATCGCAAAGTAATCGTAGAAATATGTGGGAGCCATATGAATTTCCAGATTCCTCTATTGGTTATTGATCGGAGAAGTGTCTCGATCATGTCCGCATAATTCACGAACCGTAGGGAGACACACTTAAGGATTCGATGTTGTTGAGTAGTTATGGAATGATGAGTAAGAGACCGAATGTTGTTCGGAGTCTCGGATGGGATTTGGGATATCATGAGGAGATCCGGAATGGTCCGGAGAATAAGATTCATATAAGGAAAGTCCTGTTTCGGAGTTGGGGAATGATTCCGGTGTTTTCATCGGGAATGTTCTAGAAGGGTCCGGAAGGTCCGGCACTCCGGAGGGGAAGGGTACATGAATGTGTCATAACAATATGGAATGATTGCATCATGTACTAGGTATCATGGCTGAGCAAAATAAAGGGATAAGTCAAATCCTAGTTTGAAAAGTCAAACGCCAATTTGAAAAGTCAAGCAGCGTTTGCTTGGTGGAGGAGAGTAGGAAACCTACTTGGGAGGAGTTCCTCCCTCCACCCGCCCAAGGAGGCCGACTTGGGGAGGACTCCTCCTCCTTGGCGGCGCCTCCTCCACCTATAAAACAAGGGGCAGGGGTGCCCCTCTAGCCTACACCTCTCTCCACCCAAACCCTAACCCTAGCCGCCGGCCTCCTGCAGCCGCCGCTGCCCTAGGGTTTGCCCTAGCCGCCAAGTTGGGGCCCTCCCCAAGCCCTAGCCGCCGGCCTATCCCTCTCTCCTTGGTGCCTCTAAACCCTAGATCGCCAAGGCCCTCTCTCATACTCCACCATACTCGCTCCGGCTTAAGGCGAAGCCCTGCGAGATCTCCCCTCTACTTCCGTTACCACGCCGTCGTGCTGCCAGAATCACGAGGAGAGTGCTATAACCTCCGCTGCCTGCTGAAACAAGGGAGAGGAAGGTCTTCATCGAGTACCGAACATGTGACCGACTGCGGAAGCGCTGCCGGAACGCAGCGCCGGAAGGATCGTCTACGCGATCTTGAGATCGGAAGTGTACGACTACATCATCCACGAGAATCTGCTCTCGTTAACCGCTTTGGATCTTCGAGGGTTAGTATTCTATCGACTCGTTGCTACAATCTAGTAGATAGATCTTGGCTTGATCATAGATTAGATCTTGATTGTGTGTTCATGCGGTAGAAATTTTTTGTTTTCCATGCTACGAACCCCTACAAGCATGTCATAGTTTTGTTCATGAAATAACAAAGCATTGGAAGCATTAAGTTGATTCATGAAAAGATAACTCCATTACAACAAACTTAGCATGTCCTTGAACATTACATTGACTCTCTACATGATAAACTCTCTAGCGGCGTTTACAATAGCGGGATCAACATGAAGCACTTCGGTAGTATCCCTAATCTCTCTAGAACTCCCTTCCTCATTTGCGGAATCTTGTACCGGTGCTCCCCCATACGCTTCATGACCTCCACCATGCACGTTTGATGTGTCAAGAAGACACGATTGCTCCTCTCAGTTGCGTACTCATTCCATGCTTGTTGTACCTTCATAAGAATGTCAACATTAATAAAAATAAGTTTTGATGCTGCAAGAAACAACAATAATCCAATGAGTAAAATTTTTTGGGGTGTCACTCCCATTTTTATCCCTGCTGTTTTGTAGTTAAATATCCCTCCCAGGGTCCATATTTTCCTTTGGTTCCTATCTCATAACAAATTAATGACTAGAGATAACCTTAAAAAAAGACACCTGAATAAACCTGAAGACTGCATATTTTGTACTGAGGATGAGTCTATTAACCACCTCTTTTTCTGGTGTCTAGTTGCCAAATAGGTTTGGAGTATCATTTCCAGTTTCTTTAATATTTCTATTGGAAATGACTACATGTCTGTAGCTAAAGACCGGGTAGCAAATAAGAAACATGCAGTTCTGAATTCAGTTTGTTCTGCTGTCCTTTGGTGCCTCTGGAAATTTAGGAATGATATGATCTTTAACGGTCTTCCTTGGATTAACTTGCATCAGATCCTAAGGAAAGTTTTGGCTTCAGTAAAACACTAGAGACTGATTTTCAAGGAGGAGATGCTGGAGGAGGTGGAGTGGTTTTGCAACTACCTCTCCTAGATTCTGGTCTCACCGTTTGCTCTGATGGGTGGCTGACGGGATACAGAAGCTGACAAAAACCCTCCTCAAGACCTGTCATCGCCGGCGAGCAAAAGGGTTGCGGTGCAGGGACCTGGACAACGCCGACTTCCACTCTGGCAGCTGCTGTCTTCCCCTCCCCGCCTCTGTAGTTTTTTCATCTAGCTGATGCTCTTTTGCATGTATGAAAACCTTTCTGTTACTCCAGTTTTATTGAGGAATCACTCTTGATCCGGCTCTTCTCCGTCTATAACTCAAAGTCCATCTGTCTCTCGTGGAAGCGCTTTAGAGTGCCTAGAAGATCCAGCAAACGGGGGTGCCAATGCTGTCCCAAGACCAGATCACGGTAGGTAGCTGCTTTAAAGAGGTTGGGAGACAGACTGTCGCAGGAAGTTGCCGATCCGCGATTTCAAGTAGGCGATCGATCGAAGCACGAACTACTTGAAAAAGTACCACACCAATTTGCCCGACTTTTAAACGAATCAAAGAGATAATGACACATCCTATGGGTCATGTTTTTAGTCCAACTGGTTCGTCTTGAGTTACTAGAGTCGACTCTAATGTTGACTTGATGATGTTCATACTCATGGAGAGTATCCATAACGGAGCTCACGTAGAACCCCATGTTTGATTTAGATCTCGTGAGCGTAATGGTATAAGCCTGCCTGACTGTGAGACCGACTGGTCGAACAGAGACGAAAGTCGGCCATAGTGATCCGGGAGTCCCGTGTGGAAGGGCTCTCGCTCAACGGATCAAAGGTACGTCTAAACACATGAACGGGCGCCCTGAATGAATAAGAAATAGCAACTCTTATTGGATGAGAGAGAGTCAATATGATATTGGCATGGGTTCCTAACATGCTCTATATCTATAATCACCATGCATCACATGTTCTGCTTAAGATTCAATAATGGAATGATTGAAATGATTATCGTGAGTCTGCTATGGGGATAATGGTCTATAGTTTGATATTGAGTTGTATCTTGGACTGAATGCTGTGTTTTAGGTACGCTCTTTTTGGAGTGCTTTTGGACCTCTATATTCGTAGCTTGCTTTTTGTTTTGGACCTGAGAACTATTCAGATTTCGTTGATGTTATCAATGGAACCGGGGACGGGAAGTCCCCGTTGATCTAAAAAAAACTAGGCAACAAGGGGTTATCGGGTTGAGGAAGAAGCTGCCGCCAGAGGAGAAGTAGGACGGGGCGGCACGAGGTCGTTGCCGTTCGGAGATTGACGAGGTCGTGTCCTAAGACGCGCGACGGCGGAGAGAAGCTGCAGCGGGAGCACGCGCGGCTGCCCGGCGGAGCAAGCTGCAGCGGGGATACGCGCGACTGCCGGCGGTGTGGCCGCGCAAGCTGGGGGCGCGCGTGCGAGCAGAAGGAGAGGCAGTCGCGATTCGCGAAGGGGATAAAACAGCGCGTGGTGGGCCTGTTCCCGTGCGAGCCACGTTCGATCCTTTTCCTTGCTGAATGCGGATGTAGGCTTCTGACAGGGAAGAATCAGCGGCCGGGTGGGTCAGGTCGGAAGGTGAGGCTTTTCTGCACCGGGCACAGCCATGCCTGGTTGACGGTCCGGGCATCGAGAGCGTCTTCAGACCAGAGGATTACTACGACAAGTGGACCATGGAGGCGGCGTCGCCGACTCTCAAGGAGGTTATTCATCTCTGCTCGCTGGGTGGCAACCTGTGGAGTGTTAGGGAATCTGCAACAAAGTGACTGGAGTGTTAGGGAATGTAAATACAAGTAGTGCCTTGTCGGCGTCTGAGAAAATAGTAGAAAAAGGTGCTTGCTCCATGTCTGATTTTCTTCTGCCAGCTTGTTTTTTATGTTACTTAAAGTACCATGTTCCTATTTTCTCGGTGTGTATGACACACTGATTTTGGTTAGGCCAGAGGTCATGCTCCATATTGAACATAGATAGCTTTAACTTTTAAGTTCATCAATGGGATACTATACAAGCCTTTATGGTTTCAGTCAAAGTGTCTCAGTACACAGCTACAAGCTCTGTACTTAAGCAATCGATGCTAAAGTAGTCAATCAGTTACCTTTATGACCGAGTAGAGGCTGGAACCTAAAATGTTACAGATTAATATCAGTAGCAAAGTATTTAAAATGCATCATGTAGCAATTAGACCTAGGTGCTTTTTAGATGCTTACATATATAATATCTAGCACTGAAATTTCCAGCCATTTGCACACAGACTGATAACTTCAAAAAGAGTAATGCTACACCTGTGGCCATTCTTGTTACGGATTAGAGTACGGACTGACGTGGAGGTTCACTGGCCAATCAAGAGAGATTTTTCCGGAACGGTTGATCAAAGGGGACGTGGGAAACAGTCCACCATAGCGTCCATAGGTCCAGTTCGTAGAAATTTTCCGTAAGTCTAGCATTTCCGCTTCGAAAATACTTTGTTATTTTTATATTCAAGATTTTGATTGGTGCATGGTGTGATTTGACACTTGAGTCTTCAGCTCATCTTTCTTCTCGCATGTATACTGAAAGTTATGTGCCTTCTATTGGCTGGAGTGATATGTCGTACCAGTGATATTGGTTGTGGTCATCAGCAACCAGTGATATCTCGTGGCCCATTATTTCTAATTGCCCTACTGAATTTATTTTCTTGATGACTTTGAGCTCTAGGTATTGCTTAGGCTATGTGAGAAGAACGGTACTATTTATTCACAACTTCAATTGTCCGTAACCATCTATTCGTATAATCCTGAATCCTTGTTTGTTCCAAGTTCGTTTTATCATACATAGTTGCATGAGTAAGACTATATGAAAAGATTGGCTTCCATGGTTCTGTTCAGCATTCTGCACTGGTTTTGTTTGGATAAATCGAGCCGCAACCTCTGGCTTTCTGCACTAATTGATGTAATCTTGCAGAAGATGATACATTATTGTGTTGTACTGAATTTTTCTGTGGGACAAGTATTCAAGCTGAACTTCATGATCCATATTTTGCATGATTTTGACTGAGATGGATTCATATTCATGTAAGTCTGTTAGTTAGGTTCTGTTAGTTTGGTTCGGACTTATTGATAGATATGTAGCGTGTTTTCTCGCTTTTCATGTAGCATGCAATTAATGTATGGTTTTATACATTTGTCAACTTTCTATGTAAATCTTCTATGCATGGACAGACAAATTTGTGCTGTCATTGTGCCCATAACTGAAGGAAAAGAATATTACCTACTTATTTTTAATTCTTCGCCTCATCATTACGCTAGGGGCGCTGCGTGCCACTGCGCCAACCCTTCCTAGTACTAACATATGGTCTATAACCATTCAAAAAGCCATCAATGCATGGCTTAAGTGCCATAAAAAGTCTGCAGAAATACTTCTTCCCTCTTCACATCATGTTACCTAGAGATCTCTTCTCGATCTCAACTTTGAAGTTCAATGGATTTTGATAGCACTGTCCCCAAGTCCCTTAAGTGCCATAAAAAATCTGCAGAAATACTTCTTCCCTCTTCACATCATGTTACCCAGAGATCTCTTCTCAATCTCAGCTTTGAAGTTCAATGGATTTTGATAGCACTGTCCCCAAGTCCCATATAATTTATCCATGGCCCTTTCTTTGCCCCTCTGAATAGTGTGATACCCAGTAGTAACTTTGTAGTCAGCTTTTTTACTTTTTTTGCTGCTCACCGGCACCAATGCCAATTGCCTTTTCTGCCACCCACGCTGTATCTTCCATGCTTGATACCACTTTAGAGGTTGATGCACAATTACGAGTCTTGAGTCTTTACTATTTTGTTAACCTAGAGGAAAACACAACACCAGCTATTAGTTGCAACTCCCCCAGTAATTTAATGCAAATAATCACAACATACAAAATCAAAGATTGATGTTACATAAGTTATTACCTGACTGTATTGCCATCTTCAATTCTCCTAGCCATTATTCTCCAAGAACATAATTCTCCTTTGCAATGACCTATAAATCTAGTGGGGTCACAATCCTCTATCTTTATGTCAAACTGGCCTCTAAAAGAAAATGTTCTCAAAAGCATCTTGAACTCTTCCATCGAAGGAAACAAGGAACCTTCCTCTATCACCGGATGTTCTTTGTCATACCAAAAGTGATTCTCTTCGGGCATATGGCCAGACGCTACGTCAGGAGGCTGCAGGTTTGAGAGCTCAGGTTGCTTTTCTTTCAGACTTTTTTTTACATCAGCTTTCATATTTTCAATAAGGTAGTTTGTGGGTTCGAGAGTTGATAGGTGCGCATGTATCAAAATAATACTAAATATTTCCACCTTATTGCAAATGGAAAACACCGTAATAAAAAGATCTTCCAATTGGAACAAGATGAGGGAACCATAGTGGGCAAAGACAACTTGAAAACCTATATTATTGAATACTACAAAACTCTTTTTGGTGAACCGAATAAAAGTAGCTTCTCCTTGTCAGAGGACCGTACCGATGACTTTCCCCAACTTTCAGCTGAAGAAAATGAATGTCTTACAGCTGAGTTCTCTGAGAAAGAAGTTTTGGATACTATTTCTCAAATGGAACATAATAAAACTCCGGGCTCTGATGGCTTCCCGGCGGAGTTTTATCAAACTTTTTGGGATGTCATTAAATGTGACCTCATGGCTCTTTTTAGGAAATTACATTCTGGAGACTTACCACTTATTAAGTTGAACTTTAGAGTGATTACTTTTCTCCCGAAAAAGGAGAATACAGTACAAATTCAGCAATATAGGCCAATTTGTCTATTAAATGTAAGCTTCAAGATTTTTACTAAAATAGCTACTAATCGCATTACTGATTTGGCTCATAAGGTTATTAGACCATCTCAGACTGCCTTTATGCCAGGACGATACATTCTGGAGGATGTTGTTGTCCTACATGAGACCATCCATGAACTTCACCATAAGAAACTAGATGGCGTGCTTTTCCAAATTGATTTTGAAAAGGCATATGACAAGGTTAAATGGCCTTTTCTGCAGCAAGTTTTACGAATAAAAGGTTTTGACCCTCAATGGTGTGAGTGGATCAAACGATTTGTGCAGGGCGAAAGTGTTGGAATAAGAGTCAATGATGACATTGGACACTTTTTTCAAACCAGAAAAGGACTGAGACAAGGAGATCCTTTGTCTCTGATGCTTTTCAACATTGTTACTGACATGTTGTCCATTCTAATTGCACGTGCAAAAGAAGATGGTCAGATAGGTAGCCTTATACCTCACTTGGTAGAGGGAGGCATCTCGATTCTTCAGTATGCGGATGATACCATATTTTTTATGGAGCATTATTTAGATAAGGCTGTTAAGATGAAGTTAATACTTTGTATCTTTAAACAATTGTCGGGTTTGAAGATCAACTTTCATAAGAGTGAAATTTTCTGTTTTGAAAAAGCAAAGGATTTGGAACATGAATATAAGCAGATTTTTGGTTGCGAGTTGGGTTCCCTTCCTTTTAGGTATCTTGGGGTACCTATCCACCATAGAAGATTGAGAAACTCTGAATGGAACCCTGTTGAGGGGTGTTTTGTCTCTAAGCTAGGTTGCTGGCAAGGCAAACTGCTATCCTACGGAGATATATTTGTCCTAATCAATTCAGTTTTGACTAGTCTACCTATGTTTATGTTATCTTTCTTAGAGATTCCTAAGGGGGTTCGAAAGAGATTGGATTTCTTTCGCTCTAGATTCTTCTGGCAAAGTGATGATACCAAAAAGAAATATAGGTTATCTAAGTGGAATATAATTTGCCGTCCTAAAGATCAAGGTGGACTCGGCATTGAGGTACTTGAGATAAAAAAACAGGTGTCTACTTAGCAAATGGCTATTTAAACTCCTAAATGAGGAAGTAATGTGGCAACAAATCCTTAAAAATAAATACCTTCAGGGTAAAACGTTATCTCAAGTGCAAGCTAAACCTATAGACTCCCCTTTTTGGAAGGGCCTCATGCAAGTGAAAGATATATTTTTCAATGGGGGCTATTTTAAAGTGGGTGATGGTGAAAATATTTGCTTTTGGGAAGATGTTTGGTTAGGTACTACATCGTTAGCACGTCAGTATCCATCCATGTATAACATTGTTAGTAGGAAGAATGTAGTGGTAGCTGATGTTTTCTCGCAAACTCCTCTGAATATTGGTTTTAGAAGAAGTTTAACTGGAAACAAATGAACACGTTGGTTCCATTTGTGCCGGAGACTAATGATGGTTCAGCTTAATAATACTCCTGACCTTTTTATTTGGAAACTCACTACTACGGGTATATTCACAACAGTCAAATCTATGTATCTAGAAAAATGAATGGACATACAAGATTTTTGCACAAGTACCTATGGAAGCTTAAAGTCTCACTTAAGATCAAAATATTTATGTGGTTCCTTAAGAATAAGGTTTTGTTAACAAAGGATAACCCGGCTAAACGGAATTGGCATGGCTGCCAAAAATGTGTTTTCTGTGATTCTGTAGAGTCCATAGAGCATTTTTTTGTCATGCTCATTTGCTCGTATTATTTGGCGAATGGTTTACTTTTCTTTTAACATTCCCCCACCGTCCAATATTACTAATATATTTGGTAATTGGCTTAATGGGATTGATATGATCACTAAAGCCAGAATTCGCATAGGTGTTTCGGCTTTATGTTGGTCCATATGGTTGTCCAGAAATAACATTGTGTTTAAAAAACAATCGAGTACTAATTTCTTGCAGGTTATTCTTCGTGGTACACTAGATTCAACTATGGTCTTTCCTCCTCCCGGTGGATTAGCGGAAGACATGAATTTTGGATGCAACCAGGTCCTGATGGTTGCTCAGGATTTCTATTTTCGGGCTACATGCTGGCGGCACACTAGAAGACTTCAAGATGTATAGGTTTTGCTTGCTTATTATTTTTAAATGGTTGATATATGTTTCGACCCTTTCTGATCCATGATTGTAAGACTTTCATACTTTCTTGAACGATGCAATAAAAAGGTTGTGTGCATCTATTGATTCAGAGGCCGGGGCTATGCTTCCCATTTCAAAAAAAACGCATGTATCAAAAATATTTTGAGCTAAACAATTGGAAGTTTCATGCTCAGATGTATGTACCCGCAATATTTATGTGACTATTGAAAAAAAATGCTGATCGAGTAATGCAACCTTTCAGGCAAAAAAGGTTGGATACAAGACATATGTGATGGAGGTGAAGGGAAAACAAGTCTATGGTAAACCAAAGTTTGAATTCACACCTCTTTCAGCATATACTGACACTTATAAAGGTTATCATCCAATTTATTCTAGGAAACTCTAGCAGAGATGCTCTACGTAGATTTTCCTGAAATAAATTGGATGAGAAACTGCAGAAGGGGGGAACAGATTCCTTAATGCTCTAAGTAGATTTTCCTAGAATAAATTGGATAAGAACTACAGAAGGGGAGAACAGATTCCTTCTGAGTTGTCATTGCCAAACACGAAGCGTACAAGTGGTCGCTTATATCACAACACCACTTCGTCCCTGGCACCTCCACCCCCTCAATCTCCGGCCACAGGAACTGCCGGCCTCCTCTAGCTCCCCCTGCCACCGGCCAGACTGCCAGAGTTCGAGGTCTGGGTGTTTCCGTTTAGGTTTATTACTTGATACGTCCAATTTGCATCACCATTCTATATCATAATTTGCCTCTATTCATTGATATATGTCTTATTATGAGGTAATACTTATGTCTTTTCTACTGTTTATGCATATTGGATGATTCTTGGAGGATGGACTGCCGGAGTCTGGATTCTGATGAAAAAATAGGTGTTTTGATGCAATTTCGCGAAGATTAGAAAAATACCGGGAAAATATGGAAACATTATATTTTCCCGAAAGACAGAGGAAGCCAGAAGGGGAGGCGAAGAAGGGCCACAGGGAGCCCACACCCCCTAAGCACGGACCCACCTTGCCCCGCGCCTAGGGCAGGCGTGGCCCACCCGCCTGGCCTCCGACTCTGCCCTCTCGCCTATATCTTCCTTACGGAACCCTAACACCAGGGGGGTGACCACAGATAGATTTCCGCCGCCTCTGCGGGGCGGAAAACACCGAGAGAGAAAGATACCTCCGGCAGCCAGATTTCTGTCGGGGAAATCCCTTCCCGGAGAGGGGATATCGTCGCCATCAACATCATCATCAAGCTAGGCTTCATCGGGATCATCATCATCATCCACACCATCATCTCCACTAGCACCATCATCACCACTCCGTCCCGCTGTAACAATTATGTTGGATATTGCTTTAGTTCTTAGGGGAAACTTTCCCGGTGTTAATTACTATTGTAGTTGATGCTTGTGAGTGGAACCATTGGATTATTGTTTTCGTTCAGATTGTTATCCATTACCATATCATCTTTGATCTCGATCCATATGATGTCTTGTGAGTAGTTCATCTAGTTCTTGAGGACATGGGAGAAGCCATGTTGTTATTAGTGGATTTGTGTTGAGTTATTATTCAATGGTTTAGTATTTAAGTTGTGGTGCTATTCTTCTAGTGGTGTCATGTGAACGTCGACTACATTATACTTCACCATTTATGAGTCTAGGGGAATGCATTGTGTATTTGGCTACTAATTGTGGGGTTGCCAGAGTGACAGAAACCTGAACCCCCGTTAGAACACCTTTGCACAAGGGAGCGTAGGATCTTAGAGTTTAAGGTTATGGTTAGGTTTATATCTTAATTACTTTTCTATAGTTGTGGATGGTGGTAGGGGTTTAATCACAAGTATGTATTTGTCCAAATAAGGTCGGTACATTAGCACAGGTTCACCCACACAACACTTACAACACCAAAGAAGAGTACTCAGCTATTTGAAGCGAAAGCACTTGACAGAATTCCCATGTCTCCTCGAGAACATTTGGTCCGTATAAGTATTTCCACCGACTTGTCCTTTGCTAAGAAAGAATTGGGCCACTTGATGCGTTTGTTCGTTGTCTTTATTACTTGCACTTTGTTTTGTTGCTTTATCAGAAAACCCTTAAAAATCTATTTGCTAAGTATTTGCAGAGAGTTCCTGCTCCTTACCATTAGTCAACACCTTCTGCTTCTCGTTGGGATCGACACTCCTATTTATCGAAAGTACTGCGGTACACTCCATATACTTGTGGGTCATCATTACTCGTGGGCGCGCGTGACAGTTGTCAGCGATCTCCTCCTGCCTCTGTTGTTCAGCATGGCTTCAAACCGCTTGGTCTGTTCCTCTTCTGGACGCTTGCACTGTGAGACCACGCCAGAACCAGCCCTTCGCGACGATGCTTCCAACACCTCCGAATCACCGCATGGTTCGCTCATATTTCTCCTTTTAAAAGTAGTCAATTTGATGTTAGGCTTGCAACAATTGGTAGCACCCATTTTTTGTGTGATTTTCATTGGTACAAATCGAGTACTTCCTTGCAAAGATTGAGGAGCGCATGGAGTATGTGCAATTAGGCGTTGCCAGGGCCAGTCGATGAATTTCAGGGGTCCTAGGGCAACACAACACCAAGAGACCCTTGTTTAAAATGGTAGAAGATTTTTAGGGTTGAGGGAGGGGGGCAATTGCCCCCTACTCCAGGAAACACCTTAAAGATAGATTTCATATTTGAGAGTGATTTGTTGTGCACAGTGCTCCCTGTTGATGCACGATTGCCGTTAGATTATCGTTTAGATTGTGACCCTATAACCTCATGTGTTTACCGTGTTCCGTGAGATGCTCGAGCTACCTAAAATAAAATATTAAATGCATTGATTATATACCTTGCTATAGTCTATGGTTGGTATCATTTTTTGAATTCAAATAGATATTCGCTAGTGGAAAAATGGCCTATAGTCTCGAGTCGTAAAGGCCTTTAGTCCGGTTTTGCATCCGGGACTACGAAATCGGGACTAAAGGTCCCTACCTCTAGTCCCGGTTTGCTATGACCCAGGACTAGAGGCCACAACGTGGCTGTTTAAAAAAAATATTTTTTTCGAATTTTTTCTTAAACTTTTGAATTGTTTGACTCGTTAATTCTCTTACTTGGAACATTTTTAACACTAACTATACATAATTTTAGGTCAAATTACACTTGTGGTCAAACTTCCTGGTCGATCACCCATCCTAGCACTACTCTACCCCTAGCATGCTTAACTTCTCTGTTCCATCAGGACGTCCTTGCGTGAAGCCCATTTATACCTTGTTGTCAACACTAACATATCAATCCTATTAGCTCATATCAATATGTCCACATCTTTTTGTTTCAAAACTACAAATAAATATTTAAGTAAACAATAATAAATAAGTAATAATAATATTTTAATCTAATGAAAGTAAAAACACTAATTAAAATAATATTTTATTACTTTTTTTGCCATTTATTCATTTAATATGGCATAAATAATATCTTTAAATCTGTAAATCGAAATTTAACAAATAATATATCCATTATTATTAGAAAAATGTGAGGAATCCAAATATGGCATAAATTTGTTTTTGCTAAAAAAGTAAATTTTTAAATAACTTTTTTCCTTTTCGAATTTAAAATAACTAAAAGAATCCAAAACAGCCTTGGGCCGTTGAAATCGAACTCAAAAAAAATTTCCGCACATTTTGATAGGTTGTATGTTTTTTTTCCGACATCGTACGCAAAAATTATAGCCATTTGAAGTTTTCATGACATTTTTTGGCAAAATATGTCAAAATTCATGTTTGTTAATTTTCGTAACAACTAAATCACTTAATATAACTAAAGAGGATTTTATTTTTGGATTTTTTCATAATTTTGTGGCATGCTTTTGAAAAGGCAAACTGGGGGAGGGACGTGGGTGGGTGGGGTGTGGTGGACAGAAATCTCCTGCCGCGGCAGGATTTTTCCCGTTTTCCTGCCAGACAGAAATTGCCAGATTTTTCTAGACCTGATTTATGTCTCGAACCGGGACTAGAAGATGTTACTTTAGTCTCGATTGGTGTCACCAACCGGGACTAAAGTGTGTAGTCCACGCCCGCATCCTTTTAGTCCCAGGCTGTATGACAACCCCGAACTAAAGGTCCGGAACAACCCGGGAATAGAGTTTTCTCCAGGATCTTAGCCGCTGAAAACGGTACGAACCTGAATTAGTGCTCACACTAGTCCCAACCTGTAACAAACTGAGACTAGTATTAAACTCTGAACCGAACCGAAGCCATTTTTCTACTAATGCTTACTTAGCATTACATGACGCTAAAACGGTTTAATTACTTGCATGGAACACACGAAAAGAGCATAAGCATCTTTGACCACGGCGACACGTGCTGGCCAAAGAAAAGGTCCACAAGGAGCATCATGCACATCGGGCTTCATGCATTTACTACCACTTTTTGTGAAATTCCATCGATCTATTAATAATCATCAATAGCAATACAAAGAGTCTTAAAAGTAATAAAAGTTATAAATAGGTCAAATAGACCACCTAGTGACGACTACAAACACTGGCATGAGCCGAAGGCGTGCCACCATTCTTGCCCCTCCATCACCGGGGCCGGACAAAGCTTGTCGTAGTAGAGCTTGTTGTAGTAGACAGACGGGAAGTCGTCGTGCTATGGCCCCAAAGGACCAGCGAACCAGAGCAGCAACCATCGCCGAAAATGACCAACATAGATCGGAAGAGACTGACCTCAAAACACACCAACAAAAAACAAACAGATCCCAAGGAATATATCGAACACACGACTCCACACGTCCTCCGTCGATGCTAGACGCACCACCTGAACCAGGATAGGACAGGGAGTACCTTATTCTGTCTTCAGGACGTAGCAGCCGCCTTAATATCCTAAAAAATACACTAAAAATAGTCTAAACAAAACACTAAGACCTCCCGCACACCACCTCTAAGCCTATGAAAAACTGGGGTAGCCGGTTTGATTGGTTTGGGCTAATTCAAAATTTTATACTAGTTTTAAAGTTTAGATTAGATTTGTGAATGAGATTGAACTAGAGGATTTTTGGCCGGTTTAGATGGTTTGAGGGGTTTCACTTTTTGCACAGGCTTAACTACCTCTATTCCAGTTTATAAGGCAAATAAGTATTTTAAGAAAATAGTTTGACCATAAATTTGGTTAATAAAATATAAACTATATATTTAGCAAAAAATATACCATTAAAATCATATTTAAAAAACGTTTTCAATGGTATAATTTTTATAACATATAATTTATATATTGCTGGCTGAATTTATGGTCAAACTATTTTCTTGAATTACGTATTTGCCTTATAAACCAGAAACGGAGGTAGTGACATTTATATGCTATAATATCGAATCGAACGACCTTCTTCTCCATCACATGGACCGCCACCTAGCAAAGGGGCTTGTCATTCCCTCTTTATCCATTCCTAGCGCTCTCTCTTTATTTGGTGTATTTTTTTTGCGAAACTATTTGGTGCATGTTTAATCATAGGCAAATTTTGCTTATGGACACCGTTGTTAGATGCCCTTTGACCATATACACGGTGAAAAATAGCACATAACATCACAAGTTTCATGGCACAATTGCCACCTTTGTTTTGCAATGAATACCATTGTTTGAGTCTATTGACAGTGAATCTAACTGCTTGGGCCCACATGTAAGACTGACATGGCGTCCATGTAGGATGAAGGATGTGTGCCTCGTTCTCCTCTCCATTTTCTCCTTCGCTCTAACACTTCTCCAAATCCATCGACGAGGGAACCAGCTAGCAACAACGATGATCAGGCGGCTGCAAAATCTAGGAAGAGAGGCGGAGACAGTGGTGGAGAGTAAAAGCACGGCGCCGAGTGGGGCGTTACCTGCGACAGTGCGAGGAGGCGCGATTGTTCAGTTGCTCAGAATAGATTCACAGGTCCAGTCCTAAGTCCTAATGAAAATCGGAACCTAACAAGTCAAAGATCAGTTTAGTATTCAAGAATATTCATTTTTTTGTGAAAATGTTTGCTCAAAAGTCGTTATATTCTAAGTTTAGTACTCCCTCCGTCCATCAAAAGATGTCGCAAGTCTTCTCCCACGCAGTTCAATTTTAGTTTTGCAAAAAACTCCCTAGTTTTGCAAAATCGTCTCAAATTTGACCGATCCAAACTCAAATCTTGTGGCTGTCGTGCAGTCCGCCGCTCCCCCGTAGTCCCCGGCATCCTCCGCTCCGGTTGCCGTCCGAGGGATCCCGTGTGGGTCGCCCTACCTACCCTGCTCGCCGTCGAAGGGGTCCCGCGGGGGTCGCCCTGCTCCACGTACGCCACCCGAAATCGCGAGGGTCGAGCTCTGGCGTGACGGCAGCGCCTCCCTCGTCGAGTTTGACCTGACGGCGGCGCCTCCCTAGTCAGCCCCGACACGCCTCCCTCGTCGCCCCGAAGCGCCTCCTCGTCGAGCTCGGGCCTGACGGCGGCGCCTACCTCGTCGATCTCGGCTCCGACGGCCTTCCTCTGAGCTTGGTTTAGCTCGCTGCTGAGCAAGATTGGTCGAGCAACAGCTGAGCAGGAGCAGCAGCGCGCCAGCGGCCGGCCAGCATAGCCTGGGAATGCATCGGCAAATCGGCACATCGAGCAGCACTCCAGCAGCAGCAACGCACTGTTCTTATTCTGTCATTGTTTTGTTACTAGCAAAACTGCAATAGCCTCTATTTTATGTCAATGCACTCCTAGTTTTTATTCTAGTTTGGCGTTACTTTTGTTGTAGAATTATCAAAAATGAAGAGAAACATTGGTGACCTTTTGTTCCCTTTTCACTGTTCTTTTCGGTCAGATTGTGTATTATATGTGGTGCAAAAAATGAATTCGGAGAAGTTATCTCCTTGGGAGCTAAATGTTTTGATTACTCTAGCATACACTAAATCAACACCTCTGAATCTACCACCAGAGGCTTGCTTAACACAGGAGATCTGACTTCTGAGGAATTCTTGGTCATGTTCTTGGTAGTTCTTTCGTGTGTTATTGGTTTGCTATTCTTCTGTGCAGATCTCTTTCATCAAACAAAGAGAACTTGAAACTACAGCTACAGCTAGCAAAACCAGGCAGTTAATTTCATTCAGTATGAAATGAAAAAGGGCAATCATTGGTTGCGCATTAGTACCAGAATGTTGATATTCAGATATAATAAAATCAGCATGATTAATGTCAAATGAAGCCAGAGCTTAATTTGATAGCTGGTTTTCAAGCTATGCTGAGATTTCTTTTCACAGTTGTATGAGCATGTGTGTACTGGTGTAAGTTACCTGTGGGAACAAGTTTGAGAGTACATTAGAAATCTCTTTGTTGACCTTTGCAGGAGCTTTATAAGCTACATAATTTCTGTATTCTGCATATTATTTACTCCATACTGCTTGTTTATCTTTAGAAAATTTAGACTAGTATGAAACCAACAAGTTCCATATCACGGTTTTGAAGTAATGGTATTCCTTTATTCTTACATTGCCATGACTCCATCTTATCCCTTATTCAGAGACAAGTATACAACAGGCCAATTATATTCAGAGTGATACCACACATATTTATAGCAGTTGCACTCTGTAGTTTGTAAATTTAGAGACAAGCTGATAAAAAAATCTGTTGGGTATCAACAAATTGAGAACTTGAGAATTTTTCGAGAGAACCACCTTCTTTATTTATTTTGATAACGACATTTTGAAGAGTTACAGGTTGTTACAACATCTAGCCTATTACAACAGACGCCACATCCATACATTATCCTATTACAGAGAAACAGAAGAAAACATCTTCTCAATGGCTATCTCAACACTAGCTATCTTATTGGCAGTGGCTGCCTGCTTCTTTACTTTCCTTGACTTCTACCGTCCCTCAGTGCGACGCATCTAGGCTGAACATATTTAGGAAGTACAAACAAAGAGTATCTCTCTCATCAATAAAAACTTGAGCATCTAGTCTGGTCTATTTGGTTCACAATTAATTAATTCAGACCAGTAAGTGGTACCAAAAGAATT
Organism: Avena insularis; assembly: GCA_023614405.1. NCBI lineage: Eukaryota > Viridiplantae > Streptophyta > Magnoliopsida > Poales > Poaceae > Avena > Avena insularis. The sequence goes on from CM042685.1 coordinate 451,185,445, forward strand.
TGTACTAACCTCTTACAGTATCCTGTTTTTCACCTGTTGACATCCTTTTCAAAGCTGGAAAGCAGCAACAATATAAGATCAAAGACTTTAATAACTAATTACACAGTATTGTCTCAAACTAGAGCCTGCTACAGTTGACTTATGGTACATATGTGTATGCTGAATCAATAAAAAACAGAACATAGAAATGGAACATGGAAACATAACATTGCGATATTACATCCGTTGACACTAATGAAACATGGAGTATGTTTTTGACATATGCGTCAAAATCAAAGAAAACCTCAAAATCAGGTTGAGCTATGCACATGTCAAGCATAAATTCAGTATCTTGGAGTATGTGATTAACCAAGAATTACTGCCTAAAGAATAAAGGGAAAAGGAAATGAGTAGTTGTATAGGAACATATAACTTCTAGTACTAGATTAGTGCGAAGTACATTAGTACAAGCTAGTCCCTCTTGGTTCTCAACCTGCACATTCAGCAGCTAGTAATGTCAAAAATTATCTCAATAGCTACAGTTAGATTTGCAAGCAAGCATACACATGTATAAAACACTCAAGGCCCTGAAGCTGATTCTATGGGAATGCTAATTAAGAAAGTGATGCTTCTAACGTACTGATTAGTGTCCCTTGTGATTGGTACTGGTGCTTGCCTGTGTGCCTAGAAAGCCAAGTACAAGTAGTGAGTTGAGGTCACAAATAGAGTTGTGATATGCAGAGTAACTAACCAACACTGAATTCACCTGGAATTAACTGGATTATACTCCATGATTTGGCAGCAGGGAATCAACGATTCGGTCGCACGAATTAGTCGGCTTGGAATAGATGACTACGGGGTTGTCAGCTTGGAGTAGATGAATTCACCTAGAATTTATTTTATGAGAAATTTTGACCGTAACAAAAACAAATGAGTAACTATCGTTGACAGTGAAGGTTGTCTGAGTGTACAAAATGTTGATGGTGGTGGTGTGGAACAGCACCCGTTCTTCCTCTCACCTCACAACATACTCTCACCATGTGTACATGCTAGATATTTTTGATCTAGTTGCTTAATCCAACAGATTTTAATCTAATTGCTTGTCCTACGCATTCTATCCCATTTACTAGCACTGCTCATCATACATATCTTTGTGGTTATTAACTGTAACTATGAATCAGTACCAGTACCAGTACAACATAACCAGTACCATCCTTCAAAAAAAAAAACATGACCAGTACCAGTACAAGCATTCTCAGTTTGAACTAATAAAGTGTGAAAACAGCTAGGAGTTGCTAGTTTGTACCTTCAGATATTGAGCTAATTGATCAGGTCATGTTTTCAGTTATACTCCATTCTTAACCATACTCAACCAGAAAAATAGCATGAACAATTCAGAGGAAAGAGCGGGGTGGGCATGACCTGAGACGAAGGAGGACGTGCATGACCAGCGGTGGAAGGCAAGGTCGAGGAGGACGAGCATCGCACAGGCAATGGCGGAGACTAGCACGAGACGCACCGCACACCTGCACCACACTCCCGCATCGCGTCCCCGCTGCTACCCCTCCTGCGATGTCACTCCAATCGACGGGATCCGCAGCCGGATCGAAATCGAAGGGATCCTCAACCGGATCGAAATCGAAGGGATCCTCAACCTGTGGGGGAAGCAAGGTGGTGTCTTGGACACAAAAATCTGACCTTGGGTGGCGATGTATTCGTAGTCGGAAGCTGCGGGGAGCTAGACGACGGGAGAACAGGCTGGTGGTAGCGCAACGTGGGGGAAGCGGCGGCATGGGAGGGCGGGTGGGTAGCAGAGGTGTGGGACGGGGAGGAAAGGGGAGCAGCGGTGTGGGCCGGCGAGGCGAGCAGAACAGAGACGAACGAGGAAGACGAGCTCGTGGACTGCGGGGTTTGTCGGGATTTGTCAAGGTTTTTTTTGCAAGATGACCCCTCCGACATCCTTTGTTGGACGGAGGGAGTATTTTTTCCTGGCTATTAGTACACATTAAGGAACTTCATGCAGAAGGATTGGATATTTTGAATTCATTTTCATTTTTCTTTGATTTTCTTCATGCAGAAATGATAAGAGTTACAATCACATGGTATGGCCTCGGCCGTTTCCAGAGGACAATTCCTACGCGAAACAGGTGTTCTTGAGTTCTTCCCTGAACTCTACCAATCTGTGCAAGTCCGTGAGCTGCACTATTTGCTTCACGGCCAATCTCTGCACACAAAGTTCCTCTCTCCTTAATTGTATAACTCTCTAATGGCAGAAACCTTAAAGGCTGGCGTACACAGGTGTACACTGAATTATTAACTCTGCCTTCTTTTATTAGTTCTGGTGCCTCCAGACAGTCCGATTCCAAATCGATCCCCAGGGTAGTCCAATGCATCACCAGCTTCAGTCCCTCCTCAGTGGCTTCAGTTGGATCCTGACCTGTCGTTTCAGTCCAAAAGGTACACATCCAAATAAGAATCTTCCTGGAGGAATTTACAAACTTCTTTTGTCAACACAGGTGTCGATATTTGATGTACGAGTCCATGATCCCGACAACCGGGTATTTTGTTCAGAACGAAAGCATCCAACGAACAATCTTTCTTAAGGAATTTACAAGGTGCTACAGAATCAAGAGCTTTCCGTCAGATGTCGTGTGTGTCAAAGGTCAGTGGCAGGAGACATTATTTGTTCCGTAACTTAAGCGCTGTAGGCTTGTGTCCGACATATCTGTCATCCATCTCTGCGGCCCACCATCATCTCCAATAATGTTGTATGCGTAGGACAACAGCCCGACATCCTCGCCGCATGAGCTCGCCTTCCCGAGATTGTATAGCCTTTCAGTTCTAGACAAGACTACGAGGTTGGAAAATGTCGAGAAGCTATTGCCAACAAACACGTCCGCTCTCGCACATACCTCAAAGTCGATGGCAGACTTTATGAGATAAGGCTGCCTATCGTATATGTCAGTAACTCCAAGTTTCTTCTTCTCATAAGCAATCATCCCAACTCTCCAACCACTGGTTACTGAATCATCTTCCAGAAGACTGTCGGCTACTGCGAGATAAACTACAACTGGACGGCGTAGGTCAGTGATCTGCGAGACCTTATGAATGATCTCTCCTTTGCTGCTGCAGATTTCCTTTAAATTGGACCGCTGCTCCCACTTCTTGCAATGGATCATCCAATCTTTCTCTATTCTCATATGAACAGCAATGTACTGCACAGAAAGGTTTGTCGAACCATCGATCCTCTTCTTATTATGAGAAATGGCAGCCTCATGTCTTGCTTTTCTCCCCGCATCTTTAATCTTGGATATGACCTTGACTACTTCAGTTTCTATCTCAGGAGCTAAGGTTAGGCAATCGAAGATCCTGGCATAGTCTTTCACAGGCCAATGGTCAGGCCACAGAAAAGGATGTTTCCCAGTGACATGAATTACTTCAGAGCCATCAGCCTCACCCAGTCTGGATTGTTGCAGTTGATCCAAGTCCCTGTCCACTGTCCACCTCCTACCACTTCCCTTTTGGAGTTTGAAAGGCTTGGTATGATTCGAAACTTCGGAGTACCGAGCTAGCCTTACAAACCCATGACAACGAGCATTGAACTTGTTAAAGTCAAACACCTTGTCAAAACTAATAGGCTTCAGCAAGTCAACCTCTTTGTAGAAAAGTGAAGCACTCAGACTTGGCATGAGCAGAGACCGGTTGAGGAATTTCGCTGTCAAGCATGCTCTGGCGAATGCAATCTTCTGATTGTTCAATCCCCATATAATCTGTGGGACCTCAACAAACTTATCCTTCCTAACTCCAGGGAACAAGTCAAGGGTCGTTGACTCATAAAAACTCTTCTCAGACCAGCTAATGGCAAGAAAAGGGGAGATAATTGCTCTCAATACAATAAGACCAATTACTATGAGAAGGCATTTGCAAATAACAGGCCTCGTCGGCAAGCTAATGTGTTTGAGATGTTTAAGCTCTAGTAAGATGTTCATCGAAACAGTCATTTAATTCCTTCGCATCCTACCAGCTCATTCTTATCTCCCAATGGAGCAGATTATCTCATTGCCAATGCCAGTGGTGCATGACCAACATTTTCCTTTGATTTTGTGTTGAAGTACAAACTGTGCTGCAATCTAATGGAATCGGTAACCAAGCACTCTTGGATAACTTCACCAGTTCTTCCTGGGCAATGGGTAAATCAGGTTTCAAGCTAAGTCATTCAGATACAAATATAACCATACTTCTTGAACCCTTCTGTTAACAATCTAGTGTACGCTCCACCAGAGAGGCTGCAAAAATGAAAAGGAAAGGCAAAGTTCAAGGTTATTATACTGACAGACTTTATGAAACTTGAAAATCTGCTAATTAAATACATAAATAACTTTTTCTTCATTTTAACTCACGGATGAATTATCTTAAAAGTAAAATATTAGCCAATTAACCATAGCTTGTAAGATTTTTTTTTCACAATTTCACAAATAACGACATGCACGTTGAGTTTTAAAAAGATATCCTGGTGTTGCTGAAACCTAGATTCTAATGGTTCACAACAGTTACAGTCTCAGGAATAAGGTATGTTTGGATTGAGCCCCATCTAGCCCTACCATAACTTTGGCAAGCAAGGGCATGACCAGAATATTGGTAAGTATGGGCTGTTTGGGTTGTAGCCACAGAATATACCAAAAAATTGGCAAAATAAAGGGCTTCCATTTGGTTCATAGCAAAAAGAATGGGCGAAAATTCAATGTTTTCATGACCAACCATAGTAGATATTGTGGACGCTAGTAAGATGGTTGCGGCTGGCCGGACGGCAAGAAGACCAGGATGTTCGTATTGGAGCAGGAGATGGCAAGAGTCCTTCAGGAAAGTATAGGATTAGGAAAGAAGAGTCCAATTGTATTAGGAAAGGTCTAGGTCTAATCGTATTACGAGAGGTCAATGGCCTGAACATCTATTATATAAGGATGGCATGTATCCATGTTTGAGACAAGCAATAAACAATCAATCTAATCTCTCCCTGGTTATTCTCTCTTCTCAACCTATGTCTACCCAAACCCTAGCAGCCACGCCGTCTGGCTATCTTCTGCACGGTAGTTATCCCATTGTGGATCCAAGTCCACAACACGCACTGACATATAGCACCAGAAACAATGTGCACAAGTTAAGTAAATTCGTCAAATTTCTAGCTAAGGGGGATATAGAGCTCCCAGAAATGTGCATGTGAATCAGCAAAGAAAGGTGCAGAGAAGAAGGCCCTACAGTGTTCTGAGTCAGTTGCGTGTGAACTAAAAGCACAAGAACCAATCATTTACAAAAAAAATACTACTTCAGATATAGCAAATAGAAATTAGAGGGGAACGGGGTCATCACATGAAAAAGGGGATCGGGCAGGGTTGACTGGTTGTTGAGGATTCAGCTGCTGGTTGATTTTCCGATATGATGTGATTCAGTTGAGAGAGGAGGACGAAAGGTGGACCATTGTTGGCCTGCCGCCGGAGCAGTGCTTGTCGAACCGGCTGGCGGGTAGCCACAGATCCAAACGTACTCTCTCCTTCGTTTCATGGTGTGCTGGTGGGAAATGATGGAAGGAGAAAGCGAGCAAACGTGGGAAGAAATGGCACACAACCTATATACATCGGTGGCCAGCTCGCGCGTAATTTGTCTGTCAAATATTTGGCGGACTATTTCCAAGCTGTCACTTCTCGCGTTTTTTGGCAGAAATCATCCTGGGCATGACCGGGAAAGCCAAATTGGTGTCAATCCAAATAGTAACCAAAAGGCATTGACATGACCAATATTTTGGTAGGGCTAGCATATATCAGGTATGGCAGCATCCAGCACTACATACATCCAATAGTAAATGAGTTTTACAAGCAAATTTATACTAAAATCCACTATCACGAGTTAAAAATCCTAAGGTAGCAGCTATGTGTATCCAAGTTTCGATTAACAATTTTTCATTTCATATGGAAGCCAACAAGCTAGCCTGACATTCTGCAGCTTCACAGAATGAATACGGAGAAAAAATATGTGCACGCTGGTCACTACTCGGACAAATGAATCTCAAATGCACATCTCTACAACTGAGTAGCTACTTTGTACATGGATTTAGATCTGGCAGCGCCCTTTCGAAACTAACCAGAGCAGATCTTTAATCGAGTAAAACGCTGAACGCTAGAACAAATTTACCGTGTGAAGTCTGCCCTCAAATCGCTGCCCTTGCCCTGACCTCGACTGAACCCGCTGCTCCGCCTCAGTTACCCAACCGTATCTGCAGCCGTCCAGAACGGCTCCTCTGCCGCCGCCTCCCCCGCAAGAGCCCGACCCGACCGTCGTTCTTCCTCCTCCTCCGCTCCTCCGAAGACCTGATCCAGCAAGGGCTAGTGGCTCGAGCTATCGCGTAGGGTCAGGAGGAGGAGAGAAATGGGGAGCTCGGCGTGATTCCAGCCGTCGGACGCAGATCGCTCCGTTCCACGGCGAGCTTGACCACCGGAAGGAGGAAAGAAATTCGGAAGGGGAGAAACATGAAGCGGGTAGGACAGAGGGGGGAGAAGATGCTCCACGTGCACTGACTTCTGGGCCCATTTTGTCATTTTTAATTTAAGTTTCTGAAAGGGCCAGTTTGTCAGTGGGAGCCTATCTCTATGTTCTTTAGCTAGAAATTTGACGAATTTACTTAACTTGTGCACATTGTCTCTGGTCCTATATGTCAGTGCGACTATCTCTGTGGTTGCTCATGAAAACTCTGAATTTTCGCCAATTTCTTTTGCTACAAAACAAATTGAAGACCTTCATTTTGCCATCTTATTTGGTACATTAAGTGTATCCATCGGGGAGTGTTACATTTTGGGCACGAATTGGCATTGACATTGTCTTTCCAAAACAGAACGTAGTCATTCTCACATGCATGAATGTTAACATGCCTATATGTCCTAGGCACTTGACTAGTTTTTTTTTTTTTTTTTTTTTTGCTTCATTGAAGTTTTTAGGTATTGCCGACTCCAGGTAAGCAGCTTTGAGTAGATATAATAGCAGTTTAAAACTTTTATCAAACCATCCTCTGAGCAATTTTGGTCTGAAGAAGTCTTAATAGGAAACGTAGTTTTAAGAAGATTTTACAGCCTAGATATAGCTCTTGCCTAGAATCACCATCCAACTTATGAAGAGATTCTAAGAAGAATTCTCCTCATGTTTGGCAAAGCTAAAACATCTTATATTTTAAAACGGAGGAAGTAGGTCTTAGCAAATCAGAAATATCATCATCCTCATCCCTATCTTGGGCATCATAACAACCCTATCTTGCATCATAACAATTTGGCAGATCCGCCAAAGAAGAGTCACACTCTGAATGAAACATCCATTGTTTGTATCCTTCTACATAACCCTCACATACCAGGTGCTCACGGATTGTTCTTTATTCTCTCCAGTACGATGTTGATCCTTCAACACTTTTGACGGGCCTTTTCACAAAAATATCATCACGTCAATTAAAACGGGCTGAAGGGAGTACCAAAATCAGTTATCTGACTATTAAGCTGCAACCGGTACAATGCTCGCGTTCATGAAATGCTAACTTCCATGTCGCTTCTTGACACAGGATCAACACAATTTATTCTTGGCCAAGGGCACTCACACGTACATGCGGCTTGACTGCTAATGATGTGTAGCTACGTACCTGCGGTTCGCGATGTTCAAAGTTGCGGAATGTAGTGCCGAAGCTGGGTACGTGTACTACATCATTATACTCAAGCCGGTTGGTTTGAGATGGACAGGGTGAAGAACTTCATCCCAAGCCCAATTAAACTCTGAACTCTGCTTTCGCCAAGCCAGATCGTGTTCACCATGATAGCACCGCTGCCGAATCACCACCACGACGATGCCGCTAGAAGACAAGGTACTCCTTTGGATCACTGCACTCCTCTGTTAGTAACTACTCTCGAACTCTGTCAGTTATAACTCTCGGGGTTCGCCTCTTCTTCTCAGGATCTACACTCCTGCCGCTTGATTCGGAACTAGACTGCGCAGACGCACCAGCTGCCAGCGGAGAATTGACTGCTGGAACTGGCTTTGGCCCCTCAGGGGCTGGCACTCGCGTAGCAGGTACAGGCCGTGGTGGTACTATCGGAGGAAGATTCAAGAATTGCCTCACGGCTGGAAGTCGATTAGCTGAGGGAAATTTGGAAGGAAGGTATACATATTAGGAAATGTGCAAAGAGACAAACAGAAGGCCTGGATGCATTCAGATGACTTACCATATCTAGACGCAACAGAAAACAAGGTCCATGGCACCAAGTAACAGAAATGTGCCTGCAGAAGGAAATAAACTATTAATTCGCATTGCGAAAGTTACATTAATGATTAGCTCAATCCATCGCTGCAACAGGAGAAACATAGCTACATTTACTCGATATACAAAAATGTGGATTAAATAGGTCTTCAACAATGGTAGATCTCTCTCTCTATTAGGGTATAAGAGCAGGACAACTGGCTTATTTTTGGGATAGATACTACAGCATGTGTAAAATCTTCGGTGTTCACAACACCTCTAACTTATTTTACTGAAAATCATAATTTGCATAATTGAATGTTTCCATCAATCAATGCATTGTGATCTTCAACATTTAGGTGGAAAAACAGTCCTACTTCAGGATAACATCTGGATGTATCCGAAGCACTAACAACACCTAAATGGCAGCTCCAACTGAATTATGCAAAATAAATTATGCTTTAGCCCATTCCGAAAGAAACCACACCATGAAAAGCTCGGCAATGGTGCAAACAGAACTTTTTTACACTAAGAATTTTCTTATGTTTCAGGTAAAATATGTGAGAGGAGATTTTCGGCTCCCAAGATCTGGTGATCCTGTTATTTTAAAATTTTGAAAACCATATTTGCGAGTTCCTAAAAACTGAAAAATATCCGGATGTAGCCAATGATATATATTCCACAAACGTGCAACATATCAATTCCAAATACTTTATATTCTGAGCTACACAAAAATGATAAAGTGTGGATCTGTCCATGTATATTTTCAAATCCCAAATTTTTACCACATTTTGTCACTTTTGTGTAACAATACAAAGAATTTTGCGTTGCGATTTTGCATGCTTGTGGGATACAACGTTGACTATGTCCAGAATTATTTTCAGATTTTTTTGAAACTTGTAATTATGTTTCTTGATTTTTTTTATATGAAGAGAACACTAGAGCTCAGAAGTCAAAGACACTTTCTGGTAATATGCAGGTTATATCTGGATGGGTCAGTCAAGTAGGGAGGACTAATGGTGAAGTGGTCATAGAGTAGTAGTGTTGAGTTGACTAGCCAACATATGGGCAGATTTGGAAAATTTCAGAAGCCATCAGGGACAGTACCCAAAAAAAAAACTTACTTTAACATTCTCTTTCGACAACCCCAAATTTAGTCATGCTAACTTACCTGCATTCCCAGTATGTCCGATTTTTTATAGGTGCTAGTTAGAATTTATACCTTGCAAAAGCTCATTGTTAATGGCATCATCAGAACAGCCATTATTGTGTTCATAATCATTACCCTTTGCTGCTTAGGACTTCCCGCCAGGCGTGCTTTTATATTGATCTGGTAAGAAAGATCTAGCATCTCAACTATAAGAACAAATAAGACATATTTAATGCATTGGACAAGATGCACACCTCATCCGCAGCAAATGCCATTGATGTCAACACCGGGAGGATATGAAGCTCGTCAGGAGTTGTCAAATCAGTAAACCAATATGCTCCACCTCCTTTCAGAGAAGGGACTTTATCATGTTCTGTATCTGCAGTTGGGACAGTGAGCCTAAGTTAGGAACCATTAAAAAAAGATATTCCTACTGTTAGATTGCAGTTTTATAACTAGATGTGGTTGTAGATATTTTATTTTATTTTATTACGAGGAAGTGGCGTGAACTTACAGCATAGGAAAAACTTAAGAATATAGTCCCTTGGATGAATAGATGCATATACGGTGTCAATCGACTAACACCATGCCTGAAGAAAGACAATCAAGAATTAGTACAATGAATTTACCGCCCGTAAGACTAAATGTTGTACAAGGCTGAATAAGATGACAAAGGTTAAAGTGGCCGAGTCAAATTATGTAAGACGTGTAAATGTTGAAAAGGCAGATTTGAGCCAAGAAAAGAACACTTCCGGATCACAAATGATAACAAGAATGATCTGATAGCCAATAAAGTAATTTAAAAACCAAGAAACTTCAATAGGGCCCACGGCATTAAAAAGGAACACTCTTGTATTTGAAGAACCAGACATGAACACAAATTGATTCTATGCTAAAAATGCACCAAAACACATAACATTTCTTAACACAGCAGTCAGAAAAAAATGTCTTCCAGATGTCAACATGGGAAAATAAGTGAACCACTGGTAGTTGCATACTTTGAATAGCTCAGTCAATTTGTTATTCCTCTCTTGCTTCGATCGTGGCTCCGTCGACTGCAGGAAACAATCTATAATGTTACATCATTAGGAGTTCAAAATGTAATTTGTCTTCAAGGAAACTAGAACTTAGGTTCCCTAGTGGTGCGCAATATAAATAGCCTTGATCAGAGATAGAACTTAGGTTCCTGCAAAGCTATCCATGTGGCACCAGTATTCTCCAGTACAAATAAATGTGTTGCATTCATTGTCAACACCATAACTTAGTATACATAACAGTTAACTTGAAATACTTGAGTAAGAAGATAGGTAAATGATAGCAATGTCCTTGATAACATGTCTAGTTACTAAATATAGTAGAAGATACCTGATCATAGTAGCACTGGAATTTCTCTATGCCTCACAAACAGTCGAATTTTTTATGGATGGAACTTATCTTTAGTAGATAGCCCAATGGGGCAAATATATAGTATACAAGAATTGGGGCACAAGGGAACACGGATTCCTAGACCAATACTAATGCTCCTTAACAAAATTAACAGCGAAGTATGCTTTGCTAAAAGGGATGCAAGAAATGCAAAGCAGTAACATCTTGAAAGTGGCTATATGTGTAGCTCTGCACAGAAGAAGTTATAGTAAATTTATGCTTGCAGAGACTTGGCAGTTGATACAACTGTGGTACCTAGAACTAACATGCTCTGAAGAAGTTATTACAATATAAAATACATCCTGAACCGAACATCCAAATCTACTTACATTTTGCATATCCTTGTTGATTGCTTTAACTTGTGGCCTCAATGCCTGGATATAGCAAGAGTTTCAAATAAGTAAATTCAATTAAATCTTGTAGTCAATCTAAGAACATGTATAATGTGGACAGATTTAAACGAGCAACAGACGTAACAAAAGGAAGAACATAACTGTATCCCCTTTAATTAAGTATGCACAAGGCGCTTGGATTCTCGCTGTACTCCTTGATATAACAAAAGAGAATGACACTAAACTTTTGTACAATTCATGTGGCTATCTATACTACTCATGAAAGATGATTTAAATCCTCACCAAAAGAAAAAGAAAAAAGAAGATGATTTGAGGCTACAGAATTGCAGGCTACTATACCAACTTGAGATGACGCTACATTTCATATGGCAACTCAAAAGCAGGTTAGATGTTAGCTCAAATGGCGGCAATGTAGCCATTAGAATTCCATAAAGCTAATTGACTTTGCATTATCTTCATTATCCTCTACTTTATATAAGAGGTGCCAACTCAGTTCATAACACCACACGTAAACAAACAACATAAGTTCGTTCATTACATCATACTTCCTCTCGGACTTCGACTGTCGCACTATCAGCGGGATGGTCGCCGTCCGGACCAAAACTGTCGTGAGCGCAATAGAAGCCCACCTGCACATGACCCACATGGGAGGGAACTCATCATTTACAATTTAACTTGATCGAAGTTGGAAACTGAAACCCCAAGTCCATAACGGTCTCTCCACAACCAAGCCCCCAATGCAATCACAACCGAGGATTACCAATTGAGCCCAGTGAAGGAATGGATGGCGTCGATGAGGTACTGCACGGCGGCGACCGGGAGAAACGAATCGGCCGCGGCGGCGGCCGCCTCTCCCGGGAAAGGCGCCGGAAACGAGGGCACAACCGAAGACGCTGCGTCGGAGAGGACGCCCGCGGTGACATCCATCTGGCCAGCCGCGGCGTCAGAGAGGACGCCCGCGGCAGCATCGACCTCGGCTCCGGAGGAGGAGGTGGTGTAGAAGTTATGGTGGGCGCCGAAGGGGAGGGGGAGGGTCAAGTTTTGGGACCTCGAGCGTCGGTGAAGGTCAGAGAAAGGAAACCGCGAGGGTTGCTGGGTAGGAGGCGGCGGAGCAGAGGAGCAGGAGGGGTCTTCGCTGCGGTCGTGATGGGAGGGCACGAGGTGGGGGAGGGAGGGGTGGAGACGGCGGGTCAGGTGGCGGGAGAGGCCGGAGGCCAGGCTCCTCCGCGCAGAGAACGCCATACCGGCGGCGGCAGCGGCAGGGAGACGGTCTGGAGAATCCAGGGGACAAGAGAAGGAACAGCTTGAGGGATATTTCTCACCGCGTGTGCCACTGGCATCTGGGCCCCGCCCCTCTATTTCTTTACTATTAAAAAAAAGAATGTCTGTGATCGTAGGTCGTCCTTAAACATCAAACGTCGAGCTGATTTGGACCATCCGGTTTAGCGCGTACAAAAACAACCGTTCGATCCTGTCCTCGCCCCCCGCCGTGGAAACTCCCTCCCAACCCCTCGCTCTCTCTTGCGCCTCCATCCTTAGACCTCCTTCTTTTCACCGCCTTTCTTCAGAAACCTTCTACCTGCAGAATCTTATCTTTAAAATTCGTTCAAACTTCTTAATTAGTAGTTTCAATATCAATTTAAAAGTATAAACGCTTTTGACAGATGAAATTCTAGGAAAAGCTGGTCGAGGGTAGCTTGGCAAGAAGCTGAAAAGAAGGGGGCTTAATCCCCTTCTCCCCATATCGGTCGAATCGCGCCGCCGCTGCCTCTGCCACCCATTCCAGCAGAGCACCCCATAGACGAGGGACTCGCAGGGACACACCCGTTTGCCAACCGGACGCCATGCTCGCGCTCGCTCCTATGGCCGGTCGTGCCACGGCGAGCAACTGAGGGCAGGGGACGAGAAGCAACGGGCACGGTTGCCGGATCCATCGACGCACCCTGCCCATGGTTGAACCCATCGAGTTCTCCGACCTTGACTTATCACGGCACCGGAGGACGTGGCGACCCTATTCTTCTCGAGGAGAGGGAGCAGGGGCGGACGCTGAGGAGTTGGATCCGGAGAGGGCGGTTGCTCCTCGATGAGTTGGATCCGGAGATGCAGCAGGGTGTGGACCGTATGGGGCATCTCGACCCGACGGCAACGTTGCATCTTGACCTTACAGTAGTTGGCATCTGGCGTCCCTGCCTCCAACCAAGCCCAATGGCGTCCAGGTGTGGAACCTCGCCCCGTCACCGATGTATCCGCAATCACTCAATTGCCTTGATCGTGCCTAGCCAAATCAGGTATTTGCTACCTCAATGGAGTAGAGTGGTCTAGATCTTTAGATTTAGCAATGGGTTCACTCGTGCGTTGGCCATTTATTTGATCCTCCGCTACCAATTACTCTTCTGACTTGGAGCAAGAGCAAGATAGCTATAAGCTATAGCCATAATGCCATATGGCCTATCACCTTCTTGCCTTCTTGAAATTTTATTGTGCCAAGTTATGACCTAAATTTTTATACGCATCCAACATCATTGTCATTACTGTCCCTTTCATAGTTCCTCTGTATTGTTGCAGACAATGCTTGCCTCAACTCAATTACTGCCCCTTTCCCCATGACTTGTCCAGTGGATGCTTTGCTGCAAGTCTTTCTGTTGGTAAATGTTGGATTACATGTACCTTATTTCTTGTCGTTGTTCTTATTATATTAATATATATTCAGTAAAGTTCCCACGTACGTTGTTCTGTATCCAAAATTATTGATCTCGTAAGAAGAACGAGTGCATATTTCAACTTAATTCACATTCCACCGTGCTTCTATGTGCAATGTTTTTCATATGTTGTCCTGTTGAATACTGATTGCGTAAACTTCTTTTCTAGAATTTGGGATTGAGTTTTGTTTTACAATTCTTTCGGCCATCAGTTATGTAAGCTGGAGTAAGAACTTTCAAAGTTGGGACAATATACATGGAAATATCACATGTTTCTCTGAAGAAACGAAGCGAGAAAGCGGTAAAAGTTTTCTTCTAGACCTGACAGTATAATTTGGCCGACATGAAACTTTCTGTTGTTCTATTGACATGGTTAGAGGCAGTTCTGAAGATATGTTCTAGCTGAATGAATGACTAATGATTTGTTTTGTCTTGATTTCTGAAGGTATGTTATGGCTGAATTAATGAATGATGATTTGTCCTGTCTTGATTTCCGAACTTGCCAAGGACCCAGTATGCGGAATCGAAGTAGGTGTGCTCATGGTCCTGCATCAGTACACAAACATGCGACCAAATTAAGGAAATGGTCAGATGTCTTTTAGAGATATCTTAACTTTCAAGTGCCTATTTTTCTCAACTAACAATAACTAGGCGGTCCCAATCGACTGGAATTTTCATAGTAGTTCCTATTGGGGTTGGTGCCCATTACTGGAATTTATTTTGTATTACATCTATGTTACTTTCTAAGTTACAATAGTTGTTCATCCTCCTCTCACCGGGTTCTGAAAGAAGATGCATTTTATTTCTAACCCAAACATGAGAATCAAAATATCACAATATTTTTTCTGATCCACTTGCTAGGTAATGACAAGATGGATGGTTTCAGGGATGGTACGAAAGAACTAATGCGCTGCAAATTTGTAATTTTTTTATTCTGGGATAATAAAAATGTATGCACTTCCGAGGCACAAGCAAGGACAAAACCCAATCAGATAGTACATGGTACTCTAGATGAAACATTCAGAAGACATCGTCTAGGCTTATTTCAGAAGTGCATACCTAAAAAAAACCAAACATGTAGACCATCTGGAACAACCACTATCTTATGACTGCCAGAATTATCATCCTATTAGATGCATTCAAGCAGACAGTCAAGTGTCATGAAGTTTATTCCCTCAGTCAAAAAGAGCATTCCTACGCATGTGTCGTGTCTGGAATAATATATCAGATAGGTTCGCTGTTCGGATATATCATTTTTTATTCCTATCATGTATTGTGCATGAAATAAGGATTTGAACTTAAATATTTTTATTGCTGAAGTATCGTTTGTCTCGTCATGTTACTCTCATGTGAAAATGCAAATGAATTACCAGGTGCAGAATACTTGTCCAAACCACTTAAAAATGAGCAACCATAATGCCAATGAAAGTTAGGTCAGTGTATTTTGCTTGTGCTTGAATATACTGCAATTCCCTAATTTATTTGTCAGTGTCTTGTGTTTGCTGAACATATATTTGCTCTGTTGTTGTTGCATAGGAGCAGAGTTATGAGGCAAAAAATAAGGAAGCAATTTGATTGCTTTCTTCTGGCATCTAGAAAATTCTTCGTTATTCTCTGTTATGAGAAATAAGAATTGCATACAATCTCTGGTTGAATGCGTGTTGACATCCCATGATACCATGGCAGAAGAATGTTTTGGTATTACTGGTCCTATTATGTACAGAGAAACATTGAAATATTGTGATATTAGTTTGTTCTCTGCCTGCAAACTGTGTACAGAGCATGATTCCTGGGTCGTCCAGACACTTCCCAAGGTTACCTCAGATCTGTTGCCATGTAGGTTCTTTTTTCACCGGTTTGTTCTTTCACTGAAGATATTGGTTATGAATTCTGAATGTGGAGTATGTGCGGGTAAACGTGGGTCAAACATTCTACTGGCACATGTCATTTCCTAGGAAGTTCTCGCTGGAGTACCTGCTGGGCTGCCTGGAGATATTGTTGGAGCGCTAGGCCCTGAAGGTCCTTGTGGAGTGCTGCCAAGGACCCGATGGTGTCGGACATGAGCTTGATGCTGGCGAGCAGGGTCAATGATGTCCTGCTCTGCCTCAAGCAACGGTCTCCCGGCCTCTGTCAGACCACACTGGAGGCAAGCAAGATACGATACATCAATGTAATAGATAACATAGCAATGGTCGCCATGAACGCAGAGTGGTGAAGCTTTTCTATCTTTGCCATGTTATGTGAATCTGATTGTGCGTGTCTGCTCTGTGATGCAGGATGTTTGGCAAGTATGACAGAATTTGCAAGTATGTTTAAACCATCCTATTCTTTGCTGTTCATGTAAACTGAACGGCCGAGAGAGTATTTATAGTTTTCTTGCACTACTCGAGTAACAAGTTGACTTCATCTTTGTAGCTTCTATTTCTTTGTCTGGTGGTATCACAAACTGAATTGTCTATCTGCGGGATTTTTTATTCATTTCGATAAGGACACAAAATTGTGATTTATGTGAGTATAGTTGGCCTAACTTTGATACGCGTGATTCTCAATCAATATTGCAATGTTTCATGTTTTATTGCCTGGCACGGGTTCTTCACTTTAGATTTTAGATAATTAGTCCCTGTTTTAGTTTGATTTTCTCGTCTATGCATTGCATTTGTTTTTACCCACGTTTCATGCTGATATTAAAACTATACATGTGTTCATCTAAAAAAAGATATCTTTTTTTTGAACTGGGACGGCCCCGAAGGGCCTAGATATTGCATTAAATTCTCAGCGGTGCGGTACAATTTACAATAAGGACCTCAAAGATTATATCAAATAGAAAACGGTCCTCAACAATTACAGTAACGACCCTAAACCAAAGAACAAGAACGCAATTGAGTCCTCTGGTCCTCCGTCGCCACCAGAATACACAGGGATCCAATAGCGGCCTCCCTCTGGCACCGGGGACGAGACCACTTGGTGCAGGGAGGACGTGGGGTGCCGCTGTGAGTCCACCATAGGGCCTCCGATGGAGGTTGTCGAAAACCTTACACATCACGAGCGTCATGGCGTGGAGCTGCTTCCGGCCAGCACTTTGAGTCGGCAACCGAACACAAGCCACAGAGAATGTTCTCCAATTTCCTACAGTATCAGATCTTCCCCGGCCTTCTCCAAATCCGCAGGCCACATCACCAAACTGCTCGTTCCCCTCGCCACCACGGCAGGCCAAAAAGAGAAGCAACACTGCAGCACTCCAGATGAAGAGAAAATCCTCACCGCGATTATTGGACGAGATGCTGCCAGATCCGCCCAAATCAGCAAGCTGCCACCATGACAACTGACCGTGAGCGACTCCGGCGTCTACCAACACCTCGCGCCGGCGTTGAAGAGAAACACCTCCATGGAATAAAGCCGAAACGCCACATGGGCAAACCACCTAACCCTAAATCTAGGAGATGAACTATTGATAGAAAATGGAGGAGAAGGCCGGCCTCCTCTCCCCCACCCACTTTGGCCGACAGGGCCGCCGGAGTAGGAGGGGAGAGGAGCCGGGGCGGCGGCGAATTTCAAGGGGGTGGGTGGAGAAAGAAGGGGAGGGAAAAAGAGCAGACTTTCAAGGGGGTGGGCGTCGATTAAATAGTCTTTTCAACGCGTGCATCTTCATTATTTTTAAATATGACTTCTAATACTCCATAATCTATGGTGCTTTAGATTAGTATTAGATGTTTTTTAAAATTTTGTTTTTCGCAATTTTCATTGAGGCGCTTTTTTTAGTTATTTTTTCAAGGCTCGTGAGTCTGACTTTCTTTTTTTCCAAAAATTCCGATCTATCAATAATCATCAATAGTGATACAATGAGGCGTAAAAGTACTAAAAATTACAATAGGTTAATGGACCACCTAACAAATACTACAAACACTAGCATAAGACGAAGGTGAGCTGCCGCCTTCGCCCCTCCATCACTGGAGTTGAGAAAAACTTGTCGTAGTATAGCTTGTTGTAGTAGATAGACATGAAATTGCCGTGCTAAGATCCCAAAGAGCCAACGCAATAGAGCAGCAACCCTCGCCAATGATGACAACCATGGATTGAAAGAGACTGACTGAAAATACAACAACTAGCACGAAAACCGACCAGATTCTAGGAGATTAGTCGAACACACGATTCCATGTGCCCTCCAACGGTGCTAGACGCACCACGAGATTAAGGATAGGGCGGGGAGTACCTTATTCTGACTTCAGAATGTAACCGTCATCTCACCATCCAAAAAGATATGAAAAAACAGCATAAACGAGAAATGAAAACCTCTCACCAATGAGAGGCCATGGTCCGTCACACCTCCTTCCGCATGCTCGGTTCAGAAGTGTTAAACCTGTAGATGGCTCATGAGTTTGACTTGATATAATCATGCTTATGTAAAGTATTATTCATAGATATTTGAGACCGGTGTATTTTATATTTTTCTTTGACCCGTGGAGAAACATATATAGTGTGCGGTAGGGACTAAGACGGATCCTGATTTTGGTGAGGAAGGAAAGCTAACCAGCGTTGTAATTGTTTGCTCGAGGCGGCCAAGACACTGATGCCAGATATAGATGGACGAATGTTGTCAATATAACATATCTGGACTATCTGTATTATATAAGGTCAATAAGCGCGACTGTTTGTACGAGTAGAAAAGGTTCACGAATTGGGATGTTGAAGCCATGGCGCAATGTAGCAATTGTGTAGTCAAATGGTGGGTGGCTGGAAACGAATATCACAATGGTTGAGGAAGCACACACACATAATGGATTTTTTGACCAACTTTGCCTCTATATTTATTTATGTTATCTCGTATCAACTCGAAGTCATGTGTTATATAAACCACCGCAATGATTTGCTAGAGTTAAATAAAAATATCGACACACAGCGCCGATTGACATGTTGGGAGTAGGGGGAGCACATAGTAGAGTTGCGACATTGTCGGAATGGGTGGACTGAGTACAGAAAAAAGATCCGTAGCAACACACGGGCATTCAACTAGTCCGTTTTAAACTGGGACCGGCCACTGTTATGCTCTTTGCTGATCATGATCACCGAATGGAGCTATCCTCGTCTTCCCCCCCCCTCCCTAGGAGCATCTCCACTCGTCTACCTAGGAGACCGATCCGGACGCCGAATTTCAGTCCAGACGCCGAAAACTGGCCCAGTCGCGTATCCAAGGATCTGTTTTTGGCCGGATTTGGGCCATTTTTGGTCCGGACTACCCAGGCCGAACCCAGGTTTCCGGGTACGTCCTGGGAACGCCGGACTCAGCGAAATCGGCGAAAAAAAATCAAAACGGTGCATGGACCCGCCGAGTCAGTGACGGAAGCCAAGTCGTCGTCATCCTCGGAACCACGCGGCGACCGCCGGGAAATAACTGCCCGTCGCGTCGGCCACGCGTCGCCGATTTACGGCGCCACCGTCGCCGCCTCGGCTCCCGCGACGGACCGGCGGTCACTAAGTTCCCGCCGTTTCCACTTTTCCCGCCCTCGCCGCTACACCCCTCCCGCCCTCGCCGCTCACCTCGGCCTTTATAAGCCATACTCCTCGCCGGAGATCTTCGCACTCTCTCACAGCTCCCCTCCACCCACAAGCCCAACTCTGGCGAACCTTCTCTCACCTTTCCCCCTTCTCTCACCATGGGCGAACGCTACCCCGGCGACGGCGCTGCGGCGAACGGCTTCTGCCGGCGCACCCTCCAGACTTGGGAGGCGCGCATGCTGTACAAGGCGGGGTACATGGCGCTGTCGGACATGCGGATGCCTCCGGGGTGGTGGCTGAGCGCCGGCGGCATCCCGATCCCGCCAGGGCCGATGCCGGAGGGGCTACCGTACGATGTACAAGAGTACATCGCCGGCATGGACAACCCCGCCGAAGCTGTAAGCGCCGACGACCTCGTCTACTGGGGGAACTTCTTCGCGGAGCGGTTGACGAGGTTTAATCTCGTCAATGCCCATTGTTATGGACTTGGGTTTTGGAGAAGATGGGGATGCTGGAGATCGTGGCACGGTTAACAGACAAGCAACCAGGGGACACGAGATTTACCCAGGTTCAGGCCCCCGGAGGGAAAACCCTACTCCTGCTTGTCTGCTCTTTGATTACGGCGGAACCGAAGGTTACAGGGTGCGCAGATTCGATCTGGCGTGGATGCGTGTGCGAAAGTATGAGTCGGGGGGTCTAGGACGTGTCCTCCTGGCCTTTATATAGACTTAGGCAGGTCCCGGACATAGTCCTAGTCGGTTACAAGTTCTGGGGTCGTACCCCTTTGAATTTCCTATCTCTTCTAGTCTTGCTCTCCAAGGATCCGAAGACGTCATGGGCCTTGGCCACCCGAAAATCTTCATGGGCCAGCGTATGTCTGCCGTGGGCCTTCCTTGGGCTAGACTAGGTATGCTGAAGTTACGTACCCGTAGGGTATAACCATGTCAGTAGCCCCCGAGTGATCAGTCGAATCGTAGATTCGGCTGATGACTCTTCCATCCTTCGGGAGCAGCTATATGTTAATAGTATATGTGTGTAGGGATCGTTGATGCGTGTGCCTGACTCACCCGACGAATCAGGTCGATTAAGCCTTAGGACGAAACAACACGATCTTCTTCAGGTTCGGGTCCCTTAACCCGGGCCTGGAACATATGCTGGCGTAATTCGACTCAGGCCGCGGAGGACTTATAGGAGTGGAATTCCAGTGTTTTTATTTGGTGTACCCAACGCGTCCGTCGGGATTTTTCATCGTACCTGCTGGTACGGATTCATACTAACAGAGCGCAGTCAGGTGCGTTGTGCCATCGATGATATGAGGTCTTATCTTTGCGTCGCAGACGCAGCATCCAACATTTATCACCTCGGAGGTGCTTGGTGGCCAAGGAGAACGCTCACTCAGCGTTTTGTTGGGGCGAGTTGCCAAAAGTTTTTGCGTGCTGATCCGAAGATCGCGATCGAAGATTTCATAGGGTCGCGCCAGCGCTCCTATGGGAGTAACCTTAAGTGTGCTCGAGTCGTGACTCGATGAGACTTTATTTCAAGCATTGTTTCAGCTGTTAGGTCCGCAGGACTCGAAAATTTTCGGATGCTTAAATCCATCCTCCCTATGGGAGTAGCCCCCGAGTCCGTAGTGGAGTCGTAGACTCGACGTAGGACTTAGGTAAGTAATTTTGTCCTCATTTGTCTGTCGGGTGCGCGGCCAGCGCTCCTGATAGGAGTACCCCCAAGTATTTAGTCGAATCGTAGATTCAAGTGAGTATTTTTAGCCGTGGAGCCGAAGTGGTGCTAGTATAGCTTTTGATGACGTCAGTGCTTACGATCGATGACCTCAAGCGTCTGCTACGCCAGAGATGACTTGACTGGACGAAGTGTGGGTCCCACTTGCTGACTTTGAATTGACCGGTCATGCGCGGCGTGGAGATGATTACGGCGTCTCCTCGATTTCCGCGCGTAGTGGACGGCGTGGTAACGATGGTTCGTTGTGGTGCTGACACGTGTACGGCCAGATCTACCGTTGGCGTTAGGTCTTCTCGATGGACGGCCAGCGTGCGTCGTCTTCGCTATTATAATCCCTGGTGAAATCGTGGTTTGTTTTTCACCGCGCCAGTTCATCTGTTCACTGCTTCCTTGTCCTTGAGCGATTCTTGCTGCGCGCTGAGAGTTTCCTCCAGATTTCCTTTGTCTTTCTTCGTTGGCAACGCCACCACCGCCGTAGTGTCATGGGGAAAACAAAGAAGTCCTCATCTGCCGTTGGGACCAGCGCCGCTGGAGGCAAGAAGGGCACCGCCACTGCTCGCGTCACCGACGGTGGCTGGCGGCGATCAGAAACGCGTGAGAGCGATCTCCGCAAACTGCGCGAGCGGAGCCTGATCCCGCAAGACGCGACGGCCGTGAGGCTCCCCGGCAATGAGGTAATCCCCTGTCCCCCATCTGGGTATCGTGTTATGTTTGTTGCCTTCATGATTCGCGGGTTTCTTTTCCGGTCCATGACTTCCTTCGTGGACTGCTCTTTTTCTATGGGGTTCAACTCCATCATCTGTCTCCCAACTCCCTTCTCCACATTGCGTGTTTTATCACGCTTTGCGAGTGTTGGGTTGGCATTGAGCCGCACTTTGGCCTTTTACGGAAGCTTTATTCCATGAAGAGGCAATCTGGTTCGGATGGTGTGTATCCCATTGGGGGTTTCATCATCTCTCTCAGTCCCAATGTGCAATTCTTTTCCTTTTCCATGTCCGAATCTGTCTAGTACTAGCGGAGGAAATGGTTTTACATTCGTGACTCCGTACTACCTGGGCAAGATTTTGGTCTCGTTCCTTTTGACCCCTCCCAATTGATTGAGAAGAAAAGATCCTGGAAAAACCAGATCTTAGACGGTGAGGTGGCGGAGATAGAGGCCCTGTACCGTCGGGTGGAGGAGCTCCAATTGATTCCTGAGAAGGAGGTGAACGGTGTCGACATTATCCGGACGTTTCTTGAGCGTCGGGTGCAGCCTCTCCAAGCGAGGGCGCACCCGATGTTTCTTTACTCTGGGCGCCGTGATCCGACGAGGGTTTCGAGTGAGAAAATCTCCGAGGTGGAACTTGACAAGGCTCTTCGCGCGCTGTTGAAGTTCAAGGCTGACGAAGAAATCCCGGGGAAGTCGCTGACTCCTCCCTTTTCTTCGACGTTGGTCGTACCGAAGGTGTAGATTTGCGCACGTAGTGCTTCCCTTTCGTTTTTGTCAGCTGTGTACTTTTAACTTTGTTTGCTAACAAAGTTATTTTTCCTTTTGCAGAGCTTCAAAGTGCCGGGCATGGCACCATCGTTGCCCGAGAGGTATCCGAATGCCCCGGATAATGAAGTGGTGGATTCCGTGTCCGAGTTACCGTCAGCGCGGTCCCCAGAGGAGAATGCCGACGAATCGAGTGAGGACCATTCGCGCCAGCGATCACGGAGCTCTAGCGAGTCGGTTTGGATAACTGCGGCGCACAGATAGCGCCTGCAGATTGGTTGGCTGCTGCCGCAGCTTTCGGATCCGTAACCGTAGGTCCCTTCATCCGAAGGTGGATCGCACAGATCGGAGTTGCAGCTGCTGCTGCTGTAGAACTCATCTGTCGATGGTGACGTGCGTAGCACGGGGTGTGGAGCCCACGAACATGGCCTGATTGATGGCACGGGCACCCGCTCGGGGAGGCGGAGGGTGCCGGTTTGACCCACCTGGAAGCAGAAGCTCCCGAACAAAATTTCGAGTCCGTCGCCTACGGGCTCGAAATCCTTCATGGTGGCCGGCGAGTGGGCGGTGAAGTCGAAAGCGCCGAAGAGGAGGTGATTCTCCGTCGCCGCGGAGTTGTAGATCGATCGGGTCGGAACCGTCACGACCGCACAATCAGCGCCCATCCCCACGGTCGGCGCCAATTGACGAGGTTTAATCTCGTCAATGCCCATTGTTATGGACTTGGGTTTTGGAGAAGATGGGGATGCTGGAGATCGTGGCACGGTTAACAGACAAGCAACCAGGGGACACGAGATTTACCCAGGTTCAGGCCCCCGGAGGGAAAACCCTACTCCTGCTTGTCTGCTCTTTGATTACGGCGGAACCAAAGGTTACAGGGTGCGCAGATTCGATCTGGCGTGGATGCGTGTGCGAAAGTATGAGTCGGGGGGTCTAGGACGTGCCCTCCTGGCCTTTATATAGACTTAGGCAGGTCCCGTGCATAGTCCTAGTCGGTTACAAGTTCTGGAGTCGTACCCCTTTGAATTTCCTATCTCTTCTAGTCTTGCTCTCCAAGGATCCGAAGACGTCATGGGCCTTGGCCACCCGAAAATCTTCATGGGCCAGCGTATGTCTGCCGTGGGCCTTCCTTGGGCTGGACTAGGTATGCTGAAGTTAGGTACCCGTAGGGTATAACCATGTCAGCGGTGCCAACAGGAGCTCGCCCGCCACGAGGGGCCGCCGAACGAGTCCCCGCCGGCGCGCAAAAACGCGGCGGGGCGCCGACGTTGGTGGAGTGCACCAGGACGGACGCTCGCCGCCGTGCTGGAGCACATCAACCGCGGGAACACTCCGCGGCTCGGCTTCCCGCGCAACCCGACGCCGGCAGCCAGGACGGGTCGGCGTGCTCCGGCGAACTGGGCGCCGAGGAGGATGGCGAGCATGAGCTCATCCTTCTCCGCTTCGGCGTCCCACTCTTCCGGCAGCGCGCCGCTTCGCTCACCGCCGCGGACACGCGCGTGCGGTATCGTCATCGGCGAGCCGTCTGCGCCTACGCCGCCAATAGGCCACCTGCGCCTACGCCGCCCCAAGACAGAAGGCTCGGCGCCGGCCGAGGACGCCGCCTTGAAGATGGCGTTGGAGCAGTCGCTCCGCGAAGCGCCGCCGCTGTCGCCGATGCTGCCGCTGGTCGAGCCCTCCTCGCCGGACATCCTGGAATGGTCCAGGAAGGACCGGGAGAAGGCGGAGCATCAGCGCATCCTCGGCCTGCAGGAGCAGGCCGCCCGGCGTCGGGCGCTGTCTGGGCGTGAGCTCGCCTACCAAGGCGCCCCGCTCTACGTCCTGGACGACGACGATGACGAGGACGCAAGCCCGTTCTACCAGCCATGAAGGTACGGCGACCCTGGCCAGGGCAGCTCCCGCCAGAACCAGCCGCCGAGCAACGACGACGACGAGGATGACGGCCGGGCCGACCCCTACTACACGTCGTTCTACGACAACTTCGGCATGTAGGACGGCGAAGGCACCAGCAGCGGCGTTTTTAAGTTTATTTATGTACTAGTTTCGTTTAAATTTGATGTAATCCGCCTATATTTCGCCCAACTTAATGAAAATCGCCTAAATTTTATAAATTTTAGCCGAACATAGGGACTCGGCCTGGATACGCGGGTGGGAAAATGGCGTACCCAGGCCGAAAACAAGTTCAGTCCGGCGAAAAAGGACCAAATTTCACCCTGGGTTCGGCCAACCCAACGAGTCGAGATGCTCTAAACCCTCCACCCTGACTATGTGCCCTTCTTCTCGCCCCGGCAAACCCTAGCTACACTAGTCTAGCGGTGACGGTACCGCCCAGGACAATGGTGAGCCCAGTGGGAAGGAACGTGGTGGCAGCGACCAGAGAGGTAGTACGACGGTCGCTGAGGAGCCGGCATCGGCGAACATTGGCCTCGTTGGCCAACAGATGAGGTCGTTGTCTGAGGTTGAGTTCGCCTCTGCCACATAGCCGCCCACCGATGAAGGTGACGCTCGACCACCATCGACCAAAATTCCAAACCCCGCTCTTCCACTTCCACCTCCACTTCACGGTAACAAAGCAACCTCCTTTGCTTTTCTCCCTGACTGCTACTAACTCTCTCGCTTCTAGGTACCATCCATGATCTTCCGACTGCGATAAGGCAGCCCACAGATCCCGATAGTGTTGCTGCCATGGACGGATCCAGCATGGGTCGAGGGTGTTCAGCTGAACACCCAAATTTTTCTAGAAAAAATTTCTATATATAATCTATAGTAAATACGTATCTCAGTTGGCACATGTATGAAGGGTTTCTAGTCTAGATCTCGTCCAGGAAAAAAGCTCAAACCTCAAATTAGTAATAGGGTCGATGTCTATGTTCGTGCAGTCCAACTGAACCAATAACAATTAGCAAAGCATCCATGATCGACTGCCTACCGCGACTCCCGGCCGGCACTTGTTTGACGGAAAAAAGAAGAGGCGGACATATGTAAAGATACTAAACCTGGAGGCTCGAGAGGGATCGAGGACCATCTCCCCACGCCAAACGCCGGAAATTAGCAGGATTCGCCGCTTGACGGCAAGACCATCTGGCCGACCACTCCGACAGAGAAGGAGATCACCACCACCATGTTGGGGACAGATGCCCTAAGCGTCCTAGTGTCACGAACATGGCCCGGGGAAGCTGGGCGCCATCGTCGAGGGCGACGAACGGAGCAGATCGCAGCCCGTCTAGGCCCGAATCCCAGCCACCGCTTGCTGCCATCTGGGCTGAGGACCTCCGGCCGTCGCCAGCCACGACACCGCCGTCGAACCAGCCAAGTGCGGGCGCCGCCACCTTTCCCTGCCAGATCGTAGCCAGGGTCACTGCCGTCGCCGCCATGCCAACATGTCTTTGCTCGGCGACGATCCGGGCGGCGGCGGCGGGTGGGGAGATCGCGGGAGGGAGGAAGAGGCCAGTGAGGGGTGGGATCCGCCCGGCGTGGCACGGCCACTCATGAATAACTATTTGGTTTTATTTATTGAGCGGGAATTCTTATAGGTGAAAGATGATGCCATCATATATCGCTTCCATGCTATGACCGAGATGTATGATTGTATTGTAATTTTCTTTATTATTTTGCATATTTCATAGTCTTTTGAGATACTGTTGCTATAATGGCCTATTTGTATTTTTATTGGCATGAAGGAATGGACCATTTTTATTTTTTTCTCCTTTATGTTTTTTGTTGGTTCTGAGTTTGAACACCCAAAGTTAAATTCCTGGATCCGTCCCTGGTTGCTGCTATGGTCAGCCTAAGAAGCAGGGATGTGGTCATGTCTGTGACAGGCTACATGGTTGGCGTTACATCCACCACACCAGGTAGAATCGGCGTAACTAGTAGTGAAGTTATTCAATTTTCGGCTCTTCATAGTATGTTGGCGTGACGTGGTGGACTTGAACCGGAGGTTACCTTCTTTTGAGCTAGGCCACAATATGGCCAAGAGGTATTTGTGTTGGCTACGGGCGAATCCCTGAGGGTTGGGCATGGTACAATCTTTTTTTTAGGTAGGGCATGGTACAATCTTGTTCCTACAAGAAGCTTTTTGTAGGACGTAACCACAACTCTCCAACCACAACTCTCCAACTGTGAAATCCCTTAGGTAAAATTTTTATGGTCTGATTGATGGATCTTTTTGTTGTTACTAATTTGACTCGGTGGCACTGTGATTGACCACGATGACATGGTAACAGGGATGGCATTTTGTCATGGCCCAAATCCAGCTATTATTGCCACCTCTACTTTTCTCATATGCATTAAAATGTAGACCCAGTATAGGCTTGGTCCTCTTCTCAATTGTTGCGGTTTATAGTGTAATAGCTTATATTTATTCAACTGACCAAATTACGTGATGTTGTTATTAAAATAACGGGCCAATTCCTTTGGTCCATATGTTAGATTTAATCCAACGGTTGAAGATCGTAAAGTTTTCCCAATGTTGAGACTGCATCACCCTGAAAAATGGCTTATTACTCAACCGACCAAACTTAGCCGATGTTGTTATGTTTAATAAAGGACCCGAAAGATGGGCCCAACATAACCTAGCAAGTGTCAGTTTATAATAACACTGCTAAATGGTTCTACTGAAGACAGGTCTTCATAAATGAATTAAAACTGAGGTGTACCTACGATTTACATAAACTTTGTCAGCAGTTGGAAGATTTTCTTCTCTCTCGTGGTTCAGAATACCTGCAGAGGAATATTGACTCACGCCTGATGGTTGATTTTAAGGTACATTTGAAGTTATATATACAACAATAAAAATGTTAGTTTGGAATTTATGACTAAGACAGTAACAATATTATTTATTTGCGAATGCATTATCTTTTCCCTTCTAGCTGGAAGTTCATGATCTCCTCAGACGATGCTAGGACAAACATTACCTTGAGTGTAGGACTAACTGATGCTTCTGAGTGGGTAAGCAACTCATTGGCTCCTTAAGAACTGGCTAAGCTTAGAAAGGAACTCATTAGGTCTTATGTACATACGTAAACTGCTGTAACTCCAGATTGCATTTATCTTGGTATTACCGGTTCATGTTCGAGCATTTCTTTGTCGTATTAAGTACAATAAAAGAAAGATTTCTGACACTAAAAACATCATCATATGTAGTTGAACAAGACAAACACTTTTGATGTCGTTTATTGAGTAGAATGGCACGATGATGAGGATGGTGCTCAGGACAGGCTATGGCAGAAGATGAAGCAGCTGTAGCTTACCTGAAAATTGTTTCATGTTTGTAGTTTACTATGAATCTTGCTTGGTTCGTTGTAATCTGGATTGCTGCGGCATAGAATTTTATGATGAAATTACTGTCACTGCACTTGCAATATGGTATTGTTGTTGATTTAAAATTTTCATTTTTACTGACTGCCTAATATTCAATCTAGCATATTTACTCTGGATAGGAAGCCTGCCATTCTTGTAAATATTGATCTCTTAGTTCTAAGCCAATCGGTTAGAGGAGTAAACTGCTCAAAGAGGAGTAAAAATACTCCTCTAACCGATAGCAGTTTCTAACTGATCTCCTAAAGTTAGAGGAGTAAATCAAACGATCACCTCCAAATCCGATCAAATTTGACCTAATTCAAACCGAATTTGAAACCAACACATCTATTTAACATAATATATACATATTACAACCAAAAGTCAGTCGAATTTGACTAAATTGAACCGGATTTGAAATAAATCTAACCTAATCCTCATCCCATTCGAAGGAGGAGGAGTCGTTGTCGAGCTCGATGACCGCCGGCACAGTCGACTGGCCAGTGGAGCTGCCGATCCTCCTCCCTCACCCTGGCCGGCGTCGGAGCTATCGGCGGGCCCGCAGTATCGGTGATCCCCTTCTCCACCGCGTCGGCCTTCCGCTTGGCCTCGGTGTTGGAATTATGCCCTAGAGGCAATAGTAAAGATGTTATTATTATAATTCTTGTTCATGATAAAGTTTATATTTCATGCTAGAATTGTATTAAGCGGAAACTTTAATACTTGTGTGGTTTGTGAACAACACCGTGTCCCTAGTATGCCTCTATGGACTAGCTCATTTATTAATGATGGTTAAGGTTTCCTAATCATAGACATGAGTTGTCGATTAATAATGAGATCATATCATTGGGAGAATGATATCATGGACAGATCCAAACTAAGCAGAGCAACTAGATCGTGTCATCGTGTTCATCTTTGCGAAGCTTTTCTTATGTCAAATATTGTATTTCTTAGACCATGAGATAATGCAACTCCTTGGTATCGGAAGAAAGCTTTGAGGTCATCAAACATCATCCTATGAGAGGGTGATCATAAAGGTGTCTCTCAGGTGATCGGAAAGTACCTGTTGGGTTGAATGTATCGAGATGGGATTTGTCCCTCCCAAGTCGGAGAGATATACTTCGGGCCCACTCGGTAATCGATATCAACACCGCTTGCAAGCATGTGGTTAAGGAGTTAATCACAAAGTGATATCGGATTACGGAACGAGTAAAGTACTTGCTGTGAACGAGATTGAACTAGGTATGACGGTACCGACGATCAAATCTCGGGCGAGTAAAATATCGCGAGACGAAGGGAATATATATATATATATATATATATATGGGATTGATTGAATCCTGGCATCGTGGTTCATCCGATATGATCATCGATGAATATGTGGTAGTCAATATGGGTTTCCAGAACCCGCTGTTGATTATTGATAGAAGATCATGTCTGCATATTCTCGAACCCGAAGGGTCACACACTTAACGTGTCTCGACACTAGGATAGATTGGATAATTGGTTTATGAGTTTTTGTTCAGAGTCTCGGATGAGATCCAGGACGTCACGAGAGGTTCCGGAATGGTCCGGAGAATAAGATTCATATAAGGCAATGCAGTTTTTGGTGTTCGGAATTGTTTCGGGTTAATCAGTATTGTACC
This sequence comes from Avena insularis, assembly GCA_023614405.1. NCBI lineage: Eukaryota > Viridiplantae > Streptophyta > Magnoliopsida > Poales > Poaceae > Avena > Avena insularis. The sequence continues at coordinate 451,214,962 of CM042685.1, forward strand.
GGAAGCTTCTAGAACCTTCCGGAGTGGGACCAACGTGGCACCACTTGTCGGGATGGGGCATGGGCCTATGAGGGAGTGTCCTAGCCGCATTGGGCCAGGGGCACAAGCCCCATAGGGCCCAGCCGGCCAAGCCTAGGGCAAAACCCTAGGGGAGCTTCTAGAAGGGGGGGAACTTGCCCCCCACTCCTCCCTCCTTGGCCGCCGGCCCTAGGGCTTGGGGGAGGGGCAAGGGCCAGCCGCCCACCCCTCTATATAAAGAGGTCTGGGGGCGCACCCTCCCCACACCTCCTCCTCAAGACCTAGCCGCCCTGCTGCCCTCCTCTCTCTCCCTCCCGACTGCGCGTAGGCGAAGCCCTGCCGCAGAAACTCTCCACCGCTTGCACCGCGCTGTCGCGTTGTAGATCCAATCCATCTCTCCACCCCACTTGCTGGACCGAGGAAGGAGGAGACGTCGAGGTGCCGCACATGTGCATCTCTCGGAGGCATCGCCACTTGCGGTGTTAGATCGGATCGGATCGCGAGGAGGAGAAGCGAGTATGACTACATCACCCATGTTCCGTCGAACGTTCCGCTGTGCGAATCTTCAAGGGTATGAAGATCTCATCTATTCCCCCTTATTGTTTGCATCTCCTAGATTAGATCTTGGCTTTCCCGTTCGCATCCGTAGATTTTTTTTGATTTACTATGCTGCGAAACCCTTCAGTGGTATTAGAGCTAGATCTATGTGTAGATGTGTTTCACGAGTAGAACGCAACATGGTTGTTGCGGGCGTTGATGTTTTCTGTTGCAAGCCTCTTGTTTGTGTACTTCTTATGATGCGGGATAGTGTGATCGAAGCGGTCCAGACCAACCTTACGCGACCTCGTTCGCGAGACCGGCTCCGCACTTGACGTGTGGCTTGTTCCACACATGCGGCTGGTGGATGCCAGTTTCTCTCACTATAGTTATCATGGGATTTACACCGGAGTTTGGCGACCATAATATCACCGTTGTGGCTTTCTGTAGGTAAGAATCGTTCTTAGCTTGCTTCTCCCATAAGCCACGTAAAACATGCAACAACAAAGTAGACAGTGGCAAAGGACGGAAAAAAATGGAGGTCGGGCAAACTTTAAAGCATAAAAAAATGGATAAAAAAGATACAAATTGTCTAGATGCAACGGTAATATCAGTATCACTTAGTACAACTGTAAAATAGCAACAAGTTAAATTAAAGTAGAACATACAGATATACCGATACAAAGCTTTAATGTCATCTAGGAAGTCCCTGGCAATGGTATAGCTCTAATGTCATCTAGGAAGTCCGTGCAATATCAAGTCCAACCATAACAATATCAAACTTCCCTCTATAATTCAATCAGGACATGACAATGTTCAGTTGACCACAACATCAAAAATTATACCTGACCCCTTCATAGCTGCAGGTGTATTCCCCTTCTTGTCCTTCTCTATCACAAATTCGAAGAGACTTAGACCGTAGACGTAGACGCCTAGACGACACACGGAAGTTAGGCACCTTGCCTTGCCTAGCCGTAGTGGGCTAGCCAGGTGAGAATTGAGATGGTCAGGTAGATAGAGCCAGAGAACCAGGATCCAGGGGCGAGTGGACCGGCGGGCAGTCCTTGGGGCGGGAGGAGTCGACGACGAGAGGATCCGTCGGTCGTCTGTGTCGGACGATAGGAAGACGACCGCGGTGCTGAGTCCCGTCCGTTCTTCGATCTGTTCGATCGATCGGGGTCGAGGCAAACCAGCCGAAGGGGCACACGCAGGTCAGTTCCTCTCCCCACTATGCGGCCCACCAAAGGCCCAAGACGGACAAAATCCCTCCAATGCGGCCCATGTTAGCATTTTCGCTTGGTTTTTCTTCAAAACATACATATTTTGCTGAAAACTGTATGTACATCGAAAAAAAGCCTATATGTATGTGATTTTTTGCAAAAAATCAAGATAGGGCAGGTGCCATACCTTGCCCAAAGGGGTGCTTCGCCCCTGAAAGTAGAGGCGTCTAACTTGTTTTTGCAGGGAGTGTTTTCTGTGATATGGTATGGCCCAAGATGTGATGTGTATGTTGTATGCGATGATCATGTTTTGTAATGTTTCATGACTTGCATGTCGATGAGTACACAACCGGCATGAGCCATATGGTTGTCTTTATAATTGTGTATGACCTGTGTGTCAACTTCTTATACGCCATGTAATAGCATTACTTTATTGCGAAGTAGTTAGCAATAGTTATAGTTGCTATTCGTGGTGGACGCAATCATGGTGGAGTGATGGAGATCATGCCGGAACGCACAAGATGGAGATCATTGCGCGAAGATTGGCTATACCATGTCACATAAAGTTATATGCATGTGATGTTTATCCTTTTATGTATCTTATTTTGCTTAGATCGCGAAGGTAGCATTATAAGATGATTCCTCACTTAAGGATCAAGATAAAACTATGTTCTCCCCATGTATGCACCGTTGCGAAAGTTCGTCGTGCTCAAGCATCACGTGATGATCGGGTGCTATAAACTCTACGTTCACATACAATGGGTGCAAGCCAGTTTTGCAAACGCGGAAATACTTGGGTTTGACTTGACGAGCCTAGCATGTACAGACATGGCCTCGGAACACATGAACTGAAAGGTTAAGCATGAGTCATATGAATGATATGATCGACACTTTGTTGTCCACCATTGAAACCACATCTCTTCTCGTGAAGATCGGATTAGGTGTGGTGAATTTGGATCATGTTCACTAAACAATTTGAGGGATGTTGAATTTAGTGGGAGTTTACCTAGTAATTTGATTAAGTTGAACTAGTTATCATGAACATAGTCTAAATTGTACTTGCAAATTTTCTAGATCAAATGGCTAAGTCCAACTTCAACTTCAACGTTTTTGCTGAGAAAGAAAAGCTTAGAAACAATGGGTCTAACTTCACCAACTGGTTCCGCAATCTGAGAATCATTCTCGCTGGCGGACAAAAGGACTATGTCCTTGAGAATGCGCTAGGTGACGCCCCTGCTGTAGATGCGCTGGCTGATGAGAAAGCTGTTTATCAGTCGCGCAAAGATGATTATGGTGTGATTAAGAGCACCATGTTGTTTGCTATGGAATCGAACCTTCAAAATCGTTTTGAAGATTACCCCGGGCCCTTTGAGATTCTTGAGGAACTGAAAACTATGTTCCGGACTCAGGCCCATTCTAAGAGATATGAGATCTCTAAGAAATTCTTTAAATGCAAGATGAAGGAAGGGAGTTCCGTTAGTGAGCACGCCATAAAGATGTCGGGCTACACTCAACGCCTTGAGCAACTGGACTGCAAGATTCCAGAGGAGCTCAAGATTGACAGGGTTCTGCAATCACTCCCTCCTAGCTACAAAAGTTTTGTAGTTACTCATAATCAGATTGGTTCCACTGTTACGATCACCGATCTTTTCGCTAAGCTGAAAGCTGCAGAGGTGGACATCAAAAAGGATAATCATGTGTTGATGGCCAACAAGCCCCACACCTTTAAGAAAGGTAAGGGTGCAAAGAAGCCCTTCAAGAAAGGCAGCGGCAAGCGCGTTGCCCCTGCTGAGAAGAAGCTCAAGTCTAGACCTAAGCCGGACAGTGAGTGCTTCTATTGCAAGGACAAGGGTCACTGGAAGCGCAACTGTCCGAAGTACTTACGGACAAGAAGGCTGGCACCATCAAAGGTATATTTGATATACATGTTATTGATGTTTTCCTTACTAGCCCTTCTTGTAGTGCCTGGGTATTTGATACTGGTTCAGTTGCTAATATTTGTAACTCGAAACAGGAGCTACGGAATGACGGCTTATGCGAGGGATAAGGTGACGATCTTGGCGTTGGCAGCGGATCAAGAGTTGATGTGATGGCGTGCACGCTCTCCTTAGTTTTACCTTTGGGATTAGTTTTAAACCTTAATAAATGTTATTATGTGCCTGTGTTGAGCATGAACATCATATCTGGATCGTGTTTATTGCAAGACGGTTATTCATTTAAATCTGAGAATAATGGTTGTTCTATTTATATGAGTAATATATTTTATGGTCATGCACCTGCTGTGAATGGTTTATTTCTTCTGAATCTCGAAAGGGATGAAACACACATCCATAACATTGAGGCTAAGAGATGCAAGGTAGATAGTGATAATACTACTTATTTTTGGCACTGTCGTCTAGGTCATATTGGTGTAAAACGCATAAAGAAATTCCATTCTGATAGAATTTTGGAGTCTCTTGATTTTGAATCATTTGACACATGCGAACCATGCCTCATGGGCAAGATGATCAAAACCCCGTCCTCCAGAATGATGGAGCGAGCAACGGACTTGTTGGAAATCATACATACCGATGTATGCGGACCGACGAGTGTTTCGACCCGCGGTGGATATCGCTACTTTCTCACTTTTACCGATGACTTAAGTAGATATGGGTATATCTATTTAATGAAACATAAATCTGAAACGTTTGAAAAGTTCAAAGAATTTCAGAATGAAGTGGAGAACCATCATAACAGAAAAATTAAGTTTCTATGATCCGATCGTGGAGGTGAATATTTGAGTTATGATTTTCTCACGCATCTTAAAGCAAGCGGAATCGTTTCGCAACTCACGCCACCCGGAACACCACAGCGCAATGGTGTGTCTCGAGCAGCCGAATCGAACTCTATTAGATAAGGTCCGATCAATGATGTCTCTTACTGATTTGCCGTTATCATTTTGGGGTTATGCATTAGAAACCGCTGCATTCACTTTAAATAGGGCACCATCTAAATCCATTGAGACGACACCGTATGAACTGTGGTTTGGTGCTAAACCTAAGTTGTCGTTTCTTAAAGTTTGGGGATGCGAAGCTTACGTCAAGAAGTTGATGCCGGACAAGCTCGAACCCAAAGCGGAGAAATGCGTCTTCATAGGATACCCTAAGGAAACTATTGGGTATACCTTCTATCACAGAACCGAAGGCAAAGTGTTTGTCGCAAAGAACAGATCCTTTCTTGAGAAGGAGTTTCTCTCGAAAGAAGTGAGTGGGAGAAAGTAGAGCTAGATGAGGTTGTTGAATCTTCTCTTGAATTAGAGAGTAGCGCAGCACCTGAAATTGTTCCAGTGCCGCCTGCACCAACAATAGAGGAAGCTAATGATAAGGATCATGGAGCTTCGGACGATGCTACTACTAAACGTCGCAGGTCGACAAGGTCGCGTGCCCCTCCCGAGTGGTACGACAACCCTGTCTTAACTGTCTTATTAGTAGATGACAGTGAACCTGCGAACTATGAGGAAGCGATGATGAGTCCAGACTCTGAGAAATGGCTAGAGGCCATGAAATCCGAATTGGGATCCATGAGCGAAAACCAAGTATGGACTTTGGTGGACCCTCCTAGCGACCGAAAGGCCGTTGAGTGAAAATGGATCTTCAAGAAGAAAACGGACACGGATGGTAATGTTACCGTCTATAAATCACGACTTGTCGCGAAAGGTTTTCGACAAGTTCAAGGTGTTGACTACGATGAGACTTTCTCTCCCGTAGCGATGTTTAAGTCCATTCGGATTTTATTAGCAATTTCTGCATTTCATGATTATGAAATATGGCAGATGGATGTCAAGACTGCGTTCCTCAATGGCAACATTGATGAAGAGTTGTATATGATGCAACCCGAAGGTTTTGTCGATCCTAAGGATGCTGATAAAGTGTGCAAACTTCAGCGTTCCATTTACGGACTGAAGCAAGCATCTCGGAGTTGGAACCTTCGTTTTGATCAAGTGATCAAGAGCTTTGGATTTGTTCCAAATTGCTACGAAGCTTGTATCTACAAGAAAGTGAGTGGGAGCTCAGTGACATTTCTGGTACTATATGTGGATGACATATTGATTATTGGAAATGACATTGACATGCTTAACGATGTGAAGAGTTATTTGAACAAATGTTTTTCAACGAAAGACCTAGGGGAAGCTGCTTATATATTGGGCATCAAAATCTATAGAGATAGACAAAGACGCCTGATAGCTTTAAGCCAGAGTACATACCTAGACAAAGTTCTGAAAAGGTTCAGAATGGATAAGGCAAAGAAAGGTTCAGTGCCTATGTTGTCAGGTAATATATTGAGCAAGGCTCAGTGTCCAGCTACAGTAAATGATAGAGAAGCTATGAGAAAAGTGCCTTATGCCTCGGCCATAGGTTCTATATGTATGCCATGCTGTGTACTAGACCGGATGTGTTCAATGCTCTTAGTTTGACGAGCAGATACCAAAGTGATCCAGGAGTGGAACACTGGACAGCCGTGAAGAACATCCTAAAGTACCTAAATAGGACTAAAGAAATGTTCTTAGTCTATGGAGGTGATGAACAGCTCGTCGTAAAAGGTTACGTCGATGCTAGTTTCGACACCGACAAGGATGATTCTAAATCTCAGACAGGATACGTTTATATTTTAAATGGAGGAGCTGTGAGCTAGAGAAGCTGCAAGCAAAGCGTGATCGCGAGATCTACAGTAGAAGCAGAATACATGGCTGCTGCAGAAGCGTCAAGTGAAGGAGTTTGGATCAGGAACTTCATCACTGAGCTTGGCGTGGTTCCAAGTGCCTTGGACCCACTGGAGATATTGTGTGACAACACTGGCACCATAGCACTAGCTAAGGAACCAAGATATCATCCAAAGACCAAGCATATCAACCGCAAGTTTCATATAATCCGAGATTATATAGCAGATGGAGATCTGAAGATTAGCAAAGTACATACAGATCTGAATGTCGCAGATCCATTGACTAAACCTCTTCCACGTGCAAAACATGATCAGCACCTTAGTGCCATGGGTGTTAGATTGTTGCCAGATGTAAACTAGATTATTGACTCTAGTGCAAGTGGGAGGCTGTTGGAATTATGCCCTAGAGGCAATAATAAAGATGTTATTATTATAATTCTTGTTCATGATAAAGTTTATATTCCATGCTAGAATTGTATTAAGCGGAAACTTTAATACTTGTGTGGTTTGTGAACAACACCGTGTCCCTATTATGCCTCTATGGACTAGCTCATTGATTAATGATGGTTAAGGTTTCCTAATCATAGACATGAGTTGTCGATTAATAATGAGATCATATCATTGGTAGAATGATATCATGGACAGACCCAAACTAAGCGGAGCAACTAGATCGTGTCATCGTGTTCATCTTTGCGAAGCTTTTCTTATGTCAAATATTGTATTCCTTAGACCATGAGATAATGCAACTCCCTGGTATCGGAAGAAAGCTTTGAGGTCATCAAACGTCATCCTATGAGAGGGTGATCATAAAGGTGTATCGCAGGTGATCGGAAAGTACCTGTTGGGTTGTATGTATCGAGATGGGATTTGTCCCTCCCAAGTCGGAGAGATATACTTCGGGCCCACTCAATAATCGATATCAACACCGCTTGCAAGCATGTGGTTAAGGAGTTAATCACAAAGTGATATCGGATTACAGAACGAGTAAAGTACTTGCTGTGAACGAGATTGAACTAGGTATGACGGTACCGACGATCAAATCTCGGGCGAGTAAAATATCGCGAGACGAAGGGAATATATATATATGGGATTTATTGAACCTGGCATCGTGGTTCATCCGATATGATCATCGATGAATGTGTGGGAGTCAATATGGGTTTCCAGAACCCGCTGTTGATTATTGATAGAAGATCATGTCTGCATATTCTCGAACCCGAAGGGTCACACACTTAACGTGTCTCGACGCTAGGATAGATTGGATAATTGGTTTATGAGTTTTTGTTCGGAGTCTCGGATGAGATCCAGGACGTCACGAGAGGTTCCGGAATGGTCCAGAGAATAAGATTCATATAAGGCAATGCAGTTTTTGGAGTTCGGAATTGTTTCGGGTTAATCAGTATTGTACCGGAAGCTTCTAGAACCTTCCGGAGTGGGACCAACGTGGCTCCACTTGTCGGGAGGGGGCATTGGCCTATGAGGGAGTGTCCTGGCCGCATTGGGCCAGGGGCATAAGCCCCATAGGTCCCAGCCGGCCAAGCCTAGGGCAAAACCCTAGGAGAGCTTCTAGAAGGGGGGGACTTGCCCCCCACTCCTCCCTCCTTGGCCGCCGGCCCTAGGGATTGGGGGAGGGTCAAGGGCCAGCCGCCCACCCCTCTATATAAAGAGGGCTGGGGGAGCACCCTCCCCACACCTCCTCCTCAAGCCCTAGCCGCCCTGCTGCCCTCCTCTCTCTCTCCCTCCCGACTGCGCGTAGGCGAAGCCCTGCCGCAGAAACTCTCCACCGCTTGCACTGCGCCATCGCGTTGTAGATCCAATCCATCTCTCCACCCCACTTGATGGACCGAGGAAGGAGGAGACGTCGAGGTGCCACACGTGTGCATCTCTCGGAGGCATCGCCACTTGCGGTGTTAGATCAGATCGGATCGCGAGGAGGAGAAGCGAGTACGACTACATTACCCACGTTCTGTCGAACGTTCTGCTGTGCGAATCTTCAAGGGTATGAAGATCTCATCTATTCCCCCTCGTTGTTTGCATCTCCTAGATTAGATCTTGGCTTTCCCATTCACATCCGTAGAATTTTTTTGATTTACTATGCTGCGAAACCCTTCACTCGGCGAATTCCTTGAGCCGCTTCTGCTCCTCCTCGACAAGCTCCGGGTTGAGCCCGGCGAGCGTTTCCGCCATCACCGTGTCACGGCGCTCCGCCATCACCGTGTCACGGCGCTCCGCCTTGAGGCACTCGTGGGCCTCCCTGTCCTCCCGCCGCTCGCGGTCGGAGACGAGTCGGAGGCCGGCCGGCTCCAAGTCCGGCACCATGTCGCACCCTAGCGGTAAGTTGAGCTCTCCGCAGCCAGCGTCATGGAGCTCGAAGTTCTTCACGTCGTATGGCAGCGCCGCCTGCTCCGCCGACTGGAAGCTGCCGATCTAGACCTTCCGGTGGGTGTTGCGGTCGGTGATTTCAGCGACCCATGCCCCCTACGACCGCTGCCTCACGCCGCGGTAGACTGGCGTCGGCGGCACCGGCAAGTCGAGGGTGCTGGCGGAGCGTCGGGGCTGCCTCTGGCACTTGGGTGGCTCCAATCGCGGAGAAGGAGGGGAATATCGGCGGGAAGAGGAAGAGGCTTGAGCTCACGGCGGGGGCTGTGGTGCCGGCGAGCGCTAGGGATTGGTGACGGAGACGGCTGTCGAGAGGATCCGGCTATCGTGGGGCTCCGCCGAGGCTGTGGTGGCGGCGGGGGGAGGGGGGGGGGGGTTGTCGGTGGTCGCCGGAGACAAAAGAGGACACAAGGCGAGTGGTGTAAACACAAGAGAAATGAGGGGAATCTTTTACTCATCGGTGTGACCGACTCCTATATTTACTCATCGACCGCACCGATGAGTAAAAATTTTACTCCTCTAATGCCGTTTAGACATCGGTTAGGTGCGGTTAGAGTTGCTCTTTTACTCCTCTAATGATTATTAGGAATTGGTTACAGATGCCCTAAGATTAATGGGTTATCCCCATGTGCGCAACAGATACTTAATGCCTTGTTGGCCTTGTTCGGTTGTCACTGATCACCATGGGGTTTGAGTGCAACCTTGTGTAATACTGGGAGGTTTGGACCCTCACTGTGCTTAATCCCTCCACAAGTTCAAACCGTTCGGTTATACTGGGGTTTTGTTGCGGTTTGAATATAGCAACATAACAAGGTCAGAATAATACATTGACAAAAGAAAATACCACGTGATATTACCAAAATATTAGGAATAAATTACAATGATAATACCAGAATAAACTACCTGAATGGCATCATAATGATATTAGTAATTTTTGTATAATTTCTACATCTACGGAAACATTGGAATCTCGTCGACATTTTGGAAGTTCTTGACGACAAACATAAGATAAGTGATCCGTCATAGCCTTCTTGTGCGTCAACATCTTAACATGAACGACACAAATAAGAGAGAGCCAATTTCATTAAACAAATGGTCTTCGGTAACCAAATTTATGATCCGGTTGTTACAAGTTAGCTAACGGGAAATATCGTCTCAATAGATAAAGACGCAACATATGCATATTCATATGAAGCTCACGATTGCATCTACTGGTCCAGATAAAGCAAACTAAGCTCAACACTATCACCACTCACAGAAGAACAAGATACACTGCTCCTCCACCAAGAAACAAACTAATTGTCCAATGTACTAAATAAAATTTATATCCTAAACAGCTATTCTGGTAATCACTGGACACATAGGCTCTGCATGACAAGAGATGACCAATAATAGTACTCTACATGTGGTGTATCAAATATGGAGAAAAACAATAGAACAAAATAACTATGTAAAATTAACGAGCAAGGTAAACTTTTTTTTTAAATGGACACGAGCAAGGTAATTATGGACCAGGATAGGTACCATTTGCATACCGGGTACTAGTACTTTTCTCCAGTATGGTGAAAAAAATTCTAGTACGAGTAAAATTTCTACTAGAACTAAATACTTGACCTGAGCTAATTGATCAAGCCAGACAAGTTTTTCAAGGAATAAAGCTATATATGTTGCAGGCCTCATAGCAAGTAGAAGGCATACCTTCAGACCACCTATGTGAGCTTCGCCAATGCCTTCCTTAACCAAACCAGAGCCACCCGTGGATTATCTTCTTTTGAGCTTAAGAAAATTTCCCTGTTATCTGGATCCTTGAATACATCAACGGCTACAGCCTGCTCATCCGTTGGCAATGCCATTTTCATCATTTTCAAGATGCATCTCTTGATCGAGTATATCTGGCTTCACCAACCTTTTCGCCTGCCAACTGAGCAGATTTTATCGTGAATTGTCTTTCCTTGATTTCGATGAACCTGTCCATACTTCCGGCGATTTTGTTGCTACTCTGCTTCTTTGGCACCTTAATCTCTTTCTCTTGTTTCTTGTTTCAATAGCAGCAACTCTCTTATTCATCCTCAGTTTAGTGCTTTCCACACTTCCATCTTCAAGATCGATTGTGATCTTCGCTTTTAAATCTGCATCTTCTTGTACATTGTAAGCCCAAGTTTCTTCAAAGGTTGGAAATGTCATCTCGGTGTGTGACTATAGGTTCTGGATGTTGCAGCGGCTGGGTAGAATTGACACTATAGGTTCCTTCGACTATTTGTCCATCATATAGCTCTCCAAGTGCCTCAAACGGAGAGAATGACATAGTTTTAAACTTACCAATTTTGGAGATTGAAATGACCAGGTTATCTCAAAGAGCATCTTCTACTTCAACCTTTGACCTTGAGTCATTCCAGCCTACCCCACTCCGCATTCTTGCTTCTTCGATCATTTTATAATGTACGAAAACAGGAGATACAAAAACAGGTATGTACGTACCATCTATTGCACCAATACAATTGTGCATAAAAAGAAACCTAGATGTGACTACGTGTTTATTTTTTATTTCTAAATGTTCACCATGTACGAAAGTGATATTCAGATCAGAGTCACGCACCATCATTACATTTTGACTAAGCGTTCTTTTCTATTTCTAAATGGAGCCGAAAGAAACCTAGATGTGATTTCGTAGTCGAAATTTGTAAGAGCAAGTATCGATCAAGCTAGAAGTTTTAAGATAAACACCTTGAAGTAGGGATAAACCTAGAATCAGCGTGAACTTTATAATGTACTTCATTAGGATTGGGAAGCTTCAAAATCTCTTGCATAGAGTAGGGACAACTATATTGAAAAAAATGCTTCATATTGTGATGAAAGTTGTCATTGTTGTGTCCAAATTGTCCTTGCAGATCCTCAAATGTTGCGTTATAACTAAGCATGTACAAGAAAAAGTCAGCTTCTCCTCAACCTTAAACCTAGTGTCACGGACCAATCGTTCCCTTCTAAGGTAATCAACCAATGATCAAAAGATTCTAGGTTCTATTCTGAATGTTACCCTGCAATTCTTCACATGCCCTTCAAGTAGCTCCCAAACCTTTTAGGCCCAGTTCTTTTGGTGGCTTCTCCCAGAAGCTGCCCTACCCCCAGCTTTCTAGGGAAGCCGGTTGAAAAAATTTGCGAGGCTTTCAAATTTGTTTAACCTTAACTATTTTGAAAGCCTCGAATTGTTTTTAGACCAGCTTCCACAGGAAGCTGGAGGAGGGCGGCGTTTCGGAGAAGCCCCCAAAGAACTGGGCCTTACTCTCCCATTAGCACTGATGTGTGACGTTGCCTTTCTCCCCTAGAACCCAGTGTATATAGTGTAGGCAAAATAAATATCATCATATCATCAACGTCTTCATCCCTCCTTTTTATAATGCGACCCCTTATCGTCATAACCATTGCAAAACTAGCAAAATATAAATTCTTAGTTTGCAAGTTCTAACAACCTAATAGACGGAATCATAAAATAGGAATATATCCAACCTAATAGACAGAATCATAAAATAGGAATTTATCCAAGGAAAAATATCAAGAACTTCCAAATTTCATAAACCTGCAGATGCCCTTGGATTATATTTAGGAACCGTGCTATGGACTATGTACACACGTTCTCAGATAAGAAAACAGATGCAGCCTGGTATCAATCGATCTAAGCTGGCTGCTCCTATACACAATACAAGTCCATCACAAATTTAACAAGTTACTACACTCCTCGAATCAGCCTTTCGCCCCGCTATATTAATATAGCAAACAATCGATACAACTGGGATATCACTGCTGGGACAGACAACACATAACCAGCCCAAAAGAAACAAAAAAGAAAGGGAAGAGAAAAACAATGCCGACACCAGCGGTGCAACGCAAAAGGAGATGACTCGTCACCACTGCGCCCCTCGAAAAAATTTCACCTCGCTCCTAGCACTCCGAAGCGTCGCATACCAAGCAGCACCTCCAAGAAGGAAAGCCATGACGACGACGCTACTGTCCGAACCAGTCCAAGGGTTTCCCCCCGGAACGCATTCTAGGGTTTCCCCCGGTACACTACGGGGGGTGGGGCGGGGTACACCCGACGCCCTTCAGGAAGGACGGCGACACCCGCAAGCGTCACCACGTCGGTGCCGATATGGCAAGGATTTCTCCCGACCCCCGAAAGAACCAGACCCCCGGACAGTCCGCTTCGCTCCACCAAGCTTGCCGCCCACCAACGCACGCCACCACGCTCTTGCAGTCATCGCCATCATCGCACATTGACTCCGATTGCAAGGCCGGTAGACCAAAAGGAAGAAACGTTGGCAAGGTCGGCGTGGCAATAGCACGTGGGAGAGAACTACCTCCGCCACCTGAGGGCGGCAACCGACCGAATGTAGCAGAAGGGGCAAACCAGACCTTCCGGCCCGACCGATTCCAAACAGGCCCGTAAAGCCCCCGTCGCCGCACTGCAGCAAGGATGCCATCGACACCGCCAAGCCCCGCACCAGCTCCTCCTTCACCGTCCACCAGGAAGAGCCACCACTGCACCAGGCAGCCCGCCTAGGCCCAGATTAAGACCGGTGAGCCTAGATCTGGATCATGACTGCGAGCTCCACCCACGAGGAGCTGTTCCCCGCCGCCAACAGCAGCACCTGCGCCACTTGCACCACCCTCGCAAACGTCGGGAGCTCCGTCGCTGTGCCGGACCGTCGCCGCCTGGGGACACCTCCCATGGCCTCGCCATCCCACGCAGGAGAGGCTACGGGAGGGTAATGACTGGGGGCCAGCGCCGCCGAGTCCTAACCCAGCGTCGTCCGCTGACGACGGCGGGAGAGAGAAGACGGGGAGGGCTGCTATGAGCCGGGAGGGCTGACGGCGCGGCCGGTCACCCACGGGGGCGAGACCGTCGCGAGGGATGCCGTATTTCCGCGAGGCGTTTTTTCTCGACTGGAGTTGGCTCAATCACATAGGTTGGTATGGAGCATTACTAGAATGGGCGTTACTGTTGGGAAAATGGGCCGGTAGAGGCCCACTCGGTGTGGCCTCTACCAGGCTAGGGTTGGCCCATGTGGGTATCGTATCCCCCTTAGTCTATAAATAGAGGAACAATCATTGTACGTGAGCTTACCGAGAGAAAGTTTAATAAAGTTCCCCTTTGTTCCCTGTGTCATCTACTGGTGTAATCTGTGTGCCTTCTACTAGTCTTCTTCTCGGGTGTGGAGCAGCCTCGGGACCGGCCAGTCGGCAGGGGGTGTTCCAACACGTTATCAGCACGTGTCTCTCCGTCGAGCCTCCGTCAAGCCACCGTCGAGCCTGCATCACGCAGGCTTTCGTTGAAGGTAACCCCGATCTGACCGCAAAAATGGATTCGTCTCGCAATTTCCTTTCAAGATTTGCGTTCAGATCTTAGATCAGATCCCATCTAAGGTGCGGATTTTTCTTTTCGGAAGTCGAGCTGACCTGCTGTCGCCGACCAATGTCGATCTAATCACTCCTGGATTAGAATTTTGTTGACTGTATCGTCGATGCAGACACCTGCTGTGCCGATCTAGATTTTTATTTAGTAGATTGGACTGATCTTGACCTTTTTTTTAGATCAAATCAATCTAGTTTTTTTATGAACTGTACGTACACGTTCTTACTGAGGCCATGGCTGCCCGCACCCGCGTGCAGCCTGCTAGCCGCACCGCCGTGGTCGGTCAGCCGCCTCATGAGCCGCCATGCGGCGGCCACATTTGGCCGCAGCCGTGGCCGCCGCGCCCGCACCCGCGAGTTGTGAAGGGTTTCGCGGCATAGTAAATCAAAATTTTCTACGGATGCGAACAGAGGGAAGCCAAGATCTAATCTAGGAGATGCAAACAACGAGAGAGATTGGATTAGATCTTCATACCCTTGAAGATTCGCAGAGCGGAACGTTCGTCGGAACGTGGGTGATGTAGTCGTACTCGCTTCTCCTCCTCGCGATCCGATCCGATCTAGCACCACAAGTGGCGGTGCCTCCGTGAGATGCACACGTGCAGCACCTCGACGTCTCCTCCTTCCTTGGACCAGCAAGTATGGTGGAGAGATGGATTGGATCTACAACACGACGGCGTGGTGTATATGGTGGAGAATTTCTGCAGCAGGGCTTCGCCTACAAACAATGGAGGAGAGAGGAGGGCAGCAAGGCAGCTAGGGTTGGAGGGAAGGTGTAGGGGGTTGGTGCGCCCAGCCTCTATATATAGAGGGGTGCAGCCTAGCCCCTCCCAAGCCAAGGCCGGCCCCAAGGAGGAAGAGTGGGGGCAAGAAACCCCCTTCTAGAAGCTCTATCTAGAGTTTAAACCTCTCTTGGCGGCTGGGCCCTATGGACCTTGTGCCCCTGGCCCAATGCGCCAGGGCACTCCCTCATAGGCCCATGCCCCTCCCGAAAGGTGTGGCCACGTTGGTCCCCTTCCGGAAGGTTCTAGAAGCTTCGGTACAATACCGATTAACTTAACAATTCGAACTCCAAAACTGCAACGCCTTATATGAATCTTATTCTCGGACCACTCGGAACCTCTCGTGATGTCCCGGATCCCATCCGAGACTCCGAACAAAAATTCATAAACCAATTATCCAATCTATCCTAGCGTCGAGACACGTTAAGTGTGTGACCCTGCGGGTTCGAGAATATGCGGACATGATCTTCTATCAATAATCAACAGCGGGGTCTAGAAACCCATATTGACTCCCACACATTCATCGATGATCATATCGGATGAACCACGATGCCAGGATTCAATCAATCCCATATATATATTCTCTTCGTCTCGCGATATTTTACTTGCCCGAGATTCGATCGTCGGTACCGTCATACCTAGTTCAATCTCCTTCACAGCAAGTACTTTACTCGTTCCGTAATCCGATATCACTTTGTGATTAACTCCTTAACCACATGCTTGCAAGCGGTGTTGATATTGATTACCGAGTGGGCCCGAAGTATATCTCTCCGACTTGGGAGGGACAAATCCCATCTCGATACATACAACCCAACAGATACTTTCCGATCACCTGAGAGACACCTTTATGATCACCCTCTCATAGGATGACGTTTGATGACCTCAAAGCTTTCTTCCGATACCAGGGAGTTGTATTATCTCATGGTCTAAGGAATACAATATTTGACAAAGGAAAAGCTTCGCAAAGATGAACACAATGACACGATCTAATTGCTTCGCTTAGTTTGGGTCTGTCCATCACATCATTCTCCCAATGATATGATCTCATTATTAATTGACAACTCATGTCTATGGTTAGGAAACCTTAACCATCATTAATCAATGAGCTAGTCCATAGAGGCGTACTAGGGACACGGTGTTGTTTACAAACCACACAAGTATTAATGTTTCTGCTTAATACAAATTTAGCATGGAATATAAACTTTATCATGAACAAGAATTATAATAATAACATCTTTATTATTGCCTCTAGGGCATAATTCCAACAGTCTCCCACTTGCACTAGAGTCAATAATCTAGTTTACATTTGGCAACAATCTCACACCCATGGCACTGAGGTGCTGATCATGTTTTACACGTGGAAGAGGTTTAGTCAATGGATCTGCGACATTCAGATCTGTATGTACTTTGCTAATCTTCAGATCTCCATCTGCTATATAATCTCGGATTATATGAAACTTGCGGTTGATATGCTTGGTCTTTGGATGATATCTTGGTTCCTTAGCTAGTTCTATGGTGCCAGTGTTGTCACACAATATCTCCAGTGGGTCCAATGCACTTGGAACCACGCCAAGCTCAGTGATGAAGTTTCTGATCCAAACTCCTTCACTTGACACTTCTGCAGCAGCCATGTATTCCGCTTCTCTTGAGATCCCGCGATCACGCTTTGCTTGCAGCTTCTCCACTCACAGCTCCTCCATTCAAAATATAAACGTATCACGTTCGAGATTTGGAATCATCCTTGTCGGTGTCGAAACTAGCGTCGACGTAACCTTTTCTGACGATTTGTTCATCACCCCATAGACTAAGAACATTTCTTTAGTCCTATTTAGGTACTTTAGGATGTTCTTCACGGCTATCCATGTTCCACTCTGGATCACTTTGATATCTGCTTCAAACTAAGAGCATTGGACACATCCGGTCTAGTACACACATGGCATACATGATAGAACCTATGGCGAGGCATAAGGCACTTTGCTCATAGCTTCCCTATCATTTACCGTAGTTGGACCGAGCCTTGCTCAATATCTTACACGACAACATAGGCCTTGAACCTTTCTTTGCCTTATCCATTCGAACCTTTTGAACTTTGTCTAGGTATGTACTCTGGCTTAAAGCTATCAGGCGTCTTTGTCTATCTCTATAGATTTTGATGCCCAATATATAAGCAGCTTCACCTAGGTCTTTCATTGAAAAACACTTGTTCAAATAACTCTTCACATCGTTAAGCATGTTAATGTCATTTCCAATAATCAATATGTCATCCACATATAGTACCAGAAATGTCACCGAGCTCCCACTCACTTTCTTGTAGATACAAGCTTCGTAGCAATTTGGAACAAATCCAAAGCTCTTGATCACTTGATCAAAACGAAGGTTCCAACTCCGAGATGCTTGCTTCAGTCCATAAATGGAACGCTCAAGCTTGCATACTTTATTAGCATCCTTAGGATCGACAAAACCTTCGGGTTGCATCATATACAACTCTTCATCAATGTTGCCATTGAGGAACGCAGTCTTGACATCCATCTGCCATATTTCATAGTCATGAAACGCAGCCATTGCTAATAAAATCCAAATGGACTTAAACATCGCTATGGGAGAGAAAGTCTCATCGTAGTCAACACCTTGAACTTGTCGAAAACCTTTCGCGACAAGCCGTGCTTTATAGACGGTAACATTACCATCCGCGTCCGTTTTCTTCTTGAAAATCCATTTGCACTCAACGGCCTTTCGATCACTAGGAGGGTCCACCAAAGTCCATACTTGGTTTTCGCTCATGGATCCCAATTCGGATTTCATGGCTTCTAGCCATTTCTCAGAGTCTGGGCTCATCATCGCTTCCTCATAGTTCATAGGTTCACTGTCTTCTACTAACAAGACAGTCAAGACAGGGTTGCCGTACCACTCGGGGGCACGTGACCTTGTCGACTGCGACGCTCAAGCGCAGAGATCGTCCGAAGCTTCATGATCCTTATCATTAGCTTCCTCTATTATTGGTTCAGGCGGCACTGGAACAATTTCAGGTGCTGCGCTACTCTCCAATTCAAGAGAAGGTTCAATAACCTCGTCTAGCTCTACTATCCTCCCACTCACTTCTTTCGAGAGAAACTCCTTCTCAAGAAAGGAACCGTTCTTCCGACTAACACTTTGCCTTCGGTTCTGTGATAGAAGGTATACCCAATAGTTTCCTTAGGGTATCCTATGAAGACGCATTTCTCCGCTTTGGGTTCGAGCTTGTCCGGCATCAACTTCTTGACGTAAGATTCGCATCCCCAAACTTTAAGAAACGACAACTTAGGTTTAGCACCAAACCACAGTTCATACGGTGTCGTCTCAACGGATTTAGATGGTGCCCTATTTAAAGTGAATGCAGCGGTTTCTAATGCATAACCCCAAAATGATAACGGCAAATCAGTAAGATACATCATCGATCGGACCATATCTAATAGGGTTCGATTCGGTCAGACACACCATTGCTTGTGGTGTTCCGGGTGGCGTGAGTTGCGAAACAATTCCGCTTGCTTTAAGATGCGTGAGAAAATCATAACTCAAATATTCGCCCCCATGATCGGATCGTAGAAACTTAATCTTTCTGTTACGATGGTTCTCCACTTCATTCTGAAATTCCTTGAACTTTTCAAATGTTTCAGATTTATGTTTCATTAAATAGATATACCCATATCTACTTAAGTCATCAGTAAAAGTGAGAAAATAGCGATATCCACCGCGCGTCGAAACACTCATCGGTCCGCATACATCGGTATGTATGATTTCCAACAAGTCCGTTGCTCGCTCCATCATACCGGAGAACGGGGTTTTGATCA
Organism: Avena insularis; assembly: GCA_023614405.1. NCBI lineage: Eukaryota > Viridiplantae > Streptophyta > Magnoliopsida > Poales > Poaceae > Avena > Avena insularis. The sequence goes on from CM042685.1 coordinate 451,233,826, forward strand.
TCTTGCCCATGAGGCATGGTTCGCATGTGTCAAATGATTCAAAATCAAGAGACTCCAAAAGTCCATCAGAATGGAGTTTCTTCATGCGCTTTACACCAATATGACCTAGACGACAGTGCCACAAATAAGTAGTATTATCACTATCTACTTTGCATCTCTTAGCCTCAATGTTATGGATGTGTGTTTCATCCCTTTCGAGATTTAGAAGAAATAAACCATTCACAATAGGTGCATGACCATAAAAGATGTTACTCATATAAATAGAACAACCATTATTCTCCGATTTAAATGAATAACCGTCTTGCAATAAACAAGATCCAGAAATAATGGTCATGCTCAACGCAGGCACATAATAACACTTATTAAGGTTTAAAACTAATCCCGAAGGTAAAACTAAGGAGAGCGTGTCGACGGCCATCACATCAACTCTTGATCCGTTGCCAACGCGCATCGTCACCTCATCCCTCGCAAGCCGCCGTCTATTCCGTAGCTCCTTTTTCGAGTTACAAATATTAGCAACTGAACCGGTATCAAATACCCAGGCACTACAACGAGGGCTAGTAAGTAAAACATCAATAACATGTATATCAAATATACCTTTGATGGTGCCAGCCTTCTTGTCCGCTAAGTACTTCTGACAGTTGCGCTTCCAGTGACCCTTGTCCTTGCAATAGAAGCACTCAGTGTTCGGTTTAGGACCAGACTTGAGCTTCTTCTCAGCAGGGGCAACGCGCTTGCCGCCGCCTTTCTTGAAGGGCTTCTTTGCTCCCTTACCTTTCTTAAAGGTGGGCTTGTTGACCATCAACACATGATTATCCTTTTTGATGTCCACTTCCGCGGCCTTCAGCTTTGTGAAGAGCTCGGTGATCGTATCAGTAGAACCAATCTGATTATTAGTCACTACAAAACTTTTGTAGATGGGAGGGAGTGATTGCAGAACCCTGTCAATCTTGAGCTCCTCTGGAATCGTGCATTCCAGTTGCTTAAGCCGTTGAGTTTAGCCCGTCATCTTAATGGCGTGCTCACTAACGGAACTCCCTTCCTCCATCTTGCAGTTAAAGAACTTCTCAGAGATCTCATATCTCTCAGAACGGGCCTGAGTCTGAAACATGGTTTTCAGCTCTTCGAGAATCTCAAAGGGCCCGGGATAGTCTTCAAAACGATTTTGAAGTTTCGGTTCCATAGCAAACAACATGGTGCTCTTAATCACACCATAATCATCTTTGCGTGACTGATAGACAGCTTTCTCATCAGCCGGTAGCGATTGCAAAGGGTCACCTAACGCTTTCCCAAGGACATAGTCCTTTTGACCGCCAGAGAGAATGATTCTCAGATTGCGGAACCAATTGGTGAAGTTAGACCCATTGTTCTTAAGCTTTTCTTTCTCAGCAAAAATGTTGAAGTTGAAGTTGGACTTAGCCATGTGATCTACAATATTTGCAAGTACAAATTAGACTATGTTCATGATAACTAGTTCAACTTTTAATCAAATTACTAGATGAACTCCCACTAAATTCAACATCCCTCAAGTTGTTTAGTGAACACGATCCAAATTCACCACACCTAATCTGATCATCACGAGAAGAGATGTGGTTTCAATGGTGGACAACGAAGTGTCGATCATATCATTCATATGACTCATGCTTAACCTTTCGGTTCATGTGTTCCGAGGCCATGTCTGTACATGCTAGGCTCGTCAAGTTAGACCCAAGTATTTCCGCGTGTGCAAAATTGGCTTGCACCCGTTGTATGTGAGCGTAGAGTCTATAGCACCCGATCATCACGTGATGCTTGGACACGAAGAACTTTCGCAACGGTGCATACTTGGGGAGAACACAGTTTTTATCTTGATCTTTAAGTGAGGAATCATCTTACAATGCTACCGTCGCGATCTAAGCATGATAAGATACATAAAAGGATAAACATCACATGCATATAACTTTAATGTGACATGGTATAGCCAATCTTCGCGCAATGATCTCCATCTTGTGTGTTCCGGCATGATCTCCATCACTCCACCATGATTGCCTCCACCACGAATAGCAACTACAACTATTGCTAACTACTTAGCGATAAAGTGAAACTATTACATGGCGCATAAGAAGTTGACACACAGGTCATACACAATTATAAAGACAACCATATGGCTCCTGCCGGTTGTGTACTCATCGACATGCAAGTCGTGAAACATTACAAAACATGATCATCGCATACATTATACACATCACATCTTGGGCCATACCATATCACAGAAAACACTCCCTGCAAAAACAAGTTAGACGCCTCTACTTTGTTGTTGCATGTTTTACGTGGCATATGGGAGTAGATGCTAAGAACGATTCTTACCTACGGAAAGCCACAATGGTGATATTATGGTTGCCAAACTCCGGTGTTAAACCCATGACAACTATAGTGAGAGAAACAGACATCCACCAGCCGCATGTGTGGAACAAGCCACACGTCAAGTGCGGAGCCGGTCTCGCGAATGACGTCGCGTAAGGTTGGCCTGGACCACTTCAATCTCACTATCCCGCGTCATAAGAAGAACACAAACAAGAGGCTTGCAACAGAAAACATCAACGCCCGCAACAACCATGTTGCGTTCTACTCGTGAAACACATCTACGCATAGATATAGCTCGATACCTTGAAGGGTTTGGCGGCATAGTAAATCAAAATTTTCTACGGATGCGAGCAGAGGAAGCCAAGATCTAATCTAGGAGATGCAAACAACGAGAGAGATTGGATTAGATCTTCATACCCTTGAATATTACGAGAGCGTTCGTCGGAACGTGGGTGATGTAGTCGTACTCGCTTCTCCTCCTCGCGATCCGATCCGATCTAGCACCACAAGTGGCGGTGCCTCCGTGAGATGCACACGTGCAGCACCTCGACGTCTCCTCCTTCCTCGGACCAGCAAGTATGGTGGAGAGATGGATTGGATCTACAACACGGCGTGGTGTATATGGTGGAGAATTTCTGCGGAGGGCTTCGCCTACAAACAGTCGGGAGGAGAGAGAGGAGGCAGCAGGCAGCTAGGGTTGGAGGGAAGGTGTGGGTTGGTGCGCCCCAGCCCTCTATATAGAGGGGTGGGCGCAGCCCCAGCCCCTCCCCAAGCCAAGGCCGGCCCCAAGGAGGAAGAGTGGGGGCAAGAAACCCCTTCTAGAAGCACTATCTAGAGTTTAAACTCTCTTGCCGGCTGGGCCCTATGGGGCCTTGTGCCCCTGGCCCAATGCGGCCAGGGCACTCCCTCATAGGCCCATGCCCCTCCGGAAGGTGTGGCCACGTTGGTCCCCTTCCGAAGGTTCTAGAAGCTTCGGTACAATACCGATTAACCGGAACAATTCGAACTCCAAAAACTGCACTGCCTTATATGAATCTTATTCTCCGGACCACTCCGGAACCTCTCGTGATGTCCCGGATCCCATCCGAGACTCCGAACAAAAACTCATAAACCAATTATCCAATCTATCCTAGCGTCAAGACACGTTAAGTGTGTGACCTCGGTTCGAGAATATGCAGACATGATCTTCTATCAATAATCAACAGCGGGTGCGGAAACCCATATTGACTCCTACACATTCATCGATGATCATATCGGATGAACCACGATGCCAGGATTCAATCAATCCCATATATATATTCCCTTCGTCTCGCGATATTTTACTTGCCCGAGATTCGATCGTCGGTACCGTCATACCTAGTTCAATCTCCTTCACAGCAAGTACTTTACTCGTTCCGTAATCCGATATCACTTTGTGATTAACTCCTTAACCACATGCTTGCAAGCGGTGTTGATATCGATTACCGAGTGGGCCCGAAGTATATCTCTCTGACTTGGGAGGGACAAATCCCATCTCGATACATACAACCCAACAGATACTTTCCGATCACCTGAGAGACACCTTTATGATCACCCTCTCATAGGATGACGTTTGATGACCTCAAAGCTTTCTTCCGATACCAGGGAGTTGTATTATCTCATGGTCTAAGGAATACAATATTTGACATAGGAAAAGCTTCGCAAAGATGAACACAATGACACGATCTAATTGTTTCGCTTAGTTTGGGTCTGTCCATCACATCATTCTCCCAATGATATGATCTCATTATTAATTGACAACTCATGTCTATGGTTAGGAAACCTTAACCATCATTAATCAATGAGCTAGTCCATAGAGGCGTACTAGGGACACGGTGTTATTTACAAACCACACAAGTATTAATGTTTCCGCTTAATACAATTCTAGAATGGAATATAAACTTTATCATGAACAAGAATTATAATAATAACATCTTTATTATTGCCTCTAGGGCATAATTCCAACAAGTTGTGCTGCTGGCCGCGCTGCCGCAGTCAGCCTTGCGCTTGCCGTCGCTCGCCGCAAGGCTCGCGCCAGTTGCCGTGGCGCCATGACGCTGGCTGCACGCTTTGTTGGCCGCTGCGTGCTTTCGCCGCCGCCGCTACCTTATGCGCTATTCAGCGCGCCGCTCGCGCTGCGCTGGCCGTCGTGATGCACCGCCTGCGCCGCCGACCCTGCTGGTCGCCGCTCGACGTCCCGCGTGCTGCGCTCGAAAGGCTGCCCCGTCGCGCTTTCGCGCCGCCCGCCGCCGCCGCTGCTCACGCTGATGCTGCGCCGCCCGCCCTTGCCGCCTCCAAGCCGCGCCGCCGCCCCGCTGGCTGCGGCCACGCACGTGCACTGCGGCGCTCGCGCGCTGGCCGACGCCGCCGCACCGCCCCAGCCGGCCACCGCCGCGCATGCCGCCCCGTCCCCACCGCCTCGCCCGTCGCGGAGCGATGCTGCCGCCGCCCACTCGAGCACACCTGCTCGCCCCCGTTCTCGGGCAGGGACGGTGTGGGGTAGGCCGGCCCACGGGAGACCGTGCGTTTTGGACCGTTTTTGGCCCATAAAAAACAGTGGGGCGTGGGAACACGCGTTTGCGGGGCTGTTGGACCGTTTCTGCTCTGTTTTCGGTCCGATTTTGTACAAGCTTTTGTAATATGTTTTACCATAGTTATTAATTACCGCATGTTTTTAATACTTTGTATCTCATAGATAGCTTGTACCGTTTTTACATTAAATTTTGGAACGCCGTTATATTTGAATTATTGTATCGATTATCGCATTTATGCAACCGATTACCTGCTGTAATCTTACACACTTTGCATAAATTGCAGATGACCGGAATCGTCAGCCGCGAGTTCCCGGAGTTGACCCAGGATGGGCTTAACTACCTGACTTGGGCCTCGGACGTTGAGATCGTCCTCGAGGCCGATGCATCAAGGATGCGTTGATTGAGGGGACCCCGACGACCCCCAGCAAAACCATCCCGGCGGATAACGCCAAAGCCCTGCACTTCCTCCGCCATCACATGTGTGAGACTCTCAAGAACGAGTACATGGCAGAACGGAGTGCTTCTGCCCTTTGGACCGCCCTCAACAAGCGGTTCTCTAGGCTGAAGTACACCATTCAGCAACCGGCGGAGGCAGATTGGATTCGTCTGAGGTTTGCGAACTTCAAGACGGTGGGAGAGTACAACTCCAGGTTGCACCAGATTTGTACCATTCTTCAGCTGTGTGGGACCAGTACCACCGATCAGCAGAAGATAGACAAAACCCTCTCCACATTCCATCCGGACAACATCCAGTCCTCGTGAAACTTTCGCCAGGAAGGATTCACGGAATATGCAGCGCTTATTGATGCTCTCCAGGTGGCCGAGGCGCAGGATAATGTTCTGAAAAAGAACTTCTCCGCGCAACCCTTCGCGGGGGGCCCAAGTCATGAGGCTAATGTCGGTGCCTACAAGGTGCGCAAGCCCATCCACAAGAAGAGAGGCAAGAAGGGCAAGAAGGGCCCCAACTCCTCCACCCCGGCCAAGCAACGCAAGGCAGGCAAGGGGGAGGCAAGGCCCCAGGACTGCTTCCGCTGTGGCTCCAAGACTCACTTCTCCAGGCAGTGTTTGGACCCTAAACATGTCGTGGACGCGTTCAAGGCCAACAAGAAGGCGCGCGAGGCGCACCTTGTCCAGGTTCAGGCACCACTGGCGCCCGGAGCGGCGCCTATGCAGAATGTCGCGCCCGTAGTGGCGCAGGACGTAGCACAAGTGGCAGCACCCTCGACGGTTCCCACGAACGCCGTTGTGCCCATGGAGGTTGAGCACGTTGTGCCCCCTGCCTCAGCTAGACATCTCCGCTGCCTCGATGATAATAGCCAACAAAGAGAAGCTCACTGACCTTGAGATACAGGCTGAGCTTGATGGTTTCTTTGCAGAATCCACCTGAGCTCCTTTTTGTTGTGATGATTTCTTTTCCGCAAATAATCAGATACAATTTTTCGATATGGTTGTAAGCTCTATGAGAGCATAACATTTATTTGCTTTCGGCGATTGGATGACATTTATTTCATTTATTTATTCCATTATTTGGTTGTGTGATGTTCTGAAATATTTATGTATTTTACTTACTTGATGTAGCATCTTCCTCGCTCCATTATATTAATTAGACACGATATTTTAGAACACGTGTGGCGCCCAAATGGAGGAAACGTGCCTTGCTGATAGCGGCACCACAAATACCATCTTGAGAGAAACAAAGTATTTTGAGTCCATTACCAAAAACCCTGGTAACATAATGATGATCGCCGGCTGCGGTCCGAATGTAGTTGGCTCCGGAAGAGCAACTATCATACTCCCAAATGGAACAACTCTGATCATTGAAGAGGCATTGTTGTATCCGGAGTCGACTCGTACTCTCTTAAGTTTTAGAGACATCCGCGCAAATGGTTTCCATGTCGAAACCGATGATGATGAGAATGGAAAGGAGTTCCTACTCATTACCAAGCGCAACGAAAATGGTAAACATGTTGTCGAAAGACTCTCTTCATTAGCTACTGGGCTGTACTACACTAAGATAGTAGCACCACCTATTTACACTACCCTTAAGACTATCTTTAGAAGCTCCGAACTATTCTGCCTTTGGCAGGATAGGTTAGGCCACCCCGGTCTTAGGATGATGAGAAATATAATTAACAACTCGAACGGTCATAATGTTAATGTGAAAAATTTCCCGAATCCCGATGATTTCGTGTGCTCCGCATGCGCTACGGGGAAATTGATCATTAGACCGTCCCCCCTAAAGGTGAAGGATGAACTCCCCGCGTTCTTGGAACGCATTCAAGGGGATATATGTGGTCCAATTCAGCCCCTCTCAGGGCCGTTTCGGTACTTCATGGTGCTCATCGATGCTTCCTCTAAATGGTCCAATGTTTGCCTGCTGTCAACAAGGAACCATGCTTTTGCAAAGTTGATCTCCCAGATCATACAAATAAGGAATAAATTCCCTGATTATCGTTTAAAGTCTATTCGAATGGACAATGCCGGAGAATTTACTTCAAAGGCATTCGATGATTATTGCATGGCAACTGGAATCAAACTTGAGCACTCCGTACCGCATGTCCACACTCAAAATGAACTTGCGGAGGCATTGATTAAAAGGATTAAATTCATTGCTAGACCACTCCTTCGGGGTTGTAATTTACCAATTACATGTTGGGGACATGCGGTGTTACACGCCGCTAATCTCATCAACTTTCGACCATCGGCCTACAACATTCACTCTCCCATCCAACTTGCGCGAGGGTCGGCACCGAAAATTTCCCACCTACGTAGGTTCGGCTGCCAGGTATATGTACCTATACCACCACCCCAGCGATCAGCAATGGGACCGCTCCGTAAGTCGGGGATATACGTTGGTTATGAGACTGTGTCCATAATCAGGTTCATGGACCCCTTGACAGGTGACTGTCACACGGCCCGTTTTGCTGACTGCATTTTTGACGAGGATCTTTTTCCGACTTTGGGGGGGAGGTAATCAACCCCTGGATGACAAAAGTCGAGAAATCACGTGGAAAGCCACGGGGATCCACGCTCATGACCCGCGCATTGTTGAGACTAATAGAGAGGTCCAAAAGATACTAGATTTGCACTCCCTAGCGAATCAACTGCCCGATCATTTTAGTGATTTAAAGACTGTGACAAAGTCGCATGTGCATGCACGCAATGCACCGGAAAGGGTTGAAATACCAAAGAAAAATGATGGTATACCCGCTCCTGCTCCAAGGCCTAAGAGGACGCGGATTTTGGTTTCTCAAATCCCAAGTACCCGGGGACGCCCGAAGAAAAAGGATAAGAGAGATTTATTACAGTCTGCCCCTGTTGAGGGGAGCCAGTTGAGACCTGGAACAAGTACGGATATTTCAGTGCACGAAATTCCGGACTTGAACTTTCCTATATCGGAAATACCCAGCGAAGTTGTGTGCGCACACATCAGAGCGGGAAAGCTAAAGGCCTAGCTCCTGGATTGGGAAATCCGGTGGAGCAAGAGGATGTGCCTGATGCACTCCATGACGAAATGGCCATTAACTATGTTAATTCGGGCGAGTCATACAACCGAGCCATGGCAAATATCGACGTTAATTTTGCCAAGAAAATTGCCTCAATCATAGATCTTGATCCTGAGCCTAACACGCTCGCTGATTGCAAGAAAAGGTTAGATTGGAAAGATTGGCAGAAGGCAATTACTACTGAATTATTATCGTTAAACAAAAGAGAGGTATTTGGACCAGTTTGTCTAATTCCTCCCCACATTCGCCCCGTTGGCCATAAGTGGGTTTTTGTTGGAAAGAGAAACGAGAATAATGAAGTAGTAAGGTACAAAGCAAGGCTCGTTGCTCAAGGTTTCACTCAGCGACCAAGTGTCGACTTTGAGGAAACTTACTCCCCAGTCATGGATGGAATTACCTTTAGATACTTGATCTCAATGGCAGTAAACATGGACTTAAAAATAAAACTAATGGATGTTGTCACCGCTTACCTATATGGTAACTTGGATTCGAACATATGCATGAAAGTACCAGAAGGTATCCCTGTCACGAACCAGGATAGAGCAAACAGGAGCTTATACAATGTTCAGCTTAAGAACTTGGACTAAAACAATCAGGTAGGTTGGTATAATCGTTTAAGCGATTTACTTCATCAGAAGGGCTACGCGAGCAATGAAGATTGCCCATGTGTTTTTATACAGAGATCCCAGGATGGTTTCTGTATTATCTCGGTGTACGTGGACGATTTGAATATAATCGGTACACCTGACGATATTGAGGAAGCGAGTTCCTACGATGTGAATTGAGATGAAAGACTTAGGCAAAACCAAGTTACGCCTCGATGCGCAACTTGAGCATTCCCTATTTGGGATTCTAGTTCACGGTCGGCCTACACCGGAAGGTGTTGGAGCGATTTGGGTTTGAAAAGACATATCCTTCTAAGACCCGATGGTGGAAGATCTTTTGACAAGACAAGGACCCGTTCAGACCTAAAGAAGAGGGGGAGGAAATTCTGGGACCAGAATTCCCCTACTTAAGTGCAGTTGGCGCACTTATGTACCTCGCAAATTGTACATGGCCGGATATTGCATCGCCATCAATTTGCTTGCAAGGTACAGTTCTGAGCCTACCAAGAGGCATTGGAAAGGCGTTAAGGACATCTTTAGGTACATACAAGGGACAAAGGACCTTGGCTTGTTTTACCAAAAGAACCAAGACCTATCTGTTGTAGGCTATGCAGATGCTGGGTACCTATCGGACCCGCATACATCCAAGTCACAGTCTGGATATGTTTTCCTTTGTGGTGGAACGGCAATTTCCTGGAAATCGTCTAAGAAAAATCTTGTGTCAACTTCGACGAACCACTCGGAAATCATAGCATTATATGAAGCATCACGAGAATGTGTATGGCTTCGACGAGTAGTCAGCCACATCCAGATGTCATGTGGACTGAACACCGTACAAACCCCAACAATTATCTATGAAGATAATGCCGCTTGTGTTGCACAAGTCCAGACGGGTTATGTGAAGAGAAATCTCACAAAGCATATAAACCCCAAGTTCTTCTATGCACATGAACTGCAAAAGATGAACGAAGTGAAAGTCTTGCATACTAAGTCGTGTGAAAATCTCGCTGATTTGTTCACTAAATCATTGCCAGCATCTTTTTTCGAGAGATGTGTCCGTGGGATCGGCATGATGAGACTTAGGGAGATGCAAAGTTCAGGGGGAGAATCTTCACAAACTCATCGCTGAAATCTTGATCCCGATGATTGAGTGCTTAACTTTATAGTTAAGTGAATTGTACTCTTTTTCCCTTAGTGAGTTTTTATGAAGTTTCTCACATGAGGTTTTTAACGAGGCAATTCGTGCAACATAGCAACAAGTATACCGTGTGTATTTCTCCATATTTTTCCCAATGGGTTTTTCGGAGTTTTAAGCCATGGTTATACAGATAAGATACCCAGGGGGAGTGTTGGGAAACTGGGCCGGTAGAGGCCCACTCGGTGTGGCCTCTACCAGGCTAGGGTTGGCCCATGTGGGTATCGTATCCCCCTTAGTCTATAAATAGAGGAACAATCATTGTACATGAGCTTACCGAGAGAAAGTTTAATAAAGTTTCCCTTTGTTCCCTGTGTCATCTACTGGTGTAATCTGTGTGTCTTCTACTAGTCTTCTTCTCGGATGTGGAGCAGCCTCGAGACCGGCCAGTCGGCAGGGGGTGTTCCAACAGTTACAATGTCCCAGGATATACAAGCACCAAAACAAACTATAGTACTCCTGTTTGTTCATCGTTCAAAGAGCCTAGATTAAACATTGTAGCTAGACTAGCAATTTGGCTAGCGCACTATCAATACTTGCACGGCTACAACAGCACTAGCATAATTATGAGAATTTTTTTATTTGACACTACTATCCAATATAATTCTTTATTTGACACTAAAAACTTTTCACTTTCTTATATGGCCACTTTTGAAATTTATTTTCCGTATATGATACTATCGTCAGTTACGTTAAAGGTTCCGTTAATTTTTTTCCATCCAGATCTAAATACCAATAGTTTAACTCATACATGTCTAAAACGCATGGGCCTACCTCTGTGATGAGAAAAACCATGGATTGATCTTGCACGGGCAGAGCACCTAGAGCAGGATTGAAAATTACCTTGATAAACTGTATGCATGAAACGGGAAATCACACGAAGACAAACGGTTGGCCGGTTGGCCCAAAAGGGCATCAGGCCAGCTCGCTACGAGAATATTTGGAGAAGTTGCTGCTGTCGACACACTAGTAGAAAACGGATCTTTGATCCAGAGCATTATTTCAGGTTTTGGTATAAACTGGCACTAATGTTTTGGTTTCAACGGCTAGAAACGGACGCAGGTCCCAGAAGACATTAGTCCCGGTTCATAGGGGACCTTTAGTTTCGGTTCGTTTAACAAACCAGGACTAAAGGGTCTGACGCTGGAAAGGAGCGGATGTGTGGACCTTTAGTCCCGTTTTGTTAAACGAACTGGGACTAAAGCGCCCGACTATATCTTCTTTCTCTCCCTTCCCGAGCCATTTCAAGCTCATACAAGCATCTCGCTCAAATTTCTTCCCTCAAGCTCGAGTTCTTGCCGATTTTTCTCAACATTTGTAAAGATTTTTTTGGCTCCACATCTATCTAAGGGTCCTAAGAGGTTAACAACTTCATCCTTTCATGTTTCATTGCTTGTTTTAGCTCATTTCATGCTCTATAAATGGACAGATTTGTGTGGGTTCTATCTCTATATATCTGGTTAATTTAGCATATATAGTTCTCGAAATTCATTTGATTCATCGAAGCACATAGATACATGAGTTTATCCTATCTATATATCTTGGTTTGGCACGTAGTCTCAAAATTCAGATGATTCACAGATGCATCATGCCACCGCCGAGCAACAAAATATCCTTCTTTCTTCTACCTGCTATCATAAAATCCATTGCAACAAAAATAAGAACCAAAACTATGAAGGCACACATATATATAGTGGCGCCCTAGCATTTTAATCCTCGTCCGTTTAAGCAAGTAAGAACAAAAACATGAACATATTAGGGAGTGCCTCTACGGCGAGCTCCTCGAAAAGCTCCGCCGTAGTGGTGTCCCTGGTCTCGCACACGATATTCCTTGTAGTTGATAGTTCACAAGGAAGCCTATTTATAGATTAAACAGCATAACATAGTGTTGACACTCATGGCATAATGTCGACACTCACCCCTGTCATAGTGTCTCCACCCACTGAAACAGTGTCGCCACTCACCGGCATAGTGTCTCCACTCACGACATATAGTGTCATCACCCACTTTTAGTCCCGGTTGGAGTCTTCTTTAGTCCCGGTTGGAGACACCATCTGAGATAAACGGGCTCACGTCGGCCCCAGCCTGCCACAACCCCTTTAGTCACAGTTGGTGTGTCCAACCGGGACTAAAGATGTAGTAGAAAGTTTTTAAATCAATGCATAGTTGTTTGATGTATACGATGTGTTCTTTTATTTTTAGACTAGTACTAATCTTAGCATCGTGATTTTGTTTGATGAACTTATATAATGCAGATGAGACGGCAATGGATGTACGCTGACCGAATCTCTGACGAGTTCATTAAAGGCGTGCGTTCTTTTCTCGTTGTGGCAGAGGCAAACAAGCAGAATGGTTTTATGTGTTGTCCATGTGGTGAGTGTCGGAATTAGAAGAAATAGTCTTCCTCAAGAGTCCTTCACTGCCATCTGTTTCGGTCCGGTTTCATGTCTGGCTATAATTTTTGGACCAAGCACGGAGAAAGAGGGGTTATGATGGAAGACAACAAAGATGAAGAGAATGATGACAGCTATCCTATGTCCCCTGAATACGATGGTACTACAATGGAAGATAATGATGAAGAAGAAGCATAAGAACGTGCATCATATGAGCCAGATGATGATCTTGGTCGGGCCATTGCTTATGCAAAGGGAGAATGTGATAGCAAAAGGGAGAGGTTGAAATTTGAGAAGATGTTAGAGGATCACAACAAATTTTTGTACCCGAATTGCGAAGATGGCCATAAAAAGCTAGGTAGCACACTGGAATTGCTGCAATGGAAGGCAGAGATGGGTGTGCCTGACAAGGGATTTGAAAAGTTGGTGAAGATAATGAAGTAGCTGCTTCCAAAGGATAACGAACTACCCACCAGTACTTACGAAGCAAAGAAGGTTGTCTGCCCTCTAGGATTAGAGGTATAGAAGATACATGCATGCATTAATGACTGCATCCTCTACCGCGGTGAGCAGTACGAGAATTTGGATGCATGCCCGGTATGCACTGCATTGCGGTATAAGATCCGACGAGATGACCCTGGTGATGTTGAGGGGGAGCGCCCAAGGGAGAGGGTTCCCGCCAAGGTGATATGGTATGATCCTATAATACCACAGCTAAAATGTTTGTTCAGAAAAGAAGAGCATGCCAAGTTGTTGCGATGGCACAAACAAGACCGTAAGAAAGACGAGATGTTGAGAGACCCCGCTGATGGGTCGCAGTGGAGAAAAATTGAGAGAAACTACCCGGACTTTACAAGTGACGCGAGGAACTTATGGTTTGGTCTAAGTACAGATGGCATGAATCCTTTTGGGGAGCATAGCTGCAGTCATAGCACATGGCATGTGACTCTGTGTATCTATAACCTTCTGATGACCCATAAGTATAGGGGATCGCAACAGTCTTCGCGGGTAGTATTACCCAATTTATTGATTCGACACAAGGGGAGCCAAAGAATACTTGCAAGCCTTAACAACTGAGTTGTCAATTCAGCTGCACCTGGAAATAGTTCTTGCTCACAGAAGTTTATCAATAGCAACAGTTTGATAGTAGCAACAGCAAAGCAACAACAACAACAAAACAGGATCAATAGTATGCTTGATGTGATTCGAAAAGTCATGCGGTAGGCATAGGGATGGATGGACGGGCGTTGCATGGACGAGTCTAAACATGTAACTTCAAGATCTAGGGCATTGCAGATAAATAAGGATAAGCATCCAAGTACTAAACAATCATAGGCATGTGCTTCATATATAGTCATACGTGCTCGCAATGATAACTTGCACAACATCTTTTGTCCAGCCAGCCCGTGGCAGCGGGGCCTCTAGGGAACTACTGGAAATTAAGGTGCTCCTTTTAATAGAGCACCGGGGCAAAGCATTAACACTCCGTGAACATATGTGATCCTCACACCACAGCCACCCCCTCCGGTTGTCCCAATTTCTGTCACTTCTGGGCCTTTAGATCCGGACAATGATATGTGTACACAACTTGCAGATAGGATCACAAACAATACTATCATAATGATTCAATAATAAGTTCAGATCTGAGATCATGGCACTCAGGCCCTAGTGACAAGCATTAAGCATAACAAGTTGCAACAAAGTCAAATAGCACTAAAAGAGATACTAGGCACTATGCCCTAACAATCTTATTCGATTACATGATAGAACTCATTCAATCCCTACCATCCCCATAGCCTACAGCGGGGGATTACTCACTCATGGGTGAGGGAAACATTGATGGTTGATGGAGAGGCGTTGGTGATGACGATAGCGATGATCATGTCCAAATTCTGCGTCCCGGTAGGGTGCTAGAACAGAGTTTCTGGATCCGAATCTTGGTTTCTGATGGTGGCGGAGCGGAACTCTTTCTGGAAAAATGTCGACCCCCCGGTTTTTAGGTAAAGGGGTAACTTATAGGCGAAGAGGGAGCCCGAGGGGGTGCCTAGGGGTGGCCGCACCCCTAGGCACGGGCAGGGCCCACCCGCGCCTGGCAGGGGTGTGGGCCCCCCCAGGCCTCCACTCTGTTTTGTCTTCTGGCTTCGTGGGTCTTCTGGCTAAATATAATTTTTGGCATATTTTTCCGGGATTTTTCCTGATAGTTGATTTTCTGCACAAAAAATAGACACCAAGGTAATTCTGCTGAAAACAGCGTCAGTCCGTGTTAGTTGTATCCAAATCACACAAGTTTAGAGGAGAAACAATAGCAAAAGTGTTCGGGAAAGTAGATACGTTTTGGACGTATCAACTCCCCCAAGCTTAGCTTATTGCTTGTCCTCAAGCAATTCAGTTGAAAATTGAGTGCGATAAAAGAACTTTCACGAACACATTTGCTTCATATGATGTATATATTCTCGGCACATGAGTAGATACTTAAACCATTCATAATAAGAAGCATGCAGCCAAGTCTACTCAATAGTCATTGCAAACTATGAAGAGAAACCAACTCAAAATAATAAGTAGCATGGAACATAAAAATAAGCAACATTACAAAGCTCATAGTAAGGTATGATAGAGTGGTATCTCGCTTGCCTTTGTTCGTAGAGCACAATATAAATGCCAAGGCACCTTTGAAGTTCACATGAAGACTAGAAGTAAAGATATCAGAGATACAAGCATCAAAGTCATGACATAATTAACCAAGTTTTGAGACAAACACAAGAATGAAAATTATGCTCTCAAGAAGGTGCTCATAGAATAAGTGATGACTCAACATGGAAATGACAAGGTTTTGAAAAGTTTGAAAGGCTTCCTAATGCTGAAAGGAAGGTACTCATTAGCTTTGACCTCTCATTGCCCCTATCATAGGCATATTCATATGGTTAAGGTGAAAGTGAGGTCCAATATGAGTTATATGCTTGACAGACCATAAACTGGAAATCCCAAGTCCCTTGAGTACGAGGGCCGCTCCGCATGCTACTCAACTTTGGTTATCTGTAAGTTCTTGTCATTGTACATACATGCATATCATAGAGAACTGCCAACGGGTACCCCTTGCACATGATACAAGAGCTATCCCGTGATCAAAATGACAAGGCAAGCAGACAATGAGCATCTCAGCGATCTTTTTATTTACTATGTGCATAGCTTTTTATTGAGGATGCTCATAGAATGCTCATTATGGTGATGCTGCAAGTTTCCACCATGATTAGGCATGGCTTAGACTAGCGGCCCAGGTGTTTCTCTAACACATATATATACTCCATGAACTCACAAGCTCCCCTTTTATTTCCCACCGACGACATCTGCAAACAAAAGATCAAGGTATCAACTAGATATGTATCCATAAGTGTTGAAAACGTTCCCCGTGACAGCATGGTTTTGCTAACTCCCAGCATATAATTTGTAAGCATATAACTTTCATGGACAAGTCACAATGGTTCAGGATTATTAAGTGCAAGGAATAAAGTGTGCCATCAAGTTCGTGAGAGCTTTACTAACTAACTTCCTCAAAACAGACAAACATTTTATTTGGAAGAAAACAAGGCATATAGAATATGCACTAAAATAGCAAACGATGCTAATAGGTAGGTATGGTGGACATAGTTGGCAATATTGGTTTTGGGGAGTTGGAAGCACAAGTAGAGCCCATACTCAGTGCAAGTGAAGGCTAGCAATAGAGAGGGAGCGACAAATGAGAGAGCAATAACTGTCATAATTATGCTTGCAACAAAACATGACTAATTATGGCGTAAAAGTGAAACAAGAACTCTGAGGCAAAATAAATCATCGAGGCTTACTGACTATTGTTTAGTCATATGCATGCGTGAGCATGTGCCAAGTCAATTCACATGAAACTTCTAGAGGAGGATACCACAATATCATACTAAAATATGAATAAAACAATGCAAGCAAACATTCATATGACATGCTACAAATGTTGGAATTATGCCCTAGAGGCAATAATAAAGATGTTATTATTATAATTCTTGTTCATGATAAAGTTTTTATTCCATGCTAGAATTGTATTAAGCGGAAACATTAATACTTGTGTGGTTTGTAAACAACACCGTGTCCCTAGTACGCCTCTATGGACTAGCTCATTGATTAATGATGGTTAAGGTTTCCTAACCATGGACATGAGTTGTCGATTAATAATGAGATCATATCATTGGGAGAATGATGTGATGGACAGACCCAAACTAAGCGAAGCAATTAGATCGTGTCATTGTGTTCATCTTTGCGAAGCTTTTCCTATGTCAAATATTGTATTCCTTAGACCATGAGATAATACAACTCCCTGGTATCGGAAGAAAGCTTTGAGGTCATCAAACGTCATCCTATGAGAGGGTGATCATAAAGGTGTCTCTCAGGTGATCGGAAAGTGCCTGTTGGGTTGTATGTATCGAGATGGGATTTGTCCCTCCCAAGTCGGAGAGATATACTTCGGGCCCACTCGGTAATCAATATCAACACCGCTTGCAAGCATGTGGTTAAGGAGTTAATCACAAAGTGATATTGGATTATGGAACGAGTAAAGTACTTGCTGTGAACGAGATTGAACTAGGTATGGATGCATCGACGATCGAATCTCGGGCAAGTAAAATATCGCGAGACGAAGGGAATATATATATGGGATTGATTGAATCCTGGCATCGTGGTTCATCCAATATGATCATCGATGAATGTATGGGAGTCAATATGGGTTTCCAGGCCCCGCTGTTGATTATTGATAGAAGATCATGTCCGCATATTCTCGAACCCGCAGGGTCACACACTTAACGTGTCTCGACGCTAGGATAGATTGGATAATTGGTTTATGAGTTTTTGTCCGGAGTCTCGGATGGGATCCGGGACATCACGAGAGGTTCCAGAGTGGTCCGGAGAATAAGATTCATATAAGGCAGTGCAGTTTTTGGAGTTCGGAATTGTTCCGGGTTAATCGGTATTGTACCGGAAGCTTCTAGAATCTTCTGGAAGGGGACCAACGTGGCCACACCTTCCGGGAGGGGGCATGGGCCTATGAGGGAGTTCCCTGGCCGCATTGGGCCAGGGTCACAAGGCCCCATAGGGCCCAGCCGGCCAAGAGAGGTTTAAACTCTAGATAGAGCTTCTAGAAGGGGGGGTTTCCTTGCCCCCCACTCTTCCTCCTTGGGGCCGCCGGCCTTGGCTTGGGGGAGGGGCTAGGGCTGCGCACACCCCTCTATATATAGAGGGCTTGGGTCACACCACCCCTTACACCTTCCCTTCCAAACCTATCCGCCCTGCTGCCCTCCTCTCTCCCTCCCGACTGCTTGTAGGCGAAGCCCTGCTGCAGAAATTCTCCACCATATACACCACGCCGTCGTGTTGTAGATCCAAACTGTCTCTCCACCATACTTGCTGGACCAAGGAAGGAGGAGACGTCTAGGTGCTGCACGTGTGCATCTCACGGAGGCACCGCCACTTGTGGTGCTAGATCGGATCGGATCGCGAGGAGGAGAAGCGAGTACGACTACATCACCCACGCCCATTTAACATTCCGTATGCGAATCTTCAAGGGTATGAAGATCTAATCAATCTCTCGTTGTTTGCATCTCCTAGATTAGATCTTGGCTTTCCCTCTGTTCGCATCCGTAGAAATTTTGATTTACTATGCCGAAACCCTTGATGGTATCGAGCTAGATCTATGCGTAGATGTGTTTCACAGTAGAGCATAACATGGTTGTTTGAGCGTTGATGTTTTCATTGCAAGCCTCTTGTTTGTGTTCTTCTTATGGCGGGATAGTGAGATTGAAGCGGTCGAGGCCAACCTTACGTGACGTCGTCATGAGACCGGCCGACTTGACGTGTGGCTTGTTCCACACATGCGGCTGGTGGATGCCTGTTTCTCTCACTATAGTTGTCATGGGTTTAACACCGGAGTTTGGCAACCATACTATCACCGTTGTGGCTTTCCGTAGGTAAGAATCGTTCTTAGCTTGCTACTCCCATAAGCCACGTAAAACATGCAACAACAAAGTAGGCGTCTAACTTGTTTTTGCAGGAGTGTTTTCTGTGATATGGTATGGCCCAAGATGTGATGTGTATAATGTGTCGATGATCATGTTTTGTAATGTTTCACGACTTGCATGTCGATGAGTACACAACGGCGAGAACCATATGGTTGTCTTTATAATTGTGTATGACCTGCGAGTCAACTTCTTATCGCTATGTAATAGCTTTACTTTATCGCTAAGTAGTTAGCAATAGTTGTAGTTGCTATTAAGTGGTGGAGGCAATCATGGTGGAGTGATGGAGATCATGCCGCACGCACAAGATGGAGATCATTCTTGAATATTGGCTATACCATGTCACATTAAAGTTATATGCATGTGATGTTTATCCTTTATGTATCTTATCATGCTTAGATCATGACGGTAGCATTATAAGATGATTCCTCATAAAGATCAAGATAAAACTGTGTTCTCCCCAAGTATGCACCGTTGCGAAAGTTAAATCGTGTCCAAGCATCACGTGATGATCGGGTGCTATAGACTCTCGCTCACATACAACGGGTGCAAGCCAGTTTTACACGCGGAAATACTTGGGTCTAACAGCGAGCCTAGCATGTACAGACATGGCCTCGGAACACATGAACCGAAAGGTTAAGCATGAGTCATATGAATGATATGATCGACGCCGTTGTCCACCATTGAAACCACATCTCTTCTCGTGATGATCGGATTAGGTGTGGTGAATTTGGATCATGTTCACTAAACAACTTGAGGGATGTTGAATTTAGTGGGAGTTCATCTAGTAATTTGATTAAGTTGAACTATTTATCATGAACATAGTCTAAATTGTACTTGCAAATACTGTAGATCCAATGGCCAAGTCAACTTCAACTTCAAGCGTTTTCTTTGAGAAAGAAAAGCTTAAGAACAATGGGTCTAACTTCACCAATTGGTTCCATAATCGAGAGTCATTCTCTCTGGCGGTCAAAGGACTATGTCCTTGAGAAAGCGTTAGGTGGCGCCCCTCTCATGGCCGGCTGATGAAAGCTGTCTATCGACAAGAAAGATGATTATGGTGTGATTAAGAGCACCATGTTGTTTGCTATGGAACCGGACCTTCAAAATCGTTTTGAAGACTATCCCGGGCCCTTTGAGATTCTCGAGGAGCTGAAAACCATGTTTTAGACTCAGGCCCGTTCTGAGAGATATGAGATCTCTGAGAAGTTCTTTAACTACAAGATGGAGGAAGGGAGTTACATAGAAGCACGCCATTAAGATGTCGGGCTACACTCAGCCTTGAGCAACTGGATGCAAGATTCTAGAGGAGCTCAAGATTGACAGGTTCTGTAATCACTCCCTCCCAGCTACAAAAGTTTTGTAGTGACTCATAATCAGATTGGTTCCACTGATACGATCACCGAGCTCTTCGCAAAGCTGAAGGCTGCGGAAGTGGACATCAAGAAGGATAATCATGTGTTGATGGTCAACAAGCCCTCCTTCAAGAAAGGTAAGGGTGCAAAGAAGCCCTTCAAGAAAGGCGGCGGCAAGCGCGTTGCCCTATTTGAGAAGAAGCTCAAGTCTGGTCCTAAGCGGACCTTTGAGTGCTTCTATTGCAAGGACAAGGGTCCTTTGGAAGTGCAACTGTCCAAGTACTTAGCGGACAAGAAGGTGGCACCATCAAAGGTATATTTGATATACATGTTATTGATGTTTTCCTTACTAGCCCTCGTTGTAGTGCACAGGTATTTGATCTTTGGTTCAGTTGCTAATATTTGTAACTCGAAACAGGAGCTACGGAATAGACGGCGGCTTGCGAGGGATAAGGTGACGATGCGCGTTGGCAACGGATCAAGAGTTGATGTGATGGCCGTCGGCACGCTCTCCTTAGTTTTACCTTTGGGATTAGTTTTAAACCTTAATAAATGTTATTATGTGCCTGTGTTGAGCATGAACATCATATCTGGATCGTGTTTATTGCAAGACGGTTATTCATTTAAATCTGAGAATAATGGTTGTTCTATTTATATGAGTAATATATTTTATGGTCATGCACCTCTTGTGAATGGTTTATTTCTTCTAAATCTCGAAAGGGATAAAACACACATCCATAACATTGAGGCTAAGAGATGCAAAGTAGATAGTGATAATACTACTTATTTGTGGCACTGTCGTCTAGGTCATACTAGTGTAAAGCGCATGAAGAAACTCCATTCTGATGGACTTTTGGAGTCTCTTGATTTTGAATCATTTGACACATGCGAACCATGCCTCATGGGCAAGATGATCAAAACCCCGTTCTCCGGTATGATGGAGCGAGCAACGGACTTGTTGGAAATCATACATACCGATGTATGCAAACCGATGAGTGTTTCGACGCGCGGTGGATATCGCTATTTTCTCACTTTTACCGATGACTTGAGTAGATATGGGTATATCTATTTAATGAAACATAAATCTGAAACGTTTGAAAAGTTCAAGGAATTTCAGAATGAAGTGGAGAACCATCGTAACAGAAAGATTAAGTTTCTACGATCCGATCGTGGGGGCGAATATTTGAGTTATGATTTTCTCACGCATCTTAAAGCAAGCGGAATTGTTTCACAACTCCACGCCACCGGAACACCTGCAATGCAATGGTGTATCTGAACGCCGGAGTCGAACCCTATTAGATATGGTCCGATCAATGATGTCTCTAACTGATTTGTCGTTATCATTTTGGGGTTATGCATTAGAACCGCTGCATTCACTTTAAATAGGGCACCATCTAAATCCGTTGAGACGACACCGTATGAACTATGGTTTGGTGCTAAACCTAAGTTGTCGTTTCTTAAAGTTTGGGGATGCGAAGCTTACGTCAAGAAGTTGATGCCGGACAAGCTCGAACCCAAAGCGGAGAAATGCGTCTTCATAGGATACCCTAAGGAAACTATTGGGTATACCTTCTATCACAGAACCGAAGGCAAAGTGTTTGTCACAAAGAACGGTTCCTTTATTGAGAAGGAGTTTCTCTCGAAAGAAGTGAGTGGGAGGAAAGTAGAGCTAGACGAGGTTGTTGAACCTTCTCTTGAATTGGAGAGTAGCGCAGCACCTGAAATTGTTCCAGTGCCGCCTACACCAATAATAGAGGAAGCTAATGATAAGGATCATGAAGCTTCGGACGATCTTGCTCTTGAGCGTCGCAGGTCGACAAGGTCGCGTGCCCCTCCTGAGTGGTACGGCAACCCTGTCTTAACTGTCTTGTTAGTAGATGACAGTGAGCCTGCGAACTATGAGGAAGCGATGATGAGCCCAGACTATGAGAAATGGCTAGAGGCCATGAAATCCGAATTGGGATCTATGAGAGAAAACCAAGTATGGACTTTGGTGGACCCTCCTAGCGACCGAAAGGCCGTTGAGTGCAAATGGATCTTCAAGAAGAAATCGGACGCGGATGGTAATGTTACCGTCTATAAAGCACGGCTTGTCGCGAAAGGTTTTCGACAAGTTCAAGGTGTTGACTACGATGAGACTTTCTCTCCCGTAGCGATGTTTAAGTCCATTCGGATTTTATTAGTGATTGCTGCGTTTCATGATTATGAAATTTGGCAGATGGATGTCAAGACTGCGTTCCTCAATGGCAACATTGATGAAGAGTTGTATATGATGCAACCCGAAGGTTTTGTCAATCCTAAGGATGCTAATAAAGTATGCAAGCTTGAGCGTTCCATTTATGGACTGAAGCAAGCATCTCGGAGTTGGAACCTTCGTTTTGATCAAGTGATCAAGAGCTTTGGATTTGTTCCAAATTGCTACGAAGCTTGTATCTACAAGAAAGTGAGTGGGAGCTCAGTGACATTTCTGGTACTATATGTGGATGACATATTGATTATTGGAAATGACATTAACATGCTTAACGATGTGAAGAGTTATTTGAACAAGTGTTTTTCAATGAAAGACCTAGGTGAAGTTGCTTATATATTGGGCATCAAAATCTATAGAGATAGACAAAAGGCGCTTTGATAGCTTTAAGCGAGTACATACCTAGACAAAGTTACGAAAAGGTTTAGAATGGATAAGGCAAAGAAAGGTTGATTGCCTATGTTGTCGAGTAAGATATTGAGCAAGGCTCGGTGTCCATTCTGATGAAATGATAGGGAAGCTATGAGCAAAGTGCCTTATGCCTCGGCCATAGGTTCTATCATGTATGTCATGTGTACTAGACCGGATGTGTTCAATGCTCTTAGTTTGTGAGTAGATATCAAAGTGATCCGAGTGGAACCTTTGGACAGCCGTGAAGAACATCCTAAAGTACCTAAATAGGACTAAAGAAATGTTCTTAGTCTATGGGGGTGATGAACAGCTCGTCTTAAAGGTTACGTCGATGCTAGTTTACACCGACAAGGATGATTCTAAATCTCGAAGGATCGTGTATATTTTGAATGGAGGAGCTGTGAGCTAGAAGCTGCAAGCAAAGCGTGATCACGGGATCTACGATGAAAGCGGAATACATGGCTGCTCTGAGCGTCAAGTGAAGGAGTTTGGATCAGAAACTTCATCCTTGAGCTTGGCGTGGTTCAAGTGCATTGGACCCTTTGGAGATATTGTGTGACAACAATGGCGCCATAGAACTCGCTAAGGAACCAAGATATCATCCAAAGACCAAGCATATCAACCGCAAGTTTCATATAATCCGAGATTATATAGATGGAGATCGAAGATTAGCAAAGTACATACAGATCTGAATGTTGCGGATCCATTGACTAAACCTCTTCCACGTGTAAAACATGATCAGCACCTCGATTGCCATGGGTGTGAGATTGTTGCCAAATTTAAACTAGATTATTGACTCTAGTGCAAGTGGGAGACTGTTGGAATTATGCCCTAGAGGCAATAATAAAGATGTTATTATTATAATTCTTGTTCATGATAAAGTTTATATTCCATGCTAGAATTGTATTAAGCGGAAACATTAATACTTGTGTGGTTTGTAAACAACACCGTGTCCCTAGTACGCCTCTATGGACTAGCTCATTGATTAATGATGGTTAAGGTTTCCTAACCATGGACATGAGTTGTCGATTAATAATGAGATCATATCATTGGGAGAATGATGTGATGGACAGACCCAAACTAAGCGAAGCAATTAGATCGTGTCATTGTGTTCATCTTTGCGAAGCTTTTCCTATGTCAAATATTGTATTCCTTAGACCATGAGATAATACAACTCCCTGGTATCGGAAGAAAGCTTTGAGGTCATCAAACATCATCCTATGAGAGGGTGATCATAAAGGTGTCTCTCAGGTGATCGGAAAGTGCCTGTTGGGTTGTATGTATCGAGATGGGATTTGTCCCTCCCAAGTCGGAGAGATATACTTGGGCCCACTTTCGTGTCGATATCAACACGCTTGCAAGCATGTGGTTAAGGAGTTAATCACAAAGTGATATCGGATTATGGAGCAGTAAAGTACTTCGTGAGCGAGATTGAACTAGGTATGGCGGTGCAACGATCGAATCTCGGGCAAGTAAAATATCGCGAGACGAAGGGAATATATATATGGGATTGATTGAATCCTGGCATCGTGGTTCATCCGATATGATCATCGATGAATGTGTGGGAGTCAATATGGGTTTTCAGACCCCGCTGTTGATTATTGGTAGAAGATCATGTCCGCATATTCTCGAACCCGCAGGGTCACACACTTAAGGTGTCTCGACGCTAGGATAGATTGGATAATTGGTTTATGAGTTTTTGTTCGGAGTCTCGGATGGGATCCGGGACATCACGAGAGGTTCCGGAGTGGTCCGGAGAATAAGATTCATATAAGGCAGTGCAGTTTTTGGAGTTGAATTGTTAGGGTTAATCGGTATTATTGTAGGAAGCTTCTAGAATCTTCGGAAGGGACCAACGTGGCCACACCTTACGGGAGGGCATGGGCCTATGAGGGAGGGCCCTGGCCGCATTGGGCCAGGGGCACAAGGCCCCATAGGGCCCAGCTGGCCAAGAGAGGTTTAAACTCTAGATAGAGCTTCTAGAAGGGGGGGTTTCCTTGCCCCCCACTCTTCCTCCTTTGGGCATGACCATGGCTTGGGGAGGGGCTGGGGCTGCGCCCACCCTCTATATATAGAGGGCTGGGGCGCACCCCTTACACCTTCCCTCCTCCCTAGCCACCTGCGCCCTCCTCTCTCCCCTCCGGCTTGTGGGCGAAGCCTGCTCAGAAATTCTCCACCATATACACTGCCGTCGTGTTGTAGATCCAATCATCTCTCCACCATACTTGCTGGACCAAGGAAGGAGGAGGCGTCTAGGTGCTGCGTGTGCATCTCATGGAGGCACCGCCACTTGTGGTGCTAGATCGGATCGGATTGCGAGGAGGAGAAGCGTGCGACTACATCACCCGTTAAAATGAGCGTTCATTGTCTGAATCTTCAAGGGTATGAAGATCTAATCCAATCTCTCTTGTTGTTTGCATCTCCTAGATTAGATCTTGGCTTTCCCTCTGTTCGCATCCATAGAAAATTTGATTTACTATGCCGCGAAACCCTTCAACAAACTATTAGCAAGCTGTAGCTAATCATAGACAAGCAAGAACTACTAAGCATCCATAAGTAACATACACCTTACATGAACAGACTAATCATGCTCACCATGATGAGTATATGTACAAAAATGAAAACAAATAGAGTTCGTTACCAGCCTCTTACCACGCCTCAAGTTTTCTTAATCTTCATTATTGCACTTCACTTGTGTGACTTGAATAATAACATGAAACTAAAATCCATTGAGGACAGCTGAACCCTGTAAAGAACTCACAAAACCAAAGAAGAACAACAACTATTTTTGGTGTTTTCGATTTTTTTTTAAAATCAAGCAAACAAATAAAAAACAAACAAAGCAAAATAAAACCAAAAACAAAAACTAAGACGCTCCAAGAACAACACAACTGTGCATGAAACAATAAAGCGAAGTGTCTAGAAAGACCTGAGATTTTTATTGATGAAGAAGGGGATACCTTGGGCACCCCAAGCTTTGACGCTTGTACCTCTTGAATATTTTTTGAGGTGACACGGGGTGGCTCCCCCCAAGCTTGAGCTTTTTTCCATTCTTCATCTCATTACATCATCCTCTCTCTACACCTGAATTTTTTTTCCTTCATACAAAACTTCACACAATCTTCATTAGCAACATTAGTGTATTCAAAAGATAATAGACCCTTAGGATTAGCTTTAGAACAGCAAAACTTTTCACTAAAAACACAAGCTACTGTATCAACTCCTTCAAAAAGCTCAATTCCCCAAAAGAGAACTCAAAAAGGAATCAATAAGAAGCAAATGCAAATAATGGCAGAAATCTGTCAAAACAGACCAGCATGTAGAAACCAATTTTTTAGAAAACTTCTGTTGCTCAAATAAAAAAGTGTTGAAGTAATGAAAGTTAGATAACATACTGAGGGATTTATTCGTAAATTTTCAGCTTAATCTGACTTGCATAGACTCCCACGGATTTTTATGGTGGAGGACGGAAATTTGTTTCGGGACAGCAACTCCCCAAATCTTACTTCCCTCTCATTAAAGGTCATTCTTGGCACAAAAAACAAATAAAAAGGATAAGGAAAGGTCATTAATGAAGTAATAACTTATAAGACTCAAGAAAACTTTTGGGTTATCTCCCAATAAGTACTTTTCTTTAACGCCTTTAAGTTAGGCACGACGAAGAGCAATGATTGGAAAGGATAAAAATAAAAGTAAGCAAGTATAACCACTATGAAAGCATTGTTTTGTTCATTAAAATCCCTTTGTTAACAAGGTTGATCAAGTCTTGTTACCAAAACAATCTTATATGAAACAAAACTTTGCATTTCACTAAATGATTATGTTACCTCAATCTTGATAGCAATAGTCCCAATCATAATAGTTTCAAAATTTTCTTGTGGAATAGGACAATATATTTCTCCAACCTTGATGCTCTCAATATTTTCAATGGAATTCAGGCAATAGCTCTTAGCAACCTTCTTGGGGAAATAAACAATATGCTCTTTGTCATTAATATTGAAAGTTACTTTTTCTTGATTACAATTGATGACAGCACCTGCAGTATTAAGAAAAGGTCTCCCAAGAATAATACACATACTTATCATATTCAGGCATCTCAAGCACAACAAAATCAGTTAAACTAAGCAATTATGAGCCACTTGAACAGGAACATCCTCACATATACCAACAGGAATAGTAGTTGACTTATCAGCCAGTTGCAAAGATATATCAGTTGGTATCAACTTTTCTAGCTGGAGTCTCTTATAGAGAGAAAAAGGAATAACACTAACTCCAGCTCCCAAATCACATAAAGTAGTTCTAACATAATTATTCTTAATAGAGCAAAGAATAGTTGGTATACCTAGATCACCAAGTTTCTTTGGAACCTTACCATTGAAGAAATAATTAGCAAGTAAAGTAGAAATCTCCTCATTAGGAATCTTCCTTTTATTAGAGACAATATCCTTCATATACTTTGAATAAGGAGGCAACTTAATAGCATCAGTCAAAGGAATTTGCAAAAATAAAGGTTTCATCCACTCACAAAACTTTTTGTAGTGTTCTTCCTCCTTTGACTTGTGTTTCTTACCTGGAAAAGGTGTAGGTTTCTGCACCCAAGGTTCTCTCTCACTACCATGTTTCTTAGCAATAAAATCTTCCTTAGTGTCCCTAGTGTTCTTAGTGTGCTTATCAGGTTCTTCCTCAACTTCCTCCTTATCAGGAGCATCATTTTTATTATTACGACTCTCAGTTTCAGCATCAGAAACATATATACTATTAGGATCTACAGCAGGTTCAAGTGGTTCCTCAACTATTTTATGTTTCTTTTTCTTTCTCTTACGAGGACTACCACTACTTTCACCTTGTTGAGAATCCCGCTTAATTCTTTTAGGGTGTCCTTCAGGATATAAAGGATCTTGAGTAGCTATACCACTCCTAGCTCTAATTCCATAAGCATGTTTATCTCCTCAGGCATTAATAGCATATCCTTTTATACCGTAGCAAGTTGATCAAGTTGGGTTTGAACCATTTGAAAGTGTTTACAAAGCATTTTAATATCATTAGAAGTTCTTTACACAATATCTTTCAACTCATTAATAGCTTTAGAGTTTTCCAATAAATTATTCTGAACTTGTTTATTAAAATTACCTTGCTTAACAATAAAAATGTCAAGTTCCTCTAAACATTGATCAGGAGGCTTACCATAGGGAATATCACCTTCATTAAAGTGGAGAGAGTGTACCTCAATAGTGGATGAGTGGGGAATTTGCTTGCATAATTCTTCTATAGGAGGTAGATTCTTCACATCTTCAGCTCTAATACCTTTCTCCTTTAGACACTTCTTAGCTTCCTTCTTCACTTCATCATTTAATGCAATAACTCCCCTCTTCTTTGGTGTGGGTATTGGATCTGGTTCAGGCACAACTGGTTCAGGAGTAATAGGCTCAGGTGTATTTAGCTCAGTTGAAGTCGAATCATTATAATTCTTGCTTATCTTAGTCATTAATTCTTCAGCATCTGTAGGAGTCCTTTTTCTGAAAACACAATCAACAAAGCTATCTAGGTATGTCCTATAATCATTAGTTAGTCTATTATAATAAATACTAAGAAACTCATTTTTAGGTAATGGACATCCAGGATGTGCATGAATCAAGGCACGGAACCTTGTCCATGACTCAGGCAATTTCTCTTCTTCTCCCTGTTTAAAATCAAAAAGTCTCTACAAAGAAGCATGTCTAGCACTGGGAGAAAAATATTTCTGGAAGAAAGAAGCAATCAAGCAATCAGGGCTATCAATGGAACCAGGAGGATAGCGGTCAAGAATATCCTTAAGTACTTACGAAGAACTAAGGATATGTTTCTTGTATACGGAGGTGAAAAAGAGCTCGTCGCTAAGTGTTATGTTGACGCTAGCTTTGACACCGATCCGGATGACTCTAAGTCTCAATCCGGATACGTATTTCTCATGAATGGCGGAGCGGTTAGTTGGAGGAGCTCCAAACAACCTGTGGTAGCGGGATTAACAACGGAGGCCGAATATGTTGCTGCTTCAGAAGCGGCTCAGGAAGCAGTTTGGATGAAGGAGTTCATATCCGAACTAGGAGTGGTTGCAAACGCGTTGGACCCAATGGTGATCTATTGTGACAACAATGGTGCCATTTCCAATGCCAAAGAGCCAAGGTCTCACAAGCATTCCAAGCATATTAAGCGCCGGTTTCACTCCATCCGCGAGCATGTCAATGATGGAGATATAAAGATTTGTAAAGTACATACGGATCTCAATGTAGCAGATCCGTTGACTAAAACTCTCCCTAGAGCAAAACATGATCAACACCAGAACTCAATGGGTGTTAGATTTATCACTATGTAACTAGATTATTGTCTCTAGTGCAAGTGGGAGGCAAGGGAATATGCCCTGAGAGGCAATAATAAAGTGTTTATTATGTGTATTCCAAGTATATGATAGATGTTTATTTTGCATGCTATAATTGTATTAATACGGAAACATTAATACATGTGTGTTTAATAAACAAACAGAAAGTTCCTAGTTATGCCTCTCTCATAAACTAGCTCGTTGATTAACAAGATGATCAAGGTTTCCTGATCATGGAAATTGGATGTTGTTAATAACGGGATCACAACATTAGTGTAATGGTGTGATGAACATTCATCCGAAGTATAGCATTACGATCAAAGTCATTGAGTTTATATTGCTATAACAACTTACGAAGTGATCCTAATCCTTAGACCATAAGATCATGTCAATCACTAACACCGGAAGAGTTTCTTGATAACATCAAACCTCACACCGTAACAGGGTGATTATAAAGATGGATTCAGAACTAATAAAGTGTTATGTTGAGGCTCATGGATCGAGAGTGGAATTTGTTCATCCCGATGACGGATAGATATACTCTGGGCCCTCTCGGTGATATCACATTGATTAGCTTGCAAGCAAGTGATTTGATCACTAGAATGTTATATCAGGAGCGAGAAAAGAGTGCATGTCGATGCTTGAGATCAAACTAGGTATGGAGATACCGATGATCGAATCTCGGACATGTAATATATCGTGAAACAAAGGGATTAAGATACTAGCGTAAAAGGTTCCGACGATCACAAGAAAGTCATCGTTGAATGTGTGGGAGTCAGTATGGGTCTCCAGATCCCGCTTCCGATTATTGATCCGAGAGGGGTCTCGATCATGTCCGCATTATTCACGAACCGTAGGGTGACACACTTAAGAGACACCGACATCCAATTGGAGCAAAAGTTTCATGCCGAAAGAATGAACAAGCGCAGAAATTTATTTCACTAGATACCAAAACAGGTTTTCGGGTGAAATTGCATAAAGTGGTTATGCATGTGAAATAGAATTCTAGCAAGGGGTTATTTGTGAATATTTGTCATTAAAGTAATTGACAAAATTATGAATAAAATAAAAGAGTTTTATTTAATGAGAGTTTGTATTAAATTTGGTGGAAATTTAATGGGAATTTGAGTGGATTTTTTAGTGGAGAAAATTGAAGGGCCATTTTGTGAGTGGAGTGTCCACCCACATGAATGAGGGAGAGGTGGGGGCACCCTCCATGGCTGGCGGCCATGCCCCCTTGGGCTGCCCCCCTCCCCTATAAAAGGAGCCCCTCCTCTCACTTGTCTCTCACACCTCCTCGTGAAGGATCTCTCTCCCCCTCTAGAATTTATCCCCCATGGTCTCGGACTAGCGAGATACATGTTCCCGGTGGCTATTCGGCAAGAAAGAGTTGTGCTTCCGCTGCATCGCTGGAGGCGAGGCGGAGGTTGCTCGGTGCCTCGAACGTGTGTGCGAGCACGGATGCGCTGCTGATTTGCGGCGCTAGGACTTCCTCTCGATCTTGAGATTGGCAAGAGATCGTCTACATCAACCACGAGTTGAACTCGTTAAGCTTTGTCGGTCTTCAAGGGTATGTTCTCTACGGATATACATCCGCCCGTTGTTTGTATCTAATAGATAGATCTTGGTACATAGTTCATATCGTAGGAAAAAATTTGTTTTCTATGCTGCGAACCCTACAAGTAAAGGGACTGTTGGTGTATTTAAGAGCATCTCTAGCAGAAGCCCAAAAATACAGCGCCGCAAATCAGTTTTGGAGCGCGCTATCGCATTCGAGCGCTGCAAAATTGCGCGACCTCCGCCGGAGGCGCTAAAATGCAGCGCCCGAGTGTCCGCGAGTTTTTTTGCCCTCACCGAGCGCTGTAAAATAGAGCGCGCGCTACATGCGCAAACACAAAAACATCAATTCTATACATTCAACAAGATCAAACAAACACCGAAAAATTAATAATAAATTGTCTAGAAAAATTATTACAACAAGTTTTGCATCACCAATAGCACAAATAGTTTTGCAACACACCAACAAATAGTTTTACAACAATACAACGATGCCGTTCATCAACAAATATAACAAATTGTTTGACAACAATACAACAAACATACAAATGAACTACGGGCCTCTAAACCATTTTCCACCACTTCTTGATGAGATCATTTTGAAGCTCATCATGTGCGTCATTGGAACGGATTACATGATAAGAGGCCATGAACCGTGCAATCTTATGTTCTGAGCGTTGAACTTGTACGGGCACACCCATCAAGTCATAGTGGGTGGTTTCTTCTACATCTTTCCCACAGTCATCCTCTATGATCATGTTATGCATGATGACACAAGCATTCATGATATACCAAAGGCACTCTTGGTCCCAAAATCTAGCCGGTCCTCTCAGAATAGCAAAGTAGGCTTGCAAAATCCCAAATGCTCTCTCCACATCTTTCCTAGCCACCGCTTGCGCTGCGTGGAAGTTGGTTTGTTTCTTACCTTTGGGCTTGTGGACCGGCTTCATAAATGTTTGCCACCTTGGGTCGATGCCATCGACAAGATATTAGCCATAGTTGTACTTATGGCCATTTGCTTCAAACTCCACTTGTGGACCTTCACGTAACGCGATCCTTATCATAAGAGGAGACCGTTGGATGATATTGATGTCATTGCAAGACCCGGGCATACCAAAAAATGCATGCCAAATCCAAGTCTCGTAGTCGACCACCGCTTCAAGGATTATAGTTGAATCCTTTTTGTGCCCTTTGAACTGTCCATGCCATGCCGCATGACAATTCTTCCAACTCCAATGCATGCAATCTATGGAGCCAAGCATTCCGGAAAATCCCCGAGTCGCGTTCTCCTCCAAGAGCCTAGCCGTGTCCTCGGCATTGGGGGCTCTCAAATATGTGGCGCCAAACACTTGCACAATGGCCACAACAAACCGCTTCACGCACATGATAGCGATGCTCTCACCCATGGCCAAGTGGTCATCAATGAGATCCGCCGGTATACTGTATGCCAACATCCTCAAAGCGGAGGTCACCTTCTGATAGGTGCTATGACCGAGCTCTCCGGCGGCATTCCTTCTCTGCACAAAGTATGTAACATACTTGGCCACCTTCCGCGCGATGTGCTTGAACAAACCGGTGCTCATCCGAAAACGATGACGAAAATAGCTCCCGGGAAATGTTGCATCGTCATTGAAATACATCCGCATCAACTTGTTGTGGCCTTCGATCTGTTCCCTCCATAATTTCAGCCTACCAAAAACCGAGCCACCTATCTCCAGCTTCTTGTTAGCTCGCCAAGCCAATAGCATGGAAATAGCCTCATCTTCCTCCATATTGAACTCATCATCGGAGTCATCGTAGGATGAACTCATCTACACGTATGCAAAATGATCGAAACAACTTCTACCATCTAAAATGCACAAAAAATGAGCGCGGGCGCGGCGGAACAAACCATGCGGTAATTTCGACGAATACCTTGTGTGCGCCAAGTTGCCTCCCGGCTCGAGGAAGACATCGGCGTCAACGAGTTTGAGCGCGGCGCCGCGGCAACATGACGTCAATGAATCGAGCTCGTGCGGGCGCCAAGCTTCGGAAAATCCGACTGCGCCGCACGGCGGCCAGGCGGTGGGCAGGGGCGGTAGCCAGGGTAGGTGAGCACGGAGCGCGGGCCGGCGAGCGGGGCCGGCGCCGACGGGGTTAGCAGAGCGCCAACGGGGTTGGTGGGCGGCGCTGAAGTGGGTGGGGAGAAGAAGAGAGTGCGCGCGTGGGAGGGAAAAGTCCGGCGGTTGGTTCTTCCCGCGTGTCGCCGGCAATAGCGCGCTGTAGCCGGAGCCCAATATTTTGTGCTCCAGATAACGCGAAATGCAGCGCGGCACTAAAAGTTTGCCGCACGCCTCATTTTAGCGCATCCGCTAGGATGTTTACAGCACGCGGGGTAAAAAATCAGTTATTTTAGCGCTGCCCTTGAGATGCTCTAACTCATTTAATTACGTCCTAGGTCGTATAGGATTCTTTCCTGCTACCTCTACCTGGGAGGTCGGCCTTGTGGATCCTCTTCACACACGGAGTCGTACTTTAGGATGTGTTTGTGTTTGCCAGATATAGCGGGGAGGGAGCTGGCGGGCGGCTAAGGCGAGCTCGCCCTCCGACTGTTCACCGGAGCCGGCTCTAATTTAGGGACGTCGGCCGTGCTGCCCGTGTCCACCCTGGGCCTCCTGCCAACCCCTCAGCCTCGCCTCCAAAACTCCAAGTCGCCGCCACACCCCCAAACAGGCGAACCCTAGCTTCTCTGTACGTCCTCCGCCAACCAGCCAAAGCTGATCTCGCCCGGCCCCTTCCTCTCCACCAGTAATAAGTAATCTCGTCGTCTCCTCAACAAGTACTGGTTGATGCCTGAGGCGGCCGGAGTGTCGTTGGAGGGGTGGCGCAGGTACGCGCGATACTGGCCTTGGCCACGCGGCAGGCATGGCAGGGGCCGGAGCCGGCGGGGGATGTCGGCTATGGAGGTTGCTCAGTCAATTTCGAGAATTTCGGGGCCAAGGGGCGGAGGTCGGGGCCAGCATATGGCGGAGGAAGCATCTCGACCGGATGAGGGTGGCGTCATCAAAGGGGCTGGACTGATTGTGTCTGATCATCCTGCAACTACTGACGAGGAGGGACGAGATGGAGAACTGGGACCGGTGGCTGGCAAGGCTAATAATGAAATCGCCGCCAAAGAATCAAAACCGGAAGAGGAAGGGGCCTTGGGGAAGCCCATGGCTGGCAAGAAGAAGACTGATGCCGAAATCGCCTTGGCCAACAGGTGGCTCCCTCTCCGCTACCCGGCGTACCCGAGCACCGGCAAGTTTGAGGACTTTCTCAAGTACAACAATGACTCAAAGAGGATCCGTGAACTCAACAAAGCAGGTGATGACGACCTATGTTAACCATGACACCAATGACTGCCTCCCCTCCTCTCCCCTTCTGCTAGCTTGTTACTTGATATATAACCTAACTCTCCTTCTCCTTTAGGTTTTGACCGTATTAAGAACCTGCCTACTCGGGGAGTGGAATCTGACCATGACACTAAGGCTTCTGTCGAATTTCAAGAACGGGACATCTGTCTTGAGGCGGGAGAATCTGTTGTTGCCGTTTCGTCCGTTGGGCCTGGTAAAATAGTACTCTATATAAGTGACCCGGCCTCTTGCATTTTGTTTCACATAACAACTAATAATGATAATCTCTGCATCATTGTTTGCAGGTCATGACAACACTCGTTTTTGCAGTGGTGTAATCATAGGTTGTGACGAGGATGGGGTGGGAACCGTCAGGATACTTACATCTTCTGGAATTCTTTATGACAGAGACGATGAACTACATAGTCCGGAACAAAAGGTGTGAAACTTAATGAAGTACGTCCCTATATATGCTCCTTTGGAGATTTAAACAATAGAAGAAATGTCCTATAAGGTGCGACAGTTAGAAGCAACGAAGTATTGCATAGAACATGTATATATACTGTAAACACAATAAAAAAATTAGTACTTCTGCCTAGCTAAGTGCAAGTGCTACTATACGAACCGAGTCATTTTCTTTTGAAATTAACTTATGGAGTTTAGTCGTCTTTTTTTTTTGGAGATGATAGGGGAGAATCCTATTGAAAAGTTGTTTACTGTAGCCATTAGAGTTTTCATTATTTTTCTAGCGTCATTTATATATTGTGACAAAAAGGAACCGTCATGATAGAAGGGTTCCCCGGTGGGAATCTCATTCCTGATGATAGACTGCCATGCATGAGTAGCTATGTATAGGATAATTGTAGGTTGGATTACTGTATCATCAAGTAGTTGTGGCATTACTTACCGCTGGTTGTGTTGAATTTTTTTGTTACCACACTTGCCTAAAAATCTTGTTGCTTTCTAGGCAATGCCTATGCTAAGTTGATTATTGTTTGTCTAGAATATATGAATTATATATTAACACTGCTACTAACCTATGCAACTGTACTGCTAATAAATTACTCTTTTGTATACTTGTTTAACAAAAGGTTAATCTTCAGGTATCTGTTAAGCTGCCAAACGGTGTCAAGCAGGAAGGACACGTATTGTATGTCAACATACACTATAATATTGCGATATTGAAAGTGTGTGTTGGCAGCTCTACGACCACTCTTTCTTTTGGTAGTATGCCTCTATATGGCCAAAGAGTAATAGCATTAGGAAGAGACAGCCTTGATTTGTTTCTCATGGGTGGATTTATCTCAACATTGGAGCGGACTATCTTAGGACGCACTCATTATATGTTCCCAAATTCTGCACAAAGGAAAGGCTTTCCTCTGGTAAGATTGTCCTTTTTATTCACTTAATTTTTTTTAATTTCTAATATAATCTGCACAAAAGAAATACTTTCCCCTGGTAAGATTGTCCTTTCTATTTCTCTTAATTTTTTAAATTTCTAGTACTCTCTGTATGCAGATTTGTACAGGAGGCCCAGTCATTGATGAAAATGGAGCGATGGTTGGGATTATTGTCCGTCACGCACCGGAGGCAGCAATGATGTCAGTCTCTATAGTGCAAATCTGCCTAGATATGTGGAAAAATTACAGGTGCGTGTTAACTTTCTGTTTGACTATTGAATCAACTGAGGTCATGGTGGGCATAGAGGTAAAGCAGCTGAGAGCCCAAGCTAGTAGTCCTTGTTTCAATCGAGATCGGCCATGTTTGGAATTAATAGTCATGTTAAGAAGGTCCTACATTATGTTCTGTTCGAATTTGTAAGGCAAATCTTTTTATGAGGAGGCACCCACCTGAGATCGGCCATTCCTGTAGTGTAAGGGTCCTCAAAGAGTTTCCTTGTCAGTTCACTCTCTTTAGATTGTAGTCGATTAATTATTTTGGACATGCAACAACAATTTATTAATACTGGAGTGTAAAGCCATAAAAAATGTCCACGATCTTATATCCTTGACTAATTTGACTTAATACTACTATTGCAGCTGCATAGCCCGACCAGAGATCAATATGGACTTAAGGACAGTTCAGATGCTTCCCCTTGAAAAAAAAGAAAAATTGCGGTGCATGTACAACAGACAGAGTGGCTTCGTCATTGATGGGGTATGATTCTATTCAATAAAGCACTAAAGTATATATTGCTCGTGATATTCTAATGGGTACTGTATTATTTTTCATCTGTCCAGGTTAAGTATGATTCTACTCCCGAGAAGTTAGGCATTAGGGAGGGAGATGTAATCGATATAGTTGATGAGAAGTGTGGCTCCACCCTTCCTGAGGTTAAAAAAATCCTAATATTCTTTGATAAAATGGCTTGCATACATTTGCGATGAATCATAATCCGGATCTTGAACTTGTTAAATAGTTGGAGACTTATCTTCTACTACATGGTTTGAGATTCTTGCGCAAAATGGAAGGTCTCACCTTGATGAAAGAACTGGAGCTGAAGGTATGCACAACCACCACAAAAATTGCTACATTTCAACCTACGATTAACACTAACATGTTATTGACAAATTGGAAACAGATTCGAGTCCATGATTTGGTTGAAGGGTCAAGCACAGATACCCAGTTGTCTATCCCGGTGGTGTATGAGATGGCATTGCCATAGGTTGCAGCTACTGGACGTGATTTTTTTTTTGCCAGGATGTGCTTTCCGTGGAAGTAGTTAGGGGATAAGCCGACGTACCTTTTTTTTTGCGAGGATGTGCTTTCTGTGGAAGTAATTAGGGGATAAGCCCAAGTGCAGCTAACAATATGACTAGTCCCTATTACAATGCTCATGAGCTACCTGATTTGCTACCCTATTAAAATGCTCTAAATTAACATTATCAAAGCCAGACCATAGGATCTTATAGTCATCATAGATTGCCGCCGAAGCTGTCACCAAGAAACCACCATTAATCATCGTATCCACTAGGGGCTCATCGACCCAAATACAAGAACTGTTCGAAATAAACGAATTCTTAGAAAGCTCATGAGCAATTAGTTGTTTATTGCCGCGCGTAATTGAGGATTCTTTTATAGTCAATTTTGAAAGATGATTCCCTACTCTATTGAGGTTATTGCTACTGTCTTAGGCCTTGTTCGGTTGGGCCGGGGTTAAGCAGGGTTAGCCGGGGTCGGGGTCCAATACTCGCAGAAATATACCGATGTGGTTCCGTTCCAAGCCCAACACATTTTGGCATTCGGTTAGCCCCGATGGGTATTCTCTCCCGGTACACCTCGTTGAAACCCTCCTTGTTTTGGCTGGGATAGAAACATCAAGGCTGGAGGCGTGGATTGGGGAGAGAAAGAACTGGGGCGATGCCATGACCGACCAGGAAAACGGGGGTGGGGCGGCGGGGTGGAGAGAGGCGACCGGTGAGGTGGCGCGGAGGCACGATAGGAGCAAAGACGACTAGACGACCACCCTCTCCTCTTGCCGGTAAACCTGTGAAAGGTTTTGATTTAACTGGGTGTAATGGTTCATTTTTCCACATGGTTTTTTTAGTTTGAGTTTTAATGGACTAGTTGTGAGAACAGTTTGGCTTGGTTTAGTTTACTCTAAAATTTGGTTTGGGTGTGGTTAGGTATGGATCCAATGGTTTTGGTCCTAAGGCCAACTCCAACGGGTCCCCGCATTTTAGACAACAGTTTTGTCTGAATCGGTCCGTTTGCGGGGGTGGAGGACAGGTTGTCTGGGCGCAGCCCAGTTGCGGTGCCCTGTGCCCCCAACCGGCTACCCCATATGCGGGCCCCCCTTGTCCGCTGGGAGCCATCAAGCTCGAGATGAACAGAGGACCAGCACTAATGGCGGCTGGCGATTGTCCCGCTAGAACTCCAGTTCAGGTTCAGCGAAATTTAGGCGAATATAGGCGGATTTCATTAACTAGGGCAAGGACGCACATATTACATCGAATTTAACTAGGAAAAGGCAGCTGCCGCCATGGTCGACGCCGGACGCCGCATCTACAGGCCGAGGCGGGGGTGGTTGCCGGCCTAGATGTGCTCCATGATAGCGGAGAGAGTTCGCCCTGAAACGCTCCACCAGCGGCGGCGAAAAGCCACATTGTGACGCGGCGGCGGCGAGTCCGACGGTCCCTCGTGACGGGCGAGATCCTGGAGGCGCCTCTCGGCGAAGAACTGCCTCTAGAAGACCAGGTTGTCAGGATCCTCGGCGAGATCCGGGTCTTGTATGGCGGCGATAGCCACCTGGATCTCTCCGACGATGTCCTGTGTGAGAGACTGTGAAGGGAGACGGCGAGATGTACGCCTTTTATAGACCGAGTTCGGCGGCGAGGGCGGGAAGGGTGTAGCGGCGAGGGCGGGAAAAGGAAAACGGCGGAAAGGATGACGACGACTCGGCTTCTGTCGCTGACAGGCTGGTCCACTCGGCCAATTCGCTGCGTCCGGCGTTTTCAGGGCGTACCAGGGATCCTGGGTATGGCCTGGGGAGTCTGGACCAAAGTTGGTCCAAATCCGGACGAAAAGAGGTTCCTAGGTATGCGACTGGGCCGATTTTCGCGTCCGGACCTAAATTCGGCGTCCGGATCGGTGTCCTGGGTAGCCGAGTGGAGATGCCCTTATACTATGTAGTATTCAACTTATCAAATTACATGATGTTGTTGTTAGAAATAACGGGCTAAGGGCATCTCTAACCGATTTTAGGTGATCGGTTAGAGTAAAAATACGCAGCAGTGGCACCTAATCGAACTCCTAAACAGTTAGAGGAGTAAAATTATACTCATTGGAGGAGTAAAAGTGGCGGCCGACTCCTAAATTTACTCCTCTGAGGCCATTTTCGAGAAAATCTCCCGTCTCCCGACCCGCAGGCGTCACCACCGGCGACCCTATACCTCGCCGCCCCCACCCTGGTCTGTCCGCCGCCCTCCGGCCTACCTCTCCCTCGCTCACCGCCTCTCGCCATCGCTGGAATCGACGGGGCGAGCTCGTTTTCACCGGCCGCCGCCCCGATTTGGAGCAAATCGGGCTCCATCACTGTCGATTCACCGCAACTTCGAGCCGTCGGAGGCTGGGAAGGCTACAGAAGGCAGGCACCGTCGCCCTCGACGCCTCCTCTGCCCTACCCGACAACTACCCGAGGACCGCCCCGGCCAACCTCGTCACCTCCTCCGCCCGTGAGGTGTTCGACCCGAATAGCAAGGTGAGGTTTTTAGCCAAATTTTTTTTGTTTTGGTTTTCAAATTTGACTAGCGTCGTCGTTGTCTAGATGAAGAGGTTGAGGGAGTACATCTTGGATGACTCATCGTCGGAGGAAGATGAGGAGGACGACGACGTCGAGATGGCCATGGCCATCATTTTGAACGATGAAGTTTGGCCGCGCATACATCAACCTAAACTTAATATTTATTCATTCGTAAACAGTTTATTTGATTGTATGTGAACTATGCCGAATGTTTGGCTATTGATAGTTTGATTTCTACAAAAAAAATTACTCCTCTAAAGTTTAGGGGTTCGGTTCGGTGTCGACCTCCTTTACAGAAGTATATTTACTCCTCTAAAATTTACTCCTCCGTTTACTTCTCTAACCGATTAGGGATCGGTTAGAGATGTCCTAATCCTTTTGGCCCATGTTAGATTTAATCCTACCGTTTAAAGACCATAAAGTTTTCCCAATGTTGAGACTGCATCACCCTGAATGCTGGCTTATTACAGAACCGACCAAACTTAGCCGATGTTGTTATGTTTAAAGGACCCGAAAGTTGGGCCCAACATATTATCAAACCTAGCAAGTGTCAGTTCACACATAAAAAAATTGCTGGTAGCTATGCGGCACTTGTTATTGTTAAGAATATAATACACGTCTAGCCCTTTTCATCAGTTCGGACTTTTGGTTCAGATGGCTAGTGCATCAATTCAATATGGTATGAGAGCCAAGAGGTCTCAATTTCAAGACCCTGTTCACGTAGTTTATAAAAAAAAGATCCTGCGTCCTGCACCGAACCCACGCTAAGGACTAAAATAGCCTAGACGTGAGAGGGAGTGTCAAGAATATAATACATGCCTAGCCCTTTTCATCAGTTCGAACTTTTGGTTCAGATAGCTAGTGCATCAATTCAATAGTCATTTGCTAAGCTAGATCATCTGCGTCCTAACTGTGAGAACCGTTGGATAATGACATTTGTCATGGATAGAGATGAGAGGACTTGGCCCTACGTCGATTCGATTGCACAAATAAGTGCGTCACTAGTAATAATCTGATTTGATGTAGTAATTGTAGTCTTTGGGATGGCATAAGAAACTTCACTTTTGGAGCTTATTATCAACAACTTAACTTCCTTGACGTCTGATTGCTCGCCCTGTGCTCGGTATGCACTTGCGGAGCATAGCTACTAGGTAGTATATCACAGCTGGATAAGCTCTAGCACCTACAGTATCATTAAAGGTTTTATACTCCCTTCGTCGTAAAAAGGATGTCTCAAATTTGTCTAAACTTGAATGTATCTAGACACAGATACATCCAAATTTAAATAAACTTGAGATATTTTTTTAGGACGGAGGGAATAGTAAATTGGGTATAACTGCATTTATGCTAGTTTGGTCACCAATTTCTACTGGTGTACTAATATGCTACTACGTTATTTGCTAAGCTAGTTTTGCCAACCTGTCCAAACTGAAGATTCATACTCCATATTGTCAGTAATACTAACCTTTTGATTTCTCCAGGTAACTATTGGTTCTACTGAAGACAGGTCTTCATAAATGAATTAAAGTTGAGGTGTACCTAGATTTACATAAACTTTGTGAGCCGTTGGAAGATTTTCTTCTCTCTCGTGGTTCGGAATACCTGCAGAGGAATATTGACTCATGCCTAATGGTTGATTTTACAGTACATTTGAAGTTATATACAACAATAAAAAATGTCAGTTTGGAATGTATGACTAAGACCGTAACAATATTATTTATTCGGGAATGCATTGTTTTTTCCCTTCTAGCTGGAAGTTCATGATCTCCTCAGACGATGCTAGGACAAACATTACCTTGAGTGCAGGACTAACTGATGCTTTTGAGCGGGTAAGCAACTCATTGGCTCCTGAAGAACTGGCTAAGCTTAGAAAGGAATTCATTAGGTCTTCTGTACATACTAAACTGCTGTAACTCTAGATTGCATTTATCTTGGTATTACCGATTTATGTACGACCATTTCTTTTCGTATTAAGTACAATAAGAGAAAGATTTCTGACACTGAAAACATCGACTTATGTAGTTGAACAGGACAAACACTTTTGATATCATTTAGCATTCATGATATATATTCTGAATTTCTTTCGACATGATGATGAGGATGGTGCTCAGCACAGGCTATGGCAGAAGATGAAGCTGAAAATTGTTTCATGTTTGTATCTTACTATGAATCTTGCTTGGTTCGTTGTAATTTGGATTGTTGTCACATAGAATTTTATGATGAAATTCCTGTCACTGTACTTTTTTTTTTGAAATGAAAAAAAATTGTTTCATGTTTCCTGTCACTGCACTTGCAATATGGTATTGTTGCCGATTTAAATTTTGCATTTTTTACTGCCTGCCTAATATTCAATCTGGCATTCCTATAAATATCGTTCTCTTAGTTCTATGATTAATGGATTATCCCCGTGTGCCCAACAGATATGTAAGGCCTTGTTCGGTTGTCCAGGTCTAGTTCTCTACAGGGAACTGGTCACCATGGGGTTTGAGTGCAACCCAGTGTGTCACTCTAATCCTAGGAGGTTTGGACTTGATCCCCTCCACAAGTTCAAACCGTTCGGTTATACCGAGGGTTTGTTGCAGTTTAGATATAACATCACAACAAGGTCAGAACAGTACATTGACAAAAGAAATTCACATGGACAATAATTACAAAGAAAATACTATGTGATATTACCAGAATATTAGGAATAAATTACACTAGTATTATCAGAATAAATTACAATGATATTACCAGAATAAACTACCTGAATGACGTCATAATAATATTAGTAATTTCTGTATATTTTCTACATCTACATAAACACTGGAATCTCGTCGACATTTTGGAAGTTCTTGACAGACAAGCATATGGCAATTGTTCCATCTACAGCCTCCTTGTGCGTCAACATCATCTTAACATGAACAGCACAAAGAAAAGAGCCAATTTCATTAAACAAATGGTCTTCAGTAACTGAATTCATGATCAGGCTGTTACGAGTTAGCGAATGGGAAATATCGTCTCAACAGATAAAGACGCAACAGATGCATATCCATATGAAGCTCATGACTGCATCTACTAATCCAGATAAAGCAAACTAAGCTCAACACTGCCACCACTCACAGAAGAACAAGATACATGCTCCACCAAGAAACAAACTAATTGTCTAATGTACTAAATAAATTTTATATCCTAAACAGCTATTGTGATAATCACTGGACACATAGGCTCCGCGGGACAAGAGATGACCAATAATAGTACTCTACCAGGTGTGGTGTATCAAATATGGAGAAAAACAATAGAACGAAATCAACTCTGTAAAATTAACGAGCAAGGTAATTGTGGACGAGGACATGTACCATTTGCATACTGGGTACCAGTACTCTGCTCCAGTATGGTGAACAAATTTCTAGTA
This sequence comes from Avena insularis, assembly GCA_023614405.1. NCBI lineage: Eukaryota > Viridiplantae > Streptophyta > Magnoliopsida > Poales > Poaceae > Avena > Avena insularis. The sequence goes on from CM042685.1 coordinate 451,276,385, forward strand.
CGAGTAAAATTTCTACTAGAACTAAATACTCGACCTAGGCTAACTGATCAAGTAAAACACGTTTTTCAACGAATAAAGCTATATATGTTGCAGGCCTCACAGCAAGTAGAAGACATACCTTCAGACCACCTGTGTCAGCTTGGCCACTGCCTTCCTTGACCAAACCGGAGCTACCTGTGGATCGTCTTCTTTTGAGCTCAAGAAAATTTCTCTGTTATCTGGATCCTTGAATACATCAATGGTTGCGGCTTTATCATCCGTTGACAATGCCATTTTCATCATTTCTGAGATGCATCTCTTGATCGAGTAATCTCTAGCTTGACCAACCTTTTCGCCTGCCAACTGAGCAGATTCTATCGCAAATTGTCTTTCCCTCATTTTGATGAACCTGTCCATACTTCCTGCGATTTAGTTGCTACTCTTCTTCTTCTTTGGCATCTTAATCTCTTTCTCTTGTTTCTTGTTTCAGTAGCAGAAGCTCTCTTATTCATCCTTGGTCCAGTGCTTGCCACACTTTTCTCTCTTAAGCTGCATCTTTTTGTACATTGTAAGCCCAATTCTCTTCAAAGGTTGAAAATGTTGTCTTAGTGTGACTGAGCCCTTCTGTACTATCAACTTGTGTAAGATCTGGATGTTGCGGTGGCTAGGTAGAATTGACATTGTAGGTTCCTTCAGCTACTTGCCCAGCATATAGCGCTCCAAGTGCCTCAAACAGAGGGAAGAACTTAGTTTTGAACTTACCGATTTTGGGGAATGAAATGACCAGGTTGTCTCAAAGAGCATCTTCTGCTTCAATCATAGACCTTGAGTTATTCCAGCCTATCCCACTCTGCATTCTTGCTTCTTTGATCTTTTAGTGCAAGTCTAAAATAATCGACTACTCCCTCCGTTTGGAAATATAAGATGTTTTAGATTTGTAAAGAAGATGTATCTAGACATCTTTTAGTGTATAGGTTCAAATGAATCTAAACACTAAAAGATGTCTAAATACATCTCCTTCATCAAATCTAAAACATCTTATATTTCTAAACGGAGGGAGTACAATCTAAAGAAACAGTGAACTGACAAGGAAACTCTTTGAGGACCCTTATCTCTCAATTAGCAGCAGCAGCGACTGGCTGCCTCCTCATAAAAATATTTGCCTTACAAATTCGAACAGAACATAATGTAGGACCTTCTTAACATGACTATTAATTGCAAACAAGATTGATCTCGATTTAAACAAGGACTACTAGCTTGGGCTCAGCTGCTTTACCTCTATGCCCACCATATGGCCTTAATTGATTCAACAGTCAAACGGAAAGTGAAAACGCACCTGTAATTTTTCCACATATCTAGGCAGATTTGCACTATAGAGACTGACATCATTGCTGCCTCCGGTGCATGACAGACAATAATCCCAACCATCGCTCCATTTTCATCAATGACTGGACCTCCTGTACAAATCTGTATGCAGAAAGTATTATAAATTTTAAAAATTAATAGAATAGAAAGGACAATCTTACCAGAGGAAAGTCTTTCTTTTGTGCAGATTATATTAGAATTATAAAAATTAGGAGAATAGAAAGGACAATCTTACCAGAGGAAAGCCTTCCTTTTGTGCAGATTTTGGGAACATATAATGAGTGCGTCCTAAGACAGTACGCTCCAATGTTGAGATAAATCCACCCCTGAGAAACAAATCAAAGTTGTTTCTTCCCAATGCCTCTTTGGCCATATAGAGGCATACTACCAAAAGAAAGAGCGGTCCTAGAGCTGCCAACACACACTTTCAATATCGCAATATTATAGTGTATGTTGACATATAACACGTGCCCTTCCTGCTTGACACCGTTTGGCAGCTTAACAGATACCTGAAGGTTAACCTTTGTTAAACTAGTACAAAAGAGTAATTTAGCAGTACAGTTGCATAGGTTAGTAGCAGTGTTAATAATTTATATAAATATTCTATACAAAACAATCAACTTAGCATAAAGGCATTGCCTAGACGGCAACATAATTTTTAGGCAAGCGTGGTAACAAAAACATTCAACACAACCAACGGTAAGTAATTAATGCCACAACTACTTATGATGATAAAGTAATCCAACCTCCAATTTATCCTATACGTACATAGCTAAATCAAGCCTGGCAGTATATCATCAAGAATGACATTCCCGCCAGTGAACCCTTCTATCATGACGGTTCCTTTCTGTAACGATAAATGATGCTAGAAAAAATAATGAAGACTCTATTGGCTACAGTAAACAGCTTTTCAATAGGATTCTCCCCTAGCATTTCAAGAAAAAAGACGACTAAACTGCAGAAGTTAGTTTCAGAATGACTCAGTTTGTACCACTTGCACTTAGCTAGGCAGAAGTACTAATTTTTTCTATTGTGTTTACACATGTGTTTACAGTATACCATGTTCTATGCAATATTTCGTTGCTTCTAATAACTGTCGCACCTTATAGGACATTTCTTCTATTGTTTAAATTTCCAAAGGAGCATATATAGGGACTTCATTAAGTTTCACACCTTTTGTTCCGGACTATGTAGTTCATCGTCATTGATTGGGAAAGTTCACGGTACTTCTCAAGCTGAGGAATACTACAAGAAACTGGAAAACCCTGCTGCTAGGGAAGCTGCGTTGTTCTCTCTCCTCCATTGCTATGTTGCCGAAAGAAATGTTGAGAAAGCTGAGAACCTTATGGCCAGTCTGCAGAGCGTTGGGCTGCCAGTTGATCCTCACACGTTCAATGAAATGCTGAAGCTGTATGTTGCAACATGCCAGTATGAGAAAGTACATAGTGTAATCAGTCTGATGAAACGGAACAATATCCCCAGAAATGCTCTCTCATATAACCTTTGGATTAACGCATGTGCTGTATCTGGTCTTGCCTCTGTACAGTTAGTTCAAGGAGATGGTTAGTGATGGTATGACTGAGGTTGGTTGGAGCACATACTGTACATTGGCCAACATCTTCAAGAAGCATGGACTGAACAGTAAAGCCCTGGCTTGCCTTAGGACGGCCGAAACAAAATTATCAAGAACACAACGCTTAGGATACTCTTTTGTAATGACATGTTATGCGGCTCTGAATGATAGCGAAGGGGTTACGAGAATGTGGGAAGCTAGTAAGTGTGTCCCAGGTAGAATCCCTGCTGCAAACTACATGAGTGCTATTATATGTTCGATAAAAGTTGGTGACATTGACCAGGCTGAGTGGATCTTTGGAAGCTGGGAAGTGGAGTGCGGGAAGTATGATGTGCGGGTTTCATTAAGTTTCACACCTTTTGTTCCGGACTATGTAGTTCATCGTCATTGTCATAAAGAACTCCAGAGGATGTAAGTATCCTGACGGTTCCCACCCCATCCTCGTCACAACCTATGATTACACCACTGCAAAAACGAGTGTTGTCATGACCTGCAAACAATGAGGCAGAGATTATCATCATTAGTTATGTGAAACAAAATGCAAGAGGCCGGGTCATCACTTTTATATATATATATATATATATATATATATATATATAACAGATTCTCCGGCCTCAAGACAAATGTCCCGTTCTTGAAATTCCACAGAAGCCTTATTAATAGTGTCATGGTCAGATTCCACTCCCCAAGTAGGCAGGTTCTTAGTACGGTCATAACCTAAAGGAGAAGGAGAGTTAGGTTGTAGTAGTATCAAGTAACAGCAAGAGGGGGGAGGGGTGGTTAACAGACCTGCTTTGTTGAGTTCACGGATCCTCTTTGAGTCATTGTTGTACTTGAGAAAGTCCTCAAACTTGCCGGTGCTCGGGTACGCCGGGTAGCGGAGAGGGAGCCACCTGTTGGCCAAGGCGATTTCGGCATCAGTCTTCTTCTTGCCAGCCATGGGCTTCCCCAAGGCCCCCTCCTCGTCACTTGCAGGATGATCAGACGCAATCAGTCCAGCCCCGACCGGTCGAGACGCTTCGGTGATGGCTTCCTCCACCACCATCTGCTGGCCCCGACCTCCGCGCCTTGGCCCCGAAATTCTCGAAATTGACCGAGCAACCTCCATAGCCGACATCCCCCGCCGGCCCTTGCCCCTGCCATGCCTGCCGCGTGGCCAGGGCCAGTACCGCGCGTACCTGCGCCACCCCTCCAACGAAATCGCCGGATCCCCTGATGATTTGGGGTCATCACTCCCCGACAACGTTGCCGCTCGACTCGACGGCGGATCACCAGCCGGCATCCGCCACGACGAGATTATTACTTACTGGTGGAGAGGAAGGGGCGAGATAAGTTTTGGCTGGTTGGCGGACGCCGTACAGACAAGCTAGGGTTCGCCTTTTCGGGTTTTGGAGGCGAGGCTGAGGGGTTGGCAAGAGGCCCACAGTGGAGACGTACGGGCAGCACGGCCGACGTCCCTAAATTAGAGCCGGCTCCGGTGAACAGTCCGGCCACTCCCTCCCCGCTATATATCTGGCAAGCACGAAGACAAAAGTCCTAAAGTACAACTCCGTAGGCCAACCTCTCCCAGTAGGAAAGAGTCCCAGACGACCTAGGACAAACCTCCATTATATAGCTACACAAAAACCGAACTGAACTAAATTGTTCCCTGAATCAACCCGTTAACACCAAAACCATACTAGCCCACGCAGAAAAAACCGACCAAGCACACCCGGCCGGTTATTGCGTAACCATTCTCAGATTTACTCAAGGCACATCCGCCCTAGCTGACCACGATGATAATATACATCAATACATGGACTAGGGTTGCAAGCGGGGCGGCTTGCGGGCGTTGGTTTGCCTGTGCTCATATATTCACAATGCAAGTTAACGATCGAGTTCTAATGGCTACATATAGTACAGTTTATACTAACTGTCTTGTTTTGCGGGTTCAAGCGGGTCCCGCATCTGCAACCCTAACATGGACCATGATTGCTCAAGATTCTTCAAAGTTTTCATAAGATTCACACAAGCTACAACTCCACGACGCGTGAACCCAAGTCATATGGCAGCGGCACCTGAACATCTCTACTGCCATGCTGAACGAGATCATGGACTCGAATCTGCAACGCGATCGTCAACATGTCACTTTTAATCAGGCAAAATCAAGATGAACCCGCCACTTGTGTCATCTTTTAATCACAAAATTACATCAGTGGAACATACAAAAATACACTCTCTTTGTATTCCCGTGCATGCGGGTTTTTTTTAAATAAAATAGTGTCTAGGAGACATTTTTTTATATATAGTAGAAGCAGGATGACGTGAGAATTCCAAAAATTCGTGCCTGACAGGGATAGAACTCTAGTCGCTGGGATGCGTCGATTACGACCCAACTACTAGGCTACTGCCGCATTCTCATGCATGTGGTCTTATTTGTGAATATTCTCTTGCTGTAAATGTTGTTGTGGTGGAAGAACTATGTGCGCTCATTATGAAAGGAAATATACATTAGACCAACCATATAGAAGCGGACGGAATTTATAAACTCATAGATCATTATAATACTTCTTCAAAAATCCGAAAACAATTTTAGGCAAGGTGCACTACTCCAGCGCAAACAACTTTTAATAAGGATGTACTACCTCCGTTCACTAATGTAAGACATTTAGATATTTCAAAATAGAGTAGATTCACTCCAAAATAAGTGAACTTACACACTAAAACATGTCTACATAGATATGTTCTACATAGATATGTCTTACATTAGTGCACAGAGGGAGTAGCACATAAAAAACATATAAAAATAACTATTCTCAAGTAGTATAAAGTTGAAAGTAGGGAGTAATCAGAGAAAATAAGTATATATCATTAGGAAGTAAGGACAACAGTGGTTAGGAGATTATTTGATTGTTTCCCACAACCATTGAATGGAGAATTGTGAAACTAGATTAATCATTTTGGACGATTCAGTGAAGAAGTGTCACATCACAGCTCGCTATTTTTATATACAATGGTATAGATATACATACCATCAAATCTGTCGTCGAGCACGGATCAAAGTTCTTGTGCAAGAATCCCCAAGCAAGTTTAAGAAGGTAGTCCTGTAGATATTCACAAAGTTCCACCATGTTAACGATAAATACATTGAAACCATGTTATCTGTGAACATAAGAGATATTTGCACATGTGGAACCACACTCTTCATCAACGATCTCAATGATATTGACACCGCCTTTTCTAATGCCACTATTCTCAGCAGCTGAACCGTGACGCACCTAAAATGATCAAGAGTATCAGAATATTACCGACAACATACGAACTAAATAATCCAATAGAATCATTACCCTATCGACAACGAAACCCCTTTCGATGTTGTAGTGACACGAGATCTTGTCTTGGTCCTTCATTTCCATCAGCTCCACTGTCCTCAAGTCCATATCAATCGCAGGACGAACAATATATCATAAGAGCATCTCTAAGAGACACCATAAAGTCACGGCCCATAAACGTGTTTACAGGCCATGCAAAACGTGTTTGCGGGGTCCATTTACGCTCGCACAGAACAGACACCGCATGTTGGGTCCGTAAGCTCCCAACAAAACTGTAAACTGAACCATAAAGAATGATTTCACAGATTTTTAGATAGGCTCGTACAAAATTTTGTGATAGTTCAAAAGTGGACAGTACGATTTTGCATGATTTTATTTTACAAACCAAAGTACTACAAAAACATCATGCGACGTCCTGAAGAACATGCCATCACGCGCCACCATTTCCACCGCCGTGACCACAATTTCCACTTCCGTGACCACCATGTCCACCGTCCTGACCACCATCTCCACCACCACCATGTAGAAGAGCTTGCTTCCTCCTCTCCAAGATCTCCATCGTTGATAGTTTCCACCATTCCAATTGGTAGTGTGCATGTAAACCATTAATTGCATAGAGGTACGTAGCGTGTTATTGTTTTGTCGAACCTTTCTGCAGCTTCTAGGCGTAATGGATCCTAAACCTATCAAGCAACATGATATTGCACAAATTAGAGGCCAGTTCATTCAGTTCATCAACAATGATATCGTAAAGACGCATAGAGAATTGCACTATCCTATGCCCCGTCCTTGACTTGTGCATTTCTTGATTATGGCTGTGATGTGATACATTTTTTCCAAACAATTGTTGTCAACTTTATGATGTACTCCGGTAAACTGTAATGTTATAGATGATAGAGTTTCCCCAAAAAAATTAATGTAGTTATGTATCTCGATAAACTATATTGTTGTAGATGAGAGATTTTTCCCAAACAATTGTTCTAAACTTTGTAGTTTACTGCAATACAAAATTTGGCAGGTTTATGTGTATTCTTCAAGGCATGTAAATTGTTGATTTCCTGTGATATTTTAGCATTATGTGCTATTGCTGTAGAAACTACATGAGGGTTAAATTAGTATGTTAGGCTGCAAATAGATTCACAAACGGACAATAAGAAATGACTATCACTCATTTTGGGCATATCACAAACAAAAACATGTTGATCGTTGTTACCGATGAAGATGCCACTTTAGTAACTAAGATAAAATAAACTCCATGGTCGTAAGTGTGTATCATTTGTAACGGGGAATCAAACCATTGCAGACGAGGCCTTCACATCAACCACTAGAGTTTGGAAACATATCATTTTTACTGTTTCTGATGAGGGTTTTCACCCATGTCCATAGCGTCGATTTGTACTAGTGTGAGAAGAAACACCAACAAGATGCTAGTATCTTCCTAGCGCCATGGGATGAAGAAGGAAAGACATTGGCTTGCACTATCTTCCTCACTTGGATGCCTTGCGCCACTAGCATCCTTGAAAGAACATGTGGACCCCCATGTGTGGTTTTGGTAATTAATGACAATCTTTATGGACTAATGTGTGTATTAAGTCGCACTTGTAGGAATTGTCCTTTGGTAGCGCTTGGAGCATGTGTTGGCTTCAAGGTCAATGAAATGAGGAGAAGATGTGTTGTGCAAGCTCAAAATGCACCATCTATAGAAGATCTCATGTTTGATGCTTGCCATCCTCGGTGATCATGGATCGATGATGAGGAATCAAGAAAGGTGTCCATCTTGAGAAGGACAAGATCGTCTACATAGAGATCAAGTGGATTGCTCAAGGCAAAGATATAATATTGATAGGTTTTCCCTTTTGCCGGTTTCATGTTTTTTGGGAGACCGGGTTTAGGATAGATAACCGTACTATCAAGAGGGGCTCTCGAATGAGTAACTCGGTCACATCGTTCGGAGAGATCTCAAACCTTTGCATACTTGCATCATCATATTTGGTTGTTATTTTGTCTTATCCATGTGAGGATATAGAACTTTTGGTAATCTCCATAACAAGCTCTAGTTCATCAAAAACGGATTTCCCTTTTATATCGTATTGTGTTTTGATCTTGGAGGTTTTACCGGTTTGTATTTTAGAGATAGGTAAAACCTTCCATTATTTGGTTCTTACTCATGTGAGGATTAGATCTTGTATTAATCTCCATGACAAGCTCTAGTTCATCGAAAACGGATTTCATATGCATTTTCTATTACGTTTTAGATGTTGGAGGTTTTATCGGTTCGTATTTTTGAGAGAGGTTAAACCTTTCGTAATTTGGATCTATCCTCCCTTGTTTTAATATAATGTTTATTTTCATTATCTTTTATATCTTGTTGTCCTCTTCGAAACAAGCCCAATATCATCAAAATCGGAGTCCGGATGCAAAAGTTATGGCCGTTTTCGTTCAGGGATGACCGGTAGTACTGCCCCTTAATACCGGGTGGTACAGAATAAGGTGCATTTGGTGACCTGGGATCCCCAGGGAATGTCCGATAGTACCGGGAATGTCCGATAGTACTGGGAAAAAGTCCGGTAGTACCGGGATTCACGTTTTTGGGCTTCAACGGTTGGATTTGGGGGGGGGGGCTATTTAAGGGGCCTTCTTCCCCAATGGTTCCCCAACTATTCTTGCAAGTTTTCCCCTCCATTGTTGACCTTCCAAAGCTTGATATCTCTCAATCCCTCCAATGATTCTTGCCCATATTTGAGTGGAAGAGAGAGGAGATCTAGATCCATGTTTTGACCAAACCAAAACATCTCTTTGTGAGTGTATCTTTTGGGATCTAGATTTTGGGGGATTTTGTGTCCCTCTTTGTGTTCTTCCTCTCTTGTTACACCAATAGCTTAAGTAGCTTTGTTGGAACTTGATAGTGAGGGATTGGAGCATATTTGTGGTGTTCTTGCCTCTTGCATTTGGTGCATCGGTTTCAGTTCTCCTCGGAGGATTTGGTGAGTGAAAGTTGAGAAGATTTTTACTCTTGGGTTCTTGGAACCCTAGACGGTTTGTTGTGTTGCAGGTTTATGCCTTGGTGGCATTTTTTGGGAGCCTCCAATTAAGTTGTGGAGAAGTGCCCCAACCTTGTGGCCTTTGTGGCGTAACCTTGTGAGAGGTTCCGGTTGCCACCGACAAGTGCACCGATAGTGGAAGCATGGATCAATCCCGTTGGGGTGAGATTCACCGGAGAATAAGGGAGGCCTTTTGTGACGTAGGTGGTTATATACCACCCCCTCTCCAAACGAGACGTACTCCATGTTGGGAGGAACTCGGTAAAATATTGTCGTCCCCGCGTGCCTCGGTTATCTCTATACCCGAGCTCTTACTTATGCACTTTACTTTGTGATAGCCTCCATGCTTGAAGTAATCTATATCTTGCTATCACATTGTTGCTTGTATTGCTTTGCATAAGTTGTTGGTGCACATAGGTGAACCCTAGTTGTTCTAGGTTGTGCTTGACAAAGTAAACGCTAGTTTAATTCCACCTTTGTCGAGCCACTCTCGGAAAAGTTTTAATTGCCTATTCACCCCCCCTCTATGCGACATCGGTATCCTTTCAATTGGTATCAGAGACCGGTCTCTCATTTTAGGCTTCACCGCCTTGAGAGTAAAGATGTCGGCTAGGGGATTAGTGCCCAAGGACACGCTCATATTCGATGGCACAAATTATGATGCTTGGAAAATTCGCATGCTTAATTTAGTTAGGGAAATTCACCCAATTATCGAGAGATATCTATATATGGGTTTCCCTTCTCCCGTGGATCCCAAATTCGAATCTTTTCATAGGAAATTGAACTCTCATATAGATGCTCTAGCTACTAAAATTCTTTTACATGTTGTGAGCAATGCAGTTCTTTCTTCTATCATGCCTTATTCGAATGCTCATGAAATATGGACCAAGCTTCAAGATAAATATAGCAAGTCCAACATTATTGAGGATGATTGTGTTGCTTCCACTTCCGGTCGAGATGAGTTCTCATCTTCTACCACTTCACCAACATGTGATTTTTCACAAGGTAATGATATGGTGAGTGGTGATAGAAATTGCAATTTGGACAGTGTGCTTACTATTTATAATCCCTCATCTGTATCTAGTTGCAATGATCTATCTTTGGACTTTAACACTTTTAGCACTACTAACTCCCACATGCTTGTGTTGATAGTCCTTGCATATCATGTAGAAATGACTTGAATAAATCTCATGATGATATGCTTATGTTGTCTTGTTGCCATGATAAAAATGCCTCTATTTCCTCTAGTGCTTGTGTTTCTAACCATGTAGAGGAAAATGAAGATTCTATGGGCCAAGACAAGGTCTTGAATAGATATAAAAGTGAAATCTCATCATCACCTTCCTCCGGTTCTCACATATGCGTTATGGCTAAGGGGAAAAAGGTAACCTCTTTGGATCCCATTGTATCTCATGATGATGATGATGATGATGATGAGGTTGAGAATGATAATGATGATTATCGAGGTAAGTATGATATTGCCTCTATTAAGAAAATGGGAGAGGTTATCTATAGGGCTCTCTTCAAACATAAAATTGCTTCCTCCAACTTTATTGAAATCTTGAATTATACCATAGAAGGCAATGATCTTATTGAGGAGCAAGAAAACTTAATTGATGTACAGTTTGCGCGTGAGCGTGAGTATGCTAATGAAATTTCTCAACTAAAGGACTCCCTTGAAGAAGAACAAACCACCAAAGAATCTCTTGAGGAGACTTTTACTCTAGAATTATCTAGAGTAAAGGAATACCATGATAAAGAACTTGCGGTGGCTAACTCCTTCAAGATTAAAAATGATGAACTTGAAGTTGCTTATGCTAAACTTGTTGAGGATTTTAAGCACCTTGAAAATGGCTCTCGGGTCGTTAAGAGAGAGCTCATCAAACTCACTGAGTCGCATGAGCAACTTAAAGCTTCATATTCAAAAGAGCTTGCCAAGTTGCCCTCACCTCTTGCAAATAGTGATGATGCTTGTGCTACTAACTCTATTTCTTGTGAAGCATCTATTTTGAAGGAGAATGTTGAGCTAAAAGCTCAACTTGCGTTGCTAACTAGCAACTATGGGAAATTAGAAGAAAGTCATGTTAAGCTCTCGAGCTCGCATGAGGATATTCTAGTCTCCCATGGTAGGCTAAAGTTAGCTCATGAGGCCATCGTGTCAAAGGTAACATCTAGTGGGCCTCATGTGGACATTAGCACTATATCTACTCCAAATTTTATATTGCCATGTGCTAGTCCTTGTAATTCATCCTCTCACAACCATGCTATATCTCGTGATAAATTACATTCTGTGCATTGTTGCTCAAACAATGTAGCATCTATTTCCTCTAGTACTTTTGTTGAAACTAACCATGTAGAGGAAATCAAAGAGCTCAAGGCTCAAGTCATTTATTTGAAGAATGACTTGAAAAAGGGTCATCAAGGGAAGGCCACACTCAACAAAATCTTGAGAGTGCAAAAATCCCCCGATGACAAGAGTGGGCTTTGATTCAACTCCAATGTCAAGAACAAGTCCACTACCAAGTTGAAGCACAAGGACAATAAGAAGAATATCCAAGACCAAGTCAAGAACTCGGTCAATGTTGTTTGCTTCAAGTGCAACGAAGAAGGGCACCATGTTAGATCTTGCCCATTGAAGAAAAAGCCTCTTAGTGTGAAGCAACAAGGGAAGCGGCCTCAAGCTCCACCTCAAGTCATTGACGGGCCCCTTCCTAAGAGGACTTCTCGAGCTCTTCCTCGAGTTGTGGCTTCACCTAATAAGAAAGATGGCAAGAGAAGAACTTGCTACATATGTCGTGCAAAGGGGCACATTTCTTCCTCATGCACTATTGGTATCTCCTCATCCAACCATATCATTATTGATGATGCTTATTCTCTTTGTAAGGATGAGGTTGGCAATGTGTTTGCCAAATTTGTTGGTGCTCAATGTGGGTTTAAGAAAAGAACCATTTGGGTTGCCAAGCCTATTGTGACTAACTTCTTAGGACCCAACTTGGTTGGGGACCAACAAGCCAAAACTTGATCAATAGGTGTGTTGGAGGGCATTGGAGACTTGGTTACATTATGAAGAATTGAGGGATCTTCATCAACTATTTGTTTCAAGCCAAGCCTTGTTGGATTATCATGCTCATATTATATATCCAATGTTCCTCCTTGCGGTAACATATGCTAAACTCCTTAATTGAAAGTTACTCGCCCCCTTGTGCATGTGTTGGTTTTGTATCTTCCATGGTTTTGTACATGTTGTGATTTCCACTTAATTATCTTGAGATATCAAGCACATTTGTGAATGATGAGGTGGCACACCATGTATGTGTGTTTCTTGTGTTTGAGCCTTTCTTGATTATATTTGATATCTTATTTGGCTCTTGTGAGAGATTAATGGATTATACCATTTTGGGGGAGTGTTATGCTTGGGCATTCCACAATCCTAAAATTGTGTGTACATGAGGAATACCACCTAGTATTTATATTGGATTATTGTCTAGTCTCTATGTGGTATAATTCTCATGAGAAATTTGAGTTTTATAATGTCCATTAATTATCTCTATTTGTATCCTTTTGCCTCGTGTTTGTTTTATAATAGTATCACATTATGGGGGAGTCATATGCTCTGTGCATATTACAATCCTAGAAAAAATGAATATTCGAGGTTGTGTCACTTAGAATTGATATTGATAATTATCTAGCGCCTATGTGACACATTTTCTCATACAAGTTCTAATTTGCTTGAATGCCTTTATTGATCATATTTTGGATCTTGTATGTGATAGTGCTTCTTGGTATGTGTTTCCTCATATTTAGATATATATATATCCGCATGGAAACCATTTGCTTCAAGTTACTCTAATCACTAGTGATTGTGTGACTATAGGAAGCTACCAAGAATCTTGTTTGAAGTATCATGCTCAATTCTTATATTTAGTTATATGCTTCTTGTTGTGACTATGATCTTGGATATCCATGCAAGCTACCTTTGGAAAATTATTCCCAATATTTCTTGTCCTTGGACAATGAGTACTAAATTATGGTAGAATGTATTGATCATATTCACTTTGGCCTTTGCTTAATATTTCCCTATCTTTGGCCAAGTAAATGTTTTGTGTTCTCCCATGTATTCCTTGCTACTTTTAGATCTTCTTATTTTATTGGTATCCTCTTGTGTTTTATTTAATGTAGGTAGTAGTGATGATCTCATTTGTGTGCATTTTGCATTCAAAATAAAAATTCTATATAATGTACTACTTATGAGTGAGCTCTCCTATATTATCTAGAACAATCCTTTTATGCTTCTTGTTTTGTTCCATATCATGTTTTATGTGCTTGGAAGCTCAATCTTTTCATTTTGGTATTTTGTGCCATCATGAGAAGTTTGGGGAGTTTGGTTTCTTGTTGGAACCTTGCTCTTTTTGGGAGTTGGTTTTGTCTCATTCCTTGTTTCATGATTTGACCATTTTAGAATGAGATAAATCCTTGAGCATTTTTATTTCTATCTATATTTTGCTCCTTTGGTTTGAGCCTAGTTCATTTGTTGAACGTGTGATCTTTCATGTGTTGAATTGGTTCTTTGATACAATTTGGACATCATTTGTCATGTCACACTCTTGTGTGTGCAATCTTGATTTACTTGGTGTTTTTGTTCAAATTGTATCTCCTTTTAGTTCTTGAAAGCTTTATGCATGCATATTACTATATGTTTATATTATGGCATGCTTGCTTGCTTTGATCCAATATATAGGGGAAACTCCACCAAATCCCATCGGCTAAATTGTGCATGAAATTCAATTTCATATCAATATGCACATATTTATATGGAGTCTCTCCTATGTATTATAGTTGCACTAACTACATTGGACCCAATAAGTTTGGGGACCATTTTGTACTTAAAGGTATTTTAGGTACATTGGAGATAGATTGGATGCTTGTCTCTCAATTTTGAAGAAATGACGCATACATGAAAATTGGAGGCAAGCTATAGGATGATCAACGAATTCATATCCTCTACATCCTACCAATTATATCTTGGTAACAAGTATCTCTTGCTCATGCATATTTATCTTGCTTCCAACCTTTTGTAGGTTGCATCTTGGCATGGATTTTTGTTATTATATTTATTTGTGATTCTAGCTTTGGTTTTAAAGAGAACTCCCTATTGAAAATGTGTGTAAGTTGATATTTAGACATATAATTGGGACTATACATAATCATTCATTTGATCCACAAATCCCAAATATGTCAATCTCGCAATTTTATTGCCTATCCTTCCTCAACTTCTCTCATGTGCAATAGTGAGATTTTGCTAGTTGATTTTTTCCTTGTGATACTTGTTGCTTTTCTCCATATATGTCAACTTTATCCTTTTTCCCTTGGTGATATTTTTAATATATGTAGTGTGTTGGTGTTTGAAATTCATTAATGTACAATAAGATATATTTGGGCCTTTCGCCATGCTTTGAAGCAAAAAATCTTATTGGTATATATTATGACTTCATTTTTGCTTTCATGTGATTTATTGTATATATTCCTTGTGTGTGCTTTCTTCGTTATGGGCATATGTCTTTGTGATGTTATCCATTATACACACATATGCGAAGATAATTTTAGTTGAGATTTTATTAATTGGACACCACCTTTTATTCCTTTTGATACTTCGGTGGATCCCAAATTTATTTGCCTATGAGTGCTTGTTCCTTTTGGTTGCATATTTGGACGCTCATATTTGTTCTCTCATGCCTAGTATTGTTAAATGAATTTGGATGAGTGAGGATTCCACGACTATGCACTTTGTTCCCAAATGCAATTATCATAATTGGTGCATTATCTTTGGGGAGCTCATCTAATTCATTTAATAATGCTCATTTGTCTTCTTCCTCATTTATTGTGCCTTAAATGTTTATGGAGGAGTGAGGATTCCATATTTTTGCATTTTTTGTATTGAAATACAACGATTCTAAAGTGTGCACAAATCTTGAGGAGCTTCTCTATTTTATTTAAGCATTTATTTGATCTTTCATTTGTTGTGTTTTAAATGATTATGGGGGAGCGAGGATTCCATATTTGTGCAATATGTATTCTAATGAATTTATTTTGAATTATGCACAAATCTTGGGGAGCTTCTATATTTGTTATTTAAAGCACTCTTTTTCTCATATCACAATATCTTGAAGTTTCCATTTGAACTCATTTGTTGTTTTCAATTGGTTTGTCGGACCTTGTAATTGCTTGCATCTTTTGACTTTATTTATTTTGGCAATCTTCGGTTCCTCGATGTAGTTCTACTCCCTCCCAAGTATTCATCATTGGATATGTGCGAAGGAACACCATTGGAGGAATTATTACTATATTTGCCTTCTAGAACTTGTCACCCATTTCGGCAATCGATTCCAATGGGTGAGAAGTTTTAGAGGGTTTAAGGGAAGTTGGTTTATGCATTGAGTTGGTTCTTAAGCATTTTCATTTCATGCTCTTGCATCTTTGTTGTTGCTTAGCATGTGGCATATATAGAGGAAACTCCTCCAATGTTAATCATTGGCAATATATGCAATGTAATTCAAGTTCATCACACATGCATAGATTGTGGGGGAGTTTGCTCTATATATGGTGGTGGTACCAATGTTACATACTTATGTTGTATTTGATATTGGTATTAGCATTTTTTTCATTAATATTCCTTATATAAACCCTCTTAAAGGGATTGTCATCAATTACCAAAATGGGGGAGATTGAAAGAACATGTGGACCCCCATGTGTGGTTTTGGTAATTAATGACAATCTTTATGGACTAATGTGTGTATTAAGTCGCACTTGTAGGAATTGTCCTTCGGTAGCGCTTGGAGCATGTGTTGGCTTCAAGGTCAATGAAATGAGGATACGATGTGTTGTGCAAGCTCAAAATGCACCATCTATAGAAGATCTCATGTTTGATGCTTGCCATCCTCGGTGATCATGGATCGATGATGAGGAATCAAGAAAGGTGTCCATCTCAAAATGGGGGATAGATAGCCGTACTATCAAGAGGGGCTCTCGAATGAGTAACTCGGTCACATCATTCGGAGAGAGCTCAAACCTTTTCATACTTGCATCATCATATTTGGTTGTTATTTGGTCTTATCCATGTGAAGATATAGAACTTGTGGTAATCTCCATAACAAGCTCTAGTTCATCAAAAATGGATTTCCCTTTTATATCTTATTGCGTTTTGATCTTGGAGGTTTTACCGGTTTGTATTTTAGAGATAGGTAAAACCATCCATTATTTGGTTCTTACTCATGTGAGGATTTAGATCTTGTATTAATCTCCATGACAAGCTCTAGTTCATCGAAAACGGATTTCATATGCATTTTCTATTACGTTTTAGATGTTGGAGGTTTTATCGGTTCGTATTTTTGAGAGAGGTTAAACCTTTCGTCATTTGGATCTATCCTCCCTTGCTGTACTATGATGTTTCTTTGCATGATCTTTAGAGCTTGTTGTCCTCTTCGAAACGAGCCCAAGATCATCAAAATCGGAGTCCGGATGCAAAAGTTATGGCCGTTTTCGTTCAGGGATGACCGGTAGTACCGGACCAGGTTCCGGTAGTACCGGAGGTCCAGTAGTACCGGAGGTCCAGTAGTACCGCCCCTTAGTACCGGGTGGTACAGAATAAGGTGTGTTTGGCGACCTGGGATCCCTAGGGAATGTCCGGTAGTATCGGGAATATCCGGTAGTACCGCGAAAAAGTCCGGTAGTACCGGGATTCGCATTTTTGGGCTTCAACGTTGGATTTTGAGGGGACCTATCTAAGGGGCCTTCTTCCCTAATGGTTCCCCAACTATTCTTGCAAGTTTTCCCCTCCATTTTTTAACCTTCCAAAGCTTCCTATCTCTCAATCCCTCCAATGATTCATGCCCATATTTGAGTGGAAGAGAGAGGAGATCTAGATCCATGTTTTGACCAAACCAAAACATCTCTTTGTGAGTGTATCTTTTGGGATCTAGATTTTGGGGGATTTTGTGTCCCTCTTTGTGTTCTTCCTCTCTTGTTCCACCAATAGCTTAAGTAGCTTTGTTGGAACTTGAGAGTGAGGGATTTGAGCATCTTTGTGGTGTTCTTGCCTCTTGCATTTGGTGCATCGGTTTGATTTCTCCTCGGAGGATTTGGTGAGTGAAAGTTGAGAAGCTTTTTACTCTTGGGTTCTTGGAACCCTAGACGGTTTGTTGTGTTGCAGGTTTAGGCCTTGGTGGCATTTGTTGGAAGCCTCCAATTAAGTTGTGGAGAAGTGCCCCAACCTTGTGGCCTTTGTGGCATTTGTTGGGAGCCTCCAATTAAGTTGTGGAGAAGTGCCCCAAACTTGTGAGAGGTTCCGGTTTCCACCTAAAAGTGCACCGATAGTGGAAGCGTGGATCAATCCCTTTGGGGTGAGATTCACCGGAGAATAAGGGAGGCCTTTTGTGGCGTTGGTGGTTAGATACCACCCCCTCTCCAAACGAGACGTACTCCATGTTGGGAGGAACTCGGTAAAATATTGTCGTCCCCGCGTGCCTCGGTTATCTCTACCCGAGCTCTTACTTATGCACTTTACTTTGTGATAGCCTTCGTGCTTGAAGTAATCTATATCTTGCTATCACATTGTTTCTTGTATTGCTTTGCATAAGTTGTTGGTGCACATAGGTGAACCCTAGTTGTTCTAGGTTGTGCTTGACAAAGTAAACGCTAGTTTAATTCCGCCTTTGTCGAGCCACTCTCGGAAAAGTTTTAATCGCCTATTCACCCCCCTCTAGGAGACATCTGTATCCTTTCAACCCTCTTCTATTTATAGGGAGGCAGTAGTGGATGCTGGATTACCTGCCCAATCTAATCCCGAAGCCCTAATAGTAGGTCTCCACCTACTCCCCTAACTATCAGAATATACATGTTCAGTCATTTGTCATAGCCAGGTCCAATCCAGATGTCTCCTCACCATTAAGTATTTGACCCCGCATGCTACGAGTGAGTTTGACACAGTTTGAGTCGTTTGTATCGAGTCACACTCTGAACTGATAGTCTAGAATAGGCTCTAGGAAGATATGTGATGAGTGCATATTTGCATCATGTTTTATATTATTATTTTGCATTGTAGTAGTAGGATCTTGGTATTTTACGTCTCGCGCGCATATTTTATGTCTATTTTCATTAGGATCAGGACAGATGATGGACATAGTGGACACAATTCTTGGACATAGTGGACACAATTCTTGGAGCAGTTGTACTGGAGCGAAAAGGAGGCAAAAACAAAGTAAATCGCTTATTTGGGAAATATCAATAACACCAGAAGAAAACCCGAAGCGAAAAAAGTCTACAGAAGGTTTAACGACCAACTACACGGCGGGAGTATTTTCTCCGGCCATATAATTTCTGCCGTATAGTTGGCGCCAACACCGCCTCCTCAAATAGTTTCACCCCATGCAACTGGATCAGGGAGACGACATACGGAACTACCAGAAATCGCTGAAACCTCACCTCCGGAAGGCATCTAGAAGGGAAACTCATCCACCGTGAGATCCATCTTCGCCCTGCGCAGATCTGGTAGGCTAAGACATCGATCTTCATCATCAACCGCTGCATTACCACCATCTCCATCCATCTCATCTACATCTTGTCTAGATCTTGTTGTAATTTCTGTACTCGTTGTGGATTTATATAAGTACTTTTCATCTATGATATATTCCATTATTTTTGCCATGATGTTGATTGCCTCCATGTCTGAGTAGATCAGTAGTTCTTGGAGAGATGGAGAAACCCTATCATGAGATTGAAATAAGATAAAATTTATTATAATATTCATCCTGTGACCATGTGTTAGATTATCTTCATCTTGATGTTGGAAGAAGCCGACCTCTCAATATTTGCCTCTTGTGGGGACTTGATGGAGGGAACTACTTATTGGTAGACGGAGGTGTGTTAGCACTTACAGTGACTAAGGTTGGCACTCCTTACGTATCAACCTGGAAACCGAGAAAACTCACGGAACACTATCCATGCCATGGGATACGTCCTGCGGGATTAAGTCCCTTAATAGCGCAGTAATTCAATTGATGTTGATTGCTGTCTGCTGTGGTTATAAGGATGATATGAGCAGTAATTGCTGCCTATTTTTCCAAATACGGAGTTCCTCCCACACATACATAGTTAAGAATTTTTATGATAATAATCTTTACCTTAGCCCTTTATAATGCTAGTGGTGTATCCGCTAATCCCCGAGAACGCTTTTCCTCATTACAGTTTCAAATCTCTTTTACACACGCAATACTTATTTTTTGTATTCAGTTTGTTTTACTTTACTTATTGTTCTCTTATATCAAAAAACCACAAAACACCTTTTTACATAATACTCGCATTTCATCTTATTACTTAGAACTTTATTTCAGCATTTCTATTTTAGTATTTAATTCAAGAATTCTTAGACTTCAGACTCCTGCTCCCTGTGGGATCGATATCTTTATTTCGAAACTAGCTACAACGATCTGTCTGTGCGCTTGCAGTCATCAATATGTTGACTTAAACACTGTGTAGTCATTATGATTTTCCTTCTTAATGTGTCAGACTGTCGAGTGACCAACTACATTTGCTTTGCAATGTTGGTGCTAGGCTATAGGCGAGTCTGTGTCATACCCCATGTTGCAAAGCGTCTCTTCTCATGGCCGTGATGTGCAGTTCCTATGCGACTAACACTTAGTCTCACCGACTAGCACATGACCATGATGTTTCTAACCACATCATCTAGAGAGGGCCCAGAGAGTATCTCTCTAAGTCGGATGAGAAAGTTTCGTCTCGTTAATTTATGCCATGCAATTTTATTTCGAGTCGACCCAAAGTCGGCTAGTACACAACTCGGATCATGTGACTATGTCAGCT
This sequence comes from Avena insularis, assembly GCA_023614405.1. Classification (NCBI taxonomy): domain Eukaryota; kingdom Viridiplantae; phylum Streptophyta; class Magnoliopsida; order Poales; family Poaceae; genus Avena; species Avena insularis. Next base: position 451,296,526 of record CM042685.1, read on the forward strand.
CTAAAGATTCCATTATTTGAGTTGGTGCGCATGACATTATTAGTGCGGAATCGGCCTTGGGTCAGTCTGAATCGCCTATCTCTTTGGTTGAGTCAATGGTAGCCGGATTAACACCTCCATGCCCATGACGAGTTGAACCTCTTTATCCGTCGACTCACGCATAAGTCTAGGTTAAGTGTCCAACTTAACTTATGACTAGGGACAAGCAGTAAAGAATGACTCCAAACATATGGATCTACAACTAAATTATGTACTCAGGGAGGACATGCATAAACGAATAATATGTTTGTCTCTAAGGCACATAATTCCTACACGTTTTTCACAGAATTCGCCTTGTGACCGAGATGCACTAAACAATGTTCCATGATGCTAAAGTTTATTCAATTTAGTCTGAAGTTTTGTTTGGTCGGTTGTCCTTATTTGTTTCATGATCATCAATTTTTTATGTTTCTTTTTCTTAACTTTGTATTTTCCATGAGCATTTGATCCTTCTACTTGATATATTACGGTTTGAAGTTTCCCTATGGTTTTTTCATGATCATTTTGTTCCACTTACCTAAAATTGTTGTTCCATGAGTTTTCAAGCATTGTTCCACCAACATTAACATCTTTTCCTCTTGAATATTTGTTCAATATGTGGTTGTGAATTGTTCCACGAGCACTAACTTTTTTCTAAGACTAAAAAATGTTGTTCCACCAACATTAACATCATGTTAACCTTGAATATTCATTGCATTTATTGTCATCAATTGTTCCATGAGCATTACCATTTTGTTCCCCATACTTAAATTTTTGTTCTGCAACTCTTCAAGAATTTATCTACCGACACTAAAATCTTGTTCCTCTTAAATTTTTGTTCCATCCTCGGTCGTGAATTATTCTACGAGTATTTCATTTTGTTCCCACACTTACACTGTTGTTATGTGACTCTCATAGAATTGTTGAACGTTAACATTTTTCCTATTTAATGGTTTTCCATTTATGGTCGTGAATTATTCCACAAGCATTGCCATTTTGTTTCTTGTACTTAAAATGTTGTTCTGTGATTTTTCAATAATTGTTCCCCCGACAATAATATTGTGTTCCTCTTTAGTTTTCGTACCATATGTGGTTGTGAATTGGTCAACAAACGTTGCCATTTTGTCCTCGTACTTAAATTGTTGCTCTGCAACTCTTCAAAAAATGTTCCACCAACATTAACATCGTGTTTGCCTTGAATTTTTGTTTCATATATGGTCATGAATTATTTTAGGAGCATTATTTTTTTGTTCATGTGCTGGAAATTATGATCAAAATGGTTGTTCCTTTAAAGTATCACTTGTTCCATTTGGTCCAAATCTCTATCCGTTGGAAGTCGTGAGATGTTCCTAATGCAAATTTTTTAAACTTCGCTTGGAGTTTTATTCCTCTTGTGGTCGTGATATGTTCCACGAGCACTAACTTTTGGTTATAGTATGGTCTAAAATCATGCTTCACTTGTGGTCATGATTTGTTCGCTGAATGGTAAATTTTGTTTCACTTTTTTTATGGGGAAAATTTTGTTTCACTTGGTCCAAAAATTTGTTGGGCATGTAGTTATAATAATTTATTTCTTTTATGGACACACTAAATTGTTGGTTCCCTTGTAGTTGTGAGTTGATCGACGGACGTTAAATCCTTTTACACTTGATCCATAATTTTGTTGATTTTTGGTCCTAATTTTTTTCCTGGCGCTATTTTAGTTCGTTCAGACCAAAATTCTTGTTAGGCCAGATGGGCCGCTCGCATCGTATGGAATACATGCTGGCCGTGGCCGGCCAAGCCATCTTATGAGAGCACGTACGGCCCGAGCGATAGTAGTCGGTGGAGACCAAATCAAACACTGATACGTATGAGAAAAGGAAACGTGCATTGTAGTCGTCGGTTCGTACGCCTATATACCTAAACCTAAAACCAGATCTCATCTATTCCATCGATCGATCCATCGCGACTACTTGGACGACTCTTTCGATCTCGCCTAGCTCGATCTCTGTTGCCATGGCGACTTGCTGCGCCTGCTACAGGCTCGTGGCGCACTCGGAGGCCTCCTTCACGTCGGAGTGCTCCCACGTCTTCCACCCTGACTGCGTCTCCGGCCAGATCACGTGCCCGTCCTGCTCTGCCTCGTGGAACAACACGCCGATCTTCGCCCCGGCCGGCTACTCGCTCGGCTCTCCCCTGCTGCGGCAGCCCGCCAGGATGCCCAGCGCGAGCCCCTTCCACCACGCCCCGTCGCTGTCCACGTGCGCCGTCTGCCGGGTCACCGTCATCGGCGGCGCCAGATTCACGGCCCAGTGCCGCCACACCTTCCACCTCACCTGCGCCACCGGAAGCTCCTGCCCGGCATGCACCACGCTCCGGGCTTTCCACGTGTCGCACGTGCCCTCGTCCTACCACCCCTCTCCGGTGTACCACGTGCCGCCGCCGCCGCGGATGATGGCCGTGGTGTACGACGACGACGAGCCGCTGGAGCCTCGGGCGCCGCAAAAGGCCGCGCCGTCTCTAGAAGACTGGGATCTCGTCCAGGACGCGGCGGACGGTGGAGGCAAGCTCGTCCTCGACACGCACTGCGAGCACGCGGCCATCGCCAGGGGTAAGCCGCACGACAACTTCGTGGTGCTCGTGCACGCCAAGGCTCCCGGAGCCACCGAGGCCTCGGCGGCCGACCAGCCACGCGCGCCGCTCGACCTCGTCACGGTGCTCGACGTCAGCGGGAGCATGACGGGCAACAAGATCGCGCTGCTGAAGAAGGCCATGGGGTTCGTCATCGACCAGCTCGGCCCCGACGACCGCCTCAGCGTCGTGTCGTTCTCGAACGAGGCTCGGCGGGTCATGCCGCTGAAGCGCATGTCGGACGCCGGGAAGGTCAGGGCCAAGGGCGCCGTGCAGTTGCTCGAGGCCCTGGGTGGAACCAACATCCTCAAGGGCCTCACCGAGGCCGCCAAGGTGCTCGGCGGCCGCCGGCACAAGAACGCCGTCGCCAGCGTCATCCTCCTCTCGGACGGCCAGGACACGTACAACCTGCAGGGAAACAGCTACGGCTACGGCAACTCCGTCTCGCAAGCCAAGGACTACCGCGCTCTCGTGCCACTTTCCTTGCTGGGCGGCGACGGCAGCCGGGCGACGCCGATACACACGTTCGGTTTCGGCACCGACAACGACGCGTGCGCGATGCACTCGATCGCAGAGGAGACGGGCGGCACCTACTCCTTCATCGAGAACCAGGCGGTCGTGCAGGACTCTTTCGCGCAGTGCATCGGCGGGCTCCTCTCCGTGGCCGTGCAGGAGGCGTGGATCTCCGTCGACTGCGCGCACCCCGACGTGCGCGTCCAGGCAGTCAAGTCCGGCCGCTACAAGAGCACCGTCCAAGCGTACGGGCGCAAGGCCTCGGTTGATGTCGGCGAGCTCTACGCGGAAGAGGAGAGGCGCTTCTTGCTCATGGTGCACATCCCAAAAGCCGGCGACGCAGACGAGGTGACACAGCTCATGAAGGTGACCTGCACGTACCGCGACACGGCCACAGGGCAGGTGGTGACCGTGGCCGGCGAGGACGTGGCGGTCCAGAGGCCGCTGGAGGTGGCCAAGGACGACCAGAAGCCCAACATGGAGGTGGCAAGGGAGAAATTCCGCGTGGAGGCGACGGAGGACATCGCGGCGGCACGCGCGGCGGCCGAGCGCGGCGAACACGCGAAATCCGCGATGATACTGGACCGGCGGCAGAAGGCACTGCTGCCGGAGCTGTCCGGTGACGCGAGGTGCGAGGCACTGGTGCAGGACCTACGCGAGCTCAGCGCCCGCGTGGCGACCAGGCCGGAGTACGAAAAGACGGGCCGCGGGTGCCTGCTGAGTGGTCTGAGCTCGCACAACCAGCAGCGCGCCGCGTCGGCCCTCATGGTCGAGTCCATGGCGGCGCGCCCCAAAGGACGACGAGCAGGTGGAGGAGGATACGGTGGTGGAGGTATGGGTGCGTGTCCTCCACCGCCCGGATCGGTTATGGGGCCAGGGGCGGCGTGTGGTGCGGCGCCGCCAGCGGCGTTTGGTGCGGCCTACGCGACGCCGGCGATGCAGAGGATGGTGGGCGCTTCGCGGGTGGACCGCGAGCAGCAGCAGCCGAAGAAGCCGAAGAGCGGAGTCATCTTCCCACCCAAAACGAAGAATAATGGCGGCAACTAAGATATATTGGCGCCGAAGGCATACTACAATCGGGCTATTCTTCTGTTTAGTGCACGTTTGTTTACGTCTCATATTGCTAGAGTAAAAATATTTCGGGAGAGAATATATCAATTAGTATATGTAGTCCTGGTCATTTGAAAACTTCTATTCTTATAGAACTATATACTATCGTCGAGTTTTGGCTGTGGAAGTGAACTAAATCCAGTGCGATTCAATTGCTTGTTATCATGTCGTGAGTTGGTTTTATGATGTCATATAAATGTCCTATATACAACATTTTTCATGTTCTTCCAATTTCTGTGGATTGTTTCATGTATATTTGCACAACACTTTTTATTCCGTTATGAGAGTATTGCACTTGTCGGTTCTGTTGTGTTGTGAATGTTTTGTGTTTTAATCCTCATTAGTTGTCTTGGTTTATTTTTATCGTGTAACTTGTAAGGTGGTATTGATGGACAACTACTTTGAGCTTTACTCTGTGTGTTAGTTGTCACAATACGTTGCACCGGATATGGATGACGCCTGTGGGCCTGATGCGGAACACGAACTTTAGTCGATAACCCTAGCCCTAGCCACACCCGATGCGGATGCCCACCGGACGCTGGTGATGCATCGATACTCATACCATGTAGGATATGGAAGATTGACCTGGTATCTTATCATGTGCATAGTTGTCCTTTCTCAAGTTCTATGGGTTTTCATTTGAACTATTTTGAGTATTGTAATCGTGGTCTGTTCTCTATTATCTATAGGGTACAATTTTGTATTGATTTGTAACCCTTGCAAAAAATGTGTTTTTCTATTTCTATAATAGTACTAACTACATGTAGCTCCGCCGCTACCCTAACGCCACCTCTTAACTACCCCGTCTCTTTCTCTACTGCCACCATCTTCCTCTCTCCATGTGTATCTACCCTAGATCATAAGGTTGTCGCGGAGAACGTACTTTCTCCATTCCAAAATGTATTGTGTAAATCAACAATTACACTATTAGCTTGTAAGTTTGTGTGATACACAATTATAAGCAAACTTAGTAGTTTTCAATACGGGTCTTGCCATATCATATTAAATATGTACTTGTGGTATTCGGTGTCAAATCCCTTGTCCTAAGGAAACAAAATCCACCATGTAGTTAAGAAAAAAAAAGGAAATGTATTCTCTGTCGTCTTTGTGCAGCAATATGGTTCTGGTCCTTAGGGTGCAGTTAAAAAATATAGTTAGAGAGGAGCTTCCCCTAGTACGCCCTACCTTGATTTTTGGCAAAATATTACATCTGTCTATGTATACATTTTTTGGTATTTTCCAAAAGTTTTTTTTTAAAAAAAAGGAGAGGAAAAGCGGCCAACTGGACCGCTTTGGTTGCTGCCTAGGCCGAACTTGGCCGATTAGCCCGCGAGCGGAGGAGCCTCACGAGGCCTCACCGTGCGTGCCTCTTCCAGTCTCTCGCCTCCCAAACCCGTCTCCCGACCTCAAACCAGCCATCTTTTAAGTACCAAAGTATTAAGTATTATAAAACTATATCGTTTTTTTGTTCCAGCTAAACACGTCATCAAAGTACTTAAAACCAAAATATTTTATGGAAATATGATAGTCTTAGCATACTAGCTAAATACCCATTTATAGTTTCAAAAAAAAAAGCTAAATACCCATTTATTGCCGCTGAGCAACAAAAGATATATGAAGAATTTAGGAAGGTTTTATATTTAATATACACGATGTCTGGATGTGACATGCACTTTATTTTGCCATGCAAGAACACCAGAGACTACAAAGTCAATAGCATAAAACCACCACATTTCTGCCAAATGTTCGAAAAAACACCACCATTCGTTAATTTCACAAAATGTGACCATTTTGCTGCAGATTTTTTTGCAATTCGCATTAAACTCAGATTGAGAGCGAATTGACACTGTTTCTGACTAGTGGGACCCACTTGTTAGAGCTAATTTGCTGAGTTGGACCAGGTCCCACCCGTCAGGTCAATCAAAAAAAGCCACAAAATACTAAATGAATAAAAAATAAAAAAAGAGGGCGTTGGGTCTGTCTCTTGCCCTGACTCGCCAGAGCGCCGCCGTCGTCTTGCCCTGACTCGCCGGAGCGCCGCCGGCCACATCGAGGCAAGGCAGTCGCCGCCCCTCCGCCGCGCCCGCTGTTGTCGCGATGCCGCCACTCTGCCCCCGTCCTGCGCTGCCGCCATCTCCTCCCCATCACTAGCGCCAGCGAACTCGTCGCGCCGCCCGCTGGCCCCAGGACAGAGCTCGCCTCCCCTCCCCTTGGCCCTAGGCCGGAGCCTCCCACCACCTGCTCACGGCCGAGGACCGCCCTTGTGCTCGCTTCTTGCGGCCACTATGCATGTCCCCCGTGTGTGTGTCCTCTTCCCCTGCATCAACGTGTGGCGACGGTGATGCTGGCCGTGTTGGAATTATGCCCTAGAGGCAATAATAAAGATGTTATTATTATAATTCTTGTTCATGATAAAGTTTATATTCCATGCTAGAATTGTATTAAGCGGAAACATTAATACTTGTGTGGTTTGTGAACAACACCGTGTCCCTAGTACGCCTCTATGGACTAGCTCATTGATCAATGATGGTTAAGGTTTCCTAACCATAGACATGAGTTGTCAATTGATAATGAGATCATATCATTGGGAGAATGGTATGGTGGACAGACCCAAACTAAGCGAAGCAATTAGATCGTGTCATTGTGTTCATCTTTGCGAAGCTTTTCCTATGTCAAATATTGTATTCCTTAGACCATGAGATAATACAACTCCCTGGTATCGAAAGAAAGCTTTGATGTCATCAAACGTCATCCTATGAGAGGGTGATCATAAAGGTGTCTCTCAGGTGATCGGAAAGTATCTGTTGGGTTGTATGTATCGAGATGGAATTTGTCCCTCCCAAGTCGGAGAGATATACTTCTGTTGGAGATATGCCCTAGAGGCAATAATAAATGTAGTTATTATTATATATCTTTGTGTTTATGATAAATGTTTATATTCATGCTATAATAGTATTAACAAGGAAACATTAATACTTGTGTGAATTGTAAACTTAATTTGAAGTCCCTAGTATAGCCTCTATACTTCACTAGCTTGTTGGTTGATTGATGATTGTGGTTTCCCTATCATGAACATTGAGATGTTATCAACAACAAGATCATATCGTTAGGAGAATGATATGGTGGACATACTCCTATAGATAAGCGTAGCATAAAGATCAAGTCATTTCAATAGTTCAATTGCTATATGCTTTCTGATACATAGTAACCTAATTCCTTCGACCATGAGATCATGCATATCACCTTTACTGGATGGATGCTTTGATGTCATCAAACACCACACCGTAACAGGGTGGCTATAAAGGTGGCATTGAGTGTTCGGAAAGTATTGGTTGAAACACATGGATCAAGAGTGGGATTTGTCCATCCACATGACGGATAGATATTCTCTGGGCCCTCTCGGTGAAATGTCATCCAATTAGCTTGCAAGCATGTGACTTGGTCACAAGGGATCACATATCACGGGACCGAGAAAAGAGTACTTATCAGTAACGAGGATGAACTAGGTATGCAGAGATACCGACGATCATAACCTCGGATAAGTAACATATCGTGAGACAAAGGGAAATTGGTATCGTATGTCAGTGGTTCATTCGATCGCAAAGTAATCGTAGAAATATGTAGAGCCATATGAATTTCCAGATTCCTCTATTGGTTATTGTTCGGAGAAGTGTCTCGATCATGTCCGCATAATTCACGAACCGTAGGGAGACACACTTAAGGATTCGACGTTGTTTGAGTAGTTATGGTATTATGAGAAAGAGACCGAATGTTGTTCGGAGTCTCGGATGGGATCCGGGATATCACGAGGAGATCCGGAATGGTCCGGAGAATAAGATTCATATAAGGAAAGTCCCGTTTTGGAGTTGGGGAATGGTTCCGGTGTTTTCATCGGGAACATTCTAGAAGGTCCCGGAATGTCGGCACTCCGGAGGGAAGGGTACATGAATGTGTCATTGTAAGTTGGAATGATTGCATCATGTACTAAGTGTTCTCGCTGTCCAAAATAAAGGGTTTATTTAAATCCTAAATTGAAAAGTCAAACGGCTAGTTTGAAAGTCAAGCAACAATTTTGGGAAGTGGGAAAGAGGAGGATTGGTGGAGGCCGAGTTGGAGGAGGTTCCTCCCTTGGCGGCGCACCTCCCAAGGCCGACTTGGGAGGAACTCCTCCCTTGGCCGGCCTCCCACCTATATAAGGAGGCGGCAGGCTCCCTCCTTACACACAGTTCCTATCCTCTAAACTAAACCCTAGACCTAAACCCGGTTTAGAGCTATTTGGTTTAGAGCCTTCTAATTGATTTAGAGCCTACTAATTGGTGTGTCTAATTACTAGACCACTAATAGCCTCTCTCATAAGCTCCACCATACTACTTGGCTTAAGGCGAAGCCTCAGATTTCCCTCTACTTAGGTACCACGCCGTTGTCTTCGGAATCGCGAGGAGAGTGATACAACCTCCGCTGCTTTCTTTGGAACAAGGAGAGGAAGGTCTTCGTCAATCCGAGCGTGTGACCGATTGCGGGGCGCTTGCTGGAATGGCGCTGGAAGGATCGTCTCTGCGATCTTGAGATCGGAAGAATACGACTACATCACCCACGAGAATCTGCTCTCGTTAAACACTTTGGAATCTTCGAGGTGAGTTATTCCATCGACTCGTTGCTACAATCTAGTAGATAGATCTTGGCTTGTTTGTTTGTATGCGATAGAAAATTTTGTTTTCCATGCTACGAACCCCTACAACAGGGCCCTCGGTGTCGATATCAACACGCTTGCAAGCATGTGGTTAAGGAGTTAATCACAAAGTGATATCGGATTACGGAACGAGTAAAGTACTAACGTGAACGAGATTGAACTAGGTATGACGATACCGACGATCGAATCTCGGGCAAGTAAAATATCGCGAGACGAAGGAATATATATATGGGATTGATTGAATCCTGGCATCGTGGTTCATCCGATATGATCATCGATTAATGTGTGAGTCAATATGGGTGCCCAGACGCTGTTGATTATTGATAGAAGATCATGTACGCATATTCTCGAACCAGAGGTCACACATAACGTGTCTCGGCTAGGATAGATTGGATAATTGGTTTATGAATTTTTGTTCAGAGTCTCGGATGGGATCCGGGACATCACGAGAGGTTCCGAATGGTCCGGAGAATAAGATTCATATAAGGCGGCAGTTTTTGGAGTTGAATTGTTTGAATTAATCGGTATTGTCGAAGCTTCTAGAACCTTCGGAAGGGGCCAATCAAGGGTTTCGCAGCATAGTAAATCAAAATTTTCTACGGAAGCGAACAGAGGAAAGCCAAGATCTAATCTAGGAGATGCAAACAACGAGAGATTGGATTGGATCTTCATACCCTTGAAGATTCGCAGCAATGAACGTCGGGGCGTGGGTGATGTAGTCATACTCGCTTCTCCTCCTCGCGATCCGATCCGATCTAGCACCACAAGTGGCGGTGCCTCCGTGAGATGCACGTGCAGCACCTCGGCGTCTCCTCCTTCCTCGGACCAGCAAGTAGGGTGGAGATGGATTGGATCTACTGACACCAGGCGTGGTGTATATGGTGGAGAATTTCTGCAGCAGGCCGCCTACAAGCGATCGGGAGGGAGAGAGGAAGGCAGGCTCTAGGGTTTGGAGGAAGGTATGATTAGTGGGGAGGCGCACCAGCCCTCTATATAGAGGGGGGCGGCGGCCAGCCCTAGCCCCTCCTCCAAGCCTATCTCTAGTTTAAACGATTTAAACTATCCCCTTATCTAGATATCCCTATCTCTAGTTTAAACGAGTTTAAACTTATCTAGGATCGGCTGGGCCCTATGGGGCCTTGTGCCCCTGGCCCACGTGCCAGGACACTCCCTCATAGGCCCATGCCCCTCCCGGAAGGTGGGACCACGTTGGCCCCTTAGGAAGGTTCTAGAAGCTTGGTACAATACCGATTAACCGGAACAATTCGAACTCCAAAACTGCTTGCCTTATATGAATCTTATTCTAGGACCATTCCGGAACTCTCGTGATATCTCGGATCCCATCCGAGACTCAACAAAACTCATAAACCAATTATCCAATCTATCCTAGCGTCGAGACACGTTAAGTGTGTGACCGTTCGAGAATATGCAGACATGATCTTCTATCAATAATCAACAGGTCAGGCACCCATATTGACTCCACACATTCATCGATGATCATATCGGATGAACCACGATGCGATTCAATCAATCCCATATATATTCCCTTCGTCTCGCGATATTTTACTTGCGAGATTCGATCGTCGGTATCGTCATACCTAGTTCAATCTCGTTCACAGCAAGTACTTTACTGTTCCGTAATCGATATCACTTTGTGATTAACTCCTTAACCACATGCTTGCAAGCGGTGTTGATATCGACACCGAGTGGGCCCAAGTATATCTCCGACTTGGGAGGGACAAATTCCATCTCGATACATACAACCCAGATACTTTCCGATCACGAGAGACACCTTTATGATCACCCTCTCATAGGATGACGTTTGATGACCTCAAAGCTTTCTTCCGATACCAGGAGTTGTATTATCTCATGGTCTAAGGAATACAATATTTGACATAGGAAAAGCTTCAAAGATGAACACAATGACACGATCTAATTGCTTCGCTTAGTTTGGGTGCATCCACCATATCATTCTCCCAATGATATGATCTCATTATCAATTGACAACTCATGTCTATGGTTAGAAACCTTAACCATTATTGATCAATGAGCTAGTCCATAGAGGCGTACTAGGGACACGGTGTTGTTCACAAACCACACAAGTATTAATGTTTCCGCAATACAATTCTAGCATGGAATATAAACTTTATCATGAACAAGAATAATAACATCTTTATTATTGCCTCTAGGGCATAATTCCAACGATCTCCCACTTGCACTAGAGTCAATAATCTAGTTTACATTTGGCAACAATCTCACACCCATGGCAATCGAGGTGCTGATCATGTTTTACGTGGAAGAGGTTTAGTCAATGGATCTGCGACATTCAGATCTGTATGTACTTTGTTGATCTTCGATCTCCATCGCTATATAATCTCGGATTATATGAAACTTCGATTGATATGCTTGGTCTTTGGATGATATCTTGGTTCCTTAGCGAGTGCTATGGCGCCGGTGTTGTCACACAATATCTCCATGGGTCCAATGCACTTGGAACCAAGCTCGATGATGAAGTTTCGATCCAAACTCCTTCACTTGACGCTTCGGCAGCCATGTATTCCGCTTCTCGTAGATCCCGCGATCACGCTTTGCTTACAGCTTCTCCGACTCACAGCTCCTCCATTGAAATATACACGTATCACGAGATTTAGAATCATCCTTGTCGGTGTCGAAACTAGCATCGACGTAACCTTTACTGACGGTGTTCATCACCCCATAGACTAAGAACATTTCTTTAGTCCTATTTAGGTACCTTAGGATGTTCTTCACGGCTGTCGATGTTCCACTCTGGATCACTTTGATATCTGCTCGTCAAACTAAGAGCATTGGACACATCCGGTCTAGTACACAAGATGGCATACATGATGGAACCTATGGCGAGGCATAAGGCACTTTGCTCATAGCTTCCCTATCATTTATCAGGCTGGACCGAGCCTTGCTCAATATCTTACGACAACATAGGCCTTTGAACCTTTCAATGCCTTATCCATTCTGAATCTTTCAGAACTTTGTCTAGGTATGTACTCTAGCTTAAAGCTATCAGGCGTCTTTGTCTATCTCTATAGATTTTGATGCCCAATATATAAGCAGCTTCACCTAGGTCTTTCATTGAAAAACACATGTTCAAATAACTCTTCACATCGTTAAGCATGTTGATGTCATTTCCAATAACCAATATGTCATCCACATATAGTACCAGAAACGTCACCGAGCTCCCACTCACTTTCTTGTAGATGCAAGCTTCGTAGCATTTTGGAACAAATCCAAAGCTCTTGATCACTTGATCAAAACGAAGGTTCCAACTCGAGACGCTTGCTTGATCCATAAATGGAGCTGAAGTTTGCATACTTTATCGGCATCCTTAGGATCGACAAAACCTTCGGGTTGCATCATATACAACTCTTCATCAATGTTGCCATTGAGGAAGCGATCTTGATATCCATCGCCATATTTCATAATCATGAAGCGCAGCAATTGCTAATAAAATCCGAATGGACTTAAACATCGCTACGGGAGAAAGTCTCATCGTAGTCAACACCTTGAACTTGTCGAAAACCTTTCACAACAAGCGTGCTTTATAGACGGTAACATTACCGTCGCGTCCGTTTATTCTTGAAGATCCATTTGCACTCAACGGCCTTTCGGCCGCTAGGAGGTCCACCAAAGTCCATACTTGGTTTTCCCTCATGGATCCCAATTCGGATTTCATGGCTTCTAGCCATTTCTAGTCTGGGCTCATCATCGCTTCCTCATAGTTCAGAGGTTCACCGTCTTCTACTAACAAGACAGTCAAGACAGGTTGCCATACCACTCGGGAGGGCACGCGACCTTGTCGACCTGACGTTCGATGTGACATCGTCCAAGCTTCATGATCCTTGTCATTTGCTTCCTCTATTGTTGGTGCAAAGGCACTAGAACAATTTCAGGTCGCTACTCTCCAATTCAAGAGAAGGTTCAATAACCTCGTCTAGCTCTACTTTCCTCCCACTCACTTCTTTCGAGAAACTCCTTCTCAAGAAAGGAACCGTTCTTTGCGACAAACACTTTGCCTTGGTTTTGTGATAGAAGGTATACCCAATAGTTTCCTTAGGGTATCCTATGAAGACGCATTTCTCCGCTTTGGGTTCGAGCTTGTCCGGCATCAACTTCTTGACGTAAGCTTCGCATCCCCAAACTTTAAGAAACGACAACTTAGGTTTAGCACCAAACCACAGTTCATACGGTGTCGTCTCAACGGATTTAGATGGAGCCCTATTTAAAGTGAATGCAGCGGTTTCTAATGCATAACCCCAAAATGATAACGGCAAATCAGTAAGAGACATCATCGATCGGACCATATCTAATAGGGTTCGATTCCGGCGTTCAGACACACCATTGCGCTGTGGTGTTCCGGGTGGCGTGAGTTGTGAAACGATTCCGCTTGCTTTAAGATGCGTGAGAAAATCATAACTCAAATATTCGCCCCCACGATCGAATCGTAGAAACTTAATCTTTCTGTTACGATGGTTCTCCACTTCATTCTGAAATTCTTTGAACTTTTCAAGCGTTTCAGATTTATGTTTCATTAAATAGATATACCCATATCTACTTAAGTCATCGGTAAAAGTGAGAAAATAGCGATATCCACGGCGTCGAAACACTCATCGGTCGCATACATCGGTAGGTATGATTTCCAACAAGTCCGTTGCTCGCTCCATCATACCGGAGAACGGGGTTTTGATCATCTTGCCCATGAGGCATGGTTCGCATGTGTCAAATGATTCAAAATCAAGAGACTCCAAAAGTCCATCAGAATGGAGTTTCTTCATGCGCTTTACACCAATATGACCTAGACGATTACCACAAATAAGTAGTATTATCACTATCTACTTTGCATCTCTTAGCCTCAATGTTATGGATGTGTGTTTCATCCCTTTCGAGATTTAGAAGAAATAAACCATTCACAAGAGGTGCATGACCATAAAGATGTTACTCATATAAATAGAACAACCATTATTCTCCGATTTAAATGAATAACCGTCTTGCAATAAACACGATCCGAAATAATGTTCATGCTCAACGCAGGCACATAATAACATTTATTAAGGTTTAAAACTAATCCGAAGGTAAAACTAAGGAGAGTGTGCCGATGGCCATCACATCAACTCTTGATCCGTTGCCAGCGCATCGTCACCTCATCCTCAAAGCCTTGCAGAAGTAGCTCTGTTTGAGTTACAAATATTATGGCGAACGGTATCAAATACCCGTGCACTACAACGAGGGCTAGTAAGGAAAACATCAATAACATGTATATCAAATATACCTTTGATGGTGCCGCCTTCTTGTCCGCTAAGTACTTGACGATTCGCTTCGATGACCCTTGTCCTTGCAATAGAAGCACTTTCGATGTCGGCTTGGGACGGACTTGAGCTTCTTCTCAGCGAAACAGCAACGCTACCGCCGCCTTTCTTGAAGGGCTTCTTTGCACCTTTACCTTTCTTAAAGGAGGGCTTGTTGACCATCAACACATGATTATCCTTCTTGATGTCCACCTCGCAGCCTTGACTTTGCGAAGAGCTCGGTGATCGTATCGATGGAACCAATCTGATTATGAGTCACTACAAAACTTTTGTAGGCTGGGAGGAGTGATTGCGAACCTGTCAATCTTGAGATCCTCTGGAATCTTGCAGTCCGATTGCTCAAAGGCGTTGAGTGTAGCCCGACATCTTAATGGCGTGCTCACTAACGGAACTCCTTCCTCCATCTTGCGATTAAAGAACTTCTCGGAGATCTCATATCTCTCGAACGGGCTGAGTCGAAACATGGTTTTCAGCTCCTCGAGAATCTCAAAGGGCAGGATAGTTTTCAAAACGATTTTGAAGTTCGGTTCCATAGCAAACAACATGGTGCTCTTAATCACACCATAATCATCTTTGTGCGGTGATAGACAGCTTTCTCATCGGTAGCAGCGATTAAGCGGGGGTTACCTAACGCTTTCTCAAGGACATAGTCCTTTTATGCTGCAGAATGATTCTTGATTGCGGAACCAATTGGTGAAGTTAGACCCATTGTTTCTAAGCTTTTCTTTCTCAGCAAAAGCGTTGAAGTTGAAGTTGGACTTGGCCATGTGATCTCTGGTATTTGCAAGTACAATTTAGACTATGTTCATGATAAATAGTTCAACTTAATCAAATTACTAGATGAACTCCACTAAATTCAACATCCCTCAAGTTGTTTAGTGAACACGATCCAAATTCACCACACCTAATCCGATCTTCACGAAGAGATGTGGTTTCAATGGTGGACAACGAAGTGTCGATCATATCATTCATATGACTCATGCTTAACCTTTCGGTTCATGTGTTCCGAGGCCATGTACGTACATGCTAGGCTCGTCAAGTCAAACCAAGTATTTCGGCGTGTGCAAAACTGGCTTGCACCCGTTGTATGTGGCGTAGAGTCTATAGCACCCGATCATCACGTGATGCTTGGACACGACGAACTTTCGCAACGGTGCATACATGGGGAGAACATAGTTTTATCTTGATCTTTAAGTGAGGAATCATCTTATAATGCTATCGTCGCGATCTAAGAAAAATAAGATACATAAAGGATAAACATCACATGCATATAACTTTATGTGATATGGTATAGCCAATCTTCGCGAATGATCTCCATCTTGTGCGTTCCGCATGATCTCCATCACTCCACCATGATTGCCTCCACCACGAATAGCAACTACAACTATTGCTAACTACTTAGCGATAAAGTAAAGCTATTACATGACGTATAAGAAGTTGACTCACAGGTCATACACAATTATAAAGACAACCATATGGCTCCTGCCGGTTATGTACTCATCGACATGCAAGTCGTGAAACATTACAAAACATGATCATCGTATACAATATACACATCACATCTTGGGCCATACCATATCACAGAAAACACTCCTCGCAAAAACAAGTTAGACGCCTACTTTGTTGTTGCATGTTTTACGTGGCTTATGGGAGTAGATGCTAAGAACGATACTTACCTCACGGAAAGCCACAACGGTGATATTATGGTTGCCAAACTCCGTGTTAATCCCATGACAACTATAGTGAGAGAAACCGACATCCACCACCGCATGTGTGGTACAAGCCACACGTCAAGTGCGGAGCCGGTCTCATGAACGACGCTATGTAAGGTTGGCCTGGACCGCTTCAATCTCACTATCCCGCCATAAGAAGAACACAAACAAGAGGCTTGCAACAGAAAACATCAACGCATAACAACCATGTTATGCTCTACTCGTGAATCACATCTACGCATAGATCTAGCTCGATACCATCAAGGGTTTCAGCATAGTAAATCAAAATTTTCTCTGAAGCGACAGAGGGAAAGCCAAGATCTAATCTAGGAGATGCAAACAACGAGAGAGATTGGATTGGATCTTCATACCCTTGAAGATTCAGACAATGGAACGCTCGTTTTAACGTGGGTGATGTAGTCGTACTCGCTTCTCCTCCTCGCGATCCGATCCGATCTAGCACCACAAGTGGCGGTGCCTCCGTGAGATGCACACGCAGCACCTCGACGCCTCCTTCCTCGTACCAGCAAGTATGGTGGAGAGATGGATTGGATCTACAACACGACGGCGTGGTGTATATGGTGGAGAATTTCTGCAGCAGGGCTTCGCCTACAAACAGTCGGGAGGGAGAGATGAAGGGCAGCAGGGCAACTAGGGTTTGGAGGGAGGTGTGTGTAGTGGGGAGGGGGCGCACCAGGCCTCTCTATATAGAGGAGGTGGCGGCGGCCAGCCCTAGCCCCTCCTCCAAGCCTATCTCTAGTTTAAACGATTTAAACTCTCCCTTATCTAGAAATTCTATCCCTAGATTTAAACGAGTTAAATCTATCTAGAATCGGCTGGGCCCTATGGGGTTTTCCGCCCTGGCCCAATGCGGCCAGGACACTCCCTCATAGGCCCATGCCCTCCCGGAAGGTGGGACCACGTTGGCCCCTTCCGAAGGTTCTAGAAGCTTCGACAATACCGATTAACTAACAATTCGAACTCCAAAAACTGTGCCTTATATGAATCTTATTCTCAGGACCATTCCGAACCTCTCGTGATATCCGGATCCCATCCGAGACTCAACAAAAATTCATAAACCAAGTATCCAATCTATCCTAGCCGAGACACGTTATGTGTGACCACTGGGTTCGAGAATATGCATGATCTTCTATCAATAATCAACAATGGGTCTGCAGGCACCCATATTGACTCCCACACATTCATCGATGATCATATCGGATGAACCACGATGCTAGGATTCAATCAATCCCATATATATATTCCCTTCGTCTCGCGATATTTTACTTGCCCGAGATTCGATCGTCGGTATCGTCATACCTAGTTCAATCTCGTTCACAAAGAAGTACTTTACTCGTTCCGTAATCCGATATCACTTTGTGATTAACTCCTTAACCACATGCTTGCAAGCGGTGTTGATATCGATTACGAGTGGGCCCAAGTATATCTCTCCGACTTGGGAGGGACAAATTCCATCTCGATACATACAACCCAAGATACTTTCCGATCACCGAGAGACACCTTTATGATCACCCTCTCATAGGATGACGTTTGATGACCTCAAAGCTTTCTTCCGATACCAGGGAGTTGTATTATCTCATGGTCTAAGGAATACAATATTTGACATAGGAAAAGCTTCGCAAAGATGAACACAATGACACGATCTAATTGCTTCGCTTAGTTTGGGTCTGTCCACCATATCATTCTCCCAATGATATGATCTCATTATCAATTGACAACTCATGTCTATGGTTAGGAAACCTTAACCATCATTGATCAATGAGCTAGTCCATAGAGGCGTACTAGGGACACGGTGTTGTTCACAAACCACACAAGTATTAATGTTTCCGCTTAATACAATTCTAGCATGGAATATAATCTTTATCATGAACAAGAATAATAACATCTTTATTATTGCCTCTAGGGCATAATTCCAACACCAACGTGGTCCCACCTTCCGGGAGGGGGCATGGGCCTATGAGGGAGTGTCCTGGCCGCATTGGGCCAGGGGCACAAGGCCCCATAGGGCCCAGCCGATTCTAGATAGATTTAACTCGTTTAAATCTAGGGATAGAATTTCTAGATAAGGGAGAGTTTAAATCGTTTAAACTAGAGATAGGTTTGGAGGAGGGGCTAGGGCTGGCCGCCGCCACCCCCTCTATATATAGAGGGCTGGTGCGCCCCCTCCCCCCCACACACATCTCCCTCCAAGCCCTAGTAGCCCTGCTGCCTTCCACTCTCCCTCCCGACTGTTTGTAGGCGAAGCCCTGCTGCAGAAATTCTCCACCATATACACCACGCCGTCGTGCTGTAGATCCAATCCATCTCTCCACCATACTTGCTGGTCCGAGGAAGGAGGAGACGTCGAGGTGCTGCACGTGTGCATCTCACGGAGGCACCGCCACTTGTGGTGCTAGATCGGATCGGATCGCGAGGAGGAGAAGCGAGTACGACTACATCACCCACGCTCCGGAAGCGTTCCATTGTCTTGAATCTTCAAGGGTAGGAAGATCCAATCCAATCTCTCTTGTTGTTTGCATCTCCTAGATTAGATCTTGGCTTTCCTCTGCTCGCCTGTAGAAAATTTTGATTTACTATGCGAAAACCCATCGGTGGTATCAAAGCTAGATCTATGCGTAGATGTGATTCACGAGTAGAACGCAACATGGTTGTTCGGGCGTTGATGTTTTCTGTTGCAAGCCTCTTGTTTGTGTTCTTCTTATGACGCGGATAGTGAGATTGAAGCGGTCCAGGCCAACCTTACGCGACGTCGCTCATGAGACCGCTCCGCACTTGACGTGTGGCTTGTACCACACATGCGGTGGTGGATGCCAGTTTCTCTCACTATAGTTGTCATGGGATTAACACCGAGTTTGGCAACCATAATATCACCGTTGTGGCTTTCCGTAGGTAAGAATCGTTCTTAGCATCTACTCCCATAAGCCACGTAAACATGCAACAACAAAGTAGAGGCGTCTAACTTGTTTTTGCAGGAGTGTTTTCGTGATATGGTATGGCCCAAGATGTGATGTGTATAATGTATCGATGATCATGTTTTGTAATGTTTCACGACTTGCATGTTCGATGAGTACACAACCGGGAGCCATATGGTTGTCTTTATAATTGTGTATGACCTGCGAGTCAACTTCTTATACGCCATGTAATAGCTTTACTTTATCGCTAAGTAGTTAGCAATAGTTGTAGTTGCTATTCGTGGTGGAGGCAATCATGGTGGAGTGATGGAGATCATGCCGAACGCACAAGATGGAGATCATTGCGAAGATTGGCTATGCCATGTCACATAAAGTTATATGCATGTGATGTTTATCCTTTTATGTATCTTATTATGCTCAGATCGTGACGGTAGCATTATAAGATGATTCCTCACTTAAAGATCAAGATAAAACTGTGTTCTCCCCAAGTATGCACTGCTGTAAAGTTCGCCGTGTCCAAGCATCACGTGATGATCGGGTGCTATAGACTCTACGCTCACATACAACGGGTGCAAGCCAGTTTTGCACACGCGGAAATACTTGGGTCTAACTTGACGAGCCTAGCATGTACAGACATGGCCTCGGAACACAAGAACCGAAAGGTTAAGCATGAGTCATATGAATGATATGATCGACACTTCGTTGTCCACCATTGAAACCACATCTCTTCTCGTGATGATCGGATTAGGTGTGGTGAATTTGGATCGTGTTCACTAAACAACTTGAGGGATGTTGAATTTAGTGGGAGTTCATCTAGTAATTTGATTAAGTTGAACTATTTATCATGAACATAGTCTAAATTGTACTTGCAAATACTGTAGATCACATGGCCAAGTCCAACTTCAACTTCAAAGTTTTTGCTGAGAAAGAAAATCTTAGAAACAATGGGTCTAACTTCACCAACTGGTTCCGCAATCTAAGAATCATTCTGTCTGGCGGACAAAAGGACTATGTCCTTGAGAAAGCGTTAGGTAACCCCCCTGCTGCAACTGCGCCGGCTGATGAGAAAGCTGTCTATCGATCCATAAAGATGATTATGGGGTGATTAAGAGCACCATGTTGTTTGCTATGGAACCGGAACTTCAAAATCGTTTTGAAAACTATCTCGGGCCCTTTAAGATTCTCAAAGAGCTGAAAACCATGTTTCAGACTCAGGCCCGTTCTGAGAGATATGAGATCTCTGAGAAGTTCTTTAACTGCAAGATGGAGGAAGGGAGTTCCGTTAGTGAGCACGCCATTAAGATGTCGGGCTACACTCAACGCCTTGAGCAACTGGACTGCAAGATTCCAGAGGAGCTCAAGATTGAGGGTTCTGCAATCACTCCCTCCCAGCTACAAAAGTTTTGTAGTGACTCATAATCAGATTGGTTCCATCGATACGATCACCGAGCTCTTCGCAAAGTCAAGGCTGCGAGGTGGACATCAAGAAGGATAATAATGTTATGATGGTAAAAAAGCCATCCTTTAAGAAAGGTAAAGGTGCAAAGAAGCCCTTCAAGAAGGCGGCGGCAAGTAATGCCCCTCTTGAGAAGAAGCTCAGTCTGTCCCAAGCCGGACATCGAGTGCTTCTATTGCAAGGACAAGGGTCATCGAAGTTTAATCGTCCAAGTACTTAGCGGACAAGAAGGCTGGCACCATCAAAGGTATATTTGATATACATGTTATTGATGTTTTCCTTACTAGCCCTCGTTGTAGTGCCTAGGTATTTGATACCGGTTCATTTGCTAATATTTGTAACTCGAAACAGGAGCTACGGAATAGACGGCGGCTTGCGAGGGATGAGGTGACGATGCGCGTTGGCAACAGATCAAGAGTTGATGTGATGGCCGTCGGCACGCTCTCCTTAGTTTTAAATTCGGGATTAGTTTTAAACCTTAATAAATGTTATTATGTGCCTGCGTTGAGCATGAACATTATTTCTGGATCGTGTTTATTGCAAGACGGTTATTCATTTAAATCGGAGAATAATGGTTGTTCTGTTTATATGAGTAACATCTTTTATGGTCATGCACCTCTTGTGAGTGGTTTATTTCTTCTAAATCTCGAAAGGGATGAAACACACATCCATAACATTGAGGCTAAGAGATGCAAAGTAGATAGTGATAATACTACTTATTTGTGGCCTTGCGTCTAGGTCATATTGGTGTAAAGCGATGAAGAAACTCCATTCGATGGACTTTGGAGTCTCTTGATTTTGAATCATTTGACACATGCTAACCATGCCTCATGGGCAAGATGATCAAAACCCCGTTCTCCGGTATGATGGAGCGAGCAACGGACTTGTTGGAAATCATACATACCGATGTATGCGGACCGATGAGTGTTTCGACGCGCGGTGGATATCGCTATTTTCTCACTTTTACCGATGACTTAAGTAGATATGGGTATATCTATTTAATGAAACATAAATCTGAAACGTTTGAAAAGTTCAAAGAATTTCAGAATGAAGTGGAGAACCATCGTAATAAAGACTAAGTTTCTACGATCCGATCGTGGGGGCGAATATTTGAGTTATGATTTTCTCACGCATCTCAAAGCAAGTGGAATCGTTTCACAACTCACGCCACCCGGAACACCACAACGCAATGGTGTGTCTGAACGCCGGAATCGAACCCTATTAGATATGGTCCGATCGATGATGTCTCTTACTGATTTGCCGTTATCATTTTGGGGTTATGCATTAGAAACCGCTGCATTCACTTTAAATAGGGCTCCATCTAAATCCGTTGAGACGACACCGTATGAACTGTGGTTTGGTGCTAAACCTAAGTTGTCTCTTTCTTAAAGTTTGGGGATGCTTTACGTCAAGAAGTTGATGCCGGACAAGCTCGAACCCAAAGCGGAGAAATGCGTCTTCATAGGATACCCTAAGGAAACTATTGGGTATACCTTCTATCACAGAACCGAAGGCAAAGTGTTTGTCGCAAAGAACGGTTCCTTTCTTGAGAAGGAGTTTCTCTCGAAAGAAGTGAGTGGGAGGAAAGTAGAGCTAGACGAGGTTATTGAACCTTCTCTTGAATTGGAGAGTAGCGCAGCACCTGAAATTGTTCCAGTGCCGCCTGCACCAACAATAGAGGAAGCTAATGACAAGGATCATGAAGCTGGACGATCTTGCTCTTGAGCGTCGCATGTCGACAAGGTCGCGTGCCCCTCCCGAGTGGTAAAGGCAACCTGTCTTGATTGTCTTGTTAGTAGAAGACGGTGAACCTACGAACTATGAGGAAGCGATGAGCCCAGACTCGAGAAATGGCTAGAAGCCATGAAATCCGAATTGGGATCCATGAGAAAAACCAAGTATGGACTTTGGTGGACCCTCCTAGCGACCGAAAGGCCGTTGAGTGCAAATGGATCTTCAAGAAGAAAACGGACGTGGATGGTAATGTTACCGTCTATAAGGCACGGCTTGTTGCGAAAGGTTTTCGACAAGTTCAAGGTGTTGACTACGATGAGACTTTCTCTCCCGTAGCGATGTTTAAGTCCATTCGGATTTTATTAGCAATTGCTGCGTTTCATGATTATGAAATATGGCAAATGGATGTCAAGACCGCTTTCCTCAATGGCAACATTGATGAAGAGTTGTATATGATGCAACCCGAAGGTTTTGTCGATCCTAAGGATCTCGATAAAGTATGCAAACTTCAGCGTTCCATTTATGGACTGAAGCAAGCATCTCGGAGTTGGAACCTTCGTTTTGATCAAGTGATCAAGAGCTTTGGATTTGTTCCAAATTGCTACGAAGCTTGCATCTACAAGAAAGTGAGTGGGAGCTCGGTGACGTTTCTGGTACTATATGTGGATGACATATTGATTATTGGAAATGACATCAACATGCTTAACGATGTGAAGAGTTATTTGAACAAGTGTTTTTCAATGAAAGACCTAGGTGAAGCTGCTTATATATTGGGCATCAAAATCTATAGAGATAGACAAAGACGCCTTGATAGCTTTAAGCCGAGTACATACCTAGACAAAGTTCGAAAAGGTTTAGAATGGATAAGGCATTGAAAGGTTCAAAGGCCTATGTTGTCGTGTAAGATATTGAGCAAGGCTCGGTGTCCAGCTATGGTAAATGATAGGGAAGCTATGAGCAAAGTGCCTTATGCCTCGCCATAGGTTCCATCATGTATGCCATCTTGTGTACTAGACCGGATGTGTCCAATGCTCTTAGTTTGACGAGCAGATATCAAAGTGATCCAGAGTGGAACAGGACAGCCGTGAAGAACATCCTAAGGTACCTAAATAGGACTAAAGAAATGTTCTTAGTCTATGGGGTGATGAACAGCTGTCAGAAAAGGTTACGTCGATGCTAGTTTCGACACCGACAAGGATGATTCTAAATCTCGCATGGATACGTGTATATTTTGAATGGAGGAGCTGTGAGTGGAGAACCTGCAAGCAAAGCGTGATCGCGGGATCTACAAGAGAAGCGGAATACATGGCTGCCGCAGAAGCGTCAAGTGAAGGAGTTTGGATGAAAACTTCATCATCGAGCTTGGCGTGGTTCCAAGTGCATTGGACCCTTGGAGATATTGTGTGACAACACTGGCGCCATAGCACTCGCTAAGGAACCAAGATATCATCCAAAGACCAAGCATATCAACCACAAGTTTCATATAATCCGAGATTATATAGCAGATGGAGATCTGAAGATTAGCAAAGTACATACAGATCTGAATGTCGCAGATCCATTGACTAAACCTCTTCCACGTGTAAAACATGATCAGCACCTCAGTGCCATGGGTGTGAGATTGTTGCCAAATGTAAACTAGAATATTGACTCTAGTGCAAGTGGGAGACTGTTGGAATTATGCCCTAGAGGCAATAATAAAGATGTTATTTTTATAATTCTTGTTCATGATAAAGTTTATATTCCATGCTAGAATTGTATTAAGCGGAAACATTAATACTTGTGTGGTTTGTGAACAACACCGTGTCCCTAGTACGCCTCTATGGACTAGCTCATTGATCAATGATGGTTAAGGTTTCCTAACCATAGACATGAGTTGTCAATTGATAGTGAGATCATATCATTGGGAGAATGGTATGGTGGACAGACCCAAACTAAGCGAAGCAATTAGATCGTGTCATTGTGTTCATCTTTGCGAAGCTTTTCCTATGGCAAATATTGTATTCCTTAGACCATGAGATAATACAACTCCCTGGTATCGGAAGAAAGCTTTGAGGTCATCAAACGTCATCCTATGAGAGGGTGATCATAAAGGTGTCTCTCAGGTGATCGGAAAGTATCAGTTGGGTTGTATGTATCGAGATGGAATTTGTCCCTCCCAAGTCGGAGAGATATACTTCGGGCCCACTCGGTAATCGATATCAACACCGCTTGCAAGCATGTGGTTAAGGAGTTAATCACAAAGTGATATCGGATTACGGAACGAGTAAAGTACTTGCTGTGAACGAGATTGAACTAGGTATGACGACACCGACGATCGAATCTCGGGCAAGTAAAATATCGCGAGACGAAGGGAATATATACATGGGATTGATTGAATCCTGGCATCGTGGTTCATCCGATATGATCATCGATGAATGTGTGGGAGTCAATATGGGTGCCCAGACCCCGCTGTTGATTATTGATAGAAGATCATGTCTGCATATTCTCGAACCCGCAGGGTCACACACTTAACGTGTCTCGACGCTAGGATAGATTGGATAATTGGTTTATGAATTTTTGTTCGGAGTATCGGATGGGATCCGGGACATCACGAGAGGTTCCGGAATGGTCCGGAGAATAAGATTCATATAAGGCAGTGCAGTTTTTGGAGTTCGGAATTGTTCCGGATTAACCGGTATTGTACCGGAAGCTTCTAGAACCTTCCGGAAGGGGGCCAACGTGGTCCCACCTTCCGGGAGGGGGCATGGGCCTATGAGGGAGTGTCCTGGCCGCATTGGGCCAGGGGCACAAGGCCCCATAGGGCCCAGCCGATTCTAGATAGATTTAACTCGTTTAAATCTAGGGATAGAATTTCTAGATAAGGGAGAGTTTAAATCGTTTAAACTAGAGATAGGCTTGGAGGAGGGGCTAGGGCTGGCCGTGTTGGAATTATGCCCTAGAGGTAATAATAAAGATGTTATTATTATAATTCTTGTTCATGATAAAGTTTATATTCCATGCTAGAATTGTATTAAGCGGAAACATTAATACTTGTGTGGTTTGTGAACAACACCGTGTCCCTAGTACGCCTCTATGGACTAGCTCATTGATCAATGATGGTTAAGGTTTCCTAACCATAGACATGAGTTGTCAATTGATAATGAGATCATATCATTGGGAGAATGATATGGTGGACAGACCCAAACTAAGCGAAGCAATTAGATCGTGTCATTGTGTTCATCTTTGCGAAGCTTTTCCTATGTCAAATATTGTATTCCTTAGACCATGAGATAATACAACTCCCTGGTATCGGAAGAAAGCTTTGAGGTCATCAAACGTCATCCTATGAGAGGGTGATCATAAAGGTGTCTCTCAGGTGATCGGAAAGTATCTGTTGGGTTGTATGTATCGAGATGGAATTTGTCCCTCCCAAGTCGGAGAGATATACTTCGGGCCCACTCGGTAATCGATATCAACACCGCTTGCAAGCATGTGGTTAAGGAGTTAATCACAAAGTGATATCGGATTACGGAACGAGTAAAGTACTTGCTGTGAACGAGATTGAACTAGGTATGACGACACCGACGATCGAATCTCGGGCAAGTAAAATATCGCGAGACGAAGGGAATATATATATGGGATTGATTGAATCCTGGCATCGTGGTTCATCCGATATGATCATCGATGAATGTGTGGGAGTCAATATGGGTGCCCAGACCCCGCTGTTGATTATTGATAGAAGATCATGTCTGCATATTCTCGAACCCGCAGGGTCACACACTTAATGTGTCTCGACGCTAGGATAGATTGGATAATTGGTTTATGAGTTTTTGTTCGGAGTCTCGGATGGGATCCGGGATATCACGAGAGGTTCCGGAATGGTCCGGAGAATAAGATTCATATAAGGCAACGCAGTTTTTGGAGTTCGGAATTGTTCCGGGTTAATCGGTATTGTACCGGAAGCTTCTAGAACCTTCCGGAAGGGGGCCAACGTGGTCCCACCTTCCGGGAGGGGGCATGGGCCTATGAGGGAGTGTCCTGGCCGCATTGGGCCAGGGGCACAAGGCCCCATAGGGCCCAGCCGATCCTAGATAAGTTTAAACTCGTTTAAACTAGAGATAGGGTTATCTAGATAAGGGGATAGTTTAAATCGTTTAAACTAGAGATAGGCTTGGAGGAGGGGCTAGGGCTGGCCGCCGCCACCCCCTCTATATATAGAGGGCTGGTGCGCCCCCTCCCCCACTACTCATACCTTCCTCCAAACCCTAGAGCCCTGCTGCCCTTCCTCTCTCCCTCCCGACTGTTTGTAGGCGAAGCCCTGCTGCAGAAATTCTCCACCATATACACCACGCCGTCATGCTGTAGATCCAATCCATCTCTCCACCCTACTTGCTGGTCCGAGGAAGGAGGAGACGTCGAGGTGCTGCACGTGTGCATCTCACGAAGGCACCGCCACTTGTGGTGCTAGATCGGATCGGATCGCGAGGAGGAGAAGCGAGTACGACTACATCACCCACGTTCCGACGAACGTTCCGCTGTGCGAATCTTCAAGGGTATGAAGATCTAATCCAATCTCTCTCGTTGTTTGCATCTCCTAGATTAGATCTTGGCTTTCCCTCTGTTCGCTTCCGTAGAAAATTTTGATTTACTATGCTGCGAAACCCTTCAGGCCGCCGCCACCCCCTCTATATATAGAGGGCTGGTGCGCCCCCTCCCCCCACACACATCTCCCTCCAAGCCCTAGTAGCCCTGCTGCCTTCCACTCTCCCTCCCGACTGTTTGTAGGCGAAGCCCTGCTGCAGAAATTCTCCACCATATACACCACGCCGTCGTGCTGTAGATCCAATCCATCTCTCCACCATACTTGCTGGTCCGAGGAAGGAGGAGACATCGAGGTGCTGCACGTGTGCATCTCACGGAGGCACCGCCACTTGTGGTGCTAGATCGGATCGGATCGCGAGGAGGAGAAGCGAGTACGACTACATCACCCACGTTTCGACGAACGTTCCGCTGTGCGAATCTTCAAGGGTATGAAGATCCAATCCAATCTCTCTCGTTGTTTGCATCTCCTAGATTAGATCTTGGCTTTCCCTCTGTTCGCTTCCGTAGAAAATTTTGATTTACTATGCTGCGAAACCCTTCAGGCCGAGCTTGGAGGCGGGTCAAGCAGACGATGGTCGAAGATGGCGGCCGCAACGGTGACGGCGGCGATGAAAGGGGAGGAGACAAGGTGAAGGCGTGGCTGCGTCGACCTGCACGGGGAGACGACCATCTGTACTCCCTCTATTTGTAATTACCTATGAGACACTTCAGAGCTTTCCGACGTCGAACAAAGTCACCCATGCATATGGACAAAAGTAACACCCGCAACTTTTGGAAACATAGAAGGTTTTATTAAATTCTGAATCGATTTCCTAGCTGGGGGTCGTCGCCCAGCTCACCCCTTCCACCTTGCCCACAGGAAACCGGATCGATCCCACCCAATCGGGATCATCTCGGGATCGATCCCACCTCGCCCAGCTCGTCAGCCGCGTCCACGCGCAAGAGATCTCGCCTAGCTCGCCAACCGCGTCCAGGCGCGCATGGGATCGATCCTAGCTCGCCCAGCTCGACGGCCGTGTCCACGCGCGCACTGGATCGATTCCAACTAGCCCAACCTATCGGCCGCGTCCACACGCCCAGCACCGCGCCGACCAGCACCTTGTATCGATCCTAGCTCTTCGATTCAATCACAACAGTGGAGGAAGAATGGAAGCTCTTCGAGCTCTTCCACCCAGTCGTCGAAGGGAACCGCTGGGAGTTTTCAAACGAAGGGATATTTTGCGACCCAGGGCCGGCCCTGGGGGGGGGGGACTAGTGGGGCAGCCGCCCCGGGTCCAAAAATTTTTAAGCCTAATATACATATAAAAAAAAATATTGGACTTGTGGACCACGCTCGACTCCGAGTGGTCAGTCCTAGACATTGGTCTATTCATCGAATTCCACGTTCGTTTCCCCAGTCCCAAGAAGCTGCTCGCTAGCATGCGAGCGTTTCCTAGTACGGTTTCACTAAAGAAAATCGGTACTTGGCTGGCCTATTTATATGGTTACACGTATAAATTCGACTTTTCCCCATGCTACCATGCGATTTAGGTAAGATTAGTTTATCTTGTGCAAGCCATGCCATCATTCTCTTCCCATTCTGCTCTCCCTACCCGTACTGGCGAACTAATTTGGTCAATTCATCACATACCAACGTAAAGAGTTTGAATATACTCATCATATAAGTGGGTATGGCTTGTGCTCTACTGCCTTGATTAAAATCTCTTTTGCTCATGTAGATATATTTTTCTGGGGCAAATCCACTAATTTCCGCCACAATGAAGAGTTTCAAATCTACCCGCCTTGTGCATTCTGCCACCAGGAACCGGCAGACACAGATACTTTGGCCCAAATTCTTCAAAACAATTTTCTACATTGGTACATACAACCTTTTTCATATACACAGAAATACTAGTATAAAATATTTTCCGATCAAGTGTCTACACGTAAATCACTAGGTTCTTACAACTGTTTCTACACGTAGAATTCTTTTCCATACAAGGAAATTTACACATGGAATTAACACGTATATTATACACACTGGTTGAACAGGTAATTTACTACACGTATATATATAGTACATTGATGCGGTGCGTGGTAATTTACCACACTGTTTCTAGGCCGTGGTGGATGCTTGCTGAACTTTGTATCTGGTTGTTGCTTTATTTATAAAACGGGGCGAAAGACTGTTTCGAGAGAGAGCTCTTCCACCCCGTCGTGGAAGGGAACCGCTGGGCAGTTTTCAAACAAAGGGACATTTTGCGACCCACCGGACATCACCCATCGGGAGGCCTGATCTAGCCATCCGTTGGTCCGGGGAATGGGGAGATATTGCTCTTCCTTATTCTCTCACGTCGAAGCTACAAGTAGAAAGGATCCTGCAGGGACCCACACGTGATTGTTCTAAGTACAAGAAGAAGGCAAAGTGACGAGTTACCAACAAAAGCAGTGTCAATAAGATTGCCTAAATGGAAGTACCTCGCTTTCTGATAAGACGAGCAACTATCCAGTTTATCAATAAGCCTCCACGCCTGCTTGGCCAATAATGTCTGGTTAAATAATCTCATGTCACGAAAGCCCAGGCTACCATGCGATTTAG
Source organism: Avena insularis (assembly GCA_023614405.1). Lineage (NCBI taxonomy): Eukaryota > Viridiplantae > Streptophyta > Magnoliopsida > Poales > Poaceae > Avena > Avena insularis. The sequence goes on from CM042685.1 coordinate 451,325,803, forward strand.
GTAAAATTAATTTATCTTTCTCTTTACATTCTCCTCTCCCCACCAGTATTGGCGAACTAATTTGGTCAATTCATCACATACCGTGGCAGAGAGCTTGAATACACTCATTATATAAGTGGGTATGACTTGTGCTACTGCCTTGATTAAAATCTCTTTTGCTCCTGTAGATATATATTTCTTGGGCCAATCCACTAATTTCCGCCAGAAGTTCGCATGAAGGAGTTTCAAATCTACCCTTGTGCATTCTGCCATCGGAACCGGCAGACCCAGATACTTTGGCCCAAACTCTTCAAAAGAATTTTCTACAGTACATTGGTACATATAATAATCTAATCTTTTTCATATACACAGAAATACTAAGATGTCTTAAATTTATCAAAATTTAAATGAATCTAGACACTATTTAGTATATACTAGATTTATCCAAAATTTGAAAAACCTAAGACATCTATTCTGCGACGGAGGGAGTATAAAATACTTTCACTAGGTTCTTACAATAACTGTTTCTACACGTAGAATTCTTTTCCATGCAAGGAAATTTACACATGGAATTAACACGTATATACACACTGGTTGGACAGGTAATTTACTAGACGTATATATAGTACATTGATGCGGTGCGTGGTAGATCTAGATGCATCTCCTTTTCTGGGTTTTTCCTTTGGTTTGGCTCGTGGTAGGCAGAAACTAGCTAGCTCGTTCGTTGGATTGTCAAAAAAAAAAAAACTAGCTCGTTCGTTGGGATGGCCGGTGTGACCGCCTGACCGGCGAGATAATGGACTCTGGTTTCCTTTTATTCCGTAAACCGTTTTTCTGTTTGAGCAGATAAATTCGACTTTTCCCCAAAAGAAAAAAAAAGGGGCCCGAAAGTTTATTCTGTAACAACTTCTTCCAAAGTCTAGGATTATTTGAAGAAACCCTAATCCGATCGATCTAGTATTAGATCACGATCTACCACACGTTCCTTCCGATCTCCCTCTCACCTCTATCTGCTGCCGGCGACATGGCGACTTGCGCCGCCTGCTACAGCATCATGGGGCAGTCGGAGGCCTCCTTCACCTCGGAGTGCTCCCACGTCTTCCACCCCAGCTGCGTCTCCGGCCGCACCACGTGCCCGTCGTGCGACATGTCGTGGCGCCACACGCCGACGTTCAGCCCGGCCAGCTACTCGTCGTACTCTCCCCTCCTGCCGCAGCCTCCCCGGGTGCCGCTCGAGATCGACGCCTTCCACGTCGCTCCGTCGCTGTCAACGTGCGCCGCCTGCCAGAGCTTCGCCGGAGACGGGATCAGCAGGGCCATCTTCAAGGCCGAATGCCACCACACGTTCCACCACACATGTGTCATGGGGAGCGTATGCCCGATCTGCAGCGCACGCTGGGCTTACGACGTCACGTCGTACCCCACTCTGCTGGACTACGACGACGTGCTAACGCCGCTGCCGTTATCTCCTGTCCTGCCGCCGCTGCCGTTCCCTCCTGTCCTGCCGCCGCTGCCGTTCCCTCCTGTCCTGGACGTGTACGACGACGACGAGCCGTTGGAACCTCCGGCGTCGCACCGGGATCTAGAAGACTGGGATCTCGTCCAGGATGCGGCAGAAGGTGGAGGCAAACTCGTCCTCGACACGCACTGCAAGCACTTGGCCGTCGACAAGGGTAAACCCCACGACAACTTTGTGGTGCTCGTACGCGCCAAGGCACCCGGCGCCGCCACCGAGGCCGCGGCTGATGAGCCTCGCGCGCCGCTCGACCTGGTCACGGTGCTCGACGTCAGCGGGAGCATGAAGGGCGACAAGATCGCGCTGCTGAAGAAGGCCATGGAGTTCGTCGTCGACCAGCTCGGCCCAGCCGATCGCCTCAGCGTCGTGGCATTCTCGACCTACGCGCGCGTGGTCATCCCACTGATGCGCATGTCAGGCACCGGCAAGATCGCGGCCAAGGGCGCCATACAGTTGCTCCAAGCCGACGACGATGGTTTCTCTTCCAGTGTAGGGCATAGCCCCCCGTTTTCATTTACAGCATTACTGCGGTCGGTCCAAGGCGATGATGGAGGAACGAACATCCTTAAGGGCCTCGGCAAGGCCTCCAAGGTGCTCCACGGCCGCCGGCACAAGAACGCCGTCGCCAGCGTCATCGTCCTCTCCGATGGCCACGACACGTGCAACCTGTCAGGGCGCGGCTATCCCTACGTTCCCGCCTCGGAAACCAAGAAATACCGTGATCTCGTGCTACATTCATTATTTCTGGGCGGCGAAGGCGACCGGTCGACACCGATACACACGTTCGGGTTCGGCGCCGACCATGACGTGTGTGCGCTGCACTCGATCGCAGAGGAGACGGGCGGCACGTACTCCTTTATCGAGAACCAGGCGGTTGTGCACGACTATTTCGCGCAGTGCACCGGCGGGCTCCCGCCCGTCGCCGCCGTGCAAGAGGCGTGGATCTCCGTCGATTGCGCGCACCCTGGCGTGCGCATCCGGGCCGTCCAATCTGGGCGGTACAAGAGCGGCGTCGAAGCGTACGGGCGCAAGGCCTCGCTGGACGTCGGCGAGCTCTACGCGGACGAGGAGAGGCGCTTCATGCTGCTGCTGGACGTGCCGAGAGCAGGCGACGCTGACGACGTGACGCAGCTGATCAAGGTGACCTGCACGTACCGTGACACGGCGACCGCCGGGCAGGTGGTCACCGTGGACGTCGCGGTGCGGAGGCCCGTGGAGTTGGCGGCCAAGGACCAGCAGCAGCAGCAGAGGAACATGGAAGCGGCGTGGGAGAAACTCCGTGTGGAGGGGACAGGGGACATCGCGGAGGCGCGCGCGGCCGCCGTGCGCGACGTCACGGAGGCCGCGAGGATACTGGACGGGCAGCGTAACGCGGTGCTGCAGCCGGAGCTTTCCTGGGACGCGAGGTGCCTGATGCAGGAGGTCGAGCGCGCTCGCGTGGCCCGCGGGTGCCTGCCGCCGAGTGGTCTGAGCTCGCACAGTCAGCAGCGCGCCGGCGGGTCGGCCTTCATGGATACGCTGCAGGAGGAGGATTTCAGAGCAGCGTACCCTTCCCCGGCGGTGATGCGGCTGGCACGCGAGAGGTACGAGCAGCGGATGAAGGAGGAGGATTTCACAGCGATGACGTCGTTTGGCGCAACCGCAGCAGCTTCCCCTTCCCCGACGGCGATGCGGATGGCACGCGAGATGATGGAGGAGGATTTCAGAGCGAAGACGGCGTTTGGCGCGACCGCAACAGCGTCCCTGACCCCGGCGATGCGGCTGGCACGCGAGACGTTGGAGCAGCAGAAGAAGCAGATCAGGATCAGCGGGCGGCAACTAGGCTAGGTGATGCATGCATGGCGGTGAAGGCATACTACTACAACCAGCTGGCGTCCGATGGGAGTTTCTTTTCTTTTATTGCAGTTTTCGACTTCGATTTAGCTATCGTAGAACTTTTGTTTGGTGCACGATTACTTATTAGTCTCGATCGTATTATTTGGAAGAAAATAGGAGTATTTCGGGAAACAATAAATAAATTGTAGTTCTGCTGGTCATCATTTTGAAAACTTCTACGATTTGGTTTTGCTAATTCTATAGAACTATCGTCAAGTACACAAGTTTATGATGTGGCTAAATCATATGGAAAGATTTTTCACGTACTCCATATATATCTATGTCATATGAAATATTATCGTGTACAAGTCATGTTTCATGTACATTTGGAAAGCCACAGTACGATGCATTGCGAACGTTGGTTGTGATGGGAATGAATCTTGTTGGGATTTAACATTTACACTAATTATTGGATGCTTCTAGTTCTCGGTCTGGTTTAATTTTGTACTGCAACAAACCATTTTTCTCGGAACTCAGTTGCAACTCATAGAACCCAAGAAACATAATGCAAATCTAACGATCCTCTAGTTGACCGAGATCTAAACTATACTTGGTCGACCGAGAACAACAACGTAGCAAAACCTTTTCTTTAGGGAATAACAAAACCCTTAATTTACATGTTGGTTGCGTTGTAAATGATTTTTGATGTTAATTTTCCAATACTGTTTGGTTTTAAAAAAAATTATCAGAGCTCATATTAAGACTAATAGAGGGATCACACAAATGGACGCTCCTCGGTCGTCCCCGCGGCGACCTAGGGGCGAACACAAAATTTGGAGGAGTAGAATCTTTATTTTTTTTCAAGGTTCCCTTGCAATGATCGCCACAAGGGAGATAAAAACGATCTAGGGTTTCCGTCCCTTTGTCGGCGACGCCGCCGGTCCAATCATCTTTGGCGGACCACGACACCTCGCATACGGAAGGGTTTCCGTCCTTCTTCTGGTAAGTTCCAGTGTCATGGTGAAGCTGTGAGGAAGGGTTTCCGTCCTTCTTCTGGTAAGTTAGAATAAGGTTCTCTCCGATCTATCGTCGTTCTGGTTGTGTATCTAGCACAGACGGATCTCTTGGGATCCGGTTGATTTTCGTATTTGGGTTAGTGTGGTTGAATGTCTCTCTCTTCCAATCTATTATTCTCATGTTTGGTGATGGATGCCCCTCTTGTGCGTTGGCATTTTCGTGTTCGTTCCTTTTTTTTCTTGCTTAAACAAAAAAAAGTTCATGTTCACAAGCCAGCGCATTTGCCTCATGTATCTTTTTTGGGCACCTCCCCAAGCATTGCCTCACGTATATATCCAAATGAAACATAGTAATTCACAAATAATACACCGTTTACTTAAAAGGTAGTGAATATGTATTTATCATCTTGGTGCACGAGTACAAATATCATTTCAAAACAATAGAGGAGTGAGGGAGAGAAGAAAAAAACAATACGATCATGAAGTCGAGCGGGACATAGCAAATGCCAAAGCAGGTCATCAGACTTGAGACAGGCCGCACGAGTGTATGATCCACGCAAGTACTGGGGCTGTTAATTTCTAGCCTTTGTCGCGTGGAGCCTGTACTGTTTGGAGCCTTTTCAGGCCCACCACAGCCTGCAAAACTGGGGCAGAGATTACGAGCAACTCTTTCTGTCCCTTCTATCCCTCGATCTCTTTCATCCTCTTCACTACTCGCCGTCAGTGGACATGCATATTTTCCCTTCTCAATGAAAGAAAAAATCAATCTCGACCTGTCCATCTCCTGCACATTGCAGACTTGCATTTGCAGTTGCTATCATGCTTCAGCCTTCAGAGGCTTGGGCCCTGTACATACCCTCTACAGCTTTACTACACTACTGCAGCTGCCACAAAAAAAATAGAAAAATAGACTGAATCTCGCCGGAGATTTCGCCGACGACCGTGTAGCAAAAAAAATTATGCTAATGTAGCATATTTGACCTTGCCGGAGACTCGCCGGAGGTATTCGCCGGTAGACCTCGCTGGAGATCGTGTAGCAAAAACTTTACGTGAGGTGACTTTTACGGTACCTTTTACTGGACACTAGAGAGAGAGAGCAGTATGAATTGAATCAACGGTTCCGATTGATCGAATGCAATTAGGCCCAGAAGGCCCAACAAGCAATGATTCTTGGGAAAATAACTGTCCAAGTGTCCAACTCGTAGGAGCACCCTGCAAATCGCAGGCGGCCACCGCCCACCACACGCTCGAGCAGCCCGCCGCCACCTCCACACGGCGCTGCGGCCAACGCCTCACCGCCCAAACGCCAGAGCACGCCGTCACCACGTCCACACGCCGCCGACGCCGCCGCTGCCTCCGCCGATCACACGCTGGAGCACGCCGCTGAACCCTATCTCCCCTCTCCAAATCTGCCTGCACGAAGCCGATGCCACCCCACACAAATCCATCAGCGCGGTTCTGATCTACCCCAGGACATCCAGATCGCAAGCATCAAGTACGTTTTTATGTCATATTTTGTTATCGAATCTGATAGTCAGAGATGATTGTTGCAAAATTCTGATAGTCAGCAATCTGAATGAGGTTGTAGGCATTACGCAGTGTATGTGACCTGGCGCTTGTAGGCGTGAGTGCATGGTCCATGTACCCAACTAAATGGTGAAACACATTGTATGTTGAGCTTTTTTTTTCCTGATTACTAACCCATTTACCCAACGGAACCACATGGTGTGAAAACTTTACTAGTTTATCAAAGATTAGTCATGTCATGACTAGCCCTAAGTTTCTGTGCTTGCTTTCTCATTTGAACCAAACCAACAGCATGTATGATTTGTTCTGAAAAGGAGTAACAAACAAGTAATACCATATGCGCAATCTTAGTTGTGATTGATACTAAAAGTTATGTTGATGGCGCAGTTAAGTAGGCAGTAAATTGAAGTCATTGCACTGCCTTCTTATTCTTCACTTCAAGTAATTCTTTTAGCTGAATGCTCTCAAGATTCTGACACAATGCATTCACAATAGTTCTAAAAAACGAGTACTTGTTCTTTATATATTTACATAGTGCACAAACAAAACTCAATTTAAGTTTGGACATCACAAAAGTAGAAGTATAAATTTTGAAATATATTCTCTGGATCTGAAAAGCAACATGTAGATTTTTCGTGAGAGCCACGTAGGATGTGGCTGGGTAATTTTCCTACAATAAGAAAATGCTAGAATCAATGATCAAGCAAAAAGAATACTCCCTCCGGCCCATATTACTTAACTTGTATTTGTCTAGATTCGGTTGTATTTAGACATGTTTTAGTGCTAGATACAGCCGAATCTAGACAAATCCAAGTCAACTAATATGGGTCAGAGGAATTATTAAAATTTAAAAATGCAAAAGAGAAGGGCCCTTCTATTAGAATCTCAGATCTTTCTGTGTTAGCGTCTTATTTTTCTTACATGTATGTTTAATCTTATTTGCAGTCAAGTTATTGTAGAGTGAGGTTGAGTTGAAGAAGGCAATTTGGTAATGCTCAAGGTTTTGTGTTTTGCTTGCTGGAAAACAGGTGAATGCAACAACTGACCTGTACACTGCTTGATCCTAGCTAGATTAGGAAAATAGATGTGCTTGAGGAGAACTTGGAGCTGATCAGGAGGCAGCTGGATATTGAGGGATCAGGAGGCAGCTGGAAATTGAGCATGTCGAGGTCCTGTCGACGGTTGATGGATCTGCTCGCGCCAAAGCTCGAAGGCACGCTCCTCTGTTGGACAAGAATCCAGATTTCTAATCTAAAGTTGACTTTTGGAGTGGACATGTATGTTGGTCCGAAATGCACAATGCAAGTGTACAACCAACTCTGTTAGTAAGGAAGAAAAAATTATGCGAATTGGGAAAGATTTAATTCGAGAACTACTTGGACACTTTATTTTAGTTCATTTGGGTGATTTTTTTAAATCTGTATATATTATTTTGTTGTTAGCATCCAATAAGTAATTTTTTCCTAGCAATGCCTTTGAAGGGTTATATTTCTCTGTATTAGGCATGGTCATAAAAATTTAAACTATGATACGAACATCTGGTATGCCAATCTCTGTCAATGCATTACTGATCAACACACAGATACAATGGGGGGCACATACAAGATTTAAACTTTGATTCCACTACTACTTCGATGCTTCATGTCTACATAGTGGGAAGCGAGCTACATACAAGACTAGCATGAACCAGAAAGTGTAAAGTATTTCGTATATTTGCATTTCTCTTCTTCAAGTCTCTTGTCATGTGATATGTCGTGAGCTATGCACTTCTCTCTGTAAACAGACGATTCTCTGCAGCATACTTGTTGAGAAGGTCCTCCTGGATTGACAAATTAAAACCCCGTATACAATAGAAACAACAAACTAAGGAAAAATTGTTGTGTAACTTAAGAGAAAGAGTGTTATAGTGTATATGAATACAAAAGAAAGATCAGCTCCGACACATTATTACATCTTGAAAGCGCGGATGTTCGTAATTTTCTGTGTAGTAGACATCTTGCACTGTCGTATCGAGGCAAGCACATTGGAGTTCCGGCATATCACAATTATCTAAGGAGAGTGATCAATGACGATTCGAGATGTTGAATGGAGCTGACCCAAGATGGACAAGGATATATACTGTCACACGCTGTTACTGCTAAAGTTTATGTTGTACGGGATGGCACTGTTTTGGTGAACAATTTGCACTGGCCTAAAGTAGTACCGGAAACTAATAGCCTGGAGCTGCCATCTTTATGGAGGACTAGAAAACATAACCGAGCTACTATCTTGCCTTTATTAAATGAAGTTCAAGAGCTTACAGGAGATTTGTGTCTTTTGATTAATGCATGTAAAGAGAGAGGCAAATATGGCGGCTCATAACCTCGCTAGGTTTGCCTCTACGTCATATTCTGAATGTAACTGAATGTATCAAATTCCTGAGTGTATTCTCCCATGTATCTAGCATGATTATGATGTTGTTGTTTAATTAATATAAGCTCTTGATTCTAAAAAACTCACTTCTCGGAATAGAGGCATGAAAACCTAACAGTGTACAATTATCAGGAAAGTTCTTCCATACTGGTGTTCTGGTTGTTGGTCTTGCAAGCTTCTGAGTTCTGTGCTTCTGGCTCTGGTATTTGTATCATGAAATGTTCATAGGATTTTCAGAGTGAGAGATTGGTGTTGTATTTAAATACATCTTGTGCATGACATTTGAATGTCAAGTCATATTAGTGATGACAACATTTCCTCACAATCAGTGGTGCAAGGACATGTAAGTTCGGCTGGTTATATATCATTTAGAACTTCCATAACAATCTCCATCACACCATTAGAATCAGTTGAAGTCCGCAACTTTGTGGTGCTAAACTCCTATGCGTAAAAATGACACAATTTGTTGTAAAAAGAGTCTCAATTTTCTAGATTGTGCAATTTCAGTATTCATTTGGGAATGTCGTAGCACAAAACTTACATGCAGCATTAGTTTGAGCAGGGCCTTTTTCTTTCGAAAGAAAATGGAGTATCAGTGGCCTGTGAATCACTACTGGTAATATATATAGGACCATCCGAACGAAATTATCGAGGACCACATCACAGTCTAAGCAGAACATATTGAGGATCAGAAATAAAAGAACAAACAAAAACTCCACGTTCTAAAAGTACTACTGTAGAATCAACTCGACCAGCAGAAAATGGGGATCAGATCAGCAGAACTGCAAGGTGCAGTTGTATATTGTGGAGCGTCCAGGCCTAGATCCAGTGCGCAACATATACTACTACCAACTAAATATTTTGCAGCAATGGAAGGTGAACTAGCTAGTCAAGGAAGTCATATGCATTCATTGATTGGACCGAGCAGGTAGAAAGGGGGCAGGTAGGTACCGATGCCGGGATCGGTGTCGATGAGGAGCACTGGGAAGGACCGACGCCGGAGACGCAGAGAATTCGACGTGCCGGCGACGCCTTAGACCACCGGAACACGCGCGGGGATTCTCCCACGGACTCCTTCCATTTCCCCTTAGTCATGGCACCACTTTGTCGACCTCTTCCCATCTCCTGTGCCACTCCCACCGCCCCCCATCAACAGCAGATCCACCCCACGGTCGCTGACCTGGCCCTGCTCCCGGAACCGCGTGACAAGCTCGGCCGCTTGGTGAGCGAGGAGGGAGGCGCCGTGGGATCTTTGATCAGGGGCGAGGCCAAGGGTGCGGTGGCCAGGACAGGGCTAGTGATGGGGTAGGTGGACGGCGGAGAGTTTAGGTGGAGATCTTGGCGTAGGATCCGGACCGAAGCGGCGGTGGCGCCGCAGTTGCGCAGCGGGAGATCGGCGGCGGAACCGGGCGCAGACGAGGTCGTCTCGTGGAAGAAACAAAGGTTTTTTTTTTGCAAAGCGTTAACGAGTTGGACTCTATTGGGCCTGGCCCGTCTAAAGCCTTTTTTTCGTGCGGGGCAGATTTTTGCACAAGTATGAATTGTACTGGTCATCTTTTCGGGACCAGTATGAATTGCCGTGAGCCTTTAGATCAAAAAAAATAGAGAGTCATTATTCATTTGAGGGTACTGTAAAACATCTCCTACGTTATTGTAGCAAAACCGCAAAACTGTTGTAGCAAAAGAAATATGCTAATATAGCAAAAAAAAAAACGATATCGCCGGTGGCTGCTGTAGCAAAACCGATTTTGCTAGCACTTTCGTCAAAAATATTGTAGCAAATATTTTATGCTATTATAGCAAAAACATAGAACAGAAATAGCAAAAATTTGCTATTATTGTAGCATTGCCCTGTAGCAAAATCTCAAAGACACATCGCATCACGACTCTTCATTGCCATCTGGTAGCAAACCTCCATGCCGTTTGGAGCACCACTCTCGACCATATGTAGCAAGTCTTGACGCCGTACGTAGCAACGCGGGGCGGGGCGAGATTTTCAAGGAGGCGCAGCAGCGAGGCTCCCTAGGACGGCAGCCATGGCGGGTGGCTCTATCTCCCTGGAGCCGTTGGGGGACGTGGCGGCGAGAGCTGAGGCGCGCGCGACGCGGGCTGCAGCGGCTAGGGGCACGTGGTTGCGCGACCTATAGACGGTACGACGCGGCGACACGACTTGCAGGTGGGGTGGCTCGGCCAACAGACGAGGCGGAGCGACCAAGAGATGGGCTGGCGCGCGGCGTGGATACGCAATCTGCAGGCGCGTGCGAGAGACGGGCTATAGCTGCAGCGTACGTGACAAAGCTGCTCGTTGGGGCCAGTACGGACACATAGAAAACAAGGTTTGCAGCGGACATGACAAAGCGGGCCAGTACCTAAAAAACGAGGACCGGGAGATCGATCCCCCGGAGAAGTCTTATCATTTTCCAACAATTTTTTCACTCGGATGGACCGTCGTGATATATTCCTCGTCACATGGATCGATGACATGGTGGATGGTTAATATTCTCCACAACCTACGCCTTCCGTTCCCTGCAAATAAGGGTGGGACTGGGTAAATTCCCTAAAACCAGAAACTAATCGCGCGCATCAAATCAGGTGTCTATTAACCGGGAGTTAATCAAGGAACCGGGCCCACGCACCACATCATTTATCGGCCGGTGCGCGTACCATTGATTCGCTACAGCATTGATTCTTTTGCTTATGATGATGAAAGCACACCAATTTTCACCCTGATTAAGGAACAAGTGTACACTATGATTCGCACGCGAAGCTCCTATTTTCAGGACATCTAGCATTAATCCTCTCCTAAGATAGTCCATGCGGTTCCTTAAACCTACTAGGAACAACACACTTTTTCATGACACATAGTTGGCTACATTCATATATTTTCTTCCGTTTTTTTGGATCTTTTGAATCCAATATTTTGAAGTTCAAAAAAAAGGGCTCAAATGGAGCTAGCCCCTGTCTCCCATAATGCTGCTCTCCAGTTCAATGCCTAGCCATTGACACTAGGTAGAAGATGCCTTGAATTTTTCTTTTTTGCTTTTTTAGAATTGATGGCTAATGCGTATCTTTCTTCTCCAGTAAATATTATGAGTTGGCCTTGTGAAGGTTTGCTCCAGCTAAGTTCAATGGGTAGGTGAAGACTTGTTTAGTTCACAACAGAGATATGACGTGCTCTTAGCTGAGCTGAGCTCCTCCGGGTAGGTAGGCTTTGCCACTACTAGTAGTACTAGTAGCAGCACAACGGTACCCCTTCATTTAATCTACCCGAGCAACCAGTTTAGCCTTCCAAATGCATTCGAGCAAAATTGGATATGCACTTACAATAGTGAAAAGTCCATCGTTCGTATATAAAAGCACGCTCACCTGGCACATCAAGAAAATTTTCTAATCATCAGGACAACATGTAATGCCAGCAAGACAAACACAAATTCTCCAAAAATGGAAGGGGCCCCTTCCTATAATCTGCCTAATCTACGAGTGCACATGAATGGGTCCACCCAACAAATGAAGCAAAGCTTCACAAGTGCATAAGTAGATGATTCCCAACCAAGTCGGTGTAACTCTCAAGCAAAACAATTCAAAACACTCCTCGAGCCATTCAGCAAAAAAGAATCCACAACAACAACGCTGAGCTCTCTTTGCTTCAACAACAATAAAAATAGCCGATTTTAACCAACACCGATATTCTGTGTAAATAAATCCGTCACGAAGCTCCTGCCACCTTTCCTCGTGCAACGAGCCAGCGAGTGCGGAGCACCAGCTCCTCTCGCATTTCTCCGTCACCCTTGTCGAAATGAGGGCATCATGATCAGTATGTTATCTGCCGCCCACCTCTTTTCCAGCCATCACTATACACATATATATCAGCCTGCCAAGAGTCACATATCAGTATGGATCGCACAAAAACAAACTGAACTTGTGTTGTTTGGATAGGGAAGGAAAATAAGGTCCTGATGCAAGCACATGTGGCATCGTCCTAACCCAATCCAACACAGTAAACGCATAAAACATTTCAAGTTATACTTTCCTAGATACAACAGCAGATATGTTCTTGTGCGGTGATGTCTACAAGAGCACAGATCGTTTGTAGCTAGTTTCGAAGTTCAGATATCGATCCTACAGGGAGCCCAAAGGTAAATGTTTATAGGTGAAGTCTCTGTCACACCCGAAGTTGTCACAGGTCTTCGAGTGAATTGACTGCAAGTGTTGAAAATAGGAATGTGGTTTTGATTAAATGAGATGTATTTAAATAGAACTAAAATGTAAACTTCAGAAATATAAAGCATAAAAGTAAAGAATGACTTGGTTGTTTGAAGCAATAAAAATAAAGTGTCTAAAAAGGGACTTGAGATTTTTATTGATGAAGAAGGGGATGCCTTGGGCATCCCTAGGCTTTGACGTTTGTACCTCTTGAATATTTATTGGGATGACACGGGTGGCATCCCCAAGTTTGAGCTTTTTTCCATAGTTCATCTCATCACATCATTCTTTTCCTACACTTAAAAATTTCCTTCATACAAAACTTCACATACTCTTTATTAGCAACATTAGTATATTCAAGATAATAAGCCTTTGGGTTTAATTTCAACACAAGTAAAACTTTCATTAAAACACAAGCTACTGTAGCAACTTTTTTAAAAGCTCAAGTGATCAAAGAGAACTCAAAAAGAAACCGATAAGAGGCAAATGCAAATAATGACAGAAATTTGTCAAAACAGACCAGCAGGTAAAAATCGATTTTTTCGAATACCTTCTGTTGCTCAAATCGAAAAGTGTAGAACTAAAGAAAGTTATTTAATAACCTGGGGCATATGCACACAAAAGTACAGCTCAATCCGACATACTGGAATTTTTCACGAATTTTTACAATAAAGCACAAAAATCCGTTTCAGGACAACAACTTTCCCAAATGTTACTTCTCTGTCATTAGAGGTTATTCTTGGCAAAAAAAACCACAAAAAATAATAAGGATAGGTTATTACAGAGGAAATAACTTCCAAGAATCAACAAAAGAAAAACTAACTAAAAAATAAAAAATTGGGTTATCTTCCAAGAGTGCTTTTCTTTAACGCCTTTCAACCAGGCTTGATAGTTTGAGAAGATGCTTACATAAGAAATATGAATTGAAGTAAAACAGAGCATTAAGAATCAAATTCAAAACGCATTTAAGTATAACCCACTTTCTATGCATAGGAATCTTGTACACAAATAAATTTACAAAGAACAAAGTGACCGACATAGGAAGATAAAACAAGAGTAACTTCAAAACTTTCAGCACATAGAGAGGTGTTTCAGTACCATGAAAACTTCTATAACCATATTTTTTACTCTCTTATAATAATTTTTAGTAGCCTCATGAATAAATTCAACAATATAACTATCACATAAAGTATGCTTTTCATGATCTACAAACACATAATTTTTATCAAGCTCAAAAATAGTGGGATTAAAACCTTCAAACCCACATTTAACCATTTTATAACAGGATGACTGATCATTCTCAAGAGGTATGGGGTTTCAAGATAAAGTCAAAACCCCTACAATCTCATTTTCAATAGTAGTACAATTAATATTATCAACCAATATAGGACCATCATCTAGAGCTTTATCATGAACATTTTCTAAGCAAAACTCTTTAGTATCATGCATTTAGAAGTTAGGAACAAATAAAAGATTATCATAAGATTTATCAAAATAGCATGGATTATCATAGATAACAGGAGCATAATTATTATCATAAGTTTTACCCATAGTAGATATTTCAAAAGAATCCACAGGAACATAGCATTCATCCTCCTTTGGTAAGCATGGGGGACAATCAAATAATATATTAGTTAAAGAGTTACTCTTATTGGGAGGTAGACATGGGTAGTTGCTCCATTCTTCCTCCTCTTGATCATCACTCTCCTCCTCTTTTTCATCCAACGAGCTTTCACTTTCAGCAATTTCTTCTTCCATAGGCTCCTACAAGGCATTAGTCTCTTCCGTTGGTGGAGAGCATCTATCAATATATTTAAGAATATAGCCATTTTCTTCCTTGTAATTATCAAAGCAAAATTTAAGTATATCATAAACCTCATATTTATAAGGTGCATCATCAGTATTTTCAAGCAAATAAGCAAGTTCGAATGCACCATTCCAAGTAATAAATTCTTCAATTTGTTCCACATCATAAAAGTCATAATTTCCCTTAACATAAGAAGATATGGTAACATTATCATTATACTCACATTGAAAAGGGAGGTGTTTATACCTCCTTTTTTTGAAAGGAAAGCGGTGAGGGAAACCCCCACAGCGAGTTTGGTTTGTGAAATAATAAGAACCCAGTTTTGCATCCGGGAGGACTTGAACTTGGGTGGATGGGTCGTACATCCACTCCCCTAACCAAGTGAGCTAGGCTCACTTCTTTGTGTTTATACCTCCTACAGCAACAAGATTTATCGAAGCAATAAGTAACATTATAAGCAGAGCACATGTTTCTAGCAATGATATGCAATTTATCAATTTGTTCCCATAAGTGTTTCCCTTTTTGTGACAAGCGGGGTTCCTCATAATATTTGTGTTCTCCAGTTTTTTAGGATATTAATTAATAAATGTTCATAGTCTGAGGTGTTACATATTTACAAATTACAAGGGAATAAAAGATATCCAAAAAGGTTAGAAAACCTAAGACCTCACGGTATTACAAACTATGGACTATGCTCTTGATGAGTGGGTCTAAATCCTCCTTTGTCCTGTGGATCAGTAGTGAGAGATCAGCAGCCAATCTTGACTTCCAGGCCTGGACCGAGGGTTGTATGTTATTAAACCAGAGGATTGTTTCTCTCCTTCCAGATGTTCCAGGATCCAAGCAGGGTAATTTCCATAAATATCTTTTTATTCCAGCTTTGTTTTCCTTGTTCAATGATCTGAAGCCTAGAGCTAGCCATAGACCAAGAGATATTGATTGAATCCTAGCAAGCTTGACTGAAAGGGCAATGAAAGAGCAAGTGTTCAATTGTTTTCCTTGTTCTAAGCATGTTTCTTGTAGTCAGTCTGTCGGACAGAACAAGCCATCCAAAGAACTTCACTTTTGCAGTGCACTTTGATTTCCATAGCCATTTGAAAGATATATGTGGGTTCAGGTTTCTAAAATTATACTGATAATATCTGCTGGAAGTGAAATCTTTGGCTCCCCAAACATAACTCCAAGTGTCTTGTAGGTGCTCACTGAGTTGTATCTCTCTGCAACTATTTTGAATTGTTCTTAGTTCAGCTAAAGCTTCAGTTGATAGAGGAAGATAAAAGAGAGGTGCCAAATTGTCTGTAGCTAGAAATTCTTGGGTAGAGATATCTTCATTCCTCACATAAGAATAGTTAACTGGGTGGCTCTCTTCTAAAATAGTGTCAGACCACTGATCCTTCCAAAACAATGTATTGGACCCATTAACAATTGTACTTTTAGCCACACCTCTAAATAAATGGGAGAGTCTAAACACATCTCTCCACCAGAAAGAGCCACAAGGCCCAGTAGCATGTGGAACAGTATTATTGTAATAAGCATTCCAAACCAGAGAAACCCAGGGGGTGTCATCCTTGTTGTAAAACTTATGAAGGAACTTTAACAGCTGGCCTTCATTTTGAATTTTTAGGTTAAGTATGCCAATACCTCCTTTATTCTTTGGCCTACAAATCATGTCCCAAGCAGCAAGAGAGTTGCATTTTTCACCTTCTTCAGTTTTTTATTCCAAAAACAGTGTCTGAATTTTTTCTATGTGCCCCACAATCTTATCTAGTAATTTGATTGCACACATTGTGAAGGTTGCAACTGAAGCTAGTAAGGATTTAATCACAGTCACTCTCCCACTATAAGACATCATCATGAATGATGCAGACACATTTCTCTCAATTCTGTCAATCAGTGGCATTAGATCATACACTGTGGGTTTAGTGGTGCCAAGAGGGAGCCCTAAGTAAGTGAAAGGCATTTTGGCAATTGAACAACCCAACATATCTGCAATTTCCTTAGTGATGTTGTCTGCCAGATTTATTGGTATTAGGTGAGACTTGTGAAAATTGATCTGTAAGCCAGTAGAAACAACATAATTGTGAAGAATCCCTTTCATTACTTGAACTTGTTCTTTATCTGCTTGCATTATGATCAACGTGTCATCTGCATATTGGACAACTGGAAAATCCTGACTAAGGATGGCAATGGGCAGGGTATGGGCAGGGTAGAGCAATACCATACCCATACCCGTGTAGCCAATGGGTACAAAAGCTTACCCATACCCATACCCGCGGGTATAAAAGTTTACCCATACCCATACCCGGCGGGTATATCCAATAGTATACAAGTTATTCAAAATTTACTTTCATCAATAGCATATTTGAAAAAAGACAATAATCTCTACTTACTAATAGTAGACAAGTACATAAAAGTATCAAATTAAAGTTTAGAAGTCGTAATCTCATACTTGTCCCTAGGCTTCTTGGCCATATAGGTTCAAACTCTATAGGTAAGTTTGACATGTCAGTTTAAACGGGCAGGGTATGGGTATACCCATGGGTACACGTCTATAACCGTGCCCGTACCCGTGACTTAACGGGTAGGGTATGGGTATTACCCATGGGTAGAAAAGTGTGCCCATACCCTACCCATGCGGGTACGGTACCCGCGGGTACCCGTACCCATGGGTAAAATTGCTATCCTTAATCCTGACCAAAATCAGGGGAGAATGGAGCTTTGAGGATATTTTCTCTGAATGCATTATTGATTGCAGATTGTAGTAAATCAGCAGCTAGAACAAATATGAGGGGAGACAAAGGATCTCCTTGCCTGACACCTCTTTTGTAGTGAAATTGCATCCCAGGTACTCCATTAAGCAGAACATCAGTCTTTCCAGTGCCAAAAATAATTTCAATCCATTTTAGCCACTTATCATCAAAACCCATCCGTTGCATAATTTTCATCATAGCCAGATGATCAATGGTATCAAAGGCTTTGGCAAAATCCAGCTTAAGCAGAATAATTTCTTTCTTAGAGGCTTCACATTGATAGAGAAATTCAAAAGCCCAAGCAAGGCAATCCTGAATGTTTCTGCCTTTTAAGAAACCATATTGATTTTTATGAATAATTTTTAGTATTACCTTCTAGAGTCTGTTAGCCAAGATTTTGGTGATCAACTTCAGCACACAATTTAGTAGAGTAATTGGCCTGAAATCATTGACAGTTTTAGGTGAACCCATCTTGGGAATGAGTGTTATGTGTCCCATATTTATACTCTCTAGATTTAGGTCTCCTTCATAAAATTGAAAGCATAAGGAGTAAATATCCTCCTTGATGATGTGCCAACAACTTTTTAGGAAAAGGCCATTAAATCCATCAGGACCTGGGGCTTTATCATTTGGCATTTCTTTGACCACTTTATCAATTTCCTCTCTGGTGAATGGTATGGATAAAGCTTCAAGGACCTCAGTTGGAGTAATCAGATGTTGTAAGTCAAAAGGCATCTCAGGCTGAGTAGAAGTACCCAATCTTTCCTTGTAGACTTGAAAAATAGCACTTTCTTTGTCAGGATGCTCAGTGACTAAAGAACCATTAGATAGTTTGAGGGAGGCAATATTGTTCCTTCTATATCTTTCAGTAGCAAAATTATGAAATAATTTTGTGTTCTCATCTCCAAACTTTGTCCATCTAATTGTGCACCTTTTCTTCCAATATGCATTTTGGTACTGCAACAACCTTGCTAAATGAGCTTTTAGAATGTTCCTAAAATTTTCTTCTTGACAGAACAAAGGCCTTCTATCTTCAAGGTTATCAAGTTCAGAGAGAACCTTGTCGGTACTTTCAATACAAGTGGATAATTTTGAAATTGATTTGCTCCAAAATTTCAAATCATATCTCAACTTTTTAAACTTTGCATTTAGATTTGCAGCACTATTGGACTTGTGAGTTGGTTTACCCCAACTCTTTGTTACAGCTTCCAAAAAACCAGGATGTGCTATCCAAAAGTTTTCAAATCTGAAAACCCTACTACCAGGGATCTTAGTTTGTATAGAAACAACACAAGGAGTGTGATTAGAGGTTGGTTTGCCTTGTGTGGATACAACTGTGTTAGGATAGCTAGTTGTCCAGTGCATGGATGTAAAAAACCAATCAAGTTGCTCTAACATAGGATCTTGTTGCATGTTGCTCCGGGTGTACTTTCTTCCTTTAATGAGCAATTCAATGAAATGTTTCTCTCTAATGAAGTCATTGAAAATTAGCATGTCATTAACATTCCCCCAAGCTTATTCCTGTTTGCAAGGGACCTAATGAAATTAAAATCTCCCATTAAGATCCAGTCTTCATCATCAGGAATGTTCACCTCAAACATCCATTCAATAATTTTTTCTCTCAATTCACCATTACAGGGGCCATAGATGTTAATTAAAGTCCAAGATTGATCTGAATGAGTAGAAGTGAAATGAACAGAGAGAGCAAATTGTTCACAATGCATAACCATTCCAGAAAAAATTGAACTATTCCAAATAATAATGAGGCCTCTAGAAGCACCCATAGAAGGCACATAAACAAATTCATCAAATCTCGCTAGACAGCAAGCTTTAATAAACTTCAGATCAAAAGCTTCCTTTTTTGTCTCTTGCAAGCAAATAACCGAACATCCACTTACATTAATAGCATTCATTAAGGCTAATTGTTTCTCTCTTGCATTAGGCCCCCTGATGTTCCAGCACAGAATAACCCATTGTTTAAACAATGACATTATTACAACTCAAAAGTATAGAAACCAAAATAGAAATAAACAGGCACTAGGCACTGTCAACATTCTCCTTCTCCTGCAAGCCTTCCATGAGCTTCTTAGGAGTGAGTTCATCCTGAGGAACACCACAGAGAGAAATTCCAGTAGACTGGAGCACTGGGATTAGGGTTGCAAGAAGAGTCCTGTCAGTAATTAGGTCTTCATTAACATATATTATCTGAGTCATTTAGCCTCCTCTGTGACTTCCACAGCTTCCACTCCTGGAACCTTCCTTGGCTTCACTTTTGATTTAGTTTGCTTGGAATCACAAATGATTTTAGGCTTAAAGCCCCTGTATCTAGTAGTCTTTGAGCTCCTTCTGACCTGGCTGGTGGAAATTGGTGTCCCAAAGGTAAAATCTTCTGAATCATCTAACACTAGAATCTTCCTTTTGGTGCCAACTTGTGAGAAGGGTTGCATACCAGAGGTCACCATAGTTTGATCAGTATTCATCAGTTTCATCTTCTTTGATTGGAGCAGCAACTCCCATTCATCAACCATTTCAAACTGAATAAACTTTGGCATAGAAATAGGGATAGATAGGAGCTTGGCATTATCCAGAGCAAACTTGGGGAAACAATATTCCTTGAAGGCAGAATGAGCAAATCCCCTTGCCATCCAGATTTCAGAGTTAACATTCATTATACTGTCATTGACCAGAGCATAATTAATGGACAAGGTGGTGTCAACTTGCATCAAGTCTGATCCAGATGAATTTCCATCAGAAACATCAGATAAACTATCATGCCAGGCTTGCATAGGACTATCCTAAACATTGGTGATTGGGGGTGGCACACCATCCTAGAAAGAAACCGCTTGTGCAGCTAAAATTTGCTGAAAAATCAGAGGAGGGTTTGGAACTACTGCAACATCATCTCCTAGGGGTGCAACAATATTTTCATCTTGTGCAACATTATGATCAAAAAGTGCAGCAATCACTTGAGCAGGGACAAAATGTCCTTGCTGGTGAAACAGGGCAGCATTGTTATGTCCTCCATTGTGCCCACCTTGAGCATTTCCACTTCCAGGCATCTGATTATGATGGTTCCAGTTGTCAAGTTGCTGTTGGTAGAGTTGTTCAGCTGTGAGGCCCTCTCCATTCATGGGATGAGGGTTACCATCATATGGTTCTGGATCTTCAGGAGGAGGGAGGATTTTAGGAAAATGAGCATTCCAGTCAGCACATCTAAGTAAAATAACAGGTATAATCCAGGAGTGTCTGGCCCCACCAAGCTGATGAATAGCCAAAAATTTGGGCACAAACTTAGGATGAACAATCCAAACCTTAACCAACACAGATTTATCATATCCTCTAGGATTATGCCACATAGACAACAAACCAAAATCCTGAACAGCACTATGAATGTACAGGCTAGTCTGATAATCCAGGGGGAAAGCTAAGAACTAGATCCAAGTTTCCCTACCAAATGCAGTAAGACACATGTTTCTGGCTTCGTTGTGTTTCACAAAAGTGACAGTGGTAATATCATCAATCTCAAAGGATGTCCCTACTGTAGCATCCGCAATCAGGGTTTCAGTCATAGTAAAAATGCAAAGGCCTAGAGGGTGATCATCGAAACGATTGACAAACAACCGCGACTCATTCAAAATATTCATCACCTGAACCCTATAGTCCTCTCTGAGCTGAATCAGGATGAATCTGTTGGTCTCGGCAATTACCTTGCGATCATGCTGCAGAGGAGCTTCAGCTGACACCACCATGTGCGATCTCACCAAGCGGTCCACTGGCCCCAGATCTATTGTCAAGCCATTGGGGAGAAAAGCTAGTGGATTAACTAGGAAGTTGGCCATTGTTGTGGTGGAGAGGGATTCGTCGTCAGCCGGCGGAGAAGGAGATGAAGTAGCAGGAGAAGGGGGGGGTGAAACTCCAGGTGAAAAAACTGTTTGCTTCTTAATTACCCAGATATTCCGACCAGGAATATCGGTCCTTTTGTTTGTGGTTGTTTTATTTTTTGCCAAACCCTTCGTTTCTTCTTTGGGCAGCTCCTGGCCCAGTGTCCCAATAAATGGCAATTCCAACAAGGCTAGCCCAAAATGCATTTACTCGCCAGGTGACCAGATATTAAACATTTAACACACCAGGGGTTGCGCAAACCAGAACACCTCGAGCATTTACGGCCCAGAGCAGAATTACACACACAAATATTCGGGCAGGAATCCACAAGATGATCGCGATCTCCACATATGGAACAACGGCCCAGGATTTCAAAAACTAGAGCTTTGCTATACAAATTTCAAATCCAATGCATGCATGATATCTTGTTCAGAGTAATGAGCCTGTCTCAGATCTTTGATCTTTTCTAACGTGAAAGGAGGTAATTGCATGCAAGAGTTACGTAAGAACTTTGAACCAGTAAAAACTTCCTTATGATCACGTTCAAGATCCACCAAAATAGGATCAGAAAAACTTCCAAAAAATAGAGGCCTAGCCTGATCAGATCCATGTGTAAATGTCACGAGAGGAACTTGTAGATGAAAACCAAATTTAGCCAATTCATGTGATGATCCCGAATGAGAACCTTGTGCAGCACTTTTCTTGAGGAACTCCAAATTAGGTTTGAACCGAATGGGACTAGTGTGAGAGATCCTCACATTATCATCAGAAGGTAGTCCAATAAATGGATGATCATGCATAAAGCCAGAGATCTGAGGATGAGAATCCCGAAACAAACTGAAGTAGCAAACAAAGTCTGGCCAAACCCTGTCTTTAAGACCATAGATGAAATGCCCCACTTTGTTTGAAGCCACCGAAAACCGAAATCTTCGATCACTTAATTGAAAACATTGAATCTTGCAGCAATTCCACCAATACAACATTGAAGGGCAAGACCCACAGATTCAACATTTAGAGGAAAAGAGGCCGAGGAGAAAGAAACCACCAAGAAGAACTCATTGGCAGTCGAGGAAGGGAGGAAGTGCACCGTAGATCCAAAACATCGATGCACCTGTTTAGCCAAAGCCTGGCCAGGAGAGAAATCCCAGTGGAGTAGGGCTTCCATTGTAGGGGAGAAGGAGAAACCCTAGATCGCCAAGGAATCACCATTGGTGGGTGGGTGGGTGAGTCGCCATCGTTTTGTAGGGTTTCGTAGCATGGAAAACAAAAAATTTCTACCGCATACAAACAAACAAGCCAAGATCTATCTACTAGATTGTAGCAACGAGTCGATAGAATCACTCACCCTCGAAGATTCCAAAGTGTTTAACGGGAGCGGATTCTCGTGGGTGATGTAGTCGTACTCTTCCCGGTCTCAAGATCGCGTAGACGATCCTTCCGGCGTTCGGCAGCGCTCCCTGATCGGTCACCGTTCGGTGCTCGACGAAGACCTTCCTCTCCTTGTTCCAGTGAAAATGGAGGTTGTAGCACTCTCCTCGTGATTCGGCTGACTGGCGTGTGGGAAGTAGAGGGAGATCTCGAGGCTTCGCCTTAAGCGGGAGTATGGTGGAGTATGAGAGAGTCCCTCGACGATCTAGGGTTTAGACACGCCGAGGAGGGGGCTAGGCCGGCGGCTAGGGTTTCACCTAGGCGGCGGCGAGTGCCCTTAGGGCCGGCGGCGGCTTGGTACTAGGGTTTGGAGGAGAGGATCTTGTGTGTCTCTAGGAGGAGCCCTGCCCTCCTTATATAGGTGGAGGGCCGCCGGCCGTGGGGAGGAGGAGTCCTCCCAACTCGGCAGTGGTGGCCGGAGGTGGGAGGGACTCCCCAACTCGGTTTCCTCCTCTTTTTCCACTTCCCAAAAATAGCCGTTTGACTTTCAAACTAGCCGTTTGACTTTTCAAACTAGGATTTGAATAAACCCTCTATTTTGTTCAGAGATGACACCGAGTACATAATGCAATCATACTAACTTGATATAACACATTCATGTACCCTTCCCCTCCGGAGTGCTGGACATTTCGGAACCTTCTAGAACATTCCCGATGAAAACACCGGAATCATTCTCCAACTCCGAAACGGGACTTTCCTTATATGAATCTTACTCTCCGGACCATTCCGGAGCTCCTCGTGATATCCCGAATCCCATTCGAGACTCTGAACAACATTCGGTCTCTTTCTCATCATTCCATAACTACTCAAACAACGTCGAATCCTTAAGTGTGTCTCCCTACGGTTCGTGAATTATGCGGACATGATCGAGACACTTCTCCGATCAATAACCAATAGAGGAATCTGGAAATTCATATGGCTCCCACATATTTCTACGATTACTTTGCGATCGAATGAACCACTTACATACGATACCAATTTCCCTTTGTCTCACGATAGTTTACTTATCTGAGGTTATGATCGTCGGTATCTCTGCATACCTAGTTCAACCTCGTTACCGATAAGTACTATTTTCTCGTTCCCGTGATATGTGATCCCTTGTGAACCAGTCACATGCTTGCAAGCTAATTGGATGACATTTCACCGAGAGGGCCCAGAGTATATCTATCCGTCATATGGATGGACAAATCCCACTCTTGATCCATGTGTTTCAACCAATACTTTCCGAACACTCAATGCCACCTTTATAGCCACCCAGTTACGGTGTGGTGTTTGATGTCATCAAAGTATCCATCCGGCAAAGGTGATATGCATGATCTCATGGTCGAAGGAATTAGGTTACTATGTATCAGAAAGCATATAGCAATTGAACTATTAAAATGACTTGATCTTTATGCTACGCTTATCTATAGGAGTATGTCCACCATATCATTCTCCTAACGATATGATCTTGTTGTTAATAACATCTCAATGTTCATGATAGGGAAACCACAATCATCTATTAACCAACAAGGTAGTATTATATAGAGGCTTTACTAGGGACTTCAAATTAAGTTTACAAATCACACAAGTATTAATGTTTCCTTGTTAATACTATTATAGCATGAATGTAAACATTTATCATAAACACAAAGATATAATAATAACTATATTTATTATTGCCTCTAGGGCATATCTCCAACAGTCTCCCACTTGCACTAGAGTCATCTAATCTAGATTACATGGTAATATATCGAACACCCATGGCAGTTTGGTGCTGGTCATGTTTTGCCCTCGGGAGAGGTTTAGTCAACGGATCCGCCACATTCAGATCTGTGTGTACTTTGCAAATCTTTATATCCCCATCTTGGATATGTTCTCGAATAGCGTGAAAACGTAGCTTGATGTGCTTCAGCTTCTTGTGTGACCTTGGTTCTTGCGCATTGGCTATGGCGCCCATGTTATCGCAGTAGATAGACACTAGGTCCAGCGCACTAGGAACCACACCCAGCTCTGTAATGAACTCTTTCATCCATATCGCTTCTTGTGAAGCCTCCGAAGCAGCCATGTATTCCGATTCAGTTGAAGATCTCGCCACAACGCTTTGCTTTGCACTCCTCCAGCTTCGCACCATTCAAAATAAATACGTATCCAGATTGTGATTTAGAATCATCCGGATCGGTGTTCCAACTAGCATCGGTGTAACCATTAACAACGAGCTGTTCATCACCTCCATAAGAAAGAACCATATCCTTAGTTCTTCTCAAGTACTTAAGGATGTTTTTGACCACTGTCCAATGATCCACTCCTGGATCACTTTGATATCTGCTAGTTAAACTAACAGCATATGCAATGTCGGGTCTAGTACATAGCATGGCATACATTAGAGATCTTATGGCTGAGGCATAGGGAGTCTTACTCATCCTTTCTCTATCTTCTGCCGATGTCGGACTTTGAGTTTTACTCAAGGTCGTATTGGGCAACATGGGCAAGAACCCTTTCTTGCTATCTTCCATTCCAAACCTCTTTAGAACTTTGTCCAAATATGTATTTTGTGACAATGATATTTGGCGTCTTGATCTATCTCTATAAATCTTTATGCCTAATATGTAAGCTGCTTCGCCAAGATCCTTCATTGAAAAACTATTATTCAAATATTCCTTGACACTATTAAGAAGGTCTACATCATTCCCAATCAACAATATGTCATCTACATATAGTATTAAGAATGCTACAGAGCTCCCACTCACTTTCTTGTAAATACAAGCTTCTCCATAAGTTTGTATAAAACCAAAACTTTTGATCACCTTATCAAAACGTTGATTCCAACTTCGGGATGCTTGCTTCAATCCATAGATGGACCGTTGAAGTTTGCATACCTTGTTAGCATCTTTAGGATCGACAAAACCTTTGGGTTGCATCATATACAACTCTTCATCAATGTCTCCATTGAGGAATGTTGTTTTGACATCCACCTGTCATATCTCATAATCATAATATGCAGCGATTGCTAACATAATCCTCACAGATTTTAGCTTCACTACTGGTGAGAAAGTCTCATCGTAGTCAACTCCTTGAATTTTTCGAAACCCTTTTGCGACAAGTCGAGCTTTATAGACAGTAACATTACCATCAGCATCTGTTTTCTTCTTGAAAATCCATTTGTTCTCGACAGCCTTCCGGCCATCCGGTAAGTCCACCAAAGTCCATACTTGGTTTTCATACATGGATCCAATCTCGGATTTCATGGCTTCTTGCCATTTATTGGAATTTGGGCTCATCATCACTTCCTCATATGTCTCAGGGTCATCGGTGTTGTCCACCAACATGACACTCATAACGGGATCATACCAATCTGGAGTGGTACGAGTTCTCGTTGACCTGCGAGGCTCTGTAGCAACTTCAACCGAAGTTTCATGATCATCATCATTAGCTTCCTCTCTTATTGGTGCAGGCACCACAGGAACTTCTTCCGGTGATGCGCTACTCGCAATTTCGAGAGAAGGTTCGATAACCTCGTCGAGTTCTACTTTCCTTCCAGTCACTTCTTTCGAGAGAAATTCCTTCTCTAGAAAGGATCCATTCTCGGCAACGAAGATTTTGCCTTCAGATCTATGATAGAAGGTATACCCAATAGTTTCCTTCGGGTATCCTATGAAGACGCATTTTTCCGCTTTGGGTTCAAGCTTGTCCGACTGTAACTTCTTTACATAGGCTTCGCATCCCCAAACTTTAAGGAACGACAATCTAGGTTTCTACCCAAACCATAATTCATACGGTGTCGTTTCAACGGATTTAGATGGTGCCCTATTTAAAGTGAATGCGGTTGTTTCTAATGCACAACCCCAAAATGATAGCGGTAAATCTGTAAGTGACATCATAGAACGAACCATATCTAAGAGAGTTCGATTACGACGTTCGGACACACCATTACGCTGTGGTGTTCCCGGCGGTGTCAATTGTGAAAGTATTCCGCATTTCTTCAAATGCTCGCCAAACTCGTAACTTAGATATTCACCTCCACGATCAGAACGTAGAAATTCTTCTTGTTACGTTGATTCTCAACCTCACTTTGAAATTCCTTAAACTTCTCGAAAGTTTCGGACTTATGTTTCATGTAATAGATATACCCATATCTACTCAAGTCATCCGTGAAGGTAAGAACATAACGATAACCACCACGCGATGCTACACTCATTGTACCACACACATTGGTATGTATGATTTCCAATAAGTCCGTAGCTCGCTCCATCATACCAGAAAATTGAGTCTTAGTCATTTTACCCATCAGACATGCTTCGCATCTATCAAGTGATTCGAAATCAAGTGATTCAAGAAGTCCATCGAAATGGAGTTTCTTCATACGCTTCACTCCAATGTGACCAAGGCAGCGATTGCCACATATAGGTCGAGTTATCGCTCGATTTCAAACGTTTAGCCTCAATGTTATTAATATGTGTATTTCCACTATCGAGATTCAATAAGAATAGACCATCTATCAAAGGTGCATGTGCATAAAACATATTACTCATATAAATCGAACAACCATTATTCTCGGACTTAAACAAGTAACCGTCTCGCAATAAACAAGATCCCGATATAATGTTCATGCTTAACGCAGGCACCAAATAACAATTATTTAAGTATAAAACTAATCCCGATGGTAGATGAAGGGGTAGCGTGCCGACCGCGATCACATCAACCTTTGATCCGTTTCCCCAGCGCGCCGTCACCTCGTTCTTCGCTAGCTTCCGTTTATTCTGCAAAGACTTTGTTTGAGTTACAAATATGAGCAACCGAACGGTATCAAATACCGAGCACTACTACGGTACTAGTGAGATACACATCAACATGTATATCAGATATACCTTTCTTCTTGATGTTGCCGTTCTTCAAATCCGCCAAGTACTTTGGGCAATTCCGCTTCCATGACCTTCTCCCTTGCGGTAAAAGCACTCGATGTCGGGCTTAGGTCCAGCCTTGGTCTTCTTCGTCGGTGTGGTAACTTTCTTACCACCCTTCTTGAAGTGTCCTTCCCTTAGACTTGCCTTTCTTGAATTTGGTGGTCTTATTGACCAACAACACTTGGTGCTCTTTCTTGATCTCCACTTCTGCAGATTTCAACATGGCAAAGAGTTACAGCAGCGTCTTGTTCATGTTTTGCATGTTGTAGTTCATCACAAAGTTCTTGTAACTTGGTGGTAGTGATTGGAGGGCGGTAAATCCCCAAAGCATTAGGAATCACAATACCCAAGCTTTGAAGTTTGTTTGCGTGCCCGGACATCTTAAGCACATGCTCACCTTGAGCTGCCCTCTTCCATCTTGCGTTAAAGAAATTTTCGAAGCCTCATAGCTTTCAATTGCCGCATGAGTCTCAAAGATCAATTTGAGATCCTCGACAATATCATATGGGTCTGAATTCTCAAACCTTTTCAAGCTCGATTCTAAACCATACAAGATAGCAACTTTGAACTATGGAGTCTTCCGAGTGAGGTAAACATTCTTTACTTCATCGGTAGCATCATTGCAGGTGGGTCACCCAATGGTGCATCCACATAGGTCAAATTACCAGCTGTGAGGACAATCCTCAAATTGCGGAACCAATCCGCGAAGTTGCTTCCATTGTTTTTCAACTTTTCTTTCTCTAGGAACGCATTAAAATTGATTGTAGGGGCTGCCATTGATCTACAACATATTTGCAATAGTTTAGACTAAGTTTATGACAAATTGAGTTCAAATTAATAATAAAATTAATCTAGGTGAACTCCCACTCAAAACAATATCCCTCACATTGTTTTAGTGATCACACGAACCAAATCCACCACATCAACACCGATCATCACGAGAGTTGATATAGTTTCAATGGCGAACAGTCGACATGTTCATCATATCTACTATATGATTCATGCTTTACCTTTCGGTGATCCGTGTTCCGAGACCATGTCTGTACATGCTAGGCTCGTCAAGATCAAACCTTAGTTTCCACATGAGCAAATCTGGCTTGCTCACGTTGTATACACTTGCAGAATCTAACACACCTGATCATCACGTGGTGCTTTGAAACAACAAGCTTTAGCAACGGTGCTAACTAAGGGTGAACACTTTTATGACTTGAAATTCTTGTGCATGAGGGATCATCTTATAATGCTACCGTCGTCTACTAAGCAATACAAGATTCATAAGGGATTAACATCACATGCAATTCATAATATGTGATATGATATGGCCTTTCTTCTTTGTGCTTCCGATCTCCATCTTCTAGCACGAACATGATCTCCATCATCACCGGCATTGCATCAAGGTCAATGACGCTTCTCCATGGTTGTCGTCCACCGGCTTCAACTATTACAACTACTTTGAATAGACACGCGGGTCTTAACATAAATTAAAGACAACCATACGGCTCCTTCCGGTTGCCAACTTACAATAAGGAACATTGCATACATCAAATATAATCACAATCATGGCCATATCACATCACAGCACACCCCTGCAAAACAAAGTTAGATGCCTCTACTTTCTTTGCATGTTTTACGTGGTTTGGGGCTTTCAATAAGTGTCGTTCTAACTTACGAACAAGAACCACAACATTGATACTAGTATTGTTAATCACCCGTTGTAAATTGGATCTTAACTATGCTAGGAGAAACAGGCACCCGCAAAGCCACTTATGAAATACAAGTTGCATGTCAAGCGTGGAGCAAGTCTCATGAACGATGTCATGTAAGGTTAGCCTGGGCCGCTTCATCCCAACATACCACAATATGCAAAGTACACAAGAAGCAATCGACAATAAAAGCATCAACGCCCACAATGACCATTGTGTTCTACTCGTGCAACATATCTACATATAGACACGGCTCTGATACCACTGTAGGGTTTCGTAGCATGGAAAACAAAAATTTTCTACCGCATACAAACAAACAAGCCAAGATCTATCTACTAGATTGTAGCAACGAGTCGATAGAATCACTCACCCTCGAAGATTCCAAAGTGTTTAACGAGAGCGGATTCTCGTGGGTGATGTAGTCGTAATCTTCCCGATCTCAAGATCGCGTAGACGATCCTTCCGGCGCTGCGTTCCGGCAGCGCTCCCTTGATCGGTCACACGTTGATTTCGACGAAGACCTTCCTCTCCCTTGTTCCAGCAGGCAGCGGAGGTTGTAGCACTCTCCTCGTGATTCCGGCAGCACAACGGCGTGGTACCGGAAGTAGAGGGGAGATCTCGCAGGGCTTCGCCTTAAGCCGGAGCGAGTATGGTGGAGTATGAGAGAGTCCCTCGGTGATCTAGGGTTTAGACACGCCAAGGAGGGGGCTAGGCCGGCGGCTAGGGTTTCACCTAGGCGGCGGCGGCTATGGAGGCGGCGGCGACTTTGTACTAGGGTTTGGAGGAGAGGATCTTGTGTGTCTCTAGGAGGGAGCCCTGTCCCTCCTTATATAGGTGGAGGGGCCGGCCGACCAAGGGGAGGGAGGGGAGTCCATCCCCAACTCGGCTTGGTGGTGCGCCGGCGGTGGGGAGGAGGGACTCCTCCCCAACTCGGTTTCCTCCTCTTTTTCCACTTCTCAAAAATAGTCGTTTGACTTTCAAACTAGCCGTTTGACTTTTCAAACTAGGATTTGAATAAACCCTCTATTTTGTTCAGCGATGACACCGAGTACATAATGCAATCATACTAACTTGATATAACACATTCATGTACCCTTCCCCTCCGGAGTGCCGGACATTCCGGAACCTTCTAGAACATTCCCGATGAAAACACCGGAATCATTCTCCAACTCCGAAACGGGACTTTCCTTATATGAATCTTACTATCCGGACCATTCCGGAGCTCCTCGTGATATCCCGAATCCCATTCGAGACTCCGAACAACATTCGGTCTCTTTCTCATCATTCCATAACTACTCAAACAACGTCGAATCCTTAAGTGTGTCTCCCTACGGTTCGTGAATTATGCGGACATGATCGAGACACTTCTCCGATCAATAACCAATAGAGGAATCTGGAAATTCATATGGCTCCCACATATTTCTACGATTACTTTGCGATCGAATGAACCACTTACATACGATACCAATTTCCCTTTGTCTCACGATAGTTTACTTATCCGAGGTTATGATCGTCGGTATCTCTGCATACCTAGTTCAACCTCGTTACCGATAAGTACTATTTTCTCGTTCCCATGATATGTGATCCCTTGTGAACCAGTCACATGCTTGCAAGCTAATTGAATGACATTTCACCGAGAGGGCCCAGAGTATATCTATCCGTCATATGGATGGACAAATCCCACTCTTGATCCATGTGTTTCAACCAATACTTTTCGAACACTCAATGCCACCTTTATAGCCACCCAGTTACGGTGTGGTGTTTGATGTCATCAAAGTATCCATCCGGCAAAGGTGATATGCATGATCTCATGGTCGAAGGAATTAGGTTACTATGTATCAGAAAGCATATAGCAATTGAACTATTAAAATGACTTGATCTTTATGCTACGCTTATCTATAGGAGTATGTCCACCATATCATTCTCCTAACGATATGATCTTGTTGTTAATAACATCTCAATGTTCATGATAGGGAAACCACAATCATCTATTAACCAACAAGCTAGTATTATATAGAGGCTTTACTAGGGACTTCAAATTAAGTTTACAAATCACACAAGTATTAATGTTTCCTTGTTAATACTATTATAGCATGAATGTAAACATTTATCATAAACACAAAGATATAATAATAACTATATTTATTATTGCCTCTAGGGCATATCTCCAACACGTTTGTGATTTTTTATTTGTGTTCTTCCGTGAACCCACCTTGCCAATAAGATCTAGTTTCAAAGAAACCAACCATTGATAGGAAGCATGATAAAGCAATACAATAACAGACCAACAAAAATAACAACTATAGTAGGAACTATTTTTTTTGTGTTTTTGATAATAAAAGTAAAACAAAGCAAAATAAACTAAGCAAAACAAAACAAAGTAAAGAGATTGGTTGTGAGAGACTCCCCTTGCAGAAATTCTTTCTCCCAAAAAAGTGATTGACAGGGAGGAAGAGATTGAAGCTGTTCTTACTCCCTGGCAATGGAGCCAGAAAAGTGCTTGGTGGCTCAGATATGTAGAGATCGTTGGGAACCCCAAGAGGAAGGTATGATGAGCACAGCAACAAGTTTCCCTCAGTTATGAATCCAAGGTTATCAAACCAGTGGGAGTAAGGAAACAACTCCATGGTGTTGCTATCAACTTGGAACCTACACAACACAACCATAGAACTTTGCCCCAACTTACAGTGAGGTCTTCAATCTCACCGGTTTACTGAAAACAAAGGATTAAATGTATGGTGTGGAACATAGTGATTTGCTTGTAGAAAGTAAATAGTAAACGGTAAACCGTAGATGGTATATCAATGATAAAGGAATGGACCAGGGTTCACAGTTCACTAGAGGTGTTCTCCTTAAGATAGATAGCATGTTGGGTAAATAAATTACAGTGGGGCAGTTGACAGATTGAGAAAGCATAACAATGCATAAAAAAGATATCTTGGCTCCTACGAGATTTTTTTGGGCATTACAACATAATACATAGACCGTAATCTAACTGCATCTATGACTAATAATCCACCTTTAGGTTATCATGTGAACCCCTTCCAGTATTAAGTTGCAACGAACAGATAATTGCATTAAGCAATGTGTGTAAAGTAAACAATACAATTGCCCTTGAATAAAAGATTGTTTTTGTCTCCCTACTAGCAAAATGATGACCCACAAGTATAGGGGATCACAACAGTCTTCAAGGGTAGTATTACCCAATTTATTGATTCGGCACAAGGGGAGACAAAGAATACTTGCAAGCCTTAACAACTGAGTTGTCAATTCAGCTGCACCTAGAAATAGTTCTTGCTCATAGAAGTTTATCAGTAGCAACAGTTTCGTAATAGCAATAGCAAAGTAACAGCAGTAGTAAAACAGGAGCAATAATAACAGTAGTAGCAAACAGTAGGATATGAGCGCGACAGGCATAGGGATGGATGGACGGGCGTTGCATGAATGAGTCTAAACATGTAACTTCAAGATTTAGGGCAATTATAGATAAATAAGAATAAGCATCCAAGTACTAAACAATCATAGGCATGTGCTCCATATATAGTCATGCGTGCTCGCAATGAGAACTTGCACAACATCTTTTGTCCTGCCAGCCCGTTGCAGTGGGGCCTCAAGGGAACTACTGGCAATTAAGGTGCTTTTTTTAATAGAGCACCGGAGCAAAGCATTAACACTCCGTGAACAAATATGATCCTCATATAACACCCATCCCCTCCGGTTGTCCCAATTTCTGTCGCTTCGGGGACTTTGGACCCGGACAATGATATGTGTACACAACTTGCAGATAAGATCACAAACAATACTATCATAATGATTCAATAATAAGTTCAGATCTGAGATCATGGCACTCGGGCCCTAATGACAAGCATTAAACACAACAAGTTGCAACAAAGTCAAATAGCACTAATAGAGATACTAGGCACCATGCCCTAACAATCTTATTCTATTACATGATAGAACTCATCCAATCCCTACCATCCCTATAGCCTACAGCGAGGGATTACTCACTCATGGATGAGGGAAGCATGAATGGTTGATGGAGAGGCGTTGGTGATGACGATGGCGATGATCCTCTCCAAATTCCCCGTTCTGGCAGGGTGCCAGAACGGAGTTTCTGGTTCCGAATCACGGTTTCTGGTGGTGGCGGCGCAGCGGAACTCTTTCTGGAAAAACGTCGCCCCCCTCAGTTTTTAGGTCAAGAGGCATATTATAGGCGAAGAGGGAGGCCGAGGGGGTGCCTGGGGTGGCCACACCTCCTCCAGGCGCGACCATGCCTGGCCCGCGTGTCTGGGGGTGTGGGCCCCTCAGGGCCCCACTCCGTCTCATCTTCTGGCTCCGTGAATCTTCTGGTGAAATAGGATTTTTGGCATATTTTCTGGGATTTTTCCTGATAATTGATTTTCTGCACAAAAACTAGACACCAAGGTAATTCTGCTGAAAACAACGTCAGTCCGTGTTAGTTGTATCCGAATCACACAAGTTTAGAGGAGAAATAATAGCAAAGGTGTTCGAGAAAGTAGATACGTTTTGGACGTATCACAACACCACATCTACAACCTTAGAGATTTCTGTCACTTCCCCAGATTACTAGAGACATGAACCTACTATCGAGCATAAATACTCTCTCTTGGAGTTACAAGTATCTACTTGACCAAGATAGCTACTAGCAATGAAGAGCATACAAGATCACAAATAACATAGACATGATAGAATCAATAATCAATCTGACATAGTATCTCAATATCCATCAGGTCTCCGCAAACACAACATGTATGATTACAAATAGATGATCTTGATCATGAACGGAGTTCACAAGATCTAAATATGATAGCACAAAGAAAGGGAAACAACCATCTAGCTACTATATGGACCCATGATCCATAGTCCAAGGGTGAACTACTCACGCATCACTCCGGAGGCTGGCATGGTGATGAAGAAAGCCTCCGGGATGATCTCTCCCCTCCGGCAGGATGCCGGGAAGAGCTTCGGATCCCCCTATCTAGGGATGGAGATGGCGGTGGCTACAGACTGTTTCGTGGAGATTTGATCGGGTCCTTAGGGTTTCTGCATCAGGGTTCTTTTATAGGCGAAGGGGCAAGGTTGGTGGGCGCCCGAGGGGCCCACGCCTAGGGCTGGAGCGCCCCCACTGGCCGCGCCGCCATATGGTGTGGCTACCTCGTGGCCCCACTTCAGCTGCCCTTCGGACTCCGTGTTCCTTCTCGTAAAATATTGACTTTGGCTTTTGTCCCGTCCAATTCCAAGAATATTTCCTTACTAGCTTTTCTAAAACCAAAAACAACAGAAAACAAGCAACTATCACTGCGGCATCTTGTCAATAGGTTAGTTCCGGAAAATATATAAAAATACCTCAAAGTGTAGACAAAACATAAGAAAGTTGATAAAAAACAAGCATGAAGCATCAAAAATTATAGATACGTTTACGACGTATCAGACACCCGAGGACATCACCGGCCGCTTCGTTCCGCCATCTCCCGACGACGAGGATTTCGTGCTGGCGGCGAGGACCGCTGACAGCGCCCATGTCAAGCCGGCTGACACCCCGGTTGACTCTTAGCTAGGCCGAGTCTCTTTATCGTCGTTTATTTGTGCGCTGAACTCATGTTGTATCTGACAACATCGTATTTTCACACGTCGGTGCTGTTTATCCTAAGTTTCCGATGTATAGATTCTTTGCCACCAGATTCCCCAAATCATCTCTCTTTGGTGGCAGCGGCGGCGGTGCTGATTCCCCAGTCCTCTCTCTGCGGTGGCTACGACAGCGGCGTGGAATACAGCGGCGGCGACACTCGTTTTGCCCTAGGTCAAGACCGGGAGGGGCGTGGTGGTACTGACGTGTTGTGTGAGGTACTGTGGGGGGGTGGTGGTTTTGTGGATGCTTACGTGGCCGGATCGTGGCCATCCACTTGGAATCAAACGAGAGACCTGCGGTTTGATCTCTAAAGTAGCGGGCCGGGACATTTAGCAAGGTACATCGAACGCCAAGAAAGCTCTAGATATGTGATCGGACGGCCAAAATGGATGATAGTGTGAGAGAGCTCCGTGATGTTCTAGTTATAATGTCTCTAATAATAATCTAATGGTTTTGCTAGTTCTCGATCGCCTGAGAACTTAGGTCTCAGTCGTCTCTTTCATCGTTTGATTTACCTCGTGATTCGTGTAAAGTGAAAGTTACACATAAGTTGCAACTAGGGTGTAACCAAGAATTTAATGAGTTGCAATTGAGAATTAGTATAAATCTCTACTATATAATTTGTCTTGAGGAGGTTTCCGTTCTTTACGCTTTCGTACGTTTTTCTGTACGTTTTTTGGTGACCCGTGTTGGAGAAGAAATCCGGATCAGACCCGGGTCACCTCTTGCCATCTTTTACCGTCGTTGAGCCTTCAGATATGCATGGCAACCGTCGAGTGGCAGAAGTCAGAAAAATTCACACACTCCCTGAAGAGGTTTGACGGTGGCTTCATCAAAACGGACCAGGCCGTGCTCTCACACGTGGTTTGGCTTGGGCTTGCTCTCACACATGGTCACCCCTAACATATGACAGCTGGTACCATCGCCGTTGCTGCGAACTGGTCCGGCGACAGCACGGTCATGCTGCCGAGATCAGGCGATAAAAACCAGCTAACTAGCTATCACATCGCAGAAAACCAGCCAACTCCTGATGCAATCGGATCTCATCCGTTAGAGCATTTCTATTAGATACCGTTTGGTCTAAACACGGACAAAAAATAGCCTGAACAAATCCCATAAAAGTGATTAAAACCATAAAAATTTGCGGTTCCTCCCGTATTAGTCCCCGTGTACCGCATCTATTTAGTTTTAGAGACTCCTTTTATAGTAAACTGCAAAGCGGTCAATGTTTCCCCTCGCCGAAAATATACCACAACTGCTCCCGTCCACCTCTGGCGGCGCCACCGCCGCCTCCCTCGAAGCTCGAGGCCGGCGAGGTGGCTCGATTCCTCACGTCAATCTACAATTATAGACGAGGAGATTCGATTCCTTGCATCTATTGTTAATTTCCGAGCCATAAATCATTGATATTTTTGGCCATCATTGTCGGAGCCCGAGCAGCAGCTAGATGTCGACCGTCCGCATCCACACATCAAGGCAAGGCCGCACCCGGCTTACCTGGCATCAAGGCCGTGCATGCACGCGTAGCTCATCGGCCACACACAGCTCGCCAGCCGCACGCACACAGGGGACGGGCTGTGGTGGGAGCCGGGAGGGGATGTTTTAGGTTTGTGAAGCAAATGTATCTAGACTGCTTTTAGTGTGTAGGTTCACTTTAAACCTGAATAAACCTACACTAAAAGTAGTCTAGATATAATTGATTCACAAACTAAAACATCTTTTATTTTGGAACGAGGGAGTAGTGCTCGCATTTAGATGCCCATGATGCGTAACTAGATTACGCAATGGGGACGATAAAATTAGTATGTCGTAGCAACGCACGGGCATTCAACTAGTATTATGAGTTGCAACTAGTTTGTAACTGAAATTTTAACAGAAATATTAGAATAATATCAGCGACTTAGACATAAAGAAAATTCAAAACGCCTGGGATCTAGACACTCCTATGAACTAATAATAATGTGAGACCCGCGGGACGGAAGGCGCCGCTCCGCGAGGTCATCCAACGGTCCAGATCATACCGGAGAACACGAGTCAGAGTAGGTATAGGTTTTCTTTCCGTTTTTATTGATGTGGCTCGCTAATAAAAAGAAGGAAAGACTCTATCTTCTTCTGTATTTAGCCCGGTCTCCCAGACCAGATCCGCCGTAGCCCACCGCCGCCCTTCCTCTTGCTGTTGCTTCCATGACGCGTACGCCTTCGAGAGGATTGGAGATCGAGGGGTACCCCGTAGAGGGCGTTTCCATCGGAGGTAAAGAGACATGTGTGATCTTCCCGACGCTGAGCCTTGCCTTCGACATCGGCGTTGGCGTTGGCCCACCGACCGCCTTCAAGCAGGAGTTTCTCTTCGTCTCCCATGGGCACCTCGACCACATCGGGGGCCTCCCTGCTTATGTTGCCGCACGGGAGTTCCTTAGTCTGCCCCCGCCTACCATCTTTGTCCCGGCATGCCTCGGGGACCTAGTGGCGCAGTTGTTTCAGTCGTACCGTGCCATAAGCGTCACTGACCTCCCGCATATTCTCGTCCCGCTCGAGCTCGGGAAGGAGTACGAGTTCAGGACGGATCTCAAGGTCCGGGCTTTCAAGACATACCACGCCATACCCAGCCAGGTGAGCTCAATTTTTTTGGGGGTTCATTTCACTCCGTCATAAGCATGCATGCAATGTTTTGATGGAAGAATGAGGAAATCATCTGATGATATTCTATATGCAGGGGTATGTGATATACACAATGAAGAAGAAGCTCAAGCAGGAGTTCATTGGCCTCCCTGGTACTGAGATCAAGCGGCTGAGGTCATCGGGCGTTGAGGTCTGTGTGTGTGTCTTGGTGATTGTGGAGTTCGTTCGTTCGAATTAAAGCACAATCTAGTAGCATCATGTTGATTTGGCACCAATTTGTAATTTGCAGGTCACAGACACTGTGTCCACCCCTGAGATTGCTTTCACTGGTGATACAACATCAGATTTCATTCTTGATCCGAATAATTCAGATGTGCTGGCAGCAAAAATTCTTGTTGTGGAGGTATATTGTTATCACTTGTTACTTTGCAGCTAATTACCCTAGAGATATATATGCCCTTAGAAATATGTAAGATTTCCACTGCTAAATGTTTTATTTTCTGTAGTTGTTCTCCTTTATGATTTTTACAGTGAAATATGCACTATGAATTTCAGACTACTTTTCTAGATAACTCCATTTCAGTTGAGCATGCAAGAGAATATGGGCACACGCACTTATCTGAGGTATTTTATTTACCTACTATTCGAGATATTTCAAACCTATTATTTGAGATATTTCAAACTTGTTTATTGAAATTCCCAAATGTCAACTTTTTTGTCAACACAGGTGGCAAGCCAGTCCGAGAAGCTTGGAAATAAAGCTATTCTACTCATTCATTTTTCTGCTCGTTATACTTCGGAGGTGGGTTGATATCCTAACCATTGTTTCAGTTCCATCTATTTAAATGCTACTATTGTCAGCTTCATTTTTTTTACTTCCGTTTTGACTACTTCTATTTGTCTATTATATCCTAATTCCATTCATATTTAGTCCTTCTTTGGAATACAGGAATGACAAAACATAGGAAAAGAAAAATCATAGGAATAGGATAGGAATGTAAGTGTAGAATAGAGGAATAGAAACATAGTAATTATCCATATCAAGGTGTTTGGATAGACAAAGGAAAAACACAGGAATCTTAAAAGGAATTTTAGGAGCAAATAGAGCTTGCTTTCTTAGTCAATCTAATTATTCTATTCCACTCCCTTGATTAGACACAGGGCTGCACCCATAAATACATTGTTTGCCTTGTTCTTTGTGCATAGAAAATTTTCCATGAGGTCCAAGTGGATTGTTTTTCCCTATACTTTTCCTATGGAATTGGAGGAAAAGGAAAGTTTCCTTTAGAATTCCTATGAGCAATTCCTACACCAAAGGCCGCTACAGAAATCTCATCCATAGGAATTTGAATCCTTTGTTTTTCCTCCATTTCAAAGGAGGCCTTAAGATACTTTGTTTCCACACGGCTATCCATGTTTTTGTTCTAATCAGTGCCACCTACAAGTTTTTGTTCTAACCAGTGGGATGAGGGCAGATATGTGCCTAGAGCCACTGGGGCCGTGGCCCAAAACTCCCAAGTATCCCCATTGAAATTTTGGCCCACAACGAAATGGCCCTAGTGGCGTAGATAGATATTTCAGTTCCCCAAGCCCACGAGCCCAGTAAACATGTACCCGCACTTCTGCAGCCACCTGTGCCTCCATCGCCTTTCGTCGTCTCGGCTTCTCTTACTGATCTGTAGTTCTTGTGAAGAATAATCTAGTTGTGGCTGATGGGCTGCCAGCAGCCAAATCTACTAGGGGCAAATCGGTGGAGATGCAAATTGACTGGCAGCTGGCAGCCATATTGATCGGTTGGCGCGGGCAGGCCACACAAGCATTGTTTATGAGGCGCCGCCTAGTCGCGACAAGGCGTGGTATCCTCTGGGCGTATGGCGTCCACCTCAGAGGATTAGGTGTCGCCTAGGCGTGGAATGGTGCCGGGGAGTTGAGCGGAAGCCGCCAAATTGACCGCGGACAAAGAATTTTTGGGGGAAAATCAAACATGCCGAATGAAAACGGCGGAAAGTGAGCGCATATCCTCTTCGCATGGGAAAGCACCGCTCGGAGCATCTATCGCCGGTGCGGGCAACATTAAGTGGGACCAACATGAACGTCCCTTTTCCACTAAAAAATTAGTACTTATGTTGAAGATATATATGCTAATTGGAAATTGGCATATTTATTTTGCCCTTCTATGAGGAATTTTGACAGAACTAAATCTCATGAGGACTGTTTTTTCTGTAGGAAATTGATGCAGCCATAAACACATTGCCACCGGCGCTCCGAAGCAGAGTTTATGCGCTGAAGGAAGGTTTTAAAGAAAAATGAACTGAAAAAAATAAAGAATGTAATATTTTGGATCAGATAAGCAAGGAAATTTTCCAAACTGTCAATGCTATAAGGCAGATTCAGAGTTTTAGTCATATTGTGGACCTCGTGATTAGTACGTAATTTCTCTCAATCAAGAGTTGGCAAACCTGGCTAGCAGGGTCGTGTTATTTTAGGCAATTTAAGTTTGCAAGTCGTCGCCCCTCGAGAATTATATTTAGGAAACTGCTAGGTGTCCCCCGGACGATGGGAGCTCTCCCATCGTCCTGCTTTCCGTGCTGACACGTGTCCATTTGCTGCAAAACATCCCGTGTTTGCTGCATATGTCCCTGTTTTTGCTTCCGAAGCAAAAAAACGGTTCGTTTTAGAAATAGAAGAGACCTCACCGAAGACCTCGCCGGAGATCATGCAGCAAAAAAATTGTGCTAATGCAGCAAAACCGTCTTCGCCGGAGACATCGTCGGAAACAACTCGTTGATGACCCTCGCCGGAGACCATGCAGCAAAAAAAGTTTCCGGCGAAGTCGGTTTTGCTACATTAGCACAATTTTTTTGCCGCATGATCTCCGGCGAGGTCTCCGGCGAGACGTTCTATTTTTAAAACGAACCTTTTTTTGCTTCGGAAGCAAAAGCAGGGATACATGTAGCAAAAGCGGGCCGTTTTGCAGCAAAAATGAAAATTGGGGTGATTTTGGGGGAGGACGATGGGAACCCCCATCGTCCGGGGATCCATATCATTTTCCTTATATTTAATGCTTTTCCTATTTTACTTGTTTTTTTCTTTCATATTTGTTTCAAGCGATGAGAAAAATATATTTTAATCCATGTGAGCTAATTAATATGACTCTTTGACGACATTATGTATTGGGTTTTAATTATTTTTGCCACTATGACCAATCCAAAACTCAGTTTTGTCATTTGACTGATCGAAACTCCAATTTTGCCACTACTCCGTTACAACACTCCTCAGTTTTGCTATTCCCTCATCTTTCTATCTTAATCTGTAATCAGTTTTGCCATTTTAGTTTTTACACTCCTTTTTATTTAGAGTTAATTTTATTTCTAACTCGTATATGCTTCTAACAATATTTATCCTAGTAGAAATTACTTATATTTACCCATTTAGTAAAACTTATGACGGTTTTATCCATTCTAAATTTTTACATGTTCTATGAAGTGTGATCTCGACGTATCCGCATCAATGTCATTATAGTATTTGCGGTTCCGTCACCGTCATACGCTAAGGCTAATAAGTTCAATCGGCGGTAGAACGAGTAGCGCCTAGGACTTATTTGACCGAGCACCAAGCATGGTCCCCGCCGTCGTCTTAAAACGTTTGGCACAAGGTCGCCGATGATCTTGGGAAACTACGGCTCATGGAGGATCGCGTGGGCCGCATCAGGATGTTTGTCATCTGCCGCTCCTTATCAAACACTAACGGAGTAATCGGGTATACATCACGACTACATGCTCTCAACTAGCCTGCCATGTGTCTACGTACACTCGAGATGGATTTGGTGTACTGCTCGGCTGCTCCACACAGACTAGCAATGCTAATATATTTCAAACGGTAAAGTGGTGCTACTGGGATGATCGCGTGGATGTTTATCATCGATGTGGCAAGTCATATGGTAATATAATGGAAAAAATGATTATAGACTAACGGTAGAAAGATAACGGAATGACAAAATTGAGGAGTATTGCAACTGAGTAGTGGTAAAATTAGAGTTTCGATCGGTCAAATGGCAAAACTGAGTTTTGTGTTGGTCATAGTGGGCAGAAATGATAAAAACCCTTATGTACTTGTTTACCGCTTTGGTGTATCCCTCTCCTAAACTCAAACATATTAAGGGCTAAAATCGCTCCTTATATTACCCTTATGTTAATAAGGTTATTATGGGGGATACACAATGATCTTAGCCCTTGATGTGCATGAATTCGAATTAAGAGTCAGATAAGGCAACTCCTTTATAGATGCACTTAGCTCCATCTTACAATGCGACTAAATACAGTTTACATCCTAGATCTCATATATACCAAAAATAAAGCCTGTCAAAAAATATATACCAAAAAGAATTATGTTAAGATCCGTTGTTAATGACGATGTTAAGATCTTTTCAGTCATAGACGGTGAAAATCAAAAACAAAATATTTCACATTTAGCCTTCACCAAAAAATGAGCCAACCAAGAACATCTTTCACCCTCATGACATGTGTGGGTGACTGCCAAATTAGTATACTACTCTTCTTCCATTCACTAATATAAGATATTTTAGATTTATAGATTCGTTCATTTTGATTCATATCTAGATTACTTTTCGCATGTAGACTTATTTATTTTAATTAATATCTAGTCCACTTTGAAAAACATCTTAAATGCCTTATATTAGTGAATGCAGAGAGTACATTTTCAACTACTGCGCACATCATCGGTATGAGCATTGCACCTGTCAACGCTAGCCAAATGTAACTTATATGAAAGCTTGTGCAATTCTGAGATGGTTATTACAACACATGCTGTGTTAGAAAACATTTTTAATCAGAATTTTGGACTCATGGAACGTGCTTGAAAGCTGGATAGAGATAGCTTGACCAGCCACTACAGGAAAGCCTGGCTATGCTGGCGGCTAGATGTTGTCACTGGGTCTTCCAATCTCCAGGTGATCCAAGAACAGAACTTGACGGTCGGCCGAACATTTAGCAAGAATATAATTAGAGGGAAAGAAAATGTGACAATGATCTACGACCACAACAATGATAAAGACGCTCCTACTCAAATGACATTTAAGAAAAATAAATATTCTTGTTTTCACAAAAGAAAAATATTCTTGAATTTACCATATATAGCTAGAATGGATGTCGTTCTTAACTTGCAATAAAATTTAAATGAAGTCCAGAAAACATTCAGCCAAGTATGAAAGTCATGATAAACTCAAATCAAAAAATTAAGCAACCGCAGTACTATTATGATGCAATATGCCAGGGATAATAATGTCGTGTACAACAAGTTACAAGTCTTAAGTAATCCTTAAGATATACGAAACATAGTACGTGTCTTGGTTAACCTTTGGTAATATGTTGTGGCTCTCCCCACTACAGGAGAACCTCTCGTTGCCGTGCAAGCAAGTTGCACGTCAAAGGTCTCTATTCGCATGGCAAAGGCATTGCCGTGCGAAGCCGCACAACAATGTCTGGTCCGGCAACGTTGTCGTTACCGTGAGCCTCGCCAAAACTGCACGGCAAATGCATTGCCATGCCTCCCTCCCTTTGACGTGAGCTGTGGACCTCTGCCGTACAAGCTTCCCTTTGCCGTGCGTCCCCACCTCTGTCATGCGTCCCTCGCTCTGCCGTGCTACACCTTGTTGCCGTGCGCCGGGCCTCAGCCATGGAGCAGGCTTTGGCGTGCGCCGCTCGTCGTCTCGCACGACAACGCCCCATTGCCAGACACACAGGACACCACCAAGGAGCACAGGCTAGCGCCACGTGGCAGCTTTGCCGTGTGTATGCACACGGCAATGTGATCAAATGTCCTTTGCCGTGTGCATACACAAGGCAAAGGCCACACTGCATTTTTTTTTGTTTTTTTGTTTATTCCCTGCATTTCAAAATTTGAGATACAT
Organism: Avena insularis; assembly: GCA_023614405.1. NCBI lineage: Eukaryota > Viridiplantae > Streptophyta > Magnoliopsida > Poales > Poaceae > Avena > Avena insularis. The sequence goes on from CM042685.1 coordinate 451,368,922, forward strand.
ATAACCACAAATATATTCCCACAGCAGCATATATGTATGCATATAACAACAAATACATCAAACACACCACAAATAGGTCCACATAACAAGTTAAACTAGCAATCTTATTACAAGTTCACATAGTCCACACTCCATACATATAGTCCATACAAGTTTCTATGTAGCAGTAATATGAAGAAACCTTCTTTTGCCATTTTTGAGGCCAACGCTGCTCTAGAGTAGATGACTTTGTTCCCCTTTTACTATCTTTTTTTCCCTCTTGCTCAGTTTTATGCAGTGCACATGCATGATGAAGGTCTAGAGTCAGAATTGAAATGTAATAAGAGATGGTTAAGAATGCTTTACTTATTGATTTGGACTTGTAAGCCCGATGCCCTGTAACTTACTCATCCTTGTATATCTTTCAGATCAGGGCACGAGCCATGGAGGGTTGTCGTCCGCCACACGCTGCAAGGAGCGCCGTGAATCACCGGCCGAGGGAGCGTGGTGCTGCTGTTGGACATTGGTGAGGGCCCCCTCCTTCCCTGTGCCATTCTTGAGGCTACGACAGGCCCACACATCGCCTCTGCTCCATCCTGGCCATCACCTTGGACGTGATCACGGGGAACAAGGCAGCGCCCACTGCCACCGTCGCAGCCCCCAGCCAGTGAGACACCTCTCTGCTCCCCCCCCCCCCCTTTTGCAGGGTGTTGCCTTGAGTATTAAAAATATTCTAACTTCCCCTGCTTTGACAGTTGGATCCTTGGAGCTATTGTTTATAGGTTCAGGAGGCATTGTTTTTTTTTGTCTGGAGCTAGCTTGTAATGCTGTAACTGCAAGTAGCCACTTATGCTTATATGTGAAAAATATTGGAGGCTGCCTTTTCATGTTCAGAACTAGCCATGCTTTTGTTTAGATTTATAACTGTTATGACAGTAGTATTTTTATTAGTTTGTAGGACATGTTTGTTCACTATCTACCATAAATTATGTGTGCTCAGTTAGCTAAAGAATACTAGTTTTTATTAGTGTGCTTGGTTCTAAACTGTTAAATATGTGCTCTTAGTTAATTCCAATTGTCTTGTTGTATGCGGGCCGTGTAAAGCTGCTCACCCCAAAGGTCACGGATGATGATGGCGCCGACTTTCCCGACCACCTCCCAGAGCTACTGCTGCCGGCCACAACTCGGGGATGATACTCTGTTGTCGCCCTGCACCCTGATACCATGGATATGCATATGGTCTTACTGCTCAAGGTATGTCGTTCCTTCTTTTAGGTCCAAATAATCCGAGGCTGAGCTGGTTCATTTAGATGCCGATCTAGGAGTTGTGGTGGTGTTGCGGGTGATGCAAGTATTTGACCATGCTATTCAGGAGTTTAGGCTATGAATCTGTAGTACGGACCCAACCTTTCTCGCTCTAATCGCTGTTAGGGATCAGGTTGGTGCCAGTTTAGCCTTTGGTGCATAGAATTTATCTTGTGTGTAAGCTGGGCTGTGCTGCTGAGTATTTGAGCTTCCATTCTCTTTTCTAAACGTGAGTGCTAGGTCTATGCGCAACTTCTCGAATCATATACATGTATATATCCCGGCTTATTATTCTTTTTCTTGAGATTATCGTCAATATAATACTTCAAGTGTCAAGAATATATTGTACTATTCTTATAGATCTGTGCTTTGCACTTCATCCAGCATGACTATAGATTGCATTGCCATGACAAGCATTCAGTATATAATGATGTAAGAGTAGAGTGCACATGTGTGTTTGAGTTGCCAAAATGTGCTCTAATAATTTGCTCATTTGCATTTGCTTTATTATGGCAATTGTATGGTTGTTGTGGTAGGAAAACTTGTGCTAGTCATAATATAAATCCATGCTTTGGACTTGATATAGTTTGATAGGAGATTTAATTGCCATGATAAACATTCAGTTTGCAATGACTAAGAGAAGAATGTGCTTCGAGAAATAGCTTGATCATAGTAGATTGTTTTGGTTGTATGAAAAAATTTCATTTGGCTTTCACAGAAAATGTTTGGGAACTCGTATCAATCTTGGTGATGCTTGTGGTGATAGGGGACCTTGTCATATCGGCAACATTAAGCATGGAGCTGCTTGCGCTGGACAATGGAAGCAGCGCTGCTAGTTTGAAGATGGAGTTGGTTTAGTGCGACCTGGAGAAGCCAGCGAGTCCGACATCGCGGTGGCAAGTAGGTGCTGGCGCTCAAATACTACAACAAGTTCACAAGAGTAATGCGAAGTAGGTTCATTTCCCTCAGACTTGTGCCATTTTGGTCATATTATGCTTGTTTTGTCTTGTGGTAAATTTCTGGTGAATTGGGTATGGAATAAATACTACCTATGTTTTCTGTGTCGGTTGGTGGAACCGGTAAAAATGGAAAGAAATAAATAGTTCTTTGTGAATTAATAGTGCGTTAGAATAATATGCATGTTGTGTTCATGTAGATCTTGTAGGTTGAGATTGTTTGCTAATACTGCCTTATTTTCGTGATGAGAAAACGAGACTTGCAAATGAGCAGATGTATTCCTTCTTTGTATGTGTTCTAGGCTGCAGCTAGCTAGCATGTACATACACAACACCATGCAACTGGCCCATGCAAGTACATCTGTTTTGACGAGATAAATAGCGAGTTACCTCCTCCATGTTTATACTTTAGCTCAGGCACTGGGAGTCCTGAAATATGCAATTCGTTTTCAGACTTGTCCAAATTCATTTGCTCCTCAAACTTTGTCGTTTCATGTTTCTTTCAAAATGTGCTACTTGTCCATTGTACATGGTACTTTTTTTTTTAACAGATTGTACATGGTACTTGCCCTTTAGTTTTTCATGTCCTTGTAGAGTAGAATATACTGATAACTGAAAGAGGTTTCATCTTGGTGCGTGCTATATGTTTTATGTAGAATTCTTGGGTGTGCTATTTGTTTTGAGCGTATGAGTTTTCCTGACAATAAATTTGCTAGTTCTAAACCTCTCGTAATATCTAACCTTCCCTTTTGTCGTTTCGTGTTGTTTCTGCAGGTTAGAGCAAGCCCCCATGACATAGGCGGTTAGGAATTCTCGAGATTACACACTGAAGGTAACCAGCTCCCAAGAAGAATTGTATTGATGGTGATACAATTTGCAGTCTTGCAATCTAGTAGCATTCAGGGCATGCTTATGCCTGAAAAGAATCTCTAGAATTAAACAGGATTAAATGGTGTTGTAGTATTTATTTATCTAAAATTAACAAAGAGTTTCAGATCGAGTGCATAGCTGGGCTATTAGATGGGATTATTCTCCTGCTCGTGTTCATTCTTCTGCTATTCTGTAATTTTCAATTTGATGCTGCCATTTTATAGTTGATTTTGTCGGATTTCTGAACAGCTGGGTTGGTGGTCGGATGTAAAGAACACTTTAATACAGGTTCACTTAGAAAGAAAGTTTTAGTGGCCATGCAGCCATCAGTTACGTATGAGTAGTATATGAAGAAGCTTACACCCCTTTGCACCCGTATGTACATGTTGATTCCTGGCTAGCCTATCTATCTGGTCTGTGTGTAAGCAATATACTCCCTCCGTTTAGAAATATAAGATGTTTTAGGTTTGTGAAGAAGATGTATCTAGACACCTTTTAGTGTATAGGTTCAAATGAATCTAGACACTAAAAGGTGTCTAGATACATCTCATTCACAAACCTAAAATATCTTATATTTTCAAACGGAGGGAGTACATACGTGGAGGTCAACAGTTTTTTTTTCTTGGCCTGTTGCCATGCATCCAGGTGATGGATGGATGAGCCCGTGGTGCCTTAATCTTGGACTGGTGGTGGTCGATCGGTGCATGCAGCGGTCGGCAGATTGCGTGGTGACGGACGGGTGGAGGCGAGAGGCCCTGATGCAGCAGCAGCACCGGCAGGAAAATGGATGACCAGGAGGGCCCTGATTTGGAAGGTTGGTGGTTAGCTGAATATATATGTGTAGCCGCACTTGAAGACCAATAATCCAGACCGATCGGGACAAGAACTGTATCCTTGATGGTGCGTTTCGACACGTTCCCTCCCGTGGAGCGTCGAGGTCCTATTCATGGCGGGGGCCTCCCTCCCTCCATGGCGGGCCCCGAGGGCTCTTACCCAAGGAGCATGTGCTGGATGCTCGCGCAGCCTACCCCACTTCACCCACCTCACCCGTTCGCGTCTCCGGTGAGCTCTCGAGTGTCCCGCCGATAACCCGTCACATCAAAATCCGATCTGGGGTTGCTTGGCGCTTGACCCTGGCGATCTTCGCGGATGGATGCTCCGATGAGAAGGGTGGCGGAACAGATCAGGGCGCGGGGACGGAGAAGGACGAGCTCGAGCGAGGATTGGAAGGGGTGTCCAGCGAACAAAGTAATTGGTCCTGTCTGGGGATCTCGAAAACTCCGCTCGGTAAGGACTCTTCCTGGGCATCAGGTTCTAGAAGCTTCGACCTCTGTATTGGCTACTTCGCTCCTATCACCATTGAAGCGAGTGGAGGAGAAACCCGCAGTGAGTCAGAGGTCCAGATTGAAGCGGAAAACCAAATCCCTGAACAGTCTCAGTTTGAGCAACGAGTCCAAGTCACCGATGATTGCGCTGTTGAAGAGAGTGGAGGTGAAGAGGGAAAAGCGAGGGAGACCGAGGAGAGCGTCTTCCCCCCCTCTCGAGACTGGAACAGAGAATGCGCAGCCCTCTCCTGAAGCTCTGCAACCCGGTCTCGATGGTGCAGGAGTTCTCGAGGAAGGAATTAGGGGCAGCGGTAGGTTTGTTGGACCTCAATCTGCAACTAACCCTCTTCAGCAAGGTCCTGGACTCGTTGTGGCAAGCTCAGTGATGTTAATGGAGTCTGGAGGTTGGCGGGAGCCTAAAACTTCCAAGTTCAGAAAAGGACAGTATAGGAAAATCGGTTTGTGGAAAAGTCAGGTGGTTGAGGTGGATGGGCTGGAGGATTGCTTTACAGATAGAGGCATGGAGGGCTTCTATTCTCAGCTGTGGATTTCCCCTTTGCAGCCCATGTGCAGGCCCGGCCCTGAGGGGGGTCTAGAGGAGCTGCCGCCCCGGCCCCGGGCCCAAAAAAATCAGGGGCCCTGGATCTATATTTTTCTGTAGTATATGTTATACCGAGGCTGGGTAACTGGCCCAAACTGCACAGGCAGCGCAGCATCAGAGCGCAAGGAAGATGCTCAAAAAAATCAGAGCGCAAGGAGAAAAGGATAGAAGGCCCTTTGTGTTGCAACCCACAGTAACGCAGTGTGGATATCGTTCCTTTCTTCCTTCGCACAAAGAATGCTGCCGACGCTCCCTCCCAACTTGTTCTGCGATGGTTTTATTCTCCGGAATTGACATAAAATATCATGTATGTCTATTTCTCTTAGTATGTGCTCTAATTTTTCCGTGATGACTGGTTGATTATCGATCGACAATGAGTTTCAAATTGACGATTATTATTGTTTCTTCATTGATGCAATAAGGCCACCGATAAAATCGGCAAGTTGGATATTGCTTAGCGATATATCACAGAGTACATATTATTGGTATTAGTGTGCTCGATGGATCATCAGTTAGATTTTATTGGGTCGATGTACTATCTTTTGTAGTGCTTACTATATGTGCAACGTATATACTGTAAAAGTTGATTTTTATATAGGAGTACACCTTAAGTGAATATTATTTTAACAGAGATATTAAGGGCATGTCCAATCGCAAAGAATTTGCTTCGATGCTCGAGGGAAAAAGATCGGCAAAAATCCTTGGGGTTCCTATCAGAGTTGAAAGGTTTCAATGTTAATACAAGTGTGTTGATTCTTAGGCCATTTAAGAAAATATTAAAATAAAAATAGCAGATAATTAAATGGGCTTGTGTGAAAAGAGCTAGCCAGACGTCTATGATAGTGTCAACATCGACGGAAAAATATTTGTGACATTGGACAACATTCGGGTTTAAGTACCAGAAAATCAAGGCGCCTAACAACAGCGCCTGCATTGGAGGTGGCCTTGGGGCCCCGAGTTCTACTTTCGCCCCGGGCCCCAAAATTCTTAGGACCGGGCCTGCCCATGTGCCACTAGCTGCAACAACATCCACTCACCCACAGGAGTCCAACTACCCCCACATATAAAAACCAGGGGAGTGCAAACCCTAGAGCTCATTCCTCCCCCCTCATTGTGGCGGCGGTGGTTGAGCTTACCTCGGGATTGCAGTGTCTAGGCCTAGAGGATTTTACTGGTGTTGAAGCTTCATGTGCTTTGGAGATGGGAGATCGAGGCAGAGGAGGTAAAGGAAAAGAGAGGGGAGGGAACAGTGGCCAGGAGAACTGGCAGATGCAGCAAGGTTGGGCAGCCTCAGATGGAGCAGCAACAACATCCTGCTCAAAACCCTTATGAGTTTGGGCAATTCAACCCACAGTTCTTCCCCAACCAATCACCATTTGGGTTTCCCCCAGGTAACATGCCACCTTCTTGGGGATTCAGCAACCCCTTTCCTCCTTTCCCACCCCAACAGCAATTTGGTATGCAGTCCAATGAATGGATTGCTCCTCCTCAGCAGCAAAATTTTCAGAGTGGTGAACATGGTGAAAAAACAAAATCCTAGGGTCAACAGAAAAGCAAGAAGAAGCAGCCTGTTGGTTAGAAGGAAAATGTTTTACCCCAGAATGCTAGTGCTCAGTGGAATTATGTTGATGCTATCTGCCTGTGTTGTGGAGAACGTGGTCATGTACAAGCTAGTTGTGAGAAAACTCTAGTTTGTTTCATCTGCAAGAGCTCTGCACACACTGTGGATAAGTGTCCTGTGAGAAATAGGCCACACCAGGTAGCAAAATATGTAGGAAGTGGTGCTCCAGGCTTGGGATTCTATCATATTGAGATGCCTGAAAATGTGATGAATCCCATTGCCTCCACAAAGAACTGTGGGATTGTTCTGGTGGAAGAAGGCTCACTGACTGAACAAGAATTAGCTGCTGAGTTTTCTAAGATCTATAAGACTAATTGGGCCTGGCAGATTAGAGAACTAGGCTCGGAGAACACTTTTCTTGTCAAGTTTCCCCCACATATTGTGGTGGAACAGGTGATTGGATATCCAAAATTTGGTGTTTCTAAACCAGGGGTATGGGTCAAAGTGGAAGCTTGGAGTGATGATCCTGAACCAGTTGAGGTCTTGAAGAAAATCTGGGTGATAATCACTGGCTTGCAGACTAAGTGGTGTGAGTGGAACACCTTGGATCAGGCTGTCTCCACCTGTGGCATCCTAGAAGAGGTAGATTGGCTAAGTATCTTCAGAAACAATGCTAAAGAAGTTAGGGTGTGCATCAAGTGTAAGGACCCAAACAAGCTCCCTGCTAGTAGGCTCTTCAATTTTCAGGATCAACTTTTTTAGTTAGGATTTACTTTAGATTATGCTGCTCCACTGATTGAGGAGACTGGGAACTTAGGAGCTGATGATCAAGGTGGACAAGATAAAAGCAATGAGGATGACTCAACTGGACAAAATGGGAATGGTGGTCAAGTGGGCCTGCTTGGGAATGGTGCCTCTTCACATGCAAGTGGTAGCCTTCTTGCTAGGGATGGTGGACAGTCCTTTAATAGGGTCAGAATGGCTGTTGATTCCCCCAATGGCTCTAGTGTTATGTTCCAATTGCTAGTGCAAAGGGGACTAGTGGATATTGAAGGTAACTTTATCTAGGACAAATCACCTCTGGCTCTTGGGGCTGCGGAAGAAGCTCAGAGATTCTGGATAGATGGTCAGTCTGAAGAGTTGAATTTCTCTCAAAGAAAGGTAACTGAGTCATCACAGATGGTGGTTGATCAGGTTGGTGCTCTCCCTGATGAAATAATGCCAAGTTTCAAGGATTTGGTGGTAAGGGAAAGAGAGGATTTGACTACTTTTTAGAAAGCTGCAAAAAAACAGAAGCAATGGGGGCATGTACAACCAACTAGGCAGAGTTATGAATCTGAAAAAGGTCCAAGACTATTCTAGAGAAAGCTATGAATCTGAAAAAGGTTACTAATCTGGAGGTTCCAAAGAGCATGAAAGGTATAATGTCTACAAACCCCTTCTTTGTGCTCTCTGTCACTGCTATAGAAAGTTTAACTGATAGTATAGGAGTAGATATTCCTTTTGATGAGTCTGTTAGTTCAAATTTTGTTTTGCATAGTTCTCCCATGTGCACCAGCTCTTCTACTGAAGAGGATGTGGCAGAGGGATGGATAGAAGTCTTAAATAAGTCTCGGGGCAAGCACCCCAAGGAAAAGAAATTATGATTAGTCTCTTTTGGAATAGTAGGAGTCTTAGTGCTCCTGGTAGACAAAAATTTATTTCTAAGAATATCTCCCCTCTTAAGGTAGATTATATTGGTTTTTAGGAAACTAAGAAAGATAGTTTTAGTAATTCCTTTTTGAAGAATCTTCTGGGGAATAGAAATTTTGCCTGGAATTTTCTCCCCTCTCAGGGATCTGCTGGTGGCATCTTAGTTGGTGTCAATCCAGATCTTTTTTATGTTGTGTCTTGGGATATTAGATCCTTTTCAGTTAGTGTTATCCTTAAGAATAAAGTTACTGCTTTCACTTGTAGAATTACTATTGTCTATGGGTCTGCTTATGAGGAAAAAAACAAGAGTTTATTTCTGAGCTCCATGATCTTTTCATAGGTTGGGATGGGCCTGCTATGATTGGGGGTGATTTCAACCTTATTAGATCCCCTGATGACAAATCTTCTAGGAATGTAGATTATAAATGGGTTGATAAGTTTAATGTTTGGGTTGATCTCTGGTCCCTTATGGAGATTGGTTTATCTGGTAGATCTTATACTTGGGGTAATAATCAAGTTGATCCTATTATGTGTAAGCTAGATAGGATTTTCTGTACTACTGGGTTTGATAATCAATTTCCTTTAGCTAGTGCTAGAGATTTGACTAGAATTGGGAGTGATCATACTCAAATTGTCTGGGATTTAGGAGATTTTTTTTGCTAAACCTACTAGGTTTAAATTTGAGAAGTGGTGGCTTAGTAGGCCTGACTTTAGACATATTGTCATTAAATCTTGGTCTCTGAAAGTAAATAGTGATGATCCAGTAGAGGTTTGGCAAAATAGAATTAGGTTTTTTAGGAAATTGGCTAAAGGTTGGAATGTCAATATAGAGGCGGCTGTTAGGAAAAATATGAGAGAGTTGATGGAGGAATATGATGTTTTAGACATTAAGTTTGAAACTCAACCTTTGACTGATGAGGAAAGAGGTAGGTTAGATTTTGTTTATGCTAAGCTCCATAAGTACTGGATTTTATAGGAGACTAAAGCTAGACAAAGATCTAGAGATAGAAATGTGCTGGAAGGGGATAGGAACACTGCCTACTTTCATGTAGTGGCCAACCAGCGCAGGAGGAAGAAATTAATCAATGTGTCAGATGGTCCTGATGGTCCTGTTACTGATATTAAGGATATGCTTAAAGTGGCAACTGATTATTATAGAGACCTTTTTGCTTGGGAGCCTAGGCCCAATATTCAGTTGAAACGTGATTTTTTCTCTAAGGAGGAAAAGGTGAGTGAGGCTGAGAATTTGAATCTAGGTGCTATTTTTTCTGAAGAGGAAATTAGAGTAGCTGTTTTTACTTCTTATGCTGATGGGGCCCCTGGTCCTGATGGTTTTTCCTTTATGTTTTATCAGTATTTTTGGGATATCATTAAGCATGATCTTATTGCTATGTTCCAGTCTTGGCATGAAGATCAACTAAGTATTTTTAGGCTTAGTTTTGCTATGATCACCCTGATCCCTAAAGAAAATGATGCCAAGACAATGAAAAAGTTTAGGCAAATTAGCCTTTTGAACCGTTCCTTTAAGATCTTTACTAAGGTTCTGACTAACAGGCTTGCTACTGTTATTGGAAGATTAATTTCTCCTCGTCAATCTGCCTTTATTAGAGGTAGATTTATTCTTGAGAGTGTGGTCACTGCCCATGAGGTTGTTCATGAGGTACACAGGAGTAAGAAGCAGGGTTTAGTCCTTAAAATAGACTATGAGAAAGCTTATGATAGAGTTAATTTAGATTTCCTGTTTGAGATTTTAGAAAGTAAAGGTTTGCGTCCTATCTTTATTAGATTTATTAAGCAGGTTACTTTAGGAGGTTCTGTAGGAGTTAAAATCAATGATTTTGAGAGTGACTTTTTCTTGTCTGGTAAAGGTCTCAGATAGGGGGATCCTATAGCCCCCCTGTTATTTAATCTTATGTTTGATATATTTTCTAGGATGTTAATTAAGGGGACTATCTGTGGAGCCATTAGAGGTCTCTGTCCTAATTTCATTCCAGGAGGGATTGTTTTTCTGCAATATGCAGATGACACACTTCTCTTCTTAGAACCTAATGAATCAATAGTTGTTAATCTGAAGTGGATTCTTACCTGTTTTGAGCAGATTTCTGGGATGCGCATTAACTACCATAAAAGTGAGCGTATTCCTATTAATATGACTGAGACAGATACTAGACCCTTTCTAGACATTTTTGAATGCATCATGGGTAGTTTCCCTGTTAAATACCTGGGGATTCCTGCGGTGACCCATCATACCACTGCATGTGTAGTACACTATAGTCGTTGACATGACATCCACAGAACACTGTTCTTTAAATATCACATCCCTGAGAGTGGTACAACAGAAACATTGCGGGTCCATATTACAAACATTCACAACTTATTATTATTATAATACCAGAAGTTCAAGACTTCAAAAGGATTCAACTTACAAACCGAAGTATAAAGTGTTTCAGCGGAATTTAAAAGTAGCAACTCCAACTAGGAGTTAAGCTTAGCATCTTATTCTATAGAGTTCATGTTGCTCGGCTCCTTCGGTTACTACTATCTAGGTTACTTAGTTGGACTCGTTGTCATCGACACCATAGCGGATTTTGTAATCCACTCCTTCAACACCTACTGACAGGTCAGGCTCCTCGTAGAACACATCTTCTTGGCATTCGGCTACATACATTGGCGTATCTTCGGGATCCTCAGAGTCTAAGCAAGGGATCAAAAGGAAAGGATGAGTAACAGCGTTACCCAACAAGTTCATTATATGCAAGGTGGGAAGTTTGATGCTCTAACTACCACCTCGGATTATAAATCCTTGGCACTATGCAGTTTTTGTAAATTTTTCTTCAAAGATTGATGTTATTATAAAAATCTATGACCATCAGCCTTCACAGGTTGACCATAACTTTCATGGAGTTCCTTTCCTGCCATGTTCGTAGCTCCTTCCCGGAACAAGGAGTAAAAAGTTACAGTTCTTACACTCTGCAGAGGTGCGTCACTTTACCCATGAGAGATCAACTCCTTGTTGCACAATCGGGCATACTTTCCCTTCCACAATTCCATGATGTGGGGCCTAGTAGTTGGTCCAAGCCAATCCCCCCCTTCGCGACCTCGCATGCCTCCTTGGTATACACCATGCCCACATATTGAATTACGACAATGGTTTGTACAAACCGTTAGATGCCAGAACTAACATGGGACGATGAGGGTTCCCACCCATATGTTGCATATCCTCTACGAATTACCAATTAATATGCACGCTACGAGGATAACAGCCACGACCTGCACATTCGGCTACATGCGAGAGGAAGAAGATACAAGTGACTTCTTTGTCCCATTCCAAATCTCATGGCTAACGCGTAATATACGGCGCTATAATTACTGATGTCAGGGGTTATTTAGTCCCTAATTGATCATTATTGTTGCAAATAGAACCTTAAGTTATATTGCCCATTATATCATCACTTAGGATGATATCTATGATTTCTTTATTTGTGAAATTAATATTTTCTTTCTTTGGAGTATATATGATAACACACAATTTGCAAATACTTTGATAAAGACTCTTCAAAGGATATGAGCAAGTGATGAACTTGGCTTGTGATGGCAAGGTAGTGAAGTCTGATGTTTGCACTAGACCTTGAGCTTCTATGTCTACAAAAACATCATTATTGCCCGGTAAGGACAATATTTAAAGAAGCAAAATGATTATGCAAAGTAATGTAATGCATTTTTTTATGTGTATTGTCCCCCATTATTTAAATTATAAAAATTCTTTTTCATAATAAAGAATTTATAAATATTATTTTTAATATTTATTGAATATTGTATTCTTTTATTTTATTTCCATTTATTTGAATTAATTTAATAATTCCTTTAAGAATTATCATTTAAATCCAAAAATTGTTATTAAATATTTGTTTAGTATTTTTTAAAATACTATAATATTAATTTATAATGAAAGTGATTTTTATTTATTTTTATCAACTTTCAATAATTTTGTAAAATTCCATAAGGAATATTTATATTTCAAAAATCTTAATAAAACTTATATGTCTAAAAATTTATCTCTTAATTTATTTGGATAGTTTGGATTATTGTGAATCCAAAAATATTTTATTTATAATTTTTGGGATTTTTAATTTATTTTCTAGAATTCATTTAAGTTCAGGGGCATTTTGGTCTTTTCCATTTATTAAAACAGGATTTAAGTGATTTGGGTTGACTGTTTGGGTTTATTGGGCCCTTGTGGCCCAGTAGGGCAAAGTCAAAACTGATGGGGATGTGCCTACCGGGGTATACCCAGCAGGACGTTTCCATCGCCCAAGAAGCTGGCGAGTGGGCAAGACAAGGCGTGCGGATCAAGGCCAGTGTGGATCCAAGCATCGGAAGGCTGAAGGCGAGGCAGTAGATAGGCCCAGTCGGATTAGGTTAAACGAGTACCGAAGCCTTAACTGAATCGGTTGAGATATGTAAACCTTAGGGGAGGTGAGCCTATATAAACCTCCCTCAGGGCGTGTAGAGATATGTTCCATCATACACCCAAGCGACTCGCCGCCTAGCCGCCGAGCTCGCCCATTGTACCACCTTCATAATACAATCTAGCAGGAGTAGGTCTTTACCCTCCGGGGGGCCGAACCTGGGTAAATCCTTGAGTCTCCGCCCTCATCTCGCACCGCAGATGGCTGGCCGCCCTTGCCCCTTGTTCTACTATTCGCTGCCGATTGCAGCATCTACCGTGACCATTCCCACGACAGTGGCGCCCACCGTGGGGCCTGGCCGGTCTGGCCGGTGTTCTGCGGCGAGATCCAATCTGCCCATCAATGAGACGGTCGCCACCGGCCGCATGATAGCGATCGGCGAGATGCTCCAAATCTTGCCGAGCAGCTACGTCCCGGCGGCGCGACCCGTCACGCACAGCGTGATCCTGCCGGTCGGCACAATCAACCTCTTCGTCGGTCTCACCGACGTCATCGTCTCGGAGGACTCGGCTCGCATCCGCGAGTCGCCGCCACGCGACCGGCTCTCCGAGAGCCAGATCCGCACGATCCATCGCCTCGCCTCCGAGTACGACTCGGCCCATAGCAGCGTGGCCGAAAACTCAGCGGCCACAGAAGACGCGACCCTCAATGACGACGCCGATTCGGCGACCCCGGCGTCACTCGCCGGATCCATCACCGCGGCTTCACCCGCGGGCTCCATCACCCAGGTCTCCAACATGGGAGACTTCGAGGACCCCTCCATCCTTGGGATCTTCGACTTCGACTCCGGGTCGGAAAATTCCGGCGACCTCCACGACAGGACCGGTCGCCACGCCGCGACCTACATGGCAACCGGCACCGAACCGCCGGAGGACCCCTTCTCCACCCCGATCCCTCCTAACGCCACGACAACGGAGGTCGAGGAACTCCGCTGGCTGGCGGGCGATCTTAAGGAGTAAGCCGAGCGCGAAAAATTTCGCCTCGAACAAGTGACGGCGCAGGAGCTATCACGCTACCACCAGCAGCGAATCAGGTCGCGCCTGAACCCCACCGTCCAGGGGCGCGCCCTGAACTTCGACGACGAAAACGACCTGGCCCGCGTGGCCGAGCGCGCGATCTGCGAGAATGCGCCACCAGGAGGAAGCGCCCGGCCCCCACCAGGGTCGACGGCGATGGGTGCCCCACCTCCACCCAACCGCACACCCCCTAGGGATCAGCCGCGGATAGTAGTCTCCTCACGGGAGCGGGACGCGAATGGCCTCCCACTGTTCTCCACCCCGATGGACAACCTCGTGGCGGGCCGAGCAGCAGCCGACAACATCACGGCCACCGGCGACGGCGCCCTACAGATCTAGTACGTCAGGGCCCTGCTCGCAAAGGCCGTCGAGCAGCAAAACGCAGGCGCCGACTCGCAGGGTCGAGTGTACTCGCGTTCTTCGGGAAGCAGAGCGGCCTCGAGCGGCCGCCCAATGGCGGCAAACACCCTCAACGCCGCCACGAGCCACTGCAGCTCCAACATCGACCCGCGAACGCAGCCTCTCCCTGCGACCCGGGCCAGCGACCAACTTCATCGCCGCCAACGGTCAACCCATCGACGCCCGCACCCACATCATCAACAACCAAAGCTGGCGCGCACGCCAGCCCGACGACCTGCGACACACCCTAACCAATCGCCGCGACGGCAAGCCAATGGGGTCGCTCAGTCGACTCGGCCCCAAGTGCTTCGGACCGATGATCCGAGGCGAGAAGTACCCACCGAACTTCAAGGCGCCGAAAGAGATAAAAAACTACGACCCATCGTACGACCCCGCTGTCTGGCTCGATACATACCTCATGGCAATGGGGATCGCAGGCCACACCGACCTGCTAGCTTCCCGTTACCTCCCCCTGATGATGGAGGGGACGTGCAGGCAGTGGATCAACACCCTCCCCCAGGATAGTATCGACTCCTGGGAGGAGATGTGCGACGCCTTCGTCAGGCACTTCGAGTGCTCCTACACCCACGCCACCACCATCGAGGACCTGGAGCGATGCATCCAGGGACCCCGTGAATCGACCCGCAACTGGGTCTAGCGGTGGCAAGAACTCTGGTACAACACGGTCGGCATCCACCCGGACACCGCGATCCATTGCTTCAAGACCTCGTGCCGCTACGAGCCTTTGGTCGCCAAGCTCAAGCGACACTCTCGCACACTCGACAACATACCGGACCTCCTCGAGATCGCCAAACGGTACGCGGAGGAAGATCCAAACCAGGAAACCGACGACGAGTCGGGAGGTCAACGCCGCACGAGCGGCAACGACAGCAGACGACGGTCCGACCTACGCTACAGCAACACTCGCCTCACCAGCAAGCGCCACAGTGACGGGCGAGTCGACTTTGTCGCCAACGCTGGGCACGCACAACGCGAGCCCAAAAGCTTCCGCCGTGACGGCGGCAACTACAAGGCCAAGCCAAGGTTCGACCCTGCGGCCCTCCTTAACCAACCTTGTGCATTTCATAGCAGGGAAGGCAAACTCGCAACACACACGACTGCCGACTGCCACACCCTCAGGGAAATTGAGAAGGCACGGCGAGCAAGGGAGGACCCCGACGACAACCCGCCAAACGGCGGAAAGTTCGGCAACGTGGTCGGCTCGCTTCATACCTTCACAGGGTTCAACACGAAGCGCGAGAAGAAGGTTATCACCCGCGCCGTCGCCATCAACGCGGTGGCCCAGGTGGACGTTCCCCAGTTCCTCAACTGGTCGGAACAGGCCATCACCTGGAGCCGCCAGGACCACTCGCCGCGCATCGAGTACCCAGGCCGAGTCGCCCTGGTGGTCAAGCCAAAGGTGGGCGACTACTGGCTCCCCAAAACATTGATGGACGGCGGCAGCTCCATCAACATCCTGTACCTGGACACCTTCAAGCGGCTGTGGCTCCCGCAGTCGATGATCGAGACAACCCACACCACGTTCCACGGCATCGTCCCCGGTGGGAAGGCGTACCCGGTCGGCAAGGTCACGTTGCCAGTCACCTTCGGCACACTAGCAAACTTCCGCACCGAGCGGATCGTCTTCGAGCTGGTGCCCTTCGACAGCCCCTACCACTGCGTCCTGGGGCGCCAGGCGTTCGCCAAGTTCATGGCAGCGCCACACTACGCGTACAACGCGGTGAAGCTCCCTGGGCCGTGCGGCGTCATCACCATCAACGGCGACCCGGACATGTCCGCCGAGTGCGAGGCCAAAGGAGCAGAACTCGCCAATGCCGTCATCGCGGCAGAAACCAACCACGCCGACGAGCTCGCCAAGTACGCGAACAGGGTGAACAATGACAACCCCACCATACTCAAGAAGCCCAATTCGGAGGGCGCAAACACCTCAGCCTTCGAGGCCACGACGCACACTCGTACCGTCGAACTGGTCACAGGCGACTCCAGCCAGACGGTGACGATCGGGACGGGCATGAGCCCAGCCTAGGAAGGCGCGCTCATCGAGTTCCTCCGTGAGAACAGGGACATCTTCGCATGGAAGCCCTCTGACATGCCTGGTGTCCCTAGGAAGCTCGCTGAGCACAAGCTAAACGCCGACCCCAAAGTGCGACCAGTCAAACAGTCGCTGCGGCCCTTCAATGAAGAGCGCCGCCGAGCCATCGCCGAGGAGGTGCAGCGTCTACTCGCTGCAGGCTTCATCCGGCCAATCAAGTACTCCAAGTGGCGGGCAAACCCAGTCCTGGTCGAAAAGAAGAATGGGACCTGGAGGATGTGTATCGACTACACAAACTTGAATAGCGCCTGCCCAAAGGAGCAGTTCGTCCTCCCGCAGATCGACCAAATAATCGACTCCACCGCGGGCCCGGAGTCGCTATGTTTCCTCGACGCCTACTCTGGGTACAACCAGATCAAAATGGCTGTCGAGGACGAGGAGAAGACGGTGTTCATCGCGCCATTCGGAGCCTTCTGCTACACCGCCATGACCTTCGGCCTCAAGAACACCGGGGCGACCTACCAGCGGTGCATGCAAGAGTGCCTCGCGAGCCAAATTGGCTGCAACATCCACATATATATCGACGACGTGGTCGTAAAGTCCGCTCGCCAGGGCGATCTACTCGCCGACCTGGCGGAAACGTTCGCCAACTTGCGAAAATATAAGATAAAGCTTAACCCAGGCAAATGCACCTTCAGTGTACCAGCAGGACAACTGCTGGGGTACGTCGTCTCCAAGCGAGGGATCGAGGCGAACCCCACTAAGATCGATACGATCGCCTGACTCGGAAAACCCGAGTGCCTACGCGACGTCCAGAAGCTGGCCGGGTGAGTAGCGGCTCTCAGTCGCTTCATCCCCCGCTTGGGCGAAAAGGCGATGCCCCTATATCGCCTGATGCACAAGAACCCCACCTTCCAGTGGGACAAGGAGGCGGACGACACGCTCCGCGACCTCAAGAAGGTGCTACTCGCCGCACCCGCTGACAAGGAACCCATGCTGGTCTACGTCGTGGCCTCCGAGCGCGTCGCCAGCGCCGTCATGGTCGTCGAACGGCCGGAGGAAGGAAAGGAGCGCCCAGTACATCGACCGGTGTACTACATCAGCGAGGTCCTCTCCGAGTCGCGCCAGCGATACCCGCAGTACCAGAAACTGGTATACGCGGTCTTTAGAGCACCTGCAATGGCGCTGCGCACTACTTCGAGCACCCGATCACGGTCGTCTCCTCAGCACCATTGCAGGACATAATCCGAATCATGGCGGCGAAGGCGGTAAGTCGCCGAGATCGACGTCCACAACATCAAATACGAGCCACGGAAGGCGATGAAGTCGCAGGCCCTAGCGGACTTCATCGCCGACTGGGAAGAGGCCCAACAGCCAAAGAAGCTGCCATACCTCCATTATTGGAGCCTGCACTTCGACGGCTCCAAGAACGCGGACGACGCAGGAGCAGGGATCGTGCTAACTTCACCGAAGGGCGACAAGCTCCGCTACGTCCTCTGCCTCGACTTCACGCCCTGCACCAACAACATGGACGAGTACGAGGCCTTACTCCACGGCATGCGAGCTTCTAGGGAGATGAACGTCAATCGCCTACGCTGCTACGGCGACTCCAACCTCGTCGCTGGGCAAGTCGCTGGCACCTGCGACGCCGTCTCCCCCACCATGGCGGCATACCGCCAAGCAGTAGACAAGCTGGGCGGACACTTCGCAGGCTACTCCGTCGAATGGATCGACAGGCGGAAGAACGAAGAGGCCGACGCACTCTCTCGCATTGGGTCAGCCCGACTCGCACCACCCGCCGGCGTCTTCCTCGACACAATCACCAAGCCATCAGTTTCTCCCCCGAGGGAGATCGACATCGGAGTCCCGTTACAACTGGAGGCAGCCCTGGTCGCTTTTCGTCACCGAGCGAACGGCTGGACCAAGCCCTACGTCGCCTACGAGGCGGCACCTTGCGGCGAGCAGACGGGCCTTCGGATGATCGCGCCGATGCAAGTCCTACACCATCATCGACGGCGAGCTCCACAAGAGCAGCGTCACGGCGTGTTCAACGCTGCGTCCAACCGCCGAAGGACGCAAGATCCTCCACGACATCCACTCCGGCATTGCGTCCACCATGCGGCGCCCGCTCTCTGTCGCCAAGGCTATGCGGCATGGCTTTCTTGGCCCACCGCACACGCGATGCCGTCGACATTGTCCAGTGCGGCGGGTGCGAAACGCCAACCAGGGCGCGTGCGAGCTCAGCGCTCAAAACAATCCCCATCACCTGGCCATTCGCCGTGTGGGGCATGGACATGGTAGGCCCCTTCAAAAAGGCTCCCTCCGGCTACACCCACCTCCTGGTCGCGGTCGACAAATTCACAAAGTGGGTGGAGGCCAAGCCAGTCTGGAAATGCGACGGGAAGACCGCCACTAAATTCCTATGCGAGCTCATATATCGCTACGGGTTCCCAAACAGCATCATCACGGACAACGGCACCAACTTTGCCAAAGGAGCCATGGCCGAATTCTGCGAAGAACACCACATCCGGCTCGACCTCGCGTCAGTTGCCCACCCGGAATCCAACGGCTAGGCGGAACGGGCCAATCAAAGCATCCTCCACGGCCTGAAGCCGCGACTCCAAGTACCACTCGAGCACACCGCCGGGTGCTGGGTCGAGGAGCTACAATCCGTCATCTGGGGGATCCGCACCTCGGTCAACAGGTCGACAGGATTCACCCCCTTCTTCATGGTGTACGGCGCCTAGGTAGTCATGCCCACAGACCTCGAGCACGACTCGCCACGGGTCGTCCACTACACGGAGGCTGCAAACGAACTCGCCCGCCAGAATGGAGTCGATCAACTCGACGAGGCATGTGACCTCGCTCGGTCATGCACCGCCATCTACCAGCAGGGACTCCGCCGCTACCACAGCCGGCGGGTGAAAACTCGCACCTTCCAAGAAGTCGACCTGGTGTTGCGCCTCATCCAGGACAAGAAGGGCATGCACAAGCTTTCCCCTCCGTGGGAGGGACCATTCGCCATCGGGCGAGTACTCGGCAACGACGCCTACTACCTCATCGACGTCCGCGGGGACGGCGAACTCGACGTCGAGCGACCATGGAATGTAAACCTCCTACGGAAGTTCTACTCCTAGAACCCCACATATGTACTCTCCAATCGCTATGAAATAAAAAGAATTAGTTACCGCAAATTGCGCCTACTCTCCGTGTCATGTGCCACTCGCACTCGTAATAACAGCGCCAAGCTAACCGCAGAAGTCAACCTTTGGTACATCGATTGGCACGGCTAAGTAGTGCGGTGCAAGAGCACTGAGTCACCTCAGGTCTTGCATCGTCCACGAAAAACGCCTACCCGGAGCCCCATTGGAGTCGCCCAGCCCGACTGGCTCTACGAGCCAAGACAACTGCCTTCGCTTCTTACAGCGACCATGATCCTCCGCATCCTCGACATAGCGACTCGAACGGCCAAGCACCACACTCGGGGACTGACGACCAGTTCATCGCGAGCGGCTCGGGAAAACGCCAAGTATGAGAGCATGCGGGACTTCGCTTCTGCGACCCAACAGGCCAGGAAGGAGTGATGCGCTCAAACTAACGCGCTAAGTCCTCACCCACCCTCGAGTCGCACCTAGAACAACCAAGTACCACGCTCGGGGACTCGGCCACCCGACCTCGTTCGCGCAAGGGAAAATGGTGAAGTACAGAGCGCTCAAGGGAGTCACCTTGCGACTGGCTCTTCGAGTCCAGACGAGTCGACCACAATAACAAAACGTTCAAAAACCACAAACACATCACACACGAGGTAAACCCCACAAAAGGGCGGACGCGCTCGGGGACTCGTTCAAACTTCAATCGGAATACACAGGACAAGTCACAAAACAAATACGATGTCACATTCATATCATGTTGCAATCATCTCAGAATACAAAATATGCCCAAACGGCAGATCTGCTACTAATGCCCCAGGGCAAACTATTCTATTCTGCAGGCTTCGATGACGAATCGCCAGCACCCTTGCGATTGCGGATGAACGGCGGTACGGGTTTGACGGGTACGTCGTCAGCTCACCCGCCATCGCCGCGCGGAAGGGCTGCTCGACCTTGAAGTCCCGGTGCTGCGGCTCGGGGTCGTTGGGTGCGACGACCGTCTCCTGGTACGGAAGGAGGTCGCCCATTGCCCAGACACGCTCGGAGTACATCGCGTCGCGGTCCGTCAACTTGAGCACCTCGGAGAGCTCCACCGCGCTAGTCGATGACGGGTAGCCACTCGTCACGTCGTCGAGGTCGAAGTCCTCCGGGAAGTGAGCAAGCCCAAGGCTAAGCGCCGTCGCGGCTCCGCGCCGAAACGCCGATCGCGTCATGAACTCAACGGCCGAGGGCGCCTTCTCCAAGTACTTCCACACCTTGACAAGGTCGCTAGGAATTACTTCCGTGGGCGATATCTCCTAGAGGTAGGCTCGGATGCATGTCGCCGACAACGTCGCCGAGTCGACGAGCGTGGCCACACATTGCCGCGCGTCGAACGAGCTCGCCTCTTCCGTGCTATCAAGGATGCGACCTGCGAATAGAAGATAACAGTGAGTACGTCGGACATCACAAAAAGGCAAATGCTATTGGCGGGGGCAGATACACTTACCAATCAAGGGGCAGGAGAGATCCGTGATGAAGCGTTGAAGCGAAGTATAGTCGTCCTGAAGCCCAGCAACAAGGGCGTCGGACACTTTACGATCCTCTACGGCGGCCGTAATGGCGGCCTTGGCTCGCCCATCCGCCGAGCTCGCTTCCTCCTTCGCCTCCCTCAGCTCGCGCTCGAGATCGGCGATCCGCTTCTCAGCCGAGCTCAATGCCGATTGAGCCACTGCCAACTCACCCTCTAGGACAAGTCCCTGACGAGCCTCCTCCGCCTTCACGGCAACTGCCTGAAGCCCCTTATTCGCCTCTTGGACGGCGGCCAGTTCTTTCTCCGCGCGGTGTTTAGCTGCCAATCGGTCAGCTGACTCACGTTGCAGACCCTGCACACAATTCAAACAGTTAACCAAAGCAACATCCTAAGTGCCCACCCGCTGAAATTCAGCGGGTGTGCACTCGGGGACTGGCAATCAAGAAATCCTAAGTGCCCACCCGCTGAAATTTAGCGAGTGCGCACTCGGGGACTGGCAATCAAGAAATCCTAAGTGCCCACCCGCTGAAATTCAGCGAGTGCGCACTCGGGGACTGGCAATCAAGAAATCCTAAGTGCTCACCCGCTAAAATTCAGCGAGTGCGCACTCGGGGACTGGATGCGAAAAATAAAACACAAGACATTAAAAGAATCAGACCGCTGCAACCCACCGGCCTGATCCTCGGGGGCTGGACATACCTGGATGGCTGCGCCATGCATCCCGTGAAGTTGTATCGCATCCATGGATGCGAGGAGAGCCGGCGTGTGCCCACGACGCTGCTCGACCTCCGCGTCGGCGATCCCAGGTGCACGGCTCGAGGGCGAGGTCCCACTCGCTGTAGCCGATCTAGCCATGAAGCGTGGGAACGTGGCGATGGAGGCACCGGCACCAAAGGGGGCCGGCTCGGCCACCCCAGGCGAGGGAGCACCCTCCTTCGCGGGTACGGCCGCCTCCATTGCGGGTTCATTCGACGCGACCGCCGTGTCATCGGAGATCGTGACGACATCGTCACCCTTGGCCTTCTTGGCGCCATCGCCAGGGACGACGACTTCATCCGCCTTCCTCTTTCGGGAGGGATCCTCTTCGCTGACGACGGGGGGCACCTTATCCACGGTCGGGTGGCCTATCTTCTTCGCTCCGGTCCTGTAAGTCGATCGTGTGAGCAAGATAATTCAAGCCGCTATGAAAGACAAGGGTAGGTGAGCAAACTCACTTGGCGACTGGAATGAAGCGTAGCCCCGTGCGGATGCCGGCTGGCTTCTCCAGTTCAGGGCCCAGTCGGCGGCTGAGGCCCATCTCCAGGACGTCGCGTGCCCAAGACACGAACGGCTTCTTTGTCGTTGAGGCTGCAACGGGATCTTCTGGGACGTCTTCAGCAGGAGCTTCCTTGCGAGGTGAAGCCGCCGCGGCCGGAGCGGCCCCTAGCCCAGAGACTAGGGCGAATGGCGGAGGCATCGAGGCCAATGGCACTTCGACAGTGGCCGTGTCCAACGCGGTTGCCGTCGGCGGAGCCTCGTTCTTGGTCGGGCTGGGGACGTCGGAGCTGCTCGCCGAGTGCGGTGGCGAGGCCGGCCTCATCGGCTTCGTTTTCTTCTTCGGAGGAGCTTTCGCCTCCTTCTCCTCCTTCTTGTTCTTCTTCTTCGACGGAGTATCCTGGCGACGCGAGGTGGTTTCTGGAAGTTCTTCCTCATCATCATGGCGCTCGAGGCTTTTGCTCGCCTCAAGCTCATGCTGACGCTGCCCGCCGGTCTTGCGGACCAGCGGGGCGACCTCCTCCTCGGACTTGTCTTCGTCGTCGCTCTCGTCGCTCTCGGTGTCGCCCTTGGCGGGAGGCGACTCGCCCATGTCTTGGACGGACGAGCTCGAGTTCTCGTCGTCTGAAGGCGGGAGCCATCCTTCCACCACTTGTAATAGCTGCAATGAACACAAGATGAGATTAGAATAACCGCGACTGCACAAACTGCGACTGCGAATGATGCAAAGAGACTTACCGTTGGGGCTGGATGCTTCGCGGTCTAGGGGGCGACTCCGGCCTTTGCATCCAGGTACACTGTCTGGGTGATCTTCTTCAGCGCTGAGGTGTAGTCCTCAAGCTTCCACTCGGCGGAGCAGGACTTCGTCGAGTCTTCTCGGCCCGTATATTGGTACATATAGTGGTCCCGCTGCGCCAGAGGGACGAGCCGCCGCCCGAGCCAGCAGTTGTATAAGTTGATCGTCTAGAGGCCCTTCTTCTTCAGACCGCGGATGGTTTGAAGCATTTCGTCCACGACCATCCGCTGGTCGGTGGGAAGCTTGCCGACTTGAAGTCGGCGCGGCTCGGGTCGGTCGGCAGAGTACCGTGGGATCGCCACCTCGCCCTCCGGAGTCGCCTTGGTAACGTAGAACCACGAATTCTTCCATTGGCTCGCCGCCTTGGTGGGTAGCATCAGATCGAAGAAGGAGGCCTTCGATTTAAGCTAGAACGTCAGGCCGCCCGCGGCGAGCATTGTCAGCTTCTCGTGGATCGATCCGTCCGTGGAACAGATCTTGCCACAGAGGGAAGTAGGGCCGGCAGCCCAGGTAGCACTCGCAGAACGCCACAAAGATGGCGAGCTGCTCGATGTTGTGCGGACCCAGGTCCGACGGCTGGATCCCGTAATAGGCGCAGAAGCGCCGGAAGAACAGGGATGTAGGGAATCCCAGCCCCCGTTCCAGGTGGCTGGTGAAGCATATGAATTCTCCCGCGCGTGGGTTCGGGGTCACCTCCTCGGCCACGGGGATGCGCCACCTGCCGGTGCGCAGGATCCCGGCCTCCTCGAAGGACGCCAATTGTGCTCTCGTGCACTTAGATCTGCCCCAAGGCTCGGTGGAGGGGGCCATTGGCGGAAGGGTTCGTGGAGGTCGGAAGGTTTCGGGTCGGTTGAATTGCGATGCGGAGGAAAGCGAAAGTGTGCGCAGTCGGAGGAAATGATAAGGAGATGGTTCTCTGATCGCCAGCCATTCCCCTTATATAGCGGTTGTTACCCGCCAAATCAGGGAGCCGGTACTACGCGGTGATTACGCCAAAAGTTACCGTTGGATTACCCCAACGGCTAGTTTGACCAAGTTTAACGGTCCAACTTCAGCCACTCAGCTCGCCGACCCGATTACTACGACAGTGGCTGAGTATTTCGCCGATTCGACTCGCCAAGAGCTGCGATCAGAATGACTAGTTTTCTCCTTTATACAGGAGCCCACCGACGATTCGACAGGATGTCTACTCTGAAGCCGTATACTCCATTGCCACCCACGCCCAATCGACGGCCTCGGGGACTACTGATGGGGATGTGCCTACCGGGGTATACCCAGCAGGACGTTTCCGACTGGCCCAAGAACTGGCGAGTGGGCCTGCAAGACGGCGACTGGATCAAGGCCCGGTGTGGATCCAAGCGACTGGAAGCTGAAGGCCCAGGCGAGTAGATAGGCCCAGTCGGATTAGGTTAAACGAGTACCGAAGCCTTAACTGAATCGGTTGAGATATGTAAACCCTAGGGGAGGTGAGCCTATATAAACCTCCCTGCAGGGCATGTAGAGATACGTTCCATCGTACACCCAAGCGACTCGCCGCCTAGCCGCCGAGCTCGCCCATTGTACCACCTTCATAATACAATCTAGCAGGAGTAGGTCTTTACCCTCCGGGGGGCCGAACCTGGGTAAATCCTTGAGTCTCCGCCCTCATCTCGCACCGCAGATGGCTGGCCGCCCTTGCCCCTTGTTCTACTATTCGCTGCCGATTGCAGCATCTGCCGTGACCATTCCCACGACAAAAACAACACCCCGAAGGGGTCTTGGCCCAACCATCCCAACTCACCCTCTGTCTCTCCCTCGATCTCACCTCTCTTCTCCTCCACCGACCCCGTGGTCAGCGATGCTACCACCGGCGGTTCGCGCCGCCGTGGACCTTCCTGGTCGCCGCTGTGGTGCATAGGATGGTTGCCAACCCTGCTTCACCCTTCTGTCCAAATCGATTTGGACCTGGAGCCCTCCTGTGGCCAGATCGATTCCGTTCCGAATCCTAGGGTTTAGGATGGCGTTGGTGCTGACGCCACCGCTGCTGTCGTGTGTCGTGGTGATGCTCCTCGCCCCCAGGAGTGACTATGGTCGCCGCATAGGCGTGGTATGGGTCGCAGCGCCCCCTTGGGGGTGCTCCCCGTGCCGCCGTGTTCGTCGGCCTCCTCTGCTTCCTCTTCTACTCTTCAGCGAGGACCATAGGTGAGTTGTTCTTCTTCCCCTTGTGTCCTCTTTGCTAGGTCATTCTATGCTATGTGTTGATAGTGACCATTCCTGGTTAGTGTCCTGTCCTGATTAAGATATTTTGTTCTGCTTAGGGTTCATACCCCTCTGTGGATTAGATATCTGATGAGTTGGATCAAGTTTTGATGGTCCTTAAGCATGATAAGTGGTTGTTAGTTGTGGCTTGCTGCTTATGATTAGCTGTGGTGATGCTAGTGGTTTACCAGATGATTCTATGGATTAATTTTGATATGGTTCAGATGGTAAGGTTGCTCTAGAAGCAATACTTGGGAAATCTAGTGGTTTAATAGCTCACCACTGTCATTACTTGGTTAATGACAGTGAGTGTTGGGTGATGAAGTCACTGTATTAGTACTGTTGGCTTAAGAATTCACATATAGCTTGAGATCAAATGGTCTCCTACAGTGAATATATGTATATGGATTTTCCTGATTATGATTCCTATGATGTTAGGAAAATGATTTTATAGTTAGCTATGAGTGTAACTATGAAAGTTGAATGTTTAACCTGCTTAGTTTAGAACTGTTCTTGTGACACCATCCTTGTATGGCACACAAGATTAGATTCTATTACTTGGTTTGGTTTTGTTCAATCTTAAAATTAGCTTGGCATTATAGATAAGTGGAATTCTCTTTCCTTGCATCCCTAGAACCCATGATATTGGTCTGAGGTTTAGGGATTAAGACTTTATCTTGTTGTTTCTTATGGATTGGTTCTGGTAGTGATACCAGCTACTGATTCTTGAGTCAATGTTAGAAAAATGATGTAAGCTTGATAAATTACATGGGTCCATAAGATGAAATTCTAAGGTGCTACTCCTATTTAAGAGGTGTGCCTAGAAGTTCAAATCTTGGCTATATTTATTCCTGAAATTTAAATATAGCTTGACATCTAGGATCAATGATGTTGTCCTGAGATCTTAGTTGGATCTTTATAGTTTTCTGACTGCTTTTAGTGTTTAAAACTTCAGTGATGGATTCACCCTACTTGGGTGTTTTCTGAGAATTTGAGTATGAGACAAATCGTGAATGCTTGTCTAATCTTAGACAGATAGATCATGTGATGGTCTGTTTTACTCACCACACTCATTTGATGTTGGGGTTGCAAGTGGTTGATCTTGTGGCTATCTTGATCTGATGCCCCTCCTCGTGCTTACAGTTCTTGGACTTGTCCTTGATCTAGCTCTCCACCTCCTGGTCCTGGTGGCTTGATCTTGTCCTTGCTATCCACCTGATCTACCCCCTCCTTATGTCACCATCTTGGTGAGATGATCAAGGTTGTGATTGGTGTGATCTTGCTTGGCTTTGATTTGGTTTAGCTACTGGGATGCTGTGCTTGGTGTGTAAGAAGCAGGAAATGGTGTGGGTTGGCTTTCCCACGGCTATGCTGATAGTTTTGTGTGCGTGTAGTTGTTGCTGCTGTGCTGACACCACACACCATGTAGTTTGGTGTGTGTGTTGCCTGCGTGTCTGCTACACACCTTGTGGATATGCTCTGGTTATGAAGTTACCTTTATCTGGTTACTCTTACTTGGCTGGTGAAACTTGCCCCTCCTTTCTGTTTATTTGACTTATGGCTTAAAATTATGAAAGATATATTCTTTCATATTGATGAAACTTGCCCCTTAAAAGATTACTCCATGATGAACCTTGATCAGTGCACTTCACTGTCAAGTCTGAGACTAAAATAATTCTAATCCTTAACTTTTTTTAATTTCTGTTTATTTCGTAGGTACCAGACTTGAAGATCAAGACTTTAGTTTAGGTTTTTCTTTTTCTTTGTAGAATAGTCATATGTAATATTTCTTTATTCTTTTGTAATTTTATTTGTATTCTTTTGTAATAAAGGTTGTACTATTAGTCAATAAAGAAATATTATTCTTCTATTTAATTACTATTGTAAAGATTATTGTTCATTTCCATAAGTTACATTTGTGTAACTTATTTATTGAATAAAATTTTGAAATGAAGATTCTTATTCTTAATTGTTTTCTTTATATAAAGTTTGAACTACTAATTATTAACTCTTGACTAAAGCATAACACTAAAACATAACTTTAAATCCTTTTGAACTATAAATTCAACACTCAAGTTTAAATTCAAATTTCATTTCCCAAAACACATTAGTCTACAAAGATCATATCAAAGTCTATAACAATCATCCTTCAAGACTATACCTAATCTCAGAGTATGAAAGAAACTTTGATCACTTTAGGTTTTTATTTGGCGAAAAAATTTACCCACATTTTTACAAATGAATGCATGAATTTTCACAAATTCCTAAATCTACCCTTCATTGGTTCCTAAATGCTCGGATGTTACAATTCCGCTTCACTTTGAGAAGCTGAAGAGAGAGGACTTACAACCTCTGATAGAAAACCTATTGAATAGGATTACAGGTTGGAGGGGTAAACTTCTTTCTTATGCTGCTAAGAGGGTCCTTATTCAAGCCTGCCTTTATAGTATCCCTATTTATTTGTTATCCTTCTTTAAATTTCCCAAGTGGGCTTTAAAACTTCTAGACTCCCATTTAGATAACTTCTTCTGGAATGATGAAGAAGGTAATCATAAGTTGCATCTAGCTAGTTGGTCTTCAGTGTGCATGAAGAAAGATTTTGGGGGCTTGGGAATACCAAATCTTCATGATTTGAATTTATGCCTCCTTGGCTCCAGGGTGAAAAGATATATTCAAGGAGAGGGGGCTTTATGGAAAAAAGTGATAGATGCCAAATATAAGACTAACTCTCCTAATATCCTCTGTTGTCGTGATGTTCCCCCACCTAATTTTTGGAAAGGGATCATGTGGGCCTCTAGGGCGGTTGAGATAGGATATAAATGGCCTGTAGGGAATGGCAAATCTATTAGATTTTGGGAGGACATTTGGTTTGGCAACTCTACTTTGGCTACTCAATTCTAGGAAATTTATTTGATTTCCAACCAATAGACTAAAACAATAGCTGATCTATGGGATGGTACACATCTTAGATGTGACTTTAGGAGCACTTTTAATGAGCACTTGATGCTGCAATGGCATGAACTCCTAGGGATTATTCAGTCTATTAGATTCTCTGAGGAGGAGGATCAATTAATTTGGTAGTATGAAACTAAGGGTAGCTACTCTTCCAGTTCTATGTATTCTCTGGTCAATTTTAGAGGCATTACCCAGGTTTATCTCCCTACTGTGTGGAAATTACTTATTCCACCCAGGGTCCAGATCTTTCTTTGGTTATTTTCTCAAAATAAGATTCTGACTAGAGATAATCTTAGAGCCAGAGGGATCCCAAAACCCTTAGAGTGTAATCTTTGTAAAGAAATAGAATCTGTTCATCATTTATTTTCTGAATGTGTAGTCTCTAGTTTATTATGGAAAGATGTTCAAGATATCTTTGATGTTTGTATTGTAGATTATGAATATCTTGCTTCAAAATGGCTTGCTAATAAGAAACATCTTCATTTAAATGTTGTTTCTTCTGCTATTCTTTGGAGCATTTGGAATAATAGAAATAGCATTGTCTTTAATAAGACATCTTGGATTAATATGAAACAGGTTTGGCGCCTGGTCCTCTCCTTCCTCAAAGTATGGCAGAAACCATTCAAGGACCTGGAGGGGGGGGGGGGGAGATCGCCCTCTTCATGGAGAAGATGATCGACAGATTGAAAAATCCTCTGACGCTCACGGCAAGATGATCTGCGCTGGCTTCGAGTGGATCTCCACCTAGAAGACTAGTGCATCATCGAGCTATGTGGGGAGGGCATCGCTGGAATACCTCCAAGATCACCCTGATGAGGAGGACAATCTCCATGTGGTGTTTTAGTCTAGTCTTTTGTCTGCTCCAGGTTTATTTAGACTGTGCTCTCTGGAGTTGTAGTCTGTCAGCTGTGGTTTTGAGCTGAGCCGAAAACTTTCTAGTTTAGCTTCTCAGCGCTAGGCTCCTTACCGTCGTTTTTTTAATGTTTTCGATGTTACTTGGAACTGGCTTGTTTCATTCTCGATTAATGGAACAGGGGACAGAGTCCCTTTCGATCTAAAAAAAGAACTGTATCCTTGTAATCATAAGCTTGACACTTCCCAAGTGGAAGCGTGACACACAGCTAACATATGCGTGACTGATTCTGAGTACAGCTAGGACCTCAAAGGTTAGCTAAGATTTGCCATGTCAACTTATTGATGCTTGGTACAACCAACATGTGTGCTACTAGTAGTAGTAACACAGGTATACAATCAGGCTACGGAGTGAATACCTATGTCAACTAACAAATGATCAGATTTCTCTTGAAAGAAAATCTTTACCCAACAAGCAGTTGTCAAACAATCGGTTGTTTAAAATTTGAGTTGGTGGAAAGGAATCTACCTGATGAGGCAACTGGACGAGTTTGTTGTCAGTAGTTGGAATAAAGAACACACCGAGTACGTGCAACAGATGAGTGATCAATGACAAGAGCAAATGAATACTAGCTACGGTTGGGGATCTATTGAACGTCTTGACATGAAGACAAGCTATGGAACCAATGTAAAAGTTAAGTAATGAGCATTATGCAGACAGTTTCCCTGATTCTCTCACCATGCCTATAAAAAGTTAAATACTAGCTATGGTTGGGGATCTTTTGTGCGGCAATGTATCAAATGCTTTGAGATATGTCAGCCCTTGTACCGACGTGGCCAACCGAGGAGGTGTGAGCCAGGCCACCGCATGGCCTCGTCCCCGCCGGCGAGGATGGCGAGCGCGCCGTCGCGAGCGCCGACGTCATCGCCCAAAACGGGGACGTCGACGGAGTGGCAGCTGGTCGCGCGCGCCGCCGCGGCAACCTCACGCGCAAGGGAAGGGGAGGAGCTCGTGCAGTCCGGAGGGGAGACCCGCGAGGGCCACGCGCGCCGCCGGAGCGGAGACCAGCGAGGGCGCCCGTGGCGGCATCAAGGACGACCCCGCGGGCGTCGCCGGGAATGCCATAGGCGCCGGTGCCGAGATGGTGGTCCTCAGAGAAGCCGCCGGTGGCACGCTCGATCTCGTGGTACGAGTAGAGTGGCACCGTGCAGTCCGCCTTGGACAAGAGCCGCTTCGTGAACCGTCGTTGCTACGCGGCGATTTGGATTGCTAGAGTTATGGTGGGACTTCTTCGGATGGCGCAATGATTGCGAGTTACCTCAGTTTTCATCACACCGCCGATGTCGGGTTTTTTTTTTTGGCTCGGATTGTGCTGCTCTGCCGTGACTTGGTTCGAATCGTTGTATCGATCGTTTTCTATATTAATATAGCATGGGTAAAGGCTGTTTCGAAGAGAAATAAGTATTTAATTATATACTAGTACATTCCGCCTAAATGGACTGTTTTCTGGTAAAGCGACACGTGAATCTTGCAACTTAATTTTTGTCATACATGCCAGCTAAATGTTAATGGCCTTTCGAGGATCATTATGCTGACTGAACATATGTATACTCCAGTACAGGTTCAGCTGAATGCGCACTAATTAAAACAGAGCAAACGATAAGTCCATTTCACCAGGTATGATTTCAGACTCGCACTTGTTAGCAGATGCGAATTGTTTGTTCTCTTTTGTCATCGCAGCCCAGAAGGCGACGCAATGTTAATCAGTGGTAGAGTCAGGACAGGTGCACGAGAGACGATGATTCCAAGTAGTAGGAGCAGCAACGTGAAGTGTTAATATTTTTCAGGTTAGATACCTCATCCACTGACCAATCAGTCAAGAGCAGAGATAAACAAATAACCAGGCCACATGATGGTTGCAAGAGCATGATTTGGGGTTTGGTGATTAGCTGAATATAAAAGTGGTAACGTGATCGGGACAAGAACTGTATCCTTGTAATCATAAGCTTGACACTTTCCAAGTGGTAACGTGACAAACAGCTAACATATGTGTC
Source organism: Avena insularis (assembly GCA_023614405.1). NCBI lineage: Eukaryota > Viridiplantae > Streptophyta > Magnoliopsida > Poales > Poaceae > Avena > Avena insularis. The sequence goes on from CM042685.1 coordinate 451,399,960, forward strand.
ACTGATTCTGAGTACAGCTAGACCTCACAGGTTAGCTAAGATGATTTGCCATGATGCCCCTAGCTACTAGGTAATCACAAACAGGGGAATGACGAATGTAGTACTAACATGATGCCCCTAGCTACTAGGTAATCACAAACAGGGGAGCAGTTGTTTATAACTGTGTGGAAGTCCAAGCTAAGACGTCCAAGCTAAGACGACAGGCGCATGGAGACCGCCGCTTGGATTTGACTAGTACCAGTGCGCACCCGGGCAAGCGTGCACGCACGCACGGTGTGGGTTTCCGTGTCATTGGGTAGAACGATGAGAGTCCGTCATGCTTATGCAATGCTTACTGATGTTTCTTGTTAATTATGCAGCTAAGCCCCAAAAGCTGGCACAGTGAGTTGTTTAGTCTCTCAACCTTGGCAAAAGTAATGTATTAGCTAGGACACACTCCACGAGAGACGGGAGCGCTCATCTGGTCTAGCAGACTCTTGCCAAGCATCTTGTACACATGCTGCAGAAACCATCATCGATGTCGATACCGCTGAGCCGACCTCAGGACAAGATCTATAGCCCTCACCATGTCTGCCATCGACAACGCCGCTGCGCCAGACAACGCCTCCATCCTTTGAGAGTCCATCAAAACATGTCCAACACCGAGACCCCGTTGAGCCATGCCGTCGAGACTCACCGTTGTCAACGAGGTAGATGTACACTGCTCCATCTTCTTGCGTCCACCATCCAGTAGCTTCTCCAAAAACAATGTCCCAAGAGAAAAAGCTACGCCCAAAGCACCGTCATTGTCCAATCCAGAATACCCGGTAGCCGCAATTCTATGAGAGGCTACCGGAGCACATCACAAATTCAATGGTGTTCCCTCGAAGAGATATATACTACTTTTTTCCGTAAAACAAGGTGTATGTATTTTTTTTCTAAAGTCAAACGATATAAATTGTGATCTAGCTTTTGTTAAAAAAATCAAAAATTATAATACTATATAGATAAAAGATGAATATATATTTAATAACGAATTTGCTAGTTCTCATGCGCCTAACAACTTCTCATGTCTCGGTCATCTCTCTCATCATTGGATTTACCACATGATTTATGCAACATAGAATTTACACCTGAGTTGCAACTAGATTACAACTGAGAATTTAATGAGTTATAACTAGATTGCAACTGAGGATTAGTACAAGTTTTATAAGTTGAAACTAGGTTACAACTATGAATTAGCACAAATAATAGAATGATGTCAGTGACTTAGACATAACAAGTCCTCATACACATGAGATCTAGGTGCTCCCATTTAATAATATATCTAATAATAAGAGTTATTTTATAACTGTAAAGGTCGATAGCATTGGTCAAATTTTGCATGATTTAGTTTTTGGTAAAATTTCTTTATCTTCTCTTAGGAAACGGACGTAGTATTAAATGACGTAGTATTACAGACAATAGGCTCCCAGCTATGGAGCATTGGGTTTTCCACGGACAGAAAGAAATATTCTGATAGAAGTCGTAAGAGGAGAAAAGACAAGAAGGAAATTGAAACAAATATCCAGGCAGACTGGATGCGTAACATTGAAGAACAATTAAAGCGAAAACAATATCAAATTGACACACTTAGCCAGCAAGGTACTACCGACCCATCTCAGCGGCAGATGGTAGAACCTGCATTCGATGCTACCGGCCTATCGAATAATCGGAAAAGCAGTGTGGCTTCCACCGAGGTCCTGGGTGATGACGATGATGATGGTGCACCAATTGGACCTGAAACAACGATAGCTCGTGTTGGCTACCCAGTGGATGATATCACGAAGACGACACATTGTGAGCTACATGTCAAAGTTGTGAACATAACAATAAAGGTGGTGGCCGGCTATGCCTTACCAATTGGACTTGAAACAACTTACCATTGTCGTCCGGTTCCAAAGGGCTACGATATTGTTGGGGTGGATGAAGTTATGCACGAATTTCACTAGTTGAGGCTTGACTACCCTGCAGGTGAAGGGGATGTGACTGAACTGGGAGAAGCAAAAAAACGTCACTATTCTATGGCGAAAGGAATACATCGTGCTTCCAAATCAGACTCCAAGGCCATTGATTTATCGGAGCACTACATCTTCACCGCCGCCTCACCCGTCTCCACCAGCACAATAGTCGTCTCCATCATCACACCCGTCTCCAACGCAACAGCCGTCGCCGCCGGCTCAGGAAAAAGCGTAAGCGTACCACCGCTACTCCGCGGAGTGGTAAGCGATCAATTATATGTAAACAAGAGCCTCTACCAAAAGTACCAAATGTTTCTCCCAAGAGAGCTTATGACTGTACTCCAAAGGATACTGCGGCGATCGTTGAGGCGGAAACGACAGAGTTTTTCGCTAAACTGAAGCAGCCGAAAGAGCCAGAATTCTCCAGTACCAAAGAAGATAAAGCCCGAGTGCTCAAAATGCTAAAGGCCTTCACCAACCCAAACCAAAGATGTCATCAGACTATGATCACTCTATTCTCAAGTCACATGCGTCACAGAAGCTGTCGAAGAGCAGTAGTGCAAGCTAGAAATCAGTTCCCCAGCTCGGAGAATAAAAAACAATCGTGCCCCCCGCTCAAGGTGATTTCCCATACCAATGTAGGGTCGAGCAAATATGCGGTCGAAGAGCAGTATGATGCAGAGGTAGTTATATTGTACGGAGAAGCGGACGCTGCTAAAAGTATGAGTATTGCTAACTAGTTATCCCAGTTAGATTACTTCCCCGTGACTAAAATAGCATACAAATACCCGTACGGGAATCCTCTCATCAAACTTGAGAAGGTCAAGAATCTACCAACAAAAATTCAAAGATTGCATAATTGGTACATGGATGCCTTAAAGGTTGGGACAAACTGGATAATGCTGGGAGTTAAAAAAAGAGCATTACGGGAAAGGAGATGACGCGATAATGATTGAATTTGTTGAACTATTTCAGTTATTTAATCAATACGCCATCGACACATCAATTGTCAGTACCTATTGTCTGTAAGTACTAATTCTGTAATTAAGTCTCTAGCTTGCTCACCTTATTTATTGCATGTATAATCATACTGCTGTGACCCAACATATCACTGCATGATGTAGTACACTATAGTCGTTGACATAACACCAATAAAACACCGTTCACTAGTATTACATCCCTTAGAGTGGTATAACAGAAACACAACAGGTCCAAGACATGACTATAGGTTACAACTCAACTCTTTACACAAGATCCAGAGAACACTCTAGGTTAAAGAGAGACAAAGAAACTTCTTACAAAGAAGAATCAAAGATAAATAATGCACCAACTATTATACTTTTAAGACTAGTATTTTAACTAAGGGGTTGGCATTGCTGCTATTTCAATGCACTACAGAAATAGATTCTTTGGCTAGAGAGTATATTCCTATTTAATTAGTAACTTCATCTTCACTTGAGTTGATGTATATGTTGACTTCCTTGTCTTTGTTGAAGAGCTTTAGCTTTGGTTGAGGATTCCTGGAGCATAACTTGATGTAGACGTCGTCTTAATGGCTTCAGAATCTAGCAAGGTTTAAGAAGATACGTTGAGTACGAGCGTACTCGGCAAGTTCACTAGAAAAGAAGTGTTTGATGCAATATATCTACAGCTATAGACCGTAGGTTGTAGGCAATGCAAGTTTTTATAAACATTTCTTCAAATGTTGCTTTTATTCTGAACAGCTATGGCCGTGAGCCTTCATGGGTTTACCAGAACTTTCATGGAGTTCCTTTCCCGCAGCGTTCGCAGCTCCTTCCCGGAACAGGGAGTAACAAGTTATAGTTCTTACACTCTGCAGAGGTGCGTTACTTTACCCATGAGAGATCAACTCCTTGTTGCACAACCGGACAGCTTACCCGTCCACAATTCCATGTTGTGGTGCCCAGTAGATGATCCAAGCCAATCACTACCCTCTCCGCGACCTCATATGTCTGCACGATCCTTCGGGGCCGGCTCACCTCCGTTAAGCCCCCTTTCGGGCAGGCTAAAACCCTGATGAGTTCCCGAAGACTCTATGACCTAGTGATGTCCGGACGAGTACCATTTAAATGGACTATATCCCTAAACACAATTCATAGATAATATAGACACCAAAAGTCTGGGGCGTAAGGGTGCCCACCCATATGTTGGATCCGCACAAGGAATCACAACGTCACGTTAAGGTCGTCTTGCCTCCATACGAGAGGAAAAGGATACAGTTGAATTCTTCGTCCCATTCCAAATATCATGGTTGACGCGTTATATACGGCGCAAGAATCACTGGCGACATTGGTTGTTAAATCCTAGATAATATGTTCCTTTACCACCGAAACTTTCTTAGTAGGTTATTACCTCATGGTAAATAACCTATAATCATATTATTATGAAAATAATGTTTTCTATCCCTTTTCAAATGCAGGTGATGACAACACTGAATTTGTAAAATACTTTACTGAAAATAACCAAAGGACATGAGCAAGTGTGAACTTGCCTTTTGTGATTGCAAGATTATGCACTCACGGTCTTCAAGACAATATAAAAGATCCAATATCTGAAATCAGCATCATTGGTCCGGTAAGGACTAATATTTAAAGAAGCAAAATGCTATTATGCATATGTAATGTAATGCAATTTGATAAACTCGAATCCCGGGGATAACGTTGATCTAGGGTTTGGATACTGGAAATGGTTTCTTTGGTATGTGTTGTACTTTTAGTTAAGTTTTACACTTGTGCTTCTTGTTAAGGCTTGTGAGTGTGTGAAACAACCTGTAATTATAATAACATAAAACAATGAGATACACACCAACGTGAAATGTTATTCAAGATTGCTTACATTATAATTGTTTATCTTTAAATTTTACTTTACAAGTAATGGCCTTAATAAGGATCTTTAAGTATTTACAATCCTAAGTATACAAGTAAAGTTTGAAACATCGTGATTGTGATTAGTTGTCATCTGCTGATTATGATGAGAATTCCTTGAATTTTAATTTGTTAAGAGTTGGAAATATTATTATAAAGTTTGTGGATTGAAGTGGCAAAACGAATAACTTTTGAAGAAAAGATTTCTTTATTAAGGTTTAAACAACCTTTGTGGTTTATCAATTATGGTCAAGGTTGTTTGTGCTTGCTTGAATAGTTTGGACTTGAGATTCTTTAGGACTTAACTATAACAGACCAAAGTTAACTATAAAACATATAACAATGTCTTTAGTATTATATTTAAAGTCGTGTAGACTAAAGTTAACTTTAAAACATAAATGATTTGAAAGTGTAATGCTTATGATATTTGTACCTTGTGTACCTTGTAATGTTTCCTTAAGGTTACTTAAGAATGGTTATACTTTTACTTGGTGTAGTGGTTTCTTAATTTTATAATGGAACAAGATCACTAATTTCCTTCTAAAGGTGGAATTATAGTTTGTGGATAAGTAAATAGTACTAGTGACTACTCATGAATTATCTTTGGATTCAGTCCATTATGAGGTTGTATTTGATTAAAATATCATCCTTGAAGATTTTATAATTGTTAAAGATCTTTTTAGAAAATAAACTACACATATGGTTGAAGGATAATTCAATAAAATGGTATTTATAATGTTTGGAACCATTATGACTTCATATTATTAATATTTAAGACTAATACTATTTATTAGACTCAATTGACTAATTTTAGAAATATTAACAAATTTTGTTTACCCTTATATGAATTAACAACTAAGGAAATAGGTTTAAATTCAAGTTGCTAAGGTGTTTTAATTTTTTATTTACCTCAAAAGTGGATTATTATATTTTTAACATGTAGGTATTATTTTTGTGATCATTTTGGTATATTACATTTATTTTTGTGATTTACAAATAATAATATATGATTTTTATAAGATTTATTATTTAATAAATATTTAATAAATAATAAATATTTAATTAAGTGAAATTATAATACATGCTTATAGTTTTTAAAATATAGTTCTTATTTTTCTAAAAAAATTGGTATTTTATTGATATTTTAATATTTACTAATATTAAAAATATGGATTATCTAAGTTTTATTACTTATAAAACCTTTATTATATAATAATTATTTAAATAATTAACATAACAATATTTGATAATATAACTAAGTTATAGATTTTATTTTTTTTGAAATTTTTCATATATTAAACATATTTTTCTGAATTATAAAACAAAAGTTATTGAATTTATAAGATTTCATGATTTTATTTTATTTCTGGAATATTTGAATTTGGGTTTATCTCATTTCTTTTTTTCCTAAATAGAAAATATCCTTTTGTACCGAGGCTAAGCGTCCCCAAGGTCACTGACCAGTGGGCCAATGGCCACATCATCGACGCTGCAAAGAATAGGTGTTGGTATCGGTGGTCAAGAGTGGCCTTGACGAGCGTCGAGATGATGTCGGTCGGCCACCATTGCCGATTAATGATGGCAAGCAACGATCTACGGCGCCCCAGCAAACGAAACTAGCCTAGTTCGAATCAGCGCAACGTGCTGTACCCTAGAGTGGCGGCGCCGCTCGGAAATGATCATCGGAGTCGCGACGCTGACGAGCTCCGAAGGTGGCTTAAGGTGTGACAGCGATTTACAACGAGATGATGCGATTTATGGGTACTAGAGGGTTCAGAAACTCACCCTGATAACGATAGAGAGGTCGACAAGGACCGGCGCGGTCGGAGATGACACACGGTAGACTTCTCCGGCGAACCCCGACAGAAAGGAATAATAAAATCCACACCCGCCCGAGCTCCCTTTGATCTATAGATGCTACTAGGATGAAGAGGGGAACGTGGCGGTTCTCCTCGACCACTCCATAGGTTCTGAGGTGGACTCTATAGACGGCGATTCGTGGCTCCGACGAGCTAGGGTTTCGGCCCTTCTCTAAACAGAGAGGATAAGGAGGAGTGGAGATGCGCGAGTGAGAGGATGAGGATGACGGCTTCGCGATGGCGTTCTTATCCTCCCAGCTGACGATGGCGAGCATCTCAACACCGGCGAGCGACGGTGCTCGCGCCACGCAGCTGCTTCGGCGGCAGCGCGAGGTGGACGACGAGGATATATCAGACAAATCGGTATTTGAGCCTGGGCTTCCACTGGACCGTGACGAAGCGAGCGGAAAAGGCTGGCTGCGTCTAGTGAGCGAGAGATAAAGGGGTGAGAGAATGGGCCACGACCAGAAACTGTTTTTTATTTGTTTTTCTTTTCTGTTTTCTGTTTTGCTTTTCAGATTTGTATTTTAATCTTTGATTTGAACTTTTCTAACAAAGTTTATTTGTGGAATACTTGCAGCAACAATTGATATTGATTGAGCTCATTTTGTAAACCTTTATGATAAATATTTTAATATTTCTTTATTTTCTTCTTATGAATCCCTTTTAATCTTTTGTAGAAGCCTTTGTTATTAATTTTCTTTTTATACTAACTCATGGATTTATTAAATGATATTTCCTTATTTGTTTATAAAACTTAATTCTAGTTAGCTCATAGTTTGGATGGAAATTTTTATATAATGATCCTATATCCTTATTTGATGCATGATATACAAAAGAAATTATTTGGTTAATATTACTCCCATCAATTTAGAAAATGGCAATGTATATATTCTATTATGATTAACATAGAAGTTAGGTTTTGAATTGTAAGTGCTTACCCTAGAGTTTAGGGTTCTTTATTTACTTATATTCTTTTGTTGATGTGAGTAAATATTTAATAGCTAAGCATATTGTCTTTTTGTTTGTGATCTTTAATGATATCACCTTTTTTTAAATAGAAAGTTATTAACTGGAATTTCTTATGGAAAATAATTGATAAAAAATATCTCCTAAACATACATGCATGGCTAAGACAATTGGAAATGTCAAAGATGTGCTTAAGTGATTTGCTATAGGAAATATTCCTATAAAGCATTGTGGAAATAATATGGTTTATCCAACAGATGAGATGGATGTTAAGTTTGATCATAGATTTAGGGTTTAGTGTTTACCAAGAATTCCTATCTTCCATAATTCATAATTCTGGACTTCTGATTAAGAAATTCCTTTCCTAGATATTCTACTCCTTCATATCCATCATCATGTGCTAACATGATGAGTTTTACTTCACAGGAATATTCTTATCCACCTTTATTCTTCTAAACCCATTGATAAATCCAATGAGTTTGACACTAATGATTTTCATAATCTTTCACCTATCCAGGCTTGGTTATATCAACAACTCTACTGTTGATATTACTTCAATGAATGTATACATAATATCCTACTTCCCTCAAAAGCTTACTATCCTTTAAGAGAAATAACACTACTTCAATAACTCCATACTACTCTAGCTTTAACTTAGTCATACTATATTATCTCAGCTTGACTCCCATATCTTATATTAGAGTTCAATCATGTTTTACCCACCAATGTTACTTATACTGGATATAAGCATTCAATCTTGGTGACTAAAGCATGATCATTATAATTCTCTGATCCTATATGGTTTAGGTTTCCAGTTGTCTAGTCAAAGCTTTCATTCTTACAACATTATAGTTGTATTATAATTATCTTCTGTTTATCTCTGTTGGACTAAAAGATATAATTCATTTAGTATACATACTTGATCCCATAAGATTACTCCTATTAACTATCTTTAATATTCATCCTTGTAATCTTTACCCTAGATACTCTTTTATCATTTCTGGAGTGAGTTAACTCCATCAATGATCCTATTGATTTAATTATCTTCAATCACTCCCATCCTATAGATGACATTTGAATCTAGCATTACCATATACCTTTCTTTACCTCCTTCTTTAAAGGATTTTAAGTGAATGCTATGATAAGAACAAGAGGTAATAGATCAAGAATTGATAGGTTAAGAATTGGTGAATCAATAGTTGATTACTCAACTTTGATGAACAATAAATATTAAGATAAGATTCAGTAGAGATGACAAAGATTGATATGGAAAGAAAGATATGTGTAAATGATCTTAACTTAATTTCCTTGCTACTTGGTCTCACTAAAGGGTTAAGGTTATATATTACCATGATACCCATAGTAAGAATAGATAAGAATAAGATAGGTCAGGATTAGTCTTTACATTCTTGTTACTTGGGTTACATTCTTAACTTGGTATTCATAAGTTATTGTGATGAATATTATGATATGATCCCTTAAGGATCATATATCAATCATTAAGCAATGTATTATGATTTAAATTTTATTATATTTGATCTACCCTTAGATCAAATCATATTTACCCAGATAAAGTTTAAGCAAAGGTCATATTGAAACTTATCACAGTCAACTTGATGATCTACTTCAATTCCATCAAATTGAGAGAAGCTTCAATCACTTTGACAAGTTTTGTTTAAAAGCGCGAAAATCATTCGGATTTTCTATGCATGAATGCAATGCACACATCTGTGTTTAGCTTATTTCTAAGCTCTAATGCTGGGATGTTACACATACTCACTATATTAGAATAAATATTTTCGAATGCAAAAGAGGACAAATCTATGACATTGGGTTCAAATACCCATATTGGGTTCATGAAGCTAATCTCAAAGAAAGAATCAAGGATACAGAGGATAATATTGTACGTGCGTTAAGGTTTCAAAAACCCATAAGGGAAATACTATTTCCTTACAACTTGAGGTGAGTGTTATTGTCTTGTACACATTCTATTTCGCTCACTCGATGTTAAGTTTATATTTGATGAGTTATGCGTGCGCAGCTTCTACTATATTCCGCTAATCATTCAACCTGACAAAGGGCTGGTACAAGTCATGGACTCGAAACATAAACCCCTTGAGCAGTGGGTGGACATGCAGATGATGCTCCAACGGTAATTTCAATCATTATGACACTATATCGGCAACTTTCATGCATTTCCGGATATCAAGTAATTAATAACTCCTTTTATTCGTTTTTTTTTGCCAGGCAACACTTGAAGACGGTTCACCAACAAGGCTAGGGATGTTTGGAAAGAGGATCTTACATTTGAACCACAAGATATAAGTACTACTAACTAGATCCGTGCATCTCTTTGATTCTAGTTTCGATACCATTATCATGCTTGATTATTATTTTGATTGAACTATGTTCTCGTAAAGTGCCTAACACAGAGACCGGAGAATAACTTATGTGGATAGTATGTTTGCGAGTTCATCCGTCAGACGTGTTGTGAGAGGGCAGAAATTTAGAGCAACTTCACATATGTAAACAATATATGTTGACTCCTTTATGTGTTTTTATTACCATCAATTATGTTTAGTTTCGTTCATATATGTTGACTCCTTTAAATCACATCGAACGGTTGCGGGACGGTCTTCTGCCAAAGGATCGCGTATGAGCAATTCAAGAGAAATTGGCGGTATTCTTCGATGCAGAAGTCCTAAACCCAAAAGGGGAATACTATGTGGAGTTCAATATAAGGCAATAGGGACCGAAAAAAGAGATTATTTTGTATATATATATGGATGAAACTCGTGTATGGATGTAATATGTTTGACACTTTGATCTCTATATTCAAGATGATGTTGTGTAATATAATGGTTCCTTCATTTATATGTGCAAAAGACAAAATAAAAAAGGAAACCAATAAATAGAAAACAATAAATAGAAATAATATAAATGAATTCTCTGCCGTGGCACAAAAAGTGGCCAAAATGCTGCCGCGGCAAAAAAAATGGCCAAAATGAATTCTCTGCCGCCACACAGAAAAGGGCCAAATTGCTGCCGCGCGGCAGAAATAGATATATCCCAGCTCGTGTTACGAACCAGGACGGATGCTTCTCCCCCCTCGCGCAAGGAAACGGCCATGTGGACCACACTTTGTTTCTTTGCCCCGAAACTAAAGTCTTGGGGCTTTAGTCCCGATTGCCCCGTCCTGGTTGGGCAACCAGGACTAAAACCCCTTACGAATCGGGACAACAGCCCCGTTCTCCATTAGTGTAGATACCTCATCCATTGACCAATCAGTCAAGAGCAGAGATAAACAAATAACCAGGCCACATGATGGTTGCCAGAGGATGATTTTGGATTTAATGATTAGCTGAATATATAAGTGTAGCACTTGAAGACCAATAATCCAGACTGATCGGGGCAAGAACTGTATCCTTGTAATCATAAGCTTGACACTTGCCAAGTGGTAACGTGACACACAGCTAACATATGTGTAACTGATTCTGAGTACAGCAAGAACTCACAGGTTAGCTAAGATTTGCCATCTCAACTTATTGATGCTTGGTACAACCAACATGTGAGCTACTAGTAGTAGTAACACAGGTATACAATCAGGCTATGGAGTGAACAATGATGTCAACTAACAAATGATCAGATTTCTCTTGAAAGAAAATCTTTACTGAACAAGCAGTGGTCAAACAATTGGTTGTTGAAACTTTGAGTTGGTGGGAAGGAATCAACCTGATGAGGCAACAAGATGAGTTTGTTGTCAGTAGTTGGAATAAAGAACACACCGAGTACGTGAAACAACTGAGTGATCAATAACATGAGCAAATGAATACTAGCTACGGTTGGGGATCTATTGAACGTCTTGACATGAAGACAAGCTATGGAACCAATGTAAAAGTTAAGTATTGAGCATTATGCAGACAGTTTCCCTGATTCTCTCTCACTATGCCTATAAAAAGTTAAATACTAGCTATGGTTTGGAGGCTTCTGCGGAAATAAGACTTTTATCTGCATTTGAGATTGAGCTTAAGAAGCAATCGAATGCAGAAATTGCTAGAATTTATCGCGAGGAAGAACTCAAGTGGTACCAACGCTCTAAAGCGAAATTTATCCTTGAAGGAGATATGAATACAAGATACTTCCATGCTATTGCTAATGGCAAGCATAAGAAGAAACTTATTCACTCTTTGGTTCAGGATGAAGGTATGATTGAGGGACAGGAGCAGCTAAAATCTTACATTACAAAGTATTACAAATCATTGTTTGGGGCACCACCGGAAAATTCCATATCACTGGAGGAATCCCAAACATATGATATTCCCCAGGTTTCTGTTGATGAAAACAAGTTTCTAACCGCCCCTTATACGGAGGAAGAAGTTAAGAAAGCTGTTTTTCAAATGGAACACAATAAAGCACCAGGACCTAATGGCTTTCCTGCTGAATTTTATCAGAAATTCTGGGAAGTTATTAAGGAGGATTTGATGCACTTGTTTCATGTTATGCATGAGGGCCAACTTGATATTTTCAGACTGAACTTTGGCAATATTATTTTGCTTCCTAAAGTTATTAATGCAGAGCAAATACAACAATACCGTCCGATCTGCCTTCTTAATGTGAGTTTTAAAATATTTACAAAGGTGGCAACGATTAGGCTTAATTCAATAGCTGATAATGTTGTTCGCCCTTCTCAAACGGCTTTTATGCAAGGAAGAAACATCTTAGATGGTGTAGTAATCCTGCATGAGACAATTCATGAACTACACTCAAAGAAATTGAATGGAGTAGTGTTCAAGATTGATTTTGAGAAAGCGTATGATAAGGTTAATTGGTCTTTCCTTCAGCAAACACTCCGTATGAAAGGTTTTTCTCAGGAGTGGTGCAATCTCATTCAGTCTTTTGTTTCTGGGGGTAGTGTTGCTATAAATGTCAATGATGACATAGGCACATATTTCCGGACAAACAAAGGATTAAGACAAGGGGATCCACTTTCGCCTATATTATTTAATATAGTGGCGGATATGTTGGCTATCCTTATTGAGAGAGCTAAGGCTGATGGTCAAATTGAAGGATTAGTTCCACATCTGGTAGATGGTGGTCTATCAATCCTTCAATATGCCGATGATACAATACTTTTTATGGAACATGATCTTGAGAAGGCTAAAAATCTGAAGTTAATACTTTCAGCTTTTGAGCAATTATCAGGACTGAAAATCAACTTCCATAAAAGTGACTTGTATTGCTTTGGCGAAGCTAAAAATGAGGCACATTTATATGCTAAGTTATTTGGCTGTGGCCACGGGCTCTTTCCTATTAACTATCTGGGTATACCGATACATTATCGGCGTCTAACGATAGCTGAATGGAGAGGGGTTGAGGAAAGACTACAAAAACGTCTTAATAGTTGGAAAGGAAAACTATTTTCCCTTGGTGGAAGACTTGTAATCATTAATTCAGTACTGACTAATATGGTACTATATATGATTTCATTCTTTCATTTACCAAAAGGGGTTTTGAAGAAAGTGGATTATTTTCGCTCAAGATTCTTTTGGCAAGGGGATGAGGTGAAAAAGAAATATCGACTGGCCAAATGGACTGTGGTTTGCCGACCAAAGGAATACGGTGGACTTGGCATGCATGATTTGCAAGTCAAGAACACTGTACTCCTAGGTAAATGGCTGTTCAAACTTCTTTCAGAAGAAGGAGTCTGGCAAACCATTTTGTGGAGGAAATAAATTGGATCCAAAGCTTTGTCCCAAGTGGTCTGGAAGTCAGGAGACTCACACTTTTGGGCGGGGCTGATGGCTGCCAAAAAACAGTTTCTACGCTTTGGTTCTTTTAATATTAAGGATGGATCACAGATTAGGTTCTGGGAAGACAAATAACTTGGCCAAATGCCCCTTAGAGAATAATATCCTGCTCTATATTCGATAGTTAGGCATAAAGGGGATACACTTTCCAGGGTAATGGAATATAATCCTCCTAATGTCTCTTTCCATAGAAGTCTAATTGGTCCTAGATTACTATCATGGAACAATCTCCTATTGAGACTGTCTACGATACAGTTGTCGGATGGTGTGGACGAATTTAAATGGAAACTATTACATAATGGTAAATTTTCAGTTGATTTGTTTTATAGAGCTTTGATCCAACCAAATATTCCAGTTGATGATAATAGTAGAATTTGGAAAATGAAAATACCCCTGAAAACGAAAGTATTTGCTTGGTACCTTCGTAAAGGGGTAATTCTTACAAAAGATAATCTTGTTAAGAGGAATTGGCAAGGAAGCAAACAATGTGTCTTCTGTAATCATAATGAGACAATTAGACACTTATTCTTCCAGTGTAAATTTGTTCGTACTATATGGTCAATCACCCAAGTGGCATCTGGTTTATCTCCCCCTTCATCGGTTGCTAATGTTTTTGGCAATTGGTTGAATGGGATTGATGATAAATATGGGACTGTTTTTAGGGTGGGAGCGCTTGCCATTATTGGTCGCTATGGCTATGTAGAAATGACAAGATTTTTAATAATATGATGTCTTCTCCATTGCAGGTTATCTTCCGGGCCACGACAATCCTGCAATCATGGATAATTCTTCAACGGATGGAGTTCCGAGACTTCTTTGCGGAAGGGTGTAGGCGTTTGGACGTCGTTGCGCGAGATGTTTTTTTTAGACATGGATGGCAGCGTGACTTACGATTAGAGTTATCATAGTCACAGCCTGTTGTGCCATGTATACGTTTGTACTTGATTTTCGTTTACTTCCGGTTGTAACTTGAGAGGATTTTCGGCCGTGTGCATCCTAGTTATGCAGAATGCAGAGGCCGGATGTAAATATTGCTTTGAGTAATAAAACACCCATTTCCAAAAAAAAAAACTATGGTTGAGGATCTTTTGTGCGGCAATGTATCAAATGCTTTGAGATATGGCAGCCCTTGTACCTGCGGATAATATTTACCTGTTTAGTTTAGACGGTCAAACTTGATCACGACATACATGTCACTAGGTTATTGACAATTTAATTTTCATTTCTTTGCAACACTAGTGACCTGACCACACTATAGGTAGATCTAACAGATGACTGGAACGGTCTCTAGGGAAGGACGGACCTGGCTCGGTTGGAGTAGACTTGTGTCTCGGACGTCCTATGCTCGAATGTTTAAACTTGACAATCTTCAGCAAAGAAAGGTGAACACTACATGATCAGCTTCTTGTCTTCTTCCACACGATCCTTCTTCCAATGTAAGTCCAGGTGTCCTGGTCTGCTTACTGAACAAGTCTAGGTACCTTGCGAACCCTAGTTTGTTGTCCATGCGTGGACAGGCCAATAATTAACTTGATCTAGCTAAACGCTAGGCATTACATAGGTCTCAGGTGCAAGCGATCTCTTGACTGAAAGAATCACAAGATCTTTGGTCCTTTGACGAGGGTGCACACGACTTTAACTATTCTCGAATGACGAATGTAGTAACATGATGCTCCTAGCTGCTAGTAGTAACATGACGAGGGTGCACAAACAGGGGAGCAGTAGTTTAATTGTGTGCAAGTCCAAGCTAAGACGACAGGCACATGGGGACCGCCGCTTGGATTTGACTACTATTAGTGCGCACCCGGGCAAGCGTGCACGCACGCACGGTGTGTGTTTCCGTGTCGTTGGGTAGAACGATGAGAGTCAGTCGTGCTTATGCAATGCTTACTGATGCTTCTTGTTAATTATGCAGCTAAGCCCCCAAAAACTGGCACAGTGAATTGTTTAGTCTCTCATCCTCGACAAAAGTAATGTATTAGCTAGGACACCTTTCATGAGAGATGGGAGTACTCATCCAGTCTAGCAGACTTTTAGCAAGCATCTTATACATATGTTGCAGAAGCCATCATCGATGTTGATACCGCTGAGCCGACTTTAGGACAAGATCTGTAGCCCTCACCTTGTCTGCCATTGACGTCGCCGTTGTGCCAAACAATGCCTCCATTCTATGTGAGTTCATCAAAACATGTCCAAGAACTATGAGCGAAAGCGACGCCCAAAGCATCGTCATCGTTCGATCCGGAATACCCGGTATGGGGTTTTCCCCGGTAGCGGCAATTCTATGAGCTGCTAGCCGAGCACATCACAAATTCAATGGTGTTCCCTGGAAGAGTTATATACTACCTTTTTCCATAAAACATGGTGTATGTATTATTTCTAAAGTCGAATGATATAAATTGTGATCAAGCTTTTGTTAAAAAACAACTATAATACTATATAGATAAAATATAAATATATATATAATAACAGAATTGCTAGTTCTCATGCGTCTAACAACTTCTCATGTCTCGGTCATCCCTCTCACCATTGGATTTACCACGTGATTTATACAACATAGAATTTACACATGAGTTGCAACTAGATTATAACTGAGAATTTAATGAGTTGCAACTAGATTGCATCTCAGAATTAATACGAGTTTTATAAGTTGCTACTAGGTTGCAACAGTGAATTAGCATAAATAGTAGGAATATAGGATGAAATCAACGATTTAGACATAACAAGTTCTTAGACACATGAGATCTAGGCGTTCCCATTTAATAATATATCTAATAAGAGTGATTTGATAACTGTAAAGGTTGATAGCATTGGTCAAATTTTGCATGATTTAGTTTTAGGTAAAATTTGTTTATCTTCTCTTAGGAAACGGACATAATATGTTTGACATGGACAAAAAAGAGATACTCCTTTCGATCCAAATTACTTGTCGTTAAAGTGGATATATTTAACATTAAAATATGTTTAAATATATTTATTTTAATGATAAATAATATGGATTGGAGAGAGTAACATATTTGAACTTCCCCGACAATCTTTAGCAACCTCCTCTGAAAGGTTGATCAGCTTCTTGGTCTTGCCTTCTTCCACACTATTCTTCCAAAGCAAGTCCAAGAGTCTTGGTGAATACTAGTTTACTTAATCTAAAACGCTAGGCATTGTATAGGCGTCAAGTGCATCCCAAGATTTTTGGTCCTTTGACCAGGGTACCGATCGATGACTTCAACTATTCTCGAATGACGAATGTACTGCTGCTAGGGTAACATGATAATCGCTCCTATCAGCTGCTAGGTAATCACAGACACAGGAGCAGTTGTTTAACTGTGTGTGGGAGGTCCAGGCGAAGACGACAGGCGCATGGATACCGCCGCTTCCGATTTGACAAATGCTCGTCCGGGCTGCATGTGCCGCCTACTTCCATGCGCACGCACCGTGTTCTCTCTCCTTGTCGCGAGGTAGAAGGATCACGAGGGGGTCGGTCATGCTTATGGGGACCGAGCTTCGGTGACTTGGTGTTTTCAAGTCTCACCGTGACTTGGTGGCACCATCCACCATCCATCTCTCATCCAACACATCAGATTGACTCGGATTTCAAACTAAAAAGTTAAAACTACTCAAAAAATTTAAAAAAAATCTAGCAAAATATAAATATCTTGTTTTAAAATCTGAGAATGTTTCATCCCATTTGGATAACTATCTTGTGATTAAATAACTTTTTTAGTTTACAAGCACTACTTTAAACTAAATACCCAGTTAATCACAAACTTTTGATCCAAATGAAATAAAAATTCACCAGAATACAAATCGGAACATACATGGTTTACTGAAATTTTTTCAAAATTTTCTGAGAAGTTTTATTTTTTAGTTCGAAATCTGAGTCAATCTGATACGTTGGATAGAAGATGGATGGTGGATGGTGCCACCAAGTCACTGTGAGACTTGGAAGCACCAAGTCACCGAAGCTCATTCCTGCTTATGGCATGCCCGAGTAACTGGATGTAGTGCTAAGCCCCAAAAGCTGATTAGGTGAGTTGTCTAATCTCCCGTCTTTGACAAAACCGATTGATTAGCTATGGCACCTGAGTTCACATTGACAGGAGTAGACGTACACGTAGCATTGCCTTTGTTTCTCCAAATTAAGTCCGAAAGGTTTCTCAGACTAATTCCAGGAGAGCCCCCATAGCTCCCCTGATAGCAGATGCAAGGAAGAGAGAGTGTGGAAAACCACCCTCCAGCAGCGCCCCTACAAGCTCCCCTACATGTCAGGGTTCCCGATCCAACCCCTCTCTCTCCTCTCAACGTTGGCGCAGTGGCCACCTCCTCTATATCTGCATGTCAGCAAGAGTGGCGGAGAATCTCCTCTCGTGGTAGCCGTCGAGAGCACGGAGAGGGCTGGTAGCGAGGGCGCGGTACAGAAATCGATGGCCGGCGGCTGGAATCCATGGGTGGCGGCCTGAATCGATGGCGGGCGGCCGGAGGCGGTGGTGACGGGAATCGATTTGGGATTTTATCCCTTCCGAAAGGATAAATGAGGTGCCAGGATGAAAAATATATATGTGATAATGACATAGGAAAGATAACTTACGGTACCTACTAAAGATAAGCAAAATTTAGGGGGAAAATAATTTTAAAAAAAAGCCCTTGTATGTACATATAGGGGAGAGAATGTTGGCGTGCTGCTTGACTTGGTCTCAAGAAAAAAATCCAGTTGCTAGCCGAGAAGAAAAGCACGGTCAAAAAGAAAGCACTCTTACTCAAAGCTGATTTGTTGCAGCGCGGCATGGGTGCGTACTCTCTGTGTGTGTGGGCTATGGCTATGCATGGATGGAATGGAAGGTTAACTTGCATGCATGCATGAAACGATGAAGTGACACATCCATAGACAGACAGCGCAAAGTTGCGAGCAGTGAAAATGCGGCGATAGGCAACAGCGAGACCTCACGTACGCACAGGAATGGCACGTAGTACTACGTTCAGCCGAAGCGAAAGCGAAATGGAATGGATATGGGGGGATGGGACCCGGCCGCATCTTTATCCTCCTCGTCCCGAGAAAGGCACGGCCGCCAAAGCGCGCACGCACGGACGGAAGTGTACTACTACTCCCTTCGTTTGGAAACATAAGTTCCACGTGGATAACTAGATTGCTAATTTGAAAAACAAAATATAAATAATATAGTATAAAAATTATACCATTAGAAACTTTAGAGATAATATTTTTTAATAATATAATTTTTATGATATATAAATTATATTTTATTGGTCAAATAAACAATTTAGTTATGCGCGTAGGACCTATAATTCTAAACAGAGGGAGTACTAGACAAGGTAGCAGTACGTGGTACTACTCCTATGTGGTGAGGCGACGTCAGCATGCAAACTCTCTGGTGCGCCGTGCCACATCATGTGTCATCGATCGGGCACTGCCGACGATGCTGCCACGCATGCATGGATGCATCTAGAGCTAGCGTGCATGTACACTCGCACGGCCGCACGTTCATTAGGCTAAGTGCTGCTGCTGCTGCTGCTTCTGAGTTCCACGCATGCATGCACTTTTATAATGTCCATCGTCCCAAGAAGAAGAGTTTGATCCACCGGGAAATTTGCACATTATTCCCCATGTTTTTCTTCCAAGTTTTGCCCAAACCATCACTTAAACGGCTTTTTTTTTACACATTTCACCGGTTATTGGTCTAAATTGTTGCAAGTTACACCGGTTTGTCATCTCATGAAAATTTAGCCCAGTTGATTGCAAAACTAATAGATGGCCCCGTATGTCAATGGTCTCATTTAAGCAGAAAGGTCATAGAATGCAAAAAATAAAGGAAATGTTGAATATTAATTAACCATCCAAAATCTATGAAAATTTTTGTGGACGCTCTCTGAGATGTAGTAGTCTTATTTTATCAGAGACATCAATATTTACTAAAAATTGTGCTCCATTTATTTTTGCAAAACAAATAATCACGACACAGTGTAATAAATAATCGCAAAATAATATTCAGTTTAAAAATTACAAATTTTATGTGTATTTTATAGGGCGTAATGAACAACTTTATGCTTAAATATAGCTTCATCCTAGCCTATAAAGAATTCACCAAATTATTGTTGGATGGATGGCAAATATTTTCCTATGATTTAATTAGTGTGCCATGATTTTGCAAAAATAAAGGCCAAACCTTTTTTGAGTAAAAATTGGCATTTCATATAAATTGGTCTATTCCATCCTAGAGTACACCCACAAAACTTTTCATATTTTTTGGATGACAATAAATTATAATTTTTTATCACGTTCTATGCATTACACGATATTTTGATATGAATTGAAGCATTGGCTTTTGGTGCCCATTTGCGGGTTTAACTTTTCTTCAAAATAAATCGTTAATTAGCTGACATATAAAAAATACAACCAGCTAGTGATTATTGGTGCAAAAGAGGGATGAAAAGCTGCTGGAAAGTGCAATTTCCTCGTTGATCCATGGACTATATAGTGATTATGATCTCTGATGTTGAGAGATGATGGGATATCTACACGTTGTAAAACTGATTCAGGCTTCATCACCCTGGACGGAGCTGAGCTAATGAAGCTGGAACCGTACATGTGCCATGCGGGGTCATGTCATCAGAGCAAGTACAATAACATCTAATCAGCATGCTATAAGCAATACCACATCAGCGAAATCCTAGTTGGAGGAAAGAGAAAGGAGCTAAGAGGAGAGAGCGAGCTGTATATTTACAGCCGGGCTATAGCACACAACCCGAAAAACTGTAGCCCGCTTGTAGCCTGCTGTGAGCGGTAGAGCAGGCTCTAGCATCCCCCACGGTCTTGCATGCAACACAAACATTGATTACTTAAACTTGATTAAATATTCAATAGAGCCCAGCTAAGAGCTATACTACTCCCTCCTTCACGGTTTGTTAACGTGATGCTAAGTACTGTACATATGCTAACGTTATGAAGGCTACATATGACTTGACTTGGCGTGAGCTTGTAGCCGGCAACAGGTTTTGTTATTGTTCTTGCTCTCAATGGATACTAGCTAAAAGTGCGGGAACAAGCGGGAAACATGGCATTTGCGTGGCCGGCTGGTGCGTGTTCCGCCCGAAACGGCCACGGATCTGTCCCCTATCCGTGCGCCAAATTTGAAGCCTACACACACGTGCTGCTGTTTGACCAAAAGTCTTCACTCTCCGTGGCCTGCTCATCCCCGGTCCCTCTCCAACTCGATTGTCGTTCTCTCGCTATCATCAATTCAATGCCCGTGTCGAAACCTGTCTGTCGTTTCGTTTCTTAACGCGCATTGAATTAACCTGCTCCCATAGACCCGATCGATCGAGCCCTGCTCTGGTTATTTCAGGCAGCATGAGACAACGGCAGGGGCGCAGGCCGTAGTTATTCCCCTGCTCTGTGCTGATCACAACTTGATCGAATGGTGCAGATGGGACAGACCCTGCATGCTGACCTCAATCTTGGGCCTTTGATAATTCTGTATGGACGATGATGCTGTTTGTTTTTCCTTGTGCCTCCGTACTATTCACACATGAGCTCCAAACGTTAGGACATCTTCATCGGAGCCGACCATTAGGGTCGCAGTCGATTTGGGGCCGTGGTCCGGCATGTCCCGTCGACCGCGTCCAGCGGTGCGACCTCTCTTTCCGCGTCTGACCATTGCCAACGTCGGCGTATTTTCAGTGGCTTTCAGCCGCCACGCCGTCTCCCGCCTTTCTTTCCCGCCGCTTTCCGCGAGTTCTTGGCGTTTTCCGCCGCGTTCAGGCACAGTCATAAATAGGGGAGGTCGTCGAGATACCTTCGACCAGACACGCACCACCCAAAGTAAAAAAAAAAGCCATGCCTGGCCACCGGCGTCGACCCGACAAGCTCCGTGCCAACCCCGATGCAGGCAGAGTAGAGGCGCCCGAGCGGCCGTGGTGGTTGCCGAACCCGCCGTTGCCACGAAGCTCTCACTACAACTATAACAGGACTATCGGCAAGCGCTTCTCATTCGAGGTGATAAACCGCGTATTTCTGCCGGAGCACCGCCGGCGTCTAGCACTCATGGAAGTGTGTGACAACATCCGCGAAGCATTGCGGGCCAATCCCGGCGACGCGTACCTGCGTGCCCGCCTCCTCCAAGCCGAAGAAGAGCTGCAGACGCAGGAAGCGATCTACCGCTCTCTCAGCGTAGAATGGGGCCTTACCGACCCTTAGGCGGCGCCTAGCTAGAATGGCCAATGTCGGTCGACCCGTAGGCGACCCGTTGTATTCTTGTTTGTAATATATTTGCCGGTCAAAAAAATATTTTCATTGTAAATGGTCAAAGCCTACATTGATAGATCAAACGTGCACGCGCACAACCTAGCCTACTCGCCTACATATGTCTGTCTAGAACAGAGCCTTCTCTCCATTCCCTACCATCATCATGGTGGAGGCATCGAATACTTGAAGCCCTGTCTTGGAGAAATGCATGTCAAGGCCGCGCTAAGGTCACAGTGGGTCGGTGCACACTCTCCAAATCCAGCATGTTCGCAGGGTAATGACCATGCAAGATAGGTCGAGACCTCCCAAGACACTATGACTATGGGTTTGCACACCCTATCCCAGTTGACATGACGGTGTCCTCCGCTAGCATATGCTCTACTAGCCCACGAGAGGCTCATGCAAATCTTTTGGATTTGTTTGAGGTCTTATTGTTAAGCGCGACGACAACTATGATCTGATGAAGAGGGATCACCATCAGTACTGAGTTAACGACGGTCAAGTGCCCATCCTTCACCATCATTGAAGCTTTCCATAATTGGAGGCGGTCATCTATGCGGTCCACCATCGGATGTAGCGCTGATGGTGAGAGACGTTGAACCGACAACGGTATGTCAAGGTGCCGCTTTCTTTCACCGTGCTCTTCCCCACGAACTTATTCCACCCCTTCATTAACACCAGATTCACACCAGACCACTTGATCTACACGAGCCACTTACACTACTTGTTTAGGCGGATCAACACCTTCACACCCTTGTCCGCGGTATGTAGCTTCTTCATGAGAAGCTTCTCCATTGTCGGCGGGACGACAAAGGCTTCGAGGTCCAGGGCGTCAACCTGCACTTAGAACCGGAGTGGATTATTGGGGACGCCGGCATGCCCGAGCCCTATAGGGTGCCCCTTATGCTTATTGGGGATCTCCAGCTCCTACACCTCCTCAATGCGATGGCTGATTTAACGCCGACATGATGGCCTAGTCAACCTGAATGTCTGCGCTCCGAAGACCGTTGGCTTTGTAGTCTCAGATCTGTCGCGCGCTAATTGCGGTGGACCGCCAGAAAGGAAGCTTTGTCGGAGAAGGTAGCGGCGGAGGCGACAAAGCCATCGGCTCACTGGGAGGTGTGCTCGAGGTCGATTGTGATGGGACGTGACGGTGAGTGTCACACAGATGGGGGAGGGCGATCATAGTGTGTGTGTAATTATGGAGTGTGGTCTCCCGTGCTTTCCCTCACGTTCAATGGGTGGGATTCTTAGGACAAAATTTGTGTTCCAACGGGTCTAGCTCCACAAAAACTGCCGATTCAGCAGTTTGAGCCTACCTCGGAGGTGCTCTGAGGATTGTGCAGGCCACGACATGGAAGCCGGCCAGGGCATTCAATGGGCCTAGAAACTTCTACACGCAGCCCTGGCTCATTCTAAAACTCCCTACCATGCAAACAAATACGCTCTAAGGGCATCTCTACCGGCGAGAACCAAACGGACGAAGGTTTGTTTAAGTCCGTTCAGATCGAGCCACCAGCGCTTTTGGGTCATGGTCCGGCTTGTCCGGTTAGCCCCCCCACATCAGCGCGATCCAAACAGACAAAAACGGACATGCCAACCCCAAAAAAGGAAGGCCCATTTTGTGACTGCATCTGAGTCAGTCTGTGTCAGCGTCTGTTCAGACATACCCATCCAGACATCAGATTTAGGTCATAGGTGGTTGTTCCGACCTGACTTAGGATCCGTTTGGTTTGTGGGTATGAAAAGGTGGTTGTGGGTACCCCCAACCACGTGGTTGTGGTTAACCAATTTTTCTTTTTGGTTAATGGGTTGGGAAAGTGGTTAGGGATAGCCACATTTGTGTTTGGTTTGAGGGCTAAAAGATGGTTGGGGTGATATAGTTACCTTTTTGTTATGATGGTGAGAATACCCCCATAACATGAGATTTTGGTTACATAGATCAATCAAAGTTCAAATATATCACGACAATAATAATAGACTCAATATTATGTAGGAAATTTGTAAATAGTACATGTCATTGTGTCATAAAAACATAGTAAGCACATGAATTGCACAAGTTATACAACCCATAGTTGAACGGTCCACACCAAAAGCACAGGTGATACAACCAATAGTTCAATATTCTAGTTCATATCATAAGCACAAGTCTAACAAGACAAGCAATCACTCATCACCATTTGTACCTCCAAGATCATCGGCTTCAGGGAACGTCTTCTTCACATACCTAGCAACCCAAACCATCTTCTGAGCATTCTCCAACACTTGAAACGCCATTGCCAAATGAGGATTCTCAACCAAGTGGGCATAGTAATGTGCAAGGAAATCCAAACCAAAGTCTGGGAGTGTTTTCATGTTATCCCAGAGTCCCTCCAAGGGGTCCTTTTTTGTGCCAACAGTCTTATCTATGGCAATAGCGAGCCTTTCGCTACAAGCCAGGAGAGTTGCTTGTAGCCCATCTTCCACATTAGGATTAGTTTTGACCTTTTTTGGTTTAGAAGCCGATGACTCACCTCCATTGTATGATTGGGTAACTTCAACATCTGGAGCATCATCATTGTTGGCTACCTCTTCAAGATTAGTCACCTCTGTAGCTAGAGGCTCATTTGAGCCTCTTGCATATTGCCCTGTGGCCAAGCTTGCGCCATGAATAGCTTCCATCTCATCATAATGCTCAATAGTCTTGTTAAGGAAAGGTGCGTCTTCTTTGTGTGACTTCAAAAAGTAGAAAGGAACAATTTCAGCTATTATTAGGCATAATATAACTAATTTTAGCAACATGTAGGCATAAGATGGAACATTTCAGCAACATGTAGGAATAAGATGAATCATTTCAGCATCATGTAGGCATAATATGGATCATTCAGCAACATGTACGCATAAGATAGATCATTTCAGCAACATGTAGACATAAGATGGATCATTTCAGCAACTATTAGGTATATAAAAGAACACATTTCAGTAACAAGTTATACCTTAACATGGTTCACGTAATGCTCATGGTCAAGAACGATCATACGTTGCCCTTCATCCCATCCTGCACCACTCAAATTCTTAAGCTGCAATATCTTTTGAAACTTCCTCCTCCAATTCCTATTATGATAACGGATCTGAGTTCCGGTCAAGCTAAGCTGAAAATGTTCATTAAGATCTTTGGCACATGCATTCAAGTGTGATTGCTTGAACCCAGTACATGTTCTAGTGCCACTTTTCACAATACCACATAGGTGAGCAAGCATGTACGCTGACATGGCAGGTGTCCCTGCAACTTGCTTAGACTCCATTTCCTACAGTATTAGGCAGAAAGGACACATAAATCATGCAAATTAAGATCTAAATAAATTTAGCATTTAACCATCTGCATACAGTTTAATTTCAGCAAATAGATATGAGTACAAATATAATTTCAGCCAATAATATGTCATTACAATTATCCATCAAATGCAATAGTTCCAACAAAGTACAATAGTTCATGACAACAAAATAAATGACAAACTAGCCATTACATATTTTGCTGGTGCATATAGTTAAGCCGGTCTTGCCACATTTGATCAGCAAGGTCTTGTATAAAAGTAGTTGTGAGGGCATGTTCATGTGCTTGGCCACTTGACGTTGAAGCATGAGTAATATTTGGCGCCCATTCATCCTCGGGGATGATATATTCATCTATCCCATCATTTAGAACCCAATTGTGAATAATGCAACAAGCTACGACAATGTCTACTTGAGTAGCATAACTAAAGAATGGAGTGACATCATCAAGGATCTTGAATCTTCTCTTAAGTGAGCCAAATGCACGCTCTACGGTCACACGGAGAGAAGAATGCCTAAGGTTGAACAACTCCTTCTCATTTTGCACGGGATTGTTTCCCCACTCATTCAAATGGTATCTCACATTACGAAAAGGAGGCACGAATCCAGGTTTGGCTCCATATCCAGCATCAACTAGATAAAACTTGCCTAACACATGAGGAACATTTGGTTATTTAGATATAATAAATAGTTTCATTGACAAACCTTGATCTACATAGTTTATGTACTACCTTGTGGGACACTTAGACCATTCTCACGTGATAAAGCATCACGTAAAACTAGAGCATCATGTGTTGTCCCCTCCCAGCCAGCTAACACGTATGTGAACCGAAGATCAAAATCAACCACCGCCATCACATTTTGTGAAGCATAGGTCTTTCTACCACGAAACGAAGGCTCCATGTCCTGAGTAACAGTAGCTCGTACATGTGTACCATCAATAGCTCCAATACAATCCTATGTGGTAGAAAATGAAAAAAAATTAGGATCTAAACAAACCCGTTCCTACATAAGGAATAGTCACGTCACTCAATCTCATACCTTAAAATATGGATCCCACCGGTGGTTCCCTTCTATTTTGGATGCAATCTCCATTGAAGGCTTCCTAATTAGATCATCACGAAGCTCACCAATTGCATGGAGGACTCTCTTAAAATAACGGCTAACAACTTCACCGGATCTACCAAAGTTGTCGCCAATTACCCTATTTCTAACATTGTGTCCCACAGTGTGCAAAAACATAGCTACTTGTTGCTCAATAGACATATGTATTGTGTCCTTCAACAATTGCCGGCCCCTAAAGAGTTGACAAAATCGAAAGAATGGTTCTTTTCGTAGCCTAAGCATGTTCACACAAATTGTGTCATTCTTCCATACTTTGTGTTCGATATATTCTCTTCTCATTCTATCCCTGTCATCAATTGGGGCATATGTAATCGTCGCTCTTTTTCTTTTTCTTGAATGAACAACCAGTGTCATCATGGAGAAAAACATACGTGCCACTGCCATAAATATTAAAATCTTTGTCTTGTTGTCCATCTACAACGCAAAATTACACAATATATATAACTTCCACATCATTATCAGTACTAACAGATTTCCATCTTCAGATAATATCTATGACCATGCAGATTCTATGTCAAATATTAGATCCGAGAGAGAGAAATTTCAATACATAGATGTACGTTGTGTTGTGTGCTATAAGGAAAAGCAATCGATCAGAATATACTAGCTAGCTAAAGAAAGCTAGCTGCAGCTGCAGCGAGGTGGACTCAAGCGCGCTCTGCCTCAGGCGACGGAACCAAGCGCGCGCTGTGCTGCAGGAAAATGAATCATGCACAGCTGCCGCAGCTGCTTGCGCCGCACGCGTCTACGTGGCCGCTACTGGCAGCACATCATCGAGCGCGTGCAACGCGCATCGCATAGCGAGAAAGAGAGGCCGAACGAGAATGGTTAGGGGAGACCACAGATTTTTCCTCACCTCCGTTCGTCGGTGTACTCAATCTTCCTGGATGGAGTCCCAATCTATCGCGGTGGACTCCTGATCTGTCGCCGCCGCCGCTTATCTGTTTTGGTGGGGAAAAGACGAGGCAAAAGGGGAGATGTAGGTCTGGTTCGCGGGTTTTTTTTTTTTTGCCTTGGAGGGAAGGTGAGCACCGTTTCCCCGGTGATTCTATCTGCCTGCCCACGAGTGGATGGTCTCAACCACCAGTTTTTGGGTGGTGCAGCTCAACCAGCTTTTAAGAGAAATTTGGCTATCTCTAACCATGCTACACCCTAAACCAAACACTGGTCAACCACCTGAAAGTGGTTACCCCCAACCACTTGGGAGATAGCCACTGAACCAAACGTACCCTTAGTCCGAATGAGTTGTGCCGATGGACCGCCGTCCGCGTATGTCCTACACGTCTGCGTGGACCGATCAAAACATGCTCGGACAGCCTGCGTAGACCGGATGGAGATGCCCTAAATCGACTTTCGCCAGTGTCGTATTATTGGATCTTCCGCATGTACAGCACGCCCTGCCAAGCAAAAAACGGGTTACATCTCCTGGAACTGCTAGCTGGATGTAGCCAGCAGTGCGTGGTCAGAGCTCTGAAGCTATGACATTCTAGGCCCCGATTTTAATTGTGCGCAGAGGCGCGTGGTCGCGGCGTACGAGGATCCATGCATGCAACAGAGTTTTAACTGCAGAAAAGGATAGGCGAGAAGAGTGGACAGGTAAATAGTGAATGGGTGTGCAGGTGCAGAGCATGCTAGCTCGATCGATCGATCGTGTCCCCGCACTTCCCTTTCTCTGTTTGGACATGGGGAGCTTCGATCGAATATCGAGCTTTGCAGTTGTTCATGCAAGCAAAGGTCGTGTGGCCATGTTCCCCGGCCGAGAGCTGGCTCTAGCTACAGCTTGGCTTTTAGCTTAGCCATATATATGTTGGAGATCAAAATACTAGCATCTGTTTATTTGGGATCGATGGTCGCTGGAAAGTGGCCACGAGTTAAGCCACACGATAATGTGATGGGCCAAATCATGACCCGACGTGTTACGTGTATGTCGCATATATAGCGTGGGAGCAAATTTGGCAGACACACAGCATGTATGGCCGTACGTACTTCTAGTTCTCCACTGGAGATCATCTCAAGTACGGAGTACGTACTAGGCGTAGGACGGCCATCCACGCTTTCACATGCAGAAACCCCTCTCTGCCCCATTCATGCTTCCCATCTTCGTCTCGTCCCATCCATCGCACGAGCTTCGCAGCTGAATAATGGAATCTGGGAGCACGTACAGGATCGAGCAGCAGGGACTCATGGCACGAGCCGGCCGGGGAGCAAAGCGTACGGGGCCCCGCGCGAGTGGACGGCTCGGGTCGGGCCGCTCGCACGTCTGTGCACGGATCACGAAGGCATCGAGGCCTCCCTCCGTACGTCCCGTCTAGCTCGGGGACGGGGAGTAGCTAGCTAGCTATAGGGGGCGCATGCATGCAGTGCGACCAGCTGCGGCAAAGCCTAGTCTGCGAACAGCTCGTGTCCATTGATCGCATGCGGCAGCCCAGCAAGGATCGCCCGCGCCGCTGTGTACTGCCGACTGCCTAGTCACTGATCTAGCACTAGCAGGTTGACCTCCGTCTCCGGCCGGCCGTGGATCATCGCAGACCTAGCTGCTTGTAAATACTGGATCCATCGAATTTAATGGAGATCGACAAGGGCGCATGTTTCCATGCGTGCACGCGCCGCTGCGGCCACGCGCGTGCTGTGTAGCACAGGACATGCAAAAGCCTACGGAAAGTTGGCAGAATGGACAAAAATAATTTTTTTAGAAAGGATTTCATAAACTAATCCCTCGGCGTAAAAAATTTATTTGACTAACCCTCTGGATCCTAACAGCAAGACCCTATATTATACAGTGTAGCCTCGTTTTGCGTTATGCACTATACCCCTGCCAACGTGGCACCGTCTGGCCCGGTCATGGCCTTACCGGGCCGTGTGACGCTCATGCGCTAAGCCGGGCTTATAGCTCTCATGCGACGTCTTTACGTGGAATTGGAAAAAACACTACATCGTTGCAAAGAATAGCTCTCATGCGACGCTTCTGAAGCGGCAAATAGCTCTCGTGCGACACTTCCAATTAACCTCACGAGACCGTCAATGAATTCGAATCAGCTGAGCAGAGCAGGACCCACAGCCTGTCCATGTCACGATAAGACCCACCTAATGTCCACCTCATATCGTGGGACCCACGCTGTGGTAGAAGAGAGCCGTTGGCCCGATCCGTCCCAACACCCGAGCCCTTCCACCACCGTGCCAGCATCTCATCCCCTTTCGTTTTCTTCTCCGACGAGCAAGCGCGGCAACGCCGGCGAGGGATGTCGAGCTCCGCTTCAGCCTCCCTCCGCTCATGGCCTCGGTATGGTGTGGTGCCGATGACGAGGTGCCCCGATTGCCCCCGTACCGAGCCCCTGAAGCGGCTTGTCACATCCACCGATAAGAACGACAACATTGGCCAGGAATTTGTGAAGTGCGAGAGCAAGCCTGAGCCGGGGAAGGTGAGATCTGAGTGTTCCGAGCGTCAATTTCTCGCTTTTCTTTCAAAATTTCATGCATTTCATCGAATTTGGATTTAGGGTTCATCTCTGCGATTTCAGGAACTGCCAAAATGTGGGCATTTTGAGTGGCTTGATGAGTACATCGAGCGAATTGTGGTGGAGGTAGCATCCCGAGAGCTCGAAAACCTATCCGTGGTGGAGAAATTGGGATCTGGCAACCCCATTTCCGCTGATACTACGATGGATGCGGAAGTAAAGGCCGAGCTAAAGAAGATGAACAAGCAGCTAAGGTAAATCATCGAATTGAAGAAGCAGGACAATCTGATGGCCGGTTTTTTTGTGTGTGTAATTTCTCTCGGATTTGTTTATCTCCTGATCATTAGCCATTAGACAACGCAATCAGTGTTCGAGTGATTCCTTGTTATCGTAGAACCTAGGGAGATGGATGTAATGGTCTATGTATTTTGCTTGAATAAAATACAACACAAATTCGGGAAAATTTTGAGCTTCTCTGTTTTGTTCCTTCAGTTTCGTCAGTGTGCAAGGGAGGGGGAGGGGTTAAAAAGTTAAAAAAACAATCGACGAGGAGTGATTGAAAAAGGCCAGGCCCAAATAGAACTTAGCCAGGACAAAATGGTTGTATCCAGACCCAATAGTAACTACTTATAGATTGGGCCAAAAAAATAGTACTCATGTTACAATCTAACTAGGAACGTGTGGATCTGCAGATACTCGTTCTCAGGTCGCAATCTTTTATTTGTTGCGAAAGTAAATATATAAATGAAGGCCAAGGACATCCATTTAACTTACAAGCCGAGCACTTTAACTTGGGCGCCAAATATGTAAATGTGTTGTTTGAAAATAACCATGTGTTGCATGTGTTGTTTGAAAATAATCAACCATCATAACTTTAACTTATTCTTCCTTCTGAGCTTTTCTAAATTCACTCATTTTATAAATATTGCACGAGTCTTATATGAGAAATTTTTTGTGTCTTTTGTTTTATGCACATGTTGTTTTGGGTGTTTTGGCAAATGACAATACAATAAAAAAAAGTCGATCACATAGATAATATATTACATAATATAAGGGGTACAATATAGAGAGGGTCCCCACATTACATAAACCCTAAGGGCGCCTAAACGCTAACCCTAGCTACTACGTCTAGGGCTGCCGGCCAACTTCGCCGTCGGGAGGCTGTCCTACTCCATCGGTGGTGGGGGCGGTGCCGCTTGGGCAAACGCGGGTGCCGCGGCCGCCCTCCAGTCTGCCTCGTTCTGTCGTCTCTCCTGCTCGTCGAGGGCCTAGAGAGCTGCCTCTTGTTGCTCCTTCTCCTTCCGTTTATGCCTTTCCTCCCGGGCGCGCTGGGCCTTCTTCTCCGCCTTCTTCTCGGCAGCAGCCAGCTCCTTCTCCTCCGCCTTCTCGGCAGCAGCCACCTAGTTCTCCTCCGCCTTGACGGCCTCGTCGGACGGGCCGGAGTCGGGGAGGTTGCCGTTGGGGCAGGGGCGAGGGTTGTGGACGAAGGGGCCTTGGGCCCAGGGGTCGGCCGGGGCTTTGCGTCGCGCGCATCGCCCCTTGTTACGACGCCTCAGGCGCGTGAGCGTCCCTTCTCCCAGAACTGCTTGTGGTCCGGGTAGTTGTCCTTGTCGCTGACCTCGGATTCCGAAGGCCAGCGGCTGGGGGAGGTCGCCATGGTCGCTCGCCGCAGAGGTTTTTTTAGGGCTGGGAGGAGGCAAAGGAGGCAAAGGGACTCGAGGTTGAAGATGAGGAGGCAAAGGCGTTGCCACTATTTATTGAGGGTCGGAACCATGAATCAGCGGGGCTCGGCGTGAAGGACGGCATGGGAATCCTGCGTCGCGCGGCCGCGTGCGCTACGTTTCGTGTAGGCAGTTAGTGCAAAAAAAATCCTAGGATGCGACGTAACCCTGCCCTGCACCGTCGCCCCTGCATGCATGCATGGATTAATGGGAAAGATAGATAACACGTCCAAAGTCAGGCAGGCGCCCAAATAACGCCGAGTCCAAAGTCCCACGCACAACGCACTGCGTCAGAGCCCGCACGGCCTGCAAGTCCCACGCACCGTGTACTTCTAGGTTTTGTCTAAGTCAAACTTTGTCAAATTTGACCAACTTTGTAGATAAATATATGAACATATATTACACAAATTTGTCATATTATAAAACTAAGTTTAAAAACAAATTAAGAGTTGTCACCGCATGCAACCTTGTTCAGACTGCATGCAGAGTAGCACAAGGGAAGAAGAAACGCTTAGTCTTTATTAGTCGCATGTAATTACAAGTTCACACAATTTTTACACCGCATGCATGCATGAAAAAACAACTGGAGAGGAGTAAGTTTGACTGAAGAAAAAAGTTAGACGTACACTTATTTAATCCGATAGAGGGAGTAAATACGCTGCATCGCTGCTGCGTCGGTTGGCTGCACGCAAAATAGCTAGACTGCGATGAGAGAGGTAGATGCATGACATGCATGCATGGTGCAACCCGCCCCGCCCAGCGCCCTCGCATTCCACGCTCGGTTCAACAGTCAATAGAGTGTGCCACGCTGTACTTTATCTGTTCATGAAAAAAACGATGCGAGCCAATCAGATTCTAGAATCATCCATCTCACGGATCGCCAAGAGCCGCCGCCGCCGGGGAAGCTACGGTAAGTGTGACGCGCGCTCTCGGTCGGAAGCGGTTGGTTTGACTGGCTGTCCCAACCGACCGGTTTGGATTAGGGCATGAGCATTGGTTTAGACAGGTGATGTCTGTAATAAAACTTATAGACAATATTATAGACAACTTGTACAACAGTCTGTCTGTAGTATATCTATTTTTAGTCATAGCTATGTGAGTACAAGTTATAGACATCACTCATACAACAACAAAATTGGCGTCTATAAGCTGTTTATAAGATTTCTATAGAATGTCTACAACTTTATAGACATCATCACTCCCTCTCCTCTCCACATCATCAAAATGACTTATAACCTTCCCTTACAGACAGCTGACTCAGCACTATTGTACATGCCCTTAACCCTAATCTTGGAACAAAGTAAAATGTGTCCTTAACGACCATTTTATGGCCCGTGTGGCCCTAGGCTATTAGCTTCCTCACAAGCGTCGCATGTGAGCTATTCTTTGCAACAATATCGTGTTCCTTCCAATTCCACGTAAAGACGTCTCATGGGAGCTATAAGCCCGCGCTAAGCCTTGGGAGAGTAACGTCCAGACGCTATGCTCAATGTGTAGCGCCTATCTGATTGGAGCTATGCTCTAATGTGTAGAGCCTATCAGAAAAGCGATATACATTGAGACTTAGCTGCCAGCGCGCAGCCCCCCTCCCCACCCCGACCCATTCAGTCCCCAGCTCGACTTAGCCAAGAAGAACAACAAGGAGGCGCCCCCTTCTCCCCTCTCTTCTCCCATCCTCAAATCACTCACATTGGAAGCTTCATTTGGTGGATTTGTGCCCCTCCCCAGCTGCTAGAGGTACCCTCCCTCATTCCCCCTCCGTTTTGACCTCTTGAAATCTTTCATTTTGGTTGGACTTGGCTTGAAACCCTAGAAATTTGATTTGGGAGAAATGTTTGGAAATTTGTTAGATTCATTGTCCAATGTTGGGAGAAAGATGTGTATGAAGCATTTAGTTAGGTTTAGGGTTGTTGAAATGTCATTGTTCGGAAATTTATGGCTAAGGTTAGGGTTAGAGTTTGCTTATGTAAGAGAGGGTGTTCTTGTTGGCTTTATGGTTTGGTAATGTGTCTAGTATATTTTTCTTTGTCTTGTCATGGTTAGTTAATGAACATATTCTCCTATGTGTTAGGGATGGCAAGAATTGTTCATGTTCATCATGTGGACAAGGATGCCTTTTTGA
This sequence comes from Avena insularis, assembly GCA_023614405.1. Lineage (NCBI taxonomy): Eukaryota > Viridiplantae > Streptophyta > Magnoliopsida > Poales > Poaceae > Avena > Avena insularis. The sequence goes on from CM042685.1 coordinate 451,433,448, forward strand.
AAGGCAACATAGAACCAGACCCGGATGAGCTAGATATTGTGTTTGAACGTAGTCCCACCTATGCCGAGGTCTTGGAGCAAGCGAGGATTGAATTAAAATGGATGGATCCAAGTGATGTTGTTGAGTTGGAGGGAAGACATAATGTGGGTTTAGGAATGCATATCCGTTGGAAGACCATGCGTACCTTCTCTGAGGCCCGTTGGCTTGCATACAAGGAGGTGGTGGCCGAATCACTAGACAAGGCTCTTGAGATATTTTCCACCAAGAAGGTTGATGATTCATTGCCTTTGGACTTGAAGCGTCTTGTCTCCCCATTGGATAGTAGGAGTCTTCCACCCATAGAGCAAGAGCTATAGAGTGAACCTCCTTTGACCCAAACATTGAGCCCGATTTCAAGACACCAAGACGAAGTGTTGGAAGAGGACAATGATGATTGTGGCGGTGAAGATGATGATGATGTTGAACTCCACGACAACAATGTTGGAGATTTGGAGAAATATATCACTTAAGATGACATGGACCGTGACCTCTCGTATTCTCGAGGCTATGCATCAGACTCGAATGATGATGGTCCCGAAGAAGAAGTTGATGAGGAGGGGTTCACGGCTGGAGAGGTGATACGTTGGAAACGTATCTATAATTTTTGATGCTCCATGCTTGTTTAATATCTACTTTGCTTTACTTGTCTACACTTTGAGGTGCTTTTTACATGTTTTCTGGTACTAACCTATTAACAAGTTGCAACAGTGCCAGATGCCTATTTTCTGCTATTTTTAGTTTCAAAAAAGTTAGTAAAGAAATATTCTCGGAATTGGACGGGACAAACGTCAAAGACAATTACTTTCCATGGGGAACAAGAAGTCCAGAGGGGAGCTGGAGAGGCAAGCCAGGGCGGCCAGACCCACCCTAGGCACGGGTGGGCCCTATCCCACGCCTGGGAGGGGTGTGGGGCCCTTGGCTGCCGCCTCGGCCTCCCCCTTCGCCTATAAGAATCCCCCGATGTAGAAACCCTAAGCACCCGATCAAATCTCCACAAAACCGTCTGTAGCCGCCGCCACCATCGTCCCTAGATCGGAGGGATCTAAAGTTCTTCTCGGCACCCTGCCGGAGGGGACATCATCCGGAGGCCTTCTCTCCGTTATGATGCGTGATCAGTTCCACCTTGGACTATGGGTCCATGTAGTAGCTATATGGTTGTATCTTATCCTTTGTGCTTTCATGTATAGATCTTGTGAGCTCTGTTCATAATCAAGATCTAATCTATTTATAATCATGCATGTTGTGTTTGCGGGGATCCGATGGGAATTGAGATTATTATATTGGTTTGATTAATGGTTTTGTCTTTACGATTCTATCATGTCTGTGTTGTTTATGATCTTGCATGCTCTCCGTTGCTAGTAGCTATCTTGGCCAAGTAGTTGCTAGTGACTCCAAGAGGGAGTATTTATGCTCGATAGTGGGTTCATGCCTCTAGTTTCCAAGGGAAGTGACAATAATCTCTTCGGTTGTAGATGTGCTATTGCTACTAGGGAGAAAACAACGGTCTCTTGTTCATGGAACATGTGGACTGCTTACCTTACACACTTTTCTTAAAGGCTTGTCTTGCTTTTGCAACTTAATCTTGGAGGGGTTAGGATGATGATAACCTGAAGGTGGACTTCTAGTCATAGATGCAGTTGGATGGCGGTCTATGTATCTTGTTGTATTGCCCAATCGAATCTCATAGAATCTTTCTGACTAGTAATTGCATTGTTATGCCTTGCTCAGTTCCTGTCAATTATCCTGCTGTAATTTGTTTACCCTCTATGCCATGTTGTTTATCTAAGGAGAGCACCTCTAGTGAACTATGGACCCCGGTCCAATCTTTACCATTGATACATCTTCCACTGTTACCTGTTTACTTGCTGCAAACCACCATTATCTTCCACACCATACGTTTAATCCTTTGTTACAGCAAACCGGTGAGCTTGACAACCTCACTGATTTGTTGGGGCAAAGTCTTGAGTTTGTGTTGTGTAGGTCTCCGCATTGCTTGCAACACGTGTGTGACGTTTACTTCCTCCTACTGGTTCGATAACCTCGATTTCTTACTGAGGGAAACTTGCTGCTGTGCTTCTTCATACCTTGCTCTTGGGGTTTCCAACGAACCGTCCCACGACAAGTATTGGGCGCCATCAAGAGGCCGAAATCCATGATACCGTAATGGGTCGGGACCATCGGGTGCCTTTGTTTCGTGATCTTAGTCCCGTGGATGAAGCCACGGTTGATGGTGGCAAAGACATATTGCTTGGACCAAGGACAAGTTCTTACCGGGATGACAATCACGTGAATAATGGCTTTTGCAAAGGATCAAGGCTTAAGACCTTGTTGGAATTTAAGCAATGGATAAAGGACTTCTCGGTGAAGCATCATCGTCCTTACACGATCGTGCACTCGAACATCAAGAAGCGTTACACGGTGAAATGCGAGGAGGAATGATGTCCTTGGATTGTGCGTGCAAGACCATTCAAGGGAGGTCCCGATTGGCACATATCGAGTTGTGTATCAACTCACATGTGCCGAGGCCCGGTGGTGGATGGCAAGGATGCGAAGCACGAGCACCGAAAACTCACCTCTGAGTTCCTCGCTTATAGGCTTTTCAATGACATCGCTTCATTTCCAATAATGAGCATCAATATGGTTATGGAGCTTGTGAAAGCCCTCTTTCACTACGAGGTGAAGTACGGGAAGGCATGAAAGGCTAAGCAAGCCCCATTCAAGATGTTGTACGATAATTGGGAGGAATCTTATAACCGAATCCCAAGGTTGTTGGGAGCGATGGCCGTTGCTAACCCGGGCATGATTCATGTGTTTGAACCTTATGGGAACAAGACAAGGATTGTAAACGGAAGAACCGTTCGAGTTTTTGGTCGTGCATTTTGGGGTTTCGAGCAATGTGTTCAAGATTTTGAACATTGTAGGTCAGTCATCTCCGTTGATGGCACCTTTATGACCGGTCAATTCAAGGGCACTATCTTTATTACCATAGCCAATGATGTCAACAACCAGTTGATTCCTTTGGCGTTTGCTTTGGTAGAAGTGGAAAGCAATGATAATTGGGAGTGGTTCTTCCATTTTTTGAGAACCAAGATATTAACCCCTCATAGGGAAATATGTGTCATCTCGGACCGTCATCAAGGAATTCTTAATGTGGTGAACCGAGATATTCCCGGCCATGCTCCGTTGCACCATAGTTGGTGCATGAGACACTTTTGTGCAAACTTCTATAGGGCATGCAAGAGCAAGGCTTTGGCCGATGATCTACAAGATTGTTGCCTCGCTTTTACGAAACGTCGTTTCTCAGACTTGTACAAAAAAATGCTCTTCAACAAAGAGCTCAATGTGGGTGGTTGAGAGTTTCTCGATAGGAACATTAAAGAAAGGACAAAGTGGGCACGAGCGTTCGATGACGGTGGCCGGAGGTACGGCCAAATGACAAGCAACATGGCAGAGGCCTTCAACAAGTTGCTCAAAGGTGTCCGTGCATTGCCCGTCACGGCAATAGTTTGATATACATTTGACATGATGAATGAGTATTTTCTGAAATACTCACATGAAACGGACCGGCAGATTGCCCGCCAGGAACCCAGTTTAATCGATGTCCACCAGGTCACAAATCTGTCGCGTCAGCCGCGTTGTGAAAGATTTGCAGATCATCTTGATCGAGCTATTCTGGAGCGAGACGGGCCCAAAGGACCCAGGTGAAAGCAGACCATCCTTTTTTGGCAGCAGCGCAATGTGGGCTCTGTTGATGCCCCTGAGCCCAACACGGCCCGCGTGAAACTGGTCGAAGAGGTGGCGCACGCATGGCTACGCCGACGCCCAGGCAGCGCGAAAGAATCCTGGGCCGAGTCGATCGAGGCCCGGCGCACTGGCCCGCTCCATGGCATCCACCGTGGCCCTGATCTCGGCGTCGTCGAACGGCATAGTAAGATGGCCATTTTCAGCCTGCCTCGAGTTGGCGTAGAGGATGTCAATGTGATAGTGAAACATGTGTAGGCAATCAAACACCTAGTTTAGTATATGTATTTATGGAAAAAAATTGCATTCAGTCTACCAAACAGAATACGAAGCTGGCTTAGCGCGTGTACTCCCTCTGTTTCAAAATATAAGAGTTTTAGCTTTGTGAAGAAAATGTATCTAGACTTTTTTTTAGTATAAAGGTTCACTCAGGTTTAAAATGAACCTACACACCGAAGGAAATCTAGATTCATTTTTTCATAAACCTAAAACATCTTATATTTTAAAATGGAGGGAGTATGCGTTACAGTGCTAGCCGTGGTATATGCGCTAGTGATCCTAAAATGGATACAGGCTACTAAACAAACGTGCATTTACAATTTTTGTAACGTGGGAGTGCACGGATGATCCACTTCATTCAGATAGAGCGAGATGGATGATGTGGCAGGGATCATCACATAACAAAGTGTAGTGGTGCTGACCAGTGGTGCACGGTAAGAGTCTGATAGATACGGTGAGATGGTGATTGAACCTGCATCCATCCAACAGCTGTACCCCTACGTGCGTCGCTGCGTCGTTATCCACCCTGTCACTGGTCCCGGTCAGGCCGCGGGGTCACAGGTCAACTGAATTTCGACCGAACGTAATGCCGCGCCAGGTGATGGCACGGCACCGAGCGAGCGAGAGAGGACACGAACCCATTTCGTCACTGCACGGCGGGGCAGTGACGCGCTCAACGTTAATTGCAGCAAAAAAGTGGGCGGCGCCGATCGACGCCGGCCGGACGCACGCACGCACGGCGCCGATCGTCCGACCGCTGGCTGTCTCGGTCGGTCGGTCGGTCGGTCGCCGCGTGGTCAATGCGGTCGGGTCGGGGAGGATTAATTAGGCCCGTTTCCCTTTTCGCAGCGTACTTGCTGTGCATAGATCGGCCCCGCGTCTCGACGCGAGGTCCCCGGGCTCTATATAAATGCGCGCCGGCCGGCGCCTTAATTTCCCCCTCGTAGCTAGTAGCTCCACGGTCCAGCCAGCGCCTCGCTCTCTTCCTCGGCAAGCTAGCGCTAGCGAAGTAACGCTCGGGCACGCCCGGTGTCCGGTAGCGCTTGCTGGAGATGCTGCAGGCGGCCAAGTACCTGCTGGGTTCCCCCGGCGCGAGCGGGTTCGGCTCCAAGTCGACGGCCGAGGAGGTGACCGCCGCCTGCCCCGACATGGGCTCCCTCACCGCCATCATCACCGGCGCGACGTCGGGGATCGGGGCGGAGACGGCGCGGGTGCTGGCGAAGCGCGGGGCGAGAGTGGTCATCCCAGCGCGGAACGTCAAGGCCGCCGAGGACATGCGCGCGCGCATCCTGTGCGAGTGCCCCGGCGCCGACGTCCTCGTGCTGCACCTCGACCTCAGTTCCCTCGCCTCCGTCCGCGCCTTCGCCCATCGGTTCCTCGCCCTCGGCCTCCCCCTCCACCTCCTCATGTAATACTCAGCGCATCCTCCTCCACCGTCGCTTTAATTTCCTTGCGTCGCTCTCGGTCGTGTCGTCTGTGTGGTTAGCTGCAAAGTTAATTCCTGACGGCGGACCTGTTGATGATGCAGAAACAACGCGGGCAAGTTCTCGCACGGGCAGCTGGCGCTGTCGGAGGACGGCGTGGAGATGACCTTCGCCACCAACTACCTGGGCCATTTCCTGCTGACGAAGCTGCTGCTGGGGCGGATGGCGGCGACGGCGGCGGCGACGGGGGTGCAGGGCCGCATCATCAACGTGTCGTCCAGCGTCCACGGCTGGTTCTCCGGCGACTGGGCCGAGTACCTCCACCTCGTCACCCGCCGCAAGATGTAAGCATGAATCTTCCTCCTCCTCCTCCTCACCTCGCATGGCCGCCGGTTGTTTAATTAGTCTCTGTGGTAAATTAATTAACCTTGGCATGCGCATGTGCACGTACGCACAAACATACAGAGCCTACGACGCGACGCAGGCGTACGCGGTGTCGAAGCTCGCCAATGTGCTGCACACCAAGGAGCTCGCCGCCCGGCTACAGGACATGGGCGCCGACGTGACAGTGAACTGCGTCCACCCCGGCATCGTCAGGACCCGCCTCAACCGCGACAGGGAGGGCATCCTCACAGGTACTACTCCACTACTCACACTTGGCAACTCGATCGTGTCCATTAATTTTTACTAATAATTTAAAACCAAACTGTCAATAAATGGTTCCGGAACATGACGAGAAATGTGCTTGGGCAGATGTGGTGTTCGTGCTGCTGTCCAAGCTGCTCAAGACAATCCCACAGGTGATTAATCAGCCCACAGTATCATGTCTATCCATCTTCTCCTAATTAAAATCCATGTGTCGCTGCGCTCTATATATGCCCTGCGCGGCGCGCGCCGGAGGGGAGTTAATACGCCGCTCCTCACTGACGTGTACGTACATGCAGGCTGCGGCGACCACGTGCTACGCGGCGGCGCACCCGAGGCTGGCCGACGTCTCCGGCCGCTACTTCGCCGACTGCAACGAGGCGATGCCGTCGCCGGCCGCGAGCAGCCGAAGCGAGGCCGCGCGGCTCTGGCAGGCGTCGGAGGCCATGATCAGCGGCGGCATAAACCAGCATGGCAGCGCTAGTATAGTAGTACAACCAGACAGGAACATTTGACCAGTATAGTATCAACCGTCCGTGTGAACATAGTAGTATAATCTTCTCTTTTGTTCGTTCTGCTCCGAGCGAGATGTAACATGCAAACACTGTGTTTGGATGTATGAATTTGAGCTTGGAATTGAATTGGATAGAAATTCCAAATCCATGGTGGAAAGGAAATGGTATGCAATTTCAATTATGTTGTTTGGCTACGCATGGAATTTGCTAATTGGAATCAAGGGTTAGCACCCGATTCCATTTCCTGTTTGGATGTACAAACCATGGAATCAAATGTTTTATTGAGTTTGGACCATATAAACTTGTCTAAAATGTTTGAAATCTAATAATTCAGTCTTCAGAGCATACACACTACATGAACCAATCACATACCATATTTCATATTATTTTTCCAACATGCAAGCAGAGACATGAAGAACAACATATGTGTATATTGCACAAATTCATATCTCAGATCATCGAGTAGAGAAAATGAAGCTTTTATATCTTGAATTCAACTCAGCACCTACTTAATATCCTCATATTATGCAGTTTAAAAATAAAGCATATGAATATATAGGGAGGCAAAATAGGAAGAAGAAATTGGAAGGAGAGGCCGGCTTGGAGAGGGCTAGGGAGTGGTTGTCGTTCCAATCCTGCCGCCATTCGCCTGCCGTTGCTTCTCCTCCCGCCGCCTTTGCCTCCCGACGTCATTCCCCTATCACTTCTTCTCCTCTCGTCGCCGATCTAGGGTTTGGGGACAGTGCCATAGGGTGGACGGACCATGTCGCCGACGCCGGCTTACTCTGAGGAGGCGGGGAATGAGAAGAGGAGAGGGAGAGCAAGGCGTGGAAGAAGAGAGGAAGGGGACGAGTCACCGGAGCCGCCGCCGCCGGCTAGCTGCAGGTCGCCTACAGGTTCTATCTGGGGGAGAAGCGAAGCGATGCGCTCGGGCTGTTTCCGCGCGTTTCCGAGCGGGGGAGCTCGGAAACTTGCGAGGCAGCGGGGACGCTTGCGGGAGGGGGTCTCGGAATTGCTTCAGTTTCCAGGCAACAATTCTAAGGCCACTCCAAACAACTGAATTCGGCCCATAGATTCCAAACAGGCAATTCCAAGGCTGAATTACGACTGCCAAACACAGCGTAAGTATTGTAGTGGTAGCTAGCCAATTAGAGTTGGTGTCGCAGGGTGAAGAGCATCTGTAAGACCTGTGACTGTGAGATCGATGTGCATTATATACCTAATAATCTTATTATACTAAACATTGCTAGCGGGTGATTGACCTATTGGTCGGTGACATGTGAGCGTACACGGTACTAGTAGTAGTATACTGTATCTGCAAGCAGTTCGTCCGGGCCGCCGGGCTGTTGGACCTCCTGTGTTGTGTCAGTGAGATTCCAATGCGCACGCATGCTCGCAAGCTGCTCTGTTCACTGTCAGAGAAGCGAGAGATGCCACAGTGCCGCACGCACGCACGCTCTGCTCGACATCTTCTATCTATCTGCATCTACCCATCGATCTCAGTCAGTCGCGTGCAAGTACAAGGCGCGTGCGTGCATGGGGCGAATTGTCTTGTTCGATTGGACCCGTCGATCCGCCATTCCATATACTACGCCCGATCCTCTCCCTCGCTCGGGACTCGTCAAAGCCTCTTCTTCTACGAAGTGATGATTGCGTCCGTGGCCGTGGCCGGAGGTGTGGACGCTGCAAAAGGAAGGTGTTTCCCTGGCCTTTTCCCCCGCCGGACTTGGACGTTTCCTGGAACCGGGCGTGGAGGAGATCGAGATGGCGCAGCGGCGACCAGGCAGAGAATGTTTTCCTTTTTCTTTCCGATGATGGACGGATCATAACGTTTCGACCGTAAATGGGTCTCTGTGGGACAAGAAATAGGTGGTGCACCACTTCAGTCACATGGAGAGATTGTGACATGGGCTTCCCTCTTTCTGGGGTATCGTCATTCGGCAGATGCTTATATATGTTGTAATAATCGTATGATTAGAAAAGGTTCAGCACTCAACTTCAACAGCTCTATACAACACTGTCATCGGCTGTGTGTATCGTGTTATGCAACAACCGGGTGTAAACGTTACTATATGTCATAAAATGCCTATTTGCAAGAAAAAAAACACAGTTAGCACGAAGGTACTAGGAGGGCCATCGTGGTTAATCACCAAGTGCTTAAACACTTAGCCACGGAAAATCACCCGCACAAGAAAATAACCTTTGGCCCGGTTAAAACCGAAGCATGGAGGGAGCTTAGGTCGGCTCTGCCGAATACGTTGTCAGAAGTTCCAAACAATATGCCATGGAGGCTGACCCCTTAAGGAACCTTCACGGTCAGCTCTGCCTACCATGCTCCTTTAGACGCCCTGACCTACCATGGATGAAACCCCTCTGGAAGGCCCCTCAACCTCTAAAGATGAAGATTTTTGTTTGACAATTGCTTCGGGATCGCCTACCCTCGGGGATCGAAGTGGCCAAAAGACATGGGCCGGGCAACGGGTTGTGCCCATTATGTGGAATCCTAGAGACGGGAACCCACATAATGTTCACGTGCCCAGCAGCCCGGGTTCTGTGGAACTTCACCAGGGATGCATTGGGTCCGGACTGGTGAGCCCATGATCTCGGTGAATTCCTAGATACCCAGGCGAACCGTGTCGGAAAGGGACGCCGCCTATTCTGGCTAATGTTTGCCGCACTGTCTTGGTCACTTTGGAACATTCTTAATAATATGGTGATTGAGAAAATTCTCTCTCGAAGTGTTTCTGACTCGATCTTCAAACTCTTGGCATGTTTGCATCTCTGGTACCTGTTATGTAGACATCGGGACAAGGCGCGACTGGACGAGCTTCTTTGACTTCTACTGGAGGCGGCACGGTGTCTCACCTCTTAGTCTAGCTTAGCGGTGCTTTTTTCGGTGTTCTCTCGCATGGCATGTGTGACTTTTCATTCACCTTTGGGTCGTGTTGTGCTGTGGCCCCAGCAGAATTCTTGTTGTGTTTGTTGCACCCTCTAACTCGTTGTGGATGATTGCTTTATTTATAAAGCAGGAAGAAAGCGTGATTCGAGGAGGAGAAAATAACGTATATTATGATTGTGGTTAATACTACTAAACTAAGATATATCATGGTATTGAAGACATAAAAGATTTACTCTTTTCCTATAGACTTTAGTTTCTAGTTGCTAGAAATAGCTTATGTATCTCTACAGATTTATTCGTTAGCTAAATATATCATGATATTGAAGAAGGCATTCCAGGTGTCGTAGTTGTCGGGATCCCAATAGGGATCCATTTGCTTCTCCTTCGTGAGCTCGAGGTAAAAGTGGTTCGTCATGACTGCCTGGCGTGCGGAACCTTGAGGCACACGAGGGACAGGAACCCCTCCCGCGCTCATCATCCAGTCGGCGCGCAGCCGGTAGCCCGGCGGGCATGGGTAGCTGGAGGCGCATAGCGCCTCTGTCTTCTCGAGGGCCAGAATTGCCCCGTATGTGGTGTCCATTGTTGTGAGAGGGGAAGGTGTGGATATATGTGGATGGCCATGACGGTCGGCCTATATATAGAGGGAAATAGCGGGAAAAATGGCGAGAAGCAGGGAGAAATGGCGGGAAAGCATGGTGCGTGTCTTGACGTGTAACATCCCAAAAATACCATACTTAGATCATCAAACACTAATCATCAAGATTAGGGTTAACAAAAACTTTTCTAAATAAACTCATAAATGCATGTATATGTGTATGCATGGATTTTGAATTTCTTTAAAAACCACCTTGTTTGTGTGATCCATTGCTTGTAAAATGTTTCTTAGGTGAAAGGAACATCATCTAAAACATTTCCCACACTTTTCCTAAAGACAAGTAAATCAAAACAAATATATTAAGTGAATGGTCATTTTGGCCAACTTAACTCCCATGCCTACTTTGGCTGTCTCAAACTTTCAGAACCTAATAGAAACTTTTCTGGATCTTTGCACCCCTTGAATGTACTCATAACAGAGTATCAAGGCCCACTTTGTGATCATCCAGAAACTTTCAAATGCATAGTTTAAATGACAATTCAAAATTGAATCTTCTTCATATGGGAAGATCCCACTTTTTCAAAACCCACTCAAACAAGCTCAACTTTCAAAACCCAAGCATCTACAGACTCACCGACACCAATCTAGCAAACTCACCAAAAATCATTTCAAAATTCAAAACTTGATTTCATGCGGCCATTTCATCAAACAGGTTGCAGACACAAATCAGACAAAACATCAAACACTATAGTGTGCAGTGATTTTTGCCTAACTTGTTCCCTAGTTAGCTCACACACAGCTCAGTAGATCATCTAGAAAGATTAGCCCAACACTAGCACTCCTGTGAGCTTGCCATTGCCATTAATGGTGAACAGCCGAGCACCCCAATGTCACCCCATTGTGGACAGCAAGCTAGAGGAAGAACTAGCCGTGCCAACCTTGTCTAGGAGGCAGCCCACCGTCCACCGCCACTCACTGTCCCAGCCGCAAGCGTTGCCAAGCCACGACCACGCACAAGCCGCGCCCAGACCATGCCGAGCGTGCGCCAGAGCGCCACCCTCGACCATCACCCACAGACCGCGCGCCGCCCTCGCCGCGTGCATACACGATCGCCATCAACCCAGGAGACCGCCAGACATCCCCATTTGCCGCCCGTCAAGACAGCACCGCCCGGCCGAAGACGCCGCCTCGCGTCAGAGCACCGCCGTTCTGACCAAACCACACCGCCCCATGCCTCGCGACCATGTCGTTGAGAATCGCCAGAGACACAAAGACCGCCCCTACCCTTGCCCATGCCAATAGCCGCCCCGACGAGCTCACCGGCGCCTGACGGTCCCTCGCTCGACTATAAATAGAGGCCACCCCCGCTTGTTTTCTTCACACCATCTCACTCCCCTCTCCTCACTGATCGTGCCACACCATTCCCAGAGCAAGGCGAGCACCACCTCGCCGGAATTTCACTGGAGCCTGCCGCTGCCGGAGAAGAAAGGAGCCAGCGATTGAGCCGCCTGAGCTGCCGCAACCACCCCTCGAAGTTCGCCGTCGTCGACTTGCTGCTCGCCGCCTCGCCGACCGCCAAGATTCGGTGAGCCTCCGACCCTCACCGGCAGCGCTTAGGTTTCGTTCTCGCCGGAGTTGTCTCGCGTCGACAATGACTCCCAGCCGTTAGATTAGAACTAGATCGAGCGATCCACGTGCCCCATACCGCCGCCCAGCCCCGTGTCACCGGCGAGTGGGGACACCCACTTAAGCAGCAGCAGTGTGCGCTGCCGGCCAAAGAATCTTTCCACAAGCAGCCCAGTTATTCAAATTAAACCTTTTTCTATTTCAATTCAAACACACTTCTGTACCCAACTTCAAAAAGCAACCCAGATCGATTCAGTGCACCAATTTGAAGGAAACCAATTTTGTTGGAAAGGTCTATGAATGCTGAATCCAAGCCCGTTGGATTCAAGTCATTTGGATCTACGGGTCTGTTTGGATTGGAGCCCGGGGCTGCCTGTCCAAAAAATTGGTCGTTGACCACAGTTTCTTGCTTGTTTGGATAGCTACCAATTTTTTGGTGCGCCCAGCCCACCTCTATTCCTCTAGTTCAATTCTACGCCAAATATTTGGCAAGATGCTGGCGGCTGATTTGTTTGCCAATTATTTGGCTCGCCCATATTTGACGAGGCTAGCACGGGCACAAACCAAACAGCCCCTATAGATCACCCATGGTAAAAATAACAAGGCAGAAGCTTTTCTGCATTCAAACATTTTTCAAATTTAAACCATAATAGCTTTTTTGTTGATTCCAACTCTCAAAAATCACATTTAACCATGCCTTTCAGAATATATAAAAATATATAGGTTTACTTGCAGAAATATTGTTCAAGTAATAAAAGAATGCTCCATAAGCATTTCTAGCCACTTTAATTAATTAAAATAAAAGGGTAAAACCTTATTAAATTGTGACACCACTTTAAATCACATTCCCATGGACTACAATATATGGTGATGACATGTGTCAACATGATCCCATGTTTAGTTTGGAGAATATTAAATCTTAAGTAGTTTTCCAATGAGTAGAAATTACTTTTCTAAAAATAAAAAGATTTAAACCAAGCCTTAACCTTGTAATGTTAGAGATGATGCTAGATCATCTATAGGACCCTTGTGTGTGATGATTGCAAGTAGTCAAGTATTGTTTGGTGATTGTGTACCTCGTATTTATTCATAGACGCTAGTACCGACCAAGGATACGGGGAGGAAGGAGGATACTACGAAGAGGAAGCCGAGGAGAACTTCAACCACTGCTCTGCACAAGGCAAGCTAACACTTGCACTTTAGCAAGCTTATATTGACACTGATGCAAGCCTAATACTACTAGTTGATTGTGCAAGCCCATACTTGCAAGCTAGTAACTATGCAAGCTTATACTGATATTGATGCAAGCTAACCCTTGCAAGATACCCTACTGATGCCACAAACCCATACTTGTGATATGACTACTATATGCCTTAAGCATATGTGATCATACGCACTTGATAAACCAATTCCTAGTTTTATGTGCCAGCTTCTTACTTTATTTCTTTATCAAAGCTTACTTAGAGTCTACCTAAGAGTTTGGTAGATACTAGACAGTTGTGCTGAAGGTTGCATAAAGAGCATAAAATTTGGCCTAAGCTAGATAACCTTGATGTCATCCTAAGGCTTGAGTTTGAACTTAGTTAAAACCCCACTAGTTTACCACCCCTCATCAGTGCTTACCCCCACCTGTAGATGCTAGTGCTAAGCACAAAACTTGATCAACTTTAGATGGGAATACTTGGTGGAAAAATGGTTATGAAAACCTTGGAATGATGGATCATTCTATTGAAATGTTTTGGACATGTGTTTCCAAACACTTGATGATTTCGGTGATGAAAATGTTGAGGCATGAGCCTTAGCCCTTTATAAAACTGATGGTTGTCTGGATGCGATACCATTCCAATTTTATCGTACAACCACAATACCCGAAGATTGGGTAGGGCTTGACTGGAAACTTATATTCCTTAGTATTAGTTCCCTCACGGCCAAGGTCTGAGCTGAGGCTACCTTGTGAAGATTGTCCAGCTGTGTAGTACCCAAGATGACAGCGAGTCATGGTTGGGAGGCCAAACTCACCGGAGAGGTGCTTATACTAGGGTGTGTAATCGAAAGGTTAGGATTGATTATCCGCATACTGAGTATGGTGAATTCAGGATTTGTTTCCGACGGATGTATCGAATGTTGTGGTGAAAGTGTACAATCTCTGCAGAGTGTCAAACTATTCGAATAGCCGTCCATGATTATGGACGATTGAGTGGCCATACTGTTCCCCCGTCAGACTTTGCAAAATGACTTGTGAAGCGAATTGAGACTTTGACTTGACCACAATAGAGTTGTGACCTGAATTATAAGATCCCACTTAGGAGTTATAAAATTGTGACTAGCGTTGGAACTTAGTAGAGATAAACCTGGCTTTTTGCAAAACAACCCTAGAGCCTAGTGTCCTATTATCCAAAAACCCCTTACCTGTTAGTATTAGTTTGCGAGTACTTAAAGAGTACTCATGGCTTTGTCCCTGGCTATTCCCATGGCCAGACTATGAAGAGGAGTGCCTGGAAGATGGACCCCGGGAAGGTTACGACAACTAGGATCATCTCCCATCGTTAGCATTGCCTGTGACCCGGAAGATGGAGCTTTGCCTACGCTACCGTTATTATTACGTATTCCGCTGCTCGAAGTTGTATTAAGAACTGGATCATGAGATCCCTATTTGTGTAAGAACTTATGTATCGTTGTAACGGATGATGTACTATGGTATCCAATTCTGTTATGTCTCGCAAAAATGGTAATCCTGGGATTGCGATGTATGGCATAACAGGCATCTAGGATTGAAAAATCCGAGTGTTGACAAGTTGGTATCAGAGCCATCCTGACCATAGGAGACCCTAGTTAGACTGGACGTGAACCCAAAACTTAGTTTCAAAACCAAAGAAAAACAAATATTTACAAAAACCTATTCTCATTCTTATCTCTTTGATTCTTTCATAAAAATTCATGTTCCTCAAAAACTCTTGGAAAATACATAAAATTTTGACACACTTGATCACTCTGCTAATCTACTCATCCTCTATTTTTATAGATGGACGTGAAGTACAACAAGTTTTATCAGTTGGGGAATGGAGGAGACCTTATCTTTGAGAGGGATCTGGATCAGCTTTCGGAACTTCTGGAGCGTCCACACCCCGAGTTCTTCGGAGCTCAGCTCAATGATCAAGGAGTAGAAGATCTGCAGTGGCTAATTGTTGCAAGTCTCAGAGGAAATATTGAACCTCCCACTGCGGAATGAATTCAGTTTACTTAAGAGAGAACAACTGGCTCGATGGACTTGCCAGAGCAATGCAGGAATCTCTCTCCCGTCTGTGTGGGCAGAGCATCAATCAGATCAAGGGAACCCGCTTTGAGTTTTTCCCAAGGCGTGATGCAAATGGACAACCACTGGAAGCCCCATACCACCCCGAGCTGAAGACTCAATTGGACCACCTTAGCTTCATGATGTATGATCGTCAGCAGGAGTTGGACAACTGCCGTGACTATTGCAACCACAAGTCTTCCATCATCAAGACGAAGGATCAGACCATAGCCATGCTAACAAAGGATCGCAAGTCTCGTCGCCGTCAACTCGACAAGAAGGAGCGCATTATTGCCCGTCTTCGCCACCGCATCTCATCTCTGGAGGATCAGGCCATGGACTTCTTCACCGATGAGGATGATTTCGCCTTCATCGATGATAATGAAGATGATGAAGCCACAGACTCCGAGGAGTAGTAGCACTGAGCACTAGCGTAGTGAGTAGTAGACGGTCCCACTGTATCATAAATTTCAGAATGGTTCTTAAAACCATCTGTTTTTCCTTGTTGTGGTGTGTGTTGTACTGTGTGCTATGAATGAATTAATGAAAAAGCAAGTTGCTAGAAAAATCTGAGTCAAACCTTTAAAACTTTTCAAAGACCCCAAAACCTTAGAAAATTTCCCTCTTTTCTCATGATCTATCTAAATCTTTAGATGCCACGTGGAGGAAGTGGTTCAGCCCTGGATCCGATGTTGCAGATTCTGCAAATGTTGACCTCTGACCACGAAGCGGAAAGAGCGGAACGTCAAGCCAACCTAGCCACTCTGCAACGGATAGCCCAGCTAGCCCACAACAACCAAGGCCATGGAAATCAGGACAACCATGGATCTAAGCTCAAGAATTTTCAGAATACCAACCCACCTATTTTCACCAAGTCGGAAGAACCCCTAGACGCCGATGATTGGCTGCAAACCATGGAAAATAACTTAGAAGTAGCAGGAGTCGAAGCCAACGAGAAAGTTCTATTTGCCATCCACTATCTAGCCGGAGATGCCTGGGCATGGTGGAACAGTGTTCGTGCCATGACCAGAGGCCAGATGATGACCTGGGAGGAATTCAAGGTCAAGTTTAGCAGAACCCATGTGCCACCAGGTTTGATCAAGAGAATGAGATACGAGTTCAGAGAGCTGAAGCAAGGGAGGATGACTGTAGTGGAATACCGTGACAAATTTTTGTCATTAGCTAGGTATGCCCCGGACGAGATAGACACCAAAGCCAAGAAGAAAGAAAGATTCCTGAATGGTCTGCATGACGAGATGCAGACGGTGTTAGTCAATATCCCCTTTGCTAATATTGAAGCCCTTGTCGATTCAGCCATCCAGATAGAAGGAAAGATCAACCAAGCCAATGAAAACCGCAAGCGTCGTATGATGCATCAACCAGGAACCCATCAGACCCCAAAGTATCGCCCCAACCCATCTCCAGGATTTGCCCCAAGAACCAATAGACCCCCTATGACCCGTCCAACCTACCCCAACCGTGGTAACCCTAGAACCGGAGGAAATCACAAAAACCCTGGAAACTCTAGCAATTTCACCCGTGCCCCACCCAAGTTCAACACCAACAATGCTACCGCCAATCCCAACACTGCCCCGAGGACTGGAAGCAATGTTGTGCCTGTCGCAGCCAAGGACAAGTCACAAGTGACCTGTTATGACTGTGGAAATAAAGGCCACTATTCCAACGAGTGCCCCAACAAGAAGAATGCTACAGCCCCTAATGCCAATACACCAGCTCAGCAACAGCGTCGTGTTCAGCCAGTGTCGTGGGAATGGTCACGGCAGACGCTGCAATCGGCAGCGAGTAGTAGAACAAGGGGCAAGGGCGGCCAGCCATCTGCGGTGCGAGATGAGGGCGGAGACACAGGGTTTTACCCAGGTTCGGCCCCCCGGAGGGTAAAGACCTACTCCTGCTAGATTGTATTATGAAGGTGGTACAATGGGCGAGCTCGACGGCTAGGCGGCGAGTCGCTTGGGTGTATGATGGAACGTATCTCTACACGCCCTGCAGGGAGGTTTATATAGGCTCACCTCCCCTAGGGTTTACATATCCCAACCGAATCAGTTAAGGCTTCGGTGCTTGTTTAACCTAATCCGTCTACCTTTCTATCGCCTGGGCCTTAATCAGCTTCGATCGCTTGGATCTTTGGCCTTTGATCCAGTGTGCCCACTCGCCCGATCCTTTGGTCGGTCTGAAAACGTCCTGCTGGGTATACCCCGGTAGGTACATCCCCATCAGTAGTCCCGGCTTCAGAGTAGGCATCCAGTCGAATCGTCGGTGGGCTCCTGTATAAAGGAAAAACTTGTCATTCTGTTCGCAGCTTTGGCGAGTCGAATCAGCGAATCGCTGTCGCAGCGAGTAGGTCGGTGAGTCGAGTGGCTGAAGTTGGACCGTTACGCGTGGTCAAACTAGCCGTTGCGGTAATCCAACGGTAACTTTTGGCGTAATCACCGTGTAGTAACGGCTTCCTGATTTGGCGGGTAACAACAGCTATATAAGGGGAATGGCAGGCGATCAGAGAGCTATCTTCTCGCCATTCTCTCCGACTGCACGCATTCTCGCCTTCCTTCGCGATCTAGCCGACCAAATCCTCCGACCCCGAACGCCTCCGCCATGGCCTCTCCACGAACCACAGGGGAGGTCCAAATGTCTGAGGGCGAGCTGGCGTCGAGGAGGCCGGGATCCTGTAGGCCGGCTTTGGCGCATCCCCGCGGCCGGAGAGGTGACCCCGAACCCGCGCGAGGGGGAATTAATCTGCTTCACCAGTCACCTGGAGCGGGGACTGGGATTCCCCACGTCCTTGTTCTTCCGGCGGTTCTGCGCCTACTACGGGATCCAGCCGTCGGATCTGGGTCCCCACAGCATCGAGCAGCTCGCCATCTTCGTGGCGTTCTGCGAGTGCTACTTGGGCTGCCGGCCCTACTTCCCTCTTTGGCAAGATCTGTTCCACGGACGGATCAGCCGCGAGGAGGAGGGCGGCCCAATGCTCGCCGCGGGTGGCCTAACCTTCCAGCTGAAGTCGAAGGCCTCATTCTTCGACCTGATGCTGCCCGCCAAGGCAGCGAGCGACTGGAAGAAGTCGTGGTTCTACGTCTCCGAAGCGACCCCGGAGGGCGAGACGGCGATCCCGCGGTACTCCGCCAACCGGTCTGAACCGCGCCGTCTTCAAGTCGGCAAGCTCCCCAACGACCAGCGGATGGTTGTGGACGAGATGCTCCAAACCATCCGCGGCTTGAAGAAAAAGGGCCTCCAAACAATCAATTTATACAACTGCTGGCTCGGGCGGCGGCTCGTCCCTCTCGCCCGACGCGACCATTACATGTACCAATACATGGGCCGGGAGGACCCGACGAAGGCCAGCCTAGCCGAGTGGAGGCTCAAGGATTACACCGCGGCCCTGAAGAAAATCACCCAGGCGGTGTACCTGGACGCTCAAGCTGGGGTTGCCCCCTACACCGCGAAGCGTTCAGCCCCAACGGTAATCACCTTGTATCATTCGCAGTCGCAGTTCTTTTGCAGTCGCGGTCATTCTAATTTCATCTTGCCTTCATTGCAGCTGTTCCAAGTGGTGGAGGGGTGGCTCCCGCCTTCGGACGATGAGAATTCGAGCTCGTCCGTCCAGGACATGGGCGAGTCGCCTCTCACCAAGGGCGACGCCAAGAGCGACGAGAGCGACAGCGACGACGAGTCCGAGGAAGAGGTTGCCCCGCTGGCCCGCAAGACCCGCGGGCAACGTCAACGCGAGCTCGAGGCGAGCAAGAGCCTCGAGCGCCATGATGACGAAGAAGAGCTTCCGGAGACCACCTCGCGCCGCCAGGCTACTCCGTCGAAGAAGAAGAAGAAGGAGAAGGAGGCGAAGGCTCCTCCAAAAAGGAAGACGAAGCCGACGAGGCCGGCCTCGCCACCACACTCGGCAAGCAGTTCCGACGCCCCCAGCCCCGCCAAAGACGAGGCGCCACCAACGGCTGGAACTGGCTTCAATGCCCCCGCCATTCGCCGCAGTCTCTGGGCTAGGGAACGCTCCGGCTACAGCAGCCTCGCCTCGCAGGGAAGCTCCTACCGAAGAAGTTCCAGGGGCTCCCGTGGCGGCCTCGACGACGAAGAAACCGTCCGTGTCTTGGGCACGCGACGTCCTGGAGATGGGGCTCAGCCGCCGACTGGGCCCTGAACTGGAGAAGCCGGCTGGCCTCCGCACAGGGCTGCGCTTCATTCCAGTCACCAAGTGAGTTTGCTCACCTATCTTTGTCTTCCATAGTAACTTGAACTATCTTGCTCACGCGATTGATTTACAGGACCGGAGTGAAGAAGATGGGCCACCCGACCGTTACTAAGGTGCCATCCGTCGTCAGCGAGGAGGATCCTTCCCGTAAGCGGAAGGCGGACGAGGTCGTCGTCCCTACAGATGGTGGCAAGAAGGCCAAGGGCGATGATGTCGTGACGATCTCCGATGACACGGCAGTTGCGCCGACTGAACCCGCACCAGAGGCGGCAGCATCCACGGCGAGGGCGCGCGCTCGGTGTGTTGGCCGGTGCCTCGCTGAGCGGGTGCCTCCATCGCGATATTCCCGCGCTTCGTGGCCAAAGCGGCCACAGTGAGCGGGACTTCGCCATTGAGCCGTGCACCTGGGGTCGCCGACGTGGAAGTCGAGCAGCTTCGCGGGTACACGCCAGCTCTCCTCCCGTCCGTGGACGCGATGCAACTTCACGACATGCTTGGCGCAGCCATCCAGGTATGTCCAGTCCCCGAGGATCAGGTCGGTGTGTTGCAGCGGTCTGATCCTTTTAGTGTATAATCGTTATTTTTCGCGTCCAGTCCCCGAGTGCGCACTCGCTGAATTTCGGCGGGTGGGCACTTAGGAGTTTTTTGATTGCCAGTCCCCGAGTGCGCACTTGCTGAATTTCAGCGGGTGGGCACTTAGGAGTTTCTTGATTGCCAGTCCCCGAGTGCGCACTCGCTGAATTTCAGCGGGTGGGCACTTAGGAGTTTTTTGATTGCCAGTCCCCGAGTGCGCACTCGCTGAATTTCAGCGGGTGGGCACTTAGGATGTGCTTTGTCTAACTGTTTGAATGATGTTCAGGGTCTGCAGCGTGAATCGGCTGACCGGTTGGCCGCAAAGCGCCGCGCGGAGAAGGAGCTGGCCACCGTCCAGGAGGCGAACAAGGGGCTTCAGGCGGTTGCCACGAAGGCAGAGGAAGCCCGCCAGGAGCTTGTCCCAGCGGGTGAGTTGGCGGCAGTTCAATCAGCTTTGGGTTCGGCTGAAAAGCGAATCGCCGAACTTGAGCGCGAGCTGAAGGAGGCGAAGGAGGAAGCGACCTCTGCGGATGGGCGAGCCAAGGCCGCTATTACTGCCGCCGCAGAGGATCGTAGTGTCCGACGCCCTTGTTGCTGGGCTTCAGGACGACTATACTGCGCTTCAATGCTTCATCACGGATCTCTCCCGCCCCTTGATTGGTGAGTGTAGCTACCTCTGCCAATAACATGTGTACTGTTGTGGTACCCCATGTACTCATTGTTTTCTTCCATTCGCAGGTCGCATCCTTGATAGCGCGGAAGAGGCGAACTCGTTCGATGCGCGGCAATGTGTGTCCATGCTTGTGTACTCGGTGACGTTGTCGGCGACGTGTATCCGAGCCTACCTCCAGGAGATATCTCCCACGGAAGTAATTCCGAGCGACCTCGTCGAGGTGTGGAAGTACTTGGAGAAGGCGCCCGCGGTCGTTGAATTCATGACGCGGTCGGCGTTTCGGCGCGGAGCGGCGACGGCGCTTAGCCTTGGACTTGCTCACTTTCCGAAAGATTTCGACATCGACGACGTGACGGGTGGCTATCCGTCGTCGACCGGCGCAGTGGAGCTATCCGAGGTGCTCAAGTTGACAGACCACGCTGCGAAGTACTCCGAGCGTGTCTGGGCAATGGGCGACCTCCTTCCGTACTAGGAGACGGTCGTCGCGCCCAACGACCCCGAGCCGCAGCATCGGGACTTCAAGGTCGAGCAGCCCTTCCGTGCGGCGATGGCGGGTGAACTGACGACGTATCCATCGAACCCTTACACGCCGTTCATCCGCAATCGCCAGGGTGCTGGCGAGTCGTCGTCGAAGCCTGCAGAATAGGATAGTTTGCCCTGGGGCATTAGTAGCAAGTCCGCCGTTTAGGCGTATTTTGTAATTTGAGACAATCCAACGAGCTAATGAATGAGACGTCGTGTCTGTTTTGGGATTTGATATGTGTTTTGTGATTGAAGTTTTGAACGAGTCCCCGAGCGCGTCCGCCCTTTTGTGGGGTTTACCTCGTGTGTGATTTGTTTGTGGTTTTTGAATGTTTTATTATTGCGGTCGACTCGCCCGGACTCGAAGAGCCAGTCGCTAGGCGACTCCCTCGAACGCTCTGTACTTCACCGTTTTCCCTTGCGCGAGCGAGGTCGGATGGCCGAGTCCCCGAGCGTGGTACTTGGTTGTTCTAGGCGCGACTCGAGGGTGGGTGAGGACTTGGCGCGTTGGTTTGATCGCATCACTCCTGCCTGGCCCGTGGGGTCAGTCGCATGGCGAGTCCTGGGCATGCTCTCATACTTGGCGTTTTCCCATGCCGCTCGCGCTGGACTGGTCGTCAGTCCCCGAGCGTGGTACGTGGCCGTTCGAGTCGCTATGTCGAGGATGCAGAGGATCATGGTCGCTGTGAGAAGCGAAGACAGTTGTCTTGGCTCGTAGAGCCAGTCGGGCTAGGTGACTCCAATGGGGCTCCGGGTAGGCGTTTTTCGTGGACGATGCAAAACCTGAGGTGACTCAGTGCTTTTGCACCACACTACTTGGCCGTGCCGATCGCTTTACCAAAGGTTGACTTCTGCGGTTAGCTTGACGCTATTATTACGAGTGCGAGTGGCACAAGACACGGAGAGTAAACGCAATTTGCGGTAACCAATTCTTTTTATTTCATAGCGACTAGAGAGTACATGTGTGGCGTTCTAGGAATAGAACTTCCGGAGGAGGTTTACATTCCATGGTCGCTTGACGTCGAGTTTGGCGTCCCCGCGGACGTCGGTGAGGTAGTAGGTGTCGTTGCCGAGTACACGGCCGATGGCGAATGGTCCCTCCCATGGAGGGGAAAGCTTGTGCATGCCCTTCTTGTCCTGGATGAGGCGCAGCACCAGGTCGCCTTCTTGGTAGGTGCGAGTTTTCACCCGCCGGCTGTGGTAGCGGCGGAGTCCTTGTTGGTAGATGGCGGTGCGCGAGCGGGCTAGGTCGCGTGCCTCGTCGAGTTGATCGACTCCATCCTGTCGTGCGAGCTCGTTCACAGCCTCCGTGTAGTGGACGACCCTCGGCGAGTCGTGCTCAAGGTCGGTGGGCATGACTGCCTCGGCGCCGTACACCATGAAGAAGGGGGTGAATCCTGTCGACCTATTGACCGAGGTGCGGATGCTCCAGATGACGGAGGGTAGCTCCTCGACCCAGCACCCGGCGGTGCGCTCGAGTGGTACTTGGAGTCGCGGCTTCAGGCCATGGAGGATGCTCTGATTGGCCCGTTCCGCCTGGCCGTTGGACTCCGGGTGGGCGACTGATGCGAGATAGAGCCGGATGTGGTGCTCTTCGCAGAATTCGGCCATGGATCCTTTGGCGAAGTTGGTGCCGTTGTCCGTGATGATGCTGTTGGGGAACCCGTAGCGATATATGAGCTCGCGTAGGAATTTAGTGGCGGTCTTCCCGTCGCATTTCCGGACTGGCTTGGCCTCCACCCACTTTGTGAATTTGTCGACTTCGACCAGGAGGTGGGTGTAGCCGGAGGGAGCCTTCTTGAAGGGGCCCACCATGTCCATGCCCCATACGGCGAATGGCCAGGTGATGGGGATTGTCTTCAGTGCCGAGCTCAGCAAGTGCATCTGGTTGGCGTATTTCTGGCACCCGGCGCACCGCTGGACGATGTCGACAGTGTCGGCGTGTGCGGTGGGCCAGTAGAAGCCGTGCCGCATAGCCTTGGCGACCAGGGAGAGGGCACCGGCGTGATGGCCACAGTCGCCGGAGTGGACGTCGTGGAGGATCTTGCGTCCTTCGGCCGGTTGGACGCAGCGTTGGAACACGCCAGTGACGCTTCGCTTGTGGAGCTCGCCGTCGATGATGGTGAAGGATTTGCATCGGCGTGCGATCATCCGAGCGTCCGTCTCGTCTGCCGGCAAGGTCCCAGCCTCCAGGTAGGCGATGTAGGGCTTGGTCCAGTCGTCCGGCTCGGTGACGAGTGCGACCAGGGCTGCCTCTGGCTGCAGCGGTACTCTGATGTCGATCTCCCTCGGGGGAGAGACTGATGGCTTGGTGATCGTGTCGAGGAAGACACCGGCGGGTGGTGCGAGTCGAGCCGACCCAATGTGAGAGAGTGCGTCGGCCTCCTCGTTCTTCCGCCTGTCTATCCACTCGACGGAGTAGCCTGCGAAGTGTCCGCCCAGCTTGTCCACTGCTTGGCGGTAAGCCGCCATGGTGGCGGAGACGGCGTCGCAGGTACCAGCGACTTGCCCGGCGACGAGGTCGGAGTCTCCGTAGCAGCGTAGGCGGTTGACATTCATCTCCCTGGCAGCTCGCATGCCATGGAGTAAGGCCGCGTACTCGGCCATGTTGTTGGTGCAGGGTGTGAAGTCGAGGCAGAGGACGTAACGGAGCTTGTCGCCCTTCGGTGAAGTTAGCACGATCCCTGCGCCTGCGCCGTCCGCGTTCTTGGAGCCGTCGAAGTGCAGGCTCCAGTAATGGAGGTAGGGCAGCTTCTCTGGCTGTTGGGCCTCTTCCCAGTCGGCGATGAAGTCTGCTAGGGCCTGCGACTTGATTGCTTTTCGTGGCTCGTATTTGATGTTGTGGACGCCGATCTCGACGGCCCACTTGGCGACTCGCCCGGTCGCCTCACGGTTGCGGATGATGTCCTGCAACGGTGCTGAGGAGACGACCGTGATCGGGTGCTCCTGGAAGTAGTGCGGCAGGCGTCGCTGTGCCCTGAAGACCGCGTATACCAGCTTCTGGTACTGCGGGTACCGCTGGCGCGACTCGGTGAGGACCTCGCTGATGTAGTAGACCGGTCGCTGTACTGGGCGCTCCTTTCCTTCCTCCGGTCGCTCAACGACCATGACAGCGCTGACAACACGCTCGGAAGCCGCGACGTAAACCAGCATGGGTTCTTTGTCGGCCGGGGCGGCGAGTAGCGGTGTGGCGAGGAGCACCTTTTTGAGGTCACGGAGCGCGTCGTCCGCCTCCTTGTCCCACTGGAATGTGGGGTTCTTGCGCATCAGATGCAGGTGGGCATCGCTTTTCGCCAAAGCGGGATGAAGCGACTGAGAGCTGCTACTCGCCCGGCCAGCTTCTGGACGTCGCGGAGGCACTTGGGTTTGCCGAGTCGGGCGATCGTGTCGATCTTGGTTGGGTTCGCCTCGATACCGCGCTTGGAGACGACGTAACCCGATGGTTGCCCGCTGGTACAATCAAGGTGCATTTGCTCGGTTAAGCTTTATCTTGTATCTTCGCAAGTTGGCGAATGTTTCCGCCAGGTCGGCGAGGAGATCATCCTGGCGAGCGGATTTTACGACCACGTCGTCGATGTAGACGTGGATGTTGCGGCCAATTTGGCTCGCTAGGCACTCCTGCATGCACCGCTGATAGGTCGCCCCGGCGTTCTTGAGGCCGAAGGTCATGGCGGTGTAGCAGAAGGCTCCGAATGGCATGATGAACACCGTCTTCTCCTCGTCCTCGACGGCCATCTTGATCTGGTTATATCCAGAGTAGGCATCGAGGAAACATAGCGACTCCGAGCCCGCGGTGGAGTCGATTATTTGGTCGATCCGCGGGAGGACGAACTGCTCCTTTGGGCAGGCGCTGTTCAAGTTTGTGTAGTCGATACACATCCTCCAGGTGCCGTTCTTCTTCTCGACCAGGACTGGGTTTGCCAGCCACTTGGAGTACTTGATTGGCCGGATGAAGCCTGCAGCGAGTAGACGCTGCACTTCCTCGGCAATGGCTCGGCGGCGCTCTTCATTGAAGGGCCGCAGCGACTGCTTGACGGGTCGCACTTTGGGGTCGGCGTTTAGTTTGTGCTCAGCGAGCTCCGTAGGGACACCAGGCATGTCGGAGGGCTTCCATGTGAAGATATCCCTGTTCTCATGGAGGAACTCGATGAGCGCGCCTTCCTGGGCTGGGCTCATCCCTGTTCCGATCGTCACCGTCTGGCTGGAGTCGTCTTGGACCAGCTCGACGGTGCGAGTGTGCGTCGTTGCCTCGAAGGCTGAGGTGTTTGCGCCCTCCGAGTTGGGCTTCTTGAGTATGGTGGGGTCGTCATTGTTCATCCCGCTCGCGTATTTCGCGAGCTCGTCAGCGTGGTTGGCTTCTGCCGCGATGACGGCATCGGCGAGCTCGGCTCCTTTGGCCTCGCACTCGGCGGCCATGTCGGGGTCGCCCTTGATGGTGATGACGCCGCACGGCCCAGGAAGCTTCATCGCGTTGTACGCGTAGTGTGGCGCTGCCATGAACTTGGCGAACGCCTGGCGTCCCAGGACGCAGTGGTAGGGGCTGTCGAAGGGCACCAGCTCGAAGACGATCCGCTCGGTGCGGAAGTTTGCTGGGGTGCCAAAGGTGACTGGCAGCGTGACCTTACCGATCGGGTACGCCGCCGACCGGGACGGCGCCGTGGAACGTGGTGGGTTGTCTTGATCATCGATCGCGGAGCCGCAGCTCATGAAGGTGTCCAGTGGGATGTTGATGGAGCTTCGCCGTCCATCCATGTCTTGGGGAGCCAGAGTCGCCCACTTTGGCTTGACCACCAGGCGACTCCCGGATACTGGCGCGCGGCGAGTGGTCCTGGCGACTCCAGGTGATGGGCTGCTCTGACCAGTTGAGGAACTGGGGAACGTCCATCTAGGCCACCGCGTTGACGGCGACGGCGCGGGTGATGACCTTCTTCTCGCGCTTTGTGTTGAAGCCGATGAAGGTATGTAACGATCCGACCATGTTGCCGAACTTGCCGCCGTTTGGCGGGTTGTTGACGGGGTCCTCCCTTGCTCGCCATGCCTTCTCGATCTCCCTGAGGGTGTGGCAGTCGGCGGTTGTGTGCGTTGCGGGCTTCCCTTCCCTGCTATGAAACGCGCAAGGTTGGTTAAGAAGGGCCGCAGGATCGAACCTTGGCTTGGCCTTGTAGTTGCCGCCGTCGCGGCGTTGTCCTCCGTCGCGACGGAAGCTCTTGGGCTCGCGTTGTGCCCGGCGTTGGCGACGAAGTCGACTCGCCCGTCACTGCGGCGCTTGCCGGTGAGGAGAGTGTTCCTGTAGCGTAGGTCGGACCGTCGTCCGATGTCGTTGCCGCTCATGCGGCGTTGACCCCTCGACTCGTCGTCAGTTTCCTAGTTTGGATCTTCCTCCGCATACCTTTGGGCGATCTCGAGGAGGTCTGGTATGTTGTCGAGGGTGCGAGAATGTCGCTTGAGCTTGGCGACCAGCGGCTCGTAGCGGCACGAGGTCTTGAAGCAATGGATCGCGGTGTCTGGGTGGATGCCGACCGCGTTGTACCAAAGTTCCTGCCACCGTTGGACCCAGCTATGGTCGACTCATGGGGTCCTGGACGACGCCTGTGTCCTCGATGGTGGTGGCGCGGTGTAGGAGCACTCGAAATGCCCGACGGCGTCGCAGATCTCCTCCCGTGAGTCAATGCTATCACGGGGAGGGTGTTGATCCACGCCGCACGCCCCTCCATCATCGGGGAGGTAGCGGGCGGCTAGCGTGTCGGTGGCTGCGATCCCCATTGCCATGAGGTACGTGTCGAGCCAGACGGCGGGTCGCATTTAGGGTCGATTTTTCTATCTCCTTTGGCGCCTTGAAGTTTGGCGGGTACTTCGCCCGGATCATTGGTCCAAAGCACTTGGGGCGATCGACGTGGCTCGACCCCGTCGCGGCGATTGGTCGGTGTGTCGCGGTCGCCGTGGCATGCGTGCCAGCTTTGGTTGTTGATGATGTGGGTGCAAGGCCGATGGGTTGACCGTTGGCGGCGACAAAGTTGGTCGCTGGCCTGGGGTCGGTGGAGAGTGCCGCGTTATGGGTCGATGTTGGAGCTGTAGTGGCTCGGTGGCGGCGCTTGAGGGTGTTTGCCGCTAGTGGGCGGCACCGAGGCCGCTCGCTTCTCAAGAACGCGAGTACACTCGACCGCTCGCAATGAGTTGCTGCTCGACGACCTTTGCGAGCAGGGCCACGACGCATTAGATCTGTAGAGGCGCCCGCCGCCGGTGGCCGTGATGTTGTCGGCTGCCGCGCCTGCCACGAGGTTGTCCATCGGGTGGAGAACAGGAGGCCGTTTGCGCTCGCTCCGTGAGGAGACTACTATCCGGGCTGGTCCCGGGGTGTGCGGTTGCGGAGGTGGGCGCCCATCGCCATCGACCACGGAGGGCCGGGCGCTTCTCCCTGATGCACGCTCGCAGATCGCGCCACGGGCCGCGGGCCGGTCGTTGCCAAAGTTCAGGCGCGCCGAATGGTAGGGTTTAGGCGCGCCCTGATTACTGCGCGTGGTAGCGTGACAGCTCTCGGGCGCCACCGCCGAGGCGAATTTTTCGCCGCCTGCTCCTGCGAACGGCCTCGCCAGCTTCAGCGGAGTTCCTCGACCTCCGTTGCCGTGGCGTTGAAGGGATCGGAGGGAGAACGGGTCCTCCGGATCGGATCGCCGCCATATTGGTTGCGGCGTAGCGACCGGTCCCGTCACGGAGATCGGCGGAGTTTTCCGATCCGGAGTCGAAGTCGAAGATTCCAAGGATGGAGGATCTCAAGTCTCCCGTTGGAGACACAGGTGATGGAGCCCGCGGTGAAGCCGCAGTGATGGAACGGCGAGTGACGCCGGGTCACCGAAGTCGGCGTCGTCGTTGAGGGCGCGTCTTCCGCTGCCGCGGAGTTTTCGCCACGTCATGGGCGAGTTGTACTCGGGCGAGGCGATGGATGGTGCGGACCTGGCTCTCGGAGAGCCGATCGCGGGCGGCGACTCGCGTGCGAGCCGAGTCCTCCGAGACGATGTCGGTGAGGCCGACGAAGAGGCCGATCGTGCCCACCGGGCAGGATCATCTTTGTCGCGTGACGGGTCGCGCCGCCAGACGTAGCTGCTTGGCAAGATCTGGAGCATCTCGCCAATCGCTATCATGCGGCCGTGGCGACCGACTCGCTGATGGGCAGATTGGATCTCGCCAGAACACCGCCGACCGCCAGGCCCCACGGTGGGCACCGTCGTGGGAATGGTCACGCAGACGCTGCAATCAGCAAAGTAGTAGAACAAGGGCAAGGGCGGCCAGCCATCTGCGGTGCGAGATGAGGGCGGAGACACGTGGTTTTACCAGGTTCGCCCCGGAGGGTAAAGACCTACTCTGCGCTTAGATTGTATTATGAAGGTGGTACAATGGGCGAGCGACGGCTAGGCGGCGAGTCGCTTGGGTGTATGATGGAACGATTCTACACGCCTGCAGGAGGTTTATATAGGCTCACCTCCCCTAGGGTTTACATATCCCAACCAAATCAGTTAAGGCTTCGGTGCTTGTTTAACCTAATCTGACTGGGCCTATCTACTCGGGCCTTCAGCTTCGATCGCTTGATCCACGCCGGCTTTGATCCATCCACCTTAGGGCCCACTCGCCAGTCCTTTGGGACAGTCGGAAACGTCGTGCTGGGTATACCCCGGTAGGTACATCCCCATCAGCCAGGAAGGAGATTTGCCCTAGGAAATTCACTCAACCGCAATGACCGTCTTTTTCTCATGCATGCTGAAGAAGCTCAGGAAGCGCCAGACGTCGTGCTGGGTATGTTTTCTGTTAATTCAGTACTTACAAGAGTGTTGTTTGATTCTGGTGCATCGCATTCATTTGTCACCGAAGAATTTGCCTGCACTAGTAAAATTCAACCAACCAAACTGAAGCATGTTATGATTGTGCAAATCCCCGGATCAACCACCAAGGCTAGGCAAATTTGCAAAGCCGTCCCTATCCGAATCCTTGGCATAGATTTTTATGCTAATCTAATTGTACTCGGAACTAAAGGTTTGGAAGTAGTACTAGGAATGGATTGGATGTCCAAACATAAGGGATTGATTGATTGTGCCAAGAAAGCCATCACCATGACCAGTACCGCCGGAATATTAGTCGAGCATATATCTGAAACCTTACCTCGCCAATTCAAGTGTAACAAGAGTCTATCCCAACCTACCATTGACCAAGTCTGGGTAGTCTGTGAATACCCTGATGTATTTCCAGATGTTTTGCCCGGTATGCCCCCAGATCGGGATATCGAGTTTATCATTGAACTAATCCCCGGAACAGGACCCATAGCCCAGAGACCCTATAGTATGAACCCATCGAAGTTAGAAGAACTAAAGAAGCAACTGGATTCCATGCTAGAAATTGGACTAATTCAACCAAGTGCGTCACCATGGAGATCACCTGTCTTGTTTGTGGACAAGAAAGATGGAGGTAACCGTTTATGTACGGATTATCGAAAGTTGAATGATGTCACCATCAAGAACAAGTACCCCTTGCCCAAGATAGACGATTTGTTTGATCAGTTGACCGGTGCCCAGGTGTTTTCTAAGATTGATCTTAGAACTGGCTATCATCAACTCAAGATTTGTGCAGAGGATATTCCAAAGACTGCCTTTACCACCAGATATGGATTGTACGAGTATACAGTCATGTCTTTTGGATTAACCAATGCCCCCGCTTATTTCATGAATCTCATGAATAAGATTTTTATGGACTTCCTGGATAAGTTTGTCGTTGTTTTCATCGATGACATTCTGATTTATTCCAAATCAGAAGAAGAACATGAGCTACACCTAAGGACCATTCTTGGAACCCTTAGAGAGCATCAGTTGTTTGCAAAATTTAGCAAATGTGAATTCTGGTTACAGGAGGTAGGATTCCTCGGTCACATTGTATCAGCCGGAGGAATTGCCGTTGACCCTGCCAAAGTGAAAGATGTAGAAGATTGGCAAGACCCAACCACTCAAACCCAAGTTCATGCTTTTCTCGGATTGGCGGGATATTACCGCAAATTCGTAGAAGGATTCTCGAGTATCGCCCGACCCATGACCCAATTGCTGAAGAAGGACAAGAAGTTTGAATGGACAGACAAGTGTGAAGCGAGTTTTCAAGAACTCAAGAGGAGATTGATCTCAGCCCCAATCTTGATCATGCTGGGATATCACGAAGCCCTTCGATGTGTATTGTGACGCATCCAAGATTGGTCTCGGATGTGTGCTAATGCAAGAAGGCAAAGTTATATCTTATCTATCTCGACAATTGAAGCAACATGAGCAAAACTACCCAACCCATGACCTCGAACTCGCACTGTAGTTCTAGCCTCAAGACATGGAGACATTACGATGGGAAATCGTTGTG
Source organism: Avena insularis (assembly GCA_023614405.1). Classification (NCBI taxonomy): domain Eukaryota; kingdom Viridiplantae; phylum Streptophyta; class Magnoliopsida; order Poales; family Poaceae; genus Avena; species Avena insularis. The sequence goes on from CM042685.1 coordinate 451,463,871, forward strand.
AGATTTATTCGGATTACAAGAGCCTAAAGTATATATTCACTCAGAAAGAGTTGAATATGAGGCAGAGAAGATGGATTGAGCTAATCAAGGATTACGACCTGGACATTCACTATCACCCTGGTAAAGCCAATGTGGTAGCCGATGCCCTTAGCGATTGCCGTGCGCTTGAACTCCATGATTTTAGAGGAGCAACCAAGTCCGCACAAGGAGATGGAAGATTTTGAATAGAATTAGTAAGTGAAGGATTTTTGGCTAGCATAGAACTTTAGCCCACTTTGATCGGTCAGATTAAAGAGGCGAGAAGGGAAATGCTAGTATCGACGAATCAGCGTCGTAGATGCAGCAAAAGTACCGGATTCACCGAGGCGAAGAAGGAGTTCTGTGGTACAAAAGACGCCTTTGTGTACCAGCAGATTCGGAGTTGAAAGAAGTTATCTTGAAGGAGGCTCATGATACTCTTTATTCTATCCATCCCGGAGGAACGAAGATGTATCAAGATTTGAAAGAGAAATTTTGGTGGCATAAGATGAAGAGAGAAATCGGAAGCTATATCGCTAAATGTGATATATGCCAGCGAGTCAAGGCAGGACATCAAAGACCCGCTGGATTGTTGCAACCTTTGCAAATTCCGGAATGGAAATGGGATTCTGTAGGAATGGACTTTATCACTGGACTACCTACTTCTAGTAAGGGAAATGACTCTATCTGGGTCATAGTGGACAGATTGTCCAAAGTCGCCCATTTCTTGCCCATCAAAACCACCTATCAGAGTTCGAAGCTAGCGGAGTTGTACATCGCTAGAATAGTTAGTTTGCATGGAGTCCCCAAGAACATAGTATCGGATCGAGGAACTCAGTTTACCTCGAGATTCTGGAAGAAAGTCTAAGAAGGTTTAGGAACCCGCCTAGATTTCAGTACCGCGTATCACCCTCAGACCGATGGACAAACGGAGCGAGTAAACCAAATACTCGAAGATATGCTTAGAGCATGTGTGCTAGAATATGGATCCAAGTGGAAGACTGCCCGTTTGCAGAATTTTCTTACAACAATAGTTACCAAGCCAGTTTGCAAATGGCCCCATTTGAATTCATGTACGGAAGAAAGTGTCGCACCCCTTTGAACTGGTCGGAAGTAGGAGAGATTCAGATCTTCGGACCCGACATCCTACGAGAAGCAGAAGAGAAGGTTCACAAGATTCGTGAGCATCTCAAGACCGCCCAATCCCGACAGAAGAGTTATACCGACAAGAGACGTCGAGACCTCGCCTTCAACATCGGAGATTTTATTTATCTGAAAGTGTCGCCATTGAAGGAAATGCAGCGTTTCCAACTCAAAGGAAAGTTAGCCCCCAGATATATCGGACCTTTCAAAATTTTGAACCGTCGAGGAGAAGTATCTTATCAACTGGAACTACCTGAAGAGATGTCAGCTGCGCATAATGTGTTCCATATCTCATTACTTCGCAAATGTCTCGAAGTCCCCGAGAAGACCGAAGTGTTCAAGAATATCGATCATCGGACCATAGAGATCAACGATGACCTGACCTATCCCGAAGTGCCCATCCGCATTTTGGAAGAAGCTTTTCGAACTACCCGAACCCGAAGCATCAAGTTTCTCAAGATTCAGTGGAGCAACCACACAGAAGAGGAAGATACATGGGAGTGCGAAGATCACCTCAGGACGGAGTTTCCCGATCTCTTCAAATCCTAGGTAATCTTTTCGTCCTTTTTCAAATCTCGGGACGAGATTTTGTTTAAGGGGGGGAAGGTTTGTAACATCCCAAAAATACCAAACTTAGATCATCAAACACTAATCATCAAGATTAGGGTTAACAAAAACTTTTCTAAATAAACTCAAAAATGCATGTATATGTGTATGCATGGATTTTGAATTTCTTTAAAAACCACCTTGTTTGTGTGATCCATTGCTTGTAAAATGTTTCTTAGGTGAAAGGAACATCATCTAAAAAATTTCCCACACTTTTCCTAAAGACAAGTAAATCAAAACAAATATATTAAGTGAATGGTCATTTTGGCCAATTTAACTCCCATGCCTACTTTGGCTATCTCAAACTTTCAGAACCTAACAGAAACTTTCCTGGATCTTTGCACCCCTTAAATGTACTCATAACAGAGTATCAAGACCCACTTTGTGATCATACAGAAACTTTCAAATGCATAGTTTAAATGACAATTAAAAATTGATTCTTCTTCAAAACCCACTCAAACAAGCTCAACTTTCAAAACCCAAGCATCTACAGACTCACCAGCACCAATCTAGCAAACCCACCAAAAATCATTTCAAAATTCAAAACTTGATTTCATGCGGCCATTTCATCAAACAAGTTGCGTATACACAAATCGACAAAACATCAAACACTATAGTGTGCGGTGATTCTTGCCTAAATTGTTCCCTAGTTAGCTCACACAGCTCAAGAGATCATCTAGAAAGATTAGCCCAACACTAGCACTCCTGTGAGCTTGCCATTTCCATTAATGGTGAACAACCGAGCACCCCAATGTCACCCCATTGTGGACAGCAAGCTAGAGGAAGAACTAGCCGTGCCAACCTTGTCTAGGAGGCAGCCCACCGTCCATCGCCACTCACTGTCCCAGCCGCAAGCGTTGCCAAGCCCTGGACCACGTGCACAAGCCGCGCCCAGACCATGCCGAGCGTGCGCCAAAGCGCCACCCTCGACCATCACCCACCACGCACCACGCCTCGCCGCGTGCATACACGATCGCCATCAACCCAGGAGACCGCCAGACATCCCCATTTGCCGCCCCGTGCCGCACAGCCACCGCCCGCCGTCAAAGACGCCGCCTATGCCGTACAGAGCATCGGCCGTTCCAGACCAAACCACACCGCCCCATGCCTCGCGACCATGTCGTTGAGCATCACCCGGAGACACAGCATCATCCCCTACCCTTGCCCATGCCAATAGCCGCCTGTAACGTCGCCCCCGACGGTCCCCTCGCTCGACTATAAATAGAGGCCACCCCCGCTCGATTTCTTCACACCATCTCACTCCCCTCTCCTCACTGATCGTGCCACACCATTCTCAGAGCAAGGCGAGCACCACCGCCGAATTTCATGGAGCTCGCCACCGGAGAAGAAAGGAGCCAGCGATTGAGCCGCCCGGGCTGCGAACAACCCCCGAGTTCGTCGTCGTCGACTTCGTTGCTCCGCCTCGCCGACCTCGCCAAGACTTCGGTGAGCCCCAGACCCTCACTAGCCGCTAGGTTTCGTTCTCGCCGGAGTTGTCTCGCGTCGATGATGACTCCCAGCCGTTAGATTAGAACTAGATCGAACGATCCACGTTGCCCCATACCGCCCAGCCCCGTGTCACTGACGAGTGGGGACACCCACTTACAGCCGTGGGAGCATCTGCGCTTAGCAGGCGCCCAAGAACTTTTCCCGCGCAGCCCAGTTATTCAAATTAAACCTTTTTCTATTTCAATTCAAACACACTTCTGTACCCAACTTCAAAAAGCAACCCAGATCGATTCAGTGCACCAATTTGAAGGAAACCAATTTTGTTGGAAAGGTCTATGAATGCTGAATCCAAGCCCGTTGGATTCAAGTCATTTGGATCTATGGGTCTGTTTGGATTGGAGCCCGGGGCTGCCTGTCCAAAAAATTGGTCGTTGACCACAGTTTCTTGCTTGTTTGGATAGCTACCAATTTTTTGGTGCGCCCAGCCCACCTCTATTCCTCTAGTTCAATTCTACGCCAAATATTTGGCAAGATGCTGGCGGCTGATTTGTTCGCCAATTATTTGGCTCGCCCATATTTGACGAGGCTAGCACGGGCACAAACCAAACAGCCCCTATAGATCAACCATGGTAAAAATAACAAGGCAGAAGCTTTTCTGCATTCAAACATTTTTCAAATTTAAACCATAATAGCTTTTGAGTTGATTCCAACTCTCAAAAATCACATTTAACCATACCTTTCAGAATATATAAAAATATATAGGTTTACTTGCAAAAATATTGTTCAAGTAATAAAAGAATGCTCCATAAGCATTTCTAGCCACTTTAATTAATTAAAATAAAAGGGTAAAACCTTATTAAATTGTGACACCACTTTAAATCACATTCCCATGGACTACAATATGTGGTGATGACATGTGTCAACATGATCCCATGTTTAGTTTGGAGAATATTAAATCTTAAGTAGTTTTCCAATGAGTAGAAATTACTTTTCTAAAAATAAAAAGATTTAAACCAAGCCTTAACCTTGTAATGTTAGAGATGATGCTAGATCATCTATAGGACCCTTGTGTGTGATGATTGCAAGTAGTCAAGTATTGTTTGGTGATTGTGTACCTCGTATTTATTCATAGACGCTAGTACCGACCAAGGATACGAGGAGGAAGGAGGATACTATGAAGAGGAAGCCGAGGAGAACTTCAACCACTGCTCTGCACAAGGCAAGCTAACACTTGCACTTTAGCAAGCTTATATTGACACTGATGCAAGCCTAATACTACTAGTTGAATGTGCAAGCCCATACTTGCAAGCTAGTAACTATGCAAGCTTATACTGATATTGATGCAAGCTAACCCTTGCAAGCTACCCTACCGATGCCACAAACCCATACTTGTGATATGACTACTATATGCCTTAAGCATATGTGATCATACGCACTTGATAAACCAAATCCTAATTTTATGTGCCAGCTTCTTACTTTATTTCTTTATCAAAGCTTACTTAGAGTCTACCTAAGAGTTTGGTAGATGCTAGACAGTTGTGCTGAAGGTTGCATAAAGAGCATAAAATTTGGCCTAAGCTAGATAACCTTGATGTCATCCTAAGGCATGAGTTTGAACTTAGTTAAAACCCCACTAGTTTACCACCCCTCATCAGTGCTTACCCCCACCTGTAGATGCTAGTGCTAAGCATAAAACTTGATCAACTTTAGATGGGAATACTTGGTGGAAAAATGGTTATGAAAACCTTGGAATGATGGATCATTCTATTGAAACGTTTTGGACATGTGTTTCCAAACACTTGATGATTTCGGTGATGAAAATGTTGAGGCATGAGCCTCAGCCCTTTATAAAACTAATGGTTGTCTGGATGCGATACCATTCCAATTTTATCGTACAACCACAATACCCGAAGATTGGGTAGGGCTTGACTGGAAACTTATATTCCTTAGTATTAGTTCCCTCACGGCCAAGGTCTGAGCTGAGGCTACCTTGTGAAGATTGTCCAGCTGTGTAGTACCCAAGATGACAGCGAGTCATGGTTGGGAGGCCAAACTCACAGGAGAGGTGCTTATACTAGGGTGTGTAATCGAAAGGTTAGGATTGATTATCCGCATACTGAGTATGGTGAATTCAGGATTTGTTCCTGACGGATGTATCGAATGTTGTGGTGAAAGTGTACAATCTCTGCAGAGTGTCAAACTATTCGAATAGCCGCGTCCGCGGTTATGGACAGTTGGAGTGGCCATACTGTTCCCCCGACAGACTTTTCAAAATGACTTGCGAAGCGAATTGACACTTTGACTTGACCACAACAGAGTTGTGACCTGAATTATAAGATCCCACTTAGGAGTTATAAAATTGTGACTAGCGTTGGAACTTAGTAGAGATAAACCTGGCTTTTTGCAAAACAACCATAGAGCCTAGTGTCCTATTATCCAAAAAACCCTTACTTTTTAGTATTCGTTTGCGAGTACTTAAAGAGTACTCATGGCTTTGTCCCTGGCTATTCCCATGGCCAGACTATGAAGAGGAGTACCTGGAAGATGGACCCCAGGAAGGTTACGACAACTAGGATCATCTCCCATCGTCAGCATTGCCTGTGACCCGGAAGATGGAGCTTCGCCTACGCTACCGTTATTATTACGTATTCCGCTGCTTGAAGTTATATTAAGAACTGGATCATGAGATCCCTATTTGTGTAAGAACTTATGTATCGTTGTAACGGATGATGTACTATGGTATCCAATTCTGTTATGTCTCGCAAAAATGGTAATCCTGGGATTGCGATGTATGGCATAACTGGCATCTAGAATTGAAAAATCCGGGTGTTGACATGACGACTCTAAGAATGGCAGGAAATACCTTTTAGTGCCGGTTATTGCCTCCAACCGGGACTAAAGTCCCCCAAAATAGTTATTCAAACTGAATATATGGATACATGATCCAAATAGATGTATGGATGATATATTCAGATTCTTATATTTTTCTGATAATAATAGACATATTATTTTTATTATTTGGATTTATACAATAGGAGAGACGAATTTCCAAAGTTTTCTAATTGATTTGAATCATAAAAACAAAAAAAATAAGTAAATTACAAAAAACATCTATTTTATAAAACGGAAAATAATTTTGTATTAGTTATTTAAATTCAAACATTTTTCATGTTGAAAGTTTTGTCAAATTCAAAAATATGAAAAAAGTGGATTTGGAAGTGACACAATTGATACATAATGCAAACAGATATATGGATGATATATTTAGATTCCTTATATTTTTCTGATAATAATAGACATATTATTTGCATTATTTGGATTTATACAATAGGAGATATGAATTTCCAAAGTTTTCTAATTGATTCGAATTATAAAAACTAATAAATAAATAAAATTACAAAAAAACTCTAGTGCCGGGTGGGGGATGGATCCGGGACTAGAGGGTGTCTCCGCGCACGAAATTGAAGCGACCGAAAATACCCTCTAGTCCCGGGTGGGGGCTGGACCCGGGACTAGAGGGGGGTATTTAATCCTGGGTTAAGCCACGGCCCGAGACTAAAGGGGGCTATAAATACGCCGCGCCCGCCTCGATAGTGCCCACCCAGCACTTGGTGATATCGATCGAGGAGCTCGTCGAGGAAGACGAAGGCGTGGCAACACAGAGAACGGGCAGGTGCTGCCCGATTCTGCCCGCCGCGTGCCCACGCCTCCTCGGTCGCGTGCCAGAGTCGCCGCCTCAAAGGTGCGCCCTGCCCCGCCATGTGACGCCACACCGTCGTCATCGGTGCCACCGATCCAATGATTAGTCGTAGTGTTTATACATTAGATTATGAAATATTAGTATATTATTAGTATTATTATAATTAGTATATTAATGTTTATAAATGCTACAAATTTAGTATACTAGTATATAAATGCTACAAATATAGTATATTACTGTTTATAAATGCTACAAGTGTAGTACATAAATGTTATTATTAGTGTATTTAAATATATATAGTGTATTAGTGTATTTATAAATAATAGTATGTTAGTGTTTATTAATGCTACAGATATAGTACATAAATGTTAGTAGGAAATATTAGTAGTATTAGTATTAGTAGTATTACTAGTATTATATTTGTAGTATTATATGTAGTAGTATTAATTCATAGTATTTGTAGTAGTATTCATACTATTCGCAATATTTTGTACCATCTATTTGCTCATATCTACATAAAGCCGACTTTTTTTCAAACTTTTTTTGTAGTAGTGGTGGAGCGCACCACTGATGCAGAAGGCAACGAGCTTATTATGAGCATTATAAATGGGGAAATAGCTAAATAATATTGAACCTCGTGCTGAAGAGATTATGAAGAGGTCGAGATATCGTCATTTCTGAATGCATACGGTGATGGACATCAGCTAGGACAGATGGATGAAGGGAAACAGACAATGTTGATGAAGGGAAAACAAACAACAATGAAGGCCCTCGACAATAACCGGCGAGGTATATATATATATTAATAATTTTTCACCGGTGTATGTTGTTGTTTTTATTTTTAATTTTCATGTTTTAGGTCGTGTGCATCTAGTTAAGCAGAGTCCGGGCGTAATACTTAAACCTCTTAAATAATAAAGTACCCTTATTTGAAAAATAGATGATGGTCTACGCATCCACGTCCTTCGCGGAAAATCAAGTTGTGTGATACGTCGTAAACGTATCAATAATTTTTTATGTTTCATGCTTGTTTAGTATCCACTTTGCTTTGCTTTGTCTATATTTTGAGGTGTTTTTATATGTTTTCCGGTACTAACCTATTAATAAGATGCCACAGTGCCAGTTGCCTGTTTTCTTCTGTTTTTTGTTCCAGAAAAGATAGTAAGGAAATATTATCGGAATTGGACGGGACAAAAGCCAAAGTCAATATTTCATCGAGGAGAACTCGGAGTCCAGAGGAGAGACGGAGGGGAGCCACAGGGCGGCCACCCCCAGGCACGGGCCCACCGTAGGCCGCGCCTGGGCAGGGTGTGGGCCCCCTGGTTGCCCTCTTGCCTCGCCTCTTCGCCTATAAGAAGCCCCCGATGCCTAAACCCTAAGTACCCGATCAATATTCCACGAAACTGTCAGTAGCCGCCCCCACCATCGTCCCTAGATCGGGAGGGTGATGGCGCCCACCACTTGTCGTGGGACGCTTCGTTGGAAACCCGAAGAGCAAGGTATGAAGCAGCACAACAACAAGTTTCCCTCAGTAAGAAATCGAGGTTATTGAACCAGTAGGAGGAAGGAAACGTGACACAGGTGTTGCTGGCAACATGGAGACCTGCACAACACAAACTCAATACTTTGCCCCAACGAATAAGTGAGGTTGTCAAGCTCACCGGTTTGCTGTAACAAAGGATTAAACGTATGGTATGAAAGGTAATGGTTTGCAACAACTAAACAAGTAACAGTGGAGGATGTATCAATGGTAAAGATTAGACCAGGGTCCATAGTTCACTAGAGGTGCTCTCCTTAGATAAACAACATGGCATGAAGGGTAAACAAATTACAGCAGGGCAATTGACAGGAACTGAGCAAGGCATAACAATGCAATTAATAGTTAGAAAGATCCTATGAGATTCGATTAGGCAATACAACAAGATACATAGACCGCCATCCAACTGCATCTATGACTAGAAGTCCACCTTCAGGTTATCATCCGAACCCCCTCCAGTATTAAGTTGCAAGAAACAGACAACTGCTTTAAGCAAAGTGTGTAAGGTAAATAGTCCACATGTTCCATGAACAAGAGAGCGTTGTTTTCTCCCTACTGGCAACATCACATCTACAACCGAAGAGATTTATGTCACTTACCTTGGAAACTAGAGGCATGAACCCACTATCGAGCATAAATACTCCCTCTTGGAGTCACTAGCAACTACTTGGCCAAGATAGCTACTAACAACGGAGAGCATGCAAGATCACAAACAACACAGACATGATAGAATCATAAAGACAAAACCATTAATTAAACCAACATAATAATCTCAATATCCATCGGATCCCCGCAAACACAACATGCATGATTACAAATAGATTAGATTTTGATCATGAACGGAGCTCACAATATCTATACATGAAAGAACAAAGGAGGAGATACAACAATCTAGCTACAACATGGACCCATAGTCCAAGGTGGAACTACTCACGCATCATACCGGAGAGAAGGGCTCCGGGATGATCTCCCCTCCGGCAGGGTGCCGTGAAGAACTTCAGATACCCCCGATCTAGGGACAAATGGTGGCGGCGGCTACAGACGGTTTTGTCGATATTTGATCGGGTGCTTAGGGTTTCTGCATCGGGGGCTTATTATAGGCGAAGGGGGAGGCCGAGGCGGTGGCCAGGGGCCCCACACCGTAGCCAGGGGTGGTCCCACCGGTGGCCACGCCTGGGGGGTGTGGCCCCTCTGGCTCGCCCCTCCGGCTCCCCTCTGGTCTTCTTGTTCCCCACGGAAATTAATTGACTTTGACGTTTGTCCCGTCCAATTTCGAGAATATTTATTTATGAACTTTTCTGAAACTAAAAACAATAGAAAACAGGCATCTGGCACTTTTGCAACTTGTTAATAGGTTAGTACCAGAAAACATGTAAAAAACACCTCAAAGTGTAGACATGTACAGCAAAGTAGATACTAAACAAGCATGGAGCATCAAAAATTATAGATACATTTCCGACGTATCAACATCCCCAAGCTTAACTCCTGCTCGTCCTCGAGTAGGTAAGTGATAAACAGAATAACTTTTGAGGTGAACATGCACCCTCACAATAAAGATCCAACCATTTGCAAGCATTGAAAGCTGGGATCAAAGAACTCTAAACATGTGCATGAAAGAATGGAGTTCTAACAATAGGACATAGTAACTATGCATGCAACATGGCAAGCTACAAACAAAGATCATGAATAACATGCATTGAAAAACATGTGTTTGTTTCACATACAGAAAACATAGCATAGTGGCAATCAGCTTGTCCCTCATAGAGTAGAAAATAGATGCATAGGCCACCTTCAAAGTTCACAAGGATGAATAGAAACAAATAGTACAAGAACAAGTAATAACACAATATGCGTCAATTAATAAGATTTGGAACACTCCACACAGAATGACAACTATGCTCTCTTATTGGTGCCTAAAGGTAGAAGGTGGAGACTCAATAGTGGTGGAAGAAAAGCCTTTTTATAAAGGAAGTAGGGATTACAAGTTTCAAAAGGAGCTTCCAAAAATTATGGTACTTGTTAGCTTTCAACCCTCATTGCCCCTATCATAAGCATCTTGAAGTGGTTAAGGTTAATGTGGCAAAGGTGGACTATATGCTTGACGAAGTATAAGTTGGCAAACTCAAGTCCCTTTAATATGAGGGCCACACCTCATGCATACTCGACTTTGGGCCCAGGTAAGTTCTTGTCATTGTAAATATTTGCATATCATTGAGAACCGCCAACGGGGTACCCCTTGCACATGGTACAAGAGCTTTCCCATAACCAAAATGACAAGGTAAGCAGACAAAGAGCATCTTAGCAATCTTTTTATTTACCATATGCATAGCTTTTTATTGAGGATGCTTCATAGATAGATCACTATGGTGATGCTGCAAGTTTCCACCATGATTAGGCATGGTTTAGGCTAGCGGCCCACGCGTTTCTCTAACACAGAATACAAACTGTATTGACTTACAAGTTCCCTCTTTATTTCACACCGGTGACATCCATAGACAAAAGAGCATGATATCAACTGATTACAAAGTATAAGTGCAATGTTGAAAATGTTCCCCGTGATAGCACGGTTCTGCTAATTCCAACTTATAAGTGCAAGCATATACACCAAAGTTGTCACGATGGTTCAAGTTTATTAGGGGCAAAGAAAAAAGTGTGCCATCAAGTTCGCGAGGGCTTTAATCACTAAGTTTTCACATAACAAAATAGTTTTTAATTGGAAGATGGTTGAAAACAAGAATATACTTGGAATGGTGTAACACACCATTCATAGGAGTTTATATTGGACACTTTGGAATAACTTGGTTTCTTGGGAGTTGGAAGCATGAGTAGATCTTACTCATACAAGTGGAGGCTAGCAAAAGACTGGGAGCAACTAACTAAGAGAGCATAATGGCCATAATCATGCAGAGCAACAAAGCATACTAATCAAAGCAAAGGTGGTACTACAAGTCAAGGACTAAATGATCATAGAGGCTAATAGTGACTTGTGAGAGTCATAACATGGTGTAAGCATGTGCGAAGTCAACCCAGGCAAAGCATCAAAGGAGAATACCACAATACTATGCTTTTGCATGCTTAAACAACGCATAATTTCTTCAAGGCACTCTAAGCAATCCCAATTGTTTGGAAAAAGACACGCAACAACAATAAACACTAAGCATAATGCTAAAACAACACCTAGCATGTCATGCTAAAGTCTAAGTCACAGTCAATGCAAGCTCCTCTTGCACTTCAAGCAAGAACTTACTACTCCTTTCCAACACCAAGCAAACTTATTTGCAAAACAACACAGCGAGAACGGGGGTCCAAACTTACTTTATACAAGCAAACTAAACAACCTAAGCAAAGCAAACGTAAACTAAGACGCTCCAAGAACAACACAACTGTGCATGAAATAATAAAAACGAAGTGTCTAGACAGACCTGAGCTTTTTATTGATGAAGAAGGGGATGGCTTGGGCATCCCCAAGCTTTGACGCTTGTACCTCTTGGATATTTCTTGGGGTGACACCATGGTGGCATCCGCAAGCATATACTCCATAGTTTGTTCATTTTAACCTTAATCACTTCAAGAACTCAAGAGGAGATTGATCTCAGCCCCAATCTTGATCATGCCGGATATCACGAAGCCCTTCGATGTGTATTGTGACGCATCCAAGATTGGTCTCGGATGTGTGCTAATGCAAGAAGGCAAAGTTATATCTTATCTATCTCGACAATTGAAGCAACATGAGCAAAACTACCCAACCCATGACCTCGAACTCGCAGCCGTAGTTCTAGCCCTGAAGACATGGAGACATTACCTGATGGGAAATCGTTGTGAGATTTATTCGGATTACAAGAGCCTAAAGTATATATTCACTCAGAAAGAGTTGAATATGAGGCAGAGAAGATGGATTGAGCTAATCAAGGATTACGACCTGGACATTCACTATCACCCTGGTAAAGCCAATGTGGTAGCCGATGCCCTTAGCAGATTGCCGTGCCGCTTGAACTCCATGATTTTAGAGGAGCAACCAAGTCTGCACAAGGAGATGGAAGATTTTCGAATAGAATTAGTAAGTGAAGGATTTTTGGCTAGCATAGAACTTTAGCCCACTTTGATCAGTCAGATTAAAGAGGCGCAGAAGGGAAATGCTAGTATCGACGGAATCAAGCGTCGTATCGGTACAGGCAAAGTACCCGGATTCACCGAGGACGAAGAAGGAGTTCTGTGGTACAAAAGACGCCTTTGTGTACCAGCAGATTCGGAGTTGAAAGAAGTTATCTTGAAGGAGGCTCATGATACTCTTTATTCTATCCATCCCGGAGGAACGAAGATGTATCAAGATTTGAAAGAGAAATTTTGGTGGCATAAGATGAAGAGAGAAATCGGAAGCTATATCGCTAAATGTGATATATGCCAGCGAGTCAAGGCAGGACATCAAAGACCATTTGGATTGTTGCAACCTTTGCAAATTCGAATGGAAATGGGATCAGAGGAATGGACTTTATCACTGGACTACCTACTTCTAGTAAGGGAAATGACTCTATCTGGGTCATAGTGGACAGATTGTCCAAAGTCGCCCATTTCTTGCCCATCAAAACCACCTATCAGAGTTCGAAGCTAGCGGAGTTGTACATCGCTAGAATAGTTAGTTTGCATGGAGTCCCCAAGAACATAGTATCGGATCGAGGAACTCAGTTTACCTCGAGATTCTGGAAGAAAGTCTAAGAAGGTTTAGGAACCCGCCTAGATTTCAGTACCGCGTATCACCCTCAGACCGATGGACAAACGGAGCGAGTAAACCAAATACTCGAAGATATGCTTAGAGCATGTGTGCTAGAATATGGATCCAAGTGGGAAGACTGTCTGCCGTTTGCAGAATTTTCTTACAACAATAGTTACCAAGCCAGTTTGCAAATGGCCCCATTTGAATTCATGTACGGAAGAAAGTGTCGCACCCTTTGAACTGGTGAAGTAGGAGAGATTCAGATCTTCGGACCCGACATCCTACGAGAAGCAGAAGAGAAGGTTCACAAGATTCGTGAGCATCTCAAGACCGCCCAATCCCGACAGAAGAGTTATACCGACAAGAGACGTCGAGACCTCGCCTTCAACATCGGAGATTTTGTTTATCTGAAAGTGTCGCCATTGAAGGAAATGCAGCGTTTCCAACTCAAAGGAAAGTTAGCCCCCAGATATATCGGACCTTTCAAAATTTTGAACCGCGAGGAGAAGTATCTTATCAACTGGAACTACCGAAGAGATGTCACCAAGATAATGTGTTCCATATCTCATTACTTCGCAAATGTCTCGAAGTCCCCGAGAAGACCGAAGTGTTCAAGAATATCGATCATCGGACCATAGAGATCAACGATGACCTGACCTATCCCGAAGTGCCCATCCGCATTTTGGAAGAAGCTTGAACTACCGAACCCAAGCATCAAGTTTCTCAAGATTCAAAGGAGCAACCACACGTAAGAGGAAGATACATGGAGTGCGAAGATCACCTCAGACGGAGTTTCCGATCTCTTCAAATCCTAGGTAATCTTTTCGTCCTTTTTAAAATCTCGGGACGAGATTTTGTTTAAGTGGGGAAGGTTTGTAATATAAAAAAAATACCAAACTTAGATCATCAAACACTAATCATCAAGATTAGGGTTAACAAAAACTTTTCTAAATAAACTCAAAAATGCATGTATATGTGTATGCATGGATTTTGAATTTCTTTAAAAACCACCTTGTTTGTGTGATCCATTGCTTGTAAAATGTTTCTTAGGTGAAAGGAACATCATCTAAAAAATTTCCCACACTTTTCCTAAAGACAAGTAAATCAAAACAAATATATTAAGTGAATGGTCATTTTGGCCAATTTAACTCCCATGCCTACTTTGGCTATCTCAAACTTTCAGAACCTAACAGAAACTTTCCTGGATCTTTGCACCCCTTAAATGTACTCATAACAGAGTATCAAGACCCACTTTGTGATCATACAGAAACTTTCAAATGCATAGTTTAAATGACAATTAAAAATTGATTCTTCTTCAAAACCCACTCAAACAAGCTCAACTTTCAAAACCCAAGCATCTACAGACTCACCAGCACCAATCTAGCAAACCCACCAAAAATCATTTCAAAATTCAAAACTTGATTTCATGCGGCCATTTCATCAAACAGGTTGCAGACACAAATCAGACAAAACATCAAACACTATAGTGTGCAGTGATTCTTGCCTAAATTGTTCCCTAGTTAGCTCACACACAGCTCAGTAGATCATCTAGAAAGATTAGCCCAACACTAGCACTCCTGTGAGCTTGCCATTTCCATTAATGGTGAACAACCGAGCACCCCAATGTCACCCCATTGTGGACAGCAAGCTAGAGGAAGAACTAGCCGTGCCAACCTTGTCTAGGAGGCAGCCCACCGTCCATCGCCACTCACTGTCCCAGCCGCAAGCGTTGCCAAGCCCTGGACCACGTGCACAAGCCGCGCCCAGACCATGCCGAGCGTGCGCCAAAGCGCCACCCTCGACCATCACCCACAGACCACGCGCCGCCCTCGCCGCGTGCATACACGATCGCCATCAACCCAGGAGACTGCCAGACATCCCCATTTGCCGCCCCGTGCCGCACAGCCACCGCCCGCCGTCAAAGACGCCGCCTCTGCCGTACAGAGCATCGGCCGTTCCAGACCAAACCACACCGCCCCATGCCTCGCGACCATGTCGTTGAGCATCGCCCGGAGACACAGCATCGTCCCCTACCCTTGCCCATGCCAATAGCCGCCTGTAACGTCGCCCCCGACGGTCCCCTCGCTCGACTATAAATAGAGGCCACCCCCGCTCGATTTCTTCACACCATCTCACTCCCCTCTCCTCACTGATCGTGCCACACCATTCCCAGAGCAAGGCGAGCACCACCTCGCCGGAATTTCACTGAGCCCGCTGCACGGAGAAGAAAGGAGCCAGCGATTGAGCCGCCCGAGCTGCCGCAACAACCCCTGAGTTAAGTTGCCGTCGACTTCGTTGACGCCTCGCCGACCTCGCCAAGATTACCGGTGAGCCCCCAGCGACCCTCACTAGCCGCGCTAGGTTTCGTTCTCGCCGGAGTTGTCTCGCGTCGATGATGACTCCCAGCCGTTAGATTAGAACTAGATCGAACGATCCACGTTGCCCCATACCGCTTCGCCCAGCCCCGTGTCACATGTGAGCCGGTGCCGAAGCGGAAGAAGAAGAAGAAGCAGGATCAGTTGCAGGTGGGTCTTGAGCCCGGTTTGCAGCAGCTCCAACAGCCAACACAGTTTCCGCAATATGGGTATCATGTTGGCCAGGCGGGAACGTCTTCTCAAGTTTTGGGACAGCAGCCGCAGTATATGTACGGGCCACAGGGGACCGTTGCCAATATTCCTCAGGCTGACGCAGCTTTGGAGACTGTTGTTACAGCACCAGTGCCAGCGGTCGCGGGTAAGAAGAATCAGAAAGTTGTTCCTTGCTGGAAGTGTGCTGTCAATACGCATGCAACTAAAGATTGTAAGGCGGTTCATATTTGCTATATTTATGATAATTCTGCTCATCCCACTTTGAGATGTCTCGTTCTTAAGCGGCCAAGGCCTACCCCGGTGATGTCTGATATTGGCAATGAATTGACTTTGTTTTCTCAGATTCCTGATTATGTGGTGCGGGACCATCTTGGGGCCAACTTGACACCCATAGCTCTAGTTCAGGTCTCTGGGTCGATGGTATCTACAGATGTGGTTCAGCGACAGATTGTCAGGAGATGCCCGGTTCGTAGTCAGTGGAAGTGGGAAGCGTTGCCCTATGGTGAATCTGCCTTTCTTGTGAGTTTTCCGTCGATGGAGGATTTGGACAGGGTGGATGGGATCCAGGTGCCAGTGCCGCTATGCACCTCTCAGCTCTCGTTTTCTGTTTACCGGACACAGGAGGTGCCCCACGATCTTGAGCTTCAGCAGGTTTGGCTGCATGTCAAGGGGGTGCCACATTGTTTGCGGTCTTTCTTGGGTTTATGGGCGGTCGGTGGTCTCATGGTCACTACTTTGTATGTGGACCTTTTCAGTTTGAGGAGACGTGGCGTCGTTCGGATTCTTGTTGCTATGACGGATACCAGTGGTTTCTTGAGGCTGCAGGATTCCCTAGGACATTACATTGTGACCGATGATGTGGTGGGTCTCAAGGCTTATGAGCTTCATTTTCGTTTGGATCCGGAGGGTTATGTACCAGAGCCTGAGTTTGCACCTTTCTTATGGAGGAAGAGGGACGATGCTCAGGATGATGATGCGAATGAGAAGCCTTCTGAGGATGCTATGGATACATCTGACACGGGGGGTGGATCACTGGCGGTTGGGGCTGTTGGAGATATGCCCTAGAGGCAATAATAAATATAGTTATTATTATATCTTTGTGTTTATGATAAATGTTTACATTTATGCTATAATAGTATTAACAAGGAAACATTAATACTTGTGTGATTTGTGAACTTAATTTGAAGTCCCTAGTAAAGCCTCTATATAATACTAGCTTGTTGGTTAATGGATGATTGAGGTTTCCCTATCATGAACATTGAGATGTTATTAACAACAAGATCATATCGTTAGGAGAATGATATGATGGACATACTCCTATAGATAAGCGTAGCATAAAGATCAAGTCATTTTAATAGTTCAATTGCTATATGCTTTCTGATACATAGTAATCTAATTCCTTCGACCATGAGATCATGCATATCACCTTTACCGGATGGATGCTTTGATGACATCAAACACCACACCGTGAATCGGGTGGCTATAAAGGTGGCATTGAGTGTTCGGAAAGTATTGGTTGAAACACATGGATCAAGAGTGGATTTGTCCATCCATATGACGGATAGATATACTGGGCCCTCTCGGTGAAATGTCATCCAATTAGCTTGCAAGCATGTGACTGGCTCACAAGGGATCACATATCACGGGAACGAGAAAAGAGTACTTATCGGTAACGAGGTTGAACTAGGTATGTAGAGATACCGACGATCATAACCTCGGATAAGTAAACTATCGTGAGACAAAGGGAAATTGATATCGTATGTAAGTGGTTCATTCGATCGCAAAGTAATCGTTGAAATATGTGGGAGCCATATGAATTTCCAGATTCCTCTATTGGTTATTGTTCGGAGAAGTGTCTCGATCATGTCTGCATAATTCATGAACCGTAGGGAGACACACTTAAGGATTCGACGTTGTTTTGAGTAGTTATGGAATGATGAGAAAGAGACCGAATGTTGTTCGGAGTCCCGAATGGGATCCGGGATATCACGAGGAGATCCGGAATGGTCCGGAGAATAAGATTCATATAAGGAAAGTCCTGCTTTGAGTTGGGGAATGGTTCCGGTGTTTTCATCGGGAATGTTCTAGAATGTTCCGGAATGTCCGGCACTTCGGAGAGGAAGGGTACATGAATGTGTTGTATCAAGTTGGTATGATTGCATCATGTACTAAGTGTCGTCGCTGAACCAAATAAAGGATTAATTCAAATCCTAGTTTGAAGAGTCAAATAGCTAGTTTGAAAAGTCAAACGGCTAAATTTGGAAAGAGGAAAGAGGAGGAGGGGGAAACCGAGTTGGGGAGGAGTTCCCTCCTCCAACCGGCGGTGCCCATCCAAGCCGAGTTGGGGAGGGACTCCTCTCCCTCCCCTTGGCCGGCCGGCCCCCTCCACCTATATAAGGAGGGGCAGGGCTCCCCTCCTTGACACATAAGATCCTCTCCTCCAAACCCTAGCCCCAAGCCGCCGCCGCCTCCATAGCCGCCGCCGGCCCTAGGGAAAACCCTAGCCGCCGTCTAGCTAATCCCTAGCCGCTAGCTTCCCCCCCTCCTCGGCGTGTCTAAACCCTAGAACACCGAGGACTGTCTCATACTCCACCATACTCGCTCCGGCTTAAGGCGAAGCCTGAGATCTCCCTCTACTTAGGTACCATCACTGTGCTGCCCGGAATCGCGAGGAGAGTGCTACAACCTCCGCTGCTGGAACAAGGAGAGGAAGGTCTTCGCCGAAAACCGAACGTGTGACCGATCATGGAGCGCCTTTAACGCATGGCCCGGAAGGATCGTCTACGCGATCTTGAGATCGGGAAGAGTACGACTACATCACCCACGAGAATCCGCTCTCGTTAAACACTTTGGAATCTTCGAGGGTGAGTTATTCTATCGACTCGTTGCTACAATCTAGTAGATAGATCTTGGCTTGTTTGTTTGTATGCGGTAGAAAATTTTTGTTTTCCATGCTACGAAACCCTACAGGGGCAGCCTCTTCCTTGACCACTACTAGGAAGGGTGGTTCGGCGCAGCCGCCTACATGGCAGGGTGCTCTGTTGGACGGTTCAGTGCCTTCGGATCCTGTTCTACTGTATGCTTTCACTCTTTTTAATGCTAACCCTACCACTCCCTGCGGTAAGGAACTTTTGGAGGCACTTCCGTTGGACTCTCCCCTGCGCGGTTCTGGATCGGTGTTGTGTTCTCCTCGTGTCTCTCCTTCACAGCTTCAGGAGGCTTTGCATGTGGCTTGTGGTTCTTTGGAGACTACTTGTGTTCCTTCGCTTCTGGCTTCTCCCACGTGCGGTATACCTAACATGATGGGTCGTTCTATTCCCACGCGAGCGGAGCCGGTGCTACAGGAGGTGGTACCGGCTGTGCAGGAGGTCACTGGTCTGGCGCGGGCGGGGCCTGTGTAGGGCTCGCCGATCATGGGCGTTGGGTTGGATGCCGGGGCGCAGGGTGCCTTACCTATGTCCCTGGTGGTTCAACCCCCTTCGACGCTAATGCGGGATGCTGGAGGCCCCTCCCATGGTGCTTGTCCGACGAACATGGAGGGGCGCTCTAGCTTGGATGGTGGACCTGTGACTAGGGGGGTTGACCTGACCCAGGAGGGGTTGGGTTTGTCCCCAGCCGCAGATGGTCCTATCTTCGTGGCCGGGACCCCAGCTCGCAGGAGATCTCGTCATGGTGTTGACGCTCTGGGGGCCTCAGTCACGGATGAGGACTCCTTGGGCAAGGCAATGCTGAAAAGAATTTGGACACCCCTAGTATATCTTCTAAATCCTTTCTTTCTTTCTCCAACAACTCTATTATGGATAAGCTGGCTAACGTTGGTGTTAGTTTGGGGAGATCTGTAAGTGAAGTCAATCTTTCTAGTTCTGTTTTGAGACATATGGAGGTTGACCGTCTAACGGTTACTCCTAAAATCTTTGTTGTTCCTGACTCTTCACCAATGGAGGAGGAGGATTTGCATGCCACATTAGATGGTCAACTCTTATCTCACTTAGTTGGTGAAGTATCAGAAGTGGGATTTGATAAGACTGGGCTGGATTCATTATATGATCTTACAGCTTCTAGTCGGAAATCAAAGAGCCAAAGGTCCCGTAAGAGGTCACGTGTATCCAAATCTCCAATTGTTTCTCAATGAATGGCATGTTCTCAAATATCATAGGTCTTCGTGACTTGGCTAAACGTTTGTTCTTTGCCGATTGTGTGAGAGATTATAAGTTGGATTTTTTGGGTATTTCTGAGACTGGTAGACGTGATTTCTCACAAAGTCAACTCAATCACCTTTCTGGTGGAGTGGATTTTACATGGGTATCACGGGCACCACGGGGGAGATCCGGGGGAATAGTGTTAGGCGTCAAAGACGAGACTATGGAAATCTTAGCCAGTTCGGTTGGAGATTTTTTTATTAAACTCCATATCCGGAACAAGGCTGATGATTTTGTTTGGTCTGTAGTTGCCGTATACGGGGCTGTCCAGGATGTTTATAAAGCTGACTTTTTACGTGAGTTGGTAAATCTAGCTAAGGACAATCCCTATCCTATCCTTATAGGTGGGGATTTTAATTTGCTAAGATTCTCTCATGAGAAAAGTCGGGGCCGATTTGATGAACATTGGCCTTTCATGTTTAATGATGTCATTGACAGCTTGGCCTTAAGAGAGGTTACAATGTTAGGAAGACAGTTTACTTGGGCCAATAGTCTTCCAGAGCCTACATACGAAAAATTAGATAGAGTGCTTATGGATACCGAATGGGAAGATAAATTTCCTATGGTAACTGTTCGTGCTCTAGAGCGTATTGAGGCTTTGTCGGATCATGCTCCATTACTGTTATCTGTTAGAACACCACCACGAAAATCCAAAAACAGTTTCAAGTTTGAACTGGGATGGATTAATCGTGAGGGTTTTTATGACCTGATGAAGGCTATTTGGGAAAAACCAGTTAGTGGTTGTTGCACACCTATACAACGTTGGAACAATAAAATGCGTGACTTGCGCAAATTCCTATGTGGTTAGGCTAGAAATACTGCTGGTATTTTTAAAAAGGAAAAAATAAGCCTTTCTGCTATTATTAATGACTTGGAGGCTTCAGCGGAGGTTAGGTTATTGACTGCACAAGAGATTGATATTAAAAAGCAATCAAATGCAGAAATAGCTAGACTTTTGCGTGAGGAAGAACTCAAGTGGTACCAATGTTCTAAAGCTAAATTCATCCTTGAAGGAGACGTGAATACAAGATACTTCCATGCTGTTGCAAATGGCAAGCATAAGAAGAAACTTATTCACTCTCTTATTCAAGATGAAGGGATGATTGAAGGACAGCAGCATCTTAAATCTTATATTACTAACTACTATAAATCCTTTTTTGGGGCAACGCCAGAAAATTCATTTTCATTGGATGAGTCCAAGACGGAGGATATTCCTCATGTTTCTATTGAGGAAAACAATTTTCTGACTGCTCCTTATACTGAGGAGGAGGTTAAGAAGGTTGTCTTCCAAATGGAACATAACAAAGCGCCAGGGCCTGATGGCTTCCCAGCAGAGTTTTATCAAAAATTCTGGGAAGTTATCAAGGTGGATTTGATGCGCTTGTTTGAGTTTTTGCAAGTTGGTCAGCTTGACCTCTTCAGGTTAAATTTTGGCAACATAATTTTACTACCTAAGGTTAATAACGCAGAACGTATACAGCAGCATCGTCCAATCAGTCTCCTTAACGTTAGTTTTAAATTTTTTACAAAGGTTGCTACGATTAGAATGAATTCAGTGTCTGATCAAGTTGTCCGTCCTTCTCAAACTGCTTTCATGCAAGGGAGAAACATCTTAGATGGAGTTGTAATCTTGCATGAAACGATTCATGAACTGCACTCAAAAAAACTAAATGGTGTATTGTTCAAGATTGATTTTGAGAAGGCATATGATAAAGTTAATTGGTCTTTCCTACAGCAAACACTCCGTATGAAAGATTTTTCAGAAGAGTGGTGTGCCCTCATACAGTCTTTTGTGTCTGGTGGAAGTGTTGCCATAAATGTCAACGATGACACAGGTAATTACTTTCAGACCAAAAAGGGCTGAGACAAGGGGATCAATTATCGTCTATACTATTTAATATAGTGGCAGATATACTGGCTATCCTTATTGAGAGAGCAAAGGCTGATGGCCAAATTAAAGGATTGGTTCCACATCTTGTTGATGGTGGACTATCTATTCTTTAATACGCCGATGATACAATACTATTTATGGAACATGATCTGGAGAAAGCCAAGAATCTGAAATTAATACTATCAGCATTTGAGCAGCTCTCTGGATTAAAAATAAACTTTCATAAGAGTGATTTGTATTGTTTTGGCGAGGCTAAAGACGAGGTCGACCTATATGCCGATCTCTTTGGCTGTGGTCAGGGGCAATTTCCAATCAATTATCTGGGAATACCGATACATTATCGGCGTCTCACGATTGCTGAATGGAAACTCATTAAGAAAAGACTTCAGAAACGTCTTAATAGTTGGAAAGGTAAATTGCTATCCCTCGGTAGAAGACTGGTACTCATCAATTCAGTACTCACCAACATGGTACTGTATATGATTTTATTCTTCCAATTACCAAAAGGTGTCTTGTCAAAAGTGGAGTATTACCGCTCAAGATTCTTTTGGCGGGGGGATAGTGAGAAAAAGAAATATCGACTGGCCAAATGGAATGTCGTTTGCCGACCCAAAGAATATGATGGATTAGGCATACATGATTTAAAAGTCAAAAACACCGCATTACTGGGTAAATGGTTATTCAAACTTCTTACCGAGGAAGGGGTATGGCAAACCATTCTATGGAGGAAATATGTTGGCTCAAAAGCGGTGTCTAAAGTGGTTTGGAAACCAGGTGATTCACACTTTTGGGCTGGGCTAATGGCTTCCAAAAAGCATTTCTTCCGGTTTGGCAATTTTAATATTAAGGATGGTTCACAGATTAGGTTCTAGGAAGATAAATGGCTTGGCCAAAATTCTCTTCGTGAACAATATCCAGCTCTATACTCGATCGTTAGGCACAAAGGGGATACTCTTGCTGAGGTAATGGAAACAAATCCTCCTAATGTGTCTTTTAGAAGAAGTCTCTTAGGTCCTAGACTGGTGTCTTGGAATAATCTTTTAGTGAGATTATCCAGGATACAGCTATCTGAGGGCATGGACGAATTCAAATGGAAATTACTATATAGTGGTAAATTTTCTGTTGATTCATTTTATAGAGCTTTGATCCAACCTAATATTTCAGTCGATGACAATAGTAAAATCTGGAAGATGAGGATACCCCTTAAAACGAAGATATTCGCTTGGTATCTCCGTAAAGGGGTGATTCTCACAAAAGATAATCTTGTTAGGAGGAATTGGCATGGTAACACTGAATGCGTATTTTGTCACCATAATGAGACAATACGTCATTTATTCTTCCATTGCAAATTTGTTCGTGCTATATGGTCAATCATTCAAATAGCCTCTGGTTTATCTCCTCCTCAATCGGTTATCAATGTATTTGGCAACTGGATGAATGGGATTGAGGATAAATATGGGACTTTATTTAGGGTGGGAGCGCTTGTCATTATTTGGTCGCTTTGGCTATGTAGAAATGACAAGATTTTTAATAACGTTGTATCTTCTCCCTTGCAAGTTATCATCTATCGAGCCACGGCTGTCCTCCGATCATGGACTTCTCTATAACGTATGGAATTCCGCGACTTGTTTACGGAGTGCTGTAGTCGGTTGGAGGATACAGCGCGGGATATCTTCTCACTGCATGGATGGCAGCAAGCGCTGCGGATAGATCTTCCATAGCTAGTTTGGAGAACTGTGTTTTCATTTACATTATTTTGTATTCCTGTTTTTATTGCTTTAGTCCGAGACTGTGTGGTTGATCGGTTGTGTGTATCCTAGCTATGCAGAGACCGGGTGTAAACTTACTATTAAGTAATAAAGCGCCCATTTCCAAAAAAAACTCAACTTGAAGAACTCTATGCGAACACTCTCAGCACGAAGGTACTAGGAGGGCCATCGGGGTATCACCAAGTGCTTAAACACTTAGCCACTGAAAACTATCCGCACAAGAAAATAACATATATTACAATGGTGGTTAATACTACTAAAATAAAATGTATCATGGTATTGAAGACCTAAGGGCCTGTTTGATTCGCAGTATAGAAAAAACACAGGAATAGGAAAAAGTGTAGGATTGGACTGTCCTGTTTAGTTGAATCCTATAGAATTTGGAGGCTACAGAATTGTTTTTTGAATGAATGTTTGAATCACAGGAAATACAAAGGAATTGTAACATGAGGTTTGGGTAGATGGAAATTTTCCTCCAAAATGTACTGCAATGGAATCCTATAGGAATTTTCATATGCCTATATTCCTATGAATAAAACTATGCATAAAGGAAAAATTCCTACGGATCAAAATCCTCCAAATTTCCTAAGAGATTCCTTTGAATCAAACAAGCCTTAAAAGATTAACTCTTTTCCTGTATACTTTATTTCATAGTTGCTAGAAACAGCTTATCTATCTCTATAGGTTTATTCGCTATCTAAATATATCATGATATTGATTGCCACAAAAAATAAGAAGAGCCTAGGCGTCCCCGGGGATCAAAAACCCAGATCATCGGGTCGTGAGGCTGCCACATGTCCTTCTTTTGTCGAAATTCCAATTTTTTCTATTATGTAGCAAATAAATCCACACGCTTTCGCTATTATGTAGAAAACTATTGTCCAAGAAATAAAAAAAGACTAAGCTCGCCAGATACTTTGTAGAAATTTGTGCTGCTGTAGGAAAACCAGCTTCATTGGAACTCTTGCCGGAGACAATGTAGCAAAATCTTTGTACTCCTATAGCGAACCAACAAAACGGTGAAACTCAATTTTTTTTAGTATTGTATCATCGTTGGTCGACTGATGGTAGCACTGCCAATGACCTACATTAAGATCACGGACAACCTAAGGTAGTATGTGCGTGTTTGGAGGGGACGACGAGGGCTACATTTACCCTACATGGATGGCAGCATGATCGTAGGATTGGTCCTCGTCCTGTTTAGGGGGCTTGCAGTCCATGAATCATATATGTTGTCGTTTTTATTTCTATTTTTTGTGTTTTAGACTGTGGTTCGGCTGTGAGCATGTAGTTATGTAGAGTCCGGGTGTAATATTTAAACTTCTTAAATAATAAAGCGGCTTTCATAGAAAAAATAGATGATGGGCCACCAACACAGCGCGCCCACCTCCTCCGCGGGCAAAGTTTTTAAGCCAACGATGGCCATCGGCAAAGGTCTACATACGCGGACAACCAAGTTGTGCCGATGGTGGCCATCGGCATCATGCGGGCTAGGCCAATGGCTTTCCTACGCTGACGAGTTTATCTCGGCCGTAGGGATCTAGGGCTTATGTTAACATCACCGATATATGGTCGTCGGCGTAGGATTTTCTATGTTAACTTATTGATTTTTTTTTGAACGGGATGTTAACTTATTGATGCTTGGCACTATTGACATGTGTGCGACTAGTTTTTTTCTTCAAAAAGGGGAGTAATGTGTGCTAATAGTAAGACATGTATACAATCAGGCCACTGAGTAAACAACGGTGTCAAATATGAAATGGTCAAATTTCTCTTTGAAGGAAATCTTTACCGAACAAGCAGTGGTTAAACAATTGGTTCTCAAAAATATAATTTGGCGGAAGGAATCAACCTAATGAGGCAACTAGATGAGTTTGTTGTCAGTTGGAATAAAGAGCACACCGAATGGTTCTCAAAAAAAAAAAGAGCACACCGAATGCGTGCAACAGATGAGTGTTCGGTGACATGAACAAATGAAAACTAGCTTTGGTTAATTAGGGATCGGAAAGTGTCTTTGGCATATGGACACCAGTGGTCTCTTCACTTTTAGATTTTTTAAAATTTTAAAACACGCTTCTAAGTCTCTAAAACTTATGACGTTAAATATAAGATAGAAATATACAGAAGGAGTCTATGAAAAAAAAGGCTTCGTTAAAAATACGTTGTATTTTGAGAAATACAAAAATAACAAATTTGTGACAAATAGATTTTCTATTTACTGTCAGAAATTAGACTTTTTTATATCTCCCACAATATAATTTTTAACGGGACTTTTTGTGTAAACTCCTGTACATATCCATCTACTCCCTCCGTTTCAAAATGGTTGTCTCAGGTTTTTCAAATTTTTGGTGAATCTATATACTATATAGGGTCTAGATTCATCCAAATTTTAATAAATCTAAGACATCTATTTTGAGAGAGAGTAAAAATTTATCGCTATAACTTTTTAAGACATAGAAGTGTGAGGTTTTAAAAAATTTAAAAATCTGAAATTGAAGGGAGCACTGCTGCCCATGTGCAGAAAATCCCTTCTCGGTTAGGGTTCTATTAACATCTTGATGTGAAGACAAGAACCTTGGAACCAAAGTAAAACTTAAATATTGAACATTATGCACACAATTTCCCTGATTCTCTCACATTTCCTATCGATCTTTTGTGCAACAATGTGTCAAATGCTTTGAGATATGTCACCCGTTGTACCTGCGGATAATATTTACTGTACTTTTTTAGTTTTGACGGTCTAACTTGGTCATAAAATAAAATCACGACATGCATGTCATTATGTTCTTGCAAATTTAATTTCATTTCTTTGCAACATTACTGACCAGATCGAGAACGCTATAGAAAGATCTAACAAATGACTGGAACGGTCTCTTTTATCGAAAAATATGGAAATGAATCTCACTATTTATGTCAAGCTTTGTACATATCTGATACTCTCTCCATCCCAAGGCTTAAGGCCTATAAATTTTTCGAAAAGACAAGCCATGTAAAGTTTGACCAAATTTTTAGAAAAAACTATCAAGAACTATTATATTATATAGATACCATGTGAAAATATGTTTCGGAATGTATGAAAGGATATGGATGACGTATTATAAATATTAATATTTTTCTCTAAAAACTTGGTCAAACTTTAGGTAGTTTGACTTTAAAAAAATTATATGCCTTAAGCCTTGAGACGGAGGTAGTAGGTTTTATCGCATTGCATATCTTCCGCAATATTTTACCCTTGAATTCTTGCATTGTGTCACATTTTACCACGTCTAATGTTTTCGCCAAACTTTCACCTGCTATGCCACATGCATGACTGGTGAATGGATGCCAAGTGGGAGGTGCAAAATCCCCTAGGCGTGTACACTGCCAGAAACTTGACAATCTTCAGTAGCTTTGTCACAAAGGTGGTGCACTGTACTACATTTTCCAAGCCAAAGTGTGGCAATCCATAAAAGTGTGGCTACAAAATTTAAAGCCAAACTTTGGCAAAACTTGGTTGAACTGATAATTCTATAACAAATGGCCAATAGGGGTAATAAATTATAGCAAACCAAAATGTGGCACAAACCAAACACATATCTATTAAAGTGTGGGTAGCTTCTTGCCTTCTTCCGCACGATTCTTCCAGTGCAAGTGTCCATGAGTCCTCGTCTGCATACTGAACAAGTCTATGTATCTTGGGTGAACCCAAGTAGTTGTCGATGCGTGGGCATGTCAATAATTTACTTGATCTAAAACGCTAGGCATTATATAGGTCTCAGGTGCACGCGATCTCTTGATTGACATAATCCCAAGATCGTTGCTACTTTGACCGGGCTACAGGCGACTTTAACTATTCTCGAATGACGAATACTACTGTAACTACTTGATCATCCTCCTCCTATACTACTTGATCACGTACGGAATCACACGGACCAAAGCAGTTGTATTTTTGATGCGTGGGCAGGCCAATATATAATTTACTTGATCTAAAACGCAAGGCATTATATAGTTCCAAGTGCATGCGGTCCTTGATTGAAAGAATCCCAAGATCTTTGTTCCTTTGACCAGGGAAGGTACCGACTACCGACGACTTTAACTATTCTCGAATGAGCAATGCTAGGGTAACATGATCCTCCGACCCTATCAATTTCTAGGTAATCACAGACACATGAGCTGTTGTTTAACTATGCGGTAGTCCAAGCAAAGACACGACAGGCGCATGGAGACCGCCGCTTCCGATTTGACAAGTGCTCGTGCGGGCATGCATGCATGTTCCTTGCACGTACGCACCGTGTTCATTTCCTTGTCGTGAGGTGAAAGGATCGGGAGTCGGTCATGCATACGTAATGCATGGTTACTAGTAGTGAAGTTAATTACTGCTAAGTTTGACGAAAAATGATTAGCGTGAGTTCACATTGACCGCAGTTTAGTACTATGTACCTTTGCGTCTCCAAGTTAATTAAGTGCAAGAGGTTAACCTTAAAAAAGTGCACGTGCTAGCCGCCCGATAAAGAAAGCACGGTCAAAGAAAGAAGGAAGCAGGAACCATCAGCGACGTCAAATCGCCTATCTAGCTAGCTTAGCAAATCTAAGCAGCACTACTTAGTGCATGCGTACCGTGTGTCTGGACTTGCATTGGAAGAAGTGCATGTACCAGTGCATGAGCAGAGCAGGCACAAGGCCTGGACACGTCATATCATGCACATCCGTAGACAAAGCAAAAGTTTCCAACAGTGACAAAAGAAAGTACCCACCACTCGTGCTCGTGCGCAGTCATGCCGACATGGCCGCCTTGCCATGTCGACGACGTACGTGTACGTACGTCCATGCATGCGAGTGCAACAGGATAAAGAAGACGGCGCGGTGCACATGCAATGCATGGGGGCGGCAACAGCGAGACGACGACCGCACCGCACGTACGCACAGCGCGGCAGAACGGCGAGTCGAAGCATATGGAACGGATCCGGATAGGAAGGATGGAGCCTTTGCCTTCGTTAAGGTGGCCGGGCCCGTACCTGCTTTATCCGCTGTCCTCGTCCCAAGGAAGGTACGGTTGCCCAAGCACGCACAGACGGGACGGAGTAGTCATGCATCATGCACCCTGCCGACACTGTTGAGAGATGAGATTTACCGCGTGGGTGCACCCGATTCTAATTAATTACGCTATCTAGCTTCGGGCTTCGGCGGAGCTAATTAAACTTGATCCGTGCATGCATGTGCCATGCGGGGTCATGTCATCGGTCCATCGCTAAAAGCGCGGGAAACATGGCATTTGTGTGGCCGGTGCGTGTTCCACCCAAAACGGCTAGGGATCTGTCCCAATCCTTGCGCCAAATTTGATGCCTACACGCACACGTGCTGCTCTTTGACCAATTATTCCCTCCGTTTCAAAATACGGATACTCCTTCCGTTTAGAAATAACTGACTTTCTTTAAAAAGTAAAATTAATTTAACTCTAGCCCTAACTATTTCACAAATCCAGCGATTTTGGAGCAACGTGTCACATAGACGCCGCTGTACACTCTATAGCGCCATTCCATTGGACGCCACACTGGGGGCGTTGCCTAGGGTATTTCTATCGAGCTGATCTAATCCGTTCTATCGCATCCGAATACGTTCGAGCGAACTGGCGGACAGCTGCATGGCATCCTATTAGGCCGATTTATCGGGACAAACACGCGTTGACCGACCCTTCCATGCACAAAATTTGGGCCTCGGTCGGGTCGGTCCTAACAGCGCGTTTGTCCTCGCGCCCTATCGCTAGTTCATCTCGGCCCTCTCACCAGTGGTATAACAGACACTCTCCTCCCCAAATCCTCGCCCTGGATATCCCCTGACCAGAGAAGGCGTGACCGTTGCCGCCACCACTGCCCGCTGTCGACAACGTCCCCGCGATATCGAGCAACACCGTAAGCCACGTGCGTTGCCGAAGTTGTCTGGACGTGCCGGAGGCCATCTTGCTGCTCATGCCTCCACCTGTCGAATGGACGCGCGAGAGCCGCTGGAGTGCGTCGCACACAACCTGCTTGGTCGTTTGCCAGACCGCGGTTGAGGTACGTTCGCGGGTCCTTTCTAGGTTTCTGGTCCGCTGCGGGAGTTGGCATGGCATTAACAGCCGTATGCTTTAACCGATGGATAGCCGTCGAAGGGCAATCGAGTTCTTCTACAAGATGGGCTATTATTTGATATCCATCTAGGAAGGATGTGGAGCGAGCATTTGTGTGCTTCAGTCAAGGTGGGCTATTGTTCGATACTCTGCTAGAAGCTGGAGCATAGAGAGGATGTGGAATGTGATTACTGCTTATGTGATCATGCACAACATGATCGTCGAGGACGAGCGTGATGACGACATCTTGGAGCAAGACTGAGACTTTTAGGGTCAGTTGGCTGAGCCAGAAGCAGGTCTAGCGTCTTGGAAAGATTTCATGCAAGTGGATGAAACTTTGCGTCACAGGTATATTAGGATATGTTCTGGTACCATAAAGGATTTATGCACTAGCCAATTATTCCAAAAGACCGATCTGATGGAAAGTGCTAGGCAGTATATTTATATTTAACAAGGTAGACCTATGATCGGCTCCAACTAGATTTGGTTAAGTATATATAGGATCGTGCGGGAAACCAAAATGGTTAATCCCTTATTTTTTTCTTCTAATTTGAATGATGTTTGGTTTTTTTTACGAACCATGTGAGTGTGAACTAGCCATATATAAGCACTATTTAATTAGATTACTAATCTAGTTTATTCGTCTATTAAAAATATATATTTATCTATGTACTTTGTGCCAAATCTGCAAACATATAAAAATTCTAACCAGTACGGACAAATGGGTCGCCCCGATGGACACGGCTGGCCGAATAGCCCGGACCACGACCTAAAAGCGTCCGTGGCCTGACCCAAACGGATTGAATCAGATCGTTTGAGTTATCTATTCGGGTCGGCCCGGTGAAGATGCCCTAAGACGTACAGCTAATACAGCGTGTGTCAGCATGGTGTTGCGTCGTTGTGTGCGGCGTCTTTGTGGTAGACGCCACACAAAAGAGTTGGATTTGTGAATTAATTCTAAGAGTATATTTTATATTGGTTTCGTAGAAAGATTATTTTTGTCTATTTTGCCAAGATTAATTAGATATACTACTAGGATAGCTAGGAAATTATATTACCTAGTGACGTGGGACGTTCATGGTTTATGGATTTGGATTTTAGAGAAAACGGTGTGCGCTGGTGACTTCGTCGGCTGACAAACAACTGTGGCACGAGTTTACCTAGGTTCAGGCCTCCCAGAGGGTAATGTCATACTCCTTCTTGCATGTTATTGATTGATGGCGAAGATTACAAGTCACCGAGATGGCAATGGATGCGCATATTGGGTCGAGCATATGCTACAGGTGTTGTATGTAAAGTGTCCTCTTCGGTGGCCCTTCATAGCCTTTATATTTGAGGAGGCTAGGTATCAAATACCTTCCAAGTTGGTTACAAATTGGTGTTCGTGTATATTGTAATCCTGCACTTGTCTTGTTTTGCACGCCTGGCGTCAATAACTTCATGGGCTTCGTATCAGCTGAATAGCTCTGAGCTTCGTGGACCTTAGTAGATGATCTTGTGGGCCTTCTCATGAGACGAGCTAGGTAGGCTAAGGGAAGGTGCCATCTGAAGCATACCTATATCAGTAGCCTCCAAGTATCCAGTCGAATCTTAGATTTGGCTGGAGACTTTGAAGTCTTGGTTGCATGGTTGAAGTCGACAATATCATAAGGAAAAGATACTGATCCATAAGTACACCATGTCAATAATTTGTATATTGTAGATGCTTAGTAGTCAGGAATGTTGGTAAGCCTGTTTGGTTCTCTCGACGGATCGGCACCAGTTAATTGCTCTTGGGCAAAAACAACTCTACCTATTCACTCGAGTCCCCGGAATCGAACCTAGTATGTGTTGGGGTAATTTGACTCATGTTGCAGAGGCCTCACTGAGACAAATTATAACCGATAAGTTTATACCCAACGTGTTCGTCTGTGTATTTTTCACATAATATGCATGGTATTTATCTGGTAGAGCGCAACGGATGCGATTGCCAGGCCAGCGGAACAAATATGTAGATCTTATCTTCATGTCGTAGACAGAACATCCAAATGTTTTTCACAACGGATGCGATCTGGGCAGTCGGGGAGATGTTGCATCTAAACTCGGCATTGGTGTAAGGTGCTTATTGAGCAGAACCGCCAAATGGCTATTGCAAGCATGGAGTCGACATTGTGGATACAGTCGACTCAACAGACAAAATGTATATCTTTGTTTTTTATAGGGTGAGCAACCAGCCCTGTGTAGCCCCAGACGTTGGTTATGCATTGTGTGGTTGGAGTCGACAACCTTTTTAGAATGAAAACACTAACCTAAAAGTATATCAGGTCAGCATCTCTTTGTAGTTTCTGATGATCATCAGTCAACGCCGCAGACGTAGTCGACGCAGGTGGTTCTTGTTGGAGATATTTCTCACAGGCAAATAATAAAGGGTATGTATTGTCATATATCATTAGTTCATAATAGTTTTATACCATTCATAATAGTTTTAATAAAAACATTGGTACACGTGTGGTATGTAAACAAACCAAGTCCTTAGTAGCCCCTATTTAACTAGTTCATTGGTTTTCCTGATCATGGGAATTTATGTCAATTGACAATAAGATCGTATCAGAATGATGTGATAGACACTGCACTCAACATAAATATTGCAACACGATCAATTCACATAGTTCATTGTTGCATAATTAGAAACAAACTATCCTACTCCTTAAAGCATGAGATCATATCTAATCACTATCACCCGAGACAGCTTTGACTACATCGACCCTCACACCGTAATAGAGTGATCATAGAGGTGTATGTCAGCTATTGCGAAGGGATAGACCGAGACGTATCGAGATCAGAATTTGTTCTCCCACGTGACAGGAAGATACACTGGGCCCACTCGGTAAGCTTGAAGAGAGATGCTTATGTCACTATGGCTGGAATTATAGCTCCAAACTCGCGAGCTAAATGAGTAGAATATGGTCGAATCTGCTCAAACTCCGTGTCTAACGAGTCGAGCCGATTTTTAGATTTGAGCTTATTTATTCACCCAAGCTAAATGTGCTTCTTGTTTAGCTCCTTATACTCGTTCAATTACAGAGTTAAAAGTTTTCATAGATGAGTGCCAAAGTACGCATGTTTCTTGTACCTATAATAGTGTAGAGCTACAATCTTTTTTGTTGATCTTGCCTTCATGAAATTTTGGAAGTAAGTCATTGTTCTAGTTAAGTGGAAGAATTATTCCTATATGTGGTCTTATTCGCAAATTTTAAACAAGCTACTCGTGAGTTCCATCCATAATGTCACGATCTCTCCATCTGACTGAAGTGGAACATGTTCCACCAAGCTCTTGTCCCACGGAGACCCATTTACGGTGGAACGTTATGATCATCTGAAAGCAAATGGGAAACATTCTTCTCTGCCTGGTCACCGTTCACCACACACCAATCATCCAGAGACAGGAAAGCGGCCAGCGCCATCTCTCGGAGCGACCCTCCATGCCCAGTTCCAGGAAACGTCCAAGTCCGGCGGGAAAAGGCCAGGGCAACGCCTTCTAATCCTCTCGCAGCGCGGGCCTCCACCAAGGACGTACACCGGCCACGCCACACGAACGCAATCATTTCGTGGTGGACGGATATAGAAGAGGCTTTGACGAGCCCCGAGCCAGAGAGAGCATCGGGCGCATATGGAATGGCGGATCGTCGGGTCCAATCGAACAAGACAATTCGGCGCTGCTGTCCTGTTCTGTTCGCCCCATGCACGCACGCACGCACGCGACTGAGATGGGTAGATACCGATAGATAGATAGAAGACGTCGTCCGGAGCAGTGCGGCACTATGACATCTCTCGCTTCTCTGACAGTGAACAGAGCAGCTTGCGAGCGTGCGTGCGCATTGAAATCTCACTGACACAACACAGGAGGTCCAACAGCCCGGCGGCCAGGACGAACTGCTTGTTGCAAATATACGGCTAGTGCCGTGTACGCTCACATGTCACCGGCTAATAGGTCAATCACCTGCTAGCATTGTTTAGTATAACAAGAGCATCTCCAATCGCCTACCCAAGAGGCCGATCCGGACGCCAAAATGCCAAAGGACCTGTTTTCGGCTGATTTTACCATTTTGGTCCGGACTACCGATCAAACCAGGTTTCGGATCGCCAAAACGCCAGACTAAGCGAAATCGGCGAAAAAAATCAGAGCGGCGCGTGGACCCGCCGAGTCAGTGACGAAAACCGAGTCGTCGTCATCCTCGAAACCACGCGGCGACCGCCGGGCAATAACTGCCCATCGCGTCGGCCACGCGTCGCCGATTTACGGCGCCATCGTTGCCGCCTCGGCTCCCGCGACGGACCGGCGGTCACTAACTTCCGCCGCCACACCCTCCCGCCGCCGGCCACTCGCCTTTATAAGCCGTACTCCTCGCCGGAGATCTTCACACTCTCTCACAGCTCCTCCCACCCACAAGCCCAACTCCGGCGAACCTTCGCTCACCTTTCCCCCTTTTCTCACCATGGGCGAACGCTACCCTGGCAACGGCGCTGCGGAGAACGGCTTCGGCCGGCGCACCCTCCAGACTTGGGAGGCGCGCATGCTGTACGAGGCCGGGTACATGGTGCCGCCGGACACGCGGATGCCTCCGGGGTGGGCGCCGGCCAGCGCGCATCGCCAGGCCGACACCGGAGGAGCTGCCAGACGATGTAAGAGTATATCGACGGCATGGACAACCCGGCCGAAGCTGAAAGCGCCGACAACCTCGATCGGGCGACCTTCTTCGCGAGCCAGAAACGAGCTCGCCCGCCACGAGGGCCGTCGAGCGAGTCTCGCCGGCGCGAAAAATCGGAAGCGCCGGCGTTGGTGGAGTGCACCAGGG
Organism: Avena insularis; assembly: GCA_023614405.1. Classification (NCBI taxonomy): domain Eukaryota; kingdom Viridiplantae; phylum Streptophyta; class Magnoliopsida; order Poales; family Poaceae; genus Avena; species Avena insularis. The sequence continues at coordinate 451,498,402 of CM042685.1, forward strand.
CGGACGCTCGCCGCCGTGCTGGAGCACATCAACCGCAGGAATACTCCGCGGCTCGGCTTCTCGCGCAACCCGACGCCGGCGGCCAGGACGGGTCAGCGTGCTCCGGCGAACTGGGCGCCGAGGAGGATGGCGAGCATGAGCTCGTCCTCCTCCGCTTCGGCGTCCCACTCTTCCGGCAGCTGCTTCCAGACGCTGACGGCCGTGAAGCTGGTTGCCTCGCTATGCGCCACCGCGGACACGCGCGCGCGGTATCGTCATCGGCGAGCCGTCTGCGCCTACGCCGCCAACAGGTCACCTGCGCCTACGCCGTCCCAAGGCAGAAGGCTCGGCGTCGGCCGAAGACGGCGCCTTGAAGATGGCGCTGGAGCAGTCGCTCCGCGAAACGGCGCCGCAGACGCTGCCGCTGCCGCCGGTCGAGCCCTCCTCGCTGGATATCCTGGAATGGTCCAGGAGGGACTGGGAGAAGGCGGAGCGGCAACGCATTCTCGGCCTGCAGGAGCAGGCCGCCCGTCGTCGGGCGCTGGCTGGGCGTGAGCTCTCCTACCAGGGCGTCCCGCTCTACGTCCTGGATGACGACGACGAGGACGCCGGCCCGTCCTACCAGCCATGGAGGTACGGCGACCCTGGCCAGGGCAGCTCCCGCCAGAACCAGCTGCCGAGCAACGACGACGACGGTGGCGAGGATGACGGCCGAGCCGACCCCCGCTACACGTCGTTCTACGAACTTCGGCATGTAGGACGGCGAAGGCGCCGGCGGCGGCCTTTTTTAGTTTAATTATGTACTAGTTTCGTTTAAATTTGATGTAATCCGCCTATATTCGCCCAACTTAATGAAAATCGTCTAAATTTGATTAATTTTAGTCGAACTTGGGGACTCGGACTGGGTACGCGAGTGGGAAAATGGACGTACCCAGTTCGAAAACTTGTTCCGTCTGGCCGAAAATTCGCCCTGGACGAGTGGAGATGCTCTAAGATTATTAGGTATATAATGCACATCGATCTCACAGTCCCAGCTCTTACAGATGCTCCTCACCCTGTGAAACCAACTATAATTGGCTACTACTACTACTACCTCTACAATACAATAAGAGTATTTGCATGTTACATCTCGCTCGGAGCAGAACGAACAAAAGAGAAAATTATACTCAGTATGTTCACACGGACGGTTGAAACTACAGTACTGGTCAAATGTTCCTGTCTGGTTGTACTAGTATAGTAGCGCTGCCATGCTGGTTTATGCCGCCGCTGATCATGGCCTCCGACGCCTGCCACAGCCGCACGGCCTCGCTTCGGCTGCTCGCGGCCGGCGACGGCAGCGCCTCGTTGCAGTCGGCGAAGTAGCGGCCGGAGACGCCGGCCAGCCTCGGGTGCGCCGCCGCGTAGCACGTGGTCGCCGCAGCCTGCATATACGTACGGGGTAGGAGTATACGTCAGTGAGGGAGCGGTGCATTAACTCCGAAAAGGCTAGCAAGGCCTTCCCCCTCCGGCGCGGCGCAGGCAGAGCCGGCAGGCGGGACCCCGACACATGGAGCTAGCTATGGTGGGTTGATTAATCAATCACCTGTGGGATTGTCTTGAGCAGCTTGGACAGCAGCACGAACACCAGATCTGCCCCAAGCACATTTTATCATATTCAGAAACCATTTGGCAGTTTGATTTTAAATTATTTCAGTGAACCAGTTGCCAAGTGTACCTGTGATGAGGCCCTCCCTGTCGCGGTTCAGGCGTGTCCTGACGATGCCGGGGTGGACGCAGTTCACGGTCACGTCGGCGCCCATCTCCTGGAGCCGGGCGGCGAGCTCCTTGGTGTGCAGCACATTGGCGAGCTTCGACACCGCGTACGCCTGCGTCGCGTCGTAGGCTCTGTATGTATATGCGTCCGTGCGCATGCACATGCCAAGGTTAATCAAACAACGGCGGCCATGCGAGGTGATAAACGTAATTTAATTGGGCTTAATGTCAAGTTAGGTGCAGAGAACGAAGATGCTTACATCTTGCGGCGGGTGACGAGGTGGAGGTACTCGGCCCAGTCGCCGGAGAACCAGCCGTGGACGCTGGACGACACGTTGACGATGCGGCCCTGCAACCCCGTGGACGCCGCCGTCTCCGCCATCCGCCCCAGCAGCAGCTTCGTCAGCAGGAAGTGGCCCAGGTAGTTGGTGGCGAAGGTCATCTCCACGCCGTCCTCCGACAGCGCCAGTTGCCCGTGCGAGAACTTGCCCGCGTTGTTTCTGCATCATCAACCGGTCCGCCGTCAGGAATTAACTTGGCAGCTAACCTCACACGAACGAGAGCAATGCAAGGAAAGCGACGGTGGAGCGAGGGAGGAGGGTTGCGCAGATTATTACATGAGCAGGTGGAGGGGGAGGCCGAAGGCGAGGAACCGCTGGGCGAAGGCGCGCACGGAGGCGAGGGAGCTGAGGTCGAGGTGCAGCACGAGGACGTCGGCGCCGGGGCACTCGCACAGGATGCGTGCGCGCATGTCCTCGGCGGCCTTGAGGCTCCGGGCCGGGATCACCACCCTCGCCCCGCGCTTCGCCAGTATCCGCGCCGTCTCCGCCCCGATCCCCGACGTCGCGCCGGTGATGATGGCGGTGAGGGAGCCCATGTCGGGGCAGGCGGCGGTCACCTCCTCGGCCGTGGACTTGGAGCCGAACCCGCTCGCGCCGGGGGAGCCCAGCAGGTACTTCGCCGCCTGCAACATCTCTAGTCGCCACTACCACCACCGGCCACCGCGCGTGCCCGAGCCTGAACTCGCTAGCACTAGCGCTAGCTTGCCAGAGAAGGGAGCGAAGGAGGCGATGGAGCTAGCTACGATGGGGGAATTGAAGGCGCCGGCCGGCACGCATTTATAGAAAGCTCGGGGACCTCGCGTGGAGGCGCGGGGCCGATCTACACAGCAAGTACGCTGCCAAAAGGGAGACGGGCCTAATTAATCCTTCCCGAGTCGACCGCATTGACCGCGCTGCGACCGTGCGACCGACCGACCCAGCGAGCCGCCGACGATCGGCGCCGTGCGTGCGTGCGTGTGTCCGGCCGCCGACGATCGGCGCCTCCCCTTTTTTGCTGCAATTAACGTGCGCGCGTCAGTGCCCCGCCGTGCCGTGACGCATTGGGTTCGTCTTCTCCCGCTCGCTTGGTGCCGTCACCTGGCGCAGCATTACGTTTGGTCGAAATTCAGTTGACCTGTGACACTGCGTCCTGCCCGGGACCAGTGACAGAGTTGATCACTCACGACGCAGCGACGCACGCACGGATTCAGCTGTTGGATGGATGCTGGTTTCGATCAGGCAAAATCACAACCTCAGTGTATCTATCATGACTCTTAGAGCATCCCCATTCCCCGCTGCGCGTTTCCAGTCCGAAATCCGGACCTTTTTTTTTGACCGGACGAAACTTGTTTTCAGCTAGGAATGCCAAGTTTGTCACTCGCGTTTTCAGGCCGAGTTCTCAGGCGAAGAGAAAATGGCGACAACTCGGCGCTTTATATGCCCTCCGGCTTCATCGCCGGCGCTCTTGGCTTCCTCGCCTTCTTCTCCCCCAAAACCTCGCCAATGTTAGATCTGGGTTTAACGAAACTCTTGGGCGGCATGGTGGGCGGGAGCTCGGCGGAGTGGCGGGAGTGGAGGAATAGGAAAGAAATGCGGGAGGGGGAAAGAAAAAAGGGCAGGAGCTCGGCGAAGTGGCAGAAGTTCAGCCTTCTCTCGCCGACAGAGCTGGCCCACGGCTGTTTTCGCTGCGTCCGGTGTTCCCAGAACGTTCCCGGGATCTTAGGTACGGCCTGACAAGCCCGGACCAAAATTCATCCGAATCCGAACAAAAAAAAGTTCCTATGAACACGATTGGACCGATTTTCGATATCCGGACCTAAATTCGACGTCCATATCTACGTCTTGAGTAGCCCCGTGGACATGCTCTTACCGTGTGCCACTACACTTTGTCAATTGTCACGTGGTGATCCCTGGCACGTTATCTATCTAGGCGTATCTGAGTGAACCGGATCATCCATGCACTCCCACGTTTAAAAATGTGATGCATGTAAATTCAGTTAAAAATCATTGTTATTTTCAAATTGATTATTTTTATTAGAGATAAAAATACAAACATAAGCAATAATAAAACCGTTAGAATAAATATAACTTTTTATATTACTTTTTCTAAATAATTGAAGGTGGTATTTGCAAACCTATATACTGTATATGATCTACTTACATACAGTTCTTAAATGTGGTTTACTCCTAAGGGCATCTTCACCAGGGATACTGCTTTGCGGCCCGAAAGTTTGCAGGCGAAGGCAACACGGGGCCCGAGTTATGTGTAATCACCGCCATTCGAAAAGTTTGATAGATAATTACCGAGAGGGGCATTCCAAGTGAATGGTGGCCAAACCAAATATTTTCAAATCTTAGCCATTATGTCAGGATATATTTTGTTACATTAGTACCTGTCGTGATCCTGTTGTGTCCCTTCTAAGTCACCGTCCACGTGCCGCACGGACAAATCCATTTCAGTACTTTCCTAACCCCTGATATGTCGAAAACGTATCTATAATTTTTGATGCTCCATGATTGTTTAATATCTATTTTGCTTTGCTTTGTCTATACTTTGAGGTGTTTTTATATCTTTTCTGGAACTAACCTATTAACAAGTTGCCACAATATGAGTTGCCTGTTTTCTTCTGTTTTTGGTTCCAGAAAGGCAGAAAATCAATATTCTCGGAATTAGACGGGACAAAAGCCAAAGTCGTTATTTTCCCTGAGCAAGACGGAACCACAAAGCAGAGACGGAGGGGGGCCACAAGGTGGCCGCACCCCCCTAGGCGCGGGTAAGCCCTGGAGGCGCCTGGAGGGGGTGTGGGGCCCCTGGACCCTCACCGGCCTTGATTCCTACACCTATAAGAAGCCTCTGACCCAAAAACCCTAGGGCATCCAGAAGAAATCCACGAAAACCTCTGCTGCGCCGCCGCCACCGAAGGGAAGATTCTGGGGACAGAAAATCTCTGTTCCGGCACCCTACCGGGACGGGGAAGTGCCCCAGGAGCCATCTCCATCGATCTCCATCGCCATCTTTATCACCGTTGCTGATTCTCATGATGAGGAGGGAGTAGTTCTTCCTCAGGGCTAAGGGCTCTACCGGTAGCTATGTGTTCATCTCTCTCTATGCATGATCTTGTGGTCATGAGCTTTGTAATCAAGTAGATCTACCTTGCTACTCAAGTGCTTCATTAGATTTCTGCTCTCCCCATGTGTGTGAAAGTGACAGCGTGCATGCCATGGTGGCACTTAGGTTTGAGTCTACATAAATACTCTTTGTGCTTTAATAGATCTATGATTTTCCCCTTGGCACTTTGGCTAGATTAAATATTTGTTATGAGTTATATTTGGAGTTGGATGTCTCTATGAAATTGTGGTTTTTGTTGGAACCATCTAGCGCTCAAGGTAACAGTGTGGGGTTATCTAGATTGGGGAAGACGAACTTTGAGGTGTGTTGTTATAGCCCTACCGATGATTAGAGTATCCAACGAAGAGTAGTTAAGAGTAGTATTATGAAGAGAGGATATTTATATGAGAGAGTGTTCACTAGTGAAAGTATGATCCCTAGGCCTTGTTTCTAAGCATTGAAACACTGTTTGCTACTAGATCTGTTGCATGTTTCCTTGCTTTCATCTTTGTTCCGTTTGCCGGGGAGGTTTTGGGCTTTTACCTTTCCTCCACGCCATCAGCTCTTTTCTGGCACCATTACCCCACGTCAATAATAAGTCAGAAGCTATTTTCTGGCACCGTTATCACTTGTATTTCACTATCTCTTCGCTGAACTAGTGCACCTATACACCTGACAAGTGTATTGGGTGTGTTGGGGACACAAGAGACTTCTTGTATCTTGATTGCAGGATTGCTTGAGAGGGAATACCTTTGACCACTTCCTCCCTGAGTTCGATAAACCTTGGGTAATCCATTTAAGGAAAACTTGTTGTTGTTCTACAAACCTGTGCACTTGGAGGCCCAACAACTGTCTACAAGAATAGAAGTGCGTAGACATCAACCCCCGACACTGAATCCGGCGGCGACGGTCCTTTTCTCCCTCCTCCGACACTAAATCTGTTTCGGCAGTGGCGACGGTCGTGTTTCTCCTTGCCCCTCCCCCTTCCCACCCATCCCCCCACACACACTGAACCCGGAGGCGGCATGTCAAGCGAGGCCAAGGTGGTAGCTATGTCGGCGACTGATTCAGCTTCGTCAGAGCCAGCGTCTCGGGCACAATGCCAGGCAAGCGAACCAGCGGCGGGGTCTGCAGCCCATGTTAGCGAGGAGATCAGCCAGAAGTCTGCTAACAGGGTACCTATGAGCTGCGGGTTGAAGAGAAAAGCTAGGCCGGTGGCGGAGTATTCGGCTGCAGTGCGGGGTCGTGCAACCCATATCTCAAAGAAAACCACCCAGGAGAAGAGCGAGAGGTGAATTTTTCTTATTTGTGCCTTGTCTGGAAGTAGATTAGTTACTGCAAAGTAGTGTCGAATGAACTCAAAGGACCCCTTTTTAATCAAATTTGGAGCAGCTTCGATGCAGCGGACCTATATGAGTTCACGGTTCATGCCCGCCAGTACACTGCAAAAACTAGATTTTGGTTGCGAGAGGGTAGTGTTTGGGTAGGATGTGCGTCTGCTTGTCAACTACAAAAGAGATTGTGTCTATTTCGCAACTGATAGATATACTTCATTCTAGAATTCCTTGGGGATCCAGACAGAGGAAAAAATTGGTGTGGCGTAACATGACTGGTACCTATGTGCAAATTGAGCACTCCCATGAGCTTCAGATGCTTTGGGAGTGTTGTACAGCTGATCGTCGGGTGAAAGTTGAAGCGATGATTGATGATATATATGCAAATACCGGAGATCTTGCTGCCAGAGCTTCTGCTGCTCGAGTTTACGGACCACCAGATGCTGATCAAGCTAAGTTCAATATACACCTGGAGGTGGATTCATACACATCAAAACTTGATGGCGCAGTTAGTAAGAAAATTTCGTCCTGTACTCTCGAGATAGCCGTCGATTCCAAAAACATAACTCTTGTTGAACTGAGAGAGATGATTGGTAAGGAAATCATTATTGGCCCTAAGCAGATGGCACGATTCTGGTGGTGGCATCATAAGAAGAATGAGTTCATAGAGGTTTTGGATACCGATGATCTAATGCAGATTATGCGACGAAAGAAGCAAACCAGGAAGGTGTTTTTCCTGACTGTCATTTCTGATGTCGTTAGACAGGTTGAAGTGGATGCAGAGTCCCCTGTTGTGGCTGAACAGAACGAGGCGATAGACGTTGATCAGATCTGATGGGAGCTGCTACCCATGGCTTGTCAATTAGACCGCAGGGCTCCCCTGCCTGCTTTTATAACAAATATTGTTGTTGCTTTGAAACTGTGTTGATGTGGTCGTGTTTGTTCAGAGATTGCAATTCGATGTTCAGTGAGCTTCTGAGATTATCGGACATATCACTCGATGAAAGCATTGTTGTTGTAATAAGACACAAGTACATTGTAGTTGACATGATTATGTTTGCTGATTTGATGTGATAAATTTGTTTCTAAGACTATGATTGTTGAGAGATTGTAATATAATGTGTTGTGAGCTGTTCGGATTTTGGAACATATCATTCATTGAAACCATCGCTAAACAAGGTGATATATAAGTACCTTGTAGTTGACATGATTATGATGTAATATAACGCTCTGTGGGATCATTAATTTGACTAATCGCTGGATAACTATCTGTTACTTAGAAGGAAGTACTATCATGGATGAGCGAGCGTAGGTTTAGGAAAAAAACTTACTAAGTAGGAGACAGTGGTCTATTGGACGCACAGGTCTAGGATTTAGGAATAAGAGTTAAGGGGTTATTACAATAAATAGTTCATTAAACCCTAAACCATAAATCATAATCCTATATTGTTCGGTACATAAGATTTTATATGTTGCTATAAGTCAAACAAATTAGAAAGGAGGAAGTACGTGATTAATATTACAAATTAAAATGAAGGAAGAGAAAAACTATTAGATATGAGATAGTAATCGAGCCACGGGATATTGTATCAATTAAACCATTGTAGCATGCCAATTTAGTCAATGTTGCAACGTTGGCACACTTCACTTTCCCCACTCCTTCTCTCTCCACTCACTGCCCTCCTCTCTCTCTCTCCTCGCCGTTGCTGACGCGTCGTCGCAGCATTCTCCATGCCACCCTGGAACGACGAGGACGACCAGTCGAGCAGCGACAGCTTTCTCTCCGACATCGTGTCTTCCCTCCCCGATGTGAGTTCCTATGTTTTCTCGGCAATGGTTAGGCATTGGTAATTACCTCGACCCAAGACTTGAAATATGTATACAGTCGTGTTTATTTCTAGCTTTTCGTTCCCTTATAGGTACCACTTACGATCTATGACCCAGATTGGGAGGGCCTAGATATTGATTGGGAAGTACCATGTGGCCATGGGCTAAAACTGAGGAAATATGTTGCATTTGAAGGCAGTAACACTGGAAGAAGATTTTTGGGCTGTACAAATCAGGTTTGCTTGCGTTATATACAATGGCGACATGAAGAAAATTGTGTAGTGTTATGTTGATAATTAGGTCTCGTATTTTTTTAGATTGGCCCGATGTGTAAAGTAGTAGAGTGGGTGGATCTTGAGTGGCCAGACACACTTAAGAAATTTTTGGCCCAGATGTGGGATATGTATAAGCTCGAAAGGTCGGGGAGATTTACAGATACCCATGATGCAGCTGCAGAAAATTACAAGCTCTTATTAGGAAATAAGGAGCTGGAACAGAAAATCTAGCATTTACGGTCAGAACTAAATGACACAATCAATGGAAGCTTGGTGGTGGGAACTGCACGGAAGATTCAGAAGGCAAAAAAGGAGAGGATCAGCTCATGGAAGAGAATAAGAAGCTAGAGTACTGCATTGCAGAGCTATTGAAGGATCTGAAGAAGGAGCACAAGGTGAACAAGGACAAGCTACAGACGATCAAGGAAATTTTAGATGAATAATTTGTGCCGTGGCAATATCTAAAACTAGTTAACTGTAAGACTTTCAGTTGTGATATATTGACTAATCCAAACTCAATCATTGAGCGAAATAACCTTCTAGAAGAAAGCATAGTTGCATAGAGAGAGGTCCACATTTACAAAATCACTACTACATAGATAAAACACGATTTGGTCCGCTAGAACACATAGTTTGCAAACTAATTTTAGGGGAACTTATAGTTTGCACTGAGCCTGGCGCGGAGATGGTCGTGTTCCTTGCTGAGAAGCTTAAAAAAATCACTACTAAATGGTTTTTATCTGTTCCCTTTGTACTTGGACGTGCGCCTCCCGCTGGTTCAAGCGCTCCGTCTGGGAAGCGACAAGCTTATCAGTAAGCTTAAGATTATCCACCATGAGATCCTTGATGATGACCTCCTTTGCACGCGTCGAGGTGATACTTTTCTCGTGAAGTTCCTTCCAGCCAACGATGTCCACCTTCAGATTTTGGCACTTATCATAAAGGATGGTGACTTCTTCTCTCAGGCGGTTATGGGACACTTTCTGAAAATTCTGCTTCTCCATTTGGATAGCCATCTTGTCCTTTATCTAGGTCGGCAGTTCTGGGTTGAGCTTTCGCCTCTTCTGATGCAACAAAAATATGTGGTTAGTTTCCATAATTTAAACAATTAACTAGTGTCAAAGTCATAATTTGAAGGACAGAGCAATCAAGGTTTGTTCAAAATTTAACATAATCAACTAGTGGCACAGTCCTAATTTCAGAGATAATGTCAGAACAATATATGCTCTTTCCTAATTCAACTAGATAAACTAGTGGCATACTTCTAATTTATATGATAGAGCAATATACTCTTTTTTCCAATTTAACGGGATAAAGTAGTGGCATAGTCCAAATTTCAATTTTAGAGCAATATAGCTTTTTTTCCCAATTCAGCCTAGTTCATTCTTATATTTTATCGTATTAAGATGCTTAACGTCTGTATGTATTTAACAAATGGAAACATGTAGTGATGATGCAACATTGCTCACTACGAATGACAGTTTTTGCATTAGCTTTGGCAGTTTTGAATTTCAGTCATTGGAAGAAGGGCCTACTAAGAGGCTTGAGTTTAGAGGTATCAAAGAACATCACAGTTCCAGTCCTTTGTTTTATGTGTTTAGACTGTAGACATTTTTTATGTGTTATTCCATCGGGGCATCAACACATGGGTGGTACTGATTTTGTTAAGCAAAGCCTTTTTGGGTACGACATATATCTGAAAGAAGTTCACGTAGACTTCTAGCAATCACATGTATGATGATTCTTCAATTATCTATACTTGCGCTTATATGTAATTGCTTCTAGCAATCACATGCATGCTAATTCTTCAATTCTTTATTCTTGTGCACATACTTAGAGCTGAAAATACCTAAAGAATCGCCTTGATGAACCTATTGATGTCCATGTTCGGCAAATGCACAGTAAGAAGCCAAAGATGGTTACAATGAAGATAACGGAGAGGCATATATATTTTTTGGTTTAACAATTTTCATCGGATGATGCATTATAAATACAATGCTGTTGTTAGAGAGTACAAATTATTATAGCTTTCTTGATGTATGGACTCCACTTTGTATGTACTGCTGTAAAGTAATTGCTAAATTTGTATAAATAATTCCCAACAATCTGGTTAAGGATAGGTCTTTTTTGGCTGCCCTGTTAGGTACTTGAGCTAATCCATTTTCTGGTTGCATGATTATTTGTTGAAGGTGGCCATGAATATCTACCGCTTCGAGCCGTTCTTGTTCTGGAGGCGGTCTTTATTTGAATTCGAATCCGACTCCATGTCTCTTACTCTTGGAGGCGGTCCTTACTAGAAGCCATCTGAGGTTGAGGAGTTCTTTTAGACGAGCAAGACTAACAGCCGTCTCCATGTCGTATTTCTTAGAGGTGTTTACGTTTCCAAACCGTCTAAGATCGTGTATCCACGGATAGCCGGCTCAGGTTGTGTCCTCTTAGAGGGTATGCGTTTCAGCCGGAATGAGAAACTAGCATAGGCCTATGGGCAATAACATCTCTAAGTAACGCAGTTGTACTAGTGACATGTTATTGCTGTGGTTTTTTGGAAATATAATTATATATGGGACATTATTCGTATAAATTCACATCCGTGAACCAGCTTCTGCAATTGACACGTGGAATGCCCTATAGTTCAGATTTAAAAATACAAGCAAATGCTATGATTTTTCTCTCATTTGAACATATATCCTTAGTCAAAGTTTGTCCAAGGGGATACATTTGTAGACCAGGTTACATCGAATTATTTTTCCGGTTTTTCTTCTACGCAGCTAACTGAATTTTCAAATCTACCTAGTTGGCCCAGTCAACAGTTGATCGGGCCCATGGAAATAAGGCAAGTCAATTAGCGTGACCAACTTTGCATGTGGCGATTGTTAGGTCCACCGGGTGCCTCACCTAAAATCACAAGATTCGTTCGGGCTAGAGTGTTTGAAACCATAGCAGGAGGGTATTAATCTCCTTAATATAGCGGACGTGGCTCCTCTGACGTAGCTATCTCTGCCGTGCACTGACTTTCGGTCACTGACATATGATCCCACCTCTAGCCGATCCCACTTGTGAGTGACTTAATGGCAGGAGAGGGCACGTCAGGAGATCCTCTTCCTAATATAACATGAGTATAATGCAAGTTTGAAATTATATATCGCCATATACGCATGGATTTGAATGTATTAACACCCTCCCGACCCCGTGCGGCGGCGCCATCGCCGCATCGGAGTCGATATCACCCCAGCCAACCACCCCCTCCCGCGCGTCCCCTTCCTCTCCGCCGTCGCCAGATCCGTCGTCGGACTAAGTTCCAGCCAGCGGTGGCGGCCAGGCCTCGCGCTTCGCTTCCATGGCGCGGCTCGAGTTCGAGCAGCGGCGGCTCTCGGCGATGATGGCGAGTGGCGGCGGCCGGTAAGTTCTGGCGGCGGCGGTCCCCAGGTGGCGGGGCGGCGGATGATGGCAAGATCTAGGGTTCCTAGATCGCTGACTTCTTCGCCTCCTCGACGTCGACCGGTGCACTCTGGACGTCTTCCGGGGCCTACTATGCATCACGAGGACGCCCCGGGCGGAGGCCCTGGGTTTGGTGGAGGTGGACATCTTCTCCGTCGAAGGTGGCCGGCCTGCGGCTGGATTGGTGAGTCTCGCGATCCGTGTTCCAGCCCTAGCAGCGAGGCGGAGAAACCTAGGTGTCGGTGAAAACCGAGCCATTGGCAGACAATGGCGGCATTACCAAGCCGTTACCTTGATGAAGGCATCGACGTGCACCTTGTGTCGACCTCACTCATGCTACTTTGGGGAAGCCCTACGATCTTCTGGTCGGGCGATGGCGGTGATGCGGTGTGGGTATCGTGTTCTCTCCTAGGAGCATCGACTGTGGAGCAGCGTTGGATGGAAGTGGCAGGAGAGGTGGAGAGGCTAGCGCGCGGTGGGTGGTGCTGCTTGGCACGCGGTGGTGTCGGTGGCTGCTGTGATGAGAGTGTGCGCATCGATCTACATGTGACGACGGGTTGGTGGAAGATAATGAAGGCAACGACATCTAGAGAGTGCGCGCGGGCGCCGCTCCGTGGATATGTTGTGCGTTCTAGGGCTCCTTTTGCTTGAGTCCGAGTCGCCACGCTCAGGCACTTCAGCTCCTGTAGGCGAGTGGCAACAATGTGAGTGACCTGACCATGGGGCGAGCTCGAAACAGGCAGCTAGGTATTTGATAGATCTCGCTGGAGAGCTGGCGGTGCGGTTATCGTTTTTGCTTGGTGTTTTATTTTGGCAGTTCCGATTTGTATACTCATTGTAATGGATTTTGCCAAATAATATGGTTTTAATAATAAATAAAAGCTGTGTGTATCGGCTTGACGCAGAAACCGGGTTGCGCTGTCCATTTCGAAAAAAAATAGCTCGCAGATCGTGCATGTCCATGAACGTGTTTGTTTCTCAAATACAAAAGAAACTTGAATGTTAAGCGTGCGGGCGAATTCAAAGGCAAGGCCGGCCAGCTTGGCATGCAGCAAGCAGTCTGCGTGGACAGAACAACTTGTGACAGAGTGGATGATGAAGCAGGCCGTAGCCGTAGTACGTAGAGCCAGCCTGCATGCAGTGTCTTTACTTCGTAGGGAGCTAGGCTTTGGCATGTTCTGTGCTGCGCGCGCGTGGCCGCAGTGGCGCGTAAACATGCGCTCGGTCGATCGCCATTAAATTCGATTTCGATCTAGCTAGCAGCTACTTCCTCCGTTTAGAAATAAATATAAGATATTTTAGATTTGTGAAGAAGATGTATTTAGATAGCTTTTAATGTATATGTTCAAATTAATTTAGACACTAAAAGGTAGGTGTTTAGATACATCTCATTCATAAATTTAAAACATCTTGTATTTTCAAACGGAGGGAGTACTGCGTACTAGGTCTGCGATGATCCACGACTGGAGACGGAGGTCAACCTGCTACTAGATCAATACGCACGCTCGTCCGTCTGACATTTTTATCGCATATGGAACCGAGCATGCGATCGACACAGGACGTTCGCATACTAGGCTTTGCTTTGCTGCAGCTGGTCCTGGTCGCACTGCATGCATGCCGCCCCGCCCCCTAGCTAGCTCCGCCCCGCCCCGCCCCGTCCGGAGGGAGGCCTCGTGATCCGTGCACAGATAGGCGACCGCCCCGACCCGAGCCGTCCTCTCGCACGCGGAGCGGCGGGGCCGGCCGGCTCGTGCGAACCCTGCTCTCGCAGATTCGGTGCGTGTCCATTCGCCCGCGAAGCTGGTGTGATGGATGGGACGATCGAGACGCTGGGTAGCATGCATAGGGCAAAGAGAGGTTTCTGCCTGTGGAATCGTGGATGTGACCGTGCCTACGCGTACTACTTGACATGATCCCCAGTGGAGTTCCGATCCAGTACGTACGGCCATACATACATGGTGTGTGCCTTACAAATTTGCTCCGACGCTACGTATATGCGACAGACACGTCGGGGCATCAGTCATCACATTATCGCGTGGCTTAACTCGTGGCCTCTTTCCCGCGACCATCGTCCTCAAAAACGCATATGCTATTTTGATCTCGATCGGGGGGACAAAGGCCACACCACACGGTCTTGCATGAACTGCATGCTCCAGAATCGATCGAAGCTCCCAAGTCCATAGAGAGAAATGGAAGTGCGTGGGCACGATCGATCGAGCATGCTCTGCACCTGCACACCCATTCACTGTTTACCCGTCCTCTCTTGGAGCTTCTCGCCGATCCTTTTCTGCAGTTAAAACTCTGTTGCATGCATGCATGCATCCTCGTACACCGCGCGCCACCACGCGCCTCTGCGATACCATAAAATCGCGGCCTAGGAGTAGAATGCATATGCATGCAGTATAGCTTGAGACCACGCGCTGCTAGTACTGCCAGCTAGCGGTTCTGGTAGGTTGTAACCTTCGTGTCTGAACCGGGCGCGCGTGCTGTACATGTGGAAGATCCAATTAATAATACGACACTGGCGAAAGTCGACTTACTACCAAACACTCTCGTCGCCGTTTGCACAGCGCCCTCATGATCCCTGACTTGATTTTGATCATCCGTTTGACAGAGAAACATTGGTCACATACTACAGAAATCATAATCCGACCACCGATCCGATTTAATTAATTAACAGGTTTAGGTATCCTTTATACAAAGTCGGATCAAAGTGTCCTTAAAAATTTGGATCGACGTGAGTACTACCTCATTCACGGTTTGCAGGCCGTCTAATCAAGTTTATGAGAGAAAATTTTCTGTCTTCTTCATCGAGATTGATTACTAGTATTTTGTTCGAGAAAATGTTGCAAGAAAAATTCTTGATATCAAGTTTATTTCAAAAAAGACCGAATGGTTAATGGCTTCACCAAGACATTGTCTACACAAAAATTATAGGCGTAATCTAAACCTTGATGTATCATAAGTGGGGCTGTTAGAGGAATACGTAACACATACGATCACAGTATGGAGTAGTGCTCCACCTGTGATACGTAACCCTCTGTAATACTATCAGGGTCGTTTCGAGCTATATTTACAAGTACCACGAATCCTTTGGGGTATCGTTTTTCTTCCACTTCCATTGTTTTCTTCTAAATAAGAAATTTACTGATATTTTTTGTAGGTCTACATATACTACTATAATTCATCCCTGCGCTTATTAATTAGTGACATGCAACCCGAACGTTATTGATCTTAGCACTTGTTGTAAAGGAAAAAAAATAGTACTACCTCCACGCCGGTTTATTAGGCTAACACGAAGTTAAAAAAAAAAATTAACCATAAAATTTATCAATAAAACATGAGTTATATGTTACAAAAATTATACCATTTGATTGATATTTCAAAACTCTTTCCAACGATATATTTTTTGTGACATATGATTCATATTTCTTGGGCTGCCGGTATGGAGGGAGTAGGAGCAGTGACGGAGCTGCATCTAGTATATGATGTCAATTGACATCACAAAAATTTGGAGAACACCACTATCTTAGCTATAAATACACCGTTTTGACCCTATAAATACTAGTTAGTGACCTCACTAGCCCACTCATTTGAGGCGTTTGACATCACTTGTCGCCAATCCTAGCTCCGCCACTGAGTAGGAGTGTCAAAGTATGGGTCAACTCAAAATTAACTAAGTCTCGGTAGATTTCACAAATTTGTTAGTCACCATGTGCATATCGATGTTTTCAAAGATGTACTAATTTTTTCAAAGATTGAAACAAAAAATGTAGGAGTACTAATTAATTAATTTGTTCCAATAGTTCGAATAATTCTCATGGTGTCGCTGTTGCATAATCGACGTTTAGGAAATCAAAGAATAAAATGACTGGTTCTGATACACAAGTAGAGAATTGCCATAGGCCCAAGGTGCATGTCAGCAGGGTCCATACCATTTGATCAACTTGTGATGATAGCAGAGCAGGAGAATATATAGCTAGGGCCTGCATGATGCGCCTCTTGCCCGTGTTGGATGCTGCGCTGACGTAATCAAACAAAGCAGGGATCGATCGGGTGTGTGGGAGCGCAGATTAAATTGAATGCATGTTAAGAAAAGACAGGCGCGCAGGTTTCGACTTTCGACATGGGCACTGAATTGACAGCGAGAGAACAGACAATCGAGAGGGGGGAAAATACAAAATTAACCTATTGACGAAACAAAATCACAAAATAACCTGGTTTTTGAAAGATTTTACAAACTAACCTAAAAGCATGGCGCCCTATCAGATGGAGCCAAACTCTGCAGCACGAAGCCAGTGAAGACGGCGCCATGGTAGGCACGACGCCGCGATTAACAGCGCCATGGTCTATCCGACGTGGCAGCCATCGTCCGGAGGCCCCACGAGCTGTTGAGCATGGCGCCGTGGCAGCCGGCCCCATGGTGCTGCGCATGGCTCCGCGGACGGCGCAACCAAAATTCCATCTTACTTGGTAGCTTGCAGCTCTTTACACATTCACATAGGTTCTCATGGACCCGTCCATGCATATTATTATTTATAGTGTCAGAAACAGCATCTACTACTGCTGCTCTACGCACGCATGCTGGTCGAGTGTTATTTTCTTTCTTCCGATCTTATGAGTTTCCATGTCCAAATTGGAGCAAATTTGCTCCTAAAATTCTTGGAGCAAACAATAGTTAGAAAGGTCAAATGAGAGCTACATCTTTTTTATATATATTTACAATGAAGTGTGTTACGTGCGTAGAAGGATATATGTATATTGCGCGGAAGAAGACTATTCCAGCAAGCTATAACTATTTTAAGCATCCAATTCTTCTTTTAATAAAATGTCTTCTTACATTTACGGAATATAAAAAACCAATCATTTTTATTTCAATGTCAATGAATCGAAAATCTACCAGGCATTATTAGGTAGTGTTGCATCGGAATTTTCATAGAATATTTTTTCTTGCAAATTCCTATAAAATATGCAAAAGAGCATTTTCACAAATTTTGCCTTGTCGTTGTTGTGGAAGACGAGGGACTCTCGTACACGAGCTTCCCAAGCTGCACTCCCATGGCCCGGTCGAGGTTGTCGATGACATAACCTAGTGGGACGAACACGTCGCAACCAGCGAGTATCTTGAGTGTCGCGCTGGCGAGATGCACGTACCCGTACTCGATGAAGAAGAGCTTGGCTTTGGCAAAATGGAGGGTCGCCATGATGGCCTTGGCGTCGGGTGTTGACGGTGCTGCACGTGTTTATGGTGCTTATCATATGTAGAACCGCAGTAGTAGGATGTCGTTTCTTGTGCTAGAAATGAAAAAAAATATACGTATATGTGTGTGTGAGCTTATATGTACTTGTATACATGTGTGTCACGCAACTAGCAGAGAAGAACTACACGGCAACACAAATTCCCTCTCATGATTCAGTAGAAAATGTTTTTCATGATAGTGTGTACATAAAAACCATAGTGCTTTATGAATTAAAAAAGTCCAAGTACCATGGCGCCCTCTGCCATGGCTCCATGCTAGGTATCATGGCATCCCCTGCCACGGCGCCATGCTCCCAGGAATGGGCCAGGGCCTGGCGACGACCGCCACGTTGGACGAGTCTATGGCGCCTTTCACTATTGCGCCATGCTAGGTATGGCGCCGTTTTAGACGGCGTCGTCCTATTTAACTTGAAGCCGTTTGGTAAGGCGTCAAGCAAATAGGTTAGATCGTGAATTTTTTGTAAACTCAGGTTATTTTGTGATTTCCTTTCAACATTAGGTTAATTTTGTGTTTTTGGCCTCGAGAGGGACTCCTTGCGCGAGAGAGAAAGGGGTAGTAGGAAGGAAGGAATGGACTGAGTGAGCAATCAGGCCACATGGAGAAGCGTTGAGAGCGGATTTACCACACCTAGGAGGGGTCCCCGGCATCATCTACACCACAAGTTACTTGGAGATTCGTGCAAAAGTCTTCCGGTCAAAGCTTCAAAGTATTTTGCAAATTAACCCTTCCTCAATATTAAAATCAACCCACCTAGTCCCACCCACCCGTCCCACCTGCCCCGAGGCCCTGACCCGAGCGAGAGCTAGTTCTCTCGTCGCCCCCTACCTCTACTGCACCTCGCCGCCTCCCCCACCCCTCCTCCACCTCGTCTCCCCCACCTCTCCACCCCATCCCCCACCTCCGGCGACGCCACAGATCCCATGGCCACCCCGAGTTCGACCTCCTCCTCTAGATCCGGCCTCCATGGGCCTAGATCTCTTGGTCCTTTTTTTTGGATTGGATCTACACATCTTGGGCAAGGTCCCTCCTCTCGTTCGTCATGGAGCAGCAGCTCCGGTCCTCCTCCTCGGCCGTGAGCGGCCAGACAGCCTCCTTTGCGCGTGCAGATTACGTAGCCGACGATAGAAGGCCCGATCTAGCCATGGAGGTCCCGGATCTAGTCCTGGAAGGCACCTCCTTTTGATTCTTTTCATTGGTCAATTTAATTTGGAAATTTTAGTTGAGCTCCATTTCCTGTTGAATCTAGATGAAGTTTCTTAGATGGGTACATTTGAATCTGTATTGAATCCCCTTAGTTTCTGCCAAGTTTATTCATGTTTCTCGCAAAGTTTTTTTCTATATCTTGGAATGTTTGCAGTGTGGATGTTCCGTGAATTAAGTTTTACTTACGCATGAAACTTGTAAAAATCTATGGTGAATTTGATGTTGGAAAGGTGCATCGAAAAAATCCATATGCAATTCGTATGATTTTGTTGTGAATCATGAGTGATTATTGTATGAATCTTCTACGAATTTGTATCAATGTCTGTGATGTATAAATCCTATGAAACCTACCAGATTTGATAATCTTTGAAAAAACTATATGAATCATGTATGATTCTTGGCAGAAACATATGTAGACATTATAACAATATTCTATGAATAAAATATATGAATATCTCTTCAAAAAATTATATGAATATCTCATGAATCTTGTGTGGAACTGTTCATGGGTCTCCTCCCATTTCACATCTTGTGTGAATCTTGTGTAAATCTTGTGTGAAAAATTATTACATGAAAATTCTGTGAAAAATAATATGTAAGAAAAATTCCGTGAATTTTTTGTTGAAAACATTTTATCATGTATGAAATGAATGTTTGTTTGTTACCAAAAATATTGGTTGAATATTGCTACCGAAAATGTTGGTACCTAAATTATCTTGTATGAATCAGTCAAGATGAAACATAGTTTTAGTTCTCTGATTAAATAACTTGGACTGATTCCATTTTATCTAAATTGCTTTCCCCAAATCTGGAAAGTACGAATATTCTGGGATTCTTGTATGTATCTTTTATGAATCTCGACACACTTGAAAATCCACGGTGAATGTGTAATATTTTTTTTGGTATTAATCGTATTAACGTGGATTTAAGAAAATCAACGTAAAAAAAATACTTTGGTTGCAAATAAAAATCATGGTAGATATGTTAATGAGAGGAGTGACAGTGAGATAGTGTTAAAAATTTGTTATGAAATCAGATTAGATAGTGTGTGAAATCTCGTGAATCTTGTGTGAATCTTGTATGAAACGTTCTTGGTATTAATCTTGGTTGATGCATATTGTTGTTGTTAGTGATAAAAAACGTTCTTAGAAAAAATAATAATCAAGTTTGATTGTTGTTAGTAGTTTCAAAAAAGTTCTATTGAAGATTCATTTGAGTTTTGGTGTTGCCCATGTATCTTAAAAAATTATCTTGGAAAAAGTATGAAACTTGTACGGATATTTGTAGAAAAATTCTTAAAAAATATTCTATGAAATATTGTTGAATATTATTTAAAAAATAATTATGTAAGAAATTGTTGATTAAACTATATAAATATCTCTTGGCAGAAACAAGTTTGTAAAATGTGTGAATCTTATATATAACTTCTAAATCTAGGATAAAACAAAGTAAGAGTGTCTAAATATTGTTAAACAAAAAGTATAAAAATAAATATTATCAAATGAGATTGTTGAAAAAATAAATTATGGAAATTTTATTTTCAGAATAAAAAATGTACATAAAAAATGTTGAATATTTCTGAAATTTTATAAGAAAAAATGAGGTGAAAAAAACAGACATTATACAGATTGTTTGAAGAAACATGTTCTCAGTGTAACATGTGTACGGTTTCATATAGCGACGAAACATGTATAAAACATGAAAACAACAGGGGCCAAGAAGCAAAACTATGATGGGCTCAAATATTCTCGAATGACGAATATAACATGAGCAAAACAACAGGCGCCGCGTGGAGCCGTGGACCCTGGCGTGCAGGGGCGGACCTGCGTTAAGCCGAGTGGGGGCCTAGGCCCCAGTCAATTTCCGGTTTTCCCCTTTTGAAACCTACAATTTTACTACCTAGGCCCCCACTTAGATTAAAAACAAGGCCCCCGCTCAGCTTGGGCCCCCACTTGCTGATTTGGCTGGGTCCGCCCCTGCTGGCGTGGAGTCGTGGAGATCATGCGGGCGCGTGGCGGCGTGATCCAGCCACAGTGAGCAAGGCTGCGACGCGAGCGAGAGGAGAGTAGGAATCGGCGACACGAGACCAGCGAGTTGGGCCAGACCCGGGCTATGCCTAGGGCCAATTATTTCTTTTTCATAGATACTAGACCCAAATTTTTGTTGAGCCCCGGGCCATGGCCCTTGTTTCCCTGGGCCTAGGTCCGCCCTTGGCTCCAGGCCCTTCCTTCCTAGCTAGAACAACAATGCAAAAATAAAATAAAATAGAAGAAGCCTTCTTTGGATAACTAGTGACATTACAAAAGGACAAATGAACTGTTGGGAGAATTCTACTACTTCTTACCCCATGTTTTGTATGTCTTGAAGTATTTTATTCCATTAAATTTACATGGTGTTTTACCATTGAGTTGTTACTCTATGTGACAATTACCCTAGTTTACATTTTACCATGTTGCATCAATCCTGACTGGTGACCGAACCCGATAAGCATCTCATGTTGCGAAGGAAGCCTTTCCTTCAATAGAAGCTTGGTCATCTATCGAGACCTCCGGCTAGCCGTTATCCCGCCGCTACTCTTGCCAATTCGTTTACCCTATCGACCGTGCAAGTGAGAGATGGCAAACAAATTAATGCTAAGCCGATGCGCTACATGCTTACGACGCGGGTTCAAGTAGGACAAGTTTGTGGCCGTACCTAGGGGATTTTACAATTCTGAGTTGGCACTCCTTCACTAGACATGGATGTGGCGCAGCGGCAAAAATCTGAAGAAAACATTAAGCGGGGTGAAATGTGACATAATGTAAGAACTCAAGGGTAAAATAGCAGAAAAACAACAACGTGATAAAACCTACAAGAGGTGTACAAACCTGCCATAAAAAGTGTCCGAAATCTACTCCATATTTTTCTCGATAAAAGAGACTGTTCTAGTCATCTGATTAGATCTGCCTATAGTGTGGTCGGGTTAGTACTGTTGCAAAGAGATGAATTTGCAAGAACCTAGTGACATGCATATCGTGATTTTTTTTTGAATATATATCGTGATTTTCTTTCATGATCAAGTTTGATCGTCGAACTAACCAAGTGAATCTTATCCGTCGGTACAACGGCTGACATATCTCAAAGCATTTGACACATTGCTGCACAAAAGATAGATAGACAGGGTGAGAGAATCAGGGGAACTGTCTGCATAATGCTCAATATTTAACTTTTACTTTGGTTCCATGGCTCTTGTCTTCATGTCAAGATGTCAATAGACCCCCATCCATAGCTAGTATTATTCATAGTATGTTTTGTGACTGATCACTCGTCTGTTGCACGAATCCGGTGCGTTCTTTATTCCAGCAACTGACAACAAACTCATCTAGTTGTCTCATCAGGTTGATTCCCTGCACCAACTCAAAATTTTAACCACCAACTGTTTGACAACTGCTTGTTCGGCTAAAGATTTCATTTCAAGAGAAATCTGATCACTTGTTAGTTGACATCACTAATTGTTCATATCAAGGACTAATCCATCCATAGTCTTGTTGCATACCTGTGTAAAGTAGCACACATGTTGGTTGTGCCAAGCATCAATAAGTGACATGGCAAATCTTAGATAACCTGTGAGTTCTTGCTCTACCCAAATCAGTCGCACATGTTAGCTGTGTGTGTCACGTTGCCACTTGGGGGAAGTGTCAAACCTATGATTATAAGGATACAGTTCTTGTCTCGATCAGTCCATATTATTGGTCTTCAAGTGCTACACATATACATATTCATCTAATCACCAAATCCCAAATCATGCTCTTGCAACCATCATGTGGCCTGGCTATTTGTTTATCTCAGCTCTTGACTGATTGCTTAGTGGCTGATGTATCTAACCTAAAAAATATTAGTCCTTCATGTTGCTGCTCCTACTTCTCTGAATCATCATCCCTCGTGCATTTGTCCTGATTCTACACTGATTAACATTGCGTCGCCTTGAGATGCCAAAAAAATAACAAACAATTCGCATCTGCTAACAAGTATACTGCTACGAGTCTGAAATCATATTTTTTGCTCTCTATCTTAATTAGTGCGCATTCAGCTGAACCTTTTACGTACTGGAATATACAACATGTTCAGTCAGGATAAAGATTCTCAAAAGGCCATTAACATTTAGCTGTCATGTATAACAAAATTAAGTTACAAGATTCGCGTGTTGCTTTACCAAAAAACCGGCTGTCAAGTTATTTATATAATGAAATACCTTTTACCTGGCCTATTTGTATGACTATCGATGCTCTAGGTAGAGTGATATTTTTTCTCCTCGAAACAGGCATACGCCCAGCTTTATAAATAAAGCAACATCCATACAATATCCATACCACGAGAGGAAGTAGCAGCAAACACAAAGTTCACACCACACACTCAGCACAACACAAAGCCTAACACACACAGATACACGCCCGAAGACGTGCTCAAGGACCGGAGGGGGAAGCAAGTTGGCGCGCCGCCACGATAAGGTGCTCTATCATCCCGTCTAGTCGTGCTCTGTCTCGCTGCCTACTCAACGGGTACCACTGTGCAAAAAAAGCCAGAAATTTGAAGGTCGAGTCAGAGGCACGACGAAGAAAGACACACTCAATGACCATCTTATTGCGGATGTTCCATAGAGTCCAGGTCATCCCTGCAAACAGGAACCAGAAGAGGCGCCTCCTCCTGCCGGTCCGGTTTGCATTGGCTTCCAGGAACTTCCCCAGGTCCGCGGCCTGCCATGATGGCCCCAGAGCCTCATGGGTGAAGTTCCACAGGAAGCGAGCAGCGGGACAGGAGAAAAAAATGTGGTGCCCCGTTTCCGGGACCGCACAAAGAGGACAAAGGCCATTCCCTGGGCCCTGCCGCTTGGCTACCTCCACTCCTGAGGGAAGCCAATCGCGTAACAACTGCAAAAGGAAGATCTTTATCTTCAGAGGAGCTACCTCCACCCCTGATAGCTCCTTGTCAAAGTTGGCGTGACCATCAGGAAAGCGGCTCTAGCTAGAGTGATATTTTTACTTGCAGTGTGAAACTGAAGAACGGTCAATTTGTTTGACTAAACATACTCCGACTTGGTGCACTTGTTTTCTTTTAACGGACAGGTCAATTTTTTTAACCTAAGCAGTAGGTGTGTATAATTATCTGTTTGGATTCAGATAAGTGAAGAGGAAAGAGATGCATGGATCACCCTATGCCTGGTTGTCTATGGTTTTATCTACCGGGCCTATTTGGGAGATGATCGATGCTCTAGCTAGAGTGTTTTTTTACAGTGTGTAAGTGAAGAATGGTCAACATTGTTGACTAAACATACTCCTACTGTCTAGGCAGTGGTATAGTATGTATATTTAGTAGCATCTGTTTGGATTCCCCTCGAGCCTACGGTCTAATCTGTTCGGATTCAGATCAGTGTGCAGGACGAAGGAGAATAGCATGAAGCACCCTATGCTCGGTTGTCAGCGGTATTAGGTTGGGAAGGCGCGTGAGAGGCCATTGTTTATCACACGCCATTTGATTAAGCAAGTGCTGTCTCACAAACCTAATATTCCATGCATGCATGGAGCATCGTGCCTTCACAAGTCCAACCTAGCTCCCAGCTTAAAAGTCCTGGACTGCTACTGTCATCTCATTGACCACTGATTACCATACAAGACTGGCTTGTTTGAGTACTGATTAGAGGTACCGTCCCAAGGAGTACAGTATACCAGTACTAAGTGTACAGTACTACTAGTACATTCTTTGGGGGGTAAAATCGACCATAGAAAATTGAAAAATTGTCGGGGGTTCTGTAGTACCATATGCATACAGCATACAAGATATAGTGCCTGCAGTTTTCCGTCGATGGCAAGTTCACAGTAGAACTATGCAAGGGAAGCAATAAGGTATGGCAGGACAAGATCCAGTAGTTTCTTTTACTACTCATCTTTGTTTTTCTTAATACCAGGCGACTGTGCAGCTACAAGGGTGTAGAAGACGTGTTGTAGAGAACAGTAGATTGTAGAGGGCCCAAAGCCTCTGAAGTCTGAACAACTGCGACTGCAAGCCCACAATGATGCCCATGAGATGGACAAGTCGAAATGTTTCGTCGAGAAAGGGTGGAATCTGCATGTTCACTGACAGCGAGTCAGGAGGAGGGGTAAAACAGAAGGGATGGACAGAAAGAGCTTTGCCGGCTGTAGTGGGCCTGAAAAGGGTCCAACAAACAGGTGCAGTCTCCACGCAGCAAAGGCTACAAACGGCCCTCGGTGCATGGATCATAAACTTGTCTGGCCTGTCTCAACTCTGAGCTGCTTCGGCATTTGTTGGGAGCTGCTATTTCCCGACTGACGCGCGCGGCTCCGCACGCAGCCTTCTTCTCGTGGCTGTCCCCAAAGCGGCCTAAACAAACAAGGATGCTATTTTTTAGTTTTTCTAAATCTGAACAGTCTTTAAGTTTAAACGGTTTTAAAATTTTAACAGTTTTCGCAGCTATTCAAAATTTACAAATTCCAAAATTGTTCATATTCAAAAACTGTTCAGATTCAAAATATGTTCATATTTAAAGTGTTCAAATTCAAATATTATTCCAATTTAAAAACTGTTCACATATGAAAAATGTTCATATTTTAAAAATGTTCAGAAAACAGAGAAAAGCAAAAGAAATAGAAAAGAAAAAAGAAATAACAAAAAAGAAACACAGAAAAAAGAAAAATAAGAAAAATGAAGAAGGCTAATTGGGCCGGCCCAGCGCACGCGCGCGCGTGAGCGGAGACTATAAACACGTGTGTTGAGCGATAAATAGCATTCGCCTCATTTGTTGTTGTGCTTGATTTCATGACTATAGTCCAAGCCTGTTTAAAGAGTGTAAACAATATTGGCAAAGTGCTCTACTCGGTACAAACAACCGAGCCGTCGTTGTATATTTATATCAGATGTACGTACATGAGTTCAGGGAGGATACAATCAGAGAGAGTACAGAAAGATTACGTGAGACTACGTGAAGCAAACCGACTCATAGTACGTTCGGTATTGCTGTTACATGTGTAGATAAACTGTACTTCTAACATCCTCCCTTAATCACAACTTAACTAAGTTGAGATTATGTTTAAACTCTATAAATTTGCGAACTGCAAGAGGCTTTGTAAATCCATCAGCTATTTGATCTTTTGAAGAAACAAATTTAATTTCCAGCTGTTTGTTGAAAACTCTCTCTCTAACAAAATGAAAATCAATCTCTATGTGTTTTGCTCTTGCATGAAACACTGGATTTGCTGAGAGATATGTTGCACCCAAATTGTCACACCACAAACATGGTGGTTGCTTTAAACTTATTCCAAGTTCTGCCAAAAGAGACTGCACCCAAATTAACTCTGCTGTAGCATTTGCTAATGACTTATATTCTGCCTCGGTACTTGACCTTGACACTGTGGCTTGTTTCTTAGCACTCCAAGAAATAAGATTTGGTCCAAAAGATAGCAAAACCTCCATTGGATCGTCTATCATCTAGACTTCACCTTGGTCCAACGAGATCTGAGATAGCATGACCAAGGTAGAACTTGATCTCATAAAAGTTAGACCAACACTGACTGTACCTTTGACATATCTCAAAATTCTCTTGGCTGCAGTCCAATGCAGAGTAGTAGGAGCATGCAAATACTGACAAACTTTGTTAACTGCATAAGAAATATCAGGCCTTGTGAGAGTCAAATGTAACGCTCCAACCATACTCCTGTATTTAGTGCTATCCTCAGCCCTAATAATCTCCCTTCATGTCTGTGATCTTCTCTCAAGATGACAAGGGAGTAGGAGAGGCAGTATTTCATGCTTACTCGAGCAAGAATATCCGTTGCATATTTTGTCGATTTAACACAAGTCCATCTTCTACCTTATGAACTTCAATGCCCAAAAATAATGAAGATCTCCGAGATCCTTTAAGGCAAATTCTCTACTCAAATCCTGAAGTAGAGCATCTGTTGCATCTTTGGAGGAACTTGCAACAATGATATCATCAACATAGATGAGCATGAAAATAGTGACTTTCGACTTGTGATAAATAAATAAGGATGTGTCAGACTTTGAAGCAACAAAACCAAAACCAATCAACTGAGAGCTCAAACGAGAATACCAGGCTCTAGGTGCTTGCTTCAAACCATATAATGCTTTGTCAAGTTTACATATGTAATTGGGCTTACTTTTATCTTCATATCCTGGTGGTTGCCTCATATAGACCTCCTCTTCCAGAACACCATGTAAGAACGCATTCTTGACATCCAACTGTCTCAGACTCCATCCTCTAGAAACAGCAATTGATAAAACAAGTCTAACAGTAGCAATTTTGACAACAGGACTGAAAGTGTCCTCATAGTCTATGCCATAGCGTTGTTTGAAGCCTTTAGCTACCAGCCTTGCCTTATACCTGTCAACTGTACCATCTGCCTTTTTTTAATTTTATAGATCCAACGACAATCTATAATATTTGTACCATACCTCTCAGGAACAAGATGCCAAGTTTTATTATTTATGAGAGCATTATACTCTTCATCCATAGCCTCTTTCCATCGCGTATCTGCTAATGCATCTTCTAATTTCGTTGGTTCACGGATGAGCAAGATAAGCCCCACCTAAGCGTGCCATCTGTGTACTCTTTAGTTTTGACAATGCCTTGAGAGGCACGTGTTCTTGGACGGAAAGAGGAGCAGCAGAATTTCCTCCGGAGCACTTGGCGTGAAGACCCACCATTGGGCCGTCCTTGTCCACTGGAAACAACATGCGGCTGCCGTACACCAAGCCGGAGAGGTCGGCGTGCACCAGCATGTGGGCTGGTCCTCCGGTCTGTCATCGGCCACAGAAGATGAGATGTGTCGTGTGGCTGGGGATGCAGCCGATGAGCTTGCGCCTTCTGCGCGTGAGCCCGCAGACGATCCAGGAGTTGCGGCACTAGGCACAGGCAAGTCAGACTCGTTTTCTGGAAGTGACGAGCTTCCTGCAGAATCAGATTCCGGAGCAGATTCAACTGATAAATTTTCATCGCTTTCCGTGCACGATGTTGTTATTTGCGTGTGCTGTTTTGAGGCATTTGGGCACTTGTTTTGAGCGGATTTTCATCATTGTGCTCCAAATTTCGACCTGGTTGCTGCAAACATTCATAAACAGGTCTAGCACAATTAGTAGGATTAGCCAATGATGAATCATCAATAAGTTCGCCCCCTTGTTCAGAATTTTGAAGAGATTGATCAAGCAAAATTAGTTCTTTGCGAAGATAAGAACCGGCATTTGGATGAAGAGATTCAAAAGGAAAGACTGCCTCATCAAAAACAACATCACGAGAGATGTAGACTCGTCCTGTGGATACATCAAGACATTTAACTCCCTTGTGAAGAGGACTATAGCCTAAAAATACACAACGCTTAGAACGAAACGCAAGCTTGCGTTTATTATATGGACGAAGATTAGGCCAACAAGCACATCCAAAAACACGGGCGGAATAATCAGGTGTAGTATGAAGAAGACGATGAACCGTGTATCATTTTTATGACTTTGCTAGGAAGCATATTAATGAGATAGGTGGCAGTAAGAAAAGCTTCATCCCAAAATTTCAATGGCATAGATGCATGAGCTAAAAGTGCTAGACCAACCTCAACTATGTGACGATGTTTTCTTTCAGCGGAACCGTTTTGTTGATGAGCATGAGGACAAGAGACATGGTGTGCAATTCCCTGAGTTTGAAAGAAGGAGTTTAACTTGACATATTCACCTCCCCAATCCGACTGAACTGTAAGAATTTTTCTACTAAACTTACGCTCAACCAACTTTTGGAAGTTCACAAATGCGGGAAAAACATCAGATTTCTTTTTAAGGAGATAGATCCATGTAAATTTGCTATAGTCATCAATAAAGCTTACATAGTAATCATGACGTCCAATAGATGTAGGAGCAGGACCCCATACATCGAAAAATCAAGCGGAGAGGAATCCTTAGAAACACTAATAGGCACAGGATATGGTAATTGATGACTTTTAGCTCGTTGACAAGAATCACACACCGACTCTAGACTCAAATCTCTAATACATGGAAGATTATTCTTGCTAACAATTTGCCTAACAATTTCTAATGAGGGATGTCCTAGACGACTATGCCACTTTCTTGATGACGGCTTGGCGGCGAGGAAAGCATGCTTGTGCGAGGAAGACACCAAAGATGAAATAAGTGGATAGAGACCGCCAACACACCGTCCTCTATGAATTATTTTCCTCGTGACCTGATCCTTGATCAGAAAATAGAAGGGATGAAATTCTAAGAAGACATGATTATCAAGTGTGAAGCGATGGACGGATAAAAGATTTTTGGAAGCATTAGGCACATGTAAGACATCTCGAAGATGAAAATTTTGAACAGGGTTACGAATTATTGAATGACCAACATGGCAAATATCCATACCTTGTCCACTTGCAGTATTTACTTTGTCGCGACCATTGTACTTGTCACAGACCGAGAGATTGTGGAGTTCTCCTGTGAGATGATGGGTAGCTAGTGTCGACACCATAGGCATACGCATCCTTTTCCTCGGACATGTCATCATCATCATCTTGGAAACGATACCAACAGTCCTTAGCAGCATGTCCTTCACGATTGCAAATTTGACACGTGATTTCAACCCATGGGGTTGTGCGACGGCCACGCCGCACGCCTGCGGCCTCCTCCTGCAGGACCGATCGTCCTCCTCCTTGATTACCAGGACGTTGATGTGGACGATCATCATGTTGTTGCTGTCGTGGACGATCACCGCGCCAGGAGGGTTTGTTGTTTCCCCCTCCACCACGCGAACGATAGCCACCACCAGGCCTAGAGCGGGCGGCAGCGTTGGCAGAGGACTCGAAGGTGCCGTCGTGAGAGATGCCTTGCAGGTCATGGCGCTGATCTTGAGAGAGGACTTGAGAGTACAACTCATTGACGGAGATTGGAGTAGTCATAAGACCAATGGCACCAACGAGATTATCATAGGCTGGACCAAGTCCAACCAGAATATAGGATACAAGCTCCGGTTCCTTGATCTCCACACCAGCGGTGAGTTCATCAGCGATGCTATTCATCTTAGAAAAATAGGCGGTGTAGTCATACCCAGCTTCTTGGTTTTGGCGCGATCAGTGATTCGTGATCTTTGCATTGCTTTGCGCCGCAAACATGGCCTCCACCGCCTTCTAGACTTCAGCGGCATGCTCGTAACGGAGAACGGAAGTGAGGATCTCCGGCGAGAGAGAATTCAGGAGGTAACTGAGGACTTGTTGATCCCGAACGTGCCATGCATCGTAAGCAGGATTGGACGCCGTCCCGGGCGTTTTGTCGGGGAGCTCCACGGCCACCGTTTTTGAGGGAGCAGCCTCGGTGCCGTCAAGGAGCCCGACCATCTTGGCACCTCGCATTGGAAGAATCGAGGCCTTCCGGTGGGGTAGTTCCCGTTTGAGCTTCTCGGACGGCGGCGACCCGAGGCCGGGTGCAGCAGTGGAGCTTGACGTAGCCATGGAGGCAACGGCGGGGTGGGTAGTCGGAAAACCAATCTAGGTTTGTGTTTTTGCGATTTGGCCGGTAGATTGGATGCCACGGAAGAGTTAGGCTTCTGATACCATGTAAACAATATTGGCAAAGTGCTCTACTCGGTACGAACAACCGAGCCGTCGTTGTATATTTATATCAGATGTACGTACATGAGTTCAGGGAGGATACAATCAGAGAGAGTACAGAAAGATTACGTGAGACTACGTGAAGCAAACCGACTCATAGTACGTTCGGTATTGCTGTTACATGTGTAGATAAACTGTACTTCTAACAAAGAGTACTCTCTCTCTCTCTCTAAATTATTTCTTTAAATTATTAACTATATTCATATACCAGGATGAAAGATGATATACATGTTTTGAGTCTGTTCTAAAATATACACTATGGATTTTGTTTCGTTAGGACAAGACTCTGACATGAAATACCACAAGTATATATTTTATGGTATCACAAGGTCTATAATTTAAATCTTGATTGTTAAACGTAAATGATCATGCTAAAACATTTATTTGTTTTACTATATATTATTTATTCTTTCTGAAATCCTTTATTTTTGGACTATTTTTAAAAAACTATTTTTAATTATAGCATGTTATAGCGTGCGCAACATCTGGAGAAGGACCACACTAAAATAAATAGCGCGCTATTTTTCCATTGGTCATGTATCATCATGTGAGGAAGGGAATTTTTTTTTGTACAACACATGACCACCGTTGGTTTATGTACTAAAATGAGCTAATGAATAAAACTGCATCCAATCAAGTAAGCACCATGCGTGACACCTAAATCAAAGAGCTATATATTCCCAACGAAAAGTTCAAAGAGTTTTTTAACTTCTGGGGTTGGATTGGCGCTAGCTGTGTGTTGGGAGCTCAGTAGCTCAGCAGGCTGTGCGCCATTCAGTCGTGGGCTTCAGAAAAGAAGGCAACGCATTGCGTTCCGGCCCATTAACGACGAATCCTCTCTCTTATCCGGACCGGACGGACCATGCGGCTAGCCGTGCTCTGCTCTGCTCTGCTTTGACCGCCGATGGTCTCCACCTCCATGGCCAGCTTGTGCTCCTTTCCCTCCTCCTCCCCTCGCCCACCACTCGACCTCGCCACCGTCCTACTCTCCGTAGCGCCTTCTCCTTCTCGCCGGAGATGGAGCTGCAGAGCCAGCAGCAGCAGCACCGGCGGCACGTACGATTACAGGAGCAGCAACCCGCTGCACCAGCCCCCCGAGCTGCAATTCCCCCTGCGCCTACCTGAGCCTAACAACTCTACCAGCCGATTACGGATCTTCTCCGGCACGGCGAACCCGACGCTGGCGCAGGAGATCGCCTGCTACCTGGGCCTGGAGCTGGGCAGGATCAAGATCAAGCGGTTCGCCGACGGCGAGCTGTACGTGCAGCTGCAGGAGAGCGTGCGGGGCTGCGACGTGTTCCTGGTGCAGCCCACCTGCCCGCCCGCCAACGAGAACCTCATGGAGCTCCTCATCATGATCGACGCCTGCCGCCGCGCCTCCGCCAAGACCATCACCGCCGTCATCCCCTACTTCGGCTACGCGCGCGCCGACCGCAAGATGCAGGGCCGCGAGTCCATCGCCGCCAAGCTCGTCGCCAACCTCATCACCGAGGCTGGCGCGCACCGCGTCCTCGCCTGCGACCTCCACTCGGGCCAGTCCATCGGATACTTCGACATCCCCGTCGACCACGTCTACGGCCAGCCCGTCATCCTCGACTACCTCGCCAGCAAGACCATCTGCCCCAACGACGTCGTCGTGGTCTCCCCCGACGTCGGCGGCGTCGCCAGGGCGCGGGCATTCGCCAAGAAGCTCTCCGACGCGCCCCTCGCCATCGTCGACAAGAGACGGCTTGGCCACAACCAGGCCGAGGTGATGAACCTCATCGGCGACGTCAGGGGAAAAGTCGCCGTCATGGTGGACGACATGATCGACACGGCCGGGACCATGTCAAAGGGCGCCGAGCTGCTGCACAGAGAAGGAGCGAAAGCCGTGTATGCCTGCAGCACCCACGCCGTGCTCAGCCCTCCCGCGGTCGAGAGGCTCTCGGGCGGCCTCTTCCAGGAGGTGATCATCACCAACAGCGTCCCGGTGCCGCCGCACCAGCAGTTCCCGCAGCTCACCGTCCTCTCCGTCGCTAACCTCCTCGGCGAGACCATCTGGCGAGTGCACGACGACTGCTCTGTCAGCAGCATCTTCCAATGATAATACTATGCTATCATCTGTTTTGTTTTGGGCCGCCAGTTCAACCATCAGCAGTGTTCACCACCATATATAAACAACATGCAGAGATTACTAACTTAATGCTGACCCGTCACCCGTCCCTCTGTAATCATATTACTGTATGAAAGATTGATTCATTGGTTGCATCAAAGCCTTGGTTCTCCTTTGCCTGCTATACTTTGATCCTTGTCTTTGATACTGCCGCATACTTTGATCCCTTGTCTTTGCTCTTGTTGCGCCTTGCATCTTCGTTTTTCCAACTCAGCCACCCACTAGCTGCGACAGAGATTTGAAATACTGTTGTTAGTCCAACTGGTAAATGAGTTTGTCCTGCAAAACATCCCGGTCCGTTTGAACTTGGGCTGCTTGGTTAGTCCAAAGCTAAATCCTATGTGTTCGTCCTCTGATGTAACCAATACATTGGTCATTTGTCCTGAATTTCTGATCCCACCTACTCTAGAAATAGTATTTGAAATGTTTAAACATTATTGCGTTTGAAATCAAGATTTTGCTGAGAATCTCATTGGATATTCAACCAGACTGTAATTTAGAGACACCTTACTAATTGTCATGAGTAGCTAGACAAGAAAATTAACCAAGACCATTATTAATGCAATCGTAAGCTGTAGATGCCGCATGCATCCATACCTCATCCTACCGGGAGTGCTATTCTCAAACATCTTCTCGGATATATATTTCAAATCATACAAAATGTAATTTACAAGAAAATAATCATCATGGTATCGAGACAAGATTATCGGGACCAAAGCTATCCAATAGACAAGATGCATATTGCGCACAGGAGTTCCATCGTCAAAGAGAGTAATCTAATTGAATTAACTAAAATTTAGAACATATATACTTTATCGATCATAATTGTACTTCCCCAAGTGAAGATCGCTATAAAGGTTGACTGAGGATATGGGAGGGGTGTAAAATAGAAACACGGTGGCACGGTGCTTATATGATGACCTGGGCGCTTCTCTGGACGGGAGAGCGTCGACATAGCAAGGACGGTAGGGGAATGCAAGGTCAATTCTCTTAGATAGATCTCAAACGTGACTGGGACCAACGGCCCGTCACGCCCTATCCGCGCCCTGATCGAGGGCGCTCAACCCTATCTGGTTGGTGGGCCCCTCTCGCCGCGCTATATAAAGTGGTGGGGGCTGGCAGCGCACGACACGAGGTTGACCGTTGTGCCAATCACCCCACCTACACCCCTACCGATCTAGGGTTAGCGCGAGCCGACGGGAAGCGCCGCCACCACCGCACACCCACGCCGTCGCCCCTATTCCCCATGGCAAATGATGGCGGCTCCAGCTCCGGGACCAGTTCCGGCATCCCCTCTGGCTCGTGCTTGTCGAGCCAGGGCGCAGGTGGTTTTTCCCTCTCTCAGATCCCTCTCTCCCTCTCTCAGTTTAGTGTCTAGATACGAAAGATAAAGTGCTACCGAATAGATCCAGTCTAGTCTATTGCAAAATAAAGCCAACAATGGTATCAGAGCCACTAGTGGCTAGATTTGTTCGGTGCAAAAGAAATCCAAAGTAAAAGATCTAGATCTAAAGTGCGCCTGCCTCGCGGCCGCGCCGTTCCTCTCGATTTTGATGGGTATCCTACGAAAACATCTAAACGAAGAACCAACCCTCTCAGGGCCAAAGCAAAAGCCCTAGATCTAAACCGCAAAGAAATCCCCAAATCCCAAGTTGCAACCCCAGATCCCGCATGCAATCCCACCCGAAAAGAAAAATCAAACCAAATCCCGAATGGGCATGGAACCCTAACCCTAGAGGTGAGATGGCCGTCGCCGGCAAAGGGCACTTCCTCTTGGCCACTTGACGGCAGCGCACCCACCCGCCGGTGGATGCGCCGCCGCAGCCAAGGGAGGCCGCCGCTCTTCTTCTCTCGCTGCTCGTGCGTTTCATGGGGTGGTTGGGAGGTGGACAGAGTCTGTGGGAAGGAGGGAGCCGCGGCGTAGCGGAGGGAGGGGCTCGCCGCCGGCGTGACTGCCGGGCGAGAGGCCGCCTCGCCTCACCTGCGCCGCCATAGAGAGAACGCGGGGTGGACGCGGCGCCGCCACAGAGAGGACGCGGGGTGGACGCGGGAGGGGGGGAATGATTAGGGTTTCACAGGGGGCCGCGGCGCTGGGGGTTTTTAACCCTCCGATCGGCGCGGACAGCCGCCCGATCGGAACCCTAGCGAGCGGACGGTCCAGATCGAGCGGCGCGGGCCGCGGCCGGGCTGCGTGCGAAGTGGCGCTGGCCGAAAGTGGTGCAGGCTGCGGGTCATTGCTGTGCTGTAGCACAGGTTTCTCGCGGCTGGCATGGGCGACAGCTATGCCAAGAGACGCGGTAGATAGCTGGCGTCGGGCCGACGGTCCTGAACAAGATGCGGTAGATAAGGCCAATGACAACCAGCAGTTTTTTTTTCTGTTTTCTTTTTACAGAACTGTTTTATTAGCTGTTTTTTATTGTTTTTGCTTAGTTTTAAGCAATTTTCAAACAGTTTTCTCTAGTCATTTTATTTCAAGTATATTTTGACTAGAGAATGAAATAAAGACAAAAATTTTTCTTTAAAGCACAAAGTATTATGAAAGTCATTATAAATGTTTCCGCTACAAATAGTTGTATTAAATTGCAATAATGCAATAAAAGTTTGTTTAAATTTTTGTTATAAAAGATGTGACAAAGTAATTAAAGATGATTGTGTCCCATGTTATTAATTGACCAACGTTATTAATAAGCATGATCATGATCGTTTTCATTGAGTATTAAAAGTGCTTTTAACTTTATTTCTACCCAACGATGATGTAATTTTAAATAGCACAAATAATTGCATGCTTAATTTATACCAACGTTGGATTAATGCATACAGTTGTTTTAGTTATCTCACATCTTTTGTGATTTTCAGGAGGTCTCAACCTCATGAGCTGCTTGAAGGACATCCCACTGCTAAGGGGGACAACTACTCCAAATGGAGGAAAAAGGTTGATCTGGCGTTTGAATGCGCCAGAGTGGACTGGGTGGTTGACAACAAGCAACCAGTCAAGCCTGCTGGCCCTGTGAGGGGCGATGCTGAGGAAAGTGCTGCGTTTGAAAAGAGAAAGAGGGACCATGCTCCTTTGGAGCTGGCCTACTCGATAGAGAATCAAAAGTGGGTGAACGCCAATAAGAAATGTTTGGCTTCTATAAATAACACAATTGAGAACGCTATAGTGGGCTCAATTGGAGAGTGTGCCTCCGTGGGCGAATACCTTGCAAAGATAAAGAGCCAGTTTACTGGATCTTCAAAGATGTATGCGACCCAGCTGTTAAAACAGCTGGTGACAGAAAAGTACACGGGAGGGCCACATGGCATAAGAGAGCATATCTTGAGGATGTCAAACATGGCGGCCAAGCTGAAGCCCATGGATGAGGACCTCGAGCTAAAGCCTGCACTTCTGGTGCACCTGGTCATGGCCTCTCTTCCACAGCCATTGGAGAACTTCGTAATCAACTATAACATGTCCCCTGAAAAGTGGGACATTGAAAAGACCATAGGGATGTGTTCCCAAGAGGAGGAAAGGCTGAAGGCTCTTCATGGTGGTTCCTTGAACTTCGTGAAGGACAATAGGAAGAGGAACTTCACCAATAGTAACCATGGTGGCTCACCTTCCAAGCCACATGGCAAGGGCCCACAGCAGCACCAGCATCAATACCAGCAGTCCACCCCTGGGGAAAAAGACCAGTGCCACCACTGCAAAAAGGTTGGCCACTATAAGAAGGATTGTCCAGTATGGCTGAAGTCCATAATGGCCAAAAACGGTAAAGATATAGTCTCTTTTGTTAATGAATCTCTGTATGAAAAGTTTTCTAGATCTACTTGGTGGATTGACTCTGGTGCAACTGTTCATGTTGCCAACTCTTTACAGGGGTTCCATTCGACAAGGATTTTGTCAAAAAGAGAAAGACTCATTGAAGTGGCGAATGGGATTGAAGCAGAAGTGGAGGCTGTTGGCGACATTCCTCTGGAGCTAGCTGATGGCTCTTCTCTTTTGCTCAAGGATGTTCTTTTTGTTCCTTCTACTCATAGAAATTTAATAAGTGTATCGTGTTTGGACAAAGATTCGTATGAATGCTATTTTGGACATGGAAAATGTGCCATTTGGTTGAAAGATACTTGTGTGGGTGTTGCTACACTACATGACAAGCTTTATTTATTATCTTTGTATGAGAAAGTATTTTCTGTGTGTGATGTGAATGAACAAGTTCCCTTGTTGAACAAAGAACAAAAGAAAAGAAAGCGAACTCTTGACTCGTCGAAGTTATGGCACTACAGATTAGGCCATATTTCGAGGGGAAGAATAGAAAGCCTCGTTAAAAATGATATTCTTCCTCCGTTAGAGTTCTCAGACATAGAACAATGCATAGATTGAGTATGTCAAACAAATTAAAAAGGGTGCAAATCGAAGTATAGCTACACTAGAAATAATCCACACTGATATTTGTGGACCGTTTCCGGTGAAAAGTGTGGATGGCTATGATTCATTCATAACATTCACGGATTATTACTCCCGATATGGTTATATTTATCCAATTAAAGAAAGATCTGAAGCATTGGATAAATTTAAATTTTTCAAAGCTGAAGTAGAAAATCAGCATGATAAAAGAATTAAGATAGTTCGGTCCGATCGTGGGGGGGGGGAGTACTACGGTCGGCATACTCCATATGGTCAAGTACCAGGACCCTTTGCAAGGTTCCTGCAGGAAAATGGAATAGTCGCCCAGTATTCTATGCCGGGCGAACCTCAGCAAAACGGAGTAGCTGAATGGCGTAACCGTACCCTTATGAATATGGTGTGCAGTATGATGAGTTATTCCACCCTCCCATTGGGATTGTGGATGGAGGCGCTTAAAACTGTCATTCACATTCTCAACAGAGTACCAAGTAAGTCGGTGCCCAAAACATCGTATGAATTGTGGACATGCAGAGTCCCCTCTCTGCACCACTTGAGGGTCTGGGGGAGCCCAGCTGAGGCAAAAGTTTTCAATCCAAAAATTGCAAAGTTAGACCCAAAAACAGTATCTTGCCACTTCA
Source organism: Avena insularis (assembly GCA_023614405.1). Classification (NCBI taxonomy): domain Eukaryota; kingdom Viridiplantae; phylum Streptophyta; class Magnoliopsida; order Poales; family Poaceae; genus Avena; species Avena insularis. Next base: position 451,535,728 of record CM042685.1, read on the forward strand.
TTGGCTATCCAGATAAGTCAAAAGGCTATCATTTCTACTGTCCTGACAGATACACAAAGTTTGTAGAAACGAGACATGCAGTCTTCTTGGAGGACGAATTGATGAGGGGGAGCACAGTAGCTTGGGAAATTGATCTTGAGGAGAAGAGGGTGCATGCACCTAATCCGATGACTCAAGAGCCATTTTTCTCGCTACCTGTTGTGCCACCATCTACAACCCCTGAGGTTGTGGTGCCGGCACCTGTTGTGACTCCACACGTGACAACAATGGGCGAAAGTTCGGAACCTGTCCATCAAGAGCCACCTGAACCCACTGTTGAGCACGAAAGGGATCCAGAACAGCCACATACTGTAAATGTGCCTGAACCCGAGGCAAGAAATGAGCAAGAGTCTGATGAACTCAGAAGGTCTAAAAGAGAACGAAGACCAGCCATTTCCAAAGAAATTTACAAAGTCTACAACGTAGTTCATATGGAGGGTGATCCTACCTCATATGAAGAAGCCATGAGTAGCCCCCACTCAGCCAAGTGGGTGGAGGCAATGGAAGATGAAATGAAATCAATGAGTTCCAACAATGTTTGGGACTTAGAGGAAATTTCTAAAGGAGACAAAACAGTAGGATGCAAATGGGTCTACAAAACAAAGTATGACTCTAATGGGAATGTAGAAAAGTACAAAGCTAGACTTGTGGCAAAAGGCTTTACACAAAGAGAAGGCGTAGATTACAATGAGACTTTTTCTCTGGTCTCGTGTAAGGACTCCTTTAGAATCATCATGGCACTAGTTGCACATTTTGATTTAGAGTTACATCAAATGGATGTCAAGACGGCTTTTATAAATAGAGATTTAGAAGAAAATGTTTACATGAAACAACCCAAGGGTTTTTTCATGGAGGGGAAGGAACATATGGGATGCCGCCTAAAGAAATCCATTTATGGGTTAAAGAAAGCCTCTAGGCAGTGGTATTTAAAGTTTAATGATACAATTAAAAGATTTGGATTCAAGGAAAATGTTGAGGACAACTGCATTTATGCAAAGTTCAAAAGTGGGAAATATATTTTCCTAATTCTGTATGTGGATGACATCCTACTTGCCAGCAGTGATGTTAGTCTACTACTAGAGACAAAGAAGTTCTTGTCATCAAATTTTGACATGAAAGACCTTGGTGAAGCTTCCTATGTTTTGGGCATAGAAATTCACCGAGATAGAAAGAATGAAGTGTTTGGACTATCGCAGAAAGCATATTGTGAAAAGATTTTAAAGAAATACAATATGCATGCGAGTAATGCAACACCTGCTCCCATAGTCAAGGGCGATAGTTTTGGAAAATCCCAATGTCCAAAGAATCAATATGAGATCGATCAAATAAAGTCAGTACCATATGCTTCGGCTGTTGGAAGCTTACAGTATGCACAAGTGTGCACTCGCCCTGACTTAGCTTTTATCACCGGGGTACTCGGTAGATATCAAGAGAACCCAGACATAGAACACTGGAAGATGGTAAAGAAAGCTTTGCATTATGTGCAAGGCACAAAAGGCCTCATGCTAACATATAAAAGATCTGATTCCCTAGAGATAAAAGGATACTCAGATACGGATTTTGCGGGAGATAAAGACGATAGAAAGTCCACGACAGGGTATGTCTTTACTCTCGCAGGAGGTGCTATTTCGTGGAGAAGCGCCAAACAGTCGATAGTTGCATCATCTATGATGTATGCAGAATTTATAGCGTGTTATGAGGCCATGGGACAGGCGTTATGGTTAAAGAAATTTTTACCCGACTTGAAAGTGGTTGACTGCATCAGCAGGCCACTAAAGATGTACTGTGACAACGAGCCCGCAGTATTCTATGCTCACAACAACAAGTCGAGTAATGCTATAAAGTCTATAGATATAAAGTATTATGTTGTGAAGGACAAAGTCCAGGATCAAACTATAAGACTCGAGCATATAAGAACAAAGGATATGCTTGCAGATCCGCTAACGAAAGGCTTACCACCCAATGTGTTCAAGGAACACATAGCCGGCATGGGTTTAATGGGAAGCCTATGATTCCTGGACTACAGAGGCCCAAAAGTAATAGAATTTGTTTCAAAACAGGAAGATATATAGTGGCTGTCTGATTCTATCGGCAATTGAGCTGAGACGATGAAACATGCTCTATGTATCGATATGTGATGAAATGAGTAAAGTACAAAGTTAAAAGTAAAGTCGAGATCTAGGGGGAGAATGTTAGATAGATCTCAAACGTGAGTGGGCCCAACGGCCCGTCACGCTCCTATCCGCGCCCTGATCGGGGGCGCCCAACCCTATCTGGTTGGTGGGCCCCTCTCGCCGCGCTATATAAAGTGGTGGGGGGCTGGCAGCGCACGGCACGAGGTTGACCGCTGTGCCAATCACCCCACCTACACCCCTATCGACTAGGGTTAGCGCGAGCCGACGGGAAGCGCCGCCACCATCGCACACCCACGCCGTCGCCCCTATTCCCCATGGCAAATGACGGCGGCTCCAGCTCCGGGACCAGTTCCGGCATCCCCTCTGGCTCGTGCTTGTCGAGCCAGGGCGCAGGTGGTTTTTACCTCTCTCAGATCCCTCTCTCCCTCTCTCAGTTTAGTGTCTAGATATGAAAGATAAAGTGCTACCGAATAGATCCAGTCTAGTCTATTGCAAAATAAAGCCAACAAATTCCTCTAGCCTGTTGATGATGCCTATAGGGGTACATGTAACCTAGATACTGCATTCTTGAAGTGTGTAGATGATATGCCACCATTATTTCGCTGAATTGGATAAGGAGCACGTCCTTGTATGGATGGAACCCAACGATAGCGCGACTCCACCCCCAAACATGTTCTTCTCCAATTATGATGTTATTATCAAAGTCGATGAAATTGTGTTGGTCTGAGTTCCATGAGTAGTCAGAGCCATCACTACTTGCCAATTCTTCATCCTCGTCATCATCGTAGCTATCTTGATCTTCCTCCTCTTGACCTTGCATCTCAGTATCATTGTATTGTTTTTGCTCCCCTTCCTCTTGTGCCTCGCCGTGGTTATCTTCTTCCTCTGCCTCCACCTCTTCCTCTTCCTCTATTTCCCCGTCATCCTCGTTATTTTCAGTATCATCGTCACAATCATCATTGCTTTCCTCATTGCTGTAATCATCCTCATCGTTGTATTCATCAAAAAGGGTAATTAAGTCTTTGTTGCCATCGGGCACCTCCCATTGCTTCTTTGGTTGTAGACTATCTTGTTCCCTCAGATAATTCACCTTGCGATCAAGCTCTTTTAAGTTGGCCTCGTGTGCTAGTATCCATCCCAACTGGCCATCGACCGATTCCGTGAGCTCCCATACTTGAAGATGTAAATCCTCGATCATCGCATATCGGATGCCTCCCTCGTAGCTTCCTAAGTACCTCGTCGGTAGCCCAAACGATACACTGTCTCGCCGTCAGAAGGTTTTCGTGGGAGCTGAATCATGTCGTACGTCCTCTCCGAGCAACGCAAGATCATGAGGACACCACTGTGACAGTGCACGTAGAGCGACCCGCGCCAGTACTCTGCCGACCACCAAGTCTGCTCTTTTTCAGCACGAGGTGCGGTTACCACATCGTACATAACTACATATGCCCCAAGCCACCGTGCCGCGATGTGAACTCCTGGCTCTCCCACTGGCCTGTTCGTGAAGAAAACACAAACACGTTGAGTACCTTTTGCTCGGGCTGCTTGGCGCGTGGTGACACTTCATGGTGGTGTTGTTGCTTTTTTGGAAAGAAGAACACCTCGTGATGACGGGACACGGCTGGGTCAAAGGCGAGGAACATGCCCTCGACGCCGGACCACCACGGCGTCGGCGGACACGGCCGGGTTGCACACGTAGGGATTTACGGTAGGCCTGTCCCCCGTGAAGAGCAACAAGCCGTTGCAGTGCTGCTTCACGCGGTACGTCCAGCTGTCCCAAGAGATACGCCGGTAGGGAGGCTGGTCGGCGTCGCGCGGCGCCGCCGGTGGACCGAATAACCCAAACCGAGGGTCGTATCCAAGGTAGGCGGCCAAGACTCCGGGGAACTCTCGCGGGAAGACGTGCGGCAAGAGGAGGGCGTGGGCGTCGACGATGCCGCGCCACCCTTGGCAGACGCAGCGGGACGCGGCGAGGGCGCGGCCAGGTAGGCGGCGGAGGATGTCGAGGAGGAGGTCGTAGGGGAGGCAGATGGTGTCGTTAGCGTTCATCACGCCGGTTGGCAGGCAGAAACTTGCAATGTCGAAGGTAGGAGGCGATCTGAGAAACAAGAAGAAAATACTAGATACTGGGGCGATTGTTATCGTGGGATCTTGATTTGCCTAGGAATTGTTGTCGCCTCAGAAATTGGAAATAGCTGCCTCGTATGAGGGCTGGACTGTTCAGAGTCCGGAACAACTTAAAACGCGGAACAGAGGCGGTTCCGAATTAGAGAAAATTAACTGCACCTTTGGAAACTATATGGTTCAGATTCAGAATTGGACGCCACGTTCACGAGGTGTATTAATTAGGTCCACTAAACTTCCTAGATTTTTTTTTATAAATACAGTATAATCATAGACACCCACTCCTATGAACGCACACACGTACACCCTACCTCTATGAGCACCTCCGAGAGACGAGCCATCGGATCGGGTCTTGAGATTGACGAAGTCAGCATGGGTGTCTCGCTGTCGATGGAAATGTAGATACTTGAGAACTTTTTATGTCTAAGTCGCTGACATCATTTTACTATTTGTGATAATTCTCAGTTGCAACCTAGTTGTAACGTATACAATGTGTACTAATTCTCAGTTACAACCTAGTTGCAACTCATTAAAATCTCAGTTATAACTTAGTTGCAACTCATGTGTAAGTCTCTTGTTGCACGAATCGCGAGACAAATCCAATGCGATGACTAAGACCTAAAAAGTTCTCAGACGCATGAGAACTAGCAAATTCGGTTTTTTTCGGATAGGATACTGAACTGACATTAGTGCCTAATTTTTGCGGATGTAAACCAGTACTTGGGTTTATATCCATGCTATTTCTCTTAGTTTAATCCTATATAATTTGTTCTCTAAAACTTGTTTTGGACAATACATGAAGTCGGATATTTTGGAACCTTGATTACGGATATTTTGAAATCAACAATATGAATTAGTGGACTTTTTTTTTTGCTTTGGAGAGCTCATCATTATGCAAAATAACAATTTGGGAGACCGGAGGTAGTATAGAAGAGGCTTCTCCATCTTTTAGTTCTCGGATCAGGCTCGCGCCCCGCTTTATAAATAAAGCACAATCCCAAGTACAAAGTCGGACATACAATCCACAACAAGGCCGAGGCCAAAGGACAGAAGAAAAAAGGGGTCACACACCGCTGGGGCCACAGCACATCACAACCCAAGGAAAAATAACAAGAGAAAGGTACAGGAAGGTCCCTCAGGACGACGCGGGCGGCGGCGACGGGGGAGTCGGCGCCGAGAAGGGGGACACCGCCGACTTCAGAGCCTGAAGGGAGGCCTCGAAAGCCGGCCAGTCACGCTGCCGCACCAAGGGAGACCACTGCTGTAAGAAAGCGAGCAAAGCGAAAATAGAGTCAGTTGCCCGGGTGGGAAACACACGTTCAATCACCATCTTATTGCGCACATTCTAAAGTGTCCACGACAGAGCCGCAAAGAGGAGCCAAAAGAGACGACGGCCTCCGCCGGTCCTGGTAGCCTGGGACTGCAGGAACTCCCCAGTTCCTGCGCCTGCCACGCCGGACCCAGAGCTTCACGAAAAAAGCTTCACAAAAACTGCGCTGCAGAGCAAGAGAACATAATGTGGGCGCACGTCTCTGGGGTCCCACATAGGGGACACCGGCCAGTACCAGAGCCGTTACGTTTGGCTACCTCCGTTCCCGAGGGAAGGCGGTCAAGAAGGAGCTGCCAAACAAAGATCCGAATACTAAGAGGAAGGGGGGCCTTCCAAAGGGGAGCCGCCCACCGACGCTCAGGGCCCTGGAATAGGGCCCTATAGGCCGAGCCCACTGAGAACTCCCCGGAGGGTAAAAGCTGCCAGGAGACCACGTCCTGCGCCTCGGAGAGAGATGCCGGAAGGGCCTCCAACAGGTCTTGATATTCCCCCGCCTCCACCTCATTAAAGGTGCGGCGGAAGATCAAGTCCCACTGATCCCCCCGGAAATTCTCAGCCACAAGCGAAGCAGGGGACGTGGCGATGGCAAATAAGGCGGGGAATCGCACTCCCAGGGGAACAGGGGACAACCAGGCATCGAGCCAGAAGCCGGAGCCCCTGCCATTGCCCTCCACGAAGGTAATGCCCCGGCCAATGTAGTGCTTAATGTCCTGGATCGACCTCCAGAACTGCGACCCCTCCCGGCGCTCGCAAGCCAAGAGGGGGCGGCCCCGGAGGTATTTAGCCTTGATAAGCTGCAGCCAAAGACCCCCGTCCTCCTGCAGAATACGCCAGACCCATTTCAACATCAAGGCCACGTTGAAGCGGCGCGAGTCAAGAATACCTATGCCCCCCAACTCTTTGGGGGCGCAAACGTCCGCCCACTTCATCATGTGGTATTTTTGGTGGCCATCCCTCGCCGCCCAAAAGAATCGAGACAACTCCTTGGCGAAGTCGGCATGGACTCCTTCAGGTAGCAGGTACATCCCCATCTGATACATGGGAAGGCTCGAGAGACAGGAGTTGATCAGTACCGTTTTGCTCCCCTTTGTCGTGAGTCTCGCACGCCAAGGTTCGGCTCTAGTGCGCACTCTCGTGACTAGGGGTGCAAGATCCCTGATCAAAACTCTAGTTTCCGAATGGGCATCCCCAGATAAATAATGGGGAACTCCGCCAACCTACAGTTGAGGTTATCGGCGATACGCTGCCGATCGACCTCGTCGAAGCCAAGCACCATGACTTCACTCTTGTCGAAGTTGATCTTGAGCCCAGACATCTCCTCGAAGCACAATAGGAGGAATTTTAGATTCCTAATGTCGGCCTCCAAGCCCCGCACCATGATCATGGTATCATCTGCGTACTGGAGATGGGAAACTCCCCCTCCCGGAATGAGATGCCCTACCACACCAGAAATGTGGCCAGCGATTTTGGCTCTATCCAAAATCTCTGCAAGGGTATCCACCGCGGCATTAAAGAGGAGGGGGGACATTGGGTCGCCTTGCCTAACCCCACAAGATGGGGAGAAGTAGGGGCCAATCACCCCATTGATGTTGATCGCCGTCCTACCAATCATCACGAACTGCATGATCCAGCAAATCACGCGGTCGTCGAAGCCCCTTCTTTCCAGTACTAGCCTCAAGAAAGCCCAGTCCAGACGGTCATAGGCTTTCTGGAAGTCCAGTTTAAGGAACACCCCTTTCTGATGACGTGACTTGACCTCATGAATAATCTCATGAAGGGCAAGGACATCATCATGAATGAGGCGTCCCTTAAGGAAAGCAAACTGGAGGGGGTGAGTGAGTCTCTCAAGCACCGGGGCCAGACGGAGAGCACAAACCTTCGCAAAGAGCCGCTGGACAACATTAATAACTGTGATGGGACGGAACTGGCGGATATCAGTGGACCCAACTACTTTGGGGATTAGAGTTATCACACCAAAGTTCAGACGAGCCATCACCAGGGTCCCAGTGTAGAATTCCTGGAACATCAGCAAGATCACCGGTCTCAACTGCTCCCAGAAGGACTGCAGGAAAATCACCGCCAGACCGTCAGGACCCGGTGCCGACCCTGTCTTCATGGACTTCAAGGCCGCAAAAATCTCCTCTGTGAGAAACGGGCGAGTGAGGTCCGCGTTCTCAGCAGGGGTGACACGCGCCCCCGACGACCAAAAGTCCGGGGCGAGGGAGATGCCCGAGGGGTCCGCCATCGAGAAGAGGGACTTGTAGAAGCTATAAATGTGGGCAGAGAGAGCCTGAGGAGATTCTAGCAGGGACCCACCCTCCCAGAGGCAGGGGATCGAACACTTCCTCCTTCGTCCATTCGCAATGGCGTGGAAGTAGGCCGTGTTCGACTCCCCCTGAATCGTCCAGTTCTGGCGGCTCCGCTGACACTAGAACGCCTACTCGCCCCTATAAATCTCCATAAGGGAGGTCTCTAGGGAATATCTATGAGACCAGGCATCTGCCGAGAGGCCATTAGCGTCAGCCTCTCGATCTAGCACCTGAATCTCCTGCAGGATGGACCCCTTCTGGGCCCGGAGGTCCGCCCCCAGGTTGGCGCCCCAACCTCGCATAAATTGACGGGATACCTTGGCACAGTGGTGCTAGATATCAACTGCCGAGAATACACGGGGAAGGGATGCGGCGGCCTCGAGCCACCTAGATCGAACAGCCTCCACGAATCCTTGTTTCTGAAGCCAGAAGGATTCAAAGTGGAATCGGTTCAGTCTAGGCGGAGCCCCCCCACCTGAGGAGAGGAGGAGCGGAGTGTGGTCCGAGCCAATCCGGGTGACAGCCCGCAGAGAGCAAAGGGGGAACATCACTTCCCAGTCAACCGACACGAAAGCCCGATCGAGGACGCTGCGGATCGGGGCCAGCTACTTATTGGTCCAAGTATATCTAGCCCCCACACGAGCAACCTCCCGAAGAGCCAGGTCCAAGTATATCTTGGCGAATCGTTTCCTGAAGGCCGACAATATCCGGCGCTTCAAGGCGAAGGTACTCCATTATCTGGCAGCGGCGACCCTCATGCCCGAACCCTCGGATGTTACAGATGAACACCCGAAAGGCCCGGATGAGATCCATAGGGGAACTCAACCCTCCGGGGTCCCCTTAGCAGGGACCGATAGGGCACGACCGGTACGAGGGCGAGCGGCAGCAGCAGCCTTGGGAGGTCTTCCCCGCGGCCTACCCCGAGGGGCGGGCTCCGGGGCTACCTCCCTCCCGTCAGGCGCAGGAGGGGGATCCTCGCTGAGACCAGGTCCTGACAACCTAGTCTTGGTGAGGATCTCAGCGCGTTCCCGCTCTCGGGCATCCCGTGCCCGAGCAGCCGCGATCGCGCCCGCATACCCCTCGCGCGCCTTAATGACGGCAATCTGCTCAAGCCGCGAACCCTTCTCACCACGGAAGACAATGCCACAGTCATCGGCCACCTCGCCTAGGTGGGCAAGCGACACCTCGAACAAGACATGAACTGTGAAGACCCGAGGGAAACACGAGAAGCGAGAAGGAAGAACTAGATGAGGCGAAAGTACTGGATCTGCCACGAGCGACGCATGACGAGAGAGTAGCCCGCCACCCGCCGGCTCGGCCGGAGAGACCACCTGCGAGGCGGACACTGTGGCGGGAATGCGGCGGCGGGGGAGGCCTGGGAGTCCTGGCCCGACGCAGCTGGGGGGCGCCGCCGGAGAGAGAGGGGGTGACGCTCCGGCAGCCCCCGTAGCCTGGTCAGGGGTGTCGGGGGCGAGGGAGTAGCACACCACTCCCGGGGACCGCGGGGATAGGGGGGAGCAGACCACCATCCCCACGCTGCCCGAGGTCTCCTCCTCGGGGGACATTACTGCAGAGGGGGGAGGGGCGGGACGCGGGCCAGGCGCGACGACGAGGTTGGACCCGTACTGAGCGATATCGATGCCGAAGGAGACCGGCTGTTCGGGGCGGAAGCAACGAGGGACGTCGACTGGAGCAAGCTTGGCCGGCGCACTCACGGACAGGGGAAGCCTCCTGGGGAAGAAGGGTCTGACGCCCGGGGAGGAGCTGGCACTGAGGTGAGCCACAGGGCCCCCAGCGCTGCCTCTCGAGGAGGAGGTGAGGCGTCGGCGGTCGGCGGTGACTCCGGATTGGACCCCGAGTCACTACCAGAGCCCGAGCCCCCACCCCCAAGGTCCGCGCCGTCATCAGCAGGCGCCGAGGTCGGAGGGGGCGAGGGGGCGACGTCATGATCCGCCACCTCCTCATCCAGCTCCACCAAGAGGTCCCTGCCCACCCGGTCGAAGAAGACGCGAGGAAGGGAGACAGAGAACACCGAAGTGCTCGGACAGAGCTGGCACAGGCGAATCGGGCCGTGGCCAGGCAGCGAGCTCAGATCCAGCTCCGTGAGCTTGCCCACCGCCTGGGACACGAGGGCCACCACCTCCGGGCGCCGAGCCTCGAATGGGACGCCGATCAGCTGCACCCAGACCTCCGAGAGCGTGGCCACCGACTCCTGCGCGGCTGAGGACGGCTGGATGGAGACCTGCAACTGGTGGATCGGCAAGGTGAAGGACGAGCCGCAAGCGCACATGCGCAGAATCGCCACAGACGGGAAGTGGACAGCGAACTCGGAAGCGGAGATCCTGTGAACCGGCCACTCATGACCAGGCAGGACCGCCCGGAGCTCCACTTGGATCAGATCCTCCGTAACCTCCACCACGAGGGGGGGTGTCCTGGGCCGGAAGAATCGTCACCGCGGCGAGGATCTCAGGGACAGTCATCTGGGCCCCTCCCAAGTCGATGACGTAGAAGCCACCGTTGACCCCATGGCCGTAGTACTCGAGGGCCTCCCTGCGAAGAGGGATGGAGGCCACGGACAGCACCCTGGACCTCGCAACCGGAGCGGCCCCAGGATGAGCACCAAGTACGCCGGGGGCGGCGCTTGCAAGAGCCGGAGGGGCCACCACAGCAGGGACCACGCAAGACGCCTTCTTCTTCTTGGCTTTCCTCTTCTTCTTGGGAGCCGAGGGCTCGGCCTTGTCCCCATTCTGGCGCGCCGCCGGCTCCACGGACGGCAGGGCCGCGGTGTGGTCATCGCGCCACGAGAGCCCGTCGGCACGGCCCCCACCCGACCGAAGCACTGCCGCAGCGTCACGGGTTTGCAGAGCCTCAGCCCGAAGGCGAGCCTCCCTCGCGAGGTCCTGCGGCACCGGCGGTGGGCGGAGGGGATCCTCCATCCGGCGGTGGACATGGGGCGGAGAGCGGGACGGGTAACGCGCGCCCACGCCAGTGGGCGAGCGGCGACTGTGGTGGCGATATGCCCTCTGCCGCCTAGCCGGGCCCCAGTGATCACGGGAGAGAGTAGTGCCGGGCGAGGAGCGCCATTGGGCGAGACACGCCGAGGCGGCGGGGATGCGCGACGGGGGGAGGGGAGCGACGCTGAGAGGTGCCGCGCGTCGGCGGGGGGCTTCGGGGCCGCGAGGCCATCAACGCCACAGTGAAGGAGGCGGGGGCAGAGGGGGCAGCAGGGGAGGAGGAGGGCTCGGCCACGAGGATGCGGGGGAAGAGACAGGCGGGGAGCTGGGTGGCGGCGGGACGGAGGTTGGGGATCCAGGCGCCTAGGGAAGGCCATGGCTGCCCCCAGCCCTCTTGGACCAGAGCGACAACGGGCCTCCGGGCGGGGTGGGGCGAACCCTAGCGGGACAAGGTGGGCTGGCCTGGCCCGGGCCACCTGGCGATACCATGGCCGAGGCCAGCGCCAGCCGGCCTGCAAAGCCAGCCCACCTGCCATGACACCCCGCCGAGCTCCCCTGCCCATGCCCCCATCCCTGCTGGGGCGCCGGCGGCGGCGGAACCCGCGTCCGCCGAGAGGCGACCCGCGCGAGCAGGAAGAAGTCACCTAGGGAAGGATGCAGGAGGGGCGACGGGCAGCCGGCCCTGGGGACCCCGCGCTCGTCGTCCGAGAGGTCACCCGCCGCGCGGCACGTGACCAACGAAGCCGGCGCCTGCGGCGTCTCGTCGCCGACCGGCTCCTCCTCCTCCTCGACGTCGCCCCAGGGGAGGCCGTGGAGGTCCGCCAGCTCCTCCATGCGCGCCGGCGAGAGCGGACGGGGCGGGACCTGCAAAGGAGGAGGGGCAAACCTGGGCACGGGGGGCGGCGGCGCCGGCGAGAGTCGAGCTCCCACCTTGATGGTGTGCGCGGGGAAGAGGAGGGTCGAGGCCTGGCGGACGAACTCGTCGCGCCGCCGGTCGCGGGCGTCTATCACCACGCCCTCCGCCGAGAGCAGCACAAGCCTCCCTTCCGCCGGCCTGAGGATGACGGACGCCGGCGACCACCCCTGGCGGCAACTGGCGAAGCGCGAGGCAGCCGAGGCGCGCCATCAGAGGACGGGGGAGGGCGGGGCCGAGGAAGAGGGCCAGCACATGGCTGCCGGTGGCGCCGCCGCGGTGGAGGCGAGTTTAAAATTCAAATCCGAGGACGCAGCTGCCGCCCTTGCAGCAGCAGGCGATGAACCACCAGGCTGCGGCCATCTGAAACTGGTTGTGAGACCGCACTCCCATCTTTTAGTTCTCGACTCCTTGTTTTGTATAATCGAAGACTTTAAGTGTTGTTCTTGTCGCTCTTAAGGCAATTTACCTTCACTGTTTGTCCCATGCTAAAGCTGTGCGAGCGCACTCGTACAACTTGCCATGAGTTTCATGATTTCATTAATGTACTTAACATATTTTCCACTGTCTCTGCAGATTTCAGTTGGATGTTGTCGCTGCTGGGAAAAACTCAGGAAAATAAGAAAAGCAATCACTGATGGCTTCTTTTTCCATGTTGTCGGATTGGGTCATTTACCATGAGCTTGTAATGAGGAAAGCACATCCACCTAAGCAGTGCGCTGTTCCAACAACAACCGGATTGGGTCATTTACCATTAGCTTGTAATGACAACCAAGGAGCATTTTTTCATCGCGGTTGACCCAAAATGGTTGGTGGAGTTGGCACCAAGGTTCTATAAGGGTGCGGACCCAACCAAAATGATCAAAAGAAAGTGACCAGAAAGAATCGAGCCAGACAGGTACCATGGGCCCAACTCGTTGCTTCTTAGCAAACACCGAGCTTGATTGCCCAACATGAAATTTTGGTGGGACTGTAGATATTATGCTCTGCTCGTAGACCTCTATTGTTACATTATATATGTGTTTTGACCTACCTAGTGTGGTCTGGATCTCTTTATCTTGAGACAGTTATATGGATATCTCAAGTTCACCTTATGACCATTATTGATTGATTCAGTTCTGTTGTTGAGGCAGTCTAGACACTATATGTTCTAATTGACGTCTTGTCTGTCAGTAGTGAAACCAACTGATATATAGTGCCAGGCAAAGATCTGTTGCCGGCTACGGCGGTGAGGATAATTCCGGGTTAGATCATGAGCCTCTAGTAGATGATCAATTATGAGGGAGATGCCAGGAGACGTGTTTTCAGGAGATTCTAGGCGAGGATCTGCAGGGAGAGGAACGGCTAGGTCATAGTAGGCAGTGGCGGAGCTAGAGAGAAAATCTTGGGCGGGCCAAGATACAAAAAAGCACAAACAAATGTAATTCTACACAATACACTTCAGTACTCAATGAACCATCAACCATTAGCAGTACTAGATAAATTTGGTTCAATGGATCATCATATATGTTGAATCACTCCAAAACAAAATGAAGCGTACATACCAAAGATTTAGTTTGACCAAAAGATATGAAGACATGGAGTTGCATACTAAAAATCAGCCTTCCGGTATTTTTTTTCTACTAAAATCATCAATGACATCTTCGTAACTATAAGTCTCCAGGATTTCTCCCTCTATATTCACTAGCAAACTATTGGCAAGATAGTCATCTTTCATCTTATTGCGCAACCTTGTCTTGATGATCTTCATGCTAGAAAATGCCCGCTCGGCACTTGCAGTTGAAACTGGCACAGTGATGAGCAAGCGGAGTAACCTTTCAAGCAAATTAAAGATAGTGTGTCTTCCTGTCTCCACAAGGCATCGACAAAGACCAATTAAGGTTGATATGTTTTTCAACTCTTCATCTTTCGAAGCATGTGAAACAAAATGTTTCAGTTGAAGCTGCAATCCATAAATATCTTGTTGACGTGACCCCTGCTCCTCCTGACCCCTCCTCTTCCCGGACCATGATAATAAATTCTTCATAGCCATCATCTGATCTCAACTACTGGAGACACTCTTTTGTTGATGACACTAGACGAATAGCATTCACAATACCTTGTGATTTCTTCTGTAAAGCTTGTCCAAGCAATTCAGTTATCTCAAATATTTCCTTCATCAAACATAAGGTAAATATAAACTCATATGAGGACATGTAGCTGAAACAAGTGTTTGCATCTCCACGAAGTGAACCCATTGACCGATCAACAACTATATCTTGGACCATAGAGTAAACAACACCAAACATCTTCATAAGGCTATAAACTGAACCAAAATGAGAACCCCACCTTGTGTCTCCTGGTTTGGTACTGACAAAAAGTTGCAGTCAACTGAATGGAATAAATCAAATTACCTGTCCGTTTGTTTGTTCCAGGCCTGCGGAAGGAAAATCAAGAATATGTGCCGGCTTCCGCCGGAGCCACCGCTACTAGCTGTCTGGCCGGCCGCCAGCCGATGTCGTACGTAGTGTGCTGCCATGCCTAGGGCTTGGGAGTTTGGCCGTTTGGGGACAGTCGCCTGAGCGCGTCGCTGAACTCGCCGCCAGATCGACTCGCTCCGGTGGTCCGCTATCTCCGGCACCCAGTCACCGGTCGGAGGCGCAGTATCAACCCTAACAAGTAACAATCGCCATGATCGGAGTAGGAGCAGCAGCAGCCAGGAACTGAATCGGGACCAAAAACAAAGACGTCCCATGTAAACTAGCTTGGACCGGTGCCTTACCGGGCCTTCCACGTAGATTCATAGGTATAATTTTTTTTTCCTATCTTTGGCTGGGCGGGCCATGGCCCAGTCTTGCCTTCACGTAGCTCCGCCAGTGATAGTAGGACTTTAAGTGCAATTTGATCGGGGCACTTTTCTAAAGTGCCCTAGATGCTACAATTTGGTGCACTTTGAATTAAGTGCCCTCGATTATTACGGTGACCCAACATATCACTGCATGTTGTAGTACACTATAGTCGTGGATATAACACTTACGGAGTACCATTTCGCAAATATTACATCCTCAGAGTGGTATAACAGAAACAAAGCGGATCCACAACATACATTATCATTATTACAATCAGAAATTACATGACGACTTTGAGATCCTCCTAGGTCCATAGAGGTATCCCGATGACTCAGGGCTAGGCTATAATAATTCAGAGAACAAGATAAAGAAGCAAACTAAACTTTAAGGTTTATACGAGATTTAATATAGATGGAGGATAGAGATCTATGTTACTGGACTAGATCACTATATATGATACATCTACACTTCAGATACGTCGGTCTCCATTCCATAGATGTTTTCGTAATTGTTCCCGTCGATGCTTCCGGATACTTCTGGTTCTTCATAGCGGAATTCTTCTTGGTCTTCAATTGGATATAGTATTTCCTTTTTCTGACCGTTAATGTCTTCAGAATCTAGCAAGGGTTAAGAAGATACGTTGAGTACGAGCGTACTCAGCAAGTTCACTAAAAAGGAGTGTTTGATGCACTATATGTACAACCACAGACCATAGGTCGTAGGCAATGCAGGTTTTCGTAAACATTTCTTCAAAGGTTGCTTTTATTCTGAAAAGCTATGTCCGTCAGCCTTCACGGGTTTACCAAAACTTTCATAAAGTTCCTTTCTCGCCGCGTTCATAGCTCCTTCCCGGAACAGGAAGTAATAAGTTACAGTTCTTACACTCTGCAGAGGTGCGTTGCTTTACCCATGAGAGATCAAATCCTTGTTGCACAACCGGGCAGCTTACCCGTCCACACTTCCTATGGTGTGGGGTCCAGTAGATGATACAAGCCAATCACTGTTCTTCTCCGCGACCCCGCATACACCGCAATTGTTGTATGCCCAAACTCAAGATAGACCTTTCCCCGTATAAAATGGCTATACCTTAGTTGGATACACACAACAACCATTAACACTAAAAATCTGTCTTTTGTAAGCCCAGATCCATGGTAGACCTTTCCCTGTATAAAACGGCTATACCCACGATCTGCAACTTACAAAACGCCTAGAATAGTGTCCAATGCATGCGAAAGGGAACCGATCCAACTGACTTCCCCAGAGCCATATTGTCACATCCCAAAAATTTCCAAATTTTGAAATGTGAAAAATAAATAAACAAAAGAATTAATTGTTGAAATTTAGGGTGAAAAAAAACTTTTTGTTTCAAAATGGAAACATCAAAACCCTTCTTGAATAAAATTTGAATGAAAAGGGAATCCAACAAAATTTCAATCAAGTGAAATGCATTCACCAATGAATGTATCTGGAAATTAAAACATTTGGATAAGTTAAACCAAACCCCCAAAACCCTAGTGGAAGAAAATCATTTCCAAGATATCTCTAAGACTATGGATTTGATCCATATAAAAATTCAGCAACAAACATTTATAAATAATCATAAGTTATAAACAAAAATATTATAAAACCATAGAAATTGGTTTCATTTAATTTGGAGCCATGGATAAAAACTTATGAATGCAATAAGATAAAGAAAATAAATTTCAAAACTAATAAAGCTCCTAGCTAAAATCCATACCAAATTGTGGGCAAAATAATCCTAAAAGGATTTAAAAGGATAAACAAATATTAAATAAAATCATACAAATTGGAATCACCAATTTTGGATCTATAAATAAAAAGATATGTATTTTATAGGATAAAGAAATAAATAAATGAATAAGGAATATTTAAAATCCAAATTAAATCTTGGCCAAATTCATTAACAAATGGAAGTTATTGAATAATAAAAAGGAGTAAAATATTATTTAATAAAATCATAAGGATTAAACAATATCCAATTTTATTTAAATAAAGAAAATTGCCTAAACTAAATAAATAATAAATCCCAAGAAAATTATTTAGAAGACAATTTAAACCTTGAGTTGAATCCAAAAGCAAATGTAAAAAAGATAATCCAAATGAAATAAAGGGATAAAGAATATTCAAATAAAATTATATGGGCATTAACCAAATTCAACTCTATTTGAATGAAGACAAAATTCCCAATATAAATGATTAATCAAATCATGAAAAAATAAAAATTGAATTTGCCCAAGTGGATTAGAAGTTATCCAATTAACTTAAAAAGAAGAAAATAATTATTTGAATAAATAATATGGGTTGGAACCATATTTAAAATTAAGACAAATGTCTAAATTAAATAAATAACAAACCCTATGAGAATATAATAAATATTCTAAAATGGATTATTTAAATACATTATTAAATAAGATTTAACCTACTGAAAAGGGTTAGAAAAGGT
Source organism: Avena insularis (assembly GCA_023614405.1). Taxonomy (NCBI): domain Eukaryota; kingdom Viridiplantae; phylum Streptophyta; class Magnoliopsida; order Poales; family Poaceae; genus Avena; species Avena insularis. Next base: position 451,552,824 of record CM042685.1, read on the forward strand.
TTGATAAAAATCTGAATTCAAAATGAGTTTATAAATCATATTAAATATTACTTGAATAAAGACAAGTGCCTCTTTTAAATAAATATTTAACCATAAGAAAATACAAGAAATTATTCTAAAATGGACTTTAAAATGCATTAATAAACAATACAAAAACTTACTGAAAGTTTGGAAAAGTTTTGAAATAAAATAAGTGTTTGAAAGATTTGAATAAATTCAAAACAGAAATCAGAAAAGGAAAAAGAAAAAGAAAAAGAAAACAGAAGGAAAAAAATAGAGAAAGCAAACAAACCAAGCAGCCCAACTAACCTAGCCCAATCTAGCCCAGTACAGCCCACCCGGGAAACCATCTCTCCTCGAGCCATTCTTTTCTCACGCGCGAACCTACCCCCAGCCCCACTGACCGCGTGGACCCACACTGCCAGCTCATCTCGTTTTCAACCCCGCGACCCGTTCCCCCTCACCCCGCGGCCATTTCTGCCGCTGATTTCTCCCCTTCAAATCGCATTAATGCCGCGTTAATCTCGCCCCGTGACCACGCGTACATAATCTCCTCCCTCCTCTCCTCCTTTCCCCTCATTCTCCAGCTCCTCTCTGCCCCTAGGCTGCTCTAATTTCCTCTTGCAACCTGTTGGAGATATGCCCTAGAGGCAATAATAAATGTAGTTATTATTATATCTTTGTGTTTATGATAAATGTTTATATTCATGCTATAATAGTATTAACAAGGAAACATTAATACTTGTGTGAATTGTAAACTTAAATTGAAGTCCCTAGTATAGCCTCTATACTTCACTAGCTTGTTGGTTGATTGATGATTGTGGTTTCCCTGTCATGAACATTGAGATGTTATCAACAACAAGATCATATCGTTAGGAGAATGATATGGTGGACATACTCCTATAGATAAGCGTAGCATAAAGATCAAGTCATTTCAATAGTTCAATTGCTATATGCTTTCTGATACATAGTAACCTAATTCCTTCGACCATGAGATCATGCATATCACCTTTACTGGATGGATGCTTTGATGTCATCAAACACCACACCGTAACAGGGTGGCTATAAAGGTGGCATTGAGTGTTCGGAAAGTATTGGTTGAAACACATGGATCAAGAGTGGGATTTGTCCATCCACATGACGGATAGATATTCTCTGGGCCCTCTCGGTGAAATGTCATCCAATTAGCTTGCAAGCATGTGACTGGGTCACAAGGGATCACATATCATGAACGAGAAAAGAGTACTTATCAAGAACGAGGTTGAACTAGGTATGCAGAGATACCATGATCATAACCTCGGATAAGTAACATATCGTGAGACAAAGGGAAATTGGTATCATATGTAAATGGTTCATTCGATCGCAAAGTAATCGTAGAAGTATGTGGGAGCCATATGAATTTCCAGATTCCTCTATTGGTTATTGTTCGGAGAAGTGTCTCGATCATGTCCGCATAATTCACGAACCGTAGGGAGACACACTTAAGGATTCGACGTTGTTTGAGTAGTTATGGTATTATGAGAAAGAGACCGAATGTTGTTCGGAGTCTCGGATGGGATCCGGGATATCACGAGGTGATCCGGAATGGTCCGGAGAATAAGATTCATATAAGGAAAATCCTGCTTTGAGTTGGGGAATGGTTCCGTGTTTTCATCGAACATTCTAGAAGGTCCCGAATGTCCGACTCGAGAGGAAGGGGTACATGAAATGTGTCATTACATATTGGAATGATTGCATCATGTACTAAGTATTCTCGCTGTCCAAAATAAAGGGTTTATTTAAATCCTAAATTGAAAAGTCAAACGGCTAGTTTGAAAGTCAAACGGCAATTTTGGGAAGTGGGAAAAGAGGAGGATTGGTGGAGGCCGAGTTGGAGGAGGGTTCCTCCCCTTGGCCGGCGCACCTCCCAAGGCCGAGTTGGGGAGGAACTCCTCCCCTTGGCCGCCGGCCCTCCCACCTATATAAGGAGGGGCAGGGCTCCCCTCCTTACACACACACAAGTTTCCTATCCTCTAAACTAAACCCTAGATCTAGACCCCGGTTTAGAGCTATTTCGGTTTCGAGCCTTCTAATTGGTTTAGAGCCCTCTAATTGGTGTGTCTAATTACTAGACCACTAATAGCCTCTCTCATAAGCTCCACCATACCGACCGCTTAAGGCGAAGCCTCAAGGATTTCCCTCTACCTCCGTACCACGCCACAGTTGCCGGAATCGCGAGGAGAGTGCTACAACCTCCGGCCTGCTGGAACAAGGAGAGGAAGGTCTTCGTCGAGCACCGAACGTGTGACCGATCAAGGAGCGCCATGGAACGCGCCGAAGGATCGCTCACGCGATCTTGAGATCGGAAAGAGTACGACTACATCACCCACGAGAATCTGCTCTCGTTAAACACTTTGGAATCTTCGAGGGTGAGTTATTCCATCGACTCGTTGCTACAATCTAGTAGATAGATCTTGGCTTGTTTGTTTGCATGCGATAGAAAATTTTTGTTTTTCATGCTACGAACCCCTACAGTGGTATCAGAGTCGTGTCTATATGTAGATCTGTTGCACGAGTAGAACACAATGGTCATTGTGGGCGTTGATGCTTTTATTGTAGATTGCTTTTTGTGTACTTTGCATCTTGCGGTATGTTGGGATGAAGCCCGGCTAACCTTACATGACATCGCTCATGAGACTTGCTCCACGCTTGACATGCAACTCGTTTTGCATAAGTGGCTTTATTGCTGTTTCTCCTAGCATAGTAAAGATCCAATTTACAACGGGTGATCAACAATGCTAGTATCAATGTTGTGGTTCTTGTTCGTAAGTTAGAACTACACTTATGGAAAGCCCCAAACCACGTAAAATATGCAAAGAAAGTAGAAGCGTCTAACTTTGTTTTGCAGGGGTGTGCCGTGATGTGATATGGCCATGATTGTGATTATATTTGATGTATGCAATGTTCCTTATTGTAAGTTGGCAACCGGCAGGAGCCATATGGTTGTCTTTAATTTCTGTTAAGACCTCGTGTCTATTCAAAATAGTTGTAATAGTTGAAGCTGGTGGACTACAACCATGAAGAAGCGTCATTGACCTTGATGCTATGCTTGATGATGGAGATCATGTTCGGTGCTTGAAGATGGAGATCGGAAGCACAAAGAAGAAAGGCCATATCATATCACATATTATGAATTGCATGTGATGTTAATCCTTTATGCATCTTGTATTGCTTAGTAGATTTAGTAGAATTATAAGATGATCCCTCATGCACATAAATTTCAAGTTCTAAAGTGTTCACCCTTAGTATGCACTGCCAAAGCTTGTCGCTCAAACACCACGTGATGATCGGGTGTCTTTGATTCCGCTGGTGAATACAACGTAAGCAAGCCAGATTTGCTTATCACGGAAGCTAAGGTTTGATCTTGACGAGAGCCTAGCATGTACATATGGCCTCGGGAACACGGAACGCCGAAAGGTAAAGCATGAATCATATAGTAGATATGATGAACATGATGATTGTTCGCCATTAAAACTATATCAACTCTCGTGATGATCGGTGTTGATGTAGTGGATTTGGTTCGTGTGATCACTAAAACAATGCGAGGGATGTTGTTTTGAGTGGGAGTTCACCTAGTTTAATTTCATTAATTAATTTGAACTCAATTTGTCATAAACTTAGTCTAAACTATTGCAAATATGTTGTAGATCAATGGCAGCCCCTACCATCAATTTTAATGTTCCTAGAGAAAGAAAAGTTGAAAAACAATGGAAGCAACTTCGCGGATTGGTTCCGCAATTTGAGGATTGTCCTCACAGCTGGTAATTTGACCTATGTGCTGGATGCACCGCTAGGTGACCCACCTGCTGCTGATGCTACCGATGAAGTAAAGAATGTTTACCTCGCTCGGAAGAATCAGTACTCCATAGTTCAGTGTGCTATCTTGTATGGTTTAGAATCGGAGCTTAAAAGGTTTGAAGAGTCGATCCATATGATATTGTCGAGGATCTCAAATTAATCTTTGAGACCCATGCAATTGAAAGTTATGAAGCTTCGAAAAGTTCTTTAATCGCAAGATGGAAGAGGGTAGCTCCAAGCTGAGCATGTGCTTAAGATGTGCAGGCACGCAAATAAACTCCAAAGTTTGGGTATAGTGATTCCTAATACTTTGGGGTTTACCGATCCTCCAATCACTACCACCAAGTTACAAGAACTTTGTGATGAACTACAACATGCGAACATGAACAAAGAGTTGCCGTAACTATTTGCTATGTTGAAATCTGCAAGTGGAGATCAAGAAAGAGCACCAAGTGTTGATGGTCAATAAGACCACCAAATTCAAGGAAGGCAAGTCTAAGCAAAGGGACACTTCAAGAAGGGTGGTAAGAAAGCTGCCACGATTTAACGAAGAGACCAAGGCTAGACTCAAGCCCGACATCGAGTGCTTTTACCGCAAGGGAGTAGGTCATCGAAGCGAATTGCCCAAAGTACTTGGCGGATTTGAAGAACGGCAACATCAAGAAGAAAGGTATATCTGATATACATGTTATTGATGTGTATCTCACTAGTACTCGTAGTAGTGCCCGGGTATTTGATCTGGTTCGGTTGCTCATATTTGTAACTTCGAAATGAGCTGCAGAATAAACGGAAGATAGTGAAGAACGAGGTGACGCGCCAGAGGAAACGGATCAAAGGTTGATGTGATCGCGGTCGCACGCTACCTCTTCATCTACCATCGGGATTAGTTTTATACTTAAATAATTGTTATTTGGTGCTGCTAAGCATGAACATTATATCGGATCTTGTTTATTGTAGACGGTTACTTGTTTAAATCCGAGAATAATGGTTGTTCGATTTATATGAGTAATATGTTTTACGCACATGCACCTTTGATAGATGGTCTATTCTTGTTGAATCTCGATAGTAGAAATACACATATTAATAACATTGAAGCTAAACGATTGAAATCAGATAACTCGACTCCTATATATGTACTTAATCGTGCCTTGGTCACATTGGAGTGAAACGATGAAGAAACTCTATTCGATGGACTTCTTGAATCACTTGATTTTGAATCACTTGAAAGATGCGAAGCATGTCTGATGGGTAAAATGACTAAGACTCCATTTTCTTGTATGATGGAGCGAGCTACAGACTTATTGGAAATCATACATACCGATGTGTGTGGTCCAATGAGTGTAGCATCGTGATGGTTATCGTTATGTTCTTACCTTCACGGATGACTTGAGTAGATATGGGTATATCTATTTCATGAAACATAAGTCCGAAACTTTCGAGAAGTTTAAGGAGTTTCAAAAGTGAGGTAGAGAATCAACGTAACAAGAAGATTAAATTTCTACGTTCTGATCGTGGAGGTGAATATCTAAGTTACGAGTTTGGCGAGCATTTAAAGAAATGTGGAATACTTTCAGCTTGACACCGCCGGGAACACCACAGCGTAATGGTGTGTCTGAACGTCGTAATCAAACTCTCTTAGATATGGTTCGTTCTATGATGTCACTTACAGATTTACCACTATCATTTTGGGGTTATGCATTAGAAACAGCCGCATTCACTTTAAATAGGGCACCGTCTAAATCCGTTGAAACGACACCGTATGAATTATGGTTTGGGAAGAAACCTAAATTGTCGTTCCTTAAAGTTTGGGGATGCGAAGCCTATGTAAAGAAGTTACAGCCGGAAAAGCTTGAACCGAAAGATGAAAAAAGAGTCTTCATAGGAAACCCGAAGGAAACTATTGGGTATACCTACTATCATAGATCCGAACGCAAAATCTTCGTTAAGAATGGATCCTTTCTAGAGAAGGAATTTCTCGAAAGAAGTGACTGGAAGGAAAGTAGAACTCGACGAGGTTGTCGAACCTTCTCTCGAATTGAGTAGCAGCGCAAGACCGGAAGAAGTTCCTGTGGTGCCTGCACCAATAAGAGAGGAAGCTAATGATGGTGATCATGAAACTTCGGTTGAAGTTGCTACAGAGCCTCGGAGGTCAACGAAAACTCGTACCACTCCAGATTGGTATGATTCCGTTATGAATGTCATGTTGGTGGACAAACACCGATGACCCCGAGACATATGAGGAAGCGATGATGAGCCCAGATTCCAATAAATGGCAAGAAGCCATGAAATCCGAGATTGGATCCATGTACGAAAACCAAGTATGGACTTTGGTGGACTTACCTGATGGCCGAAAGGCTGTCGAGAACAAATGGATTTTCAAGAAGAAAACAGATGCTGATGGTAATGTTACTGTCTATAAAGCTCGACTTGTCGCAAAAGGGTTTCGACAAATTCAAGGAGTTGACTACGATGAGACTTTCTCACCGGTAGCGAAGCTAAAGTCTGTGAGGATTATGTTAGCAATCGCTGCATATTATGATTATGAGATATGGCAGATGGATGTCAAAACAGCATTCCTCAATGGAGACATTGATGAAGAGTTGTATATGATACAACCCAAAGGTTTTGTCGATCCTAAAGATGCTAACAAGGTATGCAAGCTTCAACGGTCCATCTATGGATTGAAGCAAGCATCCCGAAGTTGGAATCAACGTTTTGATAAGGTAATCAAAAGTTTTGGTTTTATACAAACTTATGGAGAAGCTTGTATTTACAAGAAAGTGAGTGGAGCTCAGGCATTCTTAATACTGTATGTGGATGACATATTGTTGATTGGGAATGATGTAGACCTTCTTAATAGTGTCAAGGAATATTTGAATAATAGTTTTTCAATGAAGGATCTTGGCGAAGCAGCTTACATATTAGGCATAAAGATTTATAGAGATAGATCGAAACGCCAAATATCATTGTCACAAAGTACATATTTGGACAAAGTTCTAAAGAGGTTTGGAATGGAAGATAGCAAGAAAGGGTTCTTGCCCATGTTGCCCAATACGACCTTGAGTAAAACTCAAAGTCCGACATCGGCAGAAGATAGAGAAAAGATGAGTAAGACTCCCTATGCCTCAGCCATAGGATCTCTAATGTATGCCATGCTATGTACTAGACCCGACATCGCATATGCTGTTAGTCTAACTAGCAGATATCAAAGTGATCCAGGAGTGGATCATTGGACAGCGGTCAAAAACATCCTTAAGTACTTGAGAAGAACTAAGGATATGGTTCTTTCTTATGGAGGTGATGAACAGCTCGTTGTTAATGGTTACACCGATGCTAGTTGGAACACCGATCCGGATGATTCTAAATCACAACTGGATACATATTTATTTTGAATGGTGCAAGAAGCTGGAGGAGTGCAAAGCAAAGCGTTGTGGCGAGATCTTCAACGAATCGGAATACATGGTCGCTTGGAGGCTTCACAAGAAGCGATATGGATGAAAGAGTTCATTACAGAGCTGGTGTGGTTCCAAGTGCTTGGACCCAATGTCTATCTACTGTGATAACATGGGCGCCATAGCCAATGCGCAAGAACCAAGGTCACACAAGAAGCTGAAGCATATCAAGCTGCGTTTTCACGCTATTCGAGAACATATCCAAGATGGGGATATAAAGATTTGCAAAGTACACACAGATCTGAATGTGGCGGATCCGTTGACTAAACCTCTCCCGAGGGCAAAACATGACCAAACACCAAACTGCCATGGGTGTTCGGTATATTACCATGTAATCTAGATTAGATGACTCTAGTGCAAGTGGGAGACTGTTGGAGATATGCCCTAGAGGCAATAATAATAGTTATTATTATATCTTTGTGTTTATGATAAATGTTTATATTCATGCTATAATAGTATTAACAAGGAAACATTAATACTTGTGTGAATTGTAAACTTAAATTGAAGTCCCTAGTATAGCCTCTATACTTCACTAGCTTGTTGGTTGATTGATGATTGTGGTTTCCCTGTCATGAACATTGAGATGTTATCAACAACAAGATCATATCGTTAGGAGAATGATATGGTGGACATACTCCTATAGATAAGCGTAGCATAAAGATCAAGTCATTTCAATAGTTCAATTGCTATATGCTTTCTGATACATAGTAACCTAATTCCTTCGACCATGAGATCATGCATATCACCTTTACTGGATGGATGCTTTGATGTCATCAAACACCACACCGTAACAGGGTGGCTATAAAGGTGGCATTGAGTGTTCGGAAAGTATTGGTTGAAACACATGGATCAAGAGTGGGATTTGTCCATCCACATGACGGATAGATATTCTCTGGGCCCTCTCGGTGAAATGTCATCCAATTAGCTTGCAAGCATGTGACTGGGTCACAAGGGATCACATATCACGGGAACGAGAAAAGAGTACTTATCAGTAACGAGGTTGAACTAGGTATGCAGAGATACCGATGATCATAACCTCGGATAAGTAACATATCGTGAGACAAAGGGAAATTGGTATCATATGTAAATGGTTCATTCGATCGCAAAGTAATCGTAGAAGTATGTGGGAGCCATATGAATTTCCAGATTCCTCTATTGGTTATTGTTCGGAGAAGTGTCTCGATCATGTCCGCATAATTCACGAACCGTAGGGAGACACACTTAAGGATTCGACGTTGTTTGAGTAGTTATGGTATTATGAGAAAGAGACCGAATGTTGTTCGGAGTCTCGGATGGGATCCGGGATATCAAGAGGTGATCCGGAATGGTCCGGAGAATAAGATTCATATAAGGAAAATCCCGTTTCGGAGTTGGGGAATGGTTCCGGTGTTTTCATCGGGAACATTCTAGAAGGTCCCGGAATGTCCGGCACTCCGGAGGGGGAAGGGGTACATGAAATGTGTCATTACATATTGGAATGATTGCATCATGTACTAAGTATTCTCGCTGTCCAAAATAAAGGGTTTATTTAAATCCTAAATTGAAAAGTCAAACGGCTAGTTTGAAAGTCAAACGGCAATTTTGGGAAGTGGGAAAAGAGGAGGATTGGTGGAGGCCGAGTTGGAGGGGGTTCCTCCCCTTGGCCGGCGCACCTCCCAAGGCCGAGTTGGGGAGGAACTCCTCCCCTTGGCCGCCGGCCCTCCCACCTATATAAGGAGGGGCAGGGCTCCCCTCCTTACACACACACAAGTTTCCTATCCTCTAAACTAAACCCTAGATCTAGACCCCGGTTTAGAGCTATTTCGGTTTAGAGCCTTCTAATTGGTTTAGAGCCCTCTAATTGGTGTGTCTAATTACTAGACCACTAATAGCCTCTCTCATAAGCTCCACCATACTCGCACCGGCTTAAGGCGAAGCCCTGCGGGATTTCCCCTCTACCTCCGGTACCACGCCGTTGTGCTGCCGGAATCGCGAGGAGAGTGCTACAACCTCCATTTTCTTTGGAACAAGGGAGAGGAAGGTCTTCGAAAATTTAACGCAGTGACCGATCATGGGAGCGCTATGGAACGCTGGCGCGGAAGGATCGTCTACGCGATCTTGAGATCGGAAAGAGTACGACTACATCACCCACGAGAATCTGCTCTCGTTAAACACTTTGGAATCTTCGAGGGTGAGTTATTTCATCGACTCGTTGCTACAATCTAGTAGATAGATCTTGGCTTGTTTGTTTGCATGCGATAGAAAATTTTTGTTTTCCATGCTACGAACCCCTACACAACCTTGCTGCTCCGACGAGCATTCTCCGCCGATTCCGGCCAGCCCTCGCCTTCCCACTGCCCATAGCTTTTACGAGCGTGTCTGCCAGCGTCTCACGCACCTTCCAGTAGTCTCAGCTCGCCCATGCGTGCCCTACAGCCTCGGCAACAATGACGACTGAATGCCACCGTCTCCTGCCACAACTCTGGCGACCCCTACTGGTAAAATCTGACCTTGCCTCTCCCTCTCGATGACGCTCACGTACTCGCCTCTCTCACCCGCGTCTAACGCCTCCCTCCTTTGGTCTTCCCGTGGTTTGTAGCCTCGTCTCCGACCAGACCCGAGCGCACCCGACGGCAGCAGGAACTCCGACGAGCAATCGCCAGTGACTCCGTGCGCCCCTTTGTCGATGACGACCACCTCGAGCTTCCCCACGTCACGATGAACCTGGTGAGAATCTTCCCTTCCTCCCTTGATTCCTTCTTTCGCCGGCAACGTCACCGCCCGAGCGTGCCACCGCTCACCGTCGCCAAGCACCGCCAATTAGTGGTCGTCGCTATTTGGACCATTAGATGCTAATCCAGTGGATAGGATAGAACGTTAGTCGAAGGGGTATGTTTGCATCTGATCTGTGCGATCCCCTTTTAATCCAACAACCCACGTTAGTCGATCCAACCGAACCGGTATGATCCAATAGAAACAAGACATGTGGCATGAATCTGTCTGTTTAAAATCCAGAAAATGAATTTGATTGGTTAAACTTGTAAAATCTATAACTTTAGATCTATACGTCCAAAAATTACAAATTTTATATCATTGGAATCAGGAAAGAGAACCTTTGCAACCATGCCCTTAGTTTAGTATTTTGCTTCTGGAAAATTAGGTGTTTTTGCAGAAACATTTCTAGGCCTATTTTGAGTATAAAAGTTATTCTAAAAATGATTTTTGGGTAAAATATTTTGCAAATGATTTGTTTTGAACCTAATGATCAGAAACACAAACTTTTGGGTTTAGAAATATATTTTGTTTAACACAAGGAATTATTCCTTGAATAAAGGCATTTCTAGTAAAACAAAAATGTTGCTATGATTTAAAAATGGTTTTTGAGTGAAACCTTTTGCAAATGGATTTGTTTAAAAACACTTTGACCATAAACACTAACCTTTGTGTTTAAAAACATATTTGTCTAACACTAGAAATTATTCCTTTAATAAAATCATTTCTAGCAAAACAAAAATGATTTAAATAGCCCATTTTCACTAACTTGTTTTCAAATGGTTTTGCCACTTTTGTAAATGAGCAATAGTGTTTTAAAATGTTTATAACCTATTAGAAACCACCTTTCCAAATAAAACAATCTTTTGCATGCTTGCATGCATTGCTTTGTTTTTATTATTTTATGTGGTGAATTGTTTCAATACTAGTTTTGGATTTGTGCTTGCTTGATTGAATTGTAGTGAACTTTGAAGAGTGTGACAATTGCAAGATCAAGGAGTGAACTTAGTTTCTCTACCAAAAAGGCAAGTGGCGCTTCATACATTTTGTCCTATTATTTTCACTATGCACTAGTGATATTTTGAGTAGGACTTGCATGGAATTTTTACTAAGTATACTATGCCTTGGGAAATCCTAGTAGATGATGCATTACTAGAATTTTCCCTAAGTTAAGATCCTTACTACTATCATGCTTAGCTTAGCTAGTGGAAACCAAGGGTGGATTATATTCATGCTATGAAATATTTCTAAGTCTATGACTTGTGTTTTATTTAATAAAACAACTATGTGAATGAATCACCTGGGTGGAATGGTGAGAATGGATTTATGTTGAGTGGTTACACAGGGCCAATAAACTGGCGAAAACTTGTGTGTCACACTTGTGGAAAGCCACCCAAGAACAAAGAGATTTGAGATGCCAAATGTTGAGAAGCTTCAAGTGCAGCCACATGGCATTATGGGCTCTGCCTGTATCATATAGGTTGTAATAACTTAGCTAGATGGACAGAGGGTGGTAGGGGGTTATAGGATGGAGCGCGTCCATTTGGTCTAAGGGAAGGCTTTTGAAAGATCTTGTCTCGATGCATGTCGAGTCTTGTGGGGAAAGTGCACCACATCTCAAGAAGGAAAAATCTAAGTACTTAGTCGTGTCGCCGGCAATGGACAATTTGAGCATCAAGACATGGAAGCTATCAAGGATCTCCTCATCCCAATTTCTAAGTTAAAAGCTTGTGGTTGTACAAGGGTGAAGGATCACCAATTTTATTGGTAGATGCCTTGGGTGATTTTGACAAACAAAAACTTAGTGTTTTCAAATGATAAGGAAAATCTATTTTGATCAAAGCAAGCCTTAGCTCCACTTAGCCAAATGAATATAGATGATAGATACCACTATTCTACCATAGTATCACTTGCCAATATAATTCAAATGTATTAACCCTTGTGGCTATAACTTATTATGTTGCAGGTTTGTTTGATGTTAGTGAAGTGTGTTGAATAGTATTACAAGTCTACAACCAACATGATTGCCTGTGGCACTTTGAAGATGAATGACTCCATGCTATAGTTATATCTGCTGCATTGTAATGAGATAGCCATATGAGCTATGTAATATGTAATGAATTATTTTATTCCTGGTTATAAAGTTGTATTATGACCTTTGTTTCTTGATATTACATCTTAAACTGTGAATGTTAGCTATTGATCCAGGGACTAGCATTGTAAACACAGGGATCTCTACCTTATCAGGTTGGGATCTCTACAGATGGTATCAGAGCACTGTGTTGCCTGTAGGATTGTAACCCTAGGATTGGACAAAACCCCTTAGAAAAATAGGAGTTGTATTTTGTTCAAACTTATTTACAAACAATCTCGTAAACTCTTTCCTCAACCTTTTTGGTTTTGATTCTACATCTCTCCCTTTTCAAACTTGATGGACAAAGACTTCATCACGAGCAAGGACTTCAACATCACCAATGACTTCAACTTTAGTTTCACCAAGGACTTCAACTTGGACATCACTAAGGACTACAAGTGAGACAAGAAGATTACTCAAGACTTGGAGACTAAAGAAACACAACCTAGAAGAAATCATCATCACCTTTGAAGCTTTGTGACCAAGATGCAAGAATTTTTCGAAGGAAACCATGATCTTATTCATGAAGAAACAACCAAGAAGAATGGATTGATCTCAAGTGATAACCATAGTTGGACCACCATACTAGTGTTTAGTTTAGATCAATCACACCAACCTATGTGGTGTAGCAAAATATTTTGTTGCCAAAAATATGTTTGAACCTTATTGTTTGAGTGGAATGTTTGATTGTGATTGCTTGCAGATTGCTTTCTGTGATGTGAGTAGGATTCTTCCTATAGAAATATTTTGCCTATTCTAATCCCAATCCAACCCAAATAGATGAATCCTCCAAGAGACTCCAACATCAAGAATGGTGACAACAACAACCAAGAGTGTCAACGCCCAGATTTTTAATCCCAGATGCCTGTTATGCCATACATCGCAATCCCAGGATTACCATTTTTGCGAGACATAACAGAATTGGATACCATAGTACATCATCCATTATAAACCGTACATAAGTTCTTACACAAATAGGTATCTCATGATCCAGTTCTTAATACAACAAACAGCGGAATACGTAATAATAACAGTAGCGTAGGCGAAGCTCCATCTTTGGGGTCACAGGCAATGCTGACGATGGGAGATGATCCTAGTTGTCGTAACCTTCCTAGGGTCCATCCTCCAGGTACTCCTCTTCATAGTCTGGCCACGGGAATAGCCAGGGATAAAGCCATGGGTACTCTTTAAGTACTCGCAAACTAATAGTAACAAGTGAAAGGGGTTTTTGATAATAGGACACTAGGCTCTAGGGTTGTTTTGCAAAAGCCAGATTTATCTCTACTAAGCTGAGAAGCAAGAGAGGCTAGTCACACTTCTATAACTCCTAAGTAGGAACTTGTATTTCATATCATAACCCTGTTGTGGTCAAGTCAAAATCTCAATTCATTTCACAAGTCATTTTGAAAAGTCTGAGGGGGGAACAGTATGGCCACTCCAACTGTCCATAACCGCGGACACGGCTATTCGAATAGTTTGACACTCTGCAGAGATTGTACACTTTCACCACAACATTTGATACATCTGTCAGGAACAAGTCCTGAATTCACCATACTTAGTATGCAGATAATCAATCCTAACCTTTCAATTACACGCCCAAGTATAAGCACCTCTCCTGTGAGTTTGGCCTCCCAACCATGACCAACTGTCATCTTGAGTACTGCACAGGTGTACAATCTTCACAAGGTAGCCTCAGCTCATACCTTGGCCGTGAGGGAACTAATACTAAGGTATATAAGTTTCCAGTCAAGCCCTACCCAATTCTCGGGTATTGTGGTTGTACGATAAAATTGGAATGGTATCACATCCAGACAACCATCAGTTTTATAAAGGTCTAAGGCTCATGCCTCAACATTTTCATCACCAAAATCATCTGGTGTTTGGAAACACATGTCAAAACATTTCAATAGAATGATCCATCATTCCAAGGTTTTCATAACCATTTTTCCACAAGTATTCCCATCTAAAGTTGATCAACTTGTATGCTTAGCACTAGCATCTACAAGTGGGGGTAAGTACTAATGATGGGTGGTAAACTAGTAGAGTTTCAACTAAGTTCAATCTTATGACTTGGGATGATATCAAGATTATCTAGCTTAGGCCAAATTTTATGCTCTTTATGCAACCTTAAAATATCTTTCTAGTATCTAAAATTCACTTAAGTAAACTCTAAGTAATAGCTTTGATAAAGAATAATAAGCTTGTAAGTAAAAACTAGGATTGGTTTATCAAGTGGGTAGGATCATCTATGCTTAAGGCATATAGTTGGCATGGTGACAAGCAAGTATTGGCTTGCATAGGTAAAGTGTCTTGCAAGTGTTAGCTTGCACATTCAACTAGTAGTATTAGGCTTGCCTTGTGCAGAGCAGTGGTTGAAGTTCTCCTCGGCTTCTTCTTCGTAGAATCCTTCTTCCTCCTCGTATCCTTGGTCGGTACTAGCGTCTATAAATACATACGATGTACACAATCACCAAACAATACTTAACTACTTGCAATCATCACACCAAAGGGTCCTATAGATGATCTAGCATCATCACTAACATTACAAGATTTAAACTTGGTTTAATTCCTTTTATTTTTAGAAAAGTAATTTCTACTCATTGAAAAACTACTTAAGATTTAATATTCTCCAAACCAAACATGGGATCATGTTGACAAATGTCATCACCACATATTTTAGTCCATGGGAATGTGATTTAAAGTGGTGTCACAATTTAATAAGGTTTAACCTTTTATTTTTAATTAAATAAAGTGACTAGAAATGCTTATGTGGCATTCTTTTATTACTTGAACATTATTTCTGTAAGTAAACCTATATATTTTTATATATTCTGAAAGGTATGGTTGAATGTGATTTTTGAAAGTGGGAATCAACTCAAAAGCTATTATGGTTTTAATTTGAAAAATGTTTGAATGCAGAAAAGCTTCTGCCTTGTTATTTTTACCAAGGATGATCTACAGATCCAAATGACTTGAATCCAACGGGCTTGGATTAAGCATTTCCAGACATTTCTAACAAAATTGGTTTCATTCAATTTGGTTCACTAAATCGACCTGGGTTGATTTTTGAAACTAGGTACAGAAGTGTGTTTGAAATAAAATGGAAAAGGTTAAATTCAAATAACTGGGCTGCGCGGGAAGTGATACTGGGACGGCCTGCTAAGCACAGCGCTTACGCGGGCTGGTTAAGTTGTTGTCCCCACGCGTCAGTGAGACGAGGGGGTGCGAAGCGGTATGGGGCGATGTGGTGCGTTCGATCTAGTTCTAATCCAACGGCTGAGGGTCATCGTCGACGTTGGGCAACGCCGGCGAGACAGAAACCTAGCGCGGCCAGTGGGGGTCGTTGGGGGCTCACCAGGGTTCAGGCGAGGGTCGGCGAGGCGGGCGAACGACGAAGTCGACGACGGCGAACCTCCTGGTACCGGCAGCTTCTCCTGGGGCGGCTCCAATCGCTGGCCCCCTTCTTCTCCAGCAGCGGCAGGCTCCGGCAAAATTCCGGCGAAGTGCTGCTCGCCTTGCTCTGGGAACGGGGTGGCACGATCAGTGAGGAGAGGGGAGTGAGATGGTGTGCTCAATTCGGCTGGGGGTGGCCTCTATTTATAGTCGCGACAACGAGACCGAACGGAATGGGTAGGCGACGGTGGCGACATGGCTACGGGCGGCTAGAGGCATGGCCGGTGGTGGCGATCGCTTGGTGGTCTCCTGGCGATGCTCTACGGCTTTAATGCGCATGTAGGGGCGGTGCGGTTTGGTCTGGAACGCGTGATGCTCTGCGCGGCAGAGGCGGCGTCTTCGATGGCGAGCGGTGGCTGTGCGTCATGGGGCAGAAAACGGGGATGTCTGGCAGTCTCCTGGGTTGGTGGCAATCATGTATGCACGCGGCGAGGGCGGCGCGCGGTCTGTGGGCGTCAGTCGAGCGTGGCGCTCTGGCGCATGCTCGGCATGGTTGCTGGCGAGTTGGGCGCGGTCCGTGCGTGTGGTCCAGGGTTTGGCAACGTTCGCGGCTGGGACAGGGAGTGGCGGTGGACGGTGAGCTGCCTCCTAGACAAGGTTGGCACGTCAAAATCTCCTCCTATCTTGCTGTCTCCACCGGGGTGGCATGGTGAGCTTCGGCTGTTCACCATTGATGTCATTGCCCAGCTTACAGTGAGTCTAGTGCTTGGTTTAACTTGCTAGATGATCTACTGAGATGGTTGTGAGCTAGAGAGGGGACAAGTTAGGCTTTAATCACTGCTCACAATAGTGTTTAAGATTTTGATGATTTGTGTCTGCAATGTGTTTGATGAAATGGCCGCAAGAATTCAAGTTTTGAATTTTGAAAAGATTTTTGGTGGGTGTGCTAGGTTGGTGCTAGTGAGTCTGCAGATGCTTGGGTTTTGAAAGTTGAGCTTCTTTGAGTGGTTTTTGAAAAAGTGGGATCTTCCCATATGATAAAGATTCAATTTTGAATTATCATTTAAACTATGCATTTGAATGTTTCTGGATGATCACAAGGTGGGCCTTGGTACCTTGTTATGAGTACAATCAAAGGGTGCAAAGATCCAGAAAAGTTTCTGTTAAGTTCTGAAAGTTTGAGACAGCCAAAGTAGGCATGAGAGTTAAATTGGTCAAAATGACCATTCCCTTATTTTATTTGTTTTGATTTACTTGTCTTTGAGAAAAGTTTGGGAATTGTTTAGATGATGTTTATTTCACCTAAGCATCCATTTACAAGCAAAGAAACACACAAACAAGGTGGTTCAAAAGAATTCAAAATGAAATGCATACTCTCATGCATGCTTTCATATTTTTATTTAGCAAAGTTTTTGTTAACCCTAAATTTGATGATTAGAGTTTGATGATCCAAGTTTAGTATTTTTGGGATGTTACAAACCTTCCCCCTTAAACAAAATCTCGTCTTGAGATTTGAAAAAGGACGAAAAAATATTACCTAGGATTTGAAGAGATCGGGAAACTCCGTCCTAATGTGATCTTCGCGCTCCCAGGTAGCTTCCTCTTCTATGTGGTTGCTCCACTGAATTTTGAGAAACTTGATGCTTCGGGTTCGGGTAGTTCTGAAAGCTTCTTCCAAAATACGAATGGGTACTTCGGGATAGGTCAGGTCATCGTTGATCTCTATGGTCCGGTGATCGATATTCTTGAACACTTCGATCTTCTCGGGGACTTCGAGACACTTGCGAAGTAACGAGATATGGAACACATTGTGCACTGCTGACATCTCTTCGGGTAGTTCCAATTGATATGACACTTCTCCTCTACGGTTCAGAATCTTGAAAGGTCCGATATATCTGGGGGCTAACTTTCCTTTGAGTTGGAAACGCTGCATTCCCTTCAATGGCGAAACTTTCAGATAAACAAAGTCTCCTATGTTGAAGGCGAGGTCTCTACGTCTCTTGTCGGTGTAACTCTTCTGTCTGGACTGGGCAGTCTTCAGGTGCTCACTAATCTTGTGAACCTTCTCTTCTGCTTCTCGTAGGATGTCGGGTCCGAAGATCTGACTCTCTCCTACTTCCGACCAGTTCAAAGGGGTGCGACACTTCCTTCCGTACATGAATTCGAATGGGGCCATTTGCAAACTAGCTTCGTAACTATTGTTGTATGAAAATTCTGCAAACGGCAAACAGTCTTCCCACTTGGATCCATATTCTAACACACATGCTCTCAGCATATCTTCGAGTATTTGATTTACTTGCTCCGTTTGTCCATCGGTCTGAGGGTGATACGCGATGCTGAAATCTAGGCGGGTTCCTAAACCTTCTTGAACTTTCTTCCAGAATCTCGAGGTAAACTGAGTTCCTCGATCTGATTCGATGTTCTTGGGGACTCCATGCAAATTGACGATTCTAGCGATGTACAACTCCGCTAGCTTCGAACTCTGATATGTGGTCTTGACGGGTAAGAAATGGGCGACTTTAGACAATCGGTCCACTATGACCCAGATAGAGTCATTTTCCCTACTAGAAGTAGGCAATCCAGTGATAAAGTCCATTCCGACGGAATCCCATTTCCATTCCGGAATCTGCAAGGGTTGCAACAATCCAGCGGGTCTTTGATGTCCTGCCTTGACTCGCTGACATATGTCACATTTGGCGATATAACTTCCGATTTCTCTCTTCATCTTATGCCACCAAAATTGCTCTTTCAAATCTTGATACATCTTAGTTCCTCCGGGATGGATAGAATAAAGAGTATCATGAGCTTCCTTCAAAATAACTTCTTTCAACTCCGAATCTGCTGGTACATAAAGGCGTCCTTTGTACCAAAACACTCCTTCTTCGTCTTCGGTGAATCTGGGTACTTTGCCTGTACCGATACGACGCTTGATTCCGTCGATACTAGCATTTCCCTTCTGTGCCTATTTGATTTGACTGATCAAAGTGGGCTAAAGTTCTATGCTAGCCAAAAATACTTCACTCACTAATTCCATTCGAAAATCTTCCATTTATTTGTGCAAGCTTGGTTGCTCCTTCAAAATCATGGAGTTCAAGCGGCACGGCAATCTGCTAAGGGCATCTGCTACCACATTGGCTTTACCAGGGTGATAGTGAATGTCCAGATCGTAATCCTTGATTAGCTCAATCCATCTTCTCTGTCTCATATTCAGCTCCTTCTGAGTGAATATATACTTCAGACTCTTATGATTCGTATATATCTCACAATGATTTCCCATCAGGTAATGTCTCCATGTCTTCAGGGCTAGAACTACGGCTGCGAGTTCGAGGTCATGGGTTGGGTAATTTTGCTCATGTTGCTTCAGTTGTCAAGATAGATAAGATATAACTTTGCCTTCTTGCATTAGCACACATCCGAGGCCGATCTTGGATGCATCACAATACACATCGAAGGGCTTAGTGATATCCGGCATGATCAAGATTGGGGCTGAAATTAGTCTCCTCTTGAGTTCTTGAAAACCCGCTTCACATTTGTCGGTCCATTCAAACTTCTTGTCCTTCTTCAGCAATTGGGTCATGGTTCTGGCGATACTCGAGAATCCTTCTACGAATTTGCGGTAGTATCCCGCCAATCCGAGAAATGTACGAACTTGGGTTTGAGTGGTTGGGGCTTGCCAATCCTCTACATCTTTCACTTTGGCAGGGTCAACAGCAATTCCTCTGGCTGATACAATGTGACCGACGAATCCTACCTCCTGTAACCATAATTCACATTTGCTATACTTTGCATACAGCTGATGCTCTCTAAGGGTTCCAAGAATGGTCCTTAGGTGTAGCTCATGTTCTTCTTCTGATTTGGAATAAATCAGAATGTCATCGATGAAAACAATGACAAACTTATCCAGGAAGTCCATAAAAATCTTATTCATGAAATTCATGAAATAAGCGGGGGGCATTGGTTAATCCAAAAGACATGACTGTATACTCGTAAAATCCATATCTGGTGGTAAAGGCAGTCTTGGGAATATCCTCTGCACGAATTTTGAGTTGATGATAACCAGTTCTAAGATCAATCTTAGAAAACACTTTGGCACCGGTTAACTGATCAAACAGATCTTCTATCTTGGGCAAGGGGTACTTGTTCTTGATCGTGACATCATTCAACTTCCGGTAATCCGTACACAAACGGTTACCTCCATCCTTCTTGTCCACAAACAAGACAGATGATCTCCATGGTGACGCACTTGGTTGAATCAATCCAATTTCCAGCAAGGCATCCAGTTGCTTCTTCAGTTCTGCTAGCTCTGATGGGTTCATACTATAGGGTCTCTGAGCTATGGGTCCAGTTCCAGGGATTAGTTCAATGATAAACTCGATATCCCGATCTGGGGGCATACCGGGCAAAACATCTGGAAATACATCGGGGTATTCACAGACTATCCAGACTTGGTCAATGGTAGGTTGGGCTATACTCTTGTTGCATTTGAATTGGCGAGGTAAGGTTTCGGATATATGCTCGACTGATATTCCGGCTGTACTGGTCATGGTTATGGCTTTCTTGGCACAGTCAATCAATCCTTTATGTTTGGACATCCAATCCATTCCTAGTACTACTTCCAAACCTTTAGTTCCGAGTACTATCAGGTTAGCATAAAAATCTATGCCATGGATTCGGATAGGGACGATTTTGCAAATTTGCCTAGCCTTGGTGGTTGATCCGGGAATTTGAACCATCATGACATGCTTCAGTTTGGTTGGTTGAATTTTACTAGTGCATGCAAATTCTTCGGTGACAAATGAATGAGATGCACCAGAATCAAACAACAATCTTGCACGTACTGAATTAACAGAAAACATACCCAGCACGACGTCTGGCGCTTCCTGAGCTTCTTCAGCATGCATGAGAAAAAGACGACCATTGCGGTTGAGCGAATTCCCTGGGGCAAACCATCTTCCGGGATGAACACGACGCTGTTGCGGAGCTGGGGCATTGGCATTGGGTGCTGCGGCATTCTTCTTGTTGGGGCACTCGTTGGAGTAGTGACCCTTATTTCCACAGTCATAACAAGTTACATGCGACTTGTCCTTTGCTGCTACAGGCACAACATTGCTTCCAGTCCTCGGGGCAGTGTTGGTGTTGGCGGTAGCATTGTTGTTGTTGAACTTGGGTGGGGCACGGTTGAAATTGCTAGAGTTGCTGGGGTTGTTGTTGTGATTTCCTGCGGGCCTAGGTTTCCACGGTTGGGATAGGTCGGACGGTTCATCGGGGGTCTGTTGGTTCTAGGGGCGAATCCGGGAGATGGGTTAGGGCGATACTTTGGGGTCTGATGGGTTCCTGGTTGATGCATCATGCGACGCTTGCGGTTCTCATTGGCTTGGTTGATCTTTCCTTCCATCTGGATGGCAGAGTCGACCAGGGCTTCAATATCAGCAAAGGGGATATTGACTAACACAGTCTGCATCTCATCATGCAGACCATTCAGGAATCTTTCTTTCTTCTTGGCTTCGGTGTCGATCTCATCCGGGGCATACCTAGCTAATGACAAAAAAAAATCACGGTATTCCACTACAGTCATCCTTCCTTGCTTCCGTTCTCTAAACTCGTCTCTCATCCTCTTGATTAAACCCGATGGCACATGGGTTCTGCTGAACTTGACCTTGAATTCCTCCCAAGTCATCATCTGGCCTCCGGTCATTGCGCGAACACTGTTCCACCATGCACTGGCATCTCCGGCTAGGTAGTGGGTGGCGAACAGAACTTTCTCGTTGGCTTCCACTCCGGCGACTTCTAGGTTATTTTCCATGGTCTGTAGCCAATCATCGGCGTCTAGGGGTTCTTCGGACTTAGTGAAAACAGGTGGGTTGGTATTCTGGAAATTCTTGAGCTTAGATCCATGGTTGTCCTGATTTCCGTGGCCTTGGTTGTTGTGGGCTAGCTGAGCTATCTGTTGCAGGGTGGCTAGGCTGGCTTGACGTTTCGCTCTTTCAGCTTCGCGGTCAGAAACCAGCATTTGCAGGATCTGCAACATTGGGTCCGGGGATGAACCACTTCCTCCACGTGGCATCTGAAGGTTGAGATAGATTATGAGAAAAGAGGGAAATTTCTAAGGTTTCGGGGAGTTTGAAAAGTTTTTAAAGTTTGACTCATATTTTCTAGCAATTGGCTTTTCATTCATTCATTCATTCATAGCACAAGATACAACACACACCACTACAAAGAAAAACAGATGGTTTTAAGAACCATTCTAAAAACTATGATACAGTGGGACCGAATACTACTCACTACGCTAGTGCTCAAGTGCTACTACTCCTCGGAATCGGTGGCTTCATCATCCTCATCATCATCGATGAAGGCGAAATCATCCTCATCGGTGAAGAAATCCATAGCCCGATCCTCCAGAAAATCATCGTCATCGCTGAGATAAGAGTAGGGGTCTCGACGAAGATCCTCTCCATCATTCTCCCTTTCCTCCAACTGCATGTCTCTCTCGTGGATGGTCTCCTCCAAAGATGAGATGCGGTGGCGAAGACGGGCAATGATGCGCTCCTTCTTGTCGAGCTAACGGCGGCGAGACTTGCGATCCTTTGCTAGCATGGCGATGGTCTGATCCTTCGTCTTGATGATGGCAGACTTGTGGTTGGAGTAGCCACGTCAGTTATCCAACTCCTGCTGACGATCGTACATCATGAAGCTAAGGTGGTCCAATTGGGTCTTCAGTTCGGGATGGTATGGGGCTTCCAGTGGTTGTCCATTAGCATCACGCCTTGGGCAAAACTCAAAGCGAGTACCCTTGATCTGGTTGATGCTTTGCCCACACAGACGGGAAAGAGCTTCCTGCATGGCCCTGGCAAGTCCATCGAGCCAGTTGTTCTCTCGTAAGGTAAACTGAATTCCTTCCGCAGTGGGAGGTTCAATCTTTCCTCGTAGACTTGCAACAATAAGCCACTGTAGATCTTCTCCTTGATCATTGAGCTGAGCTCCGAAGAACTCGGGGTGCGGACGCTCCAAAAGTTACGAAAGCTAGTCCAAATCCCTCTCAAAGATAAGGTCTCCTCCATTCCCCAACTGATAAAACTTGTTGTACTTCACATCCATCTATAAGAATATAGGATGAGTAAGTTAGT
This sequence comes from Avena insularis, assembly GCA_023614405.1. Taxonomy (NCBI): domain Eukaryota; kingdom Viridiplantae; phylum Streptophyta; class Magnoliopsida; order Poales; family Poaceae; genus Avena; species Avena insularis. The sequence goes on from CM042685.1 coordinate 451,575,515, forward strand.
AGAGTGATCAAGTGTGTCAAAATTTTATGTATTTTGCAAGAGTTTTTGAGGCACATGCATTTTCATGAAAGAATTCAAGGGATAAGAATGAAAATAAGTTTTTGTATATTTGCTTCCTTTGGTTTTGAAACTAAGTAATAAGCTTGTAAGTAAAAACTAGGATTGGTTTATCAAGTGGGTAGGATCATCTATGCTTACGGCATATAGTTGGCATGGTGACAAGCAAGTATTGGCTTGCATAGGTAAAGTGTCTTGCAAGTGTTAGCTTGCACATTCAACTAGTAGTATTAGGCTTGCCTTGTGCAGAGCAGTGGTTGAAGTTCTCCTCGGCTTCTTCTTCGTAGAATCCTTCTTCCTCCTCGTATCCTTGGTCGGTACTAGCGTCTATAAATACATATGATGTACACAATCACCAAACAATACTTAACTACTTGCAATCATCACACCAAAGGGTCCTATAGATGATCTAGCATCATCACTAACATTACAAGATTTAAGCTTGGTTTAATTCCTTTTATTTTTAGAAAAGTAATTTCTACTCATTGAAAAACTACTTAAGATTTAATATTCTCCAAACCAAACATGGGATCATGTTGACACATGTCATCGCCACATATTTTAGTCCATGGGAATGTGATTTAAAGTGGTGTCACAATTTAATAAGGTTTAACCTTTTATTTTTAATTAAATAAAGTGGCTAGAAATGCTTATGTGGCATTCTTTTATTACTTGAACATTATTTCTGTAAGTAAACCTAAATATTTTTATATATTATGAAAGGTATGGTTGAATGTGATTTTTGAGAGTTGGAATCAACTCAAAAGCTATTATGGTTTTAATTTGAAAAATGTTTGAATGCAGAAAAGCTTCTGCCTTGTTATTTTTCCCAAGGATGATCTACATATCCAAATGAATCCAACGGGCTTGGATTCAGCATTTCCAGACCTTTCTAACAAAATTGGTTTCATTCAATTTTGTTTACTGAACCGACCTGGGTTGATTTTTGAAACTAGGTACAGAAGTGTGTTTGAAATAAAATGGAAAAGGTTAAATTTGAAATAACTGGGGTGCGCGGGAAGTGATACTAGGCCGTCCTGCTAAGCACAATGCTTATGCGGGCTGGTTAAGTTGTTGTCCCCACGCGTCAGTGAGACGAGGGGTGCGAAGCGGTATGAGGCGATGTGGTGCGTTCGATCTCGTTCTAATCCAACGGCTGAGGGTCATCATCGACGTTGGGCAACGCCGGCGAGACAGAAACCTAGCGCGGCCAGTGGGGGTCGTTGGGGGCTCACCGGGGTTCAGGCGAGGGTCGGTGAGGCGGGCGAACGACGAAGTCGATGACGATGAACCTCCTGGTACCGGCAGCTTCTCCTGAGGCGGCTCCAATCCCTGGCCTCCTTCTTCTCCAGCAGCGGCAGGCTTCGGCAAAATTCCGGCGAAGTGCTACTCGCATTGCTCCGGGAACGGGGTGGCACGATCAATGATGAGAGGGGAGTGAGATGGTGTGCTCAATTCGGCTGGGGGTGGCCTCTATTTATAGTCGCAACGACGAGACCGAAGGGAATGGGCAGGCAACGGTGGCGACATGGCTACGGGTGGCTAGAGGCATGGCCGGCGGTGGCGATCGCTTGGTGGTCTCCTGGCGATGCTCTACGGCTTTAATGCGCATGTAGGGGCAGTGCGGTTTGGTCTGGAACGCGCGATGCTCTGCGCGGCAGAGGCGGCGTCTTCGACGGCGAGCGGTGGCTGTGCGTCATGGGACGGCAAACGGGGATGTCTGGCAGTCTCCTGGGTTGGTGGCGATCATGTATGCACGCGGCGAGGGCGGCGCGCGGTCTGTGGGCGTCAGTCGAGCGTGGCGCTCTGGCGCATGCTCGGCATGGTTGCTGGCGAGCTGGGCGCGGTCCGTGCGTGTGGTCCAGGGTTTGGCAACGTTCGCGGCTGGGACAGGGAGTGGCGGTGGACGGTGGGCTGCCTCCTAGACAAGGTTGGCACGTCGAAATCTCCTCCTAGCTTGCTGTCTCCACTGGGGTGGCATGGTGAGCTTCGGCTGTTCACCATTGATGTCATTGCCCAGCTTACAGTGAGTCTAGTGCTTGGTTTAACTTGCTAGATGATCTATTGAGATTGTTGTGAGCTAGAGAGGGGACAAGTTAGGCTTCAATCACTGCTCACAATAGTGTTTAAGATTTTGATGATTTGTGTCTGCAATGTGTTTGATGAAATGGCCGCAAGAATTTAAGTTTTGAATTTTGAAAAGATTTTTGGTGGGTGTGCTAGGTTGGTGCTGGTGAGTCTGTAGATGCTTGGGTTTTGAAAGTTGAGCTTGTTTGAGTGGTTTTTGAAAAAGTGGGATCTTCCCATATGATAAAGATTCAATTTTGAATTGTCATCTAAACTATGCATTTGAATGTTTCTGGATGATCACATGGTGGGCCTTGGTACCTTGTTATGAGTATAATCAAAGGGTGCAAAGATCCAAAAAAAGTTTCTGTTAAGTTCTGAAAGTTTGAGACAGCCAAAGTAGGCATGGGAGTTAAATTGGTCAAAATGACCATTCCCTTATTTTATTTGTTTTGATTTACTTGTCTTTGAGAAAAGTTTGGGAATTGTTTAGATGATGTTTATTTCACCTAAGCATCCATTTACAAGCAAAGAAACACACAAACAAGGTGGTTCAAAAGAATTCAAAATGAAATGCATACTCTCATGCATGCTTTCATATTTTTATTTAGCAAAGTTTTTGTTAACCCTAAATTTGATGATTAGAGTTTGATGATCCAAGTTTAGTATTTTTGGGATGTGACAAAGAGATGCACATGAGAGAACAACTTCTAGCAACCCAAGCCCAGTTGAATCATGTGACAACTCAGTTTTTAGCCAACAACAATGAGTTAGACCCAAACATGCAAAAGTTTTTGGAAATCCAATCCCAATTGTTGCAAAGGATGACCAATCAAATGATCAACATAAGAAGCAAACATTCCCAAGGAGATTGTGACAACAAAGATATGAAGGATGATATTATAGATGGAACTCAAGCTTGCAATATTTGTGGAGACATAGGACACACTTATAAAGAGCATGTGGACCAATGCCCTAATTGTGAAGAGAAACATCCAACTAAACAATGCCCCACATCTCAAGTGACTTTTTCCTATGTGAAGGAAATGATCATGTCCCTATCCAATGCCCTATCTATCCTATAGTTCAACAAATGAAACAAGATGGAATGCATCAAATGTTTGGAAACCTCCATGAAGGAACAACTTCTACCAAGAAGGATGAAGGCAAAGTCAGAACCGTACCTCATAAGGCCACATCCAAAGTGACCACAAAGTGTTGCTACTCTTGTGGAGAAGAAGGTCATATCTCTAGTAACTGTCCCAAGAAGAGAGAAAGATTTCCCACCTTTGAGGTGAGATATGAAGAACATGAACTAGAAGAACTCCTAGCTTTGGAGAAACCCAAGAAGAAGAAGAGCCAAGGAAACAAACAAGCAATAGTGAAACCAAAGATGAGAAACGATATTAGCCAAGTGATGTGCAACCATTGCAAAGAGCTAGGCCATTTGTCAACACCCGGATTTTTAATCCCAGATGCCTGTTATGCCATACATCGCAATCCTAGGATTACCATTTTTGCGAGACATAACATAATTGGATACCACAATACATCATCCATTACAAACCATACATAAGGTCTTACACAAATAAGGATCTCATGATCCAGTCCTTAATACAACTCAAGCAGCGGAAATACGTAATAACGGTAGGCGCATTTAAGCTCCATCTTCGGGGTCACAGGCAATGCTGACGATGGGAGATGATCCTAGTTGTCGTAACCTTCATGGGGTCCATCCTCCAGGTACTCCTCTTCATAGTCTGGCCACGAGAATAGCTAGGGACAAAGCCATGAGTACTCTTTAAGTACTCGCAAACTAATACTAACAAGTGAAGGGGGTTTTTGCAGTAGGACACTAAGCTCTAGAGTTGTTTTGCAAAAAGCCAGATTTACATCTACCAAGTTTAGAAGCAACGAAAGCTAGTTGAAGTTTTATAACACCTAAGTGGGAACTTGTATTTCATATCACAACTCTGTTGTGGTCAAGTCAAAGTCTCAATTCATTTCACAAGTCGTTTTGAAAACATCTGACGGGGGAACAGTATGGCCATCTAATCTGTCCATAATCATGACGCTGCTATTCGAGTAGTTTGACACTCTGCAGATTGTACACTTTCACCATAACATTCGATACATCCGTCAGGAACAAATCCTGAATTCACCATACTCAGTATGCGGATAATCAATCCTAACCTTTCAATTACACGCCCTAGTATAAGCACCTCTCCTGTGAGTTTGGCCTCCCAACCATGACCAACTGTCATCTTGGGTACTGCACAGGTGGACAATCTCCACAAGGTAGCCTCAGCTCAGACCTTGGCCGTGAGGGAACTAATACTAAGGTATATAAGTTTCCAGTCAAGCCCTACCCAATTCTCGGGTATTGTAGTTGTACGGTAAAATTCGAATGGTATTGCATCCAGACAACCATCAGTTTTATAAAGGGCTAAGGCTCATGCCTCAACATTTTCATCACCATAAATCATCTGGTGTTCGGAAACACATGTCCCAAAACATCTCAATAGAATGATCCATCATTCCAAGGTTTTCATAACCATTTTTCCACCAAGTATTCCCATCTAAGTTAATCAAGTTTTATGCTTAGCACTAGCATCTACAAGTGGGGGTAAATACTAATGAGGGGTGGTAAACTAGTGGAGTTTAACTATGTTCATCTCATGCCTTAGGATGACATAAAGATTATCTAGCTTAGGCCAAGTTTTATGCTCTTTATGCAACCTTCAATTATCTCTCTAGAATCTACCATTCACTTAAGTAAGCTCTAAGTACTAGCTTTGATAAAGAAATAAAGTATAAATCTTGTAAGTAAAACTAGGAATGGGGTTATCAAATGGGTAGGATCATCTATGCTTAAGGCATATAGTTGGCATGATAACAAGCAAGTATTGGCTTGCATCAATATCAGTATAAGCTTGCTAAATTGCAAGTGTTAGCTTGCCTTGTGCAGAGCAGTGGTTGAAGTTCTCCTCGGCTTCTTCTTCGTAGTATCCTCCTTCTTCCTCGTATCCTTGGTCGGTACTAGCGTCTATAAATAAATACGAGGTACACAGTCACCAAACAATACTTAACTAATTTCAATAATCACACAAAAGGGTCCTATAGATGATCTAGCATCATCACTAACATTACAAGATTAAAGCTTGGTTTAATTCCTTTTATCTTTTTAGAAAAGTAATTTCTACTCATTGAAAAACTACTTAAGATTTAATATTCTCCAAACCAAACATGGGATCATGTTTACACATGTCATCACCACATATTTTAGTCCATGGGAATGTGATTTAAAGTGGTGTCACAATTTAATAAGGTTTATCCTTTTATTTTACTTAAATAAAGTGCCTAGAAATGCCTATGTGGCATTCTTTTATTACTTGAACAATATTTCTGTAAGTAAACCCAAATGTTTTTATATATATTGAAAGGTATGATCAAATGTGATTTTTTGAGAGTTGGAATCAACTCAAAAGCTATTATGGTTTAAATTTGAAAAATGTTTGAATGCAGAAAAGGTTCTGCCTTGTTATTTTTACCAAGGGTGATCGACAGATCCAAATGATTTAAATCCAACGGGCTTGGATTCAGCATTTCAAGACCTTTCTAACAAAATTGGTTTCATTCAATTTGGTGCACTGAATCGAGTTGGGTTGATTTTTGAGAACTAGGTTTGAACTTAAATGGAAAAAGTTGAATTCAACGAGGGGTCGCTGGAAACGACATAAGCAACCGCTAAGGCCACGCGGGCTGGTTAAGTTGTTGTCCCCATGCGTCAGTGATACAGGGGGTGCGAAGCGGTACGGGGCAACGTGGTGCGTTGGATTAGAAGTAAGATCAATGGCCGAGGGTCGTTGTCGATGATGAACTAGTCACCGGCGAGCTCGAACCCTAGCGGCACAGTGGGGGTCGTGGGAGGCTCACCGGGGCTCAGGCGAGGCTCGGCGAGGCGGGCAAACGACGAAGTCGACGACGGCGAACCTCCTGGTACTGGCAGCTTCTCCTGGGGTGGACGAAATCGACGGCGCCATTCTTTTCCAGAGGCGGCCTGCTCCGGCCAAATTCCGGCGATGCGCTGCTCGCCTTGCTCCGGGAACGGGGTGGAACGATCAGTGAGGAGAGGGGAGTGAGATGGTGTGAAGAGTTTGAGCGGGGGAGGCCTCTATTTATAGTCTCGACGACGAGACCGAACAGAATGGGCAGGCGACGATGGAGACATGGCTATGGGCTGCTAGAGGCATGGCCGGCGGTGGCGATCGCTCAGTGGTCTCCTGGCGATGCTCTATGGCTTTAATGCGCGTGTAGGGGCGGTGGCAAACGGTCGGGAACGCACGATGCTCTGCGAGGAAGAGGCGGCGAACTTGACGGCGAGCGGTGACTACGGGGCATGGGCGGCGAACGGGTATGTCTGGCGGTCTCCTGGGACGATGGTGATCGTGTATGCACGTGACGAGGGCGGCACGCGGTCTGTGGGCGTGTGTCGAGGGTGGCGCTCTGGCGCACGCTCGACATGGTTTCTGGCGAGCTTGGCATGGTCTGTGCGTGTGGTCCAGTGGCTGGGAAGGTTCGAGTGCTGGACAGGGGGTGGCGGTGGACGGTGGGCTGTGTCCTAGACATGCTGTTTAGGCTTGGTGCTTGCTCTGGCTAGCTAGCCATGGTCGGCTGGCAAGGGGGTGCTCGGGTTGGCATGGCATGGGCCAAAGGGTAGGGGCTAGGGTTTGTCCAAGCACTGGTTGGCACTAAGGGAGACAAGGGTGATCAATGGTGAACATTGCTTAGCCAGACATCGCTCAAAACAAAGGAAGTTAGGGCTTTGATTTGTTGCCTCCAAGTGTTTGATGAAATGGCCGCAAGAACTCAAGTTTTGAATTTTGAAAAGATTTTTGGTGGGCATGCTAGGTTGGTGCTGGTGAGTCTGCAGATGCTTGGGTTTTGAAAGTTGAGCTTGTTTGAGTGGTTTTTGAAAAAGTGGGATCTTCCCATATGATATAGATTCAATTTTAAACTGTCCTATAAACTATGCATTTGAATGTTTCTGGATGATCACAAAGTGGGCCTTGATACTTTGTTATGAGTACTATCAAGGGGTGCAAAGATCCAAACAAGTTTCTGTTAAGTTTTGAAAGTTAGAGACAACCAAAGTAGGCATGGGAGTTAATTTGGCCAAAGTGACCATTCACTCATTTTGTTTGTTTTGATTTATTTGTCTTTGGGAAAAGTGTGGGGATTGTTTAGATGATGTTTATTTCACCTAAGAATCATTTTACAAGCAAAGAAACACATAAACAAGGCAATTCAAAAGAATTCAAAATGGGATGCCTACACACATGAATGCTTTCTCATTTTATTTTAGAAAAGTTTTTGTTAACCCTAAATTTGATGATTAGAGTTTGATGATTCTAGTTTAGTATTTTTGGGATGTTACACCATTATGCATTATATTGTCCAGAGAAGGCACCTCAAGATCTCAACCTTATCACATGTTTCAAATGTGGAAACAAAGGACACTATGCAAACAACTGTCCAGAACCTGAGGATCTCAGCCTTGTTACATGTTTCAAGTGTGGTGACAAAGGGCATTATGCGAACAACTGTCCATAGAAGATACATAAAGATCCCAAGTGAGCCAAGATGTAATCTAGTTAAAAACCTTTTTATGGGTGGTAGTACCCTAGTTGCCTTGAGCCAACTTGTAACCTCTAGCCTTCCCAAATCTCGGTATGAGATTTCTTTTAAGGGTGGTAGCCTGTAACATCCCAAAATTTTCCAAATTTTGAAATGTGAAAAATAAATAAACAAAAGAATTAATTGTTGAAATTTAGGGGGAAAAGAAACTTTTTGTTTCAAAATGGAAACATCAAAACCCTTCTTGAATAAAATTTGAATGAAAAGGGAATCCAACAAAATTTCAATCAAGTGAAATGCATTCATCAATGAATGTATCTTGAAATTTAAACATTTGGAGAAGTTAAACCAAAACCCCAAAACCCTAGTGGAAGAAAATCATTTCCAAGATCTCTCTAAGACTATGGATTTGATCCATATAAAAATTCAGCAACAAACATTTATAAATGATCAAAAATGATAAACAAAAATATTATAAAACCATAGAAATTGGTTTCATTTAATTTGGAGCCATGGATAAAAACTTTTGAATGTAATAAGATAAAGAAAATAAATTTCAAAACTAATAAAGCTCCTAGCTAAAATCCATACCAAATTGTGGGCAAAATAATCCTAAAAGGATAAACAAATATTAAATAAAATCATACAAATTGGAATCACCAATTTTGGATCTATAAATAAAAAGATATGGATTTTATAGGATAAAGAAAGAAATAAATGAATAAGGAATATTTAAAAGCCAAATTAAACCTTGGCCAAATTCATAAACAAATGGAAGTTATTGAATAATAAAAAGGAGTAAAAGATTATTTAATAAAATCATAAGGACTAAACAATATCCAATTTTATTTAAATAAAGACAAATTGCCTAAACTAAATAAATAATAAATCCTAAGAAAATTATTTAGAAGACAATTTAAACCTTGAGTTGAATCCAAAAGCAAATGGAATAAAGATAATACAAATAAAATAAAGGGATAAAGAATATTCAAATAAAATTATATGGGCATTAACCAAATTCAACTCTATTTGAATGAAGAAAAAATTCCCAATATAAATGATTAATCAAATCATGAGAAAATAAAAATTGAATTTGCCCAAGTGGATTAGAAGTTATCCAATTAACTTAAAAAGGATAAAATAATTATTTGAATAAATAATATGGGTTGGAATCTTATTTAAAATAAAGACAAATGTCTAAATTCAATAAATAACAAACCCTATGAGAATATAAGAAATATTCTAAAATGGATTATTTAAATACATTATTAAATAAGATTTAACCTACTGAAAAGGGTTAGAAAAGGTTTGATAAAAATCTGAATTCAAAATGAGTTTATAAATCATATTAAATATTACTTGAATAAAGACAAGTGCCTCTTTTAAATAAATATTTAACCATAAGAGAATAAAAGAAATTATTCTAAAATGGACTTTAAAATACATTAATAAACAATATAAAAACTTACTGAAAGTTTGGAAAAGTTTTGAAATAAAATAAGTGTTTAAAACATTTGAATAAATTCAAAACAGAAATTAGAAAAAGAAAAAGAAAAAAACAGAAGAAAAAAATAGAGAAAGCAAACAAACCCAGCAGCCCAACTAACCTAGCCCAATCTGGCCCAATACATCCCACCCGGGAAACTAGCTCTCCCCAAGCCATTCTTTTCTCACGCGTGAACCTACACCCATCCCCACCGCAAGACGGACACCGCTTGTCACTCATCTCATCTTCAACCCATGACCTGTTCCTCACCTCGCCGCTTTCGCTGATTTCTCCCCTTCAATTCGCATCAATGCCACGTTAATCTCGCCAGGTGACCACGTGTACATAATCGCCTCCCTCCTCTCCTCCTTTCCCCTCATTCTCCAGCTCCTCTCGGCCCCTAGGCTGCTCTAATTTCCTCTTGCAACCTCTCTGCTCCGACGACCATTCTCCACCGATTCTGGCCAGCCCTCGCCTCCCCACTGCCCCTAGCTTCCACGAGCGTGTACGCTAGCTTCTAACGCACCTTCCATTATCCTTAGCTCGCCCGCGCGTGCCCCACAGCCTCGGCAACAACGACGACTGAACGGCACGGTTTCCTGCCACAACTCTGGTGACCCCTACCGGTAAAATCTGACCTCGCCTCTCCCTCTCGATAACGCTCACGTACTCGCCTCTCTCACCCGCGTCTAATGCCGCCCTCCTTTGGTCTTCCCGGGGTTTGTAGCCTTGTCTCCGATCAGACCCGAGCGCACCTTGACGACAGCAGGAACTCCGGCGAGCAATCGCCAGTGACTCTGTGCGCCCCTTTGTCTATGGCGACCACCTCGAGCTTCCCCACGTCACGACGAACTTGGTGAGCATCTTCCCTTCCTCCCTTGCTTCCTGCTTTCGTCGGCAACGTCACCGCCCGAGCGTGCCACCGCACACCGTCGCCAAGCACCGCCAGGTAGTGGTCGTCACGATCTGGACCGTTAGATGCTAATCCAGTGGATAGGATAGAACGTTAGTCGAAGGGGTATGTTTGCATCTGATTCGTGCGGTCCCCTTTTAATCCAACAACCCACGTTAGTCGATCCAACCGAACCGGTATCCTCCAATAGAAACAAGACATGTGGCATGAATCTGTCTGTTTAAAATCCAGAAAATGAATTTGATTGATTAAACTTGTAAAATCTATAACTTTAGATCTACACGTACAAAAATTATAAATTTTATATCATTGGAATCAGGAAAAAGAAACCTTTGCAACCATTCCATTATTTTAGTATTTTGCTTCTGGAAAATTCGGTGTTTTTGCAGAAACATTTCTAGGCCTATTTTGAGTATAAAAGTTATTCTAAAAATTATTTTTGGGTAAAATCTTTTGCAAATGATTTGTTTTGAACCTACTGACCAGAAACACAAACTTTTGGGTTTAGAAATATATTTTGTTTAACACAAGGAATTATTCCTTGAATAAAGGCATTTCTAGTAAAACAAAAATGTTGCTATGATTTAAAAATGGTTTTTGAGTGAAACCTTTTGCAAATGGATTTGTTTAAAAACACTTTGACCATAAACACTAAATTTTGTGTTTAAAAACATATTTGGCTAACACTAGAAATTATTCCTTTAATAAAATCATTTCTAGCAAAACAAAAATGATTTAAATGTCCCATTTTCACTAACTTGTTTTGAAATGGTTTTGCCACTTTTGTAAATGACCAATAGTGTTTTAAAATGTTTATAATCTATTATAAACCACCTTTCCAAATAAAACAATCTTTTGCATGCTTGCATGCATTGCTTTGTTTTTATTATTTTATGTGGTGAATTGTTTGAATACTAGTTTTGAATTTGTGCTTGCTTGATTGAATTGTAGTGAACTTTGAAGAGTGTGACAATTGCGAGATCAAGGAGTGAACTTAGTTTCTCTACCAAAAAGGCAAGTGGTGCTTCATACATTTTGTCCTATTATTTTTACTATGCATTAGTGACATTTTGAGCAGGACTTGCATGGAATTTTTACTAAGTATACTATGCGTTGGGAAATCCTAGTAGATGATTCCTTAGTAGAATTTTTCCTAAGTTAAGATCCTTACTACTATCATGCTTAGCTTAGCTAGTATAAACCAAGGGTGGATTATATCCATGCTATGAAATATTTCTAAGTCTATGACTTGTGTTTTATTTAATAAAACAACTATGTGAATGAATCACCTGGGTGGAATAGTGAGAATGGATTTATGTTGAGTGGTTTCATAGGGCCAGTAAACTGGCGAAAACTTGTGTATCACACTTGTGGAAATCCACCCAGGAATAAAGAGATTTGAGATGTCAAATGTTGAGAAGCTTCAAGTGCAGCCACATGGCATTATGGGCTCTGCCTGGATTATATAGGTTGCAATAACTTAGCCAGATGGACAGAGGGTGGTAGGGGGTTATAGGATGGAGCGCGTCCATTTGGGCTAAGGGAAGTCTTTTGAAAGATCTTGTCTCGATGCATGTCGTGTCTTGTGGGGAAAGTGCACCACCTCTCGAGAAGGAAAAATCTAAGTACTTAGCCATGTCCCCGGCAGTGGACAATTTGAGCATCAAGACATGGAATCTATCAAGGATCTCCTCATCCCAATTTCTAAGTTAAAAGCTTGTGGTTGAACAAGGGTGAAGGATCACCAATTTTATTGGTAGATGCCTTGGGTGATTTTGACAAACAAAAACTTAGTGTTTTCAAATGATAAGGAAAATCTATTTTGAGCAAAGCAAGCCTAAGATTGTAACATCCCAAAAATATTAAACTAGAATCATCAAACTCTATGCATCCAAATTTAGGGTTAACAAAAACTTCTCTAAATAAAAATATGAAAGCATGCATGTGTGTATGCATCCCATTTTGAATTCTTTTGAATTTCCTTTTCTATGTATTTCTTTGCTTGTAAAAGGATTCTTAGGTGAAATAAACATCATCTAAACAATCCCCACACTTTTCCCAAAGACAAATAAATCAAAACAAACAAAATAAAGGAATGGTCATTTTGACCAATTTAACTCCCATGCCTACTTTGGCTGTCTCTAACTTTCAGAACTTAACAGGAACTTGTTTGGATCTTTGCACCCCTTGATAGTACTCATAACAAAGTATCAAGGCCCACCTTGTGATCATCCAGAAACATTCAAATGCATAGTTTAAATGACAGTTTAAAATTGAATCTTTATCATATGGGAAGATCCCACTTTTTCAAAAACCACTCAAACAAGCTCAACTTTCAAAACCCAAGCATCTACAGACTCACCAGCACCTACCTAGCACACCCACCAAAAATCTTTTCAAAATTCAAAACTTGAATTTATGCGGCCATTTCATCAAACACCTTGCAGATGCAAATCAAATAAAATCCAAACACTATTTGGAGCAGTGATTTGAGCCTAACTTGTTTCCTCTCTGGTTGCAACTAGGCTTTAGTAGATCATCTAGCTCATTTGTAAACATCTAGCACCACTATAAGCTTGGCAATGTCATCAATGGTGAACAGCCAAAGCCACCCATGCCACCCCAGTGTAGATAGCAAGCTAGTGGAGGAACTAGCCGTGCCAACCTTGTCTGAGAGATCACCCATGCCTCACCGCCCCTCTCGACCAGCCCTGCCTCGAAGACATCGACCAGAGCACCCAGAACGCTGCGCCCGTGCCTCTGTCAACCATGCCGAGCGTGCGCCAGAGCGCCACCCTCGACACACGCCCACGCATCGCTTCGCCAAGGCATACACGATCACCACCGTCTCAGGAGACCGCCAGACATCCCAGTTCGCCGCCCCATGCCTCACAGCCACCGCTCCCCGTCGAAGACGCCGCCTCTGCCGCGCAGAGCATCACATGTTCCAGACCGTTTGCCACCACCCCTACACGCGCATTAAAGCCATAGAACATCGCCAGAAGACCACCGATCGATTGCCACCGCCGGCGATGCCTCTAGCAGCCGTAGCCATGTCGCCACTGTCGCCTGTCCATTTCGTTCGGTCTCGTCGTCGAGACTATAAATAGAGGCCTCCCCCGCTCAAACTCTTCACACCATCTCACTCCCCTCTCCTCACTGATCGTTCCATCCCGTTCCCGGAGCAAGGCGGGCAGCGCACCACCGGAATTTGGCCGGAGCAGGCCGCCTCTGGAGAAGAACGGCGCCATCGATTTCATCCACCCCAGGAGAAGCTGCCGATACCAGGAGATTCGTCGTCGTCGACTTCGTCGTTCGCCCCCCTCGCCGACCCTCGCCTGAGCCCCCGACGACCCCCCCACGCGTTAGGTTTCGCCTCACGGGCCACCGACGGACGATGAGCGTACCGTGCTCGATTAGACTTAGATCGTGCGGATGAGATTGCCCCGTACCGCTTCGCGTTTAAAGAGCCATGGACTGGTGGAACCCCCTATCAGTTGAGCCTCGTGCCGCAGAGTGACATCGGGCCGACCCATTATCGTTTCTCGCGCAGCCCAGTCGTTTGAATTTAACTTTTTCCATTTTAATTCAAACACAGTTCTGTACCTAGTTTCAAAAATCAACCCACTTTTGATTCAGTGCACCAAATTGAATGAAATAATTTTTTTAGAAAGATATTGAAATGCTTAATCCAAGCCCGTTGGATTCAAATCATTTGAATGTATAGATCAACCTTGGTAAAAATAACAAGGCAGAACCTTTTCTGCATTCATACATTTTTCAAATTTAAACCATAATAGCTTTTGAGTTGATTCCAACTCTCAAAAATCATATTTGATTATACCTTTTAGAATATATAAAAACATTTGGGTTTAATTACAGAAATAATGTTCAAGTAATAAAAGAATGCTACATAGGCATTTCTAGTCACTTTATTTAAGTAAAGTAAAAGGTTAAACCTTATTAAATTGTGACACCACTTTAAATCAAATTCCCATATACTGAAATGTGTGGTGATGACATGTGTCAACATGATCCCATGTTTGGTTTGGAGAATATTAAATCTTAAGTAGTTTTTCAATGAGTAGAAATTACTTTTCTAAAAATAAAATAAATTAAACCAAGCTTTAATCTTGTAATGTTAGTGATGATGCTAGATCATCTATAGGACCCTTTTGTGTGATGATTTAAAGTAGTTAAGTATTGTTTGGTGATTGTGTACCTCGTATTTATTCATAGACGCTAGTACCAACCAAGGATACGAGGAGGAAGGAGGATACTACGAAGAAGAAGCCGAGGAGAACTTCAACCACTGCTCTGCACAAGGCAAGCTAACACTTGCAATTTAGCAAGCTTATACTGATACTTGTGCAAGCTAACACTTGCAAGATACTATACCTATGCAAGCAAATACTTGCTTGTACCATGCCAACTATATGCCTTAAGCATATATGATCATAACCACTTGATAAACCAATCCTAGTTTTACTTACAAGCTTTATACTTTATTTCTTTATCAAAGATCTTACTTAGAGTTTACTTAAGTAAATTGTAGATATAAGAAAGATAATTGAAGGTTGCATAAAGAGCATAAAATTTGGCCTAAGCTAGATAATCTTTATGTCATCCTAAGGCATGAGATTGAACTTAGTTAAACTCCACTAGTTTACCACCCCTCATTAGTACTTACCCCCACTTGTAGATGCTAGTGCTAAGCATAAACTTGATCAACTTTAGATGGGAATACTTGGTGGAAAAATGGTTATGAAAACCTTGGAATGATGGATCATTCTATTGAAATGTTTTGGACATGTGTTTCCGAACACCAGATGATTTATTGTGATGAAAATGTTGAGGCATGAGCCTTAGCCCTTTATAAACTGATGGTTGTCTAGATGCGATACCATTCCAATTTTACCGTATAACCACAATACCCGAGAATTGGGTAGGGCTTGACTGGAAGCTTATATACCTTAGTATTGGTTCCCTCACAGTCAAGGTCTGAGCTGAGGCTACCTTGTGGAGATTGTCCACCTGTGCAGTACCCAAGATGACAGTTGGTCATGGTTGGGAGGCCAAACTCACAGGAGAGGTGCTTATACTAGGGTGTGTAATTGAAAGGTTAGGATTGATTATCCGCATACTGAGTATGGTGAATTCAGGATTTGTTCCTGACGTATGTATCGAATGTTGTGGTGAAAGTGTACAATCTCTACAGAGTGTCAAACTATTCGAATAGCCGCGTCCACGGTTATGGACAGTTGGAGTGGCCATATTGTTCCCCCGTCAGATGTTTTCAAAATGACTTTTGAAACGAACTGAGACCTTGACTTGACCACAACAGAGTTGTGATATGAAATTCAAGTTCCCACTTAGGTGTTATAAAATTTGACTAGCTTTCTCTTGCTTCTGAACTTAGTAGATGTAAATTTGGCTTTTTGCAAAACAACCCTAGAGCTTAGTGTCCTACTACAAAAAACCCCTTCACTTGTTAGTATTAGTTTGCGAGTACTTAAAGAGTACTCATGGCTTTGTCCCTGGCTATTCCTGCGGACTATGAAGAGGAGTACCTGGAGGATGGACCCCCGGAAGGTTACGACAACTAGGATCATCTCCCATCGTCAGCATTGCCTGTGACCCCGAAGATGGAGCTTCGCCTACGCTACCGTTATTATTACGTCTTTCCGCTGCTTGAGTTGTATTAAGAACTAGATCATGAGATCCTTATTTGTGTAAGACCTTATGTATGGTTTGTAATGGATGATGTACTGTGGTATCCAATTCTGTTATGTCTCGCAAAAATGGTAATCCTAGGATTGCGATGTATGGCATAACAGGAATCTGGGATTAAAAATCTGGGTGTTGACAAAGATCCACTTAGCCAAATGCATATAGATGATAGATACCACTATTCTACCATAGTATCACTTGCCAATACAATTAAAATGCATTGACCCTTGTGGTTGTAACTTATTATGTTGCAGGTTTGTTGGATGTTAGTGAAGTGTGTTGAATAGGATTATGAGTCTACAACCAACATGATTGCCTGTGGCACTTTGAAGATGAAGGACTCCATCCTATAGTTATATCTGCTGCATTGTAATGAGATAGCCATATGAGCTATGTAAGATGTAATGAATTATTTTATTCTTGGTTATAAAGTTGTATTATGACCTTTGTTTCTTGATATTACATCTTAAACTATGAATGCTAGCTATTGATCCAGGGACTAGCATTGTAAACACAGGGATCTCTACCTTATCAGGTTCCTCTACACATATAGATCTCATGGTTAACGCGTAATATACAGCGCAAGAATCACTGGCGACATTTGTTGTTTAAGTCCTAGATGATATATTCATGTGCAGTGGTATTCCAACTGCTAGTTTTAATAGATTAGCTGATCACCCTGGATCAGTAATCAATAGTTCACATTAATTATGAAAATAGTGTTTTTGACCTTTTTGAAATGTAGGTGATGACAACACTGGATTTGCAAAATACTTTACAAAAAATAATCAAAGGACATGAGAAAGTTTGAACTTGCCTTGATATAGCGAAGTATTGTAGTCGAATGTATCAAATTGACCCTGGACTTCGGGTTCTACAAAAATATCATCATTGCCCGGTAAGGACAATGTTTAAAGAAGCAATATGTTGTTATGCATAACTAATGAGATGGATAATGCAAAGTCCTAATTAATTCCCCAATCATTACAAGTGAGATAGATTCAGATGATTTGTTTAAGATTTGCTTTATTTTAAGTTTACTTCATAAAAATGTATAGTTACCAGGATTCTATGATAAACATATAAAATATGAAAAGTAAACTACAAGCATAATACAAGTCTAAGGTTCAATGATATTATGTAATTATTACAAAGTTCATGTTTTAAGTTGTTATGGCTTTAAAGAAGTGGTATAGTGGTTCTTTTGAAGTGGCAAAAGGAATAACATTTGAAGAAAATATTATTTATGTTAAGTTATTCAACTCTAAAGATTAATAGGATTGAAACTATGGTTTTGTAATAAGGTTTAAATGATTTTGAGTCATTATATATCTAGCTTAGGATATCTTGGACCAAAGTAAACTATAAAAATGTGATTGGACTTGAGATATAACATTTGTACCATTATCAATTATTAGGGTTTTTCATAAGCATAATTAAAGATGAAATCTTAGAGTTTTGAAACTTTGTTTTAAAGATTTAAATTTAGCATGTGTAATATTTATGGATTATACTATAAGATTTTTCTAGATAAAGAAAAATAGTGAATTTGTTTTATAATTATTTAGTGAATAACAAGTTTGCTAAATATGATTATATATAAATTGAGACCACTTACTTCTAATATAACTTATTGATTTGCAAAAGAATAACTTTGTAAATCTTTGACCTATAGTTAGTTAAAGATTTTAAAAGAATATTATAAAGCTAATTGTTTACACTTGGATTGTATCCCCAAATTATAATTATAGGTTTAGACTACTTAGATTCAAAAGATTATGTTTTGAATAAGATCATTTCTTACTTAGGAAAGAATTTTAAATAATTATCAAAATAGCTATTTTATTTTAATAATTTAGATAATTGAAGTTATATGATCTAGGAACTTTAAAATGTTTTTATAATAATATACTTAGTATTTTTCTAGTAAATATACTTGCTTAAAATCTTAAAAATGAATTTTATTTATTTTTAGGTATTATCTTTATTTTTATATAAAATTACTTAATTATTTAATGTCTTTAAATACTTGTTTTAAATTTTATTTGTAAAATTTTAAGTTAGTATTTTTATGAGATAAGAGATTTCTTTTTATTCATAAAAGTGATTTTTATTTATTTTTAGGAATGTTTCTAAATTTATTAAGTTTCATTTAGATAGTTAAGGGTGTTAATATTTATTTGCATTTTATTTCACTCAAACAAGTAGTATTATATTTTTCTTAGGTAGGTATTATTTTAATAAACATTTTGATGTATTAAATATATTTTTAGGATTTTTCTATATTTTTCTAGAGCTTGAACTGTTTAGAGGGTATTTTGGTCATTACTTTATTAAAGCTTTTGCTTATGCCTTTTTTCTGGCCTGTTTGGTTGGTAGGATGACCGGCCCGGTCCAGCCAGGTATGGCTCGGGGTCAACACGACCCCAACTCCCTCACCCCTCTCGCATATCTCTCCTGAGAACAATCCCGAGCTCTCTCCTGGCAGCGCTCTCTGCCACCGCTTGACAAATTCCGGTGAACACCGGTCGTTGCAGCCACCGCCGCCAGCCACCATAGCCCCGCCGATCCCAGTCCTACCCTTCCATCCAATTCGATTTGCATATAGTTCCCTATTGATCTCGTCCCCTTTGATCATCTGGTTCTAGGGTTCTCGCCGCCCATGGATTTAGAGTTTGCTGGCGGCCTTGTGGTTGTGTGGTGTGGACCTAGTGGTGTGGAGAGGGATGGCGGTGTTTTGGTGGTCGTTGATCACAACAGCTTGCGATGACGAACTGGTGGTGCCAATTGTCGCAGGTTGCAGCTCGACGCAGTGTCTAGCACTCGATGCTCTCTATGTCGCTGTGTTGCCGCTTGGTTCAGTCTGCCTCCTCTTCGGCGAGCAGTAGCTTGCCAAAGGTAGACGTTCTTCCTTTGACTCTCCTCTCTTCTCATTATTCTTCGATGGTTCATATTCATGGTGATGGATGGATGCCCCTGATTGGTTATTAATGATTGAGTTGTTAAATAATATTCTACCATGCCTCTGATTTGAATATTATCAGTAGTTGTAATTCTATTTTGAATAAACAGAGATGATTTCTAGTGGTACTGCCTTAAGAGAATGATCAGACATTTGTATTATGGCTATGACAGTGCCATTTGGGGATAAAAGGATTTTTCACAGATTTGCTAAAAAGATACTTTCAATTATCTTCAATTGCTTGTCTATGGATAAACGATTTGAGCTGATCATGATGGCTTAAAATTGATACTATAGTGGGGAACTTAACCTCACTGTGGCTATTGTTATTAATGTTGGTAGTCTTGATAATGACCAATATGGAATTTTTATGCTTATACAAATTCTCTATCATGCCTGGTTACTCATATTCTACATTCCTGTATGCCAACTTGTGGTTTGGATTTCCCTTTAAGATACTGATAAGATGTTCACCATGTTTTTATGGTGGTTGGTTTTAGCTGGAACTACAATGCTCCTGCTTAAATTTATACAGTGGCACTATTTGGATTCAAACACATGGTTTGGATCCAATTCCTTGGATTCTAAATGTATACTGCAATCTTAATGTTCTGATTCTTAACTTAATGAAGCTTTTGCTTCGGGAAGTAGTTTTTTCTGTGACATTATACCTGTTAGATATGGCAGTAAAATGGGGTATGTTTCAGGTTAAAATGATGATCAGGATTGCTCGTATTGCCTGTCCAGGTTGACAGAGAGATCAGAATTTAAAGAATGATTCCTAGAAATTTTTGTCTAGGAAAGTGATTAATCTTGTATGGATGTGTCTTGTAAGCAATGTTGGTGGATTTTGTAGATTCACTAATGATATGTCACTGTGATGCCTCCCTTAGGATGGAACATAGTGATCTCCATTACTGTATAAGCTAAGCTTGCCAAGTAGATTATGGAAAAATGACATCCTCTAGTTTGGATGATCTAGATGCTGAAGCTTAATATGTGATCTTGGTCAATGATGCATAAGGATGAGACTCAGATCTTTGAATGGATGAAATGATTCCTGATGACCATCACTTAGGAACATGATTTAGATTGCTTAAGATTTTATAAAGTGGTGCTTTGTTTTATTGGCTATGTCCTGTATGCAAGATTTGTAGCTTTTGTAGAAGATATAGCTGCTGTGGTACCTCTTTGGGGGATGCACAGTTTTCTAGATCAACTATATGATCTGCTAAAATTTACTTGACTAAGATTTAGTCCAACCCTTGCCTATGATGTGGTTCTGAGGCCAGATTTAAAAAAGAACATATACTTGTTGGCTTTTAACAGCTCTGGGATGAACTAGTGCAGCACTTCTACACTATACTGAGAGCTCCCTCTCACCCAAAACAATCTTGGGAAAAAGTAGGAGAAGAATTGATATTAAATACCCAGGCTGGCTTAGAGATGAATAGCAACCTGAGATTGAGCAGTATATGATGATGCTTGTGTGTCTTTAGTTGATCTTGAGTAGCTCTTCCTGGTGCTTGAAGTGGAGATAGATGACTTGGTTGTGGATGTTGTGATGATGCTGCTTTGTTGCAAGATCTAGTGTTTGTCCTGCTCCTCCTTGCACTCCTGTCCTGCTCCTCCTTGTTGCTCACTTGGCCTACTCCTTATGCTCCTGACCTCCTCTTGGTGCTCTTGGATGGCTTTCTCAAGCAACCAGGGTACTGGTGTTGTGATGGTGGTGTATTATGGGGTTTTGGTGCTAACTATAATCTCTGAAAGTATAGAAATGGCATGGCTGATTGATATGTGTTGGGTGTATTTGTTGTTCTTGCTATGGTGAAGAAAGTTCAGCCTGGGACTCTCTCTGCTACGACTGTGTACTTATCTCTCTCTCACAGTGCCTCCTGTGTCGACAACACATAGGTATGCATGTGTGTGTCAGCTGTGTGGTTGCTTGTTGTGATGTTATGGATCAGATCAAGTTAAAATATCTTGGTCCTACTTTCTTACTTCCACTCTCTATGGTGAAACTTGCCCTTTTTGTCCACTGCCAATGAGGTTGTTCTGAGGAAAAATTTGCAAAAAGAACATATACTATTTCATTTGGTGAAACTTGCCCCATTTTAATATGCTCAATGATGTGACAAAATAGTGCATCACACTGTTACTACTGAGAGCACTAATACTAACCCCTAATCCTTTTTTGTTTTTATATTCAATTTAATTTGTTTTGCAGGAATCAAAAGATTATCCAGGAATATCAAGACTAGATATAGGAATTGTAGTTTAGATTTGAATTACTGTAATTTTCTTATTCCTTTGTAATAACCATGTAATACTTATATGTTTGATTAAAGTATTTCTTTTCTGACAAGGAATTATGTAAATATATTGTAATGCATTAGTTTATCTTATTACAATTATATCCATTTCTTATTATTCCTTTATTGTAAAAGGATAATGTAATTTATGTATATATTCTTTTAATAAAGAATTCTTCTATTTGTTTAATTATTGTAATTCATTTTCCATTTTATTTATTCACTTATTTGTTTCATTGTAATACTCCTTTATTATTTTATTGTAAAATAACATTGTAATGTTGGTTTTTAATAATCTTTATACTTTTATTTATAATACTTGTATTTGTATTATTGTGAATAATTATTTATAAATCAAATTTATCCCCTCATAACTCAATAAAACAATAGAGGTCATGTCAAAATTCATCCCACTCCCCTTTTGATGACAGTAAACCTAATTCATCGGAGTGAGAATTCTGATCACTCTAGTCTTTTAATTTGGCGAAAAATTTACCCGGATTTTCAGATGCATGCATGCAGATGCACAAAATCCTAAATCTACCCTTCGTTTAGTACTAAATGCTGGGATGTTACAGTTATATAGGTTTAGAGACAGTTTGGGTTAGTGTCCTCAAAGCTATATAGATTTAGAGCCAGTCCAGATAATAATTGGCTATTACATTCCATAAAATACTTCAAATCTACACTACTCTAACAACAACCATATAACTCAGCAACATAGTTCAATACATGTTGTCAGAAGCAGCACCCTAACAACAACCTTCTAACTTAGCAACTTAGTTCAATACATGTTGTCAACAGTAACACCCTAACAACAACCTTACTTAAATAGTAACAACAAACAACCTTGCAACCCTGCATTGGCTCAACAAACAACAATCTAGGTGATGATATCGACAAATTTGAGACCAATGTACCACTGCTTTGGCTCTACTTTGACCAAAAGAAGTGAGACAGAGCCAACATCGGCAACAACCCTAAAATAATCGCATCCATTATGGAAGCAGACATGTCCTAGGTCCCACGCAATTGAGTAGGTGCAGTCAAAGAATTCTTCTTCTCCTAGTAGTCGTCCCTCCCTGTAAAGATGGACCGTGTCAAAACATAGGCACATGTACCCATCAACAGCCTCACTAGGCATTGTAACATCCTAGCATTAGAGCCTAGAAATAAGCTGAACCCAGATGTGAGCATTGCATTCATGCATAGAAAATCTGAATAATTTTCGCGCTTTTGAACAAAACTTGTCAAAGTTATTGAAGCTTCTCTTAACTTGATGGAATTGAAGAAGATCATCAAGTTGATTGCGATAAGTTTCAATATGACCTTTGCTAAAACCCTATTTTGGGAAAGGGAGATTTGATCTAAGGGTAGATCAAATGTAATAAAAGTTAAACCCTAATACATTATGATTTATATTTGATCCTTAGGTGATCATATCATAGTATTCATTATAATCACTCATGAGTACCAATTTAAGGATATAACACAAATAATAAGAATGTAAATACTATATCTTAATCTCATCTGCATATACCATGAGTATCATGGTAATACCTAACCCTACTTCTTAAGTAAGATTGAGTAGGAAAGAAACTAAGTTTAGATCATTCACCATATATATTTCTTTCCATATCAATCCTTATCATCTCTATTGAGTTATATTTCAATATCTGTTGTTCATCAATGTTGAGAAATCAACTATTGATTCACCAATTCCCAATCTATCAACTCTTGACTAGAATATAACTTATAATTAAGTTTCTATAAAGTAACAACTAAGAAGAGGTAAATAGTAATTCTAGTTTTAGACATCATCTATAGGATGGGAATGATTGAAGAGAATCAAATCAATAGGATAATTGATGGATCTAAATCACTCCTAAATAAATAGAAGAATCATTTATACCATCTAATTATATGGTAGTTAAGAAGATTACAATGATGAACCCTGAAGATAGTTACCAGTAGTAATTCTATTAGACCAAGTGGGCATAGTCCATGAATAACAGTCTTAATACAATTAAAGATACTAAGAAGATAATTCCAATACAATTGTAAGGTTGTATTGCTAAAGCCTTGTTTAGCCAACTACAAATCTCAGATATAGATGATTAAAGGATTAAAATGATCATACCTTGCTCACAAAGATTGAATACTTATAGCAAGTATAAGTGACATTGGTGGGTAGAACATAATTGAAAACCTAGTATAGATAAGTTATCCTAGAGTAGTTAATACAGGTCACATTAATATAATGTGAGGATGGAGTATGAGTTATTGGAGTAAATGTAAGAAAGTATGATTCAATTAAAGCTAGTGTAGCAAAGAGTTATGGAAGTAGTGTAATCCATCTTAAAGGATAGTAAGCTCTTAAGAAAGGTAGATGGATGATTAAGGAAGATTATGAGTGGAGTTTGAAGGAACTACTTGTTGAATGGAAGGTTATCAACAGTAGAGTAGTGAATATAACCAAGAATGGATATGAGGAAACTATAAAAGCTTCAATGCCAAGCTCATTGGATTAATCCATGAGTTTAGAAGAATAAAAGGTGAATAAGGACATTCTTATGAAGTAAAGCTCATCATGTTAACCATGATGATGGATAGGAAGAAGTAGTATATCTAGGAAAGGAATTCCTTAAATTAGAAATCCAGGATTATGAATTATGGAAAATAGACATTCCTGGTAAACACTCAACTCTAAATCTTAAACCAAACATAATATCCATTTCAGGTTATTAATCCATCATCTTATGTCCATATCACTTTATAGGAATATTTTCCTATAGCAAATCACATAAGCACATCTTTATCATCTCCAATTATCTTAAGCATATGTCTTTAAGAGATATTTTTATCAATTCTCTTCCATAGGAAATTTTTTTAACTTTCTATTTTCAAAGGGGTGATATAATTATATTTCACAAACATAAAACAGTATGCTTAGTGATTAAATCTTTACTCACTGTAACAAAAGGATATAAGTAAATTAAGAACCCTAAACCCTTGGGTAAATATTTACAATTCAAACCCTAAACTTCTATGTTTATCATAATAGAATATATACATTGCCATTTTCCAAGTTAATGGAAGTAGTAATAACCATATTAATTTCTTTTATATTTTATACATCAAATAATGATATAGGATCATTATACATATAAAAATTTCTATTCAAACTATGAGCCAACTAGAGTTAAGTTTTATAAACAAATAAGAATATATCATTTAATAAATCCATGGTTAAAAGTGGAAAGAAAAATAATAAGAAAAGCTTCTACAAAATATTAAGAGGGGTTCATGTAGAGAAAATAAAAGAAATATAAAAACATTATATAACAAAAGTTAACAAATGATACTAAATATATTTTAGTATTACTACAATTATCCAGCAAATAAATTCTACAAAGAAAAGTTCAAATTAAAGATTATATACAAATCTGAAAAGGAAAATAGAAAGTAGAAGCGGCTCAGTGGCGAGGTCGAGGCCGTCCGCCATCGCCCTTGCACCAAGATCCACGATGCCGTCGCCAGGAGGGGATAAGGAGGCCATCGCGACGTCCCCGTTCGTCCTCATCCCCATTTTCCCCCTCTGAAAACACCTCTACCTCGTTTTCCTTTTCTTCACCGAGAACCCTAGCTCGGAGCTGAGCCGGAGCCGGTGATTTCGTGCTCGCCTCGGCCAGATAAGAACACGGTGGAGGCTGCCATGCTCTTACCGTTCGATTGCCCCAACTTGCACTTGCGGAGGAGGCGTGAGTCGACCCAATCGCACCCTCAGTTCCCGGCGTTGTTCGTCGACCTCCCCGTCATCTCCGATCACGCCTCGCCGAATCAATCACACCATCGCGTTCCTGGTGAGTCACTAGCATGCACCGATGCCTTGTTTGCTTCCTAGATACATGCCATCGTAATCACCCGCAAGCACCGCCGCATAAGCTCGTCCCCGTTTGACCTCCGATGACCAAAAACCAGCGGCACCACCACTATCTTACTCGCCTTGTTGTTCTGGTTCGAACAAGCCCATGCACACCCGCTCACTCGCACGCTACTGCTCTCCTCGCCGTCGTCTGTCATGCCACCGGCAAGGTGACGTCAGGGTGAGATCACCCTGGCCACGTCGACGTGTTTGACCTAGTCTTTGTCTTGCGTGGCTGTATGACATGGCCTTGGACCCATATGTCATTGAACTGGGAGTGGAGACTGAGTTGATAACAAAATACATTTACTAACCTGAGTGGTGAGGTGGACATAGGCCCACTGGTCAGTGACTTAGGCTAAGTGTGGGTGTGGTGTAAAAAGTTAAATCCTGTTTAAAAAATAAATAAAATGTTATAAGCCCTATTATTAATATTCCAGAAAACAAATAAATGATTAAATCTTGTTTAATTAATAACTTTTGATTTATAATTCAAAAAAATGTGTATAATACATGAAATTTTGTAGAAAAATAAAATCTACAACTTAAAACTATTATCAAATATTATTATGAGGATTATTTAAATAAATATTATTTAATAAAGGTCTTATAAATAATAAAACTTTAATAATTTATATTTAAATAATGGTAAATACTAAAAATATAAATAGAATACCAAAAATCTTAGAAACATAAGAATTGTAATTTAAAATTGTAATCATGCATTATTATTCCACTTAACTAAATATTTATTATTTATTAAGTATTTATAAAGTAATAAATATTGTCAGAATCATATCTTATTATTTATAAATCCCAAAAATAAATCTAATATACCAAAATGATCACAAAAATAATATCTACATGTTAAAAATCTAATATCCCACTTTTGAGTTAAATAAAAATTCAAATACTTTAACAACTCAAGTTTAAACTTATTTATTTAATTGATAATTCATATAAAGGTAAATAAAAATTGCTAATAGATCTAAATTAACCAACTCAGTCTAATAAATAGTATTAGTCTTCAACGTTAATAACATGAAGTCCAAATAGTTTAACACATTTTAATTACAATTTTGTTAAATTCTCCTCAACCATTGGTATGCAATATTTTCTAAAGAAAATCCTTAATAAATCTAAGATCATCAAGAATAATTTGTAGTTAAATAAAAACTTATTTATTTTACTTTAACCACAAGTTTATCAACATACTAAAACACTACAATGAACTCATAAACAATTAAGAAACATTACTCCATGGTTTACAAACTATAACCCCTTATCCATAAAAGGGGTTAAGAGATACTAATCCATTATAAAGTCAAGAAAAACCACCACACCAAAGAAAAGTATAACCATCCTTAAGTAGACTTAAGGCAACATTCCCAATACACAAGGTACAAATGTTATAAGCATTATACTTTCAAACCATCTATATTTTAAAGTTAACTTTAGTCTACAAGAATCTAAATATAATATTATAAACATTGTTAGATGTTTTATAGTTAACTTTGGTCTGATATAGTTAAGTCATAAAGCATCTCAAGCCCAAACTATTCAATCAAACACAAATAACATCAACCAGACTCAACTAACCACAAAGCTTGTTTAGACCTTAGAAAAGAAATCTTTTCTTCAAATGTTATTCTTTTTGCCACTTCAAACAAGAACTCTTATATAAGCAATCTTGAATAGCATTTCACTTTTGGTGTGTATTATGTTCTTTTGTAATATCATAGTTTTATAATTGTCTCACACTCACAAGCCTTAAAAAGAAGCACAAGTATTAAACTCATCTAAAAGTACAACACATTTCAAAGACATAATTTCTAGTACCCAAACCCTAAAACAACGTTATTCCCGGAATTCGCGTTTATAAAGTGCATCACATTACTTATGCATAAGAGCATACTACTTCTTTAAACATTAGTCCTTACCGGACCAGTGATGATGATTTCAGATTTTGGATTTTATACTGACTCGAAGACCGTGAGTGCATAATCTTGCAATCACAAAAGGCAAGTTCACACTTGCTCATGTCCTTTGGTTATTTTCTGTAAAGTATTTTACAAATCCAATATGGACATCACTTGCATTTGAAGAAGGTCCGAAAACACTATTTTCGTAATAATATGATTATAGGTTATTACCATGACGTAATAACTTAATATAAAAGTTTCGCCAGTGATATTAAGTTTCGTAAAGGAACTTAATATCTAGGACTTAACAACCAATGTCGCCAGTGATTCTTGCGCCGTATATTACGCGTTAACCATGAGATTAGGAATGGGACGGAGAAGTCAGCTGTATCCTTTTCCTCTTGTATGGAGGCAAGACGACCTTAACGTGACATTGTGATTCCTTGTGCGGATCCAACATATGGGTGGGCACCCTTACGCCCCACACTTTTAGTGTCTAGATTATCTATGGATGGTGTTTAGTGGATGAACCATTTAATCTGGCACTTGCCAGGGCAACACCAGGTCATAGAGTCTTCGGGAACTCATTAGTGTTTTAGCCTACCCGAAAGGGGGCTTAACGAAGGTGAGCCAGCCTGAAGGATCGTGCAGACATATGAGGTCGCGGAGAGGGCAGTGATTGGCTTTGGATCATCTACTGGGCCCCACAACATGGAATTGTGGACGGGTAAGCTGCCCGGTTGTGCAACAAGGAGTTGATCTCTCATGGTAAAAGTAACGCACCTCTGCAGAGTGTAAGAACTATAAATTGTTACTCCCTGTTCTGGAAAGGAGCTGCGAACGCGGCGGGAAAGAAACTCCATGAAAGTTCTGGTAAACCCGTGAAGGCTGACGGACATAGCTTTTCAGAATAAAAGCAACCTTTGAAAAAATGTTTATAAAAACTTGCATTGCCTACGACCTACGGTCTGTGGCTGTAGTTATAGTGCATCAAACACTCCTTTTCTAGTGAATTTGCTGAGTACGCTCGTACTCAAAGTATCTTATTAACCCTTGCTAGATTCTGAAGCCGGGATAGACAGCATCTACATCAAGTTATGCTCCAGGACTCATCATACAAAGCTAAAGCTCTTCAACAAAGCTAAGGAAGCTAACATATACATCAACTCGAGTAAAGACGAAGATACTGATTAAATAGGAATATAATCTCTAGCCAAAGAACCTAATTCTATAGTGTATTGCAATAGCAGCAATGCCAATCCCTTAGTTAAAATTCTAGTCTTAATAGTATAATAGACTTGCGTTGTTTATCTTTGATTCTTCTTTGCAAGAAGTTCTTTCTCTCTCTTTAACCTAGAGTGTTCTCTGGATCTTGTGTAAAGAGTGAGTTGTAACCTTTAGCCATGTATTGGACCCGCTGTGTTTCTGTTGTGCCATTCCGAGAGATGTAATACTAGTGAACGGTGTTTTATTGGTGTTATGTAAACGACTATGGTATACTACATCATGCAGTGGTATGCTGGGTCACCACAGGCATGCACCGAAAGGATAACATAATTCATAAGTTCTTATAGTTGCATTGACAAATATAACAACATACACTTAATACAATACTAAAATGAAACTTCTAATATTATTGATGTAGAAACCAATTAGTGCTTCTACCCAATTTGGATCCTCCTGATTCATCTTGTGCACCCAGAAATGTTTCTGATCCTTTAGTTCATATAACTCATGTTCCACATATGCATCTTTATGTATGCCAAATAAGATAGCAACCATGTCATGTTCGGTGGTGGAGAAGATTTTCTTATAGATGATACTTCTTATATGACTAGGCAAATCTTGAACAACTGATTAAAGAGGATGAATATAGGTTAACTATTAAACAACAACATTAATAGTTTACAAGTAAATTAAATACTTTTACCAATCACTTACTAGTAGCTTATACTACATCTTTCTCAGCATCGTTCGTCAAAACAGTTGCGTCGAACATGTTGTCCAATGGTTCATAGGGATCATCAGTGTACATGAAACAAACAACATCTCCCTACCCTGGATCATAAGTCCTTATTAAGGATCTCCAGAAAGGGCCCCATATCACTATCCTCAATTTCTCCTTCTTCAGGAACAAATCAAATTTGTGGAATCTAGGAATCCTAACAACTAGCCATTTCCTAGGTGCATAATCATTCAAACTTTTCTTAAATGAGCACGATACGACCTATAGTGTGAAAAAAGTTAGATGGAAATCAAACCCTAATCTTCATTTATAAACTGTTCTCCAGTTCATTCTAGTTAAAGAGTATATACAATCCTAGTGTCATTACATATAGTATTTACAAAACAATTCAGAAATTAGTACATTAAACTTACCATACTATCTATGAAATCATTCCCAATGATAACATCAAAACATGATGTTTTCCTCTTTGACCTACCACCACAGTTGTTAGCAGGTTGGTTACAAAAAGCACAATGCATCTCGGCCATCACCTGGAACAAATATGCAACGATCAAATTTTCTTAATACTGAACACAACATATCTAATCCATAACATGTCAATAGTTTGAAATCTGAACATGTCACTAGTAAATATAAGCACAGTCTAAATAGAACATGTACTCAAGCACACACTACTGCAAAAAGTCTTAGCGCCACATGACCTTCTTTGGCGAAAGCCTTGAAATTCACCGACAAGTGAGCAAAATATCATCACCTATAGGTCGCGAACTTATCCCTATAGGGCTCCACCGGCTGTTGCTACTACCTCGGCTGCTAGCCTCGTGTGGCCGCCCCCGTCTTCATCGACATCGACGACAAAGAGTAGGCCTCTGTCGCACAGCAAGACCAGCGTCGGCCGACACCTGACATAAACCCATCCCCTATAATGCTTTTAACGTATTTATATAATTATTGTATTTTACTTCTGCTTTTTTGTCCAACTTTGGGGGGAGGAAGGGGTGGCTGTTGGGTGTAAAGGCTGCCGCAAACGGGTTCCATCTTCCACCCTCCAAACAGACCGATCCGTATGATTTGCGTTGGGCCCTTGGAGATGCCTTAGGCCGGTTATAGTTAGGGATGGCACCCGCCGGGTTCATGGCCGGGTCCACCCCCCATAACCGCCCCGTTTAAGTTACCGGGTCTCATTTTTTACCAGAGCCACGACCCAGTCAGGTTCGGGGCCCCAACGGGTACCCGCCAGCGCGTGAGACTGGAGCAACCCCGGCGCATGCGGGAAGAAAATGATGGGATATTGGGATAGCATTGGTGAAAATGGACGCGTTCGTGTGTGTGTTATCTCTAGGACTCCATATTTCATCGTGTGCATGTGAAGTGTGATGTGTGTACGTGGTCACATCGGATGTCTGATTAGACATATGATTATTAGAGATAGAATTAAGACTTGAACGAAGCCATGGGTCAGAGGTTTAGATTGCACACTGCATCTGCCTCGTTAGATTCGACGTCTAACTTTTAAACTCGTCGTCTAAAGCGGTACCTTCGGGATCCATTGCCATCCTAGTTATAATGTCCACACGAGAAGGTACCCAAACACCTCAATACGGCCATACCCAAATATGGGACCAAGGCTGTCGGTTTGCTTCAGATCTGCAGCGTTTGTTCTCCATACCAATGCAAGAAAAAAAAAACCACTCCAAAATAAAACGTAAAAAAGAGAGTATATGCGAGGAATATCCAGTGATCCCGTGAATTATTCGAGCTTCAGTCCTAGGTAGAGATGTAGTAGGTGTGAATACTCCGTCAGTTTCAATCATAGTACTAGTTGGCTGAGATGTGGTATGGTTAATAATTTGATGATCCGGCATGCATGCCAGCCACGACCATGGCCAGCAGCAGCAGCACCGGTAACCTCCACCACCGACATCACCATTGCATCCTTTTCCTACTACCGTGCCTCCAGTTCGCTTTGCATCTCGTCAATGGCGGCGGCATCCCGACGACGCTGGACGGCCCGTTCACGCCGGCCACGCGCGCGTTCGACCGCTCGCTCCGGCAGGGCAGCGAGGACGTCCCGCTCTCGGACCCCCGCCTGGCCCCGCGCGCGCGCCCGCCTTCCCCGGAGCAGATCGCGCTCGCCGCCTCCGCCGACCCCACCGCGCTCTGGGTCTCCTGGGTCACCGGCCGCGCCAAGGTCGGCTCCCACCTCACCCCGCTCGACCCCGCCGCCGTCCGCAGCGAGGTCTGGTACGGAGAGCGCCCCTCCCCCTCCTCCTCCGGCCACCCGCCGCACCTGCACGTGGCCACCGGCTCGGCGGAGGTGTACAGCCAGCTGTACCCGTACCCGGGCCTCCTCAACTACACCTCCGGCGTCATCCACCACGTCCGCCTCGTCAACCTCACGCCGGCCACCCGTTACTACTACCGCTGCGGCGACAGCTCCCTCGACGGCGGCCTCAGCGACGAACGCTCCTTCCGGACGCTGCCAGCGCCGGCTCCCGACGCCTACCCTCGCCGCGTCGCGGTGGTCGGGGACCTGGGCCTCACCGGCAACTCCACCTCCACCGTCGACCACCTGGCCAGGAACGACCCGTCCCTCATCTTGATGGTCGGCGACATGACCTACGCCAACCAGTACCTCACCACCGGCGGCAAGGGCGTCCCCTGCTTCTCCTGCTCCTTCCCTGACGCCCCGATCCGGGAGTCGTACCAGCCACGATGGGACGGATGGGGAAGGTCGGTCCCAATTCATTTTCATTTCTGTAATCCTCTGTCACGTTTTGACTGTCCCCGTATGCTGAACTGAACTCGACTAGATTCATGGAACCGCTCACATCGAGGATCCCGATGATGGTGATCGAAGGGAACCACGAGATGGAGCCGCAGGGTCACGGCGGCGCGGTGACGTTCGCCTCCTACTCGGCGCGCTTCGCGGTGCCGGCCGAGGAGTCCGGCTCCCACTCCAAGTTCTACTACTCCTTCGACGCCGGCGGTATCCATTTCATCATGCTCGGTGCCTACGTCGACTACAATAGCACAGGTATAACGACCGTATAAAAAAATTCATCACTACTTCATCTGAATCCATGACTGTAAGAATACTCTGAGCTATGCAGGATCTCAGTACTCGTGGCTGGAGAAGGATCTGCAGAGAGTGGATCGAGGAGTCACCCCGTGGGTTGTTGCTTCCTGGCACTCGCCCTGGTACAACAGCTACTCCTCGCACTACCAGGAATTCGAGTGCATGAGGCAGCAAATGGAAGGCCTCCTCTACCAACATGGGGTCGACATTGTCTTCTCAGGACATGTATGTATGTCAGCTCATTATTCATCTACTTTGGTAAATGGTTCGATTCAGTACCTGATTATATTTGGCTCACTTTCATGTGGTAGTACTCCCTCTGATCCAAATCAATTGTCGCATATTTAGGCAAAATGTTGCCTAAATTCAGTGAATCTGCTGACAACTAATTTGGATCAGATGTAGTATCAGTTTCTTCTCAGAGAAATCACCGGAGTAATAAGCAAATTATAAAATTAGAACCTAAGCTCACAACTCACTAGTTATGTGCATTCCCTTATTTTTCTTACATGGATAACCATGGGCCCTTTGCCATTTTAAATCTCCAAGGTTGGTGCACCAAGAAGCAAGAATAATTATCGCTATGAAGAAAGGCTAGCAAATTGTCCTTAAGATTGTCTTTTTCATCATGAGTTGCCAATGACAGATATAACCCCAACACATCTGTGAGAAATAACAATCCAAAAACAGATACAGCTGACTCTCCATGAAATTAAAATAGCTCTACTTACTCCCCTTAATTCTGGATGCCTATTTCGTTCAAATCTGCTTTACTTGATTCTAAACTAATTTGGTTGATTAAGGTACACGCTTACGAGAGGATGAACCGGGTATTCAACTACACGCTCGACACCTGTGGTCCAGTTTACATTACGATCGGAGACGGCGGTAACATTGAGAAAATTGACATTGATCACGCCGATGATCCTGGCAAGTGTCCTTCACCAGGTGACAACACTCCTGAATTTGGTGGAGTCTGTCATCTGAACTTCACCTCTGGTCCTGCCAAGGGGAAATTTTGCTGGGAGAGACAACCAAAATGGAGCGCCTTTCGCGAAAGCAGTTTTGGCCACGGGATTTTAGAGGTAATAAAACCACGTTACTATCTCCTTCTCATCATCAGTTGCTTTGTTGTGTCACAAGGAAATGCATATGCATGCTTGACTCTCTCCATCATCATCATCACATTCGAGCTCATATACAGGTTGTGAATTCGACATATGCCTTGTGGACATGGCACCGTAACCAGGATACATATGGAGAAGACAGTGTAGGGGATCAGATCTACCTAGTACGGCAACCCGATGAGTGTCTAGTGCAGTCTACAACCATGACTTCGCCGGATTGGTGATAATTGCGTCAGTTAGCTATTTGTGTTGCAATTCTTCAATGTGTGTTTACAGTTACGCACTAGTAGACGCCTAATCAGTAAATTTTTCCTTTGACGTTGTATAGAACAGTCCCTCGGCAGGATGCCCCTCTTCGTCATTGAGTAGCAGCCCAGGTGCTCTGCAGGCTGTTAAAAGTGGCAATCTCCTTTGGACCACATGCATGATTTTGCTCAGTACAATTTTCAACGAACATTTGAACTACTCCTAGTCTTTGAGTGGGCAAATTCAGAGAAGCTGCTGGATACTATGGTGGCAAGAGGATAGATTATGTTATGGGTAGTATTGGGGTTGTATAATTATTTACAGAAATAGAAGGTTTCTTATTGATTATTCACGATATACAACAAGGTAATTCACCTGTGAAAGAGTTCAAGCTCCCGATCTCTGTGTCTGAGGATGCACATAGCCAAATTGCAGCAAATGTAGAAACAGAAACAAAACCCGAGAACAAACATTATAACACAGTAACGCCTAATGTTTGCCTTTTTTTTTTTTTTTTGTGTGTGTGTGGGGGGGCGATGATGAGCATCCCAGATTTTGAAGTAAATAAATCCCTCCAGAGCTATTCATATGCAACTTTGTAATCATCGTCAGTGGCAACAAAAGAAGTAATAAAACCATGCCAAATTGTGCCATGGATGGTACATGGTACTAGTCATGGAAAGTAGAGAGAAATATGTCTGCATCGGGCTTTGGCCGATTTTTCCTCCAAATCGGCCAATTCTCTTCTTCTAATAGAAAAGACAGTGTTCCTGCCGGTTGCTCTAAAAAAAACTCAGACGGATCGATTGGGTCAAATCCCGCATCCCAGTTAGGCAACTCACACGCGCTCCCTACAACCCTTGACCGGAGGAACCCAACAAAATCGCGGCGGCTGACCAGGTGACAAGCGAGGGCGGTGGGGACGCAGGGAGGCAAGCGAGGGCGACGCAGCTGCCGCGCTCCAAGCGGACGCAGCTACCGCAGGGCTCGACAAAACTTATTCAAAAAGATGTTTACATGGCTGTAATTCAGATTAAGCACATATTCTTAACATCTCCACTACTCCAGTAGCAAGTATATTTAACTAGAGACATCTTGCATGTTTAGAACGAGTGAAATAACGAATATAAAACACGTAGCTCAACTCCTCGGTACAAGCAATCCATGGATGCGCAGCCTAAAATACATTCTGACAGGCTAGAAGAGATACTGAAGAATGAAGAGGGTTCCTTGCCATGAAATCCACAACCACGTGGCAGCCAATACCACCTTTATGCGTTCTCCCTTCTAAGAAGAACACCGTCATGGGCTGACTTTCTCGGCCATCCAATCGCTAGACTCCTCTCCTTCTTGCCTTCTTGTGAACATCAACCTCTGATTACTTTTCAGGTTCACATAATCAACCTGAGTGTAAAACCATGAGTAAGCAACACTATAGAGGCATATGTATCTGTGGTCTTCTACATAAAATTTTGAATGGTCTTTTACACAATTTTAGTACGTATTGCTGATTCTGTATTTCAAAGTACATGCAGATGCTGATAAGAAGACGTGAGCATGCAGCACATGAGAAGTCGGAAACAGGGACAGAACCTAACCTTTTCTGGATCAAGAGTCAAAAGACAATAGGCATCCACTGGGCCAGCTGATGGATCTAGATGAACATCCTTAATGTGATCATCATTTGCGACGGGAACGCCTGGACATGGTCCTAAGTATTGAGATCTCGACTTCACTGAACTGGCGAACCAAGCTTTCTCTCGCTGCTGTATGAAGAAACAACCAATGCTGAGCATGGATTATAAAAGTGCGCTGCTTATATATATGCAATAGAACACATTATGCTGTTTCTGAAAATCAACAAAAGCTTTGAAACTGGAAATTCATGGAGAAATTTATATGAGGATAGACTGATGCTCTGGATGAGACAAGCTAACTCTACGTGTGAAAGAACTACACTAAACTGAACTACTATAACAGTTACTAGTTTGTGCATAGAGAAACCATTCACTACAGTTATCCTTTCATTTCCAGGACACCTCCACAATGCAGAATAGAGGACAAGGAAGACTCTGCTCAGCTCTAACCTGGAGCTTGGTTGGGTCCGAGTTTGAACCATCGATCACGTCTATGATACCACTGATTCGAAATTGTTCCCATGAATCGGTGAAATACCAGCATATCTGCAAGAATACAAGATCAGGCATTTCTTTGAAGGCACATGCCACTTTTGGTGCCTAAAATGGTGGTACACAATTGTGCCAGTTCTTTACATCCTACCTCGCCGAGGGGCCACTCTTTAATCTCACTGATCTGTCGATCAAAATCCACACATCAAAACAGACAACATAATCAGTGAGCAGCAAAATAAATAAATAAATAAATAAAAACTACGAAGTCACAGGGATAGCAACGACCTTGTTACTCCTCGCATCTGTATTAATCTGAATCTTGTCACAGTGTTCCTGGAAGCCCCTGACACGACCAAAATTCCAGATCAAAACCTGTAAGAAGTGGAAGGGTAAGGACGGGGGACTACGGCCTGAGGAGGTGGGCACCTGAACACGACAGTCCGATTCGCAGGCCTGCAGCCGCCGCCCACCGTGGCCTGAAATGGTTCGTCGTTAGGGCATCTAATTTTCCCCGAGAAGGGAAGGGGAACGGGAGAAAGGAGCGTACGAGTTGGAAGAAGGTGGAGTGCTTGAGGTGGGCGTTGGCGTCCAGCGCTCGCTGCAGCAGCGTCCTCCAGGGGTTTGAGAGCGCCGACGCGGCGGCGCTACCGCCGGCCATACCTGCCGCCGCCTGGTGCCCTGTCGCCTCCGTGTCCGCGAGGTTTCACTTCACTGTCACGAGGATGTATGTCGCCTGCTGCTGCAGGGCGGGGAGATGGGCGCGGATTAACGGCTGGGATTGCCTGAGAGATATCCCGTCGTGCCGACAGCGACAGGTAGTGAGAGGTAACGGGGTTTACTGCGAAAAATCGCTTTGGTGGACGTCTTCACTGGTGGACTTTTTTGAATTTTTCAAAAAGCATCAAACATTTTCGAAACAAATATCTTTCTGCAGCCAATGGTACAAAATAAAAGCGGTAATTCTAGACTTACAGACGGCATTGCTTACGGAAACTCTACGGACTCACGTGGCCATGGTTGGTTGGTCGAACTTTTATCTCTTGCTTGAAAAATGGGAAACGGTTTGTATATTCACCGGTGTATGCTATGCCACGTCTGAGTCCCTAGGAAATTTCTGTAAAATATATCCGTACATGTAGCATTACTTAAATAAAAGTCTGCAAAAATTTAATGTAAAATACCTTGTATTTCAGGCGCGGAAAAAATGACAAATATGACAAATTTTGGTAAAACGGAGGCCCATTCAAAATTGCAATGTTCACGTCCAGATCTACAAATTTCTCTTTTTTTGAGACAAGTATACAAAATATTTTAAGATGATTTTCAGCACACGTGTATTATAAATCATTATCTATATTCCAAAAAAAAAATTGGAATTTTTTTAGTCTTTAAATTTGAAATTTTCAAAAATAAAAAATAAAGTCCTCAGTGAGGACGAGCTCTAAATCAACACTCTCGGTTTACTGTCCCTATTACGTGAGCCCTCACAAATTTAGCAACTCTAGCAGAAATACACCCAAGAATGATTTTAAGTGATATATCTTTATAAGTTTCTAGGTGACAAGAAAGTGATATTTTTGACAGATTCCCGTGTCAATCGAATACAGATAGGTCGTCAACATGAAACACTATTGATGCCAAATGATCAGATATGCAACGAGCATTTTTCTACTCCCTCTGCCCAAATTAGATGTCGCAAATTTGGCTAACAACATGCAAATAGACAAATCTACGACATCTAATTCGGGACAGAATGAATATTTAGCTTTTTTTGCTTGCCTCATCATCATAGCATCACAAACACATTGGTCTAGATCCACCTACGGCAGCTCTGTCAGTAGCCAGGAATCAGCTTGCAAAATGCCTCATCGATACACGAAAACCACATATTGTATAATAATTATTATGGCCTGAATGCTTAATCTTCATGTGATATATATGCTGAGACTTCAGAGTTCAGAGGAAATGAAATATGTGATATGACAGAGACAGGACGTCTGCTGCAAATTAAAGTGGAAAGTTTCATATTTACATCATACACAAGAGACACGTCTGAAGGTACTCGTGCATTCTAGGGTTCGCTAAAATTGTGTAGCAGGTTCTTTCGGTTCAGCTATCCATAGCCGATCAGGATACAGGAAAAGCAAAAGTTACATGGTAGTATGGTACATCCATGGTTTCTGATCCTTCTAGTGGCCAGGTTACAACATGTAAATCCCTACACGTCTACACATAGCTAGGTTGAGTTGTTAAAGTGCACATGGATTAATCTGAATCTTGCTGTTGCTTGGGTGATCGCCGAAAGTAGTACCTGTTTCGAGGAAACAGAGAGGATTATTCATTAGCAAGTACTAAGTATTTACCAACAAAGAAGTAACAAGATTGAAAGGAAGCCTGTGGCATACACAAAAATGTCGACGCCATGAAGTGATGCGTATTTCCTGAGCAGGCGTTCTATGGTATACCACTCTGATCGCTGTGAGCCACTCTGCTGACCAATCCGGGGCATATGGATACTAGCTTCAGGTAAATACATGGAAAGAAATCAAGGCCAGACTAATAAATTAGCAATAAATCACATTGGAAAAAGCAAATGTAAAGTTGTGTTAATTAATCGATACAAAAATGCTGTAACTATTAGTCTACTATCACCATAGGCACACGCGCACCACCTCATGAGCAACTAAATCGAGCTGGTTTTAGAACTGAACTAAATTCACACCATAGACAATTTATAACAGGACTCTATGATGACACTCCTGTTGCATAGTAACCGTTCAAATTATTGAATATATAATTTAAAAAAAAACTATTGAATAGGTAACGGAGAACATGAACGGGTGAGAACACACGAATCCAATGTCAAGATTTACAGATGCACTCCAAGTTTCAAATGCGCCAATAGGCGAGGAAGGGACTGATACCAGAACACTGAGCAGCTGAGAAGGCTGCCTTTGATAAACACAGCTCCAAATCAGATATTGAGATTCCACTTGGAATTTTACGCTTCGGACTATAAGACTGGACAACAGCTAGTGCCACCCAAAGAGGTGCATCCAAACTCCGGCTACAGTTGGCTTCTGCAGAGTGGATACAAATGCAGTGAAATACAATGATTTGGGCTACGCACAAAGTGTAGGCTATCATCTATAACATTAACATAAGTTCTGCAAAGAGGATACAAATGCAGTGCTTGAAAAGCAGCTGGAGTAACTGTAGACTAAATTTTATTTATACACTAACAGAAGATGAGGCTTCCATAGATGCACAGCCTACTGTAAGAGGCACATAATATAGCAGTGAAATTTAAACAGATGTAAGATACCAAGTAGATCACTATAATCTAAACTCATATTCAAATGAAAATGAATGAACTCAGATTTAGTACAAGAACATGACCTGCTCATGCCTATGGCACACTCCCCATAAAAAAACCTTTGTTGACAGCAAATACATCGAAAGTCCAACTGCAGGCTACAGTGATATAGCTTTACAGGGTTGTATCATTATTCTGTCAATGTGAACCACCTAGAATGGACTTCTAGACTAGTCACATGAAAAGGAACAGAACACGATCCTGTCCTTGGATCATATAATTTATCTATGGTGATAACTGATAAATTGGTTACTTGATATGTGATCTATTGCGGACAGGAACACTGCAGTATCTGATTTGTTCTTGTATCCGAGAACATATACAGCACTAACATCGACTCCAAAGGGCTGTCACTTGAAAATATTCATATGAATAGAGACATATGCGAAATCTGTGATGGTTAATTAGTAACTACTCCCTCCGTTCACTAATATAAGACATTTTAGGTATTTTAAAGTGGACTAGATTCATTCTAAAATGAGTGAACCTACACACTAAAACATGTCTACATACATGCATGTTAGAGAAAAGCTAAATGGCTTATATTAGTGAACGGAGGGAGTAGTCGCTATGAGTGATGATTTTCATATAGGAAACAATATTGACTTGAATTCGATTCGCATTAGCTCTCCTGAAAAGGTTAGCTTGGCAATGATGGATGAGGATGAAGGAAGACAATTGCGCATCATCAGAGTGAGCAAACAACAGCAGTATCGAAGATATTTTTGGGCTCGGGTACCACTTAAATATCATGTTTTTCTCTTAAAGAAGTGAAAATAATGGAGCAAGTGTAAAAACGAACCATCTAGCTCAATCAAGTGAAGATCCCCCATGTGAAGATCGTCAAATTCAGAAGCACGCTTATAAGCATCTGGAATGTGTGTCGAGAGACCAGTCAAAGCATCAAACATTCCTCCACGTCCCCATGTCCCAGAATTATCTACACAACTGCACCAGCAATTGATTTGTTTAGTACAAAATGTGGTTCAGAAAAAAAATGTTGGAAGGAATTCAAATTGCACAAATCGACCCCACATTCTGTGGGAGCTTTCAGCCACTGGGTACACCCTTTTTCAAGCTAAGCAGTTTAAACACTAAAATGTCATGGCCTTCTAATAGAATATTGTATAACACGCTACGATTCCTTCAAGATTTTAGTCAGAAGTAGTGGACTTTTGGTAAATAATGTAGTCACACTTCTTCCCTGAAAAAGTTACCTGAATATAATGGCAGGCTTTGCAGCGCAAACTTTTGATGGATTAGTGCAATCTCCATATACAAGTTGGACGGATCCTGAGTCAGAAATATTCTGATTTGGCATGTTATCAGGATGTTTGACCGCTAATGTCTCGTATCCCAAATCTTTCCACTTGGCTAATCTCTTCTCTTCAGATTTTTTCTTATTAGCTTCACGTTTCAACTCCCTTTCTTCAGGTGCTGTTCTTTGACTTTCTAGTTCAACTGTGGCATTTTCAATAGAATGTGAAGCCTCCTTAAACTTTTCCACCCAGGAGAGGTATGCAGCTTCATCAACCCCGGGATCAATTTTAATAGAATCATAAGCTCTCGTAATCACGGCCCCACTACCGTCAGTTGAATTCGGATTGATTTCAAATGCTCGGCCATCCTTTTCTGAAGGTTCATGAGTACGCATCTTTACAACATTTTCTGCCACCGATTCCAATTTTGCCAGTGTCTCCTCATTGATTGTTTCTGCAACTGTATCAGTGGGGTCAAATTGGTGTAAGCCAAATGTAATTGAACGCATGTCACTCGCTTCATTTCCGACATCTTTCCTTTCCCCATCGGTTGTATCATTATCTCCAAAAATATTATTGCTAAGCTCAAGTTTTCTCTCTGCTCTTCGCATGATGACCTGCACCATTTCAAATAAAAAAGAAAAATCTCAGGAGCAACTTAATTGAGGAAGTAATAGTAACGGGAGTCAGAGTTTTGACCTCTTCAATTGTGCGCTGTGATACCAAATTTATTGATAATACATGATTCAACTGTCCAATGCGGTGAGTACGCTGCAAAGCCTGTTTGTCAGCTTGAGGATTCCAGTCTTGTTCATAAAAAATAACCTGCAGCCAATCATTTCAATTAGCAACAAAATGATCAATGGCATGAAGTTCTCAAAAAGCTGAATGATCATTAATCTGGAACTGTATGCTGGGCACTAAATACACATTTAGAATAAAGAAACCATCACTGGAATGCGCAGATTAGGGAACTGGATTTGA
Source organism: Avena insularis (assembly GCA_023614405.1). Taxonomy (NCBI): domain Eukaryota; kingdom Viridiplantae; phylum Streptophyta; class Magnoliopsida; order Poales; family Poaceae; genus Avena; species Avena insularis. The sequence continues at coordinate 451,616,698 of CM042685.1, forward strand.
TTAGCTATAGTTTCAACTTGAGTTAGACTCACAGTATCAGCACCAATGAGATTAAGCCCAACACCCCCTGCTCTAGTTGATATCATGAAAACAAAAGGTCCACTTGGATTGTTGTCATCTCCCATAACACCTTTGGTAGGTTGAGAGCTGAAATTTCTTATTGCCGCAAACCGCTCCTCGGCACGTACTGAACCATCAAGGCGCTCATATGTGTAATTACGCAGTTCTAGGAAATCCTGTTTAAGAGGTAAAACAAAATAATTATTTACAGTGAACCAACATGTGTAACCATAAGATAAATAAGACATTATATGCAAGCATGGTTCAAGAAAACAAAACCTGCAGAATGTCCAGTGTCTGAGTCATCTGAGCAAATAGCACAACACGATGACCTAACATGTGGAGCTTCTTAAGAACGAGATCTAGCACAAGAAGCTTTCCACTAGCCTGAATAAATATTATATAAAATATTGTTAAATAACTTGTCGGCATAATCCCAAAAAGTCACATGTCCTAATTTCACGTTTGCAAATTATTCCCGCAGCATGAATCAGGCAAAATCTAAACATGCTCTTAGTGCCCTGTTTCTAAATCAAGTTGAACTGACCTGAACCAAATGCTCCCCCTCCTCATAAGGCTCAGGCTCAATCCCACTGAAAAGATATGGATGGCTGCAAGCTTTCCGTAGTTGTACTACCTGATAGAATTTACAGAAATAAGAGATGGAACTTAAATTTGTACAGAGCTTCTAATGTGCATAACTGCACAAGGGAAAAACAAGGTCAAAATGAGATATCATGAAAACATGACTTGATAAAAAGTGGAAGACCCACATCCCAGCACTCTGATATGAACTAATAAAACCCAAGTCTTACTCTGACAAAAATATTGAACTGTAAATGGTATGTAAAGATACATCGTAGTACATTTTTACTGAGATGTGATCTCATTTGGTATGACATTTTTTATACTCCCTCCGATCCAAAATAAGTGTCGGAGATGTAGCACAAACTTTGTACTAAAACAGTACTAAATCACCGACACTTATTATGGACCAGAGGGAGTACAATACTTTTTTTGCCAGAAGAAGACAAATAGTTAATAAATAATGAGTTCACAAAGATAGCCACAATGCAAAGCATAATGAACTCTAAAACTCATCCAGCTAACATCAAACAAGCTAATTTCATCAATAAAAGCAATACACATGAAAATATATATAAATTCTACACAATTTCATATTGTGGGGTTGAGCATATATACGAGATGCTGCTAGGCAGAAAAACAAAACCATTACAATGTTTTGCAAAGATTGATGACGAGAAGATCCACCAGCGAATGAAAGAAGTGTTTGCAGCTCTTTTCTCAATACTGATAAGTATATCTTCTTCTGAACAGGTGTCAGAGGTACCATCCTGTAAAGATCAATGAACTTTTAAAAAGGTAAAGGGGCAAAATGCAAGAACATTATGGTGAAGCTTAAATACTGTCATACTGACACTGTCAGCTCAGTTAATGGAGGTATTTCCAGAATTCCTCTCTCAATCAGCAAAGCTTTTGTTCGTCGCAGCATAAATGCTCTGAGTATATGTTTAAGGATCTTGAATTGTCTGTTTGCTTCATGAGCTCGATTTCCTGTTGAGGAACATATTGATATTTTGAAAACTGAAGAAGCTGACTTCATGTCAAAAAATTAGATATATTATTCAAGGAACGGTGCATGTTCACATTTTTGCAGAAAGGGCACCCCAGCAGAGCAGGTACCTTGTGCTTATGTGAACATTTCAGAGGAACAAAACGAAAAGACCAGACAATCAAAGAAACGCCACAGATGATTGAATGATGTGAACATAAATGCTTTGAAATATTAGAAAGAACTGGTCTTAAACATAAAAGCATTGACAACCATTACAAAGTCAAACATTAGGGTACCTCATCTCACTACCTGGTAACCAAAGTTCAATTTCCAGTTCCCATCCAAAGACGGTTGGTTTGGTTATTCCTGCGGATTTCCCACTATGATTTCCCGAGATTTGAACATGTTGTCTGTTACTCTGTTGTGATCCTTAAGATGATACTAGTGACTGTATCACCATATCAAATATTTAAGGGCAGTATTGCTCATTGCCATACCCATTATCAGGGAACTGGGAAATATCATCTAGGTATCAATGACATGTGGCCTAGGCCCCACTGTTACACTGGATGTATTCTCCAATCTGTACCTCTTTGGACTGGGATAATTTTCTCTTTTTAGATGGACAAATACTTTCTGTTGCCATGAAGAGAGGATTGCCATTCAAATCATTGTCATCGAACTAACAAAAAAAATCCGTATAATATGTGCTCTACTTTTATGTGTTCTCCAAAAAATAACAAGGCCATTGATCAAAGAGTAATAGTATTTGACTATCCCATGGCCAAGAACCTACCTAAATAAAATACGACATGAGGCAAGAAGAGACTACACAGCTGCTAGTACCCAAAGTGCTGCTCAATGAAAAACAATAGAACAGATGGTACATGAGGCATATAGTGCTCACTGCTGAGTTGCATAACTGCTCTTTCCGACTGAACAAAAATTGTTACTAGGCAACTGGATAGACCTAAAGATGAATCCTACATATTGTTAAGGAAAATACCTGCTAGCAAATTCCCAGCTTCCTTAAAAGTAGAAAGAAATTCGTCAAGGGGGCCAAAAATTGAAGGCATGCAGAAGTGCATCAAAGCCCATAGTTCAGAAAGGTTGTTCTGGACAGGAGTGCCTGTCAGTAGTAGACGCCTTGGCATGATAAAATGTTCTTCGAGGACATTATACAATACCTGGAAAATTGCACAAAAAAGTGTTACAATCAGAGCCCTGCAACTCATAGTGAAGGAGCAGTTTTACTTTTACATACACTGGATGGATTTTTGAGACGCTGGGCCTCATCAATGATCACATAGAGCCAGGGAATTTGTGAAAGGAAGTCTTGGTCCATCAAGGCTATGTCATAGCTTGTCAGCAACACATCAAATGGCAATTCCTAATTTGCATTAATGAAAAAATAAAGACGGTAAAGACTTTGCACCAAAATAACTGCAGAAGTAGTATAAGAAAAAATTCTCCAAGACAAGCACAACAAGGCTCTTCCAGAACATGTAAGAAGAACAGATACAACAGCCAACAGGTCTTGCCCACATTGAAGAAGATTTAGAAATAAGGTACACAGACTTGTAAGAAAACAGCATACATTTGAAGCAGACGATGCTGAGGATTTCTCGACATCTTCATGCATCATCCTCCGCAGATTACGACGATGCACCTTATCGCCAACGTACTGGATGACCTTCAATGTAGGGCAGAATTTACCGAATTCTGAGAGCCAGCCATCTGTCACACTAAGAGGACATAACACCACTGAAAGAAGAGCACCATCCTTATGAGATCAAATGGAACTGCTAGAGCAAGGATTTCTTTTATAGATAAATGAGATTAAGCAGGTAAAAAGTACACACAAAACGGTCCAGTTGCAATGGATTTGATCTTCAGGTAGCTCAGCAGAGAAATTGCTTGCAGAGTCTTCCCCAGTCCCATCTGCACATATGGTCAGACATGCATAAACATCAACAGCCACGGAAGCAAACATTGTTCTGAAAGCGCAAGTGCCCAATTGCAATATGCAGCAACCGCTATTCGTGCCCAAATTGTAGATACGGTATCTCATCTACCTCATCGCCTGCAAAGCGAAAAGGGACCGGAACTGAATTAATCGATCAAAACAATAGAGCACTGCTGGAGGAGTTGAGATGTAGGGCGGAGGATGAGGATGGGTAGTACGGACCGAGCAGGACGTTGACGCCGAGGTGGTAGCGGCGGATGAGCCAGTCGACGCCGTCAAGCTGGTGCGGCTTGAGGTCGGCGGTGACTCCGAGGTCGTCGGAAGAGAAGCGCGGAGGCTGGGAGCCTCCATCGGAGGAGAGGACGAGGTCTGCGGCTGCGAGCAGGCGGTCGCTGCCGTCGCCATTGGGGGAGGCGCGGGAAGTCGCAAAAAAAAAAAAGGAAATGGAAGTGGGGGATACTGGGAACGACGTGGAAGAGACGAGAAGGCTGCGAGAGAAATAAAATATTGTTTGCCCGTGTCGGAGCGGCTCGGCCCAGGAGGCTGGTGAACTCGAATGGGCCGAGTATTATTAATGAAAACAGAACGCGAAGTCCAACTTCAGAAGGCCGGCTCGGCTTCTGTATGTTGGGCTGATACAAGGGAAGCCCAACATCCTACATGCATGCGTGGTCGGACTGCAAAACACCAAACATAAGATTCTTTCCCTTCATCTCAAAAAAGAAAAAGCCCTGAAAAAACAAAGCATAAGATTCTAAAATGAAGCTTAAAGTTAAACGAATGTTCTTTTGTCACAATACGAACATAACATGATGCACACCCCGGTGCTATCCAGAAATAGTCACCCTAGACAATACCATATACAGTAAGAAAACAGGTGATCGAAAAATCAACTATAGGAGTAAATGAAACTTGGAATCTATCTTGCCTATGAGAAAGCCACAATATCTAATGTGGGGTAGCAAAAAAATATTATCCCTAGACAAGGTTCTCATAATTTTGGGCAACACGTGATTTTGGAAGGCTCTGTGATTAGTTGTGATCTACATCTCATAATGTGCAGAATGAAATATAGTGCCATTTCCTTAAAATAAGCACCGTAGATAAGGAGCACAATCAATTGTGTACATATACATTGAATCTTTGAACAACTACACGTTGACTCAAATAACTAGCCTCTTCGAAATTATTTAATATACATAAGCATGCTCATTTTAATCTCATACTACATTTCATTTGATTGGCCCGTTAACAGTCAAATCATGTGTAACACCTACAAGTGAGCCTTTCACTTGGTCAAACACCTATTCGATGTAGGATCCATTAGGAAATATATGGATCATTGAGTTTACATAGGTTTTTCCATATATTGTTAACGGAACCATTCGAGATCGAGTTTACTGGGATCATATGCCGATGGTGGTGGTGATGATGGCACACTGGCTTCTTCATGCACCTTGGCGAACCGGCCATTGACCCGCGGCCTTAGCTGGGCATATGCTCTTCTGGACTCGTATCGAACTTGCTTGTCGTAACACCGCCTCTTCCTCTTCTCCCTATACCTCATCACCTTAGCCTCTCTCTCATGCATCATAGTATGATGTGCCGCCACCACCATCATCTCCCCGTTGATAGCCATTATCGCCTCACTGCTCACGTTGTCAGTGAGTGTGCCCCCACAGAATGGCATCTGAACATCAATAGAAAAATAATAATTTGAGTGAAATTAGATACATGCACCAAATTATCCGATGAAGGAATTTAGTTAGTAACCAACTTAGTTATGGTATGTTTCATTAAATGATAGTTAGCGTTAGTTCATTTTCTTACATTCGGTTATGAAAAATCGATTATGGTGATTCTTTTGAATCAAATAGTATTCATGTTTTCTGTCACCGACATTAATTTTGTGGTGCACTTGATTATACTACCTTTGTACATAATTACATGACACACATGCATTGCAAGCTGCAATTTTAACCCTCATTCTGACCAATAAAAGGTGGGTTATGTGTTGCAAAAGTTATGTTTTTGAATTTATATTTGGGTAAAGTTTCCAATGGTATGATTTTTCGAAAGTTTTCTCACATATTATTGGTAAAATAGATGATAAAAGTTGACTCATGCAAAACTAGGATGTAATGTAATTGTGGAAAGAGAAAGTATACAAGTAAAGTCTGGTCAGCCGAATCAATAGGGCTGGTCATAACCACTTAAACTGAGAGATCCAATTTACAATGATCATTTCCGAGAGGAAATAACTCATTGGGACAACAGAAAAAATATTGTTCAATGTATAGGATTTCTGAAAAAGAGGCATGTTGCCCCAGCCTTTGCATGAACTGATGCACACAACTAGATTCAAATTGACACTTGACCACATGCATGAAATAAGAACATCACGTTGATATTTATCTAGACGAGTGACGGATTAGCAAAAGGTGAAAAACATGGTCTGAAAAAGGGATTTGTTGGTTTCATCTTTATTACTGACTAAAAACCAAACATGTCTTGTACTAGCTTTTTTTTCCCGACAGATGGCGCTTTTATTAAACTCGTAATTTCAAATCGAGGCGATACAAGCAAACATGTTGCACTAGCTATCTTATAAGTTTTCTTCGGTGCTTCGTGCAAATTGTGTTAGCCCATTTTTCTTGCATATTTCGTTATAGTACACGGTTCGAAAGATTCAATATGATTGACTACCCCCAAATAATCAAGCGGCAGTTGATATCCGAAGAAAACAACATGTTCTGTATTGAGTGGCATATTATTTATATATGTTTCAACAGTTGATATCCCAAAAGAACATTATGATCTGTTGCATGGTACTACTATCATTAGAAAAGGCGAAAACGCTATGAATGACTCTTTTAATTCGTTGGGATTATTATAAATTATTATATATGTTTCCATTTCTTCTGCCGTGGCAGTCGTACTGATCGATTCCTAAGGAGTATTGGAGTGAGTTATGTGTCGACCCCCAATTAATCATTCTTAAGAGAATCGATGGGTCAGCTATGAGCATAAACTAACGCAAGGGACAGGTTACAGCAGGAAGAAGCAAATTAACCGCGCAGGTATTCCGGCCGTTGGAGGAGCTGATGGATGATATGATAATAATATAAGCTAGGCAGCACTCACGATGGTGGATGGCATCGCCCGTGGCGCCATGTGCCGGCCGCCGCCGGCGTCCACCGCCTGGAACGTGATCATCCCAGCAGCAGCTTCTTGGTGCGCATGCGGCGGGTACTGAAACGTCGGCGGGCAGGTGTTGTGGCTGTGGTTGTCGGCCGGTGGTGGTGCTGGGAGCCATGTAGTTCCCATGCCGTGGGCGTGGCCGAAGAACTGGTACTCCAGCAGCGGGGGCTCATGACGCTGAACGGCAGGGAACACGTTGATGTCGTGGTAGGGGTGAAGGCAGTTGCCCGCTGCGCCGCCGCACACGCCGCATGGCATGGACATGGATCGAGAGTTAGCTAGCTAAGAACTGAACTGAACTCAAGGTCAAGTTCTACTGATCGATGCTGGATCGATGGCTTGTTTCTGGTGTGGTGTGTAGAGGAGACGCGCGAGATGGGGCAACTGATGCTGGATCGAAGGTTTGTTTCTAGCAACGACGTACTACGAGGGCGCAATTTGTAGGTAGCTAGATAGCTAGGGCTGCCTCTCCCCCATATAGCACTTGTATAGCTAGCTAACAAGAGAAAGATTCGATCCGAGGATTAGTAAAATAAAAGGCGAGGGAAGGATTAATGGGGCTTGGAGGAATAGATATGAGCGGATTTCTTTTCTTGGCTGCGTACGTGGAGGATCGAATCCCACATGACATTATTGTGCATGCTAGTCCACACAAAGGACATAACTAGATATTTGTAGCTTTTGTATGTCACTCTCTCAAGGAATCGTCCAAGAAAAGAGAACAAGGGCCGGGCCGGGAAATATATGGAAACCGTGAGAATTCTATATCGGCAAAAGAAGTAGAGTATACATGGAAAGAGAAGAGTCATCGTGTGCGCAGTGCAGGGCCAAAACAAAAGGCTAGTTTTTTTCTTAAAAGAAACATAGACACACAAAGCTCACTAAAGCCACCACCTAGTTTCAAGATTGATGAAATCATCATTGACGTCTAGCAAGTTATCTACATGAACGTTGTTTCTCACTCAAAAAATATTCCACCTCAATAGACACACACAATCAAACCTAAGGTTTGATCCCTGGTGGTACAACCACCCTCATAACTAGAACCACACACACCCTCATAACTAGAACCACACATTTGGTCGATTTGGTTTAGGTGGTTTGGTTAACACGTTTTACCGGCTGATATGGTTTCAATACTTTGCTTAATATGATTGTGTATGAAAACACAGTTGTTTGGGTAATAGCCAGTCGGTTTGGATTTCCTTTAGGCAAATAACCTAATTAACCGAAGTTGACATGAGTTTACAAATGATGAATTATTTGTATGGTCATATATTCCAAAATAACAAAAGTAAACCATAAAATTAATAGACAAATCCCAAAGTAACCAAAATAACCTCTAGACATAATAAAAATAAATCGAGTAGTGGATCATGTGGTGTGATTGTGTGTCAAAGTAGAAATTTTTCAGTAGCGGATGAGGTGTAATTGTGCGATGACCAATGACCTGTGAGACCTGGGAGGGTTGACTTCGAGAGATAGAATGTGTGTTCGGCTAGGCCATGGGCGCCAAAGTGAAATTTTCACATCTAGCTATCCTACTAGATAGTTTATTGTACATCAAGCTAGCCTAGTGACTAGTTTATTTGAGTTTTGGTTAATCAATCTATTTTTATTCATTAACCAAACTAATAAAAAGGCATATGGTTAGCTATTTCACTATCTGTAATCACAACAAGGAAGCAACATTAACAAGATTTTTTTTGAGTTTCGGTTTTGAGTTTTATCTTGTTTTTTCCATGTCCATTCGCCGATTTTTATGCACAACTTAACCATATAAACACATGATGGGTCTCAAGAAAAAATCTAGTTAACAACCACCAGTAACCTTCATGCCACCATTTGAGTCTATCATGACCATGGGACACCAAAGAGAGTCACTGGCATGGTAAAAATTGTAGAGACTTAACCCACCATGTAATCTTTTGGTGAGATAAAATGGCGGCAACCACTATGATTGCATCGACAGACACTTTGCATGTCAACCCAAACCCCATTTTGCTATGATACCTAGCGAGCTATTTACGAAGAGAATACCAAATATGAAGTGTGTAGGCTACAACTCGATCTTTTTAAATTTGTTTAACTCAAATCCTATCTTGGTGTTGAATATTGTCGGTTTTACAAAAAATAGAAACTATGGATGCATGAAATAAAATGATAATTTTGCGCAATCTACCAAAAAATATGATAGCTCCAGTCTTTTGTAAAAGTGACAACATATGATATTCTATACATTTTCTATATGACATACAAACGGACAGAGTTTATTTGGATGCACCATTGCGTGTTTTATATTATAAAATGTTGCATATGTTCCTATTTTACACTTTTTTCAAAACCACCCCACCGAATATTGATAATGTATGAAAGGCGGTTTTGTCTTCCAAGATACCCCCCCCCCCCCCCGAGTGCGTCGTTTTGGTACTCGTCCTCCATGGAGGACTTTTTCAAAATCTTCAAAAATTCAAATTTGGAGCTTCAAAAAATTCACAAAAAATACCAGACGGTAGTCAATGATTTATTCTACCGGTATGTAAAACTTCGATACGAAATACCAAATATTCTGTCGTAGGCAAAAATAACAAAATGCAGATCTGGGAGCGTGAAAAGTGCAGCTTTTGAATCATCCAAAAATTGTCCAATTTGTATTTTTTCTGGAGCCTAAAGTATTTTACATTAAAATTTTGCACTCCCATAGTGTACACGGTTTACTACATCCATGTATTTTTCTGAATTTTTTTAAACTTTAAAATCAAGTTTTCAATTTTTTAAAATAAAATCCTCCATGGAGCTCAGGTGCCAAATCCATTTTCCGGTAACCCCCAACCCAAGGCAATATTGAGGGTGTCTCAACGGCACTACAAAATAATTATTGGCACAAAATCATGCGAAAAATCATTGGATAATATGAGCATATATTGGAAGAAAGGAACTAATAGATAAATAAGCATCTCTTCTTATTTTCTCATAGAACACAAACACTAATTTTCTTAGTTAATAATTGCATGTATGATTCATTATAACCGAGGGATCCAAGATCAGACTAGGTTTCATATTAGTTGAGGGTTATGAATAGACTTCTAGTAATTATTTTAATCGATATAGATATTCTTTTCGTTAGAAGGACGACGCAAAAGCACACACACATCACCAAATTTACTAATATAAACACACCCACACAACCACATCACAGAATCACACGGTAGAATTGAAGGAGATTTAGTACAGGTTAGCTCCCACTGCTCGGTTAATTATATCCAAATTTGTATTAACTCTGTAGTTTTACTAACATGTTGGTAATTGGCTGTGGGGAATACCATCTAATATAAATTTTTTTTATCAAATCTTGTATACAGAATCGACGGAGATTGTGGGTTAATTCATTTAAGCAGAGATCATATATAACTACATAGATCATGCATATTTATATCTGGATGGTAATTGGCTGTGTGTGATTCTCTTTAGTCGACAAATCAATATCTCATTTGGCACACCACACCCGTCCTTTTCGGGATCTACATATATCATGTAGTACGTGTGGAGCACACGAAAAGGAGGGAGTATATAGCATATAGCAGGGTAGATTAAGATGGTACAATTACATAGACGAATAAAGCGGGAGATGCAACAAGGATTAGGACAGGGGCTCCTCCAGCTTTCTCCCGGCCGGAATCCGCTGCCATTTTTTTGCCTTTCCCTAAAGCGAAGCAAAACGCTCCACACAATCCTGATGTCACACGCACCTCCTGCTAGCTCCTGGCCACACCACACCGTGTGTGGACGAGATGCAGGGTATAGCTCTCTCGTCCTGAAATGGAAGCAAAAGCTATGCTACAAAAAGAAAGTAAAGAGATGTGGTGGTACATATTCCGATGAAATGGATGATGGATATGCGCAGATCACTCGACCGATTACTAGTTCGTCATGTGTATTATAGTACCTGGTAGCTCCAACCCATGCCGGCCGGCAGGTTCATGTGCGCAAACAACGACCGACAGACAGCGCCATCCATTTACATATAGCGTTTGGGTCTAAGAGCATCTCAAGCCCGAAGCCTTAAAAGGCTTTTTTTTTAGAACAACTTGGCAAACTTTTATTGATTCATGATAATGTTTGCAGGTACTGTTACATCATAAGGAGTGGTCAGCCATAGATGACGACCAGCTCCTAAATTCAGAACACGCTTAGCTAGGTTGTGAGCTTCATAATTTGAAGACCTGCCCTCGAAAACAAACTTGCAGAAATGGAAATTCTGAGCTGTCAGATTGATCTTAGAGATAATCGCTCCATTCTTGCCCATGGATCCGTCAAATATATCTTGTACCACCTACTTGCAGTCAGAAGTAACCTGGATCCTTCGCCACTAATATCAGCAGCTAACGTCAGTGCCTCGCGACAAGCCAGCGTCTTCTGCTAGTTTCCAACGGGTGCCGTGGGGGCTGCTGGCTCGGTTTCAATAAAGGAGGTGGTCCTGGATCCCTCTCAAGCCAAGACGATGATATGCCGGATGTTGGTCTACATTGATCTGGTTTCTATGTCGTGTTCCGGAAGGCTCCGTCGACGAACTCCATAAGTGCTATCATGCCGTGAGTTTGCTGGAAGGATTAAATTCGGTCGTTCGCACCCATGTTTTACTCTGACCGTTTGGTTTTAGAGGGTGTGCTTTAAAGTTTTGTTGGCTGTTATTATCATGGAACATGTTCTCGTTTCATGGTGCTGACGGAGAAAGTCATGAAGACCGAGATATGAGGACAGACAATGGTGGTTCGAGTCTGGGTGGTGATGAGGAATTGGCTAGGTGACTTGTGAACTGGAGCAGTGACATGAAAGTGGGGGCGACTGCACAGGAGAGGTTTATGGTCCTACCTCTCAGCGTGAAAACCCATGGTCTGGTCTTAATTGATTGTGTCTGGCAATGGCCTTGTTGAAGGTATTCGAGAGCATGTACTTTCTTCAGGGTGAAAACCTAGATCTTTGATCGGGCGATGACAGTGTTTGTGCAATATTCCCTTCTTGGAGGCGTCCTTTTTGGAGAAGCTGGATTTCCGGTGCTGTCTTGGTCGTGGTAGTACTGCTGTTTCAATGAATGAGTCACTATAGCGAGAATTTTCTTTTTTGTAATTCTTTTTTTGTTGTGTGCATCCGTGTGGCCGCTAGGGCAATGCGTCGTTGCAGAGACTGGATGTAATTGGTATCCTATGGTATTAATACATGCTCCTTTCCAAAAAAGAAGTCAGCGTCTCCAGAATAGTCGGATCAGCGATACCATCATAGACCATAGCTGAATCCCCCTTATAGATGCCTTGCCAATCGCGACAAACCGCCGACACTGATCCTCTGTTGTCTGATTTAGATACTCCGGCATCTACATTAATCTTTAAAACACCAGGCGGTGGAGCAGCCCAAGGGTTGTGGTTATTGCATGTGGTTCCACTAGTCGAGCTTGACGATGGCTTGGCGATGTCTTTGAGCTCCTGAGCGTAGGACTGGATGAAATAATGAGTCGACAGAGGACTCTGAAAGATATCCTCATGGATGGCCTTCCTCCGCGCAGCCCATATCGTCCATAGAGTGATGGGCATGCAGGTGAACTCATCATGCGATAATGATTCCATCATCTCAAATAACCATTGTTTTGCTCTTGGTTCCCCATTTGCTGCAATATGTTCAGCAACTGATCTATCCTCCAAGGCCCAAACGCTGCTTGCCATGTTGCATTCCATTAAAGAGTGCCTCCACGAGTCACGGCCGCCGCAAAGAGAGCATCTGCTAGTGACATGTTCCTATGCTCGAGAACATCACAGGTTGGAAGGGAGTATTGGGCAAGTCTCCAAAGGAAGACCCTAACTTTCGAAGGGACCGCAACTTTCCATAGCATCGACCATCCTTTCTCCTCGATCCTTCCATAAGAGGACCCTGCATTACCATTAAAATAATTTTCTCTACTGATCTTCGTGTTGATTATCATGCGATAGGCAGATCTCACAGTGAATATACCCTTATTATCTTGGCTCCAGGATCAGAAGTCGGACTGCCTAAGCGTACATATGGGTATACTCGGGATTGTTGTATCATCCATCGGGAGAAAATGTTCTTTCAAGATCCACCTTCCAAGAAGCTGATGAATGATCAATAAGCTCAGAAACCATTTGAGGTGAATTATTCTTGATAGCTACAATCAGCCTCATCATGCAATTGCGGGGCAACCAGTTATCCGACCACACTCTCATCGTCCTCCCATCACCAATACGGTGAATCAATCCCTGGCGCAAAATCTCTCTTCCATCAAGAATAGAGCGCCATATTTGAGAGGGGTGGGTGCCTAGCTCAGCTTCCAGTATAGAAGAATTCGGATAGTATACCGCCTTAAGGATCTTTGCACTCAATGAATTGGGTTGTTGCAAAAGCCTCCAAGACTGTCTGGCAAGCAAACAGAGGTTAAACATCTCCAAATCCCTGAAACCAAGCCCTCCTAAATGTTTAGGGCATGTCATAACGTCCCATGACACCAAGCATGGCCTCCTTATCTCATTCTTTGATCCCCACCAAAATTGTCTGATCATTGAATTTATATGCTCACAGAGGCCCCGAGATAGTCTGAAGCAGGCCATTGAATAAAACGGTATGGCTTGTGCCACTGACTTAATCAGGACCTCTTTGCCTCCCGAAGACAAGATATTTTCTAGCCATCCTTTGACCTTGCTCCAGACTCAATCTTTCAGATATTTAAAGGTGTCATACCTCGAGTTACCCACATCAGTTGGCAGGCCCATGTACCTATCCGATAGAGCCTTGGTGGTTACATGTAATATCCCCTTGCTACCTCTCTAATGGATTGTTGATGTGCTCAGATCACTGTAGAGCTTCTTTGGGAGACCCCAAGAGGAAGGTATGATGAGCACAACAGAAAGTCTTCCCTCAGAAAGAAACCAAGGTTATCGAACTAGTAGGAGGAAGGAAACGACTCAAAGGTGTTGCTAGCAACTTGGAAACATGCACAAAACAAACTCAAGACTTTACCTCAACGAACAGTGAGGTTGTCAATCTCACCGGTTTGCTGAAAACAAAGGATTAAACAGTGAGCAAACGTTTCTAGCAATGATATTCAATCTATCAATTTGTTCCCATAAGTGTTTCCCTTTTTATGACAAGCGGTGTGCCTTATAATAATATTTTTGTTCTTCCATGAACCCACCTTGCCAAAAAGAACTAGTTTCAAAGAAACCAACCATTGATAGAAAGCAAGGCAATAATAGACCCACAACTAGAGTAGGAACTAATTTTTTTGTGTTTTTGATATGAGAAAGCAAACCAATCTAAACTAATTTTTTTTTGGAGTTTTTGATAAAAAGAGGCAAACAAAACAAAGCAAAAGAAACTAAGCAAAACAAAAACAAAGTAAAGAGAAAGGTTGTGAAGGACTCCCCTTGTGAATCCGTCCTTAGCCTCCCCGGCAACGACGCCAAAAAACAGCTTGATGCCCTCAGATCACTGTAGAGATTCGTTGGGAGACCCCAAGAGGAAGGTATGATGAGCATAGCAGCAAGTCTTCCCTCAGAAAGAAACCAAGGTTATTGAACCAGTAAGAGGAAGGTAACGACTCAAAGGTGTTGCTAGCAACTTGGAAACATGCACAACATAAACTCAAGACTTTGCCCCAACGAACAATGAGGTTGTCAATCTCACCGGTTTGCTGAAATCAAAGGGTTAAGTGTATGGTGTGGAAGGTAATAGTGGTTTGCAGAAAGTAAACAGGAAAAGTGGAAGATGTATAAATGGTAAAGATTGGACCGGGGTTCATAGTTCACTAGAGGTGTTCTGCTTAAGATAAACAACATAACATGCTAGGTAAACAAATTACAGCGGGACAATTAACAGGATAGAGCAAGGAATAACAATGCAATACTAGACATTCATGATCCTATGAGATTTGATTGGGCAATACAACAAGATACATAGACCGCCATCCAACTACATCTATGACTAGTAATCCACCTTCAGGTTATCATCCGAAACCCCTCCAGTATTAAGTTACAAGCAACTGATAACTGCTTTAAGCAAAGTGTGTAAGGTAAACAATCTGTTCCATTAACAAGAGATCGTTGTTTTCTCCCTAGTAGCAATAGTACATCTACAACCTTAGAGATTTCTGTCACTTCCCAGATTAAATAGAGGCATGAACCCACTATCGAGCATAAATACTCCCTCTTGGAGTCAATAGCATCTACTTGGACACGATAGCTACTAGAAACGGAGAGCATGTAAGATCACACAAAACACAGACATGATAGAATCAATAAGATAGAATCATTAACCAATCTGACATAGTAATCTCAATATCCATTGGATCCCCGCAAACACAACATGCATGATTACAAATAGATGATCTTGATCATGAACGGAACTCACAAGATCTAAACATGGTAGCACAAAGGAGGAGAAACAACCATCTAGCTACTACGTGGACCCGTAGTCCAAGGTGGAACTACTCACGCTTCATACCGGAGGCTGGCATGGTGATGAAGAAGGCCTCCGGGATGATCTCTCCCCTTCGGCAGGGTGTCGGGAAGAGCTTCAGATCCCCCGATCTAGGGACGATGGTGGCGGTGGCTACAGACTGTTTCGTGGACGATTGATCGGGTACTTAGGGTTTTGGTATCGGGGGCTTCTTATAGGCAAAGAGGGAGGACGAGGGGGTGCCCGAGGCGGCTGCACCCCCAAGCGTGGGCCAGGCCTAGACGCACGACCAGGGGGTGTGGCCCCCTTGTGGCCCTTCTCCATCTTGTCTTCTAGCTCCGTGTTCCCCACGGTAAAATATTGACTTTGGCTTTTGTCCCGTCCAATTCCGAGAATATTGATTTTCTGACTTTTCTAGAACCAAAAACAACAGAAAATAGGCAACTGTCACTATGGCATCTTGTTAATAGATTAGTCCCAGAAAACATATAAAAATACCTCAAAGTGAAGACAAAGACAAGCAAAGTAGATATTAAACAAGCATGGAACAACAAAAATTATAGATACGTTTTCGACGTATCAAGCATCCCCAAGCTTTACTCCTGCTCGTCCTTGAGTAGGTAAGTGATAAAAAGAATAATTTTTGAGGTGACATGGACCATCAAAATCAATATCAAACCATTTGCAAGCATTGAAAGTTGGGATCAAAGTACTCTAAACATGAGCATGAAAGAAGAAGTTCTAACAATAAGACAAAGTAACTATGCATGCAACATGAAAGGTTACAAACAAAGATCATGAATAACAATGCATTGAAAGACGTTTGTTTGTTTCACATATAAGAAATATAGCATAGTGGCATTCAGCTTGTCCCTCATGGAGTAGAAAATAAATGCATAGGACACCTTCAAAGTTCATAAGAGTGACTAGATACAAATCCTATATAACTAAGAAGATCAACCCCACTAACTTATTTCTCTAAACATGCAGCCTATCCACCTCAGCACGATGCCACCTCAACAATTTTCTTTTCAAGAACAAGCAATATGAACAATATGAATCAATCAATAAGTTTTGGGACAATGCATATAGAACTAAGAATGGCAACTATGCTCTCTTAATTGGTGCCTAAGGATAGAAGGTGGAGACTCAATAAAATGGTGGAATAAAGGCCCTTCATAAAGGGAACCAGGGATTTCAAGTCTCATAAAGAGCTTCCAAAAATTATGGTACTTGTTAGCTTTCAGCTCTCATTGCCCCTATCATAAGCATCTTGAAGTGATTAAGGTTAAAGTGAAAAAACTATGGAGTGTATGCTTGACAAACTATAAGTTGGCAATCTCATGTCCCTTGAATACAAGGGCCGCTCCTCATGCTACTCAAGTTTAGTTACCGGTAAGTTCTTGTCATAGTAAGTACATGTGTATCATAGAGAACCGCCAACAGGGTACCCCTTGCACATGATACATGAGCTATCCCATAATCAAAATGACAAGGCAAGCAGACAATGAGCATATCAGCAATCTTCTTATTTACCATGGGAAAATGGTGCTTTTTTCTCTCTTTCCTCTTTTCTCATCTCTTTTCTTTCTTTTTCTCAATCTCTATCTCTTTTTATAAGAATAATGCTTCATGGATTGCTCAGTATGGTGATGATGCAAGTTTCCACCATGATTAGGCATGGCTTAGGCTAGCGGCCCAGGCGTTTCTCTAGCACACATACATAACTCCATGGACTTACAAGCTCCCCTTTCATTTCACACCGATGACATCCATAAAAAAAGAGCATGATATCAACTGGGTACAATGTACAAGTGCAATGTTGAAAGTGTTCCTGATGATAGCATGGTTCTGCTAATCCCAACGTATAAGTGCAAACATATACAACATAGATGACAGAATGGTTTGAGTTTATTTAGGGGCAAGAAAAATAAAGTATGCCATCAAGTTTGTGAGAGCTTTAATCACTAATTTTTCACATAACAAAGTGAATTTTTAGTTGGAAGGTAAATGAAACAAGAATATACTTGGAATGGTGTAACACACCATGCATAGGAATTTATAGTGGACACTTTGGAATAACTTGGTTTCTTGGGAGTTGGATGCATGAGTAGAGCTTACTCATACAAGTGGAGGCTAGCAAAATACTGGGAGCGACCAACTAAGAGAGAAATAATGGCCATAATCATGCAGAGTGACAAAACATTACTAATCAAAGCATAAAGTGGTACTACGAGTCAAAAACTAAATGATCATAGAGGCTAAGGTGACTTGTTCATAGTCATAACATGGTGTGAGCATGTGCCAAGTCAACCCAAACAAAGCATCAAAGGAGAACACCACAATACTATTCTTTTGTATGCTAAAACAACACATGATTCCTTCAAGGCACATTAAGCAATCCTAATTGTTTGGAACAAGTCATGCTACAGCAATAATCGCTAAGCATAGGGTCAAAACAACACCTAGCATGACATGATAAAGTCTAAGTCACAGTCAAAGCAAGCTCCTCTTGTACTACTAAGCAAGAACTTCCTACTCATTTCCAACACCAAACAACTTATTTGAAACAACACAGCAAGAACGGGGTCCAAACTACTTTATTCAAGCAAAATAAGCAAACAAAAACCAAAAACGAAAACTAAGAGGCTCCAAGAACAACATAACTGGGCATCCCCAAGCTTTCACACTTGTACCTCTTGAATATTTCTTGGGGTGACACGGGGTGGCATCCCCAATCTTGAGCTTTTGTCCATTCTTCATCTCATTACATCATTCTTCCACTACACCTGCAAATTTCCTTCATACAACACTTCACACAATCTTCATTAGCAACATTAGTGCATTCAAAAGATAATAGACCCTTGGATTTTAGTTTAAAAACAGCAAAACTTTCACTAAATACACAAGCTACTGTAGCAATTCCCTCAAAAAGCTCAATTTCCTAAAAAGAACCCAAAAAGGAACCAATAAGAAGCAAATGCAAATAATGGCAGAAATCTGTCAAAACAGACCAGCAGGTAGAAATCGATTTTTTCGAAGACCTTCTGTTGCTCAAATCAAAAAGTGTTGAACTAACTAAAGTTAGCTAACAACCTGGGGGATTCATTCACATCTCAATCCGACTTACACAGATTTTACACAAATTTTTACAGTGGATCACAAAAATCTGTTTCGGGATAACAACTCCCCAAATCTTACTTCCCTCTCATTAGAGGTTATTCTTGGCACAAAAAAGAAAATAAAAAGGATAAGGAGAGGTTATTACATAAGTAATAACTTCCAAGACTCAAGAAAACTATTGGGTTATCTCCCAAGAAGTACTTTTCTATAACGCCTTTAAGTTAGGCTTGATAGTTTGAGAAGATGCTCACATAAGAAATATGAGTTGAAGTAAAAGAGAGCATCAAGAAGCAAATTCAAAACACATTTAAGTCTAACCCACTTCCTATGCATAGGAATCTTGTAAAGAAACAAGTCATGAAAGCACAAAGCAATAAGCATAGGAAATCAAAACAAGTGCAACTTCAAGATTTTCAACATAAAGAGGGGAAACTTAATATTGTTGGGGATACATAAGACCATGTTTCCCTCTCTCATAATAACTTTTAGTAGCATCATGAATAAAATTAACAATATAACTATCACATAAAACATTCTTATCATGAGCCACAATGCCACATGCATAAAATTATTATTACTCTCCACATAATCATAGTCATTCTTATTAATTGTAGTGGGAGCAAATTCAACAAAATAGCTATCACTATTATTCTCATCACCATAATCATCAAATATAGGAGGCATATTGTAATCACAATTAATTTTCTCCTCAATAGTAGGTGGACTGAAAATATCATATTCATCATTGTAATCATCATAAATTGGAGGTAAAGTATCATCATAGGCAATAAAATATTTAGAATTGGTACCAAAGAGATTTTCAATATCAAAAGTAGTGTGATTTTCCCAATCATGATCACCACTATGGGTAACAGGCATAGGAACATCATCACAAGTTTTACCCATAGTAGATATTTCAAAAGAATCCACATGAGCACAACATTCATCCTGTTTTTGTTCATCACTCTCCTCCTCTTTTTCATCTAATGAGCTTCCTGTTTCAGCAATTTCTTCTTCCATAGGCTCCTGCAAGGCATTAGTCCCTTCTGTTTGTGGAAAGCATCTATTAAAATGTTTAAGAATATAGCCATTTTCTTGTAATTATCAAAGCAAAAATTTAAGTATATCATAAACCTCATATTTATAAGGTGAATCATCAGTATTTTTAAGCAAACTAGCAAGTTCAGATGCACCCTTCCAAGCAATAAATTCTTCAATCTGTTCCACATCATGAAGGTCATAATTTACTTTAACATAAGAGGATATGATAACATTATCATTATACTCACATTGAAAAGGGAGGTGTTTATACCTCCTACAACAACAAGCTTTATCAAAGCAATAAGTAACATTATAAGTAGAGCAAACGTTTCTAGCAATGATATTCAATCTATCAATTTGTTCCCATAAGTGTTTCCCTTTTTATGACAAGTGGTGTGCCTTATAATAATATTTTTGTTCTTCCATGAACCCACCTTGCCAAAAAGAACTAGTTTCAAAGAAACCAACCATTGGTAGAAAGCATGACAAAGCAAGGCAATAATAGACCCACAACTAGAGTAGGAACTAATTTTTTTGTGTTTTTGATATGAGAAAGAAAACCAATCTAAACTATTTTTTTTGGAGTTTTTGATAAAAAGAGGCAAACAAAACAAAGCAAAAGAAACTAAGCAAAACAAAAACAAAGTAAAGAGAAAGGTTGTGAAGGACTCCCCTTGTGAATCCGTCCTTAGCCTCCCCGGCAACGACGCCAAAAAACAGCTTGATGCCCTCAGATCACTGTAGAGATTCGTTGGGAGACCCCAAGAGGAAGGTATGATGAGCATAGCAGCAAGTCTTCCCTCAGAAAGAAACCAAGGTTATTGAACCAGTAGGAGGAAGGTAACGACTCAAAGGTGTTGCTAGCAACTTGGAAACATGCACAACATAAACTCAAGACTTTGCCCCAACGAACAATGAGGTTGTCAATCTCACCGGTTTGCTGAAAACAAAGGGTTAAGTGTATGGTGTGGAAGGTAATAGTGGTTTGCAGAAAGTAAACAGGAAAAGTGGAAGATGTATCAATGGGTCCATAGTTCACTAGAGGTGTTCTCCTTAAGCTAAACAATATAACATGCTGGGTAAAAAAATTACAGCGGGGCAATTAACAGGACAGAGCAAGGAATAACAATGCAATACTAGACATTCATGATCCTATGAGATTTGATTGGGCAATACAACAAGATACATAGACCGCCATCCAACTGCATCTATGACTAGTAATCCACCTTCAGATTATCATCCGAACCCCCTCTAGTATTAAGTTACAAGCAACAGATAACTTCTTTAAGCAAAGTGTGTAAGGTAAACAATCTGTTCCATTAACAAGAGACGTTGTTTTCTCCCTAGTAGCAATAGTACAACTACAACCTTAGAGATTTCTGTCACTTCCCAGATTAAATAGAGGCATGAACCCACTATCGAGCATAAATACTCCCTCTTGGAGTCACTAGCATCTATTTGGCCAAGAGTAGCTGCTAGAAACGGAGAGCATGCAAGATCACAAACAACACCGACATGCTAGAATAAAAAAGATAGAATCATTAACCAACCTGACATAGTAATCTTAATATCCATCGGATCCTCGCACACACAGCATGCATGATTACAAATAGATGATCTTGATCATGAACGGAGCTCACAAGATTTAAACATGGTAGCACAAAGGAGGAGAAACAGCCATCTATCTACTACATGGACCCGTAGTCCAAGGTGGAACTACTCACGCTTCATACCGGAGGCTGGCATGGTGATGAAGAAGGCCTCTGGGATGATCTCTCCCCTCCGGCAGGGTGTCGAGAAGAGCTTCACCCCCTCCCCGATCCAGGGATGATGGTGGCGGTGGCTACAGACTGTTTCGTTGAAGATTGATTGGGTACTTAGGGTTTTGGTATCGGGGGCTTCTTATATTGAGGGAGGGCGAGGGGGTGCCCAAGGCGGCTGCACCCCCTAGGCGCGGGCCAGGCCTGGCCGCGTGGCTAGGGGCTGTGGCCCCCTCGCGGCCCTTCTCTGTCTCGTCTTTTGGCTCCGTGTTCCCCACGGTAAAATATTGACTTTGGCTTTTGTCTCGTCCAATTCCGAGAATATTGATTTTCTGACTTTTTAAGAACCAAAAATAACAGAAAACAAGCAACTGACACTATGGCATCTTGTTAATATGTTAGTCCCAGAAAACATATAAAAATACCTCAAAGTGAAGACAAAGCAAAGCAAAGTAGATACAAACAAGCATGGAACATAAAAATTATAGATACGTTTTCGACGTATCAATTGGGGACATCCTTTGGTAAAAAATATCAAATATTTCTCCCTTTTTATTCTCTGCCTAGAAGCCTTGCAATAAACACCAAGAAGATTTGACAACTCCTCCGCTCCCTCTCTACTCCGCTTGAAAAACGGCAGGCTGTCATCCACGAATAATAAGTGGTTTATCGGCGGATCCAATGGAGCCACCTTGATACCACCAAGATGCGATGACTGATCAGGAACTTTTAAAAGGCACGAAAGGCCCTCTACTACTAACAAGAAAAGGTAGGGTGAGATAGGATCACCTTGCCTAATTCCTCTTGTAGGTTTGAAACTCTCCAACTTTTCTCCATTGAACAAGACTGAGAATGAGACCGATCTAACCATCCCCATAACCACCTGGGTCCATTGTGGGGCAAAACCAAGCTTCAACATGATAGCCTCTAGATAATCCCACTCCACACGATCGTAGGCCTTCATCATATCAAGCTTAAGAGCATAGAAACTGTTGTTATTTGATCTATTTCGCAGGCAGGACTTCATTTGGCAGAGGCAGGGGGCGGTCTGATATGCCTCCTGAAGATCACACAAGAAGTGATACTGATACTGTCATGGATGATGACCCTGAACCAGGGAGAAAGAGAGGTGCTATTTCACCTAGGGTTGATGGAGTAGCTTTATCTGGTGCCATTGTCCCTGCTGGGAAATCTACGGTGGTAGGTGCTATGGTAAACCATTTTGAGCCAGCGGCACCCCCTAGTCCGAACCATGTGAGAGACATCAGGAGGAAGAAAATGGATGAAGAGGAGGGGTTGAACATAAAAACAAAAAATGGCGTGTTGGCGGGCTCCCTCGAGGAGTACCGCCAAGCCCAATGAGTTTTTTCAGCCTGAACTGTCGAGGAGCAGGCAATGCCTCGACGGTCAATGAGCTACGTGACTTTGTCTCAAAGTTTTCCCCGGATATATTTTGCATATTAGAGACACAAATCAGTAAGTCTAGAGTATAGATACTCTCTGGCACTTTGGGATACGATAGAGGTTTTGCTGTTGAATCAGATGGGAGGAAAGGAGGAATTGGAATCTTCTAGAATAATGACATAATCTTAGATGTTTTGGGACACTGTCAATACCATATTGATGCGTCGGTGGATGGCCTGGGTGAGGTTCCTTGGCATTTGACAGTGGTGTATTGGGAGGAAAGAACAAGTGAAAGACATAGAACTTGGGACATGATGAGAGGCATATGCGGGAACATCGCTCTCCCATGGTTGTGTGTGGGTGACTTCAATGAAGTGTTGCAAGAAGATGAACATGTCGGAGTGGGGGTTTGGAGCCACACACAAATCCAAGGTTCCCGTGATACATTGGACATCTGTGGCCTGATTGATTTAGGCTACCATGGGCATTTTTGGACATGGGAGAAGAAGGTATCTAGAGGATCTTTCACAAGAGTGAGGCTATATAGGGCGTTGGGCTCTTTGGTGTCGGCTGCCCAATTTCCTATGGCATGTGCGAGTCATATCGAGACAGCAACATCATACCACAACGCACTAATGTTGCAGCTCGAGGAGGGTGATAGTTTGTCTCCTCATAATGTGGAGGCCTTTCGCTATGAGACAATGTGGGAATCTCACCCTGATTTGAAGCAAGTGGTGACGAGGGGTTGGATGAATAATGATAATGATACACATCTAACCACCACTCGCAACAAGTTAAATGGGTTGGCTACTGGTCTCAGGAGATGGGGAGTCGAGACGTTTGGTAGCGTGCGAAAGGAGATCAAGTTGCTAAAACATGAAATCGAACAGCTAAGAAGGGCCCCGGATCGTGCGGGACCAACTCACAAGGAAATAAAAATTAGTGACCGCCTTGTTGAGATATACCATAGGGAGGATATGATGCGGCGCCAGAGATCACGTGTTGAATGGCTGAAGGAGGGGGACAAGAACTCCAACTTTTTCCATCAGCACGCGAGCATGAGTAAGAATAAGAACATGGTCAAAAATCTGGTTCGGGAGGATGGGCAGCAAACGAGTGACAAGTCGGAGATGGCTTCTACGACGGCAGAATTCTATCAGAACCTGTACATTTCAGAGGGGGTGCAGGGAATGGACAGAGTTGATGATGGCGTGTTGACGCCTCGTTGGGAGACCCCAAGAGCAAGGTGTGATGAGCACAACAACAAGTTTCCCTCAGTAAGAAACCGAGGTTATCGAACCAGTAGGAGGAAGGAAACGACTCAAAGGTGTTGCTAACAACTTGGAGACCCGCACAACACAAACTCAAGACTTTGCCCCAACGAACAGTGAGGTTGTCAATCTCACTGGTTTGCTGTAACAGAGGATTAACTGTATGGTGTGGAAGGTAATAGTGGTTTGCAGAAAGTAAATAGTAACAGTGGAAGATGTATCAATGGTAAAGATTGGACCGGGATCCATAGTTCACTAGAGGTGTTCTCCTTAGATAAACAAACATGGCATGCTAGGTAAACAAATTACAGCAGGGCAATTGACAGGATTAAGGAAGGCATAACAATGCAATACTAGACATTCATGATCCTATGAGATTCGATTGGGCAATACAACAAGATACATAGACCGCCATCCAATTGCATCTATTACTAGAAATCCACCTTCAGGTTATCATCCAAACCCCCTCCAGTATTAAGTTGCAAGCAACAGATAACTGCTTTAAGCAAAGTGTGTAAGGTAAACAATCCAATTGTTCCATGAACAAGAGACCGTTGTTTTCTCCCTAGTGGCAACAACACATCTACAACCTTAGAGATTTTTGTCACTTCCCTTAGATTAAATAGAGGCATGAACCCACTATCGAGCATAAATACCCCCTGTTGGAGTCACTAGCATCTACTTGGCCAAGATAGCTACAAGAAACAAAGAGCATGCAAGATCATAAACAACACAGACATGATAGAATCAATAAGACAAAACCATTAATCAATCTGACATAGTAATCTCAATATCCATCGGATCCCCGCGAAATATCCTTTGCCGAAAAGGTCTGCCATGAGCCCGCATGATTTCCGAGGCATGAGGCTCCTCTGAGCTGACCGTTGGTCAGCCTCCAGCTCTCGCCGGCGCCTCGCCGACATAGGCTCTGCATGGATTCCTCTGGAGGTTGCTGGAAGGTCACCTACTCTGGTGTGACCACGGGTGGTAAGTTTCTGGAAGGTTCTCTCGTTGTCTCGGCGGATTCTTGGCTGGTTCTTCTCAATGCCAAAGGCTCTCCCCTTGAGGGGCGATGTTTGGAAAATGGGGAGAAGATCTCTGTTGGATCTGTTTTGAGGTTCCCCTCTCATCTCTCTCGTGTTAATGATTCTTTGGATCCCTCATCTGGATTTCTTGGTAGATCTCCTACCATCACTGGATCAGATGAAGACACTGGCCTTAAATGGCATGCCCTTTGCTCCTCTTTGCCGACTGATGATCTTGAGCCTACTAAAGGTTTTCTCATGCTTTTTCCTAGTTCTAAAAGGCTTGTTCTCCTCAACCACAACGAGGTTGTGATTGATGCTAGATACTTGGTTCATGGTGAGGTGGTGGCTTCTGGCATCTCTATTGATCTCCAGGTTAAGAGGGTTGTGGTTGGTACTCAGATTGTACCAAGCCCTTTGGTCAAGAAATTTTCCACCAATATTGAGATGATGGTGCCTAGATCTCTGGATTTCTCTGAAAATCTCCCCTCAGGGTGTGCTTCTAAAGATGTTGCTTCGTGTCGACCTGCCCTAGATTTTTCTTTAGGGCGTGATTTTGAGAAGAGTATTTTTGATAAATTCAGGCATCAAGTTAATTTCATTGGTGGTTTCAGGAAAAGACCCTTTTATCTGGTCTGTTCTTTTGGGCGAGCAAATTTTAAGTTAGACTTTCATACTGTTAGTCTTTCTCTTCAAGCCTGTTTTGGTGGTAATGCTTCTAAATTCCAGGTGAAGCTTCTGCAAGATAGAACTTTTCGTTTCTCGGTTGCTTCAAGGGCAGTGGGTTTTGAGATTTACAATATTTCAAAGTTTTCATGTAATTCTTTTGTGATTCATGTCAATCTCTGGGGTAATGGGGGTCCGAATTGGATTCATGAAGAAAGGGAATTCTGTAAGGAGTCTGCTAAAGAATGGAAAGTTGTCACGTACAAAAAATAAAGTGCAAAAAAATCTCCTTCTTTAAAGCCTTCCAGTAAAGGTGGCTCGGTTTTTCAAAGACTCAAATTTCCTGCGTCTCCTGCGGGTCCTTCGCCTGTGTCTGAGCAACGTATTAATGGTGAGTTCAAATCAGGACTTCATGGCAGATCTTATGCTCAGGTGCTCACTGATGGTGGTTTTAAGTCGATGGTAACGCCGGTCGGGTCTAGGGGAGGCGCCAATCGCGCGGCATTTAAATTGCCTGGTCTCCTTCCTTTTCTGAAATTCCCCTCTTTCCCTAAATGTAGTTGGCCCGACAATTCGTATGAGGGATGGTTCAAGGCCCAGCGATTACATTCCCGGCCCATTATTCACGGCAGTTTTCACGAGTTCACCACTTTGTTGCAAAAAACAACTACCACTTCCCCTGTCTCCTCAACTCCCCCGCCCGCTGAAACCCCATTCCCCTCTTGCTCGTCGCCGGCGAAGGGCGTCGCAATGGCGAACATTCCGATTGATCCTGCGCCTTTCCTGCCGAATGGCTTCCAGATTATGCAGGTGGCTGGGCGGAATCGCGTAAAAAGGGTGGTGGTGCCTCGGAGTTCAAGGGCGCATGAACAGTATGCCATTGCTACCATTTTCCCCTCCCCCTGGTCGTGTTCCGTTCTTGAATATTCATGGGGTCCTGGTTGATTTCTTCAACAATGAGGTTGGAGTGCACTTCAGGGATATCCAGGCTTGTCCCTTTGGGTCTGCGTATGTGCAGTTTCACCATGTCAGCGACCGTGATAGACTCATTGCGGAGAGCCCGATTCCGTTTCAAGATGTGCATGTTTCTTTTGTTACGCACAATGAGGGTGATAACTGGCGTAGGACTCAGTTTAATAATGAGTGCTGGGTGATGCTAGTTGGGCCTCCCCTTGACCACTGGCATACGGAGGATCTGAATGCTATCTTTGCGGACATTGGGAAGGTTCTTCTGTGGGAGAGGGACCCTGACCAAAAGGGTAGGATTATTGCTAAGATTGTATTCTTGACTTGGTTGACATCCCCAAGAGTGTGAGGTTTACCATTGGTGACTTGGTGGAGACAGTCATGGACTTTTTCTGTTGAAGTTCTTGAGTCACTTGCTTGGAGGGCCCACCGAGGAGGACCCATTGCCAGATGACAATGTGGACCCACACTGTTCTGCTCATGGCCCGATCTTTGGGCCTCAAGTTCCACCTCCCCTCCCCTGCTCCTGGGGTGGTTGGGTCGATGGATGGCCCCTGCAGGATCCCGCCTGATGGTGGTAATCTGAAGGTTGGGGTCCACAGGAGGCTGCTTTGCTCTGTTCAAGGCCCTATCATTGCTCCTGGAGAAGATATGCCTATTGACAATCAGCATCTGCCACCTCAAGATGTGAACAGTGGAGTTACAGGTGCTATCATTGTTCAAGACTGGGAGTCTGATGATGATGAATCTGTTAATGAGCCTGAGGCTGTGGAGGAGCAAGGTGTGGCAGTTGCACCACAAGGGGTTGGCATTGGTGAAGGCCTTCAAAACATTTTTCAGAACTATCTGGCTGATGAAGAGGAGGCCAGTTCTGATGCTGAGGAGGGGGTAGGAAGCCCTATGGACTCAAGTACTGTGGCTCCTGAGAATGATGATTGGATGTTGGAGGATCAGCACCTTCTTTCTCCAAATGAGGCTCACCTTCAGGTTGGGATGGTGAGAACTTTTATCTCCATTCCTGATGTGCATGTGGCTAAGCAGGGATTTTCCCAACAAGGCTTGGAGCTCTGGGAGAATTATTTTGCCCCTCATATTCAGAAGGAATCTTCTTCAATGGGCTCTCTTAAATGTGATATTCCTGTAAGTTGGTTTAACTTCATTACTCTCATGCTTGCTACTCCTGAGAAGTTTAATTGGGTCAAGGGTTTTCTTACTTCTCCTTTATGGGAAATTATTAAAGAACCTATTGCTGAGGAAAGTTCAATTTCTTTCATCATTCCTAATGAGAGCTTTTCCCAGATGGCCCCTTCTTGCCTGGGGATTGAATCCAATAAATCTTCATGCTCTCCCTCTACCCCTGCTAGAAAGAGAAAGGGCAAGGAACCTCTTGTGGAATCTGAGGTGAGAAGAAGCCCTAGAATTGTTGAACTAAATGGGGGTTTTAAAAGTCACATAAATTTTCTATTGTTGATTGCCTGGTTTGTAATGCTGCTCCTCCTTGTCTGAATTCCAAAGTGGTTAAAAATCTTGCTGCTTCATTCTGCAAGGTAAAGGATGGGGACCTGGAGAAGAGGTTGCTCAAGAAAGGGAAGGCCAATGAAGTGGCAGTTAAGGCTCCTACAAAAGGCAGCATTAAAGGAGGAGCCTCTTCCATCTTGGGCATTGGTGGCAAGAAGAAACACAGGGCTCTTGGTACTGTGGATGACAAGCCAAGAAGAAGCCCTCTTCTTAAGTGTTTTAATGTATCAAACTAAGTCTTTTGCTGGAGTCTTGTTGACTCCCTATCATGTGTTCTGTGATTGTGATATTGCAATGTGGATTATCTCTGTGATACCTTGAATTGGATTGCCTTTTTTCTCTATAATTGCTGTTTCCTCTCCTGGGTGATTACACTATTTATATCACCCCATATCTATACTTGCTCCTGGTTTCTTAATGAATAACAAAAGAACTTGGAAGATCTTGAATTGGAATATTAGGGGAATCAATTCTGAAAAAAAATGGATTGCTCTCAGAAACAAAATTGAGGAGTCTGGTTGTGACATTATCTGTCTCCAAGAAACTAAGCGTGAGGACTTTGATAGCTCCTACATTAAAAAATTCTGCCCCTCCAAATTTACCAATTTTGAATTTCTTCCCTCCAGAGGTGCATCTGGAGGTTTGATCACCATTTGGAATGGTTCCCTGTTCTCTGGACATCTTTCCTTTCTCAATGAGTTTTCTATCTCCATCAACTTGACATCTCTCTTGTCCAATGAATCCTGGATCCTCACCAACATTTATGGGCCATGTTTACCTGAAAAAAAGTCTGATTTTTTAGATTGGTTTGGCAGCATTGATATGCCTGATGATGTGGACTGGCTCATTGTGGGAGATTTTAACTTCTGTAGACAGCCTTCATATAGAAATAAATTGGGTGGAGATGTGAATGGTATGCTTCTCTTTAATGAAGCCATTAATAATTTGGGTCTCATAGAGTTACCACTTAAGGGTAGAAAGTTCACTTGGAGTAAAATGCAGAAAGATCCCCTCTTGGAAAGATTGGATTGGTGTTTTACTTCTGCTGCCTGGACTCAGAGTTTTCCCTCAACTTTTGTTGCTCCTCTTGCAAAGCCTACCTCTGATCATCTTCCTTGTGTCATTTACATTGGCACAATGATTCCCAAAGCTCAGGTGTTCATATTTGAAAATCATTGGTTGCATCATAAGGAGTTTAAAGCTATTGTTCAAAATGCCTGGAACATTCCTGTGGGTTTTATGGAATCTGCAAAAAAAATCAATGCTAAATTCAAAAATGTGAGAAGAGGGCTGAAGCTTTGGGACAAACAGCTACCTTGCCTAAAGGCACAAATCTGTAATGTTAATGCCACCATTGACTTTCTTGATATCATGGAGGAAATGAGAACTCTTACTGTTCAAGAGTGGAATCTTAGGATATCCTGAAAAATCTTATTATTTCTCTTTTACAAGATCAGAATACTTATTGGAAACAGAGGGGGAAAATTAAATGGGTTAAGCTGGGGGATGAAAACACCAAGTTCTTTCACTCCAGAGCTACCATAAGTTTTAGACATAATTACATTTCCATGCTCAAGGATGATTCTGATCTTGAGGTCTATGATCATGATGGCAAAGCAAATCTCCTTTGGAATTCCTTTAAAAATAGAATGGGCTCTTCTGATAAGCCTAAAATGCATTTCAATCTTAATGACTTGGCTGGTGATTGCTTAAGCCAGGAAGAAAGGGATGCTTTGGAAAAGCCTTTCTCTGATGAGGAGATTGATGAGGTCATCACAAATTTGCCTAATGATAAATCCCCTGGCCCTGATGGTTTTAATAATGAATTCATGAAGCTTTGTTGGCCTATTATTAAGGATGATGTGAAGCATCTTCTTGTGGAGTTCTATGAAGGGCAAGCCTCTTTGGAAAGCATTAATTCTTCTTTTATCACCCTCATTCCAAAAATTGCTGCTCCTTTGACTCCTGCTGATTTTAGGCCTATTTCTTTGCTAAATAGTGTCTTTAAGATTATCACCAAGATTCTGGCTAACAGACTGCAAAAAGTCATACTTAAACTTGTTCACAAGAACCAATATGGTTTCCTCAAGCAAAGATCTATCCAAGACTGTTTAGGTTGGGCATTTGAATTTCTTGATCAATTCCACAAGTCAAAGGAGGAAATTTTAATTCTTAAGCTTGATTTTGAGAAGGCTTTTGACAGAATTGAGCATTCTGCAATCATCAATATCCTTAAAGCCAAAGGTTTTGGAGATAAATGGATTTCTTGGATTCAGATGATCTTTGGGTCAGCTTCTTCCTCTGTGCTTTTAAATGGTGTGCCTAGGAATTTTTTTTACTGTAGAAGGGGTGTTAGGCAAGGAGATCCTTTATCTCCTTTATTGTTTGTTCCTGTCCGATCTCCTTCAAAGTATCCTCAATAAGGCAATGAACCTGGGTCTTCTTTCTTTGCCCACTGAAGATGTGTTCTGTCCTGACTTCCCTGTGGTTCAGTATGCAGATGACACTTTAGTAATACTTAAGGCTGATTCTGAGCAACTCTTGTGCCTTAAGGCAATTCTACCTACTTTTGCTCTCTCCACTGGACTCCAAGTTAATTATTCTAAATCCAGCATGATGCCAATTAACATGGACTCTGAGAGGCTTGGGCATTTTGCTAATACCCTTACCTGCCTCACTGGTTCCTTGCCTTTTACCTATCTTGGTTTGCCTCTGAGCTTGAATAAACCTGCTGTGGAACATTTCCTGCCTATTGTTCAGAGAATTGAGAGAAGGTTGTGTGGAATAGCTGACTTTCTTAATTATGGGGGGAAACTGCAGTTAGTCAAATCTGTGTTGTCTTCCCTTCCCATATATTACATGAGCTGTTTTGATCTTCCTGTCACTATCAAGGAACAGTTGATTAAATATATGAGGCAATGCTTGTGGAGAAATAAAACTTCTGATGTTCAAGCTAGAGGTACTGCTCTTGTAGCATGGAAGAAAGTTTGTAGACCCAAGAACCAGGGAGGATTGGGAGTTCTAGACCTTAATGTTCAAAATTCTGCTCTTCTTTTGAAGAATTTGGATAAGTTTTATAATCACAAGGATATTCCTTGGGTTCACCTTATATGGAATACTTACTACTGTAATGGTAAGCTCCCTGGAAGAAGTCTTGAGGGATCCTTTTGGTGGAAAGCTCATCTAAAACTGATTGACATTTTTAAAGGACTTGCAAAGTGCTTGGTTGGAAATGGGAAATCCACACTATTCTGGTCTGATATGTGGA
Source organism: Avena insularis (assembly GCA_023614405.1). Taxonomy (NCBI): domain Eukaryota; kingdom Viridiplantae; phylum Streptophyta; class Magnoliopsida; order Poales; family Poaceae; genus Avena; species Avena insularis. Next base: position 451,648,006 of record CM042685.1, read on the forward strand.
ATGATAGCTGCCTTCAACATAAGCTTCCTCATCTCCTTTCCTATGCAAAAAACCCTCACATCTCTGTCAGTGAGTTCCTGCATACTGAAAATACTCAGGACCTTTTTTACCTTCCTTTGTCCCAACAAGCTTATCAGGAATATCAAAGTCTTGAACAAATTCTCAATACTGGAAGGCAAGGGGAATCTGATATTTGGTCTTACATTTGGGGCAGTAATTTTTCGGTCAAAAAGGCTTACTGCTCCTTAGCTGGTTGCCAACCGGTTCAGCCACATTTCTCTTGGTTATGGAAATCTTCTTGTCAGCAAAAGCACAAATTCTTCTTCTGGCTCTTACTGCTTGATAGACTCAACACAAGAAACCTTCTGAAAAGGAAATGTTTTTCTCTGGCATCTTATGACTGTGTTTTCTAGGGCTGCAACAGTGAAGAAACCAGCCTACATTTGTTTTGGGAATGCCCTTTTGCAAGAGCCTGCTGGGCTGAAATTTCACAGGTCAATATGGCTGATCAAAATATCTTTGAAGCCTTAGCCAGTATTAAAAAATATCTTAATGTTCCTTTTGCAATGGAAATTCTGATACTTGGAACTTGGGGCATTTGGATTTGCAGAAATAATGAAATTTTCAATAATCAGCATGCGTCGATCGAGAACTGGAAGGCTATTATAGCCCAGGAATTAAGACGGGTCATTTATAGAATTAAGAAGAAGTATTATCAGGGCCTTAAAGATTGGATTGAAATTAATTTAGACAGGAGATAGCTGATTAGAATGTTATCCCTCTTCTTTGAGGTGGATTGAGTTTGTAAATATTCTTTTGTAACTCTCTATAATATATAAAAATTGCAGTGGGTTTTTTTGCCCTACTGTTTTACCCTAAAAAAAATTGGATCCCCACAAACACAACATGCATGATTACAAATAGATATGATCTTGATCATGAACGGATCTCACAAGATCTAAACATGATAGCACAAAGGAGGAGATACAACCATCTAGCTAGTACATGGACCCGTAGTCCAAGGTGGAACTACTCACGCTTCATACCGGAGGCTGGCATGTTGAAGAAGAAGGCCTCCGGGATGATCTCCCCTCCGGCAGGGTGCTGACAAGAGCTTCAGATCCCCCTGATCTAGGGACGATGGTGGCGGTGGCTACAGACGGTTTCGTGGAATATTGATCTGGTCCTTAGGGTTTTGGCATCAGGGGATCTTTATAGGCAAAGAGGCGAGGCAGGGGGGCGGCCAGGGTGGTCACCCCCTCCCAGGCGCGACTAGGGTTAGCCCGTGCCTCCAGGGGTGTGCCCCCCTGGTGCCTCTCCTCCGTCTCATACTTTGGTTCTGTGTTCCCCATGGTAAAATATTGACTTTGGCTTTTGTCCCGTCCAATTCCGAGAATATTGATTTTCTGCCTTTCTGGAACAAAAAACAGCAGAAAACGAGCAACTAGCACTATGGCATCTTGTTAATAGGTGAGTACCAGAAAACTTATAAAAACACCTCAAAGTGTAGACAAAGCAAAGCAAAGTAGATACTAAACAAGCATGGAACATAAAAAAATATAGATACATTTCCGATGTATCAAGCATACCCAAGCTTAACTCCTGCTCGTCCTCGAGTAGGTAAGTGATAAAAAGAATAATTTTTGAGGTGACATGCACCATCAAAATCAAGATCAAACCATTTGCAAGTATTGAAAGATGGGATCAAAGAACTCTAAACATGAGCATGAAAGATGGAGTTCTAACAGTAAGACAAAGTAACTATGCATGCAACATGAAAGGTTACAAATAAAGATCATGAATAACATGCATTGAGAAACATTTGTTTGTTTCACATACAGAAAACATGGCATAGTGACATTCAGCTTGTCCCTCATGGAGTAGCAAATAGATGCGTAGGACACCTTCAAAGTTCATAAGAGTGACTAGATGCAAATAGCACAAGAACAAGTAATATCAACAATATGCATCAATCAATAAGTTTTGGGACAATGCACATAGAACTAAGAATGGAAACTATGCTCTCTTAATTGGTGCCTAAGGATAGAAGGTGGAGACTCAATATAATAGTGGAAGAAAGGCCCTTCATAAGGGAATAAGGGATTTCAAGTTTCATAGAGAGCTTCCAAAAATTATGGTACTTGTTAGCTTTCATCCCTCATTGCCCCTATCATAAGAATCTTGAAGTGATTAAGGTTAAAGTGAACAAACTATGGATTATATGCTTGACAAAGTATAAGTTGGCAATCTCATGTCCCTTGAGTACGAGGGCCGCTCCTCATTCTACTCAAGTTTAGTTACTTGCAAGTTCTTGTCATAGTAAGTACATGTGTATCATAGAGAACCGCCAATGTGGTACCCCTTGCACATGATACAGGAGCTATCCCATAATAAAAATGACAAGGCAAGTAGACAATGAGCATCTCAACATTCTTCTTATTTACCATGGTAATATGGTGCTTTTTTCTCTCTTTCCTCTTTTCTCATATTTTTTTCTTTTTCTCAACCTCTTTTTTCTCTATCTCTTTTTTTCATAAGAAGAATGCTTCATAGATGTCACTATGGTAATGCTACAAGTTTCCACCATGATTAGGCATGGCTTAGGCTAGCGGCCCAGGCGTTTATCATACATAACTCCATGGACTTACAAGCTCCCCTTTCATTTCACACCGACGACATCCATAGACAAAAGAGCATGATATCAACTGTGTACAAAGTACAAGTGCAATGTTGAAAGTGTTCCCCGTGACAGCACGGTTCTGCTAATCCCAACGTATAAGTACAAGCATATACAACATAGATGACACAATGGTTCAAGTTTATTAGGGGCAAGAAAAATTAAATGTGCCATCAAGTTCGTGAGAGCTTTAATCACTAAGTTTTCACATAACAAAATACTTTTTAATTGGAAGATAGATGAAAACAAGAATATACTTGGAATGGTGTAACACACCATGCATAGGAATTTATAGTGGACACTTTGGAATAACTTGGTTTCTTGGGAGTTGGATGCATGAGTAGAGCTTACTCATACAAGTGGAGGCTAGCAAAAGACTAGGAGCGACCAACTAAGAGAGCAATAATGGCCATAATCATGCAGAGCGACAAAACATTACTAATCAAAGCATAAAGTGGTACTACAAGTCAAGGACTAGATGATCACAGAGGCTATGGTGACTTATTCATAGTCATAACATGGTGTGAGCATGTGCCAAGTCAACCCAAACAAAGCATCAAAGGAGAATACCACAATACTATGCTTTTGTATGCTAAAACAATGCATGATTCTTTCAAGGCACACTAAGCAATCCAAATTGTTTGGAACAAGTCATGCTAAATCAATAATCACTAATCATAAGGTCAAAACAACATCTAGCATGACATGCTAAAGTCTAAGTCACAGTCAAAGCAAGCTCCTCTTGTACGATTCAAGCAAGAACTTTCTAGTCCTCTCCAACACCAATCAACTTATTTGAAACAACATAGCGAGAACGGGGGTCCAAACTACTTTATTCAAGCAAACTAAGCAAAGAAAACGAAAACTAAGACGCTGCAAGAACAATACAACAGTGCATGAAACAATAAAAACGAAGTGTCTAGAAAGACATGAGCTTTTTATTGATGAAGGGGATGCCTTGGGCATCCCCAAGCTTTGACGCTTGTACCTCTTGAATATTTCTTGGGGTGACACGGGGTGGCATACCCAAGCTTGAGATTTTGTCCATTCTTCATCTCATTACATCATTCTCTCTCTACACCTGAAATTTTTCCTTCATACAAAACTTCACGCAATCTTCATTAGCAACATTAGTGTATTCAAAAGATAATAGACCTTTGGGTTTATCTTTAGAACAGCAAAACTTTCACTAAAAATACAAGCTACTGTAGCAATTCCTTAAAAAATCTCAATTTCCCAAAAAGAACCCAAAAAGGAATCAATAAGAAGCAAATGCAAATAATGGCAGAAATCTATCAAAACAGACCAGCAAGTATAAACCGATTTTTTTGAAGACCTTATGTTGCTCAAATAGAAAAGTGTTGAACTAACGAAAGTTATCTAACATACTGGGGGATTTATTCACAAACTATCAGCTCAATCTGACTTACATAGATTCCTCGCGAATTTTTTCAGTGGAGCACAAAAATCTGTTTCGGGACAACAACTCCCCAAATCTTACTTCCCTCTCATTAGAGGTCATTCTTGGCACAAAAAGCGAACAAAAAGGATAAGGAGAGGTCATTAATGAAGTAATAACTTCCAATACTCAATAAAACTCTTGGGTTATCTGCCAAAAAGTATTTTTCTTTAATGCCTTTAAGTTAGGCACAAGAAGTAAGAATCAAGTATTTTCAAATGAAGAATTAAGATCAATACGTGCAATCTCTTCAACTAGGAAAGGTATCTCATCCAAATGAGTTTTGGAGGATCCCTTATCATCCCTCCTTGGTTCTGTACTTTCATTAAAAGGGTTTTCAGGAACAATCTAATCAAAATTCTTTTCTAAGGTTCATGCATTTCTACAAGTTTAAAAGGTATGGGTATCTTAATTTCCTCTTTGCGTTTGGTTTTATCTAAAGTATCCATAACATCTACACATGAGCCTAGCATATTAAAACGTTCAAAGACCTTTTTGGCTTCCTTAGCAACATCATTGAACTCTTTTAGTCAAGTTTCAAGGATAAATTCTCTCTCTTTCAGCATCCTTTTCTTTTAGTTTAAGGAACAAAATTTGCATCATGGGATTAAGGTTAACAAACCTCTCCTCCAACATATGAACTAAAGAAGCTGCAGCAATTTCATAATTAGGAGAAAGTTCTGCTATAGATCTATCCTCAATATCCTCATGTTTGCTAACATGATTAAAGAATTCTTTAATATTTTATTTCCCAATTATAGAGCCACTACCTATTGAAAGGTCTTTCAGGGTGAACTTGGGGATCAACATGGTGAGCTAGAGCAAGGTGACTACTAGAGTAGGAACTATTTTTTTGTGTTTTTGATAAGAGAAAGCAAACCAAACTAAACTATTTTTTTTGGAGTTTTTGATAAAAAGAGGCAAACAAAACCAAGCAAAAGACTAAGCAAAACCAAAACAAATCAAAGAGAAAGGTTGTGAAGGACTCCTCTTGTGAAGACATCCTTAACCTCCCCGGCAACGACGCCAGAAAAGCTTGATGATGGTGTGTTGACGCCTCGTTGGGAGACCCCAAGAGCAAGGTGTGATGAGCACAACAGCAAGTTTTCCCTTAGTAAGAAACCAAAGTTATCAAACCAGTAGGAGGAAGGAAACGACTCAAAGGTGTTGCTAGCAACTTGGAGACCTGCACAACACAAACTCAAGACTTCGCCCCAACGAACAGTGAGGTTGTCAATCTCACCGGTTTGTTGTAACAAAGGATTAACTATATGGTGTGGAAGGCAATAGTGGTTTTTAGAAAGTAAACAATAACAATGGAAGATGTATCAATGGTAAAGATTGGACCGGGGTCCATAGTTCACTAGAGGTGTTCTCCGTAGATAAACAAACATGGCATGCTAGGTAAACAAATTACAGCAGGGCAATTGACATGACTATGCAAGGCATAACAATGCAATACTAGACATTCATGATCCTATGAGATTAGATTGGGCAATACAATAAGATACATAGACCGCCATCCAACTGCATCTATGACTAGAAATCCACCTTTAGGTTATCATCAGAAACCCCTCCAGTATTAAGTTGCAAGCAACAGATAACTGCTTTAAGCAAAGTGTGTAAGGTAAACAATCCACTTGTTCCATGAACAAGAGACCATTATTTTCTCCCTAGTGGCAACAACACATCTACAACCTTAGAGATATCTCTCACTTCCCTTAGATTAAATAGAGGCATGAACCCACTATCGAGCATAAATACCCCTCTTGGAGTCACTAGCATCTACTTGGCCAAGATAGCTACTAGAAACGGAGAGCATGCAAGATCACAAACATGAAAGAATCAATAAGACAAAACCATTAATCAATATTACATAGTAATCTCAATATCCATCGGATCCCCGCAAACACAACATGCATGATTACAAATAGATATGATCTTGATCATGAACGGAGCTCACAAGATCTAAACATGATAGCACAAAGGAGGATATATAACCATCTAGCTACTTCATGAACTTGTAGTCCAAGGTGGAACTACTCACGCTTCATACCGGAGGCTGGCATGATGAAGAAGAAGGCCTCCGGGATGATCTCCCCTCCGGTAGGGTGCCCGGAAGATCTTCAGATCCCCCCGATCTAGGGACGATGGTGGCGGCGTCTACAGACGGTTTCGTGGAATATTGATTGGGTCCTTAGGGTTTTGGCATCGGGGGTCTTTATAGGCGAAGAGGCGAGTCAAGGGGGCCAGGGTGGTCACACCCCGCAGGCACGGCTAGGGTTAGCCTGCAACGCCAGGGGGTGTGCTCCCCTGGTTCCTCCCCTCCGTCTCGTACTCTAGCTCCATGTTCTCCATGGTAAAATATTGACTTTGGCTTTTGTCCCGTCCAATTCCGAGAATATTGATTTTCTGCCTTTCTGGAACCAACAATAGAAAAAAACAGGCAAGTGGCACTGTGACATCTTGTTAATAGGTTAGTACCAGAAAACATATAAAAACACCTCAAAGTGTAGACAAAGCAAAGCAAAGTAGATACTAAACAAGCATGGAACATCAAAAATTATAGATACGTTTCTGACGTATCAAGAGTCTTGGATCATGTTCCAAGGAAAGTAAGTGATGTTATGAATGATATCCTTATGGCGGTTTATAAACCAGAAGAGGTTAAACATGCACTCTTTCAAATGTTTCAAACTAAAGCTCCAGGTCCTGACGGCTTCCCGACACATTTCTTCAAGAGGCATTGGAATGTATGTGGAGATGATATTATAAAGGCAGTATTGAGTGTTGTCCAAGGTACAGAATCAACGGAGCCCGTCAATGATACCGTCTTAGTTCTAATCCCCAAGGTTAAAAGTCCTAACCTGTTGGCGCAATTTAGACCTATTAGCCTGTGTAATGTCCTTAAAAGGCTTCTAAGTGGCTCATGGTTGCACCGGACAGAAAATCACGTCCAACTGTGTCGCCAAGGTCCGTTGCGTCCGACTCAGCCCAATAGACTATCCGGCGTGTCCAAGACATCCCTGCCCACAGGAGCCTTCTAGGCATCGGACACCAGACACAAGTCCCATGGGTTAGCCCTAGAAGTGGCACGGAGTCGTCGTTGCATGACTATTTGACTTTGTTTTTCTTCACCCCAATTCATTTCTCCTGTCACGCCGCTCCAATTCCCCGTCCCTCTCACAGAGCCGTCACCTCCATACCACCGAAGGTGCCAAAGGCGAATGGGCTCAACAAGGAGCCGGATTGGACTTTCAAGAAGCCTCGCAAGAAGCCGACACCGAAGGTCAAGCCAGAGGGGATGCTGGATTTGGATTAGCCAAATGCATGTCATCATTTCAGGGATTCCATCTCCACCCCGCCACAGGAATTGGTCGTTGTCAACCTTGGGCTACTTCTAGAAAAATGTGGGTGTGACTCCGCTCTCTGGAACAAAGTTTATCCCCTAGCTCAGATAGAGTGAGCATGGTGGTTTCCACCCGAACTCCCTCTTTTCCCCGAGCATCAACGATAGCCTTCATGCTAGCAATAGGGAGAGTTTGACCACTAAGGAATAAATGTGAAAAGGTGTCCATACTACTACTTATTTGTTACCATGAAAATATATTTAAACTCAAACATAAAAGGTAAATGCTTTCTAGTACTACATGTGACACCTGCAAGATAACATAAACTTAAGAATAGAACACAACACAAGTGTAAAACTGATCATGAGTTCCTCTTACTTAATTAATTATCCCTTTATGTTTCTTTTATAGCATCCAAATTTCAACAAAAAATTATTCTAGTAGCTAAAAGATAAACAATAAGCTCATAAACAAGTTGTTGGATTTTTTTCCTAAATAGGCCTAGCCCATTTATTATATGCCAATAAATTCCTGAAATCTTAGAGGCACATTTAGCCCATTCATGCAAGGCAAGAGCTGGAACAAAAGTTTAGCCCCACATTGCTAGTTGAGTGGAAGTTGTACCAACTTATAAGGACAGTTCTTTCACCACTTGTACGAGCTTGACAAGATAAGACATATACACGCACGCTCTTCCTCCTCACTCGCCACGCCTCGTCACGACACGCATGCGCCGCGGGTTGCGGGAATGCCTCGAGACGAGATCTTCTCTTTCTTTTTGCTACGCATGAATGGACTAATAATCTAAACTGTCTGCGTAAGTGGGTGTTTAATATGAACTCAGCGGAGATGCGCATGAATGGACTAATAATCTGAACAGTCTATGTAAGTGGGTGTTTAATATAAACTCAGTGGAGATTCAATTCAAACTAAGTGGAGGCTGTTCGGCTCCTGTCGTTGCCTGTTCGTTTCCTCTCCCGACGCTGCCTGTTCGCCTACCTACATGTGTCTATAAGAGTGAGAGGTCGCTCCTCTCGTTATACACGCTTCAGTACATTGTCTTCGCCTCTAGTTCTAGAGCATTGCGCTACCTTGATATTCTCCATCCCGTCTTGCAGCGTGCACCACGAGCCGGGACAGTAGGCCTCCGAGACCCTGCTGCTTCGAGTCCTGTACGGTAGAAGGGCAATAAGGTTTTTGGGAAGCGCTATTGGCGTGACTACTGGCTTTATCACAGACTTCTTCAAGGATAGCGATAGCGCTGACATCTTCCCCAATGAGGACTTATTCTCGGACATTGGCAACCTCTTACTTGACGACATGGCTAACGATGGTGTCAACGCCAACACGGGCGGTTCCTCTGTTGTGATGTACATCATCTTTCTCAATCTTGTTTATCTCATTATGCCTATATTTTATCTACTTTTTATTATGGTTAAATCTCTTGGAAAATTTCTATTTTATTCAACATAAGTGGTGCTATTTTATTCAAAATCAAGCTTGCTAAACAAAACTTTAAAACTAAAACTAGATAAAGATGTTCTAAGCTTTTATGAAAATCTTCTCTTGTTTGAAAAATAAAGTTTAAAGATGTGCAAACCGAGAGTTTTATACGTCCAATTGGGTGCCTTGGGCATCCTAACCTTATCGTTTTCGCCATTCTTGGACATCTCATTGTTTTCTTCTTTTTCATTCCTTCTGAAAAACTTCAACACAAAACTTTCTCTCGTTTCTTTTCTATGGGGTGACATTTTTCATATAAAGATAACTTCCTTGCTACTATCCAAACTTCAAATAAATTGGAAGCTTAAATTTTCAGAGAGTTTATTAAGTGAAAAAACATTCAAAATATTTAAAAGACTCAAGAAGATCAAATAAAAACTCAAAGAAGTCACTCTTGCATCAAAAGACAAAATCTGTCTAGAAAAAGAGCTATTGGAAAATGTATGGATTTGGGCCAATTAAAAGTGTAAGAAATTTTAGCAAATTTTTGTGCAAACATAGGATGAGAATTTTTAATTCCATTTGAAAATTTAGTGCAATTGTTGCTACTATAAAATCACAAAATTCTTTTCATGGAGAGTAGCATGTAGGAATGTGCAGCTCTGCATATGTGTTTTCAACCTTATCAAAGAAAAAATATAAGTTTCTTGCTACATCAGAGACTCAAATAAAAAACAAACAAGACAGGCCTCTCGGAATGCGCTTTTTATATCCGTATAACTAGGCTTCATACATTATTTTTAAGTGGGATATAAATCATGTGGGCATTTCACTTTGGTGAACATCTCTTTCTTTCTTGGGAAATGTTACATGCACTTCTTATGAGGGATTTCAAACTTCATATTTCCCTCCGTTTAATCAATGATAGCACTTGTGGTTCTCAAGAAAGGTCTACCAGGTATTATAGTATAATAGAGAAATTGTTTACCATGCATGTCCATTACAATTAAATCCATAGGCACACGAGTCATGTGTACTTCAGCATAACATTATTAACTCTACCTATAGCATGCTTGGTAGAAGTATCATCAAGTAAAAGATCAAAATCACATTTTTCCATGGCACCTATTTCAATTTTATCACATAGTTCTTTACATATTGCAAAAATACTAGATCCTAGATCTAGAATAGCATGTCAAGTGAAGTTTTCAATAGTTATTTGTGTATTGGGGGTCCATAGATCCTCAAGATTAGGTGGTATCGTGGCCTCTTTATTGAACCTATCAATATTTTCTTTAAGGACATGATTAGCTATGTATGAACCAAAACTTGTTTGATGAACGGTAATAGATGGATCCATAGTAATTGTTTGCAAGATAGACATGAGGTCATTCAACCTACACTTATCAAGATAAAGTAAAAGTTCAACAATGATATCACTAAGAACTTTTATTTCTTCTACTTGTTTAGTTTCATTTTCCTTCTCTTTTGTGGCTATAATAGTTTCTTCTTCTTCTTTAATAGTTTGAGTTTCCATGGCATCCATCATTCTAAGTGTTTCCCATTTATATATTATGTATTTGACATATTTAATGGTCTCTTCATGGGACCTTTTTGGCTACATAAAATTATTAAGAGAAAGTAACTTCCATAGTCAAGAGTTCCACATTAGAGATCTTCTTGTAAGATGGAATCACGAAAGAGAGGGAAACCATAATCGTTCCAAAGAGATTCAAAGATTGTTCAAAGAAAGAAAGGAAAAGTCCGAAAGGTGTTTTAGATAAATGGTAATTTATAATATGTGTTTATTATATGTTAATTGCGAATTAATATATACAAAATAAATATTTAAATTAATATTTATAGGGCAACTTCCTCATTAGGCCAAAACCTGGAGGGAATTGGCTCAGGAGGAAGCCATCCTGGAAAAAGGAAGAATTTTAATATGCGGCCCAAAAGTTCAGACGCCAAGGCAACGCAGGGTCCGAGTTGCGTGTAATCTCGCGGAAGGGCTGTAGTAGCTTCGCCAATTGTCGAGAGGGTCCAAATGGGGGTAAATACAAATCTAACGGTCAAACGATCATTTGAACCAGTCAAAAACGGTTGAACTCAAATCCCGTCGTTAGGTCAACTCTTCTTGCCCCGCCCCATCAGTATTTCCCGTTATCCTTTGCGATTGTGGACTGGTTTACCCCTGCGAGGACTAGATCTTCTTCTCTGCTCTGCTCTTCTCCCCTATTATTCCCCTCTCCATTACCTTTCTTAGCTCCGACTACTGGTCTCCAGATCGGAGCTCGCCATTGCTCTCCTTGCGTCCCCACCATGGCCAGTCAACCTCCCACACCCTTAATCGAATCTCGCCGCCATCGCCCTCGCCTCGTTTTTCCTAGTCGGCGTGTCGGAGCTTCGCGTCCCCAGCCTAGCCACTTGCTGCTGCCTAAACCTTCTCGCAAGGCAGAGCGCGTCCGACCAGGCAATCCGGACCGGCGAACGGCCTCGGGCGGTTGCATGCTGTCGCGCACCCCAGGCATGGTAGCATTGGCAGAGGAGTTTGACAACAACACTCTCATGGCCACCATGTTGGGCACGCGTCCCGCCGTGTTGCCGGCAGACTTGCTATCGGCTTTCAGGTATCGTTTTGGGATCAGACGAAAAGTGGTCAATATCGAGTTATGTGCGCCGCCATTCGATTTCTTCGTCTGGTTCGCCCACAGCTCAGACAGCAAGCGCGTTCTGCATTCTTCCCGTTCTTTTGAGTGTTGTGGGGAGAAAATGAGCTTCATGCGTTGGCATTACGCCTGTGGGTGGGATGATCGCTTGGGACAACTTCGTTTCTTCTCTAAACTCGGCTTTGATGGACTTCCTTTACATGCTTGGGAACTGGAGGCCCTCAAGAAGGTCGTCAGTAGCCTTGGCGGCGAGCTGGTGGAGATTGTGCCATCGAGCGACAGATGGATCATCGAGGTAAAGGCGTGGCTGAAAGATCCAGACACCGTTCCTAAGATGTACGATGTGGAGATTCCAAGCAGGTCAATAGGACAGCTTAGCTGGAAGCACCCGGTGATCATCCACCTACAGGAGGTTATGGATCCGGTACATGGCATTCAAGACCCTGACGAGGCGGCCAGAAAGTGTCCTCATCGCCTGCAGTGTTGGCCTAGAAGGATCGATGGCACAGGACCAACACCGTTCCGCGAGGGAGCGCACTGTTTCGGTGGGGGGGGGGACCGGGCGTGGACAGGCTGGTGGTTCTGATTTCCCTCAAGTGAAGACAGAGGTTTAGTGAATCTGAAAGATTGCTGACTTGAGAGTCGAGCACGTAGTACGCCTTATGTAATAGTTTGAATTGTTGTAGTATGTATGGCTGCTGAATTTGTAATGTGTGGCTACTGAATTCGTAGTATGTGTGGCTAATGATTTCTAGTTTGTGTGGCTACTGAATTCGTAGTACGTGTGGCTAATGATTTGTAGTTTGTGTGGCTAATGAATTTATAGTATGTGTGGCTAATAAATTTGTGTGAATAACCAAGGTTAGCCTTCTGAAAAGAGGGTGAGATAGCAATGATCAATGTCATGATTACCGGGAAAATGCTGCTGGTGAGCGATCCGAAAGACACAAATATTGCGCCTTTGTATGCCTAGAACATTTTTTATATAGATTTGTTCGAGATGGTGCGTGATTCTGTATGGAACTTGCATGAATAAACCACCCAAGATTTACAGAACTTGCATGAATAAACCACCCAAGATCAGTTCATAAAATTTTGTCTAAATCTTGTTTGCCTCGGATAAATATGATAGTAAATTGAATTCAACCGCCAATAATAATTGAATAAATAGATATATCTTGATAGTATTTGGTTACTTCTGAAATAATTCCATACTACAGTATGGGATAGCTGCGCAAAAAGGCTATTGCCTCTACAAAAGGCATTCTACAGAGTTAGTTTGAACTTAACTATTCTACACTAAAGAAATTGCAGATCTCCACCATAAAAGTTGGCTAGCCAATTGCCTAGAGAGGACGTAAGTTCAGGGATCGTTCAACTGCAACTGATTTTTTTCCTTCCCGCCAAATTTCAAGAGATCTGCAATGTTCATGCACTAGTTGATGCACTTGAACCAGTCCCGGTTCAGTACGAACAACCGCGCCGCTACAATGATTTCTTTGAAGATGAACTCAGACTTCTCGTGCCAGGGATCATAGGTCCCTGTGAATCTGAACCTGAATTCCGGCGCTGAGCTGTTTCCCGTCGTCGGCTCTAGCTGTCGAACACTCCACAAAGCTGAATGTAGATGGATGCACGCCGCCGCGGTGTGGCCACCGACGATGCGTAGGATGGATCGTCGTTGCCCCTGACGGCGTGCGCCCAAATTGCCCCACGGTAAGCTCGCCCGCACTGAGGCATGGAGGCGAGAGTTTGTTGACCTTGCGCCGCCCTGTTCGGGGGTTTGTTTCCTTGGCGGCAAGCTCGCGGGAACGCTTTGGAACGTACCTTCTTACTCGTGCGCAGAGCACACGAAAATGCCACCACGTACATACTCCACAACGCTCGGTAGGCCTTCTCGACGCCGTCACGGCCTTCGCCGTTGCCACTACCGCCGCCGCAGATGCAACACATTCTGCGAAATCAACCGTCTCGGATGGCAATGAAAGACCGGCCTTGTAGTACAACCGCATGGCCTGCCTCAAAGGGTCCAAATAGCCAAGCTTCGGCGGCGGCTTCTGCTTAGGCGGGGCCATAGCTAAGCTTCCTAAGAGTGTATCTTATTTATTCGAAACTAGTTCGACTAACTGTTGAATCTTTATTTTCCTTCTCAACATAAGAGTGCTAAGATATTAAAAATATAGGTCGTGGCTAACAACCGAATCGAGCAATGTACCAGGTGAGGGTTCCATTTGAGTATATTTACGAGTGTGTCCTTAGTTATATCCATAAATTTTGATTGTGCCACTACGATCGTAGAATTGTAGCAACACCATCAGAAACAGGGGAAGAGGACGTGGCATTTTACTTATTGGTGGGCCCCGCAACCTCGACCGTCGACGACGCGCATCCCAGGTTCGAGGATTAGTGCTCCCCATTATTCTATGATTTTTCCATATTCTGTCGCTCGCTCGCAGCTCCGCTCCACCGCTCTAGTCTTGCACACCGCCACTCCATCCCCTCCAGCAACACTCTCGTCCTCCCCCTGGACTATCGTCCTCCCGTCATCCCCTACCCGCACTACCCACCCTTCCTTGCCCCCTTGCCTTCGTCGCCGCCCAAGCGCGTCTGGGAACGAAAATCGTTTGGTGGGCGCTAGGTTCTCGTGCAACGACGATGGCCTTGATATGGATCCCGCACGGAAATGGATCCTGCATGGCCGGAGAACACGGAGATGGGTCCTTCCCGGACGGAGATCGAATAGATGGATGCTTCAAGGCGAGAGAACATGGAGGAGCACGAAACAGGGGAAGAGGACATGGGGTGCAACGCTTTGGTGCTCTGGAGCCTATTGAACATGTCGTACATCCTCCCAGAAGGGTAAGAACTGCAATTCCATCTCTTCATCTCCCAATTAGCGTTTCTAGTCTCGTGTTGATGGAAAGGATCTGTGTTGGTGACCGTAGGATGTCTGCTTCATCCAGATTTCTTTTGAAGATTCGACATGGGTGTCGGACTGAAACCTTGTCCGATGGTAGAATCACAGTTACCAGTGGATTTGATTATCGGCTGACAGTAGACTCGGAGGACATAACTCTAAGTGACATGCATATGCAATTTGGTAAGTTTCCCATTGGCCAACATGATGAATTCGTAATCAGGTACTACGACACAAATTCGCAAACTTTCTGCGACGTTAGAACTAAGGAGGCTCTGGCCATGATGTGGGGTAAACACCTCGGCACGAGGACTGTGCTGATGTTTGTGCACATCGTTAACAAAGATACTAGGGAAGAGACTATCCTGAATGATACCGGTCCATGTGGAATGCGAACAGAGCAGTCTCTGTTTTCGATACCGAGCGCGACCGACCAGCCTGTCATTGAGCATGAAGACATCGAAATGTGTGGCGGTCAGGGTGATTTTGTGCTCGAATATGATGATGATGATGAGAAAGCATATCCAGATGTGGCTGCTAACCCTAATAGGATGGAGAGTAGGGAATATTTGGTTGATTCGAACTATGATCCTGACTATGGGAATGATGAGGAAGAGGAATGTGAGTATGGGGAAATGGGATGCAGATACGATGACGAAGACGAGGATAGGCCAGTGATACACTTTGACCGGGACAACCCTACAATTGATGAGGGGAGTATCTTTGATACTATGGAGGAATGCAGATATACCGTTGCCACCTATACAATAAGAGTTGGGTTCTAATTTATCGTTGAAAAGAGCGACCAAAAGAGATTTAGGGTGCATTGTAGGGAAAGTAAGGTGTGTAAATGGAGATTGCATGCACCTCCAATGCGGGGTGGACACCCATTTCAGGTTGCAATATCTACATTTAGTTTCGGTCTTTCTCATATTTGTTCTGCTGATGAGTCCTCTGATTTATTTTTATTCCCATTGAATCGCACACTGCTTGTCCAAACAAGACCTGACCATCAAGTTAATTACGAAGCTCTTGTGTGACAAGAAGAATCTCTAGAATAGATGCGTCCTCCTGTTGGACGAAGCCACCGAGACACGGAGAGAATGCATGCAGTGACCCATCATACCACTGCATGATGTAGTACACTATAGTCGTTGACATAACACCAATGAAACACCTTTCGCTAGTATTACATCCCTCAGAGTGGTACAACAGAAACACAACGGGTCCAAGACATGACTATAGGTTACAACTCGACTCTTTACATAAGATCCAGAGAACACTCTAGGTTAAAGAGAGAAATAAACTTCTTACAAAGAAGAATTAGAAATAAACAAATCAAAAACTATCATACTAATAAGACTAGTATCTGAACTATTGGTCTAGCATTGCTGCTATTGCAATACTCTAGAGAAATAGGTTCTATGGCTATAGATTATATTCCTATCTAATTAGTAACTTCGTCTTCACTTTAATTGATGTATATGTTGAATTCCTTGACTTAATTGAAGAGCTTGAGCTGTGGATGAAGATTTCCTTGTAGACGTCGTTTGTATTGGCTTCAGAATCTAGAAAGGGTTAAGAAGATACATTGAGTACGAGCGTACTCAGCAAGTTCACTAGAAAATGAGTGTTTGATGCACTATATCTACAGCCATAGACCATAGGTCATAGGCAATGCAAGTTTTCGTAAACATTTCTTCAAAGGTTGCTTTTATTCTGAAAAGCTATGTCTGTCAGCCTTCACAGGTTTACCAGAACTTTCATGGAGTTCCTTTCCTGCCGCATTCGTAGCTCCTTCCCGGAACAGGGAGTAACAAGTTACAGTTCTTACACTCTGCAGAGGTGCATTACTTTACCAATGAGAGACCTTAGCCTTGTTGCACAACCAAGCCATGAGCTTGTCCATACTTCCTTGGTATGGGGTCCAGTCTAAGATCCAAGCCAATCACTGCCCTCTCCGTGATCCCACATGTCTGCACGATCCTTCGGGGCCGGCTCACCTCCGTTAAGCCCCCTTTCGGGAAAGCTAAAACCCTGATGAGTTCTCAAATACTCTATGAGCTGGTGATGCCCCTGGCAAGTATAATATAGGTCCGGCTATACCTCCAGCAGCCACTCATAGATAATATAGACAACAAAAGCGTGGGTCCTTAGGGTGCCCACCCATCTGTTGGATCCGCACAAGCAATCACAACGTTACGTTAAGTTCGTCTTGCCTACATGCAGAAGGAAAAGGATACAGCTGACTTCTCCGTCCCATTCCAAATCTTATGGTTAACGCGTGATATACGGCGCAAGAATCACTGGCAACATTGGTTGTTAAGTCATAGATAATATGTTCCTTTACCACCGGAACTTTCATAGTAGGTTATTACCTCATGGTAAATAACCCATAATAATATTATTATGAAAATAGTGTTTTCTGACGTTTTTCAAATACAGGTGATGACAACACTGGATTTGCAAAATACTATAGAGAAAATAATCAAAGGACATGAGCAAGTGTGAACTTGCCTTTGTGATTGCAAGATTATGCACTCACGGTCTTCGAGACAATAGAAAATCCAATATCTACAATCAACATCATTGGTACGGTAAGGACTAATGTTTAAAGAAGCAAGATGCAGTTATGCATCAGTAATGATATGCATTTTGTAAAACTCCCAAAGTGAATCCCCAATGCTTTGAGTGAAATGAATTTAGGTGATTCTTTTAAGAGTTGGTTTATCTTCAAATTTTACTTTATAAGTAATGACCTTTAGAAGGAACCCAAGTGTTAACAATTCAACATATACAAGTAAAGTATAAATAATGTGATTATAGTTAATTGTCACTTGGGGACCATGATAAAAGTCCTTGGGATTGAGTTGTTAAGAGTTGAAGGACTTATTATGAGTTTGTTGTTTGAAGTGGAAAAAATAATAACATTTGAAGAAAAGATTTCCTTTCTAAGGCTTAAACAATCTTTATTGTTAATAGACTGTGATTAATGTTTTTTGGTGTTTGATTGATTAGTTTGGACTTGAGATACTTTATGTCTTAATTGAAATAGACCAAAGTTAACTATAAAAATATAAGTAGTTTATTAGTCATGATGTTTATAAGCTTTTTTAGACTAAAGTTAACTTTAAAAAGGTAATTAAATTTTAAGGTGTACTTTGTTTTAATTATTATTAAGTTTTGGATTTATGATAAGTATGACTAAAGTGTGGGATTATTCACTTTACATTCAAGTGAATGATTAGATTAAATTTGTTTTGCTATTATGAAAATAGCATGCAACTATTCAAGGAAAGTATAATTTGGATGATGTTGTTAATGTGTTAGTTTTAAAGTCATGTTAATTATTTTTTGTATGTTAAGGTCATTCCCTCTTAATATTAGTGAATGATATATAAAATTATCATAAAGATTGCAGTTTTGAATTTTGATTTAGGGTTTCAAAGAGTATTATAAAGTTCATGATTTATGCTTAAGTTTTATTATAAATCTTAGTTATGGTTTAGAACTTTAGTAATTAGATTTTAAGGTTTTAATATTTCTAGAGAAATATAATTATTTGTTATTTACGAAATGATTTAAAGAATTTTGAAAATAGGTAATAGACAAGGATTTATTACTTTTAAAATATTAAAACCTTTCTAATAGTATATTTAATATTTTTCTAGTATAATATATTTATTTAAGATCTTAAAATTGATATTTACTTATTTTTAAGTATTATTATTATGTTTTATAAAATTTCATAAAGGATTAAATATTTTTGAATACTTACTCCAAATTTTATTTATAAAATAATTAAGTTAATATTTTTTGTAAAATAGTAGATTTATTTTTATACACAAAAATGATTTTTATTCTTTTTTTAGAATTTTTCCTTATTTTATGAAATTTCACTTAGGATTTAATGGTGTTAATATTTATTTTCTTTATATTTATTTTAAACAAATAAACCCTTTGTGCTCACACATAGCGTCTGCCCCCTCTTCTCCTTCCACCCCCTTTCTTTCTGCTAGATGACGCCCCTGGTGGCGGGCATATACAAATATTTTTATAATGGGATCCTAACATCCTCTTGTTTCTTCCGATAATGGGAATACACTAGTTGTTCTACCCTCGTAAGGGCGTGAGATGTTCATACCTTCTCAATCAGTTATATTTTTTTATTAGGTAGATCTTATTTTTATGATGGTTTTATTATATTAGATGTATTTCTATGATTTTCTATAATTATCTAGAGCTTTAAATGTCAAAAGGGCATTTCGGTAATTCGATAATTGTTTTATTTTATTCTACTTCTTATTCTATTTAATTTTTTAGTATGTTTGGGCACTTAGGCCAAAATGGCCCAATTGGACCTGGCTCGGGGTCACCTTGGCCCCGGCCCACTCCCTCACCCCACGCACACCTCACCCACCCTCACGTTCTTCTTCATTCCTCTCCCTACTCGGCTTACCGCCGTCGTTCTCCTCCTCGCCTCCAGCTTTGATTATGGCGAACTCCGGCCACTCCAGCCGGTGTTGTGGGTCCTAATCGATGCACCCCGTCGAGCTCTACCTGCCTACCCAATTCGATTTGACTATTGCGTCACTACATGCCTACCACCAATCTCCAAACCCTAATTCCTCCTATTGCCAATTCTCCGGCGGGACGGTGAGGTTTTCTGCAACCCCGATGGTATGGCGTGGGCGTTTGGATGCTGAAGCCTTTCTGGTGGTGTGGTTTGATGAAGTGCAGCACGATGGCGCTCCTAGTGTTGTCGTGCCGCCGTGTTGTGCTCCGCCTCTCTATTGTTGCCACTACTACTGCTTCTTCAGCGAGCTTGGACTTGTTAGCAGGTTGGTACCACTTTCCCCCTCTCACAAACCTCTCTCTATCTTAGTATAGATCCTTAATTAGGTTTATTTTACTCCTT
Organism: Avena insularis; assembly: GCA_023614405.1. Lineage (NCBI taxonomy): Eukaryota > Viridiplantae > Streptophyta > Magnoliopsida > Poales > Poaceae > Avena > Avena insularis. The sequence continues at coordinate 451,667,439 of CM042685.1, forward strand.
ATTTTGATGCTTGGTGTTTCACAGTGGTTTATTTGGTGAACAATTGTGAGCATGTGACTCTTAGCTTGATTGAGTGTTCGTGATGCTAGTGGTATATGAAGTGCTTGAGAAATACACATTATTAATGCAGTTATAAAGATGCTGAATTGTGGTGGTTTGATTCTATGCTGCTAATGGTAGTGTTACTGCCCACTTATAACCTACTTGATTTCTTTCCGGATTATCCTGGATATGAGAATTGTTGGTTAGCTCAGACTACTATATTAATTGGAGGTTGTGTATTCATAACCTGATTCAGTTATTATGATTTCATTATAGCCTAAATTTAAGATCATTGTATAAGAGAGTTCCTAGTGATGATTAGGAAAGGATTTGATTGTTATAGTTGTATTCAGCAACCTAATTTGCTTGTCTTTGAATTCTGTCAGTATGACAGTAGGTTGGTATATGATTCTTGGTTGGCTTCTGCTGGTATTCAGGTTACTGTGGTGCCTCCTTGATGGAGTGTGCTTGGTAGGTATATCTTACTTGTTCTACTTATACTGTCAACATGACAGATTACTATGAAAATGATTTCTAGCAATTAAATCTAGAGAAATGATTTGAATTGTTTAATAGATGAGATTGTGACCAAATATGTATACTATCAATATGATAGTCAACTAACTTTAACTGATTCCTAGGATTTGGCTAGGAAGGTGATAAATATTATTTGGATAATATTTGTAAGTGTATATGGATGGCCAAAATGAGTGCTCTATCAATATTACAATAACAATATAAATGATTCCTAAATCTTTTTAGGAAAATGATTTGTGGTTTAAGAAAATGAACTTGAGATTGTACTCAAGAAACTCTAAATCCGCTAGATACAGAGGTGCTACCTTATGGGAATGTGCCATGTAGGCTAGAAGCTATGGTATATGTTTATCTATTAACAACTAGATAATAAGTTGATGATGATTACATCATGCAAGGCATGATCTTGTACAAACATGAATCGGGAGATTTAAAGTAGATATCTTTATCTACTTGATTGTTTGATATCTGGATAAATGATTCCTAGACTATTCCTCTAAGAAAATGATTCATGTGGTATTAGTACTTGCTTGCAAATGAGTATATAATCTGTCCCTTGATGATTTATGAGTCCAAAAGATTCCATCCTATGATGCAAAGGCTGACGCAAATCATTTGATTTAGAACATATATTATTATTGCCTCCCCTTTTGACTCAGTGATGATCTAGACATGCCACTTGCATGCCAATCTGAGAGAATATTTCCATCCAATCCTCCTAGGTAAAAATCTAGTTGAAGGGTAGATGGAACTAGTTGATATGTATTATTTCCCTTGTGTTCCCAGATCTGTATGCAAGATATAAGGACATGTGTTGCATGATCTAGTGGGTATTTCTAATGATCTTTACCTGCTGTTGGTGAGTGATCTCTGACCCGTTGGAGATATTGATCTACTAGGCCTGGTTGCCCTTATTGTGAATTATTCCTTCTTGATCTGCTTGTTGTAAGCTTGATCCACTTTCTCATACTTGCTACTATCTTACTCCTCCTTAACTGCTGCTTGGCCTTCTCCTCCTGGAATTGATAGTGTCTTGATCTTGATCTTCCCCTTGTCCTAACCTCTGGATGGCTTTCTCAAAGCAACCAGAGTGTTGGTGATTGGTGTGGATAGATCAGGAACAAGACAGGGATGTCCCTGACTGTGTATCGGAAGTTGGGTGATGAACTAGATTTAACTATGAAGTGCTTGGTAGTGTTCTTACCAGAACAATGGTGTTCTTGTAATGACCATTAGATGGTGGATGTGCTCTGGTTTTACTTGTGGCTGTGCTACGGCTGTGTTGCCTCAAATGGCAGTTGCCCTCTCTCTAATATGTTGAAAACACATCATGGTGCATGTGATGTGTATGTTGCTTGCAAGTGGGACGTAGGGTCCAAGTTTCAATGGTGTAGATATTTTCTGGTGGATATGATCAAGTGAAAATGTGGGGTTTTACCTCTTTGCCTCTTACCCGCCCTTGGTGAAACTTGCCCCTGTATCAGCCTATGATGCAAAAGTCTGAGGCAATATTCTAATAAGAACAAATACCACTATTTGGACCCTCTTTGAGAAATACCCAATGATGAGATTAGCAATGCATTTCATTGCAAATCTAAGGGTACAACTAACACTAATCTCCCTCTTCTACTCTCTTGTCTTTTGTTTTTGTTTTGCAGGAACAAGGAATATGAAGATTACAAGACAAAGATAGAGTTCAGTAACTGTTGGAATTATGCCCTAGAGGCAATAATAAAGATGTTATTATTATAATTCTTGTTCATGATAATGTTTATATTCCATGCTAGAATTGTATTAAGCGGAAACTTTAATACTTGTGTGGTTTGTGAACAACACCGTGTCCCTAGTACGCCTCTATGGACTAGCTCATTGATCAATGATGGTTAAGGTTTCCTAACCATAGACATGAGTTGTCAATTGATAATGAGATCATATCATTGGGAGAATGATATGATGGACAGACCCAAACTAAGCGAAGCAATTAGATCGTGTCATCGTGTTCGTCTTTGCGAAGCTTATCTTATGTCAAATATTGTATTCCTTAGACCATGAGATAATACAACTCCCTGGTATCGGAAGAAAGCTTTGATGTCATCAAACGTCATCCTATTAGAGGGTGATCATAAAGGTGTCTCTCAGGTGATCGGAAAGTATCTGTTGGGTTGTATGTATCGAGATGGGATTTGTCCCTCCCAAGTCGAAGAGATATACTTCGGGCCCACTCGGTAATCGATATCAACACCGCTTGCAAGCATGTGGTTAAGGAGTTAATCACAAAGTGATATCGGATTCTGAGCAGTAAAGTACTTTGCCGTGAACGAGATTGAACTAGGTATGACGGCATCGACGATCAAATCTCGGGCAAGTAAAATATCGCGACGAAGGAATATATATATGGGATTGATTGAATCCTGGCATCGTGGTTCATCCGATATGATCATCGATGAATGTGTGGGAGTCAATATGGGTTTCGGACCCATTGTTGATTATTGATAGAAGATCATGTCGCATATTCTCGAACTCGCAGGTCACACACTTAACGTGTCTCGACGCTAGGATAGATTGGATAATTGGTTTATGAGTTTTGTTCGAGTCTCGGATGGGATCCGGGACATCAGAGGTTCGGAGTGGTCCGGAGAATAAGATTCATATAAGCGGTGCAGTTTTGGAGTTGAATTGTTCCGGGTTTAATTATTGTAGGAAGCTTCTAGAACCTTCCGGAAGGGGACCAACGTGGCCCCACCTTCCGGGAGGGGCATGGGCCTATGAGGGAGTTCCTGGCGCATTGGGCCAGGGGCACAAGGCCCCATAGGGCCCAGCCGCCTAGAGAGGTTTAAACTCGAGATAGACCTTCTAGAAAGGGGGTTTCTTGCCCCCACTCCTTATCCTTTGGGGCCGCCGGTTTGGGCTTGGGGAGGGCTGGGCTGCCCCTCTATATAAATAGGGGTGGGCGCACCAATCCCCCACCTTCCCTCCAACCCTAGCCGCCTGCGCCCTCCTCTCTCCCTCCCGATCGCTTGTAGGCGAAGCCTGCTGCAGAAATTCTCCACCAATTGCACCGCCGTTGGCGTTGTAAATCCAACCCATCTCTCCACCATACTTGCTGGACCAAGGAAGGAGGAGACGTCGAGGTGCTGCACGTGTGCATCTCACGGAGGCACCGCCACTTGTGGTGCTAGATCGGATCGGATCGCGAGGAGGAGAAGCGAGTACGACTACATCACCCGCTTCGTTAACGTTCATTGCGAATCTTCAAGGGTATGAAGATCTAATCCAATCTCTCGTTGTTTGCATCTCCTAGATTAGATCTTGGCTTTCCCTCTGTTATCCGTAGAAATTTTTGATTTACTATGCCGAAACCCTTCATGGTATCGAGCTAGATCTATGCGTAGATGTGTTTCACGAGTAGAGCATAACATGGTTGTTGCGGGCGTTGATGTTTTCTGTTGCAAGCCTCTTGTTTGTGTTCTTCTTATGACACGGGATAGTGAGATTGAAGCGGTCCAGGCCAACCTTACGCGACGTCGTTCGCGAGACCGGCTCCGCACTTGACGTGTGGCTTGTTCCACACATGCGGCTGGTGGATGTCAGTTTCTCTCACTATAGTTGTCATGGGATTAACACCGGAGTTTGGCAACCATAATATCACCGTTGTGGCTTTCCGTAGGTAAGAATAGTTCTTAGCATCTACTCCCATAAGCCACGTAAAACATGCAACAACAAAGTAGAGGCGTCTAACTTGTTTTTGCAGGGAGTGTTTTCTGTGATATGGTATGGCCCAAGATGTGATGTGTATATTGTATGTGATGATCATGTTTTGTAATGTTTCACGACTTGCATGTCGATGAGTACACAACCGGCAGGAGCCATATGGTTGTCTTTATAATTGTGTATGACCTGCGAGTCAACTTCTTATACGCCATGTAATAGCTTTACTTTATCGCTAAGTAGTTAGCAATAGTTGTAGTTGCTATTCGTGGTGGAGGCAATCATGATGGAGTGATGGAGATCATGCCGGAACGCACAAGATGGAGATCATTGCGCGAAGATTGGCTATACCATGTCACATAAAGTTATATGCATGTGATGTTTATCCTTTTATGTATCTTATTATGCTTAGATCGCGACGGTAGCATTATAAGATGATTCCTCACTTAAAGATCAAGATAAAACTGTGTTCTCCCCAAGTATGCACCGTTGCGAAAGTTCGCCGTGTCCAAGCATCACGTGATGATCGGGTGCTATAGACTCTACGCTCACATACAACGGGTGCAAGCCAGTTTTGCACACGCGGAAATACTTGGGTTTTACTTGACGAGCCTAGCATGTATAGACATGGCCTCGGAACACAAGAACCGAAAGGTTAAGCATGAGTCATATGAATGATATGATCGACACTTCGTTGTCCACCATTGAAACCACATCTCTTCTCGTGATGATCGGATTAGGTGTGGTGAATTTGGATCGTGTTCACTAAACAACTTGAGGGATGTTGAATTTAGTGGGAGTTCATCTAGTAATTTGATTAAGTTGAACTATTTATCATGAACATAGTCTAAATTGTACTTGCAAATACTGTAGATCACATGGCCAAGTCCAACTTCAACGTTTTTGCTGAGAAGGAAAAGCTTAGAAACAATGGGTCTAACTTCACCAATTGGTTCCACAATCTAAGAATCATTCTCTCTGGCGGTCAGAAGGACTATGTCCTTGGGAAAGCGTTAGGTGACCCCCCTGCTGCAACTGCGCCGGCTGATGAGAAAGCTGTCTATCAGTCGCGCAAAGATGATATGGTGTGATTAAGAGCACCATGTTGTTTGCTATGGAACCGGAACTTCAAAATCGTTTTGAAGACTATCTCGGGCCCTTTGAGATTCTCGAAGAGCTCATGTTTCAGACTCAGGCCCGTTCTGAGAGATATGAGATCTCTGAGAAGTTCTTTAACTGCAAGATGGAGGAAGGGAGTTCCGTTAGTGAGCACGCCATTAAGATGACGGGCTACACTCAACGACTTGAGCAACTGGAATGCACGATTCCAGAGGAGCTCAAGATTGACAGGGTTCTACAATCACTCCCTCCCAGCTACAAAAGTTTTGTAGTGACTCACAATCAGATTGGTTCCACTGATACGATCACCGAGCTCTTCGCAAAGCTGAAGGCCGCGTAAGTGGACATCAAAAAGGATAATCATGTGTTGATGGTCAACAAGCCCACCTTCAAGAAAGGTAAGGGTGCAAAGAAGCCCTTCAAGAAGAGCGGCGGCAAGCGCACTGCTTCTGCTGAGAAGAAGCTCAAGTCTGGTCCTAAGCCGGACACTGAGTGCTTCTATTGCAAGGACAAGGGTCACTTTGAATCAGTGTCAAGTACTTAGCGGACAAGAAGGCTGGCACCATCAAAGGTATATTTGATATACATGTTATTGATGTTTTCCTTACTAGCCCTCGTTGTAGTGCCCGGGTATTTGATACGGTTGTTGCTAATATTTGTAACTCGAAACAGGAGCTACGAAATAGACGGCGGCTTGCGAGGGATGAGGTGACGATGCGCGTTGGCAACGGATCAAGAGTTGATGTGATGGCCGTCGGCACGCTCTCCTTAGTTTTACCTTCGGGATTAGTTTTAAACCTTAAATAAGTGTTATTATGTGCCTGCGTTGAGCATGAACATTATTTCTGGATCTTGTTTATTGCAAGACGGTTATTCATTTAAATCGGAGAATAATGGTTGTTCTATTTATATGAGTAACATCTTTTATGGTCATGCACCTATTGTGAATGGTTTATTTCTTCTAAATCTCGAAAGGGATGAAACACACATCCATAACATTGAGGCTAAGAGATGCAAAGTAGATAGTGATAATACTACTTATTTGTGGCACTGTCGTCTAGGTCATATTGGTGTAAAACGCATGAAGAAACTCCATTCTGATGGACATTTGGAGTCTCTTGATTTTGAATCATTTGACACATGCGAACCATGCCTCATGGGCAAGATGATCAAAACCCCGTTCTCCGATATGATGGAGCGAGCAACGGACTTGTTGGAAATCATACATACCGATGTATGCGGACCGATGAGTGTTTCGACGCGCGGTGGATATTGCTATTTTCTCACTTTTATCGATGACTTAAGTAGATATGGGTATATCTATTTAATGAAACATAAATCTGAAACGTTTGAAAAGTTCAAAGAATTTCAGAATGAAGTGGAGAACCATCGTATGTAAAGATTAAGTTTCTACGATCCGATCGTGGAGGTGAATATTTGAGTTATGATTTTCTCACGCATCTTAAAGCAAGTGGAATCGTTTCACAACTCACGCCACGGAACACCACAAGCAATGGTGTGTCTGAATAGGAATCGAACCCTATTAGATATGGTCCGATCAATGATGTCTCTTACTGATTTGCCGTTATCATTTTGGGGTTATGCATTAGAAACCGCTGCATTCACTTTAAATAGGGCTCCATCTAAATCCGTTGAGATGACACCGTATGAACTGTGGTTTGATGCTAAACCTAAGTTGTCGTTTCTTAAAGTTTGGGGATGCGAAGCTTACGTCAAGAAGTTGATGCCGGACAAGCTCGAACCCAAAGCGGAGAAATGCGTCTTCATAGGATACCCTAAGGAAACTATTGGGTATACCTTCTATCATAGAACCAAAGGCAAAGTGTTTGTCGCAAAGAACGGTTCCTTTCTTGAGAAGGAGTTTCTCTCGAAAGAAGTGAGTGGGAGGAAAGTAGAGCTAGACGAGGTTATTGAACCTTCTCTTGAATTGGAGAGTAGCGCAGCACCTGAAATTGTTCCATGCCGCTTTGCACCAACAATAGAGGAAGCTAATGACAAGGATCATGAAGCTTGGACGATGTCAGCTCGAACGTCGCAGTCGACAAGGTCGCGTGCCCCTCTGAGTGGTACGGCAACCCTGTCTCGACTGTCTTGTTAGTAGAAGACAGTGAACCTACGAACTATGAGGAAGCGATGATGAGCCCAGACTCTGAGAAATGGCTAGAAGCCATGAAATCCGAATTGGGATCCATGAGCGAAAACCAAGTATGGACTTTGGTGGACCCTCCTAGCGACCGAAAGGCCGTTGAGTGCAAATGGATTTTCAAGAAGAAAACGGACGCGGATGGTAATGTTACCGTCTATAAAGCACGGCTTGTCGCGAAAGGTTTTCGACAAGTTCAAGGTGTTGACTACGATGAGACTTTCTCTCCCATAGCGATGTTTAAGTCCATTCGGATTTTATTAGCAATTGCTGCGTTTCATGATTATGAAATATGGCAGATGGATGTCAAGACTGCATTCCTCAATGGCAACATTGATGAAGAGTTGTATATGATGCAACCCGAAGGTTTTGTCGATCCTAAGGATGCTGATAAAGTATGCAAACTTCAGCGTTCCATTTATGGACTGAAGCAAGCATCTCGGAGTTGGAACCTTCGTTTTGATCAAGTGATCAAGAGCTTTGGATTTGTTCCAAATTGCTACGAAGCTTGCATCTACAAGAAAGTGAGTGGGAGCTCGGTGACATTTCTGGTACTATATGTGGATGACATATTGATTATTGGAAATGACATCAACATGCTTAACGATGTGAAGAGTTATTTGAACAAGTGTTTTTCAATGAAAGACCTAGGTGAAGTTGCTTATATATTGGGCATCAAAATCTATAGAGATAGACAAAGACGCCTGATAGCTTTAAGCCAGAGTACATACCTAGACAAAGTTCTGAAAAGGTTCAGAATGGATAAGGCAAAGAAAGGTTCAGTGCCTATGTTGTTAGGTAAGATATTGAGAAAGGCTCAGTGTCCAGCTACGGTAAATGATAGGGAAGCTATGAGCAAAGTGCTTTATGCCTCGGCCATAGGTTCGATCATGTATGCCATGCTGTGTACTAGACCGAATGTGTCCAATGCTCTTAGTTTGACGAGCAGGTATCAAAGTGATCCAGGAGTGGAACACTGGACAGCCGTGAAGAACATCCTAAAGTACCTAAAGAAATGTTCTTAGTCTATGGGGATGATGAACAACTCGTCGTAAAAGGTTACGTCGACGCTAGTTTCGACACCGACAAGGATGATTCTAAATCTCAGATAGGATACGTGTATATTTTGAATGGAGGAGCTGTGAGCTGGAGAAGCTACAAGCAAAGCGTGATCGCGGGATCTACAGTAGAAGCGGAATACATGGCTGCTGCAGAAGTGTCAAGTGAAGGAGTTTGGATCAGAAACTTCATCACTGAGCTTGGCGTGGTTTCAAGTGCATTGGACCCACTGGAGATATTCTGTGACAATACTAGCGCCATAGCACTCGCTAAGGAACCAAGATATCATCCAAAGACCAAGCATATCAACTGCAAGTTTCATATAATCCGAGATTATATAGCAGATGGAGATCTGAAGATTAGCAAAGTACATACAGATCTGAATGTCGCAGATCCGTTGACTAAACCTCTTCCGCGTGCAAAACATGATCAGCACCTCAGTGCCATGGGTGTGAGATTGTTGCCAAATGTAAACTAGATTATTGACTCTAGTGCAAGTGGGAGACTGTTGGAATTATGCCCTAGAGGCAATAATAAAGATGTTATTATTATAATTCTTGTTCATGATAATGTTTATATTCCATGCTAGAATTGTATTAAGCGGAAACTTTAATACTTGTGTGGTTTGTGAACAACACCGTGTCCCTAGTACGCCTCTATGGGCTAGCTCATTGATCAATGATGGTTAAGGTTTCCTAACCATAGACATGAGTTGTCAATTGATAATGAGATCATATCATTGGGAGAATGATATGATGGACAGACCCAAACTAAGCGAAGCAATTAGATCGTGTCATCGTGTTCGTCTTTGCGAAGCTTTTCTTATGTCAAATATTGTATTCCTTAGACCATGAGATAATACAACTCCCTGGTATCGGAAGAAAGCTTTGAGGTCATCAAACGTCATCCTATGAGAGGGTGATCATAAAGGTGTCTCTCAGGTGATCGGAAAGTATATGTTGGGTTGTATGTATCGAGATGGGATTTGTCCCTCCCAAGTCGGAGAGATATACTTCGGGCCCACTTTCGGTGTCGATATCAACACCGCTTGCAAGCATGTGGTTAAGGAGTTAATCACAAAGTGATATCGGATTCTGAGCGAGTAAAGTACTAACGTGAACGAGATTGAACTAGGTATGACGTGCACGACGATCAAATCTCGCAAGTAAAATATCGCGAGACGAAGGGAATATATATATGGGATTGATTGAATCCTGGCATCGTGGTTCATCCGATATGATCATCGATGAATGTGTGGGAGTCAATATGGGTTTCGGACCCGTTGATTATTGATAGAAGATCATGCGCATATTCTCGAACCCGTGGTCACACACTTAACGTGTCTCGACGCTAGGATAGATTGGATAATTGGTTTATGAGTTTTTGTTCGGAGTCTCGGATGGGATCTGGGACATCATGAGAGGTTCCGGAGTGGTCCGGAGAATAAGATTCAGATAAGGCAGTGCAGTTTTGGAGTTGAATTGTTCGGGTTAATCGGTATTGTACCGGAAGCTTCTAGAACCTTTCGGAAGGGGACCAACGTGGCCCCACCTTCCGGGAGGGGGCATGGGCCTATGAGGGAGTGCCCTGGACGCATTGGGCCAGGGGCACAAGGCCCCGTAGGGCCCAGCCGGCCTAGAGAGGTTTAAACTCGAGATAGACCTTCTAGAAAGGGGGGTTTCCTTGCCCCCCACTCCTTATCCTTTGGGGCCGCCGGTTTGGGCTTGGGGGAGGGGCTAGCGCTGCGCCCCCCTCTATATAAAGAGGGGTGGGGGCGCACCAACCCCCCACACCTTCCCCTCCAACCCTAGCCGCCCTGCTGCCCTCCTCTCTCCCTCCCGACTGCTTGTAGGCGAAGCCCTGCTGCAGAAATTCTCCACCAATTGCACCGCGCCCTCGCGTTGTAGATCCAACCCATATCTCCACCATACTTGCTGGACCAAGGAAGGAGGAGACGTCGAGGTGCTGCACGTGTGCATCTCACGGAGGCACCACCACTTGTGGTGCTAGATCGGATCGGATCGCGAGGAGGAGAAGCGAGTACGACTACATCACCCACGTTCTGACGAACGTTCCGCTGTGCGAATCTTCAAGGGTATGAAGATCTAATCCAATCTCTCTCGTTGTTTGCGTCTCCTATATTAGATCTTGGCTTTCCCTCTGTTCGCATCCGTCGAAAATTTTGATTTACTATGCCGCGAAACCCTTCAGTAACTAGTTGAAATTTGTTTATTCTTTTGTAATTCTTCTTTTGTTTGTAAATTGTACAGACAATGTAATATTGTGTATTATTAATAAAGTTAAATATTCTCTATTTTGAAATTTGAGAATTGTAGTTTCTTGAATTCATATTTTTGCATTATTTTTTAGTGATGTCATTCTTTCTTTTAAAGTTGTACTTTGTAAATTACCTTGTAATATTGTACTTTATTAATAAATTAGAACTTTATCTTCTATTAGTCAATTGTAAAGACAATGTGATTTATTATATTGTTATGAACTTACACTTCCTTCTTTGTGTGATTTAAATCCATTAAACATTTGTATCTTATATATGAATATGAATTAAATTCTTATTTATTATGAAGTACCTATTGTTTATTCATAATTGTATATCACCTATGGAATGCTATAATTATCCTTAATACAATTTCATTTAATTTCGAATCCAATAAGTTATTAAATGTTTCGTATTTCAATTTGTGAATTCTATAATTTCATTTGAATTCAATTTTGAAATTCAAATATATGTTTGAATCCTTTTCCCCTCAAAACACAAATATTCAATAAGGTCATGTCAAAATCCATCACACCTGCTCTGATGTTTCCATCAGAACAAGAGAGATCTCAATCCCTCCATAGCTCTTTTAGTTTTGCGCGAAAATTCCATGAATTTTCTGATGCATGAATGCAATGCTCAAACATGTGTCATGTCTATTTTGAGGTGCTAATCCTAGGATGTTACAATGTATCATCGAAGCAAAGGCTGCCATCAAAGCCTACAATGACAGGGACCGTTGCCTGGATGCATTGAGACAGATGAAGGAGGACATGGGCCGAGGTCTCACCTTGCCCAAGAGTCCAAACAAGGAGAACAGGGAGCTAACGGCAATGCCCAATTCAGATTCCGAGTAGAGGGGGGTAGGAATCTCAGTTCATGCTCCGCTGCTTTTGTAATTTATATATGTCATGCAATTAAGGAATCTTGGAGCAACTCCTTATTTCTCTATTTATCTTACTTGCCTGTCAACTGAATTATGGGTTTGTGTTCTCATGAATGTTCATCATCCTTTCTTTCCATTATATATCTGAGCTTGGAATTAGATTATGACTATGCCACTACTATTTGGTTACTGACGAGGTTCAATCTCATCAATTCCCATTGTTATGGACTTGGGTTTTGGAGAAGATGGGGATGCTGGAAGTCGCGAGACGGTTAACAGGCAAGCAACACAGGACACGAGGTTTACCCAGGTTCAGGCCCCCAGAGGGAAAACCCCACTTCTGCTTGTCTGTTCTTGATTACAGCGAAACCGAAAGGTTACAGGGGTGTGCAGATGCAATCTGGCGAGAGGTGTGTATGAGGTGAAGAGATCCTTCTCAATGTGCCCTCCTGGCCCTTATATAGATAAGCCAGGTCCCAGGGTAGGTCAAGTCGGCTACAAATTAGGGTTTTTACCCTTTGAAATTCTATCTACAGCTAGACTTGTCCTCCAAGGAATCGAACTCGCCATGGGCTTGGGCCACCCGAAATCTTCTTGGGCCATAAATCTTAACGTGGGCATTCCCTGGGCCATACCGAGTATACCAATGTAGGGCACCCATAGGCTATATCCTTGTCAGTAGCCCCCGATTGTTTAGTCGAATCGTAGATTCGACTGGAGACTCTATAATCTTTCGGGTGCTTTGCATTTGAACCTGTGTTTAGGAATAAACATGTTAGTTCATAGAGATTGTTGATGCGTGTGCCTGACTCACCTGATGGATCAGTGCTAGTTAACTGTCATAGGACAAAACAACACGATCTTCATTAGACTCGACTCCCCGGACTCGAATCCGAAACAAATGCTGGTGTAATTCGAGTCAGGCCGTTGAGGTCATATAGGAGTCGAATCCCAGTGTTTTTAAGTGATGTACCCAACACGGGAGTTTACTGGAAGAGTGCAGTCTGGCGCGTTACCAGGCCAATAGACGATATCTATAAGACTTATCTTTGTGTCGTAGACACAACATCCGAAGTTTTATCACAGTGGAGGTGTTTCGGGTGACCAAGGAGACTGTTTCTCACTTAGCGTTAATTTGGGCAAAGTTGCCAAAAAGATTTTTGTTGTACTTGATCCGAAGGATCTCACTCGAATAGTTCATAGGGTGCGCGACAAGCGCTCCCTATGGGAGTAGCCCCCCAAGTGTTTGTTCGAGTCGTAGACTCGAGCAGAGACTTTAGTTCAGTCATTCGCGTTTGCTTCGATTATCTGTCCAAAGGACTCATTTTTTTCGAATGCGCGACCAGCGCTCCCGGGAGTAGCCCCTAGTACGTAGTGGAGTCGCAGACTCGATGTAGGACTCGAAGATCTTTTCGAGGTGATGTTACCATTGTAATTTCTCAGGTATGCGCCAGTGCTCCTAATAGGAGTAGCCCCAAGTAGTTGGTTGAGTCGTAGACTCGAGTAAGTACTTTATGCTCAGTCAAAATCTTTGAGCCATTGCTGGCTTTGTTTTGATGATGTCACAGCTGATGATCGGTGAGCTCAACCATCTACGCCGGCAGAGACGATGCGATGGGGCGACCGTGGGTCCCACCATCTAACTTGAATTTGACTAGTCACGCGTAATCGTGGCGAAAGTTATGGCGTCTCCTCGATTTCCGTGCATAGCGGACGGCGTGCTTGCGACGTTTCAGTTTGGTGCTGACACGTGGATGGTGAGATCCGGGGCACGCGTTAGGGCTTCTGCATAGACGGTTCTGCTTCATTGTCCTCGCCCCTTTTATACCATGGGGAAAACAGAGAAGTTTACCCCTTCGCCATTTTCCTCTGCTTTTCGTCATTGCTGCCATTTCTTGAGCTCTTGCGCACTGGACATTCTCCGTGTCTTTCCTTCCTGTTTTCTCCGTTCACATCGACGTTCTCGCCGCTCCTAGATGGGCAAGCCAAAGAAGAGTTCCTCCACTACAGCAGGCTCGAGCGCCGCCAAGAAAGCTGATGCTGCAAGCCGGATCACCGACGGCGGGTGGCGGCGCATGGAGATGCGCGAGTCAGACTTGCGCAAGTTGCATGAGTCCAGCTTGATATCGAAGAACAAGGATGACGCCATCCTTCCGAGCCAAGAGGTAATCCCGCGCCCACCCAAAGGGTTTCGGGTTATGTTCTTCGCCTTTGTCATCCGTGGTCTTTCTTTGCCCACCCACTAATTTCTTCGTGGGCTCCTTTTTCTCTATGGGATTAAGTTGCATCATATGTCTCCCAATTCTCTTCTCCACATCGCATGTTTCATTACCCTCTGCGAGTGCTGGCTGGGTGTCGAGACTCACTTTGGCCTCTTTCGGGGACTCTACTCTGTGAAGAGGCAATCTGGCGCCGGTGGTGTTTATCCACTAGGAGGTTGTGGAATTTCTATCCGCAACTCTGTCCAGTTCTTCTCTTTCTACCTTTGTGAGTCCATCCAGCAGTGGCGGAGGAAGTGGTTCTACATCTACGACATCAAGCTAGACGGTCAGCATTACGGGCTCGCCCCTTTTGACTCCACTCGGAAGATCATCCATAAGAGGTCGTGGTCGAACGACATTTTGGGGTGAATCCGAAGAGGTGGAGAAGCTCTACAAGCGGGTGGAGGCTCTTTAGCTGGTGACGGGCAAAGAGGTCAACGGTGTCGACATCATTCGCACCTTCCTCCAGCGTCGGGTATAGCCGCTCCAAGCGAGGGCGCACCCAATGTTCCGTATGCTGGAGTCAGCGACCCGACAAGGGTATTGCCGAAGGAAATGTCTTCGGCTGACCTTGATAGGGCGCTTCAGCCTCTGCTGAAGTACAAGGCCGACGAGGACCTCCCGGGGAAGTCCTTTCAACATAGTTGCACCTGACTTCCCTGTCTTCCACAGGTGAAACTGTTGGTTTGGTTAACCTTTTTTTCGGGTGCTTGTTGCTTGTTATCATTACTTATCTTGCTTCATCTCTTGTCTTCATTTTGCAGGGCTACAATGTAGCGGGGATGGTGCCCCCTCTACCTGAGAAGTATACGAATGCATCGGACAACAAGGAGGCAGAATCTGACTCCGAGCTCTCCCCGGCGCAGTCTCCTTCCCTGGAAGCCCCCGAGCCGAGCGAAGGATGGACCTGAAAGAGGTCCTAGAGCGAAACTTCCGATGGGGCGATGCCACCAACATTGAAGGGTCCCTCCTTCCTCGAGCACCACGGCAGGATCAAGGTGCGACCTCTGCCCCTATCGCGGTTGTGCCTGTTCGGGCGATGGCCCCGCAGCCGCCAGCCAAGAAGAAGAAGAAGAACAAGAAGGAGGCTCCTATCTTCAACCTGTCAGACATACCATCGTAAGTTGCTCTGGTCAAATCTTGTCATTTTGTTGATGTGCTAAGTATTAGCTTGTTGTTGATTTGGCTTTCTATAAGTGGTAGTAGCAATCATTCGGAGGAGTCTCTCGATGAGGAACCCGAAGAATGTTCGTGGAATCGAAGCCTACGTCTTCGTTTCCCAAGGTGGTGGCCAACTCCGATGAAGAGGACTCGAGCTCCGCGAGGAGGGAGGCTCGTGCACTCGTTATGCTGAAGACGATAATAAAACCTTCGAAGTCCACAGCAGACCACATAAGTGTCATTCTTATTTTGCGTGGGGGAGCCCCCGAGCCCTTTTATTCATCAAGTTTGTTGTTTTCTTCGCATCCCTTTGTGCGTGACGCCAACCGCCTGATCGAGCAACACCTTTCGTTGGAATGCAAGCTCAAGCAGCTCCGAGGTGCCTAGGTTTCTTCTTGCTTGATTTCGAGTGCTCCCGAATTTTTCTTGTGTTCATCCTTTGTTGCCCAATGCTGCAGATGTGAACAACGATGCTCTTCACAAGCCGAACGCACTCGAAAAGAGTCTCGATGAAGCGGAGAAGCAGGCGAGGATGCTGCAGAGGCGCTCTAGCATCAGCAGAAGGAGGCTGAAGACCGTGAGCAGCAGCTCGCGGCCATCGCAGCGACCCGGGAGAAATCCATGGCTGAAAAGCTTATGGCTGATGCCAAGGTTGTATCCGGTAGACCACCTTGCAGTTCCTTTCAGTGTTAAATGCTTCGATTGTGGTTCCTTGTTCCTTATCTGAAGGGTTTGCCGTTTTTATTTTGCAGATGCCTCAGGTGTTACATTCGATCGTGACACCTTGGAGCATGGTGATCCTCTGGCGGATGCCGTTGCAGCGATAGTAGATCGTTGTAAGTCGTCCGTGGAGTCGCTCGATAAGGCCAAGAAGGTGCTCGCTAGCTTCTACAAGGAGATCAACCCCAAGGGTGTTGCCTCGAGGACTTCGATTCCCTCGCGGAGGCTCTGGCGGATGATCCTCCTGCGAAGTACAAGCGGATGTAGAAGGGGGTCGGCGTTGTGATGGGGCTGGCAATGGCAATGGTGTCCGGAGCCCAGATGGACCTGCCGCAGGTCACGTCCAGGATGCCGACGATGGCGGATGGCACTGAGGTAGCGTTTGCCACCTTCGCCTCCCGCTGCAAGCATTTTGGGCTTAAGATGATAGATCTTCTGGCTGACTACTTGCGGCGTAGGCTCTTCTATCTTGTAGCTAGTCTAGCTTTCTTTCTCTTTTCATGTGTAACGTATTTTGAATGAACAAGTGTCACTCTGCCACGCAGTAGCCTTATTTGTGTATATAAATCCATCTTTTCACTGTTTTCAAATGTTATGATATTGATGTTTGCCTATGCACCCGTAGGGTCCTTCGGGTGTGGTTCCAGTGGTTACACCTTCTCCTGCACCTGTCTCTCGCCTGTCGTTGAGCGAGTCATCGCAGTTGCCATTTTTGCATGATCGCGTTCGAAGCTTGGAGAGGGACATCCTCAGCATTCGAGGCCACGCGGACGTGTGGAAGTCCAAGGCCGAGCGAGCCATTGCTAGAGAAGTGTTTCTGCTGGAGGAATTGCGGCAAGTGCGCGAGCAGCTCCAATGTAAGTCATCTTGACCCTTTATCTCTTCGAGTGTGTCGGTTGTTTTTATGTCAGCTGGCCCATTGTATTGTGCAATTGTGGATCTTCTTCCGAAGGAAGAGAAGGAGCATGTTGAAATTCGAATGAATTGCCTGACGCAACAATATTTGGAGGTTGGCAGCTTCTTCTGGATGGACCGTGATCGAGCGATCGTCTGTGCGACGGTGCAAGATCGCGTCCATCAAGTACTTCGAGTGCTGAGGCGGGAAGGTCGTCGCTCGCAGCGATTTGGGCCACCATGTTTCCCTTAGACTCTGCACCTTCTAGCTTTCTAGGCTTGCTTGGGAAGTTTCGAGATGCAGGTCACGTGAAGGAGCTGATGCGCCATCAACTAGTTGCGAGCGTGAAGGCGGCCCTATCCCTTGTTCGACTGCATCGTCGCGATTTCAATCTTGCGGAGATAGCGGCTGCTCCGTCGTGACTCCATAGCCGCCGCCTCCATCACCATCTCCATGAACACACACGGGGAAGAGGAGACTAGGATCTTGAAGGGCTACATATCAATCTTCATCACCATCATCATCAACACCCTCTCCAACCTTAATCCCCTTTGTCTACTTGGTTGTAATCCATATCCTTATGGAATTGTACTTTGTATTCAATTGTACCTTCATATTTGATTCACCATATTGTCATGACGTTGACACCCTTCATGTATGAGTAGTTCCCTTGTTCTTGGGGAGATATGGAGAAACCCTAGCAATATTATGATATGAAATAAAGATGATATATAACTTGGGTTAATGATTATGTGTTGGTTTTCTCTCTAGATATTATGTGAAGTGCACCATGTAATATTTGCCTTTGGTACTAGAGAGGGAATTACCTTTGGACATATGGTATTGCCTATGGTATGAATTGACATAACCGTGCTCAGCATAGTACCATATGGACAAGGGGGATAATGAGAGACTCACTAATCTCATATCGATATCCACGGGATAATCCTTAATTGTAATGGATCAATAGGTGGTTACCGAAGATTGTTGTAGTGATCATTTAGAGATGTGATGACAGATGGTTTTCTAGGCACATGTTATTATGGAGCTCTCCCCACACATGTCATAACAAAAGACATAGATTTATCATAATCATAAGTAGTACCAATGCTAGTGGTGAATCCAACACTCCTTGAGAACTCCTTAGTCATATCACAACACACTACATCATCATTGCCTCGCTCTAGTTTACTCCTGTTATTTACTTTGTTCTTAGTTAGTTTAAACCTCTCTCGAATTATTGATATTCTAGTAACCTATAGGATAGGCTATTTCCAAACCACGATTTGGGTGTAAACGTGGCTACGCCTGTGACAGCGTAGTTGCAGGGTTGTGTTGTTTCCATCCGCAAAGCTTTCAAGGGACGAACTTTATAAATAATATTTGCTGCTACAAGTACTGCAATAACTCTGGTTGATGTAGGAACCCAGTCATCACGGCACGTGGGGAAGCTGCACACCAAATCCTAGTCGCTTCCCCTCTCTTGCTACTTTGAATCATTGTCCCTCAGCATGCTAGCAAAGCCCCGCTCCTCTCCACCAGAGTTAATTGGATAAAACTACCACAATTGAGGCTGTCGGGACGGGTCAGTACCGATTCTGGTAATTTCTGCATGTCAGTACCAACACTTGGACGCCGCAACTCTGATCGCGCAAATCCCAGCTTAAACACGTTTCTGACGAGCCTGGCCCACGTTCAGAGCTAACATGGCCAAACGGCCATTTCCCCCGCCGTTAGGACTAGACCAAGTGCGATCGGACTAGGTGGGTCTGGGTCTAGGTCATCTTCTTCCCCAGTCAGTTCCGCTGGTGCCTGGTCTCTCACTCTTCTCACTCTCTGCTTCCCCCGATCTGGTGCCTCCGCCGTCGCCGACCCTCTGCCACCGCTGTTGTCATGCCCTCCTGGGATGAAGAAGACACCAGCGACGGTAGCCTCGTGTCAGGCTTCTCAGAAGGGCAGGATATTAGCCTGCGTGGACCTGTAAGTGTAGATCTAGGGTTCTTTGATTTGGCATGCTTTTAGTTGGATTTCAGTCAATTGCAGCTCTTGTTTAGTTCAGGATAATAAGCTCCAGTAAATCCACTGAACCCTAGATATATTTGTCGATTTATGTTATTGTTCTGCTTTGTGTTAGGTGCCAGATATTATCTTTGACCCTGATTACAATGACAGTGATGATGTTCAGCTGAGGTGCAAGCATGACAAGCCTCTACACAAATTTGTTGCTTTCGAAGGATCAGGCACTGGAAGGAAATTTCTTGGCTGTGGTTGCAAGGTTTGTGGTGTCACTGGTTGTAGAATTTGCATTGCTTCATTATCACTGATTGTAGAATTTGCTTTGCTTAGTGACTATTGCTGCTTAGGTGATTTATCACAAGATGTGATTACATATTGCTTAGGTGATTTATCACAAGCTTTGATCATATATTGTGTACTTTGCTTAATTTGCATTTTCATTGCTTAGAGTATTGACAATGAAAGTACTAACTAATCTGTAGGAGGGAATGTGTGACACATTTCATTGGGTGGATTTGGAGTGGCCACCTACATTGCAGAAAGCTTTGATTAGGATGTGGGGTATGTATGAGGAAGAGAAAGACACAAGAATCTCTGGGAATGTGGAGTATGCCACTGCTAATTACCAGCTGGTTTTAGAGAAAAAGGAACTGGAGCAAGAGAAAGTAAAACTGATGAAAGAACTCAGCCTGACTCTGCCATGAGTGAGTTGGGCAAAATAAAAACCCATGAACTGGAGCTTGAGAAAGCAAGGAAGGAGAAGGCTTTAGCACAAGTTAGCACTTTGAAGGAGGAGAAGAAGAAGTTGGAGTATTGCATGGGAGATCTTTTCAAGGCTCTCCAAGAAAAGAAGGAGAAGTTGAAGCAGATCTCAGAATTGTGTGCTGAATGAGTTGTTATTGTATTAAGTAGTTAAACTTGTGTGTTTCTGGTTGTTGAACTAGAGCAAGAACTTATGTGTTTCTGTTATGTATCATTGGAACAAGTATGTTATTGTATTATGGATGCTTTCTATATGTACCAGATTATTGTGTGTTTCTATATGTACCAGATTATTATGATGTTCTCCACCAGATTATTGTGTGTTTCTATATGTACCAGATTATTATGATGTTCTCCACCGGATTGTTATGATGTTCTCCACCAGATTATTGTGTGTTTCTATATGTACCAGATTATTATGATGTTCTCCACCAGATTATTATGATGTTCTCTACCAGATTATTAGGTGATTTATCAGAATCAAGCACGCATTTCACATTCACAGCATGCATTTCACATCCATAGCATGCATTTCATTCACAGCATGATTTATCACAGAATCAAGCATGCATTTCATCAAATTCACAGAATCAAGCATGCATCACATTCACAGAACCAAGCATGCATTCCATGTCCAGAACCAAGCATGCATTACTACATGTCCATCACATTCACAACAACTCAGTTGCATCACTTACATTGTTTACATCACATACTCTCATTTCACCAAAAGAGGCATACATGTGTGGTAAGGCAGATAGTACTAATTGTCCATTACAACACATCTCCCAAAATAACTACATGACAACATGATCCCTAGAAGAATTAGTTGTCTGATGGGCCAACTTCATCACCTGGAACATAGCCACAATTCAAGTAGCTCAATGTTCTGGTCCTCTTGTATGTAGGAGTAGATCCACCTGGAACATCACCCTCTCTCTCTC
Organism: Avena insularis; assembly: GCA_023614405.1. Classification (NCBI taxonomy): domain Eukaryota; kingdom Viridiplantae; phylum Streptophyta; class Magnoliopsida; order Poales; family Poaceae; genus Avena; species Avena insularis. The sequence continues at coordinate 451,687,991 of CM042685.1, forward strand.
TTCCAGAAGATCTTGGAGCAACAAAGCCAGCCCTGCCAGCAGGAGGTGTAGCCCTTGCAGTAGCCCTTGCAGTAGGTGGTGGTGGACCAGTTGGTGTAGGTTTTGCAGCTGGTGGTGGAACAGTTGGTTTAGGCTACACAGAAGCAAACAAAATTAGTTGGTGTAAAATACACATAAACAAACAAAAGAAACCAAACTGATAACTAGAGCACTAACCACATGCTTGTTCTTTCTTATCACCAGATCAGGCCTCAAAGGTTGTGAGCAGCTGGTGTATCTGTGCCCTTGCATCTTGCAATTAGAGCATGTAATGGTTCCCACTCTTGATGTATCTTTGGGCTTTGGCACCTCAAACTTTCCCTTCCCCCTCTTCTCTTGCTTTCTCCCTTTCTTGATGTGGAAGTAAGGTGGTATGATGTCAAGTGTTGCTGTTTTGGGCCAAGCATGCTGGCCAGGCACTAGGTAAATGACAGGCTGAAAAGCTTTGGCATACATATCTTTCTTGAAAAAATGGCTCACATAATGCTTAGGTTTTTGCCTGGCTTTGATGATAGCACTGCATGCATGGATACAAGGCAGCCCTGTCACATCCAACTTCCTGCATCCACAGGTTTTCTCCAACAAGTTGACAGCATGTGTTGCATCAGCTCTAGCATTAGTAACTTGCCACAAACCAACATCTGCAATCCTTGGTGTGCAGAATCTAGAGTGCTTCTTGGCCATTTCTAGCTGCTCACTGAAGTGGGGAGTAATCTCCCATCCTGCCCTAGCATCACCTACCCTCTTCTCATGCATCCTAGTCATCAGCTTATCTTTTATCCCTTCAATCATAGTTCTAATAGGTTTCTTCCTAACATCTAGGATATATCTGTTGAAGACCTCACTTAGATTGTTCACCACAAGGTCAGTCTTGCAGTTGGTGTCAAAAGCATGCCTAGCCCATGTGTGCACTGGGATTGCACTAAGCCACTTCCAAGCAGCCTCACTTTCTTGCTTCATGTTCTCTTTGAGGGCTAAGAGGAAACACTTGGTTGACTGCTGCTATAAGGCCCTAAGTACCAAATTATTTCAAGCATAAGGAGTTTACTAAGTACCAAATTAAGTCAAGTATAAGGAAATTATAAAGTAGCAAATAAATTTAGCATAGGCAGTACCTTTTGTCTGTCAGACATGAATGTATATCTACCAAACTGTCCTTCTTCTCCACCTAGAGCATACTTCAGCTGAGTTAAGAACTAGCACCAATTGGCTTTGCCCTCTATGGGTACAATAACAAAGGCAATAGGATACATATTATTATTGGCATCTCTGCCTATTGCAGCCAAGATTTGAGCACCAGTGCATAGCTTAACAAAGCATCCATCAAGCCCTAAACAAATAGCTTAAGTTAGACATTATAATTTAATGAATGGCCCACACACATTAAGAAAACATATGCTCACCTATGAATGGCCTACAACCATTAAGAAAACCCTATCTGGCTCCATTAATACAGAAAAAGAATCCATGGAATGTGGGCCCAGGATTAGAGTTCTCTAGAGTTGGTGCAGGTGTCACTGTTGTGACAACATCCCTACTTCCAGGGTTAGTATCAATAACAGCTTGGGCAAAACCCCTAAGTCTAACATACTGCTCCCTGTGATCACCCGTTATTTCATCTAGAGCCAGATTTCTTGCCCTATAGGCCATGTCCTTGTTTACTTCCACACCATGTTGTTGCCTATCTACATCTATGAGTGACTGAATTCCTGTATTTGGATCAGACCTAAACATACTTGCATATGTGTGAGCTAACCATTTAGCACTCACCCTTGAACTATTAGTGCTTGTATCACAAGTATGTTGCAACCTCATTTTCCTAATATAAAAGGTCTTCTCACCCTTTATCTCTGAAGCTGTCATTTGAAAAGAACAGTCCTCATGGATGCAATGCACAATTATTCTTACATTTGAGTTTCTCCAATATGAGTAGTTCGTGCTTTGAGCAATATGCAGATTTATCAAGACATCTCTGAATTGTTGCACATTCACAAAGCACATCTTCAAGCATAATTGTTCATGTGGATGCAACCTTCTCTCATCATACCACCTTCTCTCTGGCCTTTTCTTTGCTCTGCTTTTTCTGCCTTTTGGTGGAACCATGATCAATGGTTCAAATCAAGGAAATCAAGAAAGTTGTAGGAAAGCCCAAATTTGGGGTGCTATAAGATCGCTGTCGCCGCGCCACCGCTGTTTCAGACATGTTGTCTCTGCCACACGCTCGAGAGCCACATCGTCGTGCTACTTGACACTCACCACCCCTAGGCTCGGGGGTGGTGTCCTGCGCTGCCGACCTACGCGCACGGAGATGAGAGGACCCCCCCCCCCCCCCCACACACACACACACCCCCACCCGCCGGAGACAACCAAGCTTCGCCCGACCGCGCCCTTGGTGGCAGAGGGAGGGGTGCGGGGAGGGGCACACGAGGGAGCCCATCGGCTTAAAACTATAGTATGTTTATAATCTAGCTAGTATGCACGTGACTATAATATATCAAACAACCGACCACATATTTGCCACTGTCAATCAAGTAAGAAACTACATTCCCAGTCTAAGAAAAAGGGGAAAAATCAAACTATATCAACATGTGATCTAGTTCAAGGATCTCATCAAAATAAACCAAACATCAAAAACATTTTCTGATTTATTTTGTCGGGTTGAGAGAGCAAACATTTTAAATTCTGAATTGAGGTTTAATGGAATCTTTGGTGCCATCACGTCGTTGGATTTAGTTGCACGGGATGTTTCATCGCTAAGGAAGCGCCGCACATGGACAGAATTTGAAGCATAGTCCACCCCATCCATGTATCTATGTATGTAATGGATGGTGCTGTCTGTCGCCGTTTGCGTCACATGAACTTGTCGGCTGGGTCGTTGAAGGTTAATTTCCATGAAGTCCTAGCCGGCCGAGCCACACACATATCCATCCATGAGAATATATGCCACTATATCTCTTTTCTTTCGTTTTGTAGCAAAGCTTTAGCTACCATTTCAGGATGGAACATTGGGACCCTATATGGTATAGCTAGCTAGCTGCGTCTCATCCACACGGCTGGTGCTCCGGGGCGGTGTGGTGCTCGTTGCGCCTTGCCCACGCGCGAGCTCCGGCGAGCTCAGGATTGTGTGGGTCGTTTGGCTCCGCTTTCCGGAAAGGCGAAAACGTAGCGGATTCCGGCCGGCGCGCGGCCAGCTTTATTCAGCTGCGTTATTGTACCTTCTTGATCTATCTGCCGCAGCTCCTTTCCATTGTGCTCCACACGTAAGATAGATCCTGAAAACGACGACTTCATTTTATGCCAGCGAGATATTGACCTCAGGACCCAAGAGAATCGCACAGCTCAGGATCCATTCAGCTGCCAATGGACATCATGATACATATATGACCGTAAAACATGATATATTGGCCATGCTTTATGTACGTGGCCACGAGTGTCCGTGTGGGATTCATCCTTCTTGTACAAAAAAGTATTTTTGCAAATTTGTTTCAATATTTAATACTAGAAGTCTATATTTAGGACCCTCGACTACGATCAACCCTAATTCTATTTTGGCACCATAGACTATGATCAAATATATATACAAGCACACTTAATTAAGGAATTTCAATTATTGTCCTTCGGGGAAATAAGATAATAAAAGTATCAATCTAATATTTTTATTATCCCGCTGAACATACGGTGTCAGATCACACAATGAATTTGTGCCAAGATATCATTTTTGTCATAATGTTTTTTGGTTTATCTTTGAAGATACTTTTTCTCAACCTTACAAACCCTATAGTATATATATACTTTAAGGTTGGCTCTGCATCTCTGAGAATTTAGGATGAAAATGTAAAAAATCATAAACATCAGGCATGTTGGAAAATGAGAACCTGCAAAAGTGCACCCAAATAAAAGTTTAATCATTCATGTGTTCTATAGAAAGATTAGCAAAAACTATAATGATCTCTTGACATTTGCACAAGCAGAAAAATCATATGCTTGGTTGACTTTTTGCAAGTTACCATCTCATTGTGTTCCTTACATCCATAATTGTTTCTATTTATCTTGAACCAGACAATTTTGAAATCACTATCCAAAATAAAGTTATGGCTTCTAGTTAAACAATCCTATAAGTTTAGTGTTTAGCTTGGACGGTTCGTACTCGGTATTCTCAATTATGTATAGTTTGCTAGGGATCCTATTGAGATCGGTCCTAGTTGGCATGAACCGTGTCTTCCATGTAATCTGAGTTGCCGACATTTTCTTTCACGAAACGCCTCTTTAGTGTGGGATCGCCAATAGCTACATGGACCCACTACCTTTCCTTGTATTCTCCTTCGACCACTCACCACACGATACGTCGTCTTTGTTCCCATCTACGTCCCTATCCTGATTGCTACACCGCCAACGTGTCGCCACACCTTGGGTCGCTTGTGTAGTACCTCCATATCCTCCCAACATTTTTGCACATTTGCCCCCGCAAAAATGAGGCCACCACAGATCTCACAAGCATAGGTGACATGAAGACTGCATAAATCTTCCTATTTTGTAGTTACAGTTCATGTCTAATTTTAGTGTGCACTTGATTTTTTTTTAAGTTCATTTATGAGTAATGTTGTGGTTTTGGAAAATTCACCACAAATGATTCCAACTTTTAATAGTTCCCTGAAGCTGGTATGGTTTTATTTCAAAGTTCGCCAAAACCGGATGAAGTTTACCCAAAAACTAAAATCGTCGTTTGATCCTCTAAATTTAGTTGTTCGGAAGAAAGCGGGGAAAGAGGTTGGGTCGAAAGTGACCACTCCAACGGGTGGGCCTTAACACGCCTTTTCCCTTTGGCCATGCATGTACAAATGCATGAATCTTCTCATACCACTTTTCTTTCTCCTATTTAGAATTGTCATGGTTTCCATTTATTTCCCTGCCTGGCCCGGCTCTAGCTATAGCTTCTTCTCTTTTCTCGGATGATTCCCTAAGAGTGACACGCAAAAGCCGCAAATATCTAGTTGTGTCCTTTGTGTGGACTATCATGCATGAGATAACGTGGGATTCGATCCCGACAAGGAGCGCAAAAAAGGTGGCGCCAAAATCGTCCACGTACGCAAGAAATGAATCCATGGATGATATCTATTGCTCCCCGCCCATTAGTCCTTCTATCGCCTTTTTGCTAATCCCCTGCGATCGAATCTTTGTCTTGTTAGTTAGCTATAGCTAGCTAGCAGGAGATATTCACAGCCCTAGCTAGCTTAGCTACAAATTGCTCCCAGTCGCTCGCAGCTGCTGCTCCACTCCCTTCTTCCTCCTCGTCTCCCTCCAGACACCACACGAGAATAAACGATCCATCCATCCTGCAGTAGTAGCACCTCACCTTGAGTTCATGTCCATGTCATGCGGCGTGTGTGGTGTGGTGGGCAACTGCCTCTGCCTGCACCACCACCACAACATCAACGTGTTCCCTGTTCAGCGGCACGAGCCGCCGCTGCTGGAGTACCAGTTCTTCGGCCACGGTCCCGGAACATGGCTCCCGCCACCGGCTGATCACCATGGCAGCAGCAGGCTACCGACGTTTCATGGTCTGGACTACCCACCACATGCACACCAAGCAGCAGCTGCTGGGATGATCACGTTCCAGGTGGACGCTGCCGGCGGCCGGCACTTGGCGCCACCGGCTAGGCCACCCACCACCGTGAGTGCTGCCTAATTAACTTCATATCATATCTCACTCCTAGTACGTACCATCATCCACCATGGATCGCCCAGTGCACCGGACTTGTGGTTAATTCTTTCTTCTGCTAGCTCGATCACCTTCCTAGCTAGCTAGTTCACCACTTGTGTGTTAATTTATGCTGCTAGCAGACCCAATAATCGACTCCCTTTGAGAGAAATTAATCGGGAGTCAACAGAGATACTATTAGCTCCAATTAAGCTACCCAACAACAACACATACGTACTACACATGAGTTGGTTTGGCAAAATATTGCCTAAAATCTGTCTAGGATCAATGAACCTGCCACAAGTAATTTGATTCAGAGGTAGTACCAACAGATCTATCCACTTTCGCAAAAAAATACAGATATGTCTACATGCATATAGCAGTACCATCAGAACATCTTTTTTGTCAAAAAAGAACACAAATAGTTTCAGGTATCAACGTACCGATACATATTATTTGGGGATGAAGTCATCAGTTGGTACGATCTGCAGTCAGCTATACGATATCTAAATTTGCAAGGAAAAAGGGTTAACTCAATCTCCCCACAGCTCGGAGGAAGACCTATAAGGTAGCTAACACATGACGTGCTTGAGTTGTAGCTAGCTAGTAGCTAGTAATTAAGTGGTGAAGATATATAACAACAAGTGCCCTTTAATTCCACGATCCCTGCATTTGCTTGTATCAGTGAGGCGTTTACACCGTCAAAGTAATTTCTTGCCAAAATTCATCAAAGGAAATGTATACATACATATTAATGTAATGGATATGCATAATCCTCTCATTGCATGTGGTCAACTATCGATTTGGACAATATTGTTTGTGTTTTCCTCTTGATTTATGTCCTCTCAAAACTGATCTATGATGATTGGATCTCTAAGTTTATATATACTACCAGCAGGTTCTTGCAATAGTTGCTGAAATGCCTAGCTGCTTTCTTGATAAAAACAGTCAAGTTTAGGTCACATTCAAAGCCCTGCACATAAGTAGTATTGAATGATTAGGAAACAAGTTGAGATTGTTGTGCGATGTACTCCCTCCGTTTCAAAATATAAGATGTTTTAGGTTTGTAAAGAAAATGTATCTAGACTTGTTTTAGTGTGTAGATTCACTCCAAACATGACTGAACCTATATACTAAAAGTAGTCTAGATACATTTGCTTCACAAAGCTAAAACATCTTATATTTTGAAACGGAGGGAGTAATTCACTTTACATATATGCAATCAAGTTCGTGACTGAATTATGACACGACCATAGAACATGAACGCGATTTAATGTAGCGGTTCAAAAGCATCACCTCAACTAGTCTGGGTAGCTTGCCCTGGGGGGAAGGGGATAATGCTAACAATATCGTGAAAGAGATCAAGACTAAGTTGGTTAGGGACTCACTAAATGTCTTCATGAAGGATGATTGATTAGTACACGCAATTAATTGCCCTCAAATGATTATTTTATTGTTATGTGTAGATGCAATTATATGGGGACACACTCAATGACACCGCGCGCAGTCAGGCCATACTAGCTATCGACGGGGAGATGATGACGGTGGCGGCACATCATCAGTCAATGCAAGAGAGAGAAGCGAAGGTGATGAGGTACAAGGAGAAGAGGAAGAGGCGGCGCTATGAGAAGCAGGTCCGCTACGAGTCAAGAAAAGCATATGCCCAGCTAAGGCCACGGATAAAAGGTCGTTTCGCCAAGGTACATGAAGAAGTCACCATGCAATCCTCGCCGCCACCATCAGCCTATGATCCAAGTAAACTCGATCTCGGATGGTTCCGTCAATAAGATAAGATACAAGCTAGCTATTACGATCCAATGGATTTCTAGTGGATCCTCCGTTGAATAGTTGTTGTCCAAGTAAAATGGTCAAGTGTCGGTAAAAGTGGTTTTCATGATTTGCAAAATAAAAATGGTGAGTGGATAAATTGAAATGTATGTATAGAACATCTATGTTGTGTTATGTGTTACTTTAGAATGTTTAATTTTGAGTCTAGCTACCTAGATTGAGGTTATATATGGTAATATTGCACACAAGTGTTTTATGTTTTGCTTTCTGTAAAATTAATTATATTATTCACTTACTATGAATTGCATCTCGTAATTACACTCGTGTAAATTATGAGGTGTACCATGTATGGGTGTAAGATTTGACTATCCCAATTCCCACTTATATTAGTTATTATGCCTTTCTACTATCAGGTAAGGTAGATTCTTTTCTAGAAACACCTAGTAGACTATGGACGGTCACACACTCACCGAGGAGCTTACTTCAAGATAGACCAAGACACCATATGTGCCTTCCTATGGAGGAACGTCGCATCCAAGCGAAAGAATATTATGCCTCAAGTCGTTATTAGTTTTGAGGTAAATAGGTTACCACCATATTTTTGAAGAAAATATTATTTGATATTGTGTGGTGTTTATCATTTTAGCTTGATCATGTCACAAAATATATATCAATTTTCTCATGCTACATGTTAACAATAACAAATGGCACTTTTGGACATTAATATACTACATCGATTTTATTTATGCTGCATGTTATCATCATTAGTTAAAAACAAAAAAAAGTTTGTCATGCATTACGAACCATGTCTCTTCTACATGTGTTTTATTCTGCATATTTTTTTTTGAAAAGAGTATATATTAATATCTAGAGATATCAATTACACTCAGCCTCTGCAACAACGCATTTCCTAGTGGTCTTACGAATGCACAAGGCCCAACAAAAAAGAAGAAAAATTATAAAAAAAAAGTCTCGCTATAGAGAACGATTCCTCGAAACAATGACACTAACACAGCCAGAACAACGCCAGTAGTCCAACCACTCCAATAGTGATGCCTTCGAGAAGGAAATGGTGCACAAGCGGTGTCATCGCCGATCAAAGGTCATAGGTTTTCACTCTGGAGAAAATCTTCACTCGCAAAACAATGTCTTCAACGAGGCTATTGCTAGGCACAACCAATTAAGGCCAGACCTTGGGTTTTCACCGTGCAAGGTAAGACTAAGAACTCCTCCTGGCTGTCGCCCGCACAAATAGTCTCTGCCGCGAGTCATAGATCATGCAGTCAGTTCCTCGTCGCTGCAAAGACTCAAATCATCATTATTTCCCTCATGTTCCAGTTTTTCTAACATTCTTCACATCTGACTTTACCATGGATCGTCAAAGACATGACACAAGATGGTAACAGATATCAGAGCTTCGCAACACTCCCTCTGAAACTAAACGGCAAGAAAAAACATGGGTTCGTCCGACCGAATCCGATCTAGCAATCTTGAGGCATAGTCGTCCATGAGAATTTGCCGATGGGGTTTTCCAAAACTCGTCGCTCCAGACTAAATCATCGAGGACATGCAGCCAACAAATCTTCGTCTTCGCACGGAAGGAACCCTAGGACCCCTACCATTATACAGACGAATTGAGCAGTCTCCATACCATCGGCGGCTTCCGGCGAACGAAATTTCTGCATATAATGATGTTGCAAGCTTGTTCCTCTTTTAAAAAATATATATGCGCACGGTTTGGAAGCTATTAGTATCACTTATGAACATATAATGCGTTGATCGTGATTCCACGTCTCATTGAGATTGAGGACGTTGCATCTTATTGTTCTCCAACACTACAGAGTAGACAAAGACGGGATATATGTGCAAAGCTGGGCTCCTACAATCTCTCATCCCAGCCCACGGACCATTCTCGCACGAGTCAGACAAACTATATGATCCAAGGCCACTTCGTTTTTGGTGATTCCTATATAACGCGCGTTACATCGCCGACGCTCACTGGAGCCACCTTCGTGGGCTGGCCCGGATACGTCCCTTTATTCGTTTTTCTATTTCTTTATTTGTTTTTTCTTTTCCTTTTATTCTATTTTCTTTTCTCTATTTGTTTCTGTTTTATTTTTAAAACTGACCATTTTTTAATTTGAACACTTTCAATTGAAACAATTTTTACAATCTGAATATTCATAAAATAAGATATGTTTTAGATTTGAACATTTTTAGAACCAGATTTTTTCTAAATTTTTAGCTTTATCGAAACCTGAACAATTTTAAAAAAGAATAAAGAAAAGAAAAACATAAAAAAAGAGAAAAACAAAAAAAAAGAATTAGCACGCTACCTAGGCCGGACCACCACGCAGAAGGTTTCAGGCGCAGGCTTGGTAACGGTTGGAACGCCCGGTTATGCAATAAGGATTTGATCTCTTATTGGTAAAGCAACACACCTCACCTCTGGAGAGTGTATAAAAATATGACATGTTACTCCCTTTTCGAGAAGGAGCTTTGAACAGGGCATGAAAGAAGCTCTATGAAGTTCTAGTGAACTTGTAAAGACGGATGGACATAACTTTTCAGAATAAAAGCAACATTTGAAGAAATATTTATGAAAATCTGCATAGTGTAACATTCCAGCATTAGAGCTTGGAAATAAGTTGAACTCAGATATGTGCATTGCATTCATGCATAGAAAATCTGAATAATTTTCGCGCTTTTAAAGAAAACTCGTCAAAGTGATTGAAGCTTCTCTTAACTTGATGGAATTGAAGTAGATCATCAAGTTGACTGCCATAAGTTTCAATATGACCTTTGCTAAAACCTTATTGTGGGTACACATGATTTGATCTAAGGGTATATCAAATGCAGTAAAACTAAACCACAACATCTTACTTAATGATTAATACCTGATCTTTTAGAGATATTATATACTAATACTCATTACACAGCTCGTGAATACCAAGTGTAGAATACAACTCAAGTAATAAGAATCCAATAACCAAAATGTTGATGTATCAAATTCTCATCCATTCCTACCATGAGCACCATGGTAGATCTTTAACACTAATTCCTTATCACTTGTTGAGTTGGAAGGAGATCAATTCAAGACCATTCACCATATATCTTTCTTTCCATAACAATTTTTATCATATCTATTGAACCACCTCCTTGCATATGTTGTTAATCAATGTTGAAGGATCAACTATTGATTTATAAATCCTTGATCTATTAACTCTTGTTATTATCATAGCATTCACTTAAATCCTATAAATAAAGGTATATATATAAGATAAGCAAAGAATATTATAAGGATGAATTCTGAAGATAGTTACCAGGAGTAATCCTATTGGATCAAGTAGATATAGTCAATGAATAAATCTCCTAGTCAAATAAAGATATTAAGAAGATAACTATAATACAACTATAGTGTTGTATTGATAGAGCCTTGATAGCCAATAGGAAACCTGAGTCATGAATGACACAATGATTATTGTGTTCATGCTCAAGGCATTAAGAGTGAATGATGATATCTTGTATAAGTGATATTGGAGGTAGAATATAATCAAACCCTAGTATAGATATAGTATCCCAGATTAGTTATAACAAGTCAAAATAGTATAATGTAAAGGTGAAGTAGGATTTGAAATATAAATCTATCAAAGTAACAGTAGTGATGGATGATAAAGGAAGTGTATAAATGGATTAGAGGTTGTCTTTATCAGAGTAGTCTAATATAACCAAGTATAGATATGAGAAGATTATGAAAAGCTTCAGGGACAAGCTTCTAAGATTTATAAGTGAGATTACAAAGTAATGTGTGAAGTAAGAGAGGAATAATTCAAGTGGAATTAAGAAGTACTCTAGAGATGAGAGTTATCTTTATGAGAAGATCATATTGAGCTTTGGTGTCAAGCTCATTGCATTCACAAATGGATTTAGGAGGAGAAATTATGGACACGAATATTCTTGTGAAGTAAAGCTCATCATGTTAACACATGATGATTGATATCAAGGAGTAGTATATCTAGGAAAGGAATTCTTTCAGTAGTAGTCAAGAATTATGAAATATGAAAGATAGGAATTCTTGGTAAACACTCAACTTTAAATCTATAGTCAAACTCAATATATATTCATCTGTATGATCAACCATTTTATTGCCACAATGGCCTAAAGAAATATTTTCATATAGTAAATCACTGAAGTATATCTTGCCATTTCACAAACATTAAAACAATAAGTGCCTAGGAACTCTAATTATCAACCCTTACTTTTAAGCCATTCTAAAAAGAACAACTCTATTACTTAACCTTAAATAATGGTATCATTTCCAATCATAAGCATAAAGACAATATGTCTTTAACCTTATATGTTATTCCTACATATTAGATCATGAATAAATTTAAGTCCCCTAAAATAGATAATAAACAATTATAATCTTAAACCCTAAATTCTATGCGGGTTATAACCAACTAATTATCTTAAAATCATGAGAATAACACTAATCATTTTTAGTCCTCAAGAATTACATGTGTCAGATAATAAGAGGGATTACTATATAAATTTTCCTTAAATGATAAGTTTATAAGAATTAAATCTCATGGGTTAATAGTAATGCTTCCCTTAATAAATTATGATTTATTTAGGTAGTCAAAATTATAACATAAATCTCTACAAAATATTAATAGAAAAGGACCTAAATAGAGGAAATAAGGAGAATATAAACATTATATAATAAAAGTTCACAAAAAGGAATTCTAAATACACTTTAATTATGCTGCATTCATTACCAAATAAATTTTATAAAGATAGATTCAAAACAAATGTAAAATACAAATCTAAAAAATGAAACAGAAAATAGAAAAGGAAAAATAGAAAGAAAAAGAAATCTGGCATGAGCAGCAGGCCGACCCAGAGTTTCCTCTGCCTATCCGTCGCTCGCGAGCCGCAGCTAGTTCTCTATGCCCACTGCACCACAACCCAATACCGGCCCAGGCCCGCGTACCCCTTTTTACACCTAATCATCGTCGTCTACCTCGTGCTCGTCCCGAAGCAGCTCGCTGGCAGCAGCGCCGCCGCTTGACGGCGTGGAGATTCCTGTTGCCGACAACCGAAGGGGATAAGGAGGCCACGGCGATACCACACTGCTTCATCCCCATCCACTCCCTCTCCCTCTGGAGTTTTCTCTCTTGATTCCTCTATCCAAAAACCTAGCTCGCCGGAGTCACACATCGCCGTCCATAGAGGCCACCCCAGAGTCCGTGGCTTGGTCGAGGAGAACTGCTATGACATCCTCTTCAACCTAGTAGGCCAAATAGAACAAGGGGAGCTCGGGTAGCTGCGAATTTCATCGTTCCCTTCCGTCGGAGTTCGTCAGAGAAGTTGACTGTGTACTCGCCTCCGACTACGTCGGTCCTCGTCGACCTCTCTATCATCATCATGGTGAGTTCTTGAACCCTCCAGTACCCCTCAATCGCGTTATCTCGTTGTAAATCGCCGTCGCACCTTACGACACCGTCGGAGCTCGTCGGAGTCGAGGCTCTGATGACCATTTCTGAGCGGTGCCGCCACTCTAGGGTTCAGCAAGTCACGCTGATTCGAACTAAGTTAGTTTCGCTTGCTGGGGCGCCGTAGATCGTCGTCGGCGACCACCAATTGACGGTGGTGGCCGTGCTGACGTCATAGCGATGTCATGCCAACATCACCCTTGACCTAGTCCACCGTTTGACCGGTCCACTTCATGCGTGGCATGTCGACGTGGCAGTACCCCACCTGTCTCTAAGTAGGGTATGTCTGGGTGTGGTGTGAAAAGTTATTTCCTGTTTAGGAAATAGATAAAACATTATAAGTCTAAATATAAATATTTACAGAAAATAAATAAAATGATTAAACATTATAAATTCAATAACTTTTATTTTATAATTCAGAAAAAATATGTGTAATATATGAAAATGTTCAAAAAAATAAAATCTATAATTTAATTATATCACCCAACATCATTATGTTAATTGTTTAAATAAATATTATTTAATAAAGAATTTATAAGTAATAAAACTTTGATAATTTATATTTTAATAATGGTAATTAATAAAAATAAAAATAATATACCAAAATTCTTAGAAAAATAAGAACAAAAGTTTAATATTATAATCATGTATTATTATTTCACTTAATTAAAAATCTATTATTTATTAAGTGATTAAATATTATAAAAATCATATCTTATTATTTATAAATCACAAAACTAAATATAATATACCAAAATAATCACAAAAATAATACCTATATGTTAAAAATATAAGATTCCACTTTTGAAGTAAGTAAAAGTCTAAAACTCTAATAAATTGAGTTTAAACTTATTTTCTTAATTAATAATTCTTAACAGGTAAGTAAAAATTGCTAATATTTTAAGATTAGCTAATTGAGGTCTAATAAATAGTTTTAGTCTTAAATATTGATAATATATGAATACAAAATGGTTCAACACATTTTAAATAAATCTTATTGAATATCATTCCACCAAAAGTGTAGAAATATCTTTAAATAACATCCTTATCAAATATAAAATCTTCAAGAATAAATTGTGGCTACATAAAACTTATTCCTTTACTTCAACCACAAGTTATCAACATACCAAAATACTATAGTGAATTCATAAGTAGTTAGGTAATATTATGGCCTTGATTACAACTCATAACCACACCTTCATAAGGAGATAAAAGTTTCCATTCCATTATAAAATTAAGAAGCCACTACTCAAATAGAAGTCATACCATTCTTAAGTAACTTTAAAGAAACATTATAAAATGAACAAGTACAGATATCATAAACATTATACCTTAAGATCATCTATGTTTTTAAAGTTAACTTTAGTCCATAAGACTTTAAATATAATGCTAAAGACTTTACTATATGTTTTATAGTTAACTTTGGTCTATTTTAATTAAGTAGTAAAACATCTCAAATCCAAACTATTCAAGCAAGCGTAGAGAACATCAATCACATCCTATCAATCATATTCTAAAAGACATCAGGGTTGCTTAAACCTTAGCAAAGAAATCTTTTCTTCAAATGTTATTCTTTTTGCCACTTCAAATAACAAATCTTAAGATAATATCTCCAACACTTAACAACTAAACTCATGGACTTTCATCATAGTCAACAGATGACAATTAATCATAATCACATTGTTTTAAACTATACTTGTATACTTCGGATTGTTAAGTGCCTTATAAATGTCATTAATTGTAAAGTAAAGTTTAAAGATAGAACAATTCTTATATGAGCAGCCTTGTGTAGCATTCTTCATTTGTATACCTTACTAGTTGTATGGTATTTTAATTACACATTGTTTCGCACACTCTCACCAGCCTTAATAAGAAGCACAAGTACGAAACTTATCTAAATGTATAACACATTCTAAAGAAACCTTTCTAGTTTCCAAACCCTAGATCAACGCTTATTCTCAGGATACGAACTTACCAAATTACATTACATTACTTATGCATAATAGCATCCTGCTTCTTTAAACATCAGTCCTTACCGGACCAATGATGCTGATTTCAGATATTGGATCTTATATTGTCTTGAAGACCATGAGTGCATAATCTTGCAATCACAAAAGTCAAGTTCACACTTTCTCATGTCCTTTGATTATTTTATGTAAAGTATTTTGCAAATTCAGTGTTGTCATTATCTGCATTTCAAAAAGGTCAGAAAACACTATTTTCATAATAATATGATTATAGGTTATTTACCATGAGGTAATAACCTACTATGAAAGTTCCGGTGGTAAAGGAACATATTATCTAGGACTTAGCAACCCATGTCGCCGGTGATTCTTGCGCTGTATATCACGCGTTGACCATGAGATTTGGAATGGGACGGAGAAGTCAGCTATATCTTCTTCCTCTCACATGTAGCCAGATGTGCAGGTCATGGCTGTTATCCTCGTAGCGTGCATTAATTGGTAATTCGTAGAGGATATGCAACATATGGGTGAGAACCTTCAACATCCCACGATAGTTCTGCATCTGACGGTTTGTACTAACCATTGCCGTAATTCAATGGGTGGGCATGGTGTACACCAAGGAGACATGCGGGGTCGCGAAGGGGGCAGTGATTGGCTTGGATCATATTCTGGGCCCCACATCACGAAATTGTGGACGGGAATAAGCTGCCCGGTTATGCAACAAAGAGTTGATCTCTCATGGGTAAAGTAACACACCTCTGCAGAGTGTAAGAACTTTAACTTGTTACTCCCTATTCCGGAAAGGAGATGCGAACGCGTCGGGAAAGGAACTCCATGAAAGTTATGATAACCCGTGAAGGCTGACGGACATAGCTTTTCAGAATAAAAGCAACCTTTACAGAAATGTTTACGAAAACTTGCATTGCCTACGACCTATGGTCTTTGGCTGTAGATATAGTGCATCAAACACTCTTTTCTAGTGAACTTTCTGAGTACGCTCGTACTCAACATATATTCTTAACTCTTGCTAGATCCAAAGCCAATAAGACAATGTATACACCAAGTTATGCTCTAGGAATCATCATCAAAGGCTCAAGTTCTTCAATGAAGTCAAGGAAGTCAACATATACATAAATACAAGTGAAGATGAAGTTGATAATTAGATAGAAATATAATCACTAACCTTAGAACCTACTGCTATAGTATAATGCAATAGCGGCAATACCAGCCAAATAGTTTGATGCTAACTTATTAGCATAATAGTTTTTGAGTTGATTATTTCTGATCCTTCTTTGTAAGAAGTTTCTTTCTCTCTCTTTAATCTAAAGTGTTCTTTGGATCTTATGTCAAGAGTCGAGTTATAACCTTTAGCCATGTCTTGGACCTGCTGTGTTTCTGTTATACCACTCTAAGGGATGTAATACTAGTGAACGGTATTTTATTGGTGTTATGTCAACAACTATAGTATACTACATCATGTAGTGGTATGCTGGGTCACCGCATATAGCCTACGACCTATGATCTATGGCTGTAGATAGTGCATCAAACACTCCTTTTTAATGAACTTGGTGAGTACGCTCATACTAAACCATACCTTCTTAACCCTTACTAGATTATGAAGTTGTTGAAGACGTCGTCAACTCCAACTGATGCTCACTAGGACCTCTACAAGAAGCCAAAGTTATTTGGTGAATCCAGTAAGTCAACGACTACATCATTCAAAATGAAGACAAAGCTCTAGAATAGATAAGAATACAAATCTCTAGCTCGTAAAACCTATTTCTGTAGAGCATTGCATTAGTAGCAATTGCAAGCCATATAGTATTAGAGGTAGACTTACTCATACTATAGTTTATAAGTTGTTATTCTGGTTCTTCTTTTGTAAGATCTTTCTTTCTCTATAAACTCGAGTTGTTCTCTGGATCTTTTGTAATTTGTAATCTATAGCCATATCTTGGACATGTAATGTTTCTATTGTACCACTCTAAGAGATATAATACTAGTGAAACGGTGTTTCATTGGTGTTATATCAACTATATAGTATACTATATCATGTAGTGGTATCTTGGGTTACCATGAGCTAGGACTATCCGGAGAGTACTCTAGAACCATCTCATGATTCATTGCTTCTTCCGTTGCAGTCAATATATTGATAGTTTCACTAAACCTCTTGTTCATCCCGGTCTGAAGAACACTCAGGACGGTCTTAACATAAGACGTCGGGAGTGAACCTAGTAGGACTCTTCACATAATGATGATCGATAAAGTGTTTCTCCGATGCGCCACTAACTCGATCGTCAAATTCCTTGTTTTTTGAAGCACTGGAATCCGCTTTGTAGGCGTTAGGACCAGGAGAAGTTGGACGCCATGCTTTGACATCTAATAGAAGAGGCACGACGCATATCTCCTTCTCCCTACTGTTCTTGAGTCTCTAATGCTTTATGGACTCGTCCTTCGCTGCCTGAGGTATGCTAGTTATTTTTAGTTTGGGCTGGATTGTGCTATGACCCAAGCATTTGTTGTTTATTTCCGTAACTTGTGAACTTTGTATGGATGGATGCTTTACTTATAAAGCGAGGTGAAAGCCTGTTTCATGGTCATGTCATATATGCATGTTGTACTATGTTATGTTCACTTCAAGAGAACATGGTTGCACCATGTTCTTTTTAGTTGTAACTGAAACTTGCAGCGCCCGGGGTGACGCCGGTCGCAAGCGGGCAATATAGGGGGTAGGGGGTGACACAGAGATTTGTGGGAAGGAAGTAGATGAGTAGAATGGAAAAATTAAAAGAGCACAAAGTATTTAAAAAACACTGATAGGTGGACCCTTTAGTGGCAGGTTTATAATTATAGTGTTATTTTAGGGATTCTATTCTGCCGGGATCCGCACGAAATCGTAAACATGTTTTTTAGCGTCCCTTATATGTGTTTTTAAGGGCTGATATTTGCAGGATCTCCTATAGATGCTCTAATAGTCATTAATTAATCTCAAATCCCCAATTAATCTCTAAATTTTAAAAGGCAATCTGGTCTTTTATCATTAATTAATCTCTAATCCTCAATTAATTATATTGCTCGCCTAGATCTAAACTTAAACCTGTAATACCCATGTGTATATGTGTATATCCATGTATTGCTATATGGGGATCAATGTAACTAACCACTATTCTGAAAATAACGCCCTGATAGACGTAGGTGAGGACAAGGACATGGCCACCAAAAGACGTGACGGCAAAGGCAGCAGTGCAATTTACTCTTCACTCGTCCCTCCCCTTCCAATTTGCACTGAATTCGCGAGTCGTCCCTATTTCAATTATAAACCATTGCGCGCACAATTAGAGGATCGAATTTGCGTTTATTGATACCTTTGGCAACAATGACGCTCGATATTTATAGGAGACAACTACTGCTCGCCGCCGGCAGTGCCGAGGGCGTGCTATCGCTCGCTGCCAGCAAGGACGGAGTCACCATGAATCGTGAGCACACCACGATATACAGATTACATGTGTATATGGATACCAACGTGTTTATACATGCTATAGATAAATTAATTAATCGTTAATAATCCGTTAAGGACTAGCAATCTAGCATGCCCTTACTTATGAAGAGGTACATAGCGATCTTAGCCGTTACTTTGTTTAAAATCTGGGCTTATAGCTCTTATGTGACGTCTTTACGCGGAATTGGAAGGAACACGACATCGTTGAAAAGAATATCTCGCATGCGACACTTCTGAAGCGGCAAATAGCTCCCGTGCGACACTTCCACTTAACCTCACGAGACCGTCAACGAATTCGAATCAGCTGAGCAGAGCAGGACCCACAGCCTCTCCACGTCACGGAGAAACCCACCTGATGTCCACCTCATATCGGGGGACCCATGCAGTGGTAGAAGAGAGCCATTGGCCCGATCCGTCCCTGCACCCGAGCCCTCCCGCTACCGTTCCAGCATCTCATCCCCTTCCGTTTTCTTCTCCGGCGAGCAAGTGCGGCAATGTCGGCGAGGGATGTCGATCTCTGCTTCAGCCTCTCTCCGCTCATGGCATCGGTATGGTACGGTGCTGATGAGGAGGTTCCCCGATTGCCCCCGTACTGCGCCCCTAAAGCGGCTTGTCACATCCACCGATAAGAACGGCAACATTGGCCGGGAATTTGTGAAGTGTGAGAGCAAGCCCGAGCCGGGAAAGGTGAGATTTGAGTGTTACGAGCGCTAATTTCTCGCTTTTCTTTCGAAATTTCATGCATTTCATCAAATTTGGGATTTAGGGTTCATCTCTGCGATTTCAGGAACTGCCAAAATATGGGCATTTTGAGTGGCTTGATGAGTATATCGAGCGAATTGGGGTGGAGGTAGCATCCCGAGAGCTCGAAAATCCGTCCGTGGTGGAGCAATTGGGATCTGGCAACCCCATTTCCGCTGGTACTACGGTGGATGCGGAAGTGAAGGCCGAGCTAAAGAAGATGAACAAGAAGCTAAGGCAAATCATCGAATTGAAGAAGCAGGACAATCTGATGGCCTTTTTTCTTTTTGTGTAATTTCTCTCGGATTTGTTTATTTTCTGATCATTAGTCATTAGACAGCACAATCAGTGTTCGAGTGATGCTTTGTTATCGTAGAACCTGCGGAGATGGATGTAATGGTCTATGTCTTTGGCTTGAATAAAATGCAACACAAATTCGGGCAAATTTTGAGCTGCTCTGTTTTCGAAATCAGTGTTTCTTCAGTTTCGTTAGCTTCGTCAGTGTTCCTTCAGTTTCATCAGTGTGTAGGGGAGGGGGAGGGGTTGAAAAGTTAAAAATAATAATTGACGAGGAGTGATTGAAAAAGGCCAGGCCCAAATAGAACTTAGCCAGGCCAAAATGGTCGTATCCATGCCCAATAGTAACTACTTGTAGATTGGGCAAAAAATAGTACGCACCTTACAATCTAACTAGGGACGTGTGTACCTACAGATACTCGTGCTCAGGTCGCAATCTTTTATTTTTTGCGAAAGTAAATATATAAATGAAGTTCAATGGCATCCATTTAACTAACAAGACGAGCACTTTAACGTGGGCGTCCTTTTAACTTATTAAACATGTAAATGTGTTATTTGAAAATGAACCATGTGTTGCATGTGTTGTTTGAAAATAATCAACCATCATAACGTTAACTTATTCTTCCTTTTGAGTTTTTCTAATTTCACTCATTTTATAAATATTGCTCGAGTATTATATGCGAACTTTTTTTGTGTCTTTTGTTTTATGCACTTGTTGTTTTGGGTGTTTTGACAAATGACAATACAATAAAACACAAGTCGATCACATAGATAATATATTAGATAACATAAGGGGTACAATATAGAGAGGGCCCCCACATTACATAGAGGGCCCCACATTACATAAACCCTAAGGGAAACTAATCCTAAGGGCCCGACGCCTAAACCATGGGCTAAACCCTAACCCTAGCTACTACGTGGGTTTAGGGATGCCGGCCAACCTCGCCGCCGGGAGGCTGCCCTACTCCATCGGTGGTGGGGGCGGTGTCGTCGCCCTCCAAGCCGCCGCCGCCTTCCAAGCCGTCGCCCTCTCCCGTGCCTCCCGCCGTCTATGTTCCTCCTAGAAGGCCCAGCGAGCTGCCTCCCATCAGTCCTCCTCCTCCCGTTTCCGCCTTTTCTTCAGGGCGCGCATGGCCTTCTTCTCCTCCCACTTCGCAGCAGTAGCCAGCTCCTTCGCCTCCTGCTCCTCTGCCGCCTTCCAATACTCGTCGGAGGGGCCGGAGTCAGAGAGGTTGTCGCCGCCGCTGGGGAGGGGGTTGTGGACGAAGTAGCCTTGGGCCCAGGGGTAGGTCGGGGCTTTGCGTCGCCCCCCTTGTTGCCACGCCTCGGGCGCGTGGCCGCCTCCATCTCCCATACCTGCCTATGGTCCGGGTGGTTGTCCTCGTCGCTGACCTCGGATTCCGAAGGGAAGCGGGGGGAGGTCGCCATGGTCGCCGGAGAGGTGTTTTTTGGGGCTGTGAGGAGGCAAAGGAGACAAAGGGACTTAGGCTCGAGGTTGAAGATGAGAAGGCAAAGCGTTTTGCCTATTTATTGAGGGCTCAGCGTGAAGGGCGGCGTGGGAATCCTGCGTTGACGTAGCCGCGTGCGCCTCGTTGCGTGTAGGCAGCGGGCGTAGCCGCGTGCGTGATCAATGCGGCCAGTGCAAAAAAAGTGCTAGGATGCGACGTGAACCTGTCCTGCACTGTCGCCCCCTGCATAAATGCATGCATTAATGGGAAAGAGAGAGAGAAAACGTTCAAGATAGTTGTTCTTTGGCAGTAAAAAATAAAAGAGAAAATAGAATTTGGCCTTGATTTAATCGGTAATAAATGCAGGAATCTAGGACCAAGGTAGTTGTCACACGACATGCAGCAAACTCGTTCGTTTTTACACATCGCATGCAACAAACTCACACATGGAAACTCAACGGGTGAGAAGAAAAATCGGTGGGAGTAATCAGAGGGATGTCAATTGGAGCAATCAATGCATATATAAGCCTATAATTCGGAATAGAGGGAGCATGAAACTAAGTTTAAAAACAAAATACTAGCATTTATAATATCAATTTTATATAATATAAAAGTATGTGTTATGGTGAATCTAATTATATTTATTACATATTTTAGATTTTGATATTTTTTCTTATATACGTAGTCAAAGTTTATAAATATTGACTTTTACTAAACCCAAAACGCAGAGTAATTTGGGACAGACGGAGTAGAGTGAAGGCAATTAATGCATAAATCAAGGAGTAATTTTTTGGAATTGCATGTTTTTCTATGGCGCATGAACCGGAGGGGAGTAAGTTTGACTGAAAAAAGTTGTTAGACGTACACTTATTTAATGCGACGAATGGACTAAATACGCTGAAGCGCTGCTGCGTCGGTTGGCTACATGCAAAATAGCTAGACTGCGACGCGAGAGGCAGCTGCATGGCATGTATGCATGGTGCAGCCCGCCCCGCCCAGCGCCCTCGCATGCCACGCTCGGTCCAACGGTCAGTGGAGTGTGCCATGTTGTACCTTATCTGTTCATGGAAAAATGATGCGAGCCAATCCGATTTCAGAATCATCCATCCCACGGATCACCAAGAGCTAGCCGCGAAATCCTTCTAAGAAACGCCAACCAATCAGGTTGCAGAATAAGCCCTCCCACGGATCGCCCAGAGCCACCCGCGGAATCCTTCTAGAAGACGTGATCGGACAGCCACAGTGTCGCGCTAGGGTTAGATCTACGTTCCTTATTCGGCCTTAGGGTTAGATGGGTTTAGGATGCAGTCAACGGGGTTTTCACAAGTTTGACCAGACATTCAAATGTGCATAACTAATTCAAAAAAAATCAAAAAATACAACACATTCACATGGTGTCATGTTATGTGACATAGTTGTGAGTAAAAATATCAAACTTGGTATATTGATCATATTTCAAAAAAAAACTTCACAAAATGACCTATCTCCTCCGAGGTTTTCTGGCTTTCGGATCAAATGACCAATGATATGGCTAGAATCAAGGCATAGTTTGTGATAATATGCCCATATTAGGCATGCATGTGTATAATGGGATGACTAACAATGTTGTAGTACAAAGTTTTCCTTTTGGCCTTTAAAAATCCATTTTCTATTTTACGAGTCTTAAAGAGGGGAGATTTGTGAAGCAACGACCAAATTGAAGTTTCAAAATGGTAACATCCTATTTTTAAAAAATACTAGACCATCTAGCATGTACAATTTCCCAACTTGAGTATCTCAGACCTTTTATTCCATCCCTGGTGAAAAAGACAAATCCTGCCGAATCGGCTGGAAGTGGGTAAGATATGAACTACAGGTACATGATTTCATGCTGATGATTTTTTGTAAAAATCATTTTTAGGTTCACAACATGCTATTTCATCAGCGATCCAATGCTAGTTTTGTGAGCCTTAGCCCCTAGCTAAGAATATTTATGAAAACCCTTCAAAAAGTTTGACCAGACATTCAAATGTGCATAACTAATTCAAAACAATTCATAAAAATACAAAACCCTCGCATGGTGTCATGTTATGTGACATAGTTGTCAGGAAAAATATCAAAATTGGTATATTAAACATATTTCAAAAAACTCTTCACAAAATGACCTATCTCCTCCGAGGTTTTCTGACTTTCGGGTCAAATGACCAATGATATGGCTATAATCAAGGCATAGTTTGGAATAATGTGCCCATATTGGGCATGCATCTATATAATGGGATGACTAACAATGTTGTAGTACAAAGTTTTCCTTTTCGACGCATAGAAAATCCATTTTCTATTTTCTGAGTGCCGAAAGAGGGGGGATTTGTGAAGCAACCACCAAATTGAAGTTTCAAAATGGTAACATCCTATTTTTAAAAAATACTAGACCA
Organism: Avena insularis; assembly: GCA_023614405.1. Taxonomy (NCBI): domain Eukaryota; kingdom Viridiplantae; phylum Streptophyta; class Magnoliopsida; order Poales; family Poaceae; genus Avena; species Avena insularis. The sequence goes on from CM042685.1 coordinate 451,711,371, forward strand.
CCTAGCATGTACAATGTCCCAACTTGAGTACCTCAAACCTTTTATTCCATTCCTAGTGAAAAAGACAAATCCTGTCGAATCGGTTGGAAGTGGGTAAGATATGAACTACAAGTACATGATTTCATGCTAATGATTTTTTGTAAAAATCATTTTTAGGTTCACAACATGCTATTTCATCAGAGATCCAATGCTAGTTTTGTGAGCCTCAGCCCCTAGCTAAAAATATTTATGAAAACCCTTCAAAAAGTTTGACCAGACATTCAAATGTGCATAACTAATTCAAAAAAATACAAAACCTTCGCATGGTGTCATGTTATGTGACATAGTTATGAGGAAAAATATCAAACTTGGTTTTAAATGGTCGAAAAAAACTTGCTTAGAAATGGGGTGGTTTACCCTAGCTTTGGAGCCCATTTCTACCACATTTTGGGTGAGGGTGAGTTGTACTTCACAAAAGGGATTAGGGTGAGGATGAGTGCCAAATGAGTTGTACTTCACCAAATTATTACAATAACAAATGTTTACAACAACAACAAGTGCCAAATTCAAAGTCTATTTCTTTTGGCTATTCTTACCCCTCGTTTTCTTCTCCTTCACAAGTTTCACACCACAAAACAGGTTTATGCTCTTCTTTTTTTACCATAACCATCTGACCTCCCCACAGCACGTCCAAGAGTCTCCTTCACCTCTTGCACCTCCTCAACAACATAATCTGGCACCAGAGCCTCATCAACATGGTCACTTTGCACCAGAGCCTCATCAACATGGTTAGTTTGCACCACAGCCTCATTAACATGCTCATTTTGCACCAGAGCCTCAACAACATGCTCATTTTGCACCAGAGCCTCAACAACATGCTCATTTTGCACCAGAGCCTCAACAACATGCTCATTTTGCACTAGGGCCTCAACAACATGCTCATTTTGCCCCTCATTTTACACCAGAGCTTCCAAATTAGAAACGGTGTGCCCTAAAGCCTCAACAGTTTACACATCATCCTCCAAAACAAGTTCAGATTGCACCCTCAGCAGCACCAAACATGATCTGGTTAGTTCTCTTCTTTCTTTGGCCATTGATTCTTGCCCTTTTCACTGGCCAGCATTCTTCAACAACAAGAGGTGGGCCTTTTTCTCCACGCTTCCTCCTGAAAACAAGCAAGTTAACTGGGGGAGAAAAATCATCAACAAGAAATACATAGATTTTGGATGAACATACTTTGGCTTTTCAGCAGTGTATCTGTACTTGGTAGAGCCAGCTCGGTGTCCAAGTTCTTCACAGAATTTGCATCTATTCTTGTTACCTTTTTGGGCCCTTTTTGGCTTGGCATCTTTCTTTTCATCTTTCTTTCCCTTCTTGTTGCTCCCACCTTTCTCAAACCAAGCCTTGAATCTACTCTTCTTGGTTCTGCCAGCCTTTTTTTTATCAAAGGAGGACACAAGGATAACTGAATGTCCACTTCAGGCCACTGAGACTGATCTATAAGTGCTGGAATTGGTGTTCCATATGCAGCCTTGAATTTTGCTACAGAATAATACTCATGCAAATATGGGTGCATATTTAGCTTGTGTTTGGAGGCCAAGAAAAGTATGGCATGCTCACAAGGCTTCCCAGTGTGTTGCCACTCAAGGCATGTGCATTCATGCAATTGAGTGTCAACAACATGCCTCCTGCCAGTCTTTGTATCTCTGACTTCAGCACTCCACAATGAGGATTTCTCAACACGCAAATGTGCAAGATTTTTGCTCCTGTTGACCACTTGCTGCACAACATCAGGAAGCTTATCTCCTTGAAGAACATCACCAAGTCTTCTTCTCAATTCCCACAACCTCATGATCCTGATCTGGTCAACCATGTCATGGATAGGCAAGTCTTTTAACTCCTTCACTTTGTTGTTGAAACTTTCTGCCAAATTATTGTTGATATGATCACATTTGATGGCAGTGTTAAAACCTGACCTGTACCATAAAAGAGAATGGTAGGTTTCCAACCATGTACAAAACTTGACCCTATCCTCCTCAGAGCATGCCGCCTTAATCTTCTCAAGGTGATATGAATGTGTCTGTCTGGTGTAAGATCTTGCTGCTGGCCACATGCGTCCAAAATCATCTCCTCTAAATTTTTTGATCAAATTCATCCACATATGGCCGAAGCACTCCCTCTGCTCAGCATGAGGGAAAATAATCTTCACTGCATTTTCTAAACCTTTACATGCATCTGTGTGCACTGCCAATGGAGAGACTGGCCCTATGCATCTTTTCAACTGCATCATGAATCATATTCATGATGCCTCTATCTCAGACTGAAACATGCCAATAGCTACAGAGAACATCCAATTGTGTCCATCTAAAGCATTGCATGCTGCTAGTTGACCATTCCACTTTCCAGTCAAGAAAGATGAGTCTATACTCAAATATGGACGACACCCTGCTTTGAAGCCATCGATGCAAGGCTTTAAAGCCATGAAGAATTTAGAGAAGAAGACTTTCCCATCAGCTGTTACCTCAGTATCTATCTCCACAACACTGCCAGGTGACCTCTTCTTTACTTCTGCTTTGAAGTTATAAAGCATTCGAAAGGTATTTGCCCAATCACCATATAGCTCTTTCATTGCCCTTTGCTTTGCCTTCCACACTGTAGTATAATTCAACTTAATGGGGTACTACTTTTCCAAGTCTATTTTCAGTCTCTTTGCAGTGTTGTTTGGTGTTGTGGCTAAAATAGGCTTGATCTTTTCTGCAACCCATAATTGTGATGTCATCTTTGTAACTGTTTGAGAACTTGTAATGCAAGTATGAGGTTTTGGAATTTGATTCACTCTTATTGTCCTTCCATCAGGTTGGCGTCTAACAGATATATACCACTTGCAAGGCTTGGCACCACCATCATAACCTATGCATTTTGCATAGAACTTCTTTTTACCAGTCCACATAGTCTTGGTAGCAAACTCACGTTTATCGCATATGTCAAAACACATCCTGAATTCATCCATGCTTGGAAACAATCTCCCAACTTCAATAATTGGGTCCTCTTGTCATAAACTGTTACTAGCTCATTATCATGTGCATCATCTACATGAACTGCAGCATTTTCCAACAACTCTAGATCTATATCTGCCTCTTCATCTCTTAAATGGTTGTCACCATCATTTGCAGCTTCATCCCTCTTCTTCTCCTTGTCTCTGTCATCTATAGGAATGCCAAAAAGCTTTGCCATTTCAATGTCATCTATTGGTGCAATGACCAAATCAGTCCAGTCATGTATCTCAACTGAATTCCAATCAACAGTTACAATCCTTTGTGCATTAGCATCTGCAACCTCCCCTTGTGCATTAGCATCATCCTCCACTATTAACACTTCCAACTCAGTAAGTATAGGCATTACTTGCCTTTGTGCAGCTCAATCATCCTCGACCATCTGAGCAGCCAGCTTTGAGGCCACATATCCAACCCTCGAATCAGGTTCCAGATCAATGAGCTCTGCTAAAAACAGAACAATTTTGCTTGTCCAACCGTTTCACTCATCGATTTCATCAACTATATGTTCCCCTGTCTCAACCCTAACATAGTCACATTTGCAATCATCAAATCGTAACAAAGAAACTTCTTGCTCTGGCCCCCAAACCACACTATCCCCAATTTTTTCCACCATTTTCCTCACCGCCTCCTCTTCCATGTTTATTAGCTCTTGGGGATCAACATGTTCTAATTCCATCTCCCATTTAACAACCATGTCTCTCTCAATGATCTGCGTGCTGCCATCAACTAAAACATCCCTAGAGGGAAAGAAATTGATGCGAAATTCGAAGGTTTGGCGCGCAACATCGTCTCCCCTGGTTTTGGCGGGCACTGTGAGCTAGCGGAAGCGAACAAAGAGCTCAACCTTAGAGAAATTAAGTGCAAAGATGCGGGATATACCGATTAGAAGTCCCCTCTCCATGCTCCATCTTGTTCCCCCTCGCCCCGTTCAGCACACCCCGACCTCCACAATCTAGCATCAATAAGCACGCTCAGATCTCGAATTGAGAAGAATGGGAGAAGAATTATCTTTCAAATGGCACTCACCACTTTTGTCGTCGAACGGAAAGCGCTGCCGCCTAAAAAAATTGCCCTGCCGCCGCCGCCGGCACCGAGAACGATGGGTGAGGTCCGCCGCCGCCGTCGGGAAGCTTCTGATCGACGTGCAAGGCTCTCGGTCGAAAGCGGTTGGTTTGACTGGCTTGACCGGCTGTCCCAACCAACCGGTTTGGCTTAACCCTAATCTTGGAATAAAGTTAAATGTGTCCTTAACGACCGTTTTATGGCCCGTGTAGCCCTGGGCTATTAGCTGCCTCACAAGCGTTGCATGCGAGCTATTCTTTGCAACGTTGTCGTGTTCTTCCCAATTCCGAATAAAGATGTCGCATGGGAGCTATAAGCCCTTAAAATCTAGATAGAGAAGAGCAGTGGAGCAGAAGTGATAGTCTATATACCGGCCCGTGAAGGATTGGATCAATACAACAACAAAATATGGAGAGCAAGCGAAATCCACATGAAAATCTAGCCAGATTCTATAACACCTGCAACCATGCATGGAGTTATATGAAGATCATAACGCCTACTGGTTGGGCACTACTACTACGCAAATGGGTTAGATTCCGTAAAAAAACAAAATAGGGTTATATTTTGTGCAGAACTTGGAAACAGGTCGATTCTCGCGAGGTTAGCACTCCGTTCCATGGTGGCGTGTACCTGGACAGGCATGTGTGAGTGTTTGTAGCCCGACGAGGCCAACATGATGAATCAGAGAGAGAGACGGGACCCGGGCAGCCGGCCTCTACAGCAGGAATCCTGCAAAAGGGAAGGATGGCACCTCGCAGAGCTCAACAGTTCTTATCCGCAACTTTCCTACCGCTTCGCCATGCCGCTGCTGATTTCCGTCATGCCATACGATAGCACCCTACCCCCCCCCCCCCCCCCCCCCTCCCCTCTGCAGCCCATCGCTGCCGAACCATTGGGCTTCTGTCACCTGTGAGGCAGCAAGCAAGAGGAGGAGACATGTTTGTGAACAGTCTTTCCTACTTTTTGACGGAGTTTTCTACTTTCTTCGACTCATATTACTTAACTTAAATTTGTAAAATTTAGATGAGCTTATATACTAAATAGTGTGTAGATTCATTCAAATCTAACAAATTTGAGTCAATAAATATGGGTTAGAGGGAGTACATGTTTTTTTAACGAGAAAATCTAGCCCAGAAAGATCGAGGTAGTAGAGCTGCACGGGAAGAGAGTCTAACTCCAGATCTGTGTCCTTCACGGCATGGCTGGTGATACCTGACATCGTAACGAGACATGCGCGACACATACTGGCAATACCCGAACCGATCTCTTCCGTAGCACAAGCGAGTTGCACTCGCCCATCACCGTCAGCGACACCGGCGACTAGGAGCGACGGGCACATGAGCCGTCGTACTCCGGCGACACGTCCCTCTTCGGCAGCTAGCAGTGACGGCATACCACGAAAGACCACCAGGTGGCACGTGCTCTATCCCCTATCCCTTCGACAAAAACTTCTCCAAAAAAAGGATATAGGCCGGGTTAGGTGCTGAATCTCCTCTGAAGATTTACAGCTGACGTTCTCGGCAACCCCTGCCCGACAAGAGCCATCTGGGAGTTCAGGATATTCACGGCCTACGCTCAGAAACTCCAGAACGCATCCATCCTTTCACCAGACTGGCGCGTGCAGAAATGACCGGCAAAAACCATCCATCCCAAGTTCGAGTGTTGGGTGAAAAGAGGCAAGGAAGGCAGGCCGCATCGAGATCGGCGTGGATGAAATTTCACTTCGGCCGTCGTCAACTGAACTGTGCTGCAGCGTGCCGCATGGGCGCCATCATCTCCTGAGTCCTGCCATGGCAGAGCAGCAGAGCGATTTTCGCGCCACTGCAGCCGCCGTCGGCGGCAGCAGCAGCGGATGAGCTGACAAGCACGGGAAAGCGTACGTACTTCCGGCAGCGCCATGCCCATGGCCGTGGCCATGCTTTGACGCCGCCGCTTTTACTGCACAGATCTCAAGGGGGCCAAGCAATGAGTATTATTGCTTCGGGACTGCTGGAGGTCAAGAAGCCTTTCGGGAGAGTAAATTGCACAGCCTAACTTGACAGGGCAGTTTCACCTTCCTCGGAATATTATCGTGGTAAAATAAGTGAGGGATTTAGATGAGAAGGGACATGACAATGCAGGACATAAAAGGCCAAGATCTGAGCACACACACAACACAGCTTTAAACAAATGTATTGAGACAGGCATCAGTGAGTGAGAGATCGAGTCCCATACATACATACATACATACCCAGGCTTGGGATGGTCCATGAGAGCCAACTGCAACTGCACCATCCCTATCTAAAGGGTGAGGCCCGCCTGCACAAAGGTCCCCACACACACACACACACCCACACGCAAAGGCCAGCCACGCCCACCTGACCATGTCTACCACAACCACCAGGCCTCCCAACACACAGAAATGGAGGCATCAATGTGCACAGTTCAAACATTTACTCACAGCACCAGGCTATCAATGGGTGCTCAGATGTAGAAACAAATCAAATGAATCGAATATGTGCACCCCTTGCCCAGGGCTGAATTCTCCTATCCAACAGCAGCGAATTCATTCTACCTCCCCGCTTGCCACCCCGGGGGCAACGGGAGTTCAGCTTGCCAAAAACATATGTTCATCCTCTCTATATATATTTACGGAGGGCTCCTACAAGGAGTCTAAACACAGAAAAGAAACAACACCCCAAGTGTTGGTGCACAGACCCCACATGGATTGCATAATTCTGCGGGGCGAGGCGATCCGTCTTCTTTTCTTTCCCCGGGCCGGCTACAATCGTGTCGACGCTGGCAAGATCTTGGGAGGACCACCGAGACTACATACAACTTATGGTCCACAAGCATGTTAGCACAAGAACCAACCATGTGACACTTTGTACTGTAATAATGTTGCTGGAGGAGCGTCAGCTCCTCGAGGCAACCCCGGCGGCTTCTCTAGGCATCAACCCAAATCTGCTACCATGAACTGGTGAGGTGGATGGAGGCAATGGAGATAAGATGCCTGTCTTGTACACCATGTCAAACCTGCACTGGCAACCCATAGTTCTGGAATGACCTGATGTGGCCATCCCAGCTTGCACTGACTATGACCTGGCCCCAGGCATGGGTAGCAGCATTCTGGCAAGACGCCTTCAGGAACTTGAACTGCGATTTACGCAATGTCGATGTCGCCACTGAATTGGACGGCAACTGCTCCTCTGGCCACGTAGCTGTTCCCCTTGGAGCAGACTCTGCAAAGAACGCCCTGCTAAGGGTGAAGTTGCCAGATGGTAACCGATACACGTTATCACCACCGCCAAGGGACTCTTCGGTGTGGCAGCATTGCGTGCTGTCCTGAATGTCGCACAAGTCGTCGGAGACTTCTTGACGCAAAGAAGGGATGTTGCAGGACAGCGAAATGGAATTCCTTGACTGAGAGGCGTTCCACGGTATTGCGACGGAGACATCATTGCAGAGAAAGCGCTCGTATGACCACACGTTCTTCACACGGCTTGTGATTGGGGCAAGTTGGTTTGCATAATTCCACATGTAGACACGGGAGTCGTCGCTAGCAGAGATAATGTGATCTCCATCTGGGGTAAATGATGCTCCAACTTGGCTTGAACTTTGTAATCCTGAGAATGGGAGACAGAAACGTGAGCTCAAGGGTCACAACTACTTTTGAAATATACCTAGATTAGAAAAGGGAGTCGGTACCTTTGTAGTTGGAAATTACATGAACCCCGTCAAGAATGCGAACTTGCGAGTCACCAGATGTTACCATCAATTTCTTTGGATCAGATGGGCAGTACTGTCAACAAAAGTTTTGAAGAAAAAAGGAAATGTCAGATTCACTTTTAATAATAGTTGGATTCCAAATATGAGTTACAAGAAAATCTCCTGTGCAGTCACAGATTTTAAGTCAGTACCTGGAAACCAACAATTCTTTTATGAGGAGACTTCTTTCTACCATTCAGAGAGACTTGAGATTCCAGTTCTAGATGATTATCTGTGTAGAAGATTAAATAAATTAGAAATTGGATACTAATATGATTTCACAAACATTACACACTTCAGTGTATTAAAATACATTAGATAAAGAAATTAAGATTCTTGTGTTCCACAAAATCAATTTGGTTAACATCATGCTGCATACAATGAAACCCTCACTACAGTCCCAAAGCAACTTTAACTATTTCTATTAATTAATTACACTGGCTTTTCCAGATATCCTAAACACTGAGTTCATGGTAACAATGATTTAATAGTACTTCCTCAGTGTTCCTAAACATAAGCCTTTCTAGCAGTACGCAGGTAGTAAGTTTTAACACAGTGATAGTAAATGAGGTGTGATGTGTTCTCCAAGATCCATATATAAGCAGGACAACATAATTACTCCGAAGGAGCACCATAAATACTGAGATTACATTTACCAAATAATACTTTACATAATGTTCAGTGTTCACTCGTGAACAGTACAGGAATACCAACTTTAAATTAAAGAATTGAGTAGATCTTTCTATTTTAATATTGGAAGCTAGAATTCCATTCGCGATAAAAACAAGCTACTGTTGTGTTTCATCAACATGCAAATGATCCTTTTTGGTGATATATTGTTGACAGCACATGCCACCCATTCATCATCAAACGTAGCACTATTTCCTTAGTTTCCAGCTAATTTTTCAACTATTGGAAGCCATATCTAAACTTCCTTAATGGCACGGTTTTATTTATTCATCTGAATAAAGAGGAGCATAAACAAGGAAAAATCAAAGAAACAGTTTGCATTCAAAGGGTATATAGTGAAAGCGCTTTAAACAAAACCCATGGAGATCAAAACCAGCTACTGAAGATCATCTTAATTCTTTCTAATATGTAGGTTAAACTACAACATATAACTGCACATATGATCAATCCATGCACAGACAGTTCCGGGAAAGCTGGCTTGCGAACTAGAGGATAGCAATAATCCTGTTTCGCTCTTCTCATACTGAGGACAAAACGAGGCATCCCTATCATTACCAAATGGCATATACATCTAGATTGTCCTCATGAAAGGAAGCGATATCGACATATTAACAAACAAATGAGGATGTGACTGAAGCTACTGTTTCCAAAATCATCAGTTTGCCAATCATCAGAAAGTACATATACACAAATCAAATCTCAGAAACAAAATAACTCATGATTACCTGATGTGTCATAGTAGCGGCAATTTCCTGTTATGGTCCCAGCCACTGCACCCTGAAAGGAACCAGCAGAAACATATAAATGTTGTGAATCAACAAACGATCACTTGGTAAAAAAAAACGAATTACTACAAGGATATGCGAACGAACCTTTCCATCAGGCCGGTAACAAACTGCAGTCACTATCTCTTTGCTATTGGCCCAGTCTACCACTAGGCATTTACGGACATCCCAAATGCGGACCAATCCATCGAGACAGCCACTGATGAAATAATTGTCACTCGTAGGGTGAAACTGAACACATGTCACTGCATAACAGACAAACTCGAGGTTAGTATCTCAGATTGTGAGGAGAGATAGATTGCGGAATCCAGTAGTTCACGGGGGGAAAGGGTTTACCATAGTTAGTGTGGGAGAAAACCTTCAGACAAGTATTGCACCCGATCTGCCACAATCGAACAGTTTTATCCATAGAAGCAGAAAGCAAGTCCTGCAAAAACAACCAAGTGATGGTAGATATTCAGATGAGCATAACATCTACAGATCTTACAGGTACATGGAAACACAATGTTGAACCTGCAGCCACTCACCCCATTCCTCGACCATGAAAGATCCAAGATGACATCATCATGGCCATAGAACTCATGCACCGGCACCTGAGACAGCGCGAAGGTCCGGTGAGGGATGACGACACAGGCCGGATCAGCAACCCCCTTGGAACTCTTGTTATCCTTGCTCTTACTCCCTTCACTGGAGTTAACAGGAGCCAGCTCAGAGTTCTCGTTGACAGTGAAGAAGACACAGGAAGGATCATCCTCGGCGAAGTCGAGCTCATCGGGCCTCTGGCCTTCCACCACCCGCCACACGCGCACTACCCCGTCCTCGCCTCCGGTGGCCAGATACTGGCCGTCGGCGCTGAACCTCATGGCCACAATCGCGCCCTTGTGCGCCTTGATCTCCTGCCCCCTGTACACCGCTGACAGTTCCTTCGACCGCTTCTTGTAGTGCCTCACCTTGACCCTGTCAACCTTCCCAGAGCAGCTCCGGGAAGTGGAACTGGAGGACGGCGAGTTGGAGTTGTAGTCGTCGTCCTCCTCCGTGTCGAGGACGCAGGCGGCGATGCCCAGCCTCCGCAGCAGCCACCCGAACCTGCGCCGCCGCCGAGACCGTGAGGCCGACTTGTCCGGGGTGGAGGGCTCGTCCGAGTCGTCGACCCGGCGCATGAGCTCCCGGATGAAGGGCGAGGAGCCGGAGATCCTCTCGAATTCCGCGGCGGTGAGCGTCTGGTTGGAGCGCCGCTCCCTGAGCCTCCGGAAGCTCCCGTCCGCGCCCACCTCGTCGACCACGAAGACCGTGCCGTCGTCCAGGTTCTTGAACACGCACTGCAGCTCTTCATCCGCGCCGCCACCACGGTCGGACAGCGCTATCGGGTCCTCGCCCTTGTAGGCAGAACTCGGAGCAGGCGAGACCAGGTCGGCGGCGCCGGGGCTGGTGCTGCCCAGGACGATCTCGTCTCCGCAGGGTCGGGGGCTGGAGGCGGGATCCAGGAGGCCGAGGGAGCGGGCGAACCTCTGGCGGCGCTCGTGGACGCTGCAGGGGTCGGCGGCCCAGACCTCGAGCAGGTGCAGGGGCCACTGGGCGTCGACGTCGTCGTGGCGCCCCGAGCTCGCCGGCGAGGCGAGGGACGCCGGCGACATGACCTCCCTCGAGTCGAAGAACTCCTCCGCCTGCCGCTCCTCTTCATCATCCTCATCCCCTCCCGCGCCCAGGGAGCTCCTCCGCGCCATGGTCACACGCGCGCGCGCTGCGGGGCCGCTCTCACCGCGCCACCACCTCCACGTCCGCCCTCCTAGAACACAGGCGAATCCGGCGGGTTCACCGTGGCCGGATCTCGCGGGGCGGTTGAAGTCGGATCTCGGAGCGGCTGGTCTCTTGCCGTCCGTCCTTTATGGCGCGCCCACTGCTCTGCCGTGCCGCTGGCGTCGTCTGCCACCCCTCTCCCTCTCTCTCTCTCCTCTCTCTCTCTCTCCTGCTGGGGTCTGGGGTCTGGGGACGGACGGATGATGTAGCGTAGCGGTACCTCTCTCGCTCGCTCGCTCGCTCGCTAGAGAAAGAAAGAAAGAAAGAAGGGAACCAAACCAAACAACCAACCAACCAACCCTCCACCACAGCAGCAGCGGCAGCCGAAAAGGAGGGAGACGATACGAGACGAGTAGAGTAGAGTGGCCGAGTAATAAAAAGCGGCCAGCGGCAGACGAAGAGGAGGGGACCTTGAATTGAATTGATCTCTTCTCTGGGATCGATCGATCGGTTTCGGCGCGGGGGGGATTAATTTGCACGGATCGGATCGACGAGGTAAAACCGCCCGGAAACAGAAGCCCACCCCTTCATTCATTTATTCACCTTTTCCACCGTTTTCTTTCTCCATGGGGATCGCAGAATTCTTTGTCCTCCTTCTTTTATGTTTGACCATGGTGTTTTTTACACTACCATGGTGGACATATTTTATACTATGTTGCTACTAGGAGTGCTTCGGGGGATAATGACCGAGTTATTTAGATGATGAAATACTTTTAGAGATTAGGTAACCTGTCTTTGACTTCTCTCAGAGTTTCGAGGAGACAAGTCATGTATTACCTCACACGTCCGTGACAGGTTCAAAGGTTAATGTCGTTCTCATTGATCTCACCACACATCACAAAAACGATAGTATATTCGAATAATACCGTCAGCGATGGCGTGGAGCGCCGAGAATAGGGGCAACAATGAAGCTTAATCTTCTTAATATTACAAGTGTATATACATAGTATTTTCTTTCTTTTTTTTCCCTTTTTATCTTTTATAGTATACCTTCTTCGCTTTGATAAGCCTAACACTTACCGGCTCATATTAATATGTTAAACTTATAGTGCTACAAAATCAATGAGGATTAGCAATTTGGGGACTAGTAGAAATAATAAGTATAGTACACATTTATATTGCGGATAGAATTGAGATATGCAAATTAATGTCAAGGATAGATGTGATAACCTTTTCCAAGAAGAAACTATATCTCGATACATTCGAGGAACAATAAGGAGCGTTGACTTCTCACTATGAACCAAAGATTTTAGTTATGGTAAATATGGAAGCAAAAAAAATCTATTAGTCCTGCTAGTACTATCGAGAACATCAAAATAGTGGCAATAATTTATAGTGCTACAAATCAACAAGGATTTGCAATTCAGGGTAGAAATAATAAGTATAGTACACATAAATACCATGGATAGAGTTGAGATATGCAAATTAATGTCGGAGATAGATGTCATAACCTTTTTCAAGAACAAACTGTATGTGAATACAATCAAGAAACCATAAGTAGCGCTGAATTTTCACTGCGAAGCAAAGATTTTTGTTACGATACGTGTAGAAGCAAAAAAAAAATCATCAATATGGTTATTAGTCCCACTAGTACTATCAAGAACACGAAAATAGTGGCAACAGTGAAGTTAGTGTTGTCAAAATTACAAGTTTATTGTGGTGTATTTTTTTAATACCTTTCTATCCGGTTAATCTATCTGTTTTCCAACTAGTTTATTTATGTTAAATGTAGTAGGAATAATATGCACTAGGAATCGATACCTACAGATAGATCTAGGAATTACATATTAATATGTAGTGAATATACATTGTGAGAACCATATCATGGTATTAGTATTCTAGATAGAATTGAGGGCTGCATATTTATATCACGGTTAGAAGTGAGAACCATATCCAGATAGATCCAAATACATCGTGAATATATTTTTTTAGAGAACCAGCTGACTTTCCAATGAAAAAAACTTATTTGAGATGTGGCATGTACTATGTAACTGCATGTGCATTACTGACAACTAATGAATCTGTTTAATACTTATACTTGTCTTGCAATGAGTTTAACACTACTACTAAGCATGTTCGAACACGGTTTGGTCCGTTTGTGCTAGTACGGAATTATTTATTAGCTCCAAAATTTAGATTGGATTTATGAATGGGATTGAACTACGGAACATTTGGCCGGTAGAATCATTATATGATCAACATATATCATTTTCAAAACAGTCTGCACTGCTGCAAACGGATGTCTTTCTTTTCACTCGATAAACTGAAAAACACAAATCCCGTAATCCCTGGGAACCTGGTCCATTCAAAATTAGCAATCGGTGTTATAATGTCTGTCATCAGACAAGAAAGAGAAAGGAAGACACAACGATCGGGATACATAAACAAGTTTCCAGCACCTAGTACTACTATATTCTAAAGGCCTGCTCTCTTCCTAGCCACATAAAAATCGACAGCGAAAACAAATTTAATTTGGCGCTGTCTGTGTCGCCTTCCTTTCGTCTCGGCCGGGTCGCAGCCGGTCCGAGTCAATGGAAGCATGGCGAGAAAAGCAGAGAGCAGACAGCGGCATTTCCAATCCTCAATTGCATATCGCACATACTCTCTCTGTCCTAAAATACCCTGTATTTTAGGTTTAGTCAAGGTCAAACTTTATAAAATTATATGTACACCTATAATACAACTTAAGCATTCTTAGAATCGTCATAAGATATATTTTCATAATATATACATTCGGTGTTATAGATGTTTATAGTTTTTTCAATATATTCTATCAATATAAAGTTTAACTTTGACTAAACCCAAAATACAAGGTATTTTAAGACAGAGGAAGTACGTGGCCCTGCATTAGCAACATGGCGTCGTATCATTTTGCATCCAATGTGGTGTAATACCTGACGCTGCAACTGTACACTCCCATACCGCACATCTAGTACAAGATATACTAGATCTATTCCCTGTTTAAATATTTCGATGTTTGCTGGATCTATTTATTTCGGCGGTCGGTTTTGGTCTTGCATATTTTGACACTGTACAGCGTAAAAATTGTCAAGAAAATTCTGAAAAAACTGTCCATGTTGATTACTCGAAAAACGGTCACGATTTTGAGCGGTTACTCAGGCAGGCATACCTCTACTTCAGAAAGCACAAGCCACATGACGCCCGAATTGGCATAAATGTATGAACATCTAGAAAATATATAAGTAATTTTGAGCTCTCATTTTCCCTTCCTCCTCTCGAGTCGCTACAATAACTTGAGATTCCGCGGATCAGGCTGATCTGATGTCGTCTCTGTCGGAATAGTCGGCCAGAGTTGGACTAGGAGAGGCGCCGGAGTAGATAGGAGTAGAACTAGGGTTTTGTAGCTTGTCCTTTATATCGTGTATGGCGACTATGCCGGGAGAGGTGTTAGATTCCTCCAGATCTAGCATCACTTCATCTTTCTCCTCTGCTTCATGATACTCCGCTTGGTGGATCCGTATGTGTCGTGCCAGAGGGAAGCAGAGATATCCATAAACAAGGTTGTTCTCTATAGATCTGGCGGCCAAGGTTGGAGTTGCCGGTCCTCTTCTCTCTCTCGTCATGCAAGTGAGGATGGAGGGTTTCTGTTGGCGGCTTCAGTTGGTTGGTGGCTACATCTTCGGCAAGGGAGTGTGTGTGCTTCTCTTTGGAGGTTCATCACTGAGCCAATTTTGTTGTCGTTCTTCATGGCCAAAGGGCGGCCCTTCCAACCTCAAGTGATGGTTGCCTTTTCCAACCGTCGACTTCAGATCTTCAACAACCTCCAGGCTATCAAGCCACTTCGGAGGCCCTCCGTGTATCAGCATAGTTCGCTCCCATTTCTTCGTCCCAAGTGGCCGCGTCCCCGCAGACATGGAGATTTGACTACGACGAGCCCTGTTGGGCGGAGAAGGAGCAGGACTGGGTCGCTTTTTTATTTTTATTCTGGGGTCCCTTGTGCAAATTGTAATTGTCGGATTGTAATTTCCCAGTTACTTAGGGTCATTTTGTAAAATGTAACTCCAATGTCAAAATGAATGAAAGTCTCGGACCTTTGGGACCGACACCCTCTGTTCAAAAAAAAAAGACCTACCCCCTCCGTCCAAGAATAAATGTCTTAGATTTTTCAAATTTAAGATGAACTATATACTAAATAGTGTCTAGATTCATCTAAATTTTGACAAATTTGAGACATCTATTTTGGAACGGAGGGAGTAGAAAATATATATGTTTGACCTGGCTAATTTGTAAGAAAATATATAGACATCTATCTAAAACATATCTATATCCATCATAAATCATATTTGCATACCATATAGATTTGCCGTTGTGCATATTAACATGTTTTTTCTATAAACATAGCTAAACCTTTTTTTGTGTGGGTCAAACATAGCTAAACTTGTTGATGTTTGACTTATGATGATGACCAAATTAGAAGTTCGATTAGTCTTGAACGGAGGAAGCACTTGGCTAGCTGGCTAGCGGAGACGCATTTGCTAGTTGTTGCGTCTGATATGAGATCTCCCGTAGTAGATACCTTCCGTGTCCCGCGTTGGTCGTGTTAGTTGGCGGGGAGCACCATTTTACACGAGAAAGATGCTGCTAAACAAATGGGATCAGGAAGGTCACTGGCTATGGCGCTCCTCTCCAACAGCTAGCGCCTACCTTCAGCTAGCTGTTACTGTCGCTCGATCATGCACGGGGCATGCCTACGTAGGTGTACGTAAGTTTTTTTTTTCATCTGAGAGCTTGTTTGGGTCGGAATTTTTTTACACGGTCGAGGACGAGACATTTCTGGAGCGCGCGAGCCATTTCATGTGTCTGTTCCTGAACGGGAAGCTGCATGCCGTTCTTCAGTAGAGGAGACCGACGGGTTGCTGCATGTCTTGCTGAGCAACCGCCCGATCGGGGATGGGAGGTGCACGTACGTACGCGTCAGGAATGCTACTCGGACGGTCGGACGACAGCTAGCAGCAGGAGGTCACAAAGTTTGGTGGCCAGCCGCTCGCGCGCTTGCTCGGCGCCTAGCTTGTGCCAGCCCGTAGAGTAAAATAGATCCACCCTGCCTAAATCCGACTCACGATTTCTACGATCACCAACCATACCAATACGTGACTTATAACACCACCAAAATATCGGTTGCTGTTTCATCTACTACGTCACTGCTCTCGGTAGAGTGATGTACTCATTGAACCTGGCGCATGGACTTGCATGTCACCTCCTGTGTATTTTTCTTTTTTTTTTTGCAAAATGCCCCCTAAACAATTTAATACTTAAACTAGAAATCCCAAAACCTCTCCACTCGCATCGACACACACGAACACAACATGACGACGAGGAGGAGGAGGAAGAAGAGGAGCGTGCCTGCAATGAAGTCGCCTCTGGCCACGATGGTAAAGATAGTGGAGGATAACTCCGGCGGTCGAGATTGGCCCACGATTGCATAGGTGAGCAAGATGAAGAGGACAGTTGCTGGGCAACTGTGGGTCAAGGCCGAGGGAGTCGCATGCCTGGCTCACAGGCCACCACTGTCAACTCAGCGAAGCTCCCGGGCTACGCAGCCCCGGTCACTCTCGTCCCAGAGACGTCTGTCTTAGTAGACAACGCCCTTCCGTGCACTGCTCCATTCCGTCAACGCCCCACTTGGGTCAAGGCTAAGGGATAGCGCCACTATCAATGCACCTCGCTTTGATTCGACAGAGGTAGGCAAGGACGCCGTTGTCGTCCTCTACTCCTCAAAGACTAACAAGCAGAGCAAGGGTGGCATGCTAGCCGTCCGGCTTGTGTGGGGAATGTCTCCTACGAAGCACTGGTCCGCCATTTTGACGCTGCCCTTGCCAACTGCAGGGAGTCTCACTATGGGCATTAGAAGGATAACTTCCATCGCATTGGCGAGGTTCTCGCCCAAGGCCTCCACCATTGTCAGCGCTGCGGAAGCTCGGTGACACCGGCATGAGGTTATAGTGGACGCTAGTCGACTCTTGGTGATGGTCTGGTGGAGAGAGAGGCGAAGAAAGTGGAGTCGTATGGAAAGAGAGAGGAAGACGAAGAAGGTGTTGATGACCCTGACTGATGGGTCCCACCGGTCAGTTTGACATATGGGCCATACTGGTGAGCCTCTAGGATTTGAATACGAAAACAGGATTACGATGTTGTTTTTTGCAAAATAATTGCACTATTGGTACCGGTCAACAATGTTCCACTTGAACGAATACATCGCCCCACCGAGGTTAGTGACCTTGGACGAAACGACAACCCGTATGTGTAAGCCATGTATTTTAGGGTGGATGACCGTTTCAAAAACATGTTTCAAAGTTTAGATACCGTGGATGGACTTTAACTCCAGCTAGTAAACCTGACCGTATGGATCAAGCTAGGAAGCCCTAGTGCCAACAATTATACACATCGTGGATGACCCAGATTATGGCCAGCAGAGATCCACCGTGCCTCGTCCCATCTATAGATTGCCTCCTTGCATCCATCGTTCAGACATACTCGTTCAGTCCCAAATTTATCTAGTAGGCATGTATCTAGAGGGTCAAACGCGTTTGGCTTTAGTAATTGGGACGCGGGTGATCTGAGAACGCGACAGTAGCAGCACTAACCCAAATGGCGTGCGGCCGGTCTGGAACCATGTATGGAAAGCTAACGTCCCACCGAAGGTGAAGATGTTCGGTTGGCGTGCTTCCGATCAAAATGTAGATTGTGTAATTCTGGAGCTGGACTGCGCCTCGGTCGCCAATTGCATTCCAATCCAATGAACCAGACAGATCGAAGCTGTGGGCAACGATTGATGAAACCAAAATCCTGTTGAGCGAGCGGACAAAATACAAAGTAAATCCAGTTAGAAGAGAGAGCAACAACGTCGCTGGTGCACTGTCCCGATCGAATTGGTCTCCAGTATGGCAGTGACTCATGGTCGAGCGAACCCCCTGATCATATTGTAACCAACGACTTAAACTGTGGCGTTACAGGAAATATATAAAGCTCTCTCTCTTTTCCCTCAAAAAGAAAAGTAAATTGGTACGCAGGAGATGCATATATGCCGCTCGTTTATGTCTCACACTTACTAGTTCGGTCATGATATTTCGTTCAGGAGAGATACTACGCTCCGCCGAGCATCGATCGATCGGTGATGCGCATGTCGTGACAAATAAAAGTAGCTAGTGGTGTATGAGATGTTGATCCATCGGCCATCCATCCATCCATCCATCTATCCATCCATGCATCTCTGACGTCTCTACTATTAGTTAGCTTTTTATGTACTCACCGATAAATATATATAGTATCTCGGGATGTGCATGCATGCATGCTTTGACGGAAAAAAGAAAGAAGCGCACATCACACTTAGCTTGATCCGTCGGTCGATCGCGCTTTGATTAGGGGCTTTGTGTCTATAGTGGGGCTAGGATCTGATATGTCGGATCGATCGAGTCATGCATGCACCGAGACTCTTCTGCTTTCTCTATTTTGGACATGCATGGATGGATGGACATCGATCGAAAGACCGGAACGGGACGATTTAGGGGTCAAACCAAATCACCGTACTACACAGTTAGTTACATAGAGGAAGCTGCTGTATACTCGATCGGTGCATAGAACCTAGAGATAGATATATGCTAATGGTACTACTAGCCATGACGAAATCTCCGGCTTTTCCGACTTTTGCGTCCGCCGCGTCGATCCGCAACTGTGTTAAATTTCGACAGGGAAAACTAAAAGCCAAAGTTGGAGCTGTTTGGTCGTTCAGATGGCGCTGGCTAGCTCTACTTTCTTTCGAGGTGTGAAAACCATGAGCTACGTACGTACGTACATTACATATGGTGGTCTCGTGAAAGTCTAGCTAGGCTATCGTGGACCTTTTTTTTTTCGACTTGGCAAATTAACAAGCTGCAGAAACGAGTGCATGGCCATCGGGTGACCAATCTGTCGTTGTGGCATCGCTTACTTTGACTGAGACTGGACGACGGACTGTTGCTTCTTCAGGAATCCAGGAAGAGGAGGGTTTGACGCCGTGTGGTGGCCGGCCGGCCGGCCGATAATTAAGTTGACCGGCGCCCGTGCGAGCGGTCCGGTCCGGCGTCACTGTCGTGCGTGACACAGTCGTCGTTCCACTTCCCAGCAGCAACTGATGAATCATGCGTGATCGGTGTGCCCTGATCCGGCCGGATCTGACGTTTCGTCTGTATTACCTGTTTAAACACTTTTGTACTCCAACGTCTTCAGTCGTTTGTTAGTTGACGAATGTAACCAACCAACGATATATATATATGGTAACTACTACTACTACGTACTTACAATACTATGAGATATCATCATTTCTTTCTTACAAAGGAAATCAATTAGGTCTGTATCTATCGTATCTGCGCGCGCATCTGTAGCATAGCGGACCAATTAGGTCTGTATCTATCGTATCTGCGTTCAATTAGGTCTGTAAGAACTGCCTCCAGAAGACCAGGTTGCCAGGATCCTCGGCGAGATCCGGATCTTGCATGGCGGCGATAGACACCGGGATCTCTCCGGCGAGGTCCTGTTCGGCCGGCACCGGCGGAACAGGAATCCCACCGGCGCTGAGTTGCCAGCCGAGGGGGAGACGAGTGTCTGGCGGCGCCGTATAGCCCGCCGAGCGGCGGGCTTCCCGAGCGTGACGCGTCGTCGTCGGAAATCCTCGCCATGGCTTCTCGGTGGAGTTGAGGAGGAAGAAATGTGCGAACGTCCGAAGTTCGCCGGAGTAGGGGGTGGTGTGAGAGACTGTGAATAGAGACGGCGAGATGTATGCCTTATATAGACGGAGTTCGGCGGCGAGGGCGGGAGGGGTGTAGCGGCGAGGGCGGAAAAAGGAAAAAGGTGAGAAGGATGGTGGCGACTCGGCTTCTGTCGCTGACAGGCTGGTCCACTCGGCCAATTCACTGCGTCCGGCGTCCCCAGGGCGTACCTGGGATCCTGGGTTTGGTTTGGATAGTCCGGACCAAAATTGGCCCAAATCCGGCCGACAAGAGGTTCCTGGGTACGAAGACGGCACACACACATCCTACCCAACTACTCGCGGCACCTCCACCTATCTACCTCTCCTAGACAATCGCGGAAAAGCCGTGCAGTCCTCCAGAGGTCTGCCTCCGTGGCGATTCTACGGATGACCTCTCTAGGAGAAGGACGGCCCCTTCGAAGACCACGTCATTCCGGTGGCGCCAAAGCGTCCAGCAAACCAAAGAAATCCCTATCCAGAGGTCGCGCTCGCGGCCCTTGCCGCCTCGCCTATCTTGGAGCCAATCAACAAACTTGGAATCATGTTCCGGCATCAAGTGCCTCTTGTCCCACCAGCCCAGGCAGGCTGCCCAAACCTTGCGGGCCAGGACACAACCCATGAAAAGATGATCGATGGTCTCTCCACACTGGTCACAGAAGGGGCAGGCCGCCAGATGTTGGAGGCCACGCCGGCTAAGCCGATCGGCGGTCCAGCACCTGTTCCTCACGGCTAGCCAAAGGGTCACCTTGCAGCTAGCAGGGGCTCGGGACCGCCAGATCTGAAGTGCCCCTGCCATAGAAGTTCGCCCGACAAAGAGTGCCTGGTAGCATGATCGTGTTGTGTAGCAGTTACTTGGGTCCCAGATCCACTTGAGGACGTCCTGCGTCCCCTCTGTCAGGGTGATTGCTTCAATATGGTCCGCCACTTCGAGGAGCTCCCTGATGGCTGCCGCGCTAAGTTCCGGGGTGACATCATGCAGCCAACCCCCTTCAAGGCCTTCGCGCACACGACGCATGGAGACTGCGCTCGGTGGGACCGCAGCAAAGAGGTTCGGTGCCACGTCACATAGCCGCCCACACGGGAGCCACTTGTCCGTCCAGAAGAAAGCAGCCGCGCCATCCCCAATTACCGAGGTAGTCGCTGCATCGAAGAGACGCCTCGAGAGCTCTGGGACCCGGATGTCGAGGCCATGCCATGGCCTATCCACCTCCACGCGCTTCAACCACAGCCATCTGTCCCTCAGCGCAATGTTCATGAGGCGTAGGTTGGGGATGCCAAGTCCCCCTAGATCTTTGGGCATGCACACCCTGTCCCAAGCCACCATGCAGTGCCCGCCGTGTACGTCCTTTCTCCCCTTCCAGAGGACACCGCGGATGATCTTCTCGATGGCGGTGATGATCTCTATGGGAATATCGAGGGACATCATGGCGAAGATGGGCATGGCGGATAAAGTTGTCTTAACGAGCTCGAGTCGCCCCCCTCTGTTGAGCATGGAGGCTTTCCACAATGGCAGCTTGGCGGCCACCATATCTACTAGCGTTCGTAGCTGCGCTGTCGATGGCTTCCGTAGGGAGAGCGGTAACCCCAGATAGCGAAGGGGGAACTGCGTGATGGGGCAGTGTAGCTCCCGCTCCACCAGGTCTCTAGCCTCAGCCGAGCATCTAATCAGGTTGGTTGAGCATTTGTCAAGGTTGACACGGAGACCAGAAGCCTCCCCAAAGTCTTTGATGATCCCGGAGATCACCTGGAAATCCACCACTGACGACCTCAGGAAGGTGACCACATCGTCTGCATAAATCGATGTGCGATGTTGGAGGCCTGAAGCTGCAAGCCGAGTGAGCAGTCCCTTTTCCTCTGCCTTTATGACCATCAGGTGAAAAACCTCCATGATCAGGATGAAAAGCTGCGGGGAGAGCGGGTCTCCTTGCCGAAGACCAATGATATGGATCTAGTACTAATGTAAATTGGTGCAATTAATATATGTTGTTACTTTTTCTGGTAAAGGTACAAAAGATACAAGTACTATACTTATTTCTGAATGGAGGGTTTATGCCCTAAACTTCCAACAAGGTTTAATTTCTTCCACTATATTAATTAATTAATACTACTACTACATGAAAGAGAAATCATCCGCTTGGACGGCAGGAGCAAATAACTAACCGAGGATCGGGTAAACATCGCAGGGGGTGATGATCTCGATCATCACCGACAGCACGTTTCTAATGACAGGTTGTACCGCGTACTTTGTCTAGTGCATTGTTTCCCCCCATATCGAGCCAGTAATCATGCATGACTATGATACCTACATAATACTGTATTATTCTAATTAGCTAGCTAGAGTGAGAGGAGTAATTAAGCAAAAAAGCCTATTAGCGCGTGTGATGGAACATGACAGCGTCCTCGATCAGTGGAAGATAAAATTAAGCACACACATGGATGAAAGCCGTGCTTGGTGGGAACACAGGTACACCTTTGTCGTTTGCTTAATTGCTTTCCATCCATCGTCCCAGGCCCCCCGTTTTCGTAGCCCGTTGTTCGCCCTATCCTCACTAGCTTCCAAGTAACTGAGCAGTCAAACTGAGACTAATTTACATTTATACAACTATATCTATTTATTTTACATTGTTATGAAAGGGAACCCAGTGTCCAATGAGCCACAGAAGCTTTGGTGCCTCACTATTACTTCAGTACCGCATAAGCTAAGGAGCGAATATTTTGAGCTCCCCAGCTCCAGTGTTCCTATTGTTTAAAAAAATAGATTAGAAAATAATACTTTCTCTAACCCATATTAGTTGACTCAAATATGAATGTATCTATCACTAAAACTTGTCTAGATATATTCAAATTAGAGTCAACTAATATGGGTCGGAGGGAGTAGTTACAAGCTTAAGACAATCGAGAAAAAAAATTCCCGATGAAGCCAATGATGTAACCCACATACGTGTAAAATGTCAATTTCAAATAGTTTGAATTCTGAGCTACATTAAACTGACAAAAGTGTATAGCTAAGTGTAGGCATATATGTTTTCAAATTCTATTATATTTTATCATTTTTATGTAGCCCAAAATATAAAGAACTTTGCACTGGGATTTTGCATCCTTACAGGATACATCATTAACAATGTCCCAAACTATTTTCAGATTTTTTAAAACTTTTAAGTACGATTTTAAATATTTTTAAATAAAGAGATTACTCGACCTCAGGAGACAAAGACGCTCCGCTAAGCTTGACACGTGCTTAATTTAGCACTTTTTGGTTCCTCTCCTAAACAAAGGTTGCTTAACCAGGTGGTGATAGACTCGTCACTACCGATCATGGGTGCGCACATGTGAGCTGCAAGGCTAAGCACATGAGACCTAGGCACAGAACAACTAAGGCTAAGGTTCTTGTTTATATTCACCGCAAAAAAAAAAGGTTCTTGTTTATATATTAAGATGGGATCTGCGATTCGATCCTCCTGCTGCGTGTCGATCAGAAGAATATTGTCAAGTGCGTGGCTGCGTCGACGTATGCGTAAGTTAATTAAGCATTGGCTTGTGACTTTTATCGCGCCAAATCTCGTATCAGTACGGCTATCCACATCATCTATATTTTGTACCCAATTGTTAATGTCACCAATTTTGAGCCATCGAATATACGGCAATTTTATGACAAATAAGTTTAGCCACTCAATTAATTTGAACAATGAACATTGAACATATTCCTATAGAATATTCCTGCTGCAATATCCTTCTAGTTTTCCACAATGTCCATTCCTTTACTCTTGGTACTCCCTCTTTTAAAATATAAGATTTTTTAGCTTTTGTGAAAGAAATGCATCTAGACGCATTTTAATGTTTAGGTTCGGAGTGAACCTACATATTAAAATGTGTTTAGATGCATTACTTTCATAAAAGCTAAAATATCCTATATCTTAAAATGGATGGAGCATATCTTTAAAACATGATGCATATATAATCTCTCAACTCCGATCCTAGCTTGGCCAGCAGTGTCAATTAGTGATGACACTGTGCTAATCCTAGCTTGACCCCCACCGACTGCATACATGCACGGAGTATATTCCGTGGCTGATGTTTTCATGGAACTAGAGTATACATATTCCAGGTGGATGATACCAATCATCACCTTTAGATACACGCACACATGCATGCACGTACGATGGATCTTTGGTGTATGCCAGGTGTTAGCATAAACCTCTTTCTCGGCGCATCAACCAATTATCAACTAGTAGCTCTCTGTCTCCCTTAAATTCCTTAATTAACTCTGACGGCAAGGAGCAGATAGCCAGCTAAACAGCAGCAAAGCACACACATATCAGCTGTACACGTACGTACGTATTCACCTTTTCTCAGGTGTCTCGGTGGCTCATGCCAGTTCTTTAAACCAGGCATTGACGCGTTGTGTGGTCAGAGTTTCGGCACATGATCGCACGCAGATGATGGTCACTGGATAGTACAAGAAATCAATCATCACACAAATTAAAACCGAGCTGAGCGAGAGAACGTGCACGAGCTAGGTAGCTACCAGCTGTATGCCTGTGTATCTATCTTTTATAATTTATATATATGTATTGTTACTTTGAGTTGGACTAATTGGTGGTTGTTCATGGATGCATATGTAGTGCTAGTATTATACCAGTGAGATTATTTATCTTTTAGGAAATGGTAGGACTCTGATGTTTATTTTTATTAATTTGTAAAATGCATGCACATAAAACAAATAGGAAACAGAGAAACCAATTCACACAAAGCTAGTCACCCAGGGTTGGAATGTATATGTAGCTTATTCTTCTTCTTGTCTCTGAGTGTAACCCAGCCCAATTCCTCTTTGAATGTCCTCTTGCACCTGGCTACCTCCTCTCCTACCTTCATCTTTTTATTCCAAGTGATATTTTTATTATCTTTGTATATTTATTATTTGATGATCATAATGAATTCATGTTTGTAGAAGAACTCTAGTGAATTACACTCCATTTTTAAAATATTACAAAATTAGGTAACATGTCTTTGACTTTTTTCAGAGTTTGAAGGAAACAAATCATGCATTACTTCTCCGAGTCTATTGACGAGTTAAATGTCAAGTGCCATATTGGATGATCTAATGATGCGTTCAAAAATGCTATTTCAAGAAGAGTTTCAACAATGGCATCTAGCATCGAGAATCCGAAATTGCTGCTACATTGTAGTTTAATGTTTTTAGTATTACAAGCGCATGATAACATTGTAGTTTAATGCTCTTAATACTACAAGTGTACGTGGAATTTTTTCCACAGATACATTTGTATCGGCTTTTTTTTTTGGAAATGGGTTCTTTACTATTTATTAAAGTAACGATTACACCCGGCCTCTGTATAACTATAATGCACACAAGCGATCGACCATAAAAGTAAACAACAAAGAAACTAGGCCAACATTACAACAAGCACAATTTTAGTAAAAGACCTAGAGCTGTGGAGGATCAATCCGCAGATCACGTAATTCATGTCGGGAGAAAATATCCCTCGCTATATCCCCCAATCACGCACACTCATCCGCAAACAAGTCTCAAAACTCCACTCGTTGTAGAGTAGTCCATAGATCTAAAAGCCTACAAGTTTGTCGTCGTATTGATTATGTTAAATTTGCAGTACGAATTGATGAGGACTATGAGTTAATAGTGGGGGTGGAAGTGAGAAATGGATAATGATGCTAGGGATTGAAATGAGAACTACTCCCTCCGTCCTAGAATACATGGCATATAAATTTTAAAAAAATCACATACACAATTAATTAAATTGATTTTTCTAGTCTGAAGCTGTCTGCCTGTCGTAGCCGGTCCAAATCATCAAATCGAAGTATAGGGTGATATTAGCGGCAGACAATGACGTTTCCATTTTTCAATTGTATTCTGCACATGCATAACCTTTGGCTCCAAGTGATATTGCATCATATCATTTGCATCCAATGTGGTGGCGTGGAGAATTTTTATATACAACAGGTGTCTAAACTAATGTATATCGTGCCCTTAATGTGCTCGCTAAACTTATTGCCTTCCAATAAGTTTAATTACTATTGTATTTTTTTACATTCACCGTCTCTCCAACTTTAACAACCGAAAAATTGAAAAGGGGATAGCCTCCAACTTTAAAAATAAAACGGCACTGCATCCCCCTCATACATTATATTTATGTCCTAAGAAACATACAGGAACAACATATAATCAAAGCATCCTTTTTTAAAACAGTCCGCATTGATGCAACTAATGTACTAGTTTCTTTCGAAATACAAACTCAGCAGAGGCCGCATGTTTATCCCCCAATATGAGAGTATATATATCAGACCAGAGAAGGAAACAAAGACACAAATATTGGGATGGAGAAACAAGTTTCCAACTCTTAGAATATTTTAATGACCTCTATTAATAACCACATAGATCCGAATAAAATTAATCTAGATTTGCTTCGCGTTTGGAGCTGTCTGGGCCGGCAAGTCACCGGAGGTATGGCCATATTTGCAACAGACAGCGGCGTTTTCCATTTTAAAACTGCATTCTGCACATGCGTAGGGTAGCAATATGGCATCATATCATTTGCATCCAATGTGGTGCAATACCTGATGCTGCGACAGTTGACTCCCCATACCGTACATCTAATGCAAAGATATGTTAAACAATATATATTCTGTATATTTATTGTTTCGATCTCTCGTTTAAACGCTCGGTCAATCGGATATCTGAGTATTTATATGAGCGGGGTCAATTTCAGGTCTTAATACAGATTTTGTACTACAGTGGAAAATATTCTCTTGGAAAAAAAACTGAATTTAATTACTCAGATCCACGGTCATAATGCTGATTGGGTGTGGTTAATTAGTATCATGGTCCAACTTTGATGATGACCTCATGTTACTGACGGTGGTAATATTCTGTCGTTAAATTTCTCCAGCTGCTCGGGCGACTGATTAATAAGTTAGCTAAAGAGGGAAGTGATGTATTTGCTTGTTGCCACTGTTAGGAAACTCCGTGTGGATACCTTCCGTGTCTTTGTTGGCAAGGAGCTAGCACTTTCTTTATATGGGGAAGCCAGCTAAAGCTGTACTCCCAGCGATGACTAAACAAAGTGCAACCAGCGAGCCTTCGTCCGGATCAGTGTTTAAGTAGAAGTAGGAAGCCACTAGTATCCTGTTAGCACACTGGTGACTGTTGACTGTTCTGGGGAGGTAAATAAAGCAGGTAGGCGCGACTTATTTTCTTAATCAGGGTTTATTTAAGTAAGATCGGCCAATAGCTAGCAGTCGGGCATGCCTATGTTTCTTAGCGAGCACTACTAATAGATTTTGACTAATTGTTTGGGCGTGTTGATAAACTAAGCGGTTAGTTAGGCATGACTTGGAGAGTGCGTGCCTGGGTGGTTTTGTTATTGGGATCGTCGATCAGGAGCACCGATGAAACGAGTTAGCGGTGGTCAGTCAAGCAGATGAAAAATGAAGTGGATTAATTGGGTGGTACGGTGACGGGACGGGGATCGGATCCTACCTCCCACGGGACGGACGGTGTCGTACGGGAGACGGCAGCAGCTGTGTGCTTCAACAAAAGCAGCCAAGCCAAGGAGAATCAACCGATCCGTCCTTGACGCGTCGAGGACGTTTTCTGTTCCAAAAAGAGTAGGCAGCTTTTCAACGTGCCCAACAAGAGCATCCCTAGCAGACATATGTAAAACCGTCAGAATCGAGAAATAACCGTTAATTTTAGGTTTTGAGAAAAAACTTAGCTGAATAAATCCCCTAAAACTATCCTGCTCTGAATTTTTTTCCGGCGCCCTGAGAGGTCCCCCCCGCACCACCAGCGCCGTCTCCAGGAATTGGGGGCCCCGGTGCGACTTAAGAAATGAGGTTCTAATTTTTTTTCAAAGTCGACAACGAGTAAAGCCACAAATTTACTTAATTACTTAAGAATGAGCTTGTTGGTTAAATGTTTAAAAAATATACTTCGACTAAAAATAAGTGATTCAGATTTGTCTAAATTTATAACAGTAACGTGTCTAGATAAATACAAGTCACTTATTATCGGACGGAGCGAGTACCAAAAAGAAAAATAACATCATATTCCACCGAACTATTTCATACTACACGGGTTGGAGCGGTCATATATGTTGGAATTATGCCCTAGAGTCAATAATAAAGATGTTATTATTATAATTCTTGTTCATGATAATGTTTATATTCCATGCTAGAATTGTATTAAGCGGAAACTTTAATACTTGTGTGGTTTGTGAACAACACCGTGTCCCTAGTATGCCTCTATGGACTAACTCATTGATTAATGATGGTTAAGGTTTTCTAACCATGGACATGAGTTGTCGATTAATAATGAGATCATATCATTGGGAGAATGATATGATGGACAGACCCAAACTAAGCGAAGCAATTAGATCGTGTCATCGTGTTCGTCTTTGCGAAGCTTTTCTTATGTCAAATATTGTATTCCTTAGACCATGAGATAATACAACTCCCTGGTATCGGAAGAAAGCTTTGAGGTCATCAAACGTCATCCTATGAGAGGGTGATCATAAAGGTGTCTCTCAGGTGATCGGAAAGTACTTGTTGGGTTGTATGTATCGAGATGGGATTTATCCCTCCCAAGTCGGAGAGATATACTTCGGGCCCACTCGGTAATCGATATCAACACCCCTTGCAAGCATGTGGTTAAGGAGTTAATCACAAAGTGATATCGGATTACGGAACGAGTAAAGTACTTGCTGTAAACGAGATTGAACTAGGTATGACGGTACCGACGATCAAATCTCGGGCAAGTAAAATATCGTGAGACGAAGGGAATATATATATGGGATTGATTGAATCCTGGCATCGTGGTTCATCCGATATGATCATCGATGAATGTGTGGGAGTCAATATGGGTTTCCAGACCCCGTTGTTGATTATTGATAGAAGATCATGTCCGCATATTCTCGAACCCGCAGGGTCACACACTTAACGTGTCTCGACGCTAGGATAGATTGGATAATTGGTTTATGAGTTTTTGTTCGGAGTCTCGGATGGGATCCGGGACATCACGAGAGGTTCCGGAGTGGTCCGGAGAATAAGATTCATATAAGGCAGTGCAGTTTTTGGAGTTCGGAATTGTTCCGGGTTAATCGGTATTGTATCGGAAGCTTCTAGAACCTTCCGGAAGGGGACCAACGTGGCCCCACCTTCCGGGAGGGGGCATGGTCTAGGGGCACAAGGCCCCATAGGGCCCAGCCGGCCAAGAGAGGTTTAAACTCTAGATAGAGCTTCTAGAAGGGGGTTTCCTTGCCCCCCACTCTTCCTCCTTGGGGCCGCCGGCCTTGGCTTGGGGGAGGGGCTAGGGCTGCGCCCACCCCTCTATATATAGAGGGATGGGGGCGCACCAACCCCTACACCTTCCCCTCCAACCCTAGCCGCCCTGCTGCCCTTCCTCTCTCCCTCCCGACTGCTTGTAGGCGAAGCCCTGCTGCAGAAATTCTCCACCATATACACCACGCCGTCGTGTTGTAGATCCAATCCGTCTCTCCACCATACTTGCTGGTCCGAGGAAGGAGGAGACGTCGAGGTGCTGCACGTGTGCATCTCACGGAGGCACCGCCACTTGTGGTGCTAGATCGGATCGGATCGCGAGGAGGAGAAGCGAGTACGACTACATCACCCACGTTCCGACGAACGTTCCGCTGTGCGAATCTTCAAGGGTATGAAGATCTAATCCAATATCTCTCGTTGTTTGCTTCTCCTAGATTAGATCTTGGCTTTCCCTCTGTTCGCATCCGTGGAAAATTTTGATTTACTATGCCGCGAAACCCTTCAGTGGTATCAGAGCTAGATCTCTGCGTAGATGTGTTTCACGAGTAGAACACAACATGGTTGTTGCGGGCGTTGATGTTTTCTGTTGCAAGCCTCTTGTTTGTGTTCTTCTTATTACGCGGGATAGTGAGATTGAAGCGGTCCAGGCCAAGCTTACGCGACGTCGTTCGCGAGACCGGCTCCGCACTTGACGTGTGGCTTGTCCACACATGCGGCTGGTGGATGTCAGTTTCTCTCACTATAGTTGTCATGGGATTAACACCGGAGTTTGGCAACCATAATATCACCGTTGTGGCTTTCCGTAGGTAAGAATCGTTCTTAGCATCTACTCCCATAAGCCACGTAAAACATGCAACAACAAAGTAGAGGCGTCTAACTTGTTTTTGCAGGGAGTGTTTTCTGTGATATGGTATGGCCCAAGATGTGATGTGTATATTGTATGCGATGATCATGTTTTGTAATGTTTCACGACTTGCATGTCGATGCGTACACAACCAGCAGGAGCCATATGGTTGTCTTTATAATTGTGTATGACCTGCGAGTCAACTTCTTATACGCCATGTAATAGCTTTACTTTATCGCTAAGTAGTTAGCAATAGTTGTAGTTGCTATTCGTGGTGGAGGCAATCATGGTGGAGTGATGGAGATCATGCCGGAACGCACAAGATGGAGATCATTGCACGAAGATTGGCTATACCATGTCACATAAAGTTATATGCATGTGATGTTTATCCTTTTATGTATCTTATTATGCTTAGATCGCGATGGTAGCATTATAAGATGATTCCTCACTTAAAGATCAAGATAAAACTGTTTCTCCAAGTATGCACCGTTGCGAAAGTTCGTCGTGTCCAAGCATCACGTGATGATCGGATGCTATAGACTCTACGCTCACATACAACGGGTGCAAGCCAGTTTTGCACACGCGGAAATACTTGGGTCTAACTTGACGAGCCTAGCATGTACAGACATGGCCTCGGAACACAAGAACCGAAAGGTTAAGCATGAGTCATATGAATGATATGATCGACACTTCGTTGTCCACCATTGAAACCACATCTCTTCTCGTGATGATCGGATTATGTGTGGTGAATTTAGATCGTATTCACTAAACAACTTGAGGGATGTTGAATTTAGTGGGAGTTCATCTAGTAATTTGATTAAGTTGAACTATTTATCATGAACATAGTCTAAAATTGTACTTGCAAATACTGTAGATCACATGGCCAAGTCCAACTTCAACGTTTTTGCTGAGATAGAAAAGCTTAGAAACAATGGGTCTAACTTCACCAAATGGTTCCGCATTCTGAGAATCATTCTCGCTGGCGGACAAAAGGACTATGTCCTTGAGAAAGCGCTAGGTGACGCCCCTGCTATAGATGCGCCGGCTGATGAAAAAACTGTTTATCAGTCGCGCAAGGATGATTATGATTTGATTAAGATCGCCATGTTGTATGCTATGGAATCGGATCTTCAAAATCGTTTTGAGGAGTTCGCCGGGCCCTTTGAGATTCTCGAGGAGCTGAAAAACATGTTTCAGACTCAAGCCCGTTATGAGAGATATGAGATCTCTAAGAAATTCTTTAACTACAAGATGGAGGAAGGGAGTTCCGTTAGTGAGCACGCCATTGAGATGACGGGCTACACTCAACGCCTTGAGCAACTGGACTGCAAGATTCCAGAGGAGCTCAAGATTTACACTCCTAGCTACAAAAGTTTTGTAGTTGATCACAATCAGATTGGTTCCACTGATATGATCACTGAGCTCTTTGCTAAGATGAAAGTAGCGGAGGTGAACATCAAAAAGAATAATCATGTGTTGATGGTCAACAAGCCCCCACCTTCAAGAAAGGTAAGGGTGCAAGAAGCCCTTCAAGAAAGGCGTGGCAAGCTGCGTTGCCCTGAGAAGAAGCTCAAGTCTGGTCCTAAACCGGACCTCGAGTGCTTCTATTGCAAGGACAAGGGTCCTCGAAGCGAATCGTCCAAGTACTTAGCGGACAAGAAGGCTGGCACCATCCAAGGTATATTTGATATACATGTTATTGATGTTTTCCTTACTAGCCCTCGTTGTATTGCCTGGGTATTTGATACCGGTTCAGTTGCTAATATTTGTAACTCAAACAGAGCTACGGAATAGACGGCGGCTTGCGAGGGATGAGGTGACGGCGCGTTGGCAGCGGATCAAGAGTTGATGTGATGGCCGCACGCCTCCTTAGTTTTACCTTCGGATTAGTTTTAAACCTTAATAAGTGTTATTATGTACTGCGTTGAGCATGAACATTATTTCGGATCTTGTTTATTGCAAGACGGTTATTCATTTAAATCGGAGAATAATGGTTGTTCTATTTATATGAGTAACATCTTTTATGGTCATGCATCTATTGTGAATGGTTTATTTCTTCTAAATCTCGAAAGGGATGAAACACACATCCATAACATTGAGGCTAAGAGATGCAAAGTAGATAGTGATAATACTACTTATTTGTGGTAATCGCTGCGTCTAGGTCATATTGGTGTAAAGCGCATGAAGAAACTCCATTCGATGGACTTTTGGAGTCTCTTGATTTTGAATCATTTGACACATGCGAACCATGCCTCATGGGCAAGATGATCAAAACCCCGTTCTCCAGTATGATGGAGCGAGCAACGGACTTGTTGGAAATCATACATACCGATGTATGCGGACCGATGAGTGTTTCGACCCGGTGGATATCGCTATTTTCTCACTTTTACCGATGACTTAAGTAGATATGGGTATATCTATTTAATGAAACATAAATCTAAAACGCTTTGAAAAGTTCAAAGAATTTCAGAATGAAGTAGAGAACCATCGTAATGTAAAGATTAAGTTTCTACGATCCGATCGTGGAGGTGAATATTTGAGTTATGATTTTCTCACGCATCTTAAAGCAAGTGGAATCGTTTCACAACTCACGCCACCCGAACACCAATTACGCAATGGTGTGTACGAGCCGGAATCGAACCCTATTAGATATGGTCCGATCAATGATGTCTCTACTGATTTGCCGTTATCATTTTGGGGTTATGCATTAGAAACCGCTGCATTCACTTTAAATAGGGCTCCATCTAAATCCGTTGAGACGACACCGTATGAACTGTGGTTTGGTGCTAAACCTAAGTTGTCGTTTCTTAAAGTTTGGGGATGCGAAGCTTACGTCAAGAAGTTGATGCCGGACAAGCTCGAACCCAAAGCGGAGAAATGCGTCTTCATAGGATACCCTAAGGAAACTATTGGGTATACCTTCTATCACAAAACCGAAGGCAAAGTGTTTGTCGCAAAGAACGGTTCCTTTCTTGAGAAGGAGTTTCTCTCGAAAGAAGTGAGTGGGAGGAAAGTAGAGCTAGACGAGGTTATTGAACCTTCTCTTGAGTTGGAGAGTAGCGCAGCACCTGAAATTGTTCCAGTGCCGCCTGCACCAACGATAGAGGAAGCTAATGACAAGGATCATGAAGCTTCGGACGATGTCTCATCGAACGTCGCAGGTCGACAAGGTCGCGTGCCCCTCCTGAGTGGTACGGCAACCCTGTCTTGACTGTCTTGTTAGTAGAAGACAGTGAACCTACGAACTATGAGGAAGCGATGATGAGCCCAGACTCTGAGAAATGGCTAGAAGCCATGAAATCCGAATTGGGATCCATGAGCGAAAACCAAGTATGGACTTTGGTGGACCCTCCTAGCGACCGAAAGGCCGTTGAGTGCAAATGGATTTTCAAGAAGAAAACGGACGCGGATGGTAATGTTACCGTCTATAAAGCACGGCTTGTCGCGAAAGGTTTTCGACAAGTTCAAGGTGTTGACTACAATGAGACTTTCTCTCCCATAGCGATGTTTAAGTTCATTCGGATTTTATTAGCAATTGCTGCGTTTCATGATTATGAAATATGGCAGATGGATGTCAAGACTGCTTTCCTCAATGGCAACATTGATGAAGAGTTGTATATGATGCAACCCGAAGGTTTTGTCGATCCTAAGGATGCTGATAAAGTATGCAAACTTCAGCGTTCCATTTATGGACTAAAGCAAGCATCTCGGAGTTGGAACCTTCGTTTTGATCAAGTGATCAAGAGCTTTGGATTTGTTCCAAATTGCTATGAAGCTTGCATCTACAAGAAAGTGAGTGGGAGCTCGGTGACGTTTCTGGTACTATATGTGGATGATATATTGATTATTGGAAATGACATCAACATGTTTAACGATGTGAAGAGTTATTTGAACAAGTGTTTTTCAATGAAAGACCTAGGTGAAGCTGCTTATATATTTAGCATCAAAATCTATAGAGATAGACAAAGACGCCTGATAGCTTTAAGCCAGAGTACATACCTAGACAAAGTTCTGAAAAGGTTCAGAATGGATAAGGCAAAGAAAGGTTCAGTGCCTATGTTGTCAGGTAATATATTGAGCAAGGCTCAGTGTCTAGCTATGGTAAATGATAGGGAAGCTATGAGCAAAGTGCCTTATGCCTCGGCCATAGGTTCTATCATGTATGCCATGCTGTGTACTAGACCGGATGTGTCCAATGCTCTTAGTTTGACGAGCAGGTATCAAAGTGATCCGAGTGGAACCTTTGGACAGCCGTGAAGAACATCCTAAAGTACCTAAATAGGACTAAAGAAATGTTCTTAGTCTATGGGGGTGATGAACAGCTTGTCGTAAAAGGTTACATCGACGCTAGTTTCGACACCGACAAGGATGATTCTAAATCTCAGACATGATACGTGTATATTTTGAATGGAGGAGCTGTGAGCTGGAGAAGCTGCAAGCAAAGCGTGATCACGGGATCTACAGTAGAAGCGGAATACATGGCTGCTGTAGAAGCGTCAAGTGAAGGAGTTTGGATCAGGAACTTCATCACTGAGCTTGGCGTGGTTCCAAGTGCATTGGACCCACTGGAGATATTGTGTGACAACACTGGCGCCATAGCACTCGCTAAGGAACCAAGATATCATCCAAAGACCAAGCATATCAACCGCAAGTTTCATATAATCCGAGATTATATAGCAGATGGAGATCTGAAGATTAACAAAGTACATACAGATCTGAATGTCGCAGATCCATTGACTAAACCTCTTCCACGTGTAAAACATGATCAACACCTCAGTGCCATGGGTGTGAGATTGTTGCCAAATGTAAACTAGATTATTGACTCTAGTGCAAGTGGGAAACTGTTGGAATTATGCCCTAGAGGCAATAATAAAGATGTTATTATTATAATTCTTGTTCATGATAATATTTATATTCCATGCTAGAATTGTATTAAGCGGAAACTTTAATACTTATGTGGTTTGTGAACAACACCGTGTCCCTAGTATGCCTCTATGGACTAGCTCATTGATTAATGATGGTTAAGGTTTCCTAACCATGGACATGAGTTGTCGATTAATAATGAGATCATATCATTGGGAGAATGATATGATGGACAGAACCAAACTAAGCGAAGCAATTAGATCGTGTCATCGTGTTCGTCTTTGCGAAGCTTTTCTTATGTCAAATATTGTATTCCTTAGACCATGAGATAATACAAATCCCTGGTATCGGAAGAAAGCTTTGAGGTCATCAAACGTCATCCTATGAGAGGGTGATCATAAAGGTGTCTCTCAGGTGATCGGAAAGTACCTGTTGGGTTGTATGTATCGAGATGGGATTTGTCCCTCCCAAGTCGGAGAGATATACTTCAGGCCCACTCGGTAATCGATATCAACACCGCTTGCAAGCATGTGGTTAAGGAGTTAATCATAAAGTGATATCGGATTACGAGTAAAGTACTTGCGTGGAACGAGATTGAACTAGGTATGACGGCATGACGATCAAATCTCGGCAAGTAAAATATCGCGAGACGAAGGGAATATATATATGGGATTGATTGAATCGGCATCGTGGTTCATCCGATATGATCATCGATGAATGTGGAGTCAATATGGGTTTCTGCACCCGCTGTTGATTATTGATAGAAGATCATGTCTGCATATTCTCAAACCCGCAGGGTCACACACTTAACGTGTCTCGACGCTAGGATAGATTGGATAATTGGTTTATGAGTTTTTGTTCGGAGTCTCGGATGGGATCCGGGACATCACGAGAGGTTCCGGAGTGGTCCGGAGAATAAGATTCATATAAGGCAAAGGCAGTTTTGGAGTTCGGAATTGTTCCGGGTTAATCGGTATTGTACCGGAAGCTTCTAGAACCTTCCGGAAGGGGACCAACGTGGCCCCACCTTCCGGGAGGGGGCATGGGCCTATGAGGGAGTGCCCTGGCCGCATTGGGCCAGGGGCACAAGGCCCCATAGGGCCCAGCCGGCCAAGAGAGGTTTAAACTCTAGATAGAGCTTCTAGAAGAGGGGGGTTTTCTTGCCCCCCACTCTTCCTCCTTGGGGCCGCTGCCTTGGCTTGGGGAGGGTTAGGCTGCGCCCACCCCTCTATATATAGAGGGCTGGGGGCGCACCAACCCCCTACACCTTCCCCTCCAACCCTAGCCGCCCTGCTGCCCTTCCTCTCTCCCTCCCGACTGTTTGTAGGCGAAGCCCTGCTGCAGAAATTCTCCACCATATACACCACGCCGTCGTGTTGTAGATCCAATCCATCTCTCCACCATACTTGCTGGTCCGAAGAAGGAGGAGACGTCGAGGTACCGCACGTGTGCATCT
The DNA here is from genome assembly GCA_023614405.1 of Avena insularis. Taxonomy (NCBI): domain Eukaryota; kingdom Viridiplantae; phylum Streptophyta; class Magnoliopsida; order Poales; family Poaceae; genus Avena; species Avena insularis. The sequence continues at coordinate 451,747,708 of CM042685.1, forward strand.
CACGGAGGCACCGCCACTTGTGGTGCTAAATCAGATCGGATCGCGAGGAGGAGAAGCGAGTACGACTACATCACCCACGTTCCGACGAACGTTCCGCTATGCGAATCTTCAAGGGTATGAAGATCTAATCGAATCTCTCTCGTTGTTTGCATCTCCTAGATTAGATCTTGGCTTTCCCTTAGTTCGCATCCGTAGAAAATTTTGTTTTACTATGCCGCGAAACCCTTCAATATATACCTTGATCCTGATGGGGCAGGGAGGGGCAGGGGATGTCACGCCGGCAAGCAGCTGGAACTACAATCGGCGACCGGCAAGGCAAGCGAACAGCCAAAGAGACGAATTCGTTTCTTTCCGTCAACATATCGGGATGTTGCTGTCGCCTCGTGGTGCTCTGGCAGTCTCGATCTCACCTCTCAGCCCTCTGTTGCGGGCGGAAAAACACGAGAAGCGAGCGAAAAAACAACCGCATCCAAACTTGGAAGGCTGGAATTGATTGGGATCGGGATCGTGCGATCGTGGTCTACTGGAGTTTAGCGTTTGGCTATTGGTGTAGGGCCGCAGGAGCAATGTACAGCCGGGCCAGTAGAAAATTACTTGTGGCCGTTGACAAAGTGTATTAGACAGTAGAAATTCGGGGGCCTCCAAAATTTGGGGGCCCTGTTCCGGTGATCACTTCGAACATGCCCATCGACGGGCCTGCGCACCACTATGGATGAGGTTTGACTTTGATTCCTTCCATGCATTTGGTTCATCTTGTCCCCTTGCGTAGATTTAATCTTTGAAATCTGTAGATGACCCTAAGTGATCAGTTTTTCTTTGAGAATTCCTCATCGTCATCCGATGATTCGGATATTGAAGACTTGCTTTTCGACGATGATATTGAGAAGATGATCGTCATCCTCGCCGTGAAAGAGCTCGAGGATAAAAATAAGTCGCGGCGGCGAGGCTCAACGGTCGGATGTCTTTGCATTCCACGGAACCGCTCGCTCGGCCGCAACATGCTCATGCAACACTTTTCACCGAGGTGCCCACATATCTGGCCCATCTCTTCCGTAGGCGGTACAATATGCAGAGTTCTGTTTTTGAAAATAGTAGAAGCTTTCGAGGCCAATTCTCGTTTTTTCACTCACCGGAGAAATGTTGCGGGGCTAATGGGATATAGCGCCTAAAATTTCGGCAGCTATGCGAGTAATCGCATATGACATTCCCGTGGATTATACCGATGAATATCTTCGCATTGGCGAGGACACAACACTTGAGTGTGTGCGGAGGTTCCCAAAGGTCATGATCTGTATCTACGGTGGTGTTAAACTTTGTATTTGTCCTAGACCTTTTTGGGATAAGAAATCTCTAAACAACATCATGACATTGTGTGTCATTCTCCATAACATGATCATAGAAGATGAAAGGGACCAAAACTTAGAGTTCTTCTTTGACAAAGTTGTTAGTCAAATGAGACCACAACGCAATCCCGGTCGCATTCAATCATTTTTGAGACTTATCCGGAGATTGAAAACTCGTGCACGCGTGGCCGGCATCAAAAACACCCCATCGAGCACCATTGGCAGCGGCATGGAGGATGAACTCCCCTCTCTTTTATTCATTGAGTTAAACTATTTATTTGTCCTTGGAACCATTGGTTATTTGTTTAATTATTTCATTTGAACATATTTTTGAATTTTAATTTGAACAATTATTGTTGTAAATTTGATTATTGGATGATTTATTGTTTTATGTGATGTTTAAACATTCATAATTTGATCTATGTCGTTGTTATATAACTTTATGTGAAAAAAATGTTGAAGTTTGAATTGTGGTTTACATTCTCGGTTTGTCTCGTTGCATGCATATGTTTGGACAAAAAAGGAAGTGCCAGCCCACCCTGATCATCATGAACCGTCGGCCGATCGCGCTTTCAATCACACATACTTTACCTAAGTTGGAGGGGTGATGTCGGATCGATATCGATTGACGCACACGACTCTTCTCTGTTTTGGACGCAGGCACATGCAGCGGGAGAAGGGGACGGTTTGGGGGTCTAACAGAGACCAAATCACGCCACATTCTAGTCCCTCCTTTTCAAAATATAAGATGTTTTAGTTTTGTGAAGCAAATGTATCTAAACTACTTTTAGTACTCCTTTCGATCCATATTAATTGACTCATATTTATCTAGATTTAGATAAATCTAGACACTATTTAGTATATAGGTTCATCCAAATTTTGACAAATACAAGTCAATTAATATGAATCGGAGGGAGTACATAGGTTTATTCAAGTTTAAAGTAAATCTACACACTAAAACAAGTCTAGATATTTTTTTTAAATCTAAAACATCTTATATTTTGAAACCAAGAGAGTAGCTCTGAACATAGAGTAATGTCGAGTCTAGAGATGTGCCTTGATGATTCGCCCAGCAATGACGTACGAAATCTTTGGCTTTCCCATCCCGGCCGCTCTACGATCTGCACTGCATATATACGCGTCCTCAGGCTGCAACGCGGCAACAACAAACTGTGTTTCAACAGTGAAAAGTCGCTTGAAAGCCGAAGTCACGGCTGCTTGGTCATTCAAGGGGGACCTAAACTTAGACTTCTTCTTTGATAATGATGGTAGTTTGAGTGAGTCCACAACGCAATCTCGATCGCATTCACTTTTTTCTTGAGACTTATTAGGATATTGAAAACTCGCGCATGGATACCAGCTTCAAAAAGACCCTATCGTGCACCACTGGCAGCGGCATGGACGAGCAACTCTCCCCCTCCCTCTTTTATTCATTGAGTTGAACTACTTATTTTTCCTCAGAACCATTGGTTATTTGTTTAATTATTTCATTTGAACAATTGCTGTAATTTGATCTCAACAATTATTTTTGTAAATTATTGGATGGTTTCTTGTTTTATGTGATGTTTTAGCATTCATTAATTTGATCTATGTGGCTGTCATATGAAACTTTCTATAAAGAAATTGTTGAAATCTAAATTGTGCTTTGCTGTCTCGAAATAGCCTTTCGCCCCGCTTTATAAATAAAGCAACCGTCCAACACAAATATCACAGTACAAAGACACACACACACCACATGCTGGGGCCACAGCACAAGACGGCCCAACTCGGACACCACCCAACGAAGAAAGGGAAGAACGCCTCGCCATGGGAGTGGACGCCGAGGACACTAAGGCGAGCTACGAGGGAGCCGCTGAGCCGCCCCCCAAGAGACGGTGAAGGGTCGCGTCCAACCTCGCCTTGTCCCGCTGTCTACACAACGGGTACCAGAGCTTTAAAGTGAAACACCGAGTCAGACGAACGCCTAGGGAGAATCTTCTCAATAACCATCTTATTCCTGATGTTCCAGAGGGACCACGACATGCCCGCGAACACAAGCCAGAAGAGTCGACGACCCTTACCAGCCCGGTTTGCTTGGGTTTCTAGGAATTCACCGAGATCTTGGGCCAGCCAATCCGGGCCCAACGCCTCTCTGGTGAAACTCCACAGAAACCGGGCCGCGGGACAGGTGAACAATATGTGGGTGCCCGTTTCAGGGACCCCACATAATGGACATAATCCGTCCCCCGGCCCATGTCGCTTGGCCACCTCCACTCCCGAGGGGAGCCTATCGCGTAAAAGTTGCCAAACAAAGATTTTTGTCTTCAACGGGAGCGGTGCTTTCCAGAGGTGCTTGGTCCAGGGGAGAGTGTCCTGGCCAAAGAGGGCCCTATATGCTGAGCCAACCGAGAAAGATCCGGACGGGGAGAGAGTCCATGAGACGCTATCGGGACCACTAGCCAAGGAGGCCGGGAGCTCCGCCCTGAGTTCCCTCCATGCTACCGTTTCCTCCGGGCCGAAGGTACGACGGAACGAGATGTTCCATGTACCTCCCGATGTCGCGTTGGATACCCGTAGCGCTGGGTCGGAACAGATGGCGAAGAGACTCGGGAAGGCCTCCTGCAGCGGGCGCTCACGGAGCCAGGGGTCGAGCCAGAACATGGTCCCCTCTCCAGTGCTTTGCTGTCTGAGTTTGCCTCACGTGGAACAGATCCCGCAAACCGCACATCGTACTTTACCTACGTTGGAGTGGTGCACGTACGCATATGCTTGGACCGAAAAGGAAGTACATTGGAGGGGTGATATCGTATCGATACCGATCAACGCACATGAACGCGGGAGAAGGGGACGGTTTAGGGGTCAAACCAAACCAAATCACGCTGCTGCATGCATGCTAGCTCTACACATATATACTAGTAGTGTCGAGTCTAGATATGTGCTTTAGTATTTGATGATTCGCCTAGCTTAGCATTGACAGCACGAAATCTTTGGCTTTCGCTAGCTCTACAATAAAGTGTGTTTCAACAGCGAAAAGTCGCTTGAAAGCCGATCGAGGTCACGGCTCCTTGCTTGCTTGGTCGTTCAAGGTTGCCTGTTCAGGTGTGAAACCACCACTAGCTTAGGACTACACAGTCCTGTGAAAGGCCAATGCTAATTAGATACTCGATCAGACGGAGACACCGATCGGGTCGATCGATTCCTCGTCGTGACATAGGTCACATAGCATATAAGTAGCTTTGACCGAACCATCACTGATCAACGGAAATCCAGGAGGAAAGAGGGGTTTGAGTTTGACGTGGCGGCTGTTAATTAATTAAGCTGACCGTGTGCGCCCCTGGTTTGGTGTCTCTGTCATGCATGACGTGGAGTACATATTGTTTTTAGATGTGTGGTTCAACACAACACCTAGCTGCATGCTGCACCTTCCTTGCTCCCACTCTAACCAAGTGGGTACTTATAACCATGTAAACGACCAACGGGTTAGTTAATTAACTCAAAGCTCGCGCTAGTTAGCTCCTGCCAATTTGCCACGTCATGCATGCATGCTTTGATTCTGTCTAAACTTGTACTCCTACCTAATCTGATGGCTCACTTAGGAGTATTACATGGAGAGCAGTTATACACCGTTGTACTAACATGGTTTAGTCTTCGCGCTCGCCTGTCAACCCTACCGGAATTAATAATAACCGAAGACTAGCCCGCGGTAAAAGCACGTGGCTTCGACTACCACCGACGGCCACGCACGTTGCTAATGAAAACGGTTTATCCTACTGTACTCTTTTTTCTACAAAGTTCCCCGATATCGAGCCAGCAATCCACGTACGGGCATAAAACTATTCTAATAATCTCTATACTGTGTGTGTTGCTCCCTAACGACCACTTGATTAGAGTAATTAACCAGCTAGAGTGCGTGTGATATTATACTGATAATAACCAAACACAAGTGAAAAGCGTGCGATGGAACACACATGGGACCTTCCTCAGTGGAAGATATATACTACGGTTTAATTTAGAACAAAGCCGTGCTTAGTGGGAACACAAGAACGGTGTTACCATATTGCTTTGGTCTCCATCGATCGTGGTTTGGGCTTGTTTTCTGTTGTTGTGCCGTGCCTACTTGGATTCAAAAGAATTTGATAGACAGTCCACTTGGTAATTCTGATCAAAGATTGATTAAAAACTATATTTGAATGATGTCGTGCTGATTGCTTGTAATCCTGTTTCTAGGGGATGTTGTCCGTGTGTATCCTTTTTGTTCTATAATAACCATCACAAAAACTATACATAAAATAGTTGTTTGCATTAGTGTCGATTTAAATATCCGAGACTCAGCTTCCATTTTGGAAAACAAATGGTATCGTGTCACATTGCATTTTTGTCTAACAGAAATATATTCATGGCCAACTTGATTAACTCTAGACAAACCAAAGCATCCAAACCTCCTAGATTATCTTAAGTTGAGCCAACGAAACAGTATTAACCTACTGGTGATGAGCTGATCTACGCCCCGAGAGTATGTACTGCTTGTTATGCACTCGGTCTCAGTTGACCTTAGCTTGTACAAGTTAGATGCTAAAAGTTCTTCAATTTGAAAATGTGGGCACAAAATGTATCTTCCTCCTAAAATCTTGAACCCTAATTGGACCATAAACAAACAGAAAAATGATCCAGTTGTGTTATAGCTAATTTATTGCAAATTGGGCCGACAATTCTTCCGTCATCGGTCTAAACATTGGATTCATCTTCTACATTTCTAAAAAAATCGATTAAAATTAATTTTAAATTTTTGGAATTGCTGGTAGGCAGCACATGTTATTTTCGCCACTTCCACCTCTAATCAAATTTATAAGAAAAACTTTCACCTTTTAACACCTTTCTTTTTGGAAATGAGTGCTTTATTACTTAACATTAATGTTTACATCCGGCCTCTGCATAGCTAGGATGCACACAGCCGATCAACCACACAACTAGTGAACAAAGCAAAAGTACCAGCATTACAAAACATGCTATGAAAATAAAGAAACAGCCTCGAGCTATCGCAAATCTATCCGTAGATTACGCTGCCATCCATGTCGGAGGAAAATATCACTCGCCGTATCCTCCAATCGCGTACACCCCTCCACAAATAAGTCGCAAAACTCCATACATTGGAGAGTAGTCCATGATCGAAGAATAGCCTTGGCTGGATAGATAACCTGCAGGGAAGAGGACACAATGTTATTAAAAATCTTGTCATTTCTACATAGCCAAAATGACCAAATAATGACAAATGCTTCCACCATAAACAAAGTCTTGTATTTATCCGCTATCTCATACAACCAGTTGCCAAATACATTGGCCACCGAACATGGGGAACATAAACCATAGGATACTTGGATGATTAACCATATAGCACGACAAATTTACACTGGAAGAATAAATGCCGGATTGCCTCATCATGGCGACAGAAAATGCATTGTGTACTTCCATGCCAATTCCTCTTAACAAGATTATCTTTTGTAAGAATTACTCGCTTATGGGGATACCAAGCGAATATCTTTGTATTGTGACCTATTTGTAAGAATTCACCTTTTAACCCTAAACCGTGACACATATTACTCCATTTAGAGAAAATTCCACATGAATACCCATCCTAGTACTCTTTAAACTCGAGTTTACTTTCTCTTAGCATTTTGCTCGATCTCTTAGATATTACCGGCATGTTAGGTCAAATGTAGTGGGACAACAATATGTAGAGCTCATAGGACTCATCGGTGATTATGTCCGGGCTTCTCTTCTTCATTTTTATTTATTACTCCTAGTTCTTCTGATTCCTGAATCTAGAATTCTCGATTACTGTCTCACACCCTTGTTTCTGCGAAATTCTACCGTTCTATTAATAATCATCAATAACAGTATAAAGAGTTTTAAAAGTAATAAAAAGATACTAATAGGTCACCGGACCATCTAGCGACGACTACAGACACACAATGGCACGCGTCGAGGAAGAGGGTCTAGACTTTCTTAAATATGTTAAGTAATCTGGATGAATTTTCTCCAAATGGATGATTTCGGTAAAAAATGCACAATTAGAAGTTAAAAAGTAGAGTTTACCATTTTTTTAAAATACTTTGACGAAAGGTAACCAGGGTCGGCTTACACCTCAACTCCTCAAGCCCCGGGCTACACCGCGTACATGCTTTCCCAGTACTACCTAGCTTCACCAGTGCTTTATATTAGCACCTTTCGGTTCCTCAGTAAACAAAGGTTGCTTAACCAGGTGGTGATGGATCGATCGACCGATCATGCCCACATGTGCACGATCGAGTACGTAGCTAGCAAGGCAAAGCATAACAACCATGGAAAATGTTCTTGTTTAATTAATAAGATGGGATCCACGATTCTGATTCTCCGTGTGTACGTACCTTCATCGAACATTATCAAAAGGCTAGTGCCTTTGTACATGGAAGATGTTACGTGGCGTGTAATTTAATTTTATCGCCGCGCCTCGTACGGCTGCATGTGAGGTTGATGCGATTGAGCGACGGTGCGTACCTCGATCGGTTTTAAGAACCTAGGACTAATAGATCAGGGTCAGATTCTCATATTAGGGACCCACGTGTCAGTGACCGAGAGCCATCTGACTTAATTAGAGTTTCCGTGCCCTAACTAATCTTCCTGATGACATGTTATCTAGTTGCTTGGGACTTGATAAAAGATGTTCGATTACGTTGTAATCCAAAGCTTAGCTTGTGGCAGCTTCGCTTCACTCTGGCGCACACGTTGCTTTAACTGTTCACGTAGTAGTCTACTGAATATTGTACGTCCAGCTGTTCCATTGCGCACATGCATGCATGCATCTGTGCTAGAACTCAGATTAGATTACGCCGGGCATCCTAATCCTAATCCAGGATGGTTTCCAATTAATCATGCCCTGGTTTTTGGCTCGAGTTACAGTGAGACACGCACATTTTACACACACTGCACATGTGTATATATACTAATGTACACAACTGCCCAGCTTTTCACCGTGACAAGGTGTCAAGGTACACAAAGCTGACAAAGTTGATCACTTTGCGGCCAAAGCTAAACGAGTTCAGTCACCTAGCCCCCTAGGGTTCTACAAAGTACAAACATCTTTTGCAGATTTGTGGAGTACCTCCATATCTATTGTTGCGTACGAGCCTCTAAATGATTATGAATGTTATATATACTTTGTTCAGAGTCACTATATTTTTTCTAGAACCAAATTTGAAACACGCACCGATAAATTAAAAAGAAAAGATAAAATAATATGTGAATAGTGCCACTTGTGGTTTTGTCTTTTTGTGACACTCTTTATGTATGTTAGATTTGTCATTTTCGTTTCTAGCTCTGCATGCTTTTCCATTTTGGTTCCAAAAATTTTAGGGAATGTAAACACATACCTTGTAAACGCTGAAAATTGTTTTCGTATTTTTTAGAAACATGAAATTTTGATTTTGAGGACTACTCCTTCCGTCCGCAAATAAGTGTACTTCTAGCTTTGTCCTAAGTCAAAACTAGTAAAATTTGACTCGCTTTATAGAAAAATATAGCAATACTTATGACACCAAATTGATATCACTAGATATGTTTTTAAATTTTATTTTATAATATATAAATTTGATGTAATATATATTTCTATATTTATCTATAAAGTTGGTCAAATTTGATAAAATTTGACTTAGCCAAAAGCTAGATGTACACTTATTTACGGACTGAGTATCAGTAGGTATGTTCCCCCGCACTATCTTAGTATGTACCCACCAGCTGCGTGCATGTTCTGATCTGAGTTTCGTGACTCGTCTGTGCAACGAACCTAATTAAGCAAGCTAGCGGTGGATGATACCAACCATCAAATAGTGCACCTACTTTATTTTAGATGTGTCATATAACACGAGCATGCACACACATGCACGTACGGTGGATCTTTGTTGGGTGATGCCAGGTGTTAGCACAAACCTCTTCCTCAACTGGCTACATCTTAGTATAAAATACCAAAAGAGAAATGGAACTACCCTGATGATTAGGGGTAGATGCCAGCCAGTTAAATTAAACAATGGGTATATATAGGAAAGCACACACGTACACCACCAAAATATACACGTACATATATATATATATATATATATATATATATATATATATATATATATATATATATATACTCACCTTTCCGTCAGGTGTCACCAAGGCTCGACTATGCCATCTACTAGTATTGTGTGGCCAGATTCTCGGCACATGATCCACTAGATAGTACAGAAAACTTGAAGATTAAGGGCTTGTTTGATTCAAAGGAATTTCAAAGGATATGTGAAGGATTTTATTCCTTAGGAAATATTCCTATGTTTGTCATTTGATTTAAAGGATTACAATCCTTAGGAATTTCTTCAAAAGATTCTTTTGCCCTCTATTTTGTAGGAAAATTTCCATCCACTACAACCCCATGTTAGAATTCCTTTGTCTTTCCTGTGATTCAAACACGTACTTGATCCAAATTCCTGTAGTTTTATATTCCTATAGGATTCAATAGGTCATGCAACTTAAACCCTATGGTTTTCCTGTTCCTGTGTTTTGAGAATCCTGCAAATCAAACGAGCCCTTAGGGCTTGTTTGATTCAAAGGAATTTCAAAGGATATGTGAAGGATTTTATTCCTTAGGAAATATTCCTATGTTTGTCATTTGATTTAAAGGATTACAATCCTTAGGAATTCCTTCAAAGGATTCTTTTGCCCTCTATTTTGTAGGAAATTTTCCATCCACTACAACCCCATGTTAGAATTCCTTTGTCTTTCCTGTGATTCAAACACGTACTTGATCCAAATTCCTGTAGTTTTATATTCCTATAGGATTCAATAGGTCATGCAACTTAAATCCTATGGTTTTCCTGTTCCTGTGTTTTGAGAATCCTGCAAATCAAACGAGCCCTAATCATGGGAGAAGGAACGGGACGGTGCCGAGAGAACGTGGATGGACCTGCAGCCAGCTAGCCAGTTGTGTTTGTATATATATTTTTAGATGAAAAGGGATCACTCCCTCAGCCCCATTTTTATTGAAATGAGACCAAACCGAGTTCAAACTAACAAGAGTACAACTCCACAGAGCAGTCTAAAATAAACCGACGAAGAAAACTAAAGATAGCTAGGGGGTAAGGTTTTGCCAACAAAAACAACAACTACGATAGAGCAGGGGACAACAACCCAGGCACAGTCTCCATATAGAGAAAAACACTGAAGACGCAGAATCACCCGATGATCACATGCACTGAATCTTCATCTTCAGGGTGCGCCTTCAGGTGCTCCACTGTCGCTCTCCCAGCGTGGAGTGAGGCAGCGCTAGTTTTCCAGGTGGAAGCCCACCCAAAACCAGGGCATTTCATCTCGCCAGGAGCCTCAGAGGCGTTTTTAGGTTGTTGACCATCCTGTTCATGAACAGCTCCAAGGCTCCCCCCTCCAAATCTTTGAATGGAACTTTCCAGTTCCGAAGGTACAGCAGGACGAGGCGCCAGATCTGTTTCATATTAACCCATGAGCAAGCATTAAAAACTAAGTTATTTCTATTGTTTCAGATGCTCCAGAGAACAGCCGAGACACAACATTAAAATGTAAGTGTCTTTTATTAGCAACCCACTTAGAAGCTACTGAAAAGTAATTATCAACTGCGATCCCAAAAACCTCAAACACATCATCCCAGAGCAATTTAGAAACAATGCATTCAAAGAAAAAGTGATTCACAGATTCAAATTCAGCACAGATTCAAACATGAGTAACACCTCTACAGTTAATTACTGCATACATGGATTTGGAGGAGTATACACCGGAGGTTTCATACTGCCAGACAAGTTGGTCATCTGACTCCAACAAACAGATGGTACTAGCAATACACCTAAGTTCTAACCATTGGACCATCATAATATCAGAAAAATTTCTTCTAAAATCACATCTAAGATGGGCACCATCCCACAAATCAGCAATAGTTTTAGTTTGTTGGTTTGAGATCATATAGAGGTCCCAGTATTGGGTGGCTAGGGGAGAATTACCAAACCAGATATTTTCCTAGAATCTGATCCGTCTACCATTACCTACTTTCCATCTATATCCTAAAGCTACAGCTCTAGATGCCCACATAACCCCCTTCCAGAAGGTAGAAGGATGAATATCCCTACAACACAGGATATTTGGGGATTCAGTATGATATTTGGCATCAACAACTCTCCTCCAAAGGGTGCCTTCCTCCTGAATGTATCTCTTAACCCAGGAGCCAAGTAGGCACAGATTAAGATCTTTGAGGTTAGGAATACCCAACCCCCCAAAATCCTTCTTCATGCAAACAGAAGGCCAATTAGCTAAGTGAATTTTGTGATTTCCTTCTTCATCATTCCAAAAGAAATTGGCAAGATGAGAATCTAAAATTTTCAAAGCCCATTTAGGGAATTTGAAAAAGGAAAGCAAGTAAATAGGGATGCTAGAACGGCAGGCTTGAATAAGGACTTTCTTAGAAGCATAAGAAAGCAACTTCCCTCTCCAACCAGTAATCCCATGGAGAATGTTATCAATCAAGGGTTGAAGATCCTCCCTCCTAAGCTTATCATACTGAAGAGGAATGCCTAAATATTTCACAGGAAAACTACCTAAGACACACTGAAAAATATCAATGAAAGATTGACATTCCTCAACCTCTAGATTTATTGGAATGAGTTCACTTTTGGCATAGTTGATTCTCATTCCAGAGATCTGTTCAAAGCAGGTAAGGATCCATTTTAGATTCACAGCTACCCTTTCATCATTTTCTAAAAATAATAGAGTATCATCAGCATACTGAAGACAAACTACACTACCAGGGACAAAACCAGAGCACAAACCTCTGATGGCCCCTAAATTGGTACCCCTATTGAGCATCCTAGCAAAAACATCAATCATAATGTTAAAAAGGAGGGGAGCAATGGGATCTCCTTGCCTAAGACCTTTACCAGTCAGGAAAAAATTACTCTCAACATCATTAACTCTAACCCCAATGGACCCTCCCTGGGAGATTTGTTTAATCAATCTAATAAAAAAGGATCAAAACCTCTGAGTTCAAGGATCTCAAAAAGAAAATCTAGATTGACCCTATCATAAGCTTTCTCATAATCTATTTTAAAGACTAAACCTTTATCTTTTTTCCTATGCACCTCATGGATGACTTCATGAGAAGTAACTACACTTTCTAGAATGAATCTGCCTCTAATGAAAGCAGACTGGTTTATAGAAATGATCCTACCAATCACCTTAGCAAGTCTATTAGTGAGCACTAGTGAAAATCTTAAAGGAGCAATTCAGTAAACTAATGGGTCTAAACTTCTTCATAGCTCTAGCATCATTTTCCTTAGGAATTAAAGTGTTCATAGCAAAGTTGAGCCTAAAAAGATCTAACTTATCATCAAACCACTTCTGAAACATGCAAAGAAGATCAACTTTAACAATATCCCAATAGGTCTGATAAAATAGGAAGGACAAACCATCAGTCCCAGGGGCACCCTCCCCATAAGAACTAAACACAGCAGCCTTAATCTCTTCTTCCATAAAAGGAGCAGCCAGAATCAGATTCTCATCTACTCTGATCTTATCCTCTTCACTAAAAAAGTCTTGACATAAACAGATGTTAGGTCTATCTTCTTTTTTGAAAAGGTCCTTATAGAAATCAGTAGCCACTCTAAGCATGTCATCTATCTCAGTTACAGGGCCATCAGGACCATCTAAAACATGAATCAACTTTTTCCTTCTACGTTGGTTAGCTACATCATGGAAATATGTTGTATTCCTATCACCCTCTAGGATATTCCTATCCCTAGATCTCTGTCTAGCCTTAATTTCTTCCATGATCCAAAAAGAATTAAGGTCTTGCAGGATCTTGTCCAATCTCTCTCTTTCTACTTGAGACAAAATTAGTCTTAGACTTTATATCTAATTCATCATACTCATCCATAAGAAGTTTCCTATCTCTTCTCAAAGCTGCCTCAACATTGAGATTCCAGCCTTTGGCTAACCTTCTAAAACATCTAACTTTGCCCTGCCAAACATCCAAGCTAATAGAACTATTCACTCTATGTGACCAAGCTTTAATGACAATATCTTTAAAGTATGGTCGACCAATCCACCATTTTTCAAATCTGAACTTTTTAGTCCTGATCACCTGCCCCTCCCCTGAGTCCCAGATGATGGGGGGGTGATCACTACCCACTCTAGGCAAAGCTTTGGCACTAGCTAAAGGAAATCTAGCATCAAACTGAGTGGAACAGAAAATCCTATCAATCCTACTCATAATAAGATCCTCCTGATTATTACCCCAGGTGAAAACTCTACCAGAAAGACCAATCTCCATCAATGCCCAGAGCTCAACCCAAGCATTAAATCTATCAACCCATCTAAAATCTACATTCCTATTACTCTTATCTTTAGGAGATCTGACCAAATTAAAATCTCCCCCAATTAAAGCTAGCCCATCCCAATTCAAGAAAAGTTCATGGAGTTCAGAGATAAACTCCTGCTTCTTTTCTTCATAGGCAGAACCATAAACAGTAGTAATTCTACAAACTACATCATTACTTTTATTTCTAAGGATAGTACTAATAGAGAAAGACTTAATGTCCCAAGAAATAACATCCAAAAGATCTAGATTAACTCCTACTAGGATCCCACCTGCAGTCCCAGCAGAGGGCAGAAAGTTTCAAGCAAAATTTCTATTACCTAAGAGATTTTTCAAAAAAGATTACTAAAACTATCTTTCTTAGTCTCTTGAAAACCAATATAGTCAACATGCAAAGGAAAAATATTATCTTCTATAAATTTCTGCCTACCAGGAGCAGAGATACTCCTGCAGTTCCAAAAAGCACAAATCATTGTAACATCTTCCTGGGGTGCTTGCCCCGAGATTTATTAACTACCTCGATCCAACCAACAGCTTCATCTTCCAAATCTCTATCATTATGCAGAGACTTGGAAGGTGAGCAACTATTATCAACTATCTCCTTAATAGGGAAAACTACACCTATATCTCTAGAAACTACCTCTATATCAGTAACATCTAGAACATTAAAAGGATTAGAGTTCATAATACCTTTCATGGATTTAGGAGCATCCAGGTTAGCCACTTTCTTCAGATCCATGGCCTTTTCCAGAATGCTTTTAGAATTGTCCACCCTAGCACTCTGTCTAACAGCTTGAACAGGGCCCCACACCTTCTGTTTTTTCCTGTTGTTAGAAACAACACTCTCACCTAAAACCTGAAGATCAGCAGAGGAAGGCAAGATATCTTCTGGCAAAGCAGCAATCTGGGCACTGATGTCCCTCTCTCCCCCATATATCATCTGCTCTTCCTGTTCTGCAGCCCAGAACTGATGAGCCTCAAGAGTAACCTCCTCAGTATCTCTGTCCTGTAACCCCAACTTGATACTATCTAGACTGACCAGTTTTTTCTGCAAGAGCAAGTTAAACACAGCAGTAGCGGGACTCTGACTCTCAACCATCCTCACCCTAGAGGCCCCAACACCTCCAGCCTGAAGACCACTCCCATTCTGCTGGGATTGGCTAGGTTCAGCATTCCTGAAACCACTAGTATCTTTGATAGCACCCCTACAATTTCCTCCTGCAGCCCCATCCTCATTCTCCCTCATGTGGTCATTTAGTTCATCAGTGAGAATATCATCCTCATCATCCAAATTTGGAGCTGAATCATCTAAAGAAAACCCCAGCTGGAATAATTGACTGTTGAATTCAAAAAGTCTCCCAATAGGAATCTTGGATTGGTCCCTGCACTTAACTAAAACTCTAACCTCCTTAGCATTGTCCTTGAAAATAGATAACCAGTCCACATCCACTAGGATCCCACATGCAAAAACAGCTTGATCAAGAGTGTTCCATTCACACCATTTTGTCTGAAGGGCAGTGATGATTATCCAAACTTTCTTTAGGGATTCCACAGGTTCAGGGTCATCATACCAAGCCTCAACTTTGACCCACACTCCTGGTTTGGATACACCAAATTTGGGATAACCAATCACCTGCTCCACAGCAATATGGGGGGAAACTTGACCAGAAAAGTGTTATCTGCCCCTAAGTCTCTAATCTGCCATGGCCAGTTGGTCTTGTAGATTTTTGAAAACTCCCCAGCAAGCTCTCTAGCAGATAATGAACCCTCCTCAATCAACACAATACCACAGTTCTTAGTTGAAGCAATTGGAGTAGCCACAACCTCAGGGATCTCTATGTGATAGAACCCAAGCCCTGGTGCACCACTTCTAATATACCTAGCAACCTGATGGGGTCTTTTCCCGACAGGGCACTTGTCCACTAAGTGACCAAAGCTTTTGCATATAAAACACATTGGCTTCTTCTCACAGGCAAGTTGCATATGGCCTGGTTCACCACAACCCAAGCAAATGCCATCACAGTAGCTCATCTGACCACTAGAATTAGCAAAACCTTGATCCTCTCTTCCCACAGACACACCCTGCTTTTTCTTAGCCTTCTAGATGGGCTTAGCTTTATCTTCCTGGTCAATCCCCTGACTCTGAAGCTGCTGGTTCTGAGGAGGATTGTTGTTAGGGGCAATCCATTGATTTGAGCCCCCTCCAAATTGTGGAGGGTGTTGGAATGGAGGGAAAGAGCCATTGAATCCCCAGGGAGGCATCATACCACCAGGAGCAAAACCAAAAGGAGTTTGACCAGCAAAGAATTGAGGAAACTGGCCAAACTGTCACTGATGCATACCTTGCTGCTGGGGCTGCCCTTGTTGAGGTTGAAGATGTTGATTCTGCCACTGATCCTGACCACTAGCAGTCCCTCTCCCACGCCCTTTTCCTCCCCTTCCTCGGTCTCCCATCTTTCCTTCACCAAAACAAGCTTCAGGATCTAGAGAACTTTCAAGCCCAAGGCATTGTAAGCCAGAATATTGTTCAGTGTGCGCCGCCACTAGAATGAGAGGGACACGAACCCTAGGAATCCGGAGATGGGGTTTTATACTGGGCTTCAGGTGAAGGGCTCGAGCTTGCGGTGGAGATTTCTGCAGCTGGATGTGTGGATCTCCAGGCAACCAGAGCTGGGAGAAAAAGTCATCAGTGCTTTCCTCCCCACCCCCAACCACCAACCCTTTTCCATTCCCACTGACCACTGGCCCCCTCTAGAGACTGAATCTTCTCCTCTGTTGCTTCCCTTCCTTACAGGCTAACTGTCTGAACTGTCGATTTGTGGGGCAGCTGGGAGCCATGGAACCCGATCTTCCTGCAGAGCTTCTAGCGTCGCAGCAAACAGCACTGTCTGCAGATTGAGGTCGAGAAGAGCCAGGGCCGCTGACCATTCCTTCCTCGAGAACGTATATATATCGATCGTATGTATAGGACTATAGGAGTATTATTATTCGTTTGAGCCGGACGTACGGTACGTGGCTGTCTCTCTCCAATGGATGGACGTTTGTGTGCTGGAACGTGCTATACTAGTAGTGGGATGCGATGCTTCTTGTAACTGGTACCCTGGAACCCTGGATTCTAGTGAAGAGAAAGAAGGCGTACAGTACATTGGGAAGTTGGAGTAGTAGGGGGCCGGCGACGTGGTCGAGTGAGTGCCATGCATGTCACCAAATTTCGAACAAACAAACCCTTCGTGAACTCTGATTGAATACGACAACTCTGAAAGCGAGACTAACGGTTAACTTGAACAGCTGCGTACCAGTATAGAATGTGCCGTGTCCGTGCCTTTCAATATACTACATCCATTCCAAAAAAAAAAGGAGTATAATATTTTTGAAGTCAAAAGGTGAAATGTTTGATCAAATTAACTTACATAATAAACTTGGGAAACCAATTGGTACCCCAAACAGTCCCAGGCATAAATTCTTCGGCTGGCTGCTGCTCAACACTAAGGATCTGACGATAAGAAAGATCATTTATGTCAAATTTCAAGACTGTATCCTTTGTGATACTTGTCCCCAGGAAAGTCTGATGATTCATCTAATTTTTTATTGTAACTCTAGTCAGAGTTTCTGGTGGGCTATGGGAATTGAATGGAACGCTGATATGGATATCCATCAGATGATACTGGATGCAAATACCATATACTTATGGAAAATATTGAATCCCTAATATTTCGGTGTTTTGATTTGACCCTTAAGGGGAGTATATATAGACGTACACGGGGTAGGCGGAGACTTGAAGTACAAGACGTAGAGTCCTAGTCTATCTCTAGTCTATACACGATATCGCATTTCTAACATCCCTCGGTCGGAGCGGAGTGAAGCGACGCCATGCATCGATTTGAAGTCTTGCGTTTCCGTCGTCTTCACCTCTTTGTCATCATCACCTGCGTGAACATGATCATGGATGACACCTAGGGGCGGTGACTGCGTCCCCTTCTAGTGCCTCTCTTCCCTCCCGCAGTCACAGCGGGAGTGACGTGGACGCAAGTGACGACGCGGACGCTGTTGACTGGAGTTCTTGAGTTACTGTAGACGTTGTTCTTAATGTCGATGTCGAGGTAGCCGATCGTGATGTAGTCGTGGTCGAGGTAGGTGTGGTCGATGTCGTAGTCGTCGTAGTGGTGTGGCCGCCATTGCTGGAGGCGCAAAAAATTGCGCGGTTTTTTTATTGTTGTTTACGAAGCTGCAGTTGTGGATGTTTTGCACCTTGTAGAGGTACCGTCGGGGCGTCTCTTGGACGCGGTCATAAGTGAGACCACCGATTTTGCCAGGACCGGAGGAAGGCATGACGTGTGGATGACGTTGATGTCGCTTCTCCGTAGATGTGCTCGACGAAGATCTTGACTTATAGCCCGGCGTAGTCGTACAGCTTGACGTTGATGTCCGGCTCGGCGTAGTTTAGCACGATGGTGTCTTTATCGGTGCAGATCGACCGTGTCGTAGCTACGGCGGAAGGGGCGACACAGTGTGCTCCATGTTGACGAAGTATTGCACTAGCATACAACAGCAAAGCTAGGCCTCCATGCATCAGACCTAAAATCTGGAGATTGAATCTGTTATTGAAGATTTGAACCACGTGCCTGGTGCTTGTCCTGGATCGATCTTCGTGACATGCAAGCATGCAGGTGCATGTAGCCAACGTGCCGTTGTGTGATGCTGGTCGTGGAGGCGCTTCGATCGGCAGGACACCCGGCCGCCGCGGATGCTTGGTCGGTGCTCGCGTGTGGACGCCAGCACCACTTTGAGATGCGCGGCGGATTTGTTTCGAGCACTCGCCCTCCCGTGATCCGATGTCTGCACCTAGTTGCAGAGGGCCGCTGATGGAGATGACCTGTAGCGCGCCGTGTCATCGGTTTTCTTCTGATTTTCTCGCCGGCGTTAAGGATTGTCGGGTGTATCTAGGGATTTATTTGGACGGATCTAATCTATGAAATAGATAATTTTTGAAATTGAATCTAATCTAAGAAACGGAATTGATCTAATCTAGACTATGGAACCGATCTGATCTTTGATCTAGACCGGATGGCGCGCCCCCGAGGAGTAATCTCCCCGGGGGCGACGCGTTGCGGAAGTGGTGGAAAAACCTAGAATCGGCGCCGTGAGGCTAACCGCTCTCATACCATGTGGAAAATATTGAATCCCTAATATTTTGGTGTTTTGATTTGACCCTTAAAGGGAGTATATATAGACGTACACGGGGTAGGCGGAGACTTGAAGTACAAGACGTAGAGTCCTAGTCTATCTCTAGTCTATACACGTATACGTACTCTAACAATACTCACATGCTTTCCTTATGGAGATTTTCATAACTGGCTGTTGGAGTATATGGGACCAGGGAAATGGTTATATATTCAGAGATATGATACAATGCCTTAGTTTCTTCAAGAACTCTTTTAGTCTTATTATGCATAGAGCCAAGCCAAACCTCAAGGAGGGTATATGCAATCATGGCTGGATACTTTGTAATATGTAAGGGATTTTAAAATCCCAACCATTGTACATTCTCACCAAAAATTTATAAAATGACACAGTAGGGATCTTTCCTACTGTTTTTGTCAAAAAAAAAACTAACGGAATAAACTATGGACATTTACATGAGCAATTAGATATTATATGAAAGTAAATTGCATGATATTGATTTTGTATTATAGATGTTGATAATATTTTCTATAAACTTCGTCAAACTTTAAGTTGTTTGATCTTTAGAAAATTTTATATGTCTTATTTTTAAAAATGAAGGTAATACAAGAATGGTAAGTTCATAACTTTTTTGTCGTGATGACCAGGACCAGGGACAAACAGTTTCCCGCCGCCTGGTGGTCAGACCGACGCCTTCCTGTCCGTTCGTACGTAGCTGTACCTTGGCCCCCGACGAAAAGCACCTACTCCTACATGAATGATATTGGACATGCGTACCTGTACCTAACAGCATCTCCACTCACATTCTCGGAACACCGAACCCAGGATGAGAATTAGGTTCGGACGCCTTCCTCTTTTCGTCTGGATTTAGGCAAATTTGGTCCGGATTTTCTAGGACATTCCCAGGATCTCGGGAACGCCCTAGAAATACCGAACGAAACGAATTCGCCGAGTGGACCAGCCCTATCAGCGACAGAAGCCGAGTCATCGTCATCCTTCCCGCCGTTTCCTCTTTTTCTGCCCTCGCCGCTACACCCCTCTCGCCGGTCTCGGCCTATAAAAGCCGTACATCTTGCCCTCTCTCTATTCACACTCTTTCACACCGCTCCCAACTCCGACGAACTCCAGACGTTCGCATCTTTCCACCCCCACAACTCTGCCGAAAAACCATGGCCGACAGATTCCCCGGCGACATTGCGGCGGCAAACGGACACCACACGTTGTAGACGTGGGAGGCCCGGCTGCTCCACGACACTGGTTATATGGCGCCGCCGGACTTCTGTCTCCCCGTCGGCTGGAATGTCAGCGCTGGCGGGATCCCTATTCCGGTGCCGACCGATGAGGACATCGTCGGCGAGATCCAGGAAGCTATCGCCATAATGGAAGACCCGGATCTCGCCGAGGATCCTGACAACCTGGTCTTCTGGGAGCAGTTCTTCGTAATAGGCGCCTTCAGGAGCTCGCCCGACACGAGGGACCGCTGGGCTCGCCGCCGATGCGTCACAATGCGGCGTTTCGCCGTCGCTGGTGGAGCGTTCCAGGGCGAACGCTCGCCGTCGTGCTAGAGCACATACAGGCCCCGGCCTCGGCATGTAGAAGCGCCAGCATCGGCCACGGCGGCAGCCTTTTCCTAGTTTAAATTTAATATTTTTCTAATTTAAATTCGATGTAATATATGCGTCCTAGCTCTAATTAATGAAATCTGCCTATATTCGCCCAGACTTCGTCGTGTTTAACTGAATTTAGCCGAACGTGAGAACTCGGCCTGAGAACGCGAGTAGAAAACTCGGCGTTTCCGGTCCAAAATAAGTTTCGCCGGCCAATCCGGATTTTGGCCTAGAATCGCCCAACGAGTGAGGATGCTCTAATCTTTAAGGTTTGGCCTGGGAGTAGCCTCGAAATTGTTTGCCGCTACGTGGGTACCATTTGGACCTCGTGAAAGCACGGTGCAAATGGGAGCTAGGAACCATTTGCCTCCCGGTCTGTTTCATCAGCTGTTCCGTTGGTTCCATCTGCACTGCATTCGTACAGAGACATCGGAAGGTACAGTCTGTCGGTCGATGGTGTCCGACGAGACGAGTGACTGACAGAGGAGTAGAGCCGAGGCTTGAAAAGGACGGACACAGTACTGGGCGCGGCATCGATCGGTTCGTCGGCTTCAGTGTTCTGTGTGCCAATGGGCACCACACCACTTACTGATTTTGGCTAAATAATTTTCTCGAAACTGTCTTTCCTCCGCTATATTAATATAGCAACCAACCGACACAAAGTTTAAGATCGTAGCTCGCAACCGTTATGCTCTTCGGAGTATTTTCACCACGCTCCTAACATCCCGAAGCGTCGCGTACCAAGCAACACCTCTAAGACGACGACTACGTTGCTGTCTGGACTGGTTTCAGGGTTTCCCCTGATACGCAACGGGAGGTAAAAAAAAGAGGTTCATCCAACGCACTACAGAAAAGATATGCAACACATGTAGACGCTACCGTGTCGGTGCCAAGACGACAGGGTTTTTCCCGATCCTGAAAAAATACATTCTGGAATAATTCGTAGTGTTCCACCAATCTTGCAACCCACAAACACATAGTCGCCGTCGTCTCACCGTGGGCCAAGATTTAGGCAGGTAAGACCAAGAAGGAAGAGCTCCAACCATAGTTTTAAAAACCGGACCGGTTCGATGGTTTAACCAGAAAAACCTGAACCGATGACCTCGCCGGTTTTTTACGATACACCGGTCCAAATAGCAAAAAACCAGAAAAAAAAGAAGTTGCAAGAGGAATCAAACTCAAGACCTTATCCTAGATAGAAATAGCACCACATAAGGCCCAATACCACTTGAACACACCATGTTTTGTGATTACATATTGAAATATATGCTTAATATACATTTGATTGTCATTTTGTTCCGATTTTTTATTTAATTTTAATTAAAAGAAACGGTTTTTTGTTGCCATTGAACCCAATGGACCACTGGTACGACCAGTAAAAACCTGAAACAATAGCCAAACCAGTTCGATCAACGGTCCGGTATTTAAAACTATGGCTCTGGCACGGGACAACTGCACAGCCCACCGCCGTAGGACAATATAATTTCGCGCGATGGACAAAGGGATTAGCTAGGCACGCACCACACATGCCCCATACGTGGATGGTTAATTAAGTAGGTCGATCGATGAAACGAGCAACTACTATATTATTCAGCATTTGCGTCACTATAGGACGCGCGCGCTACGCCGAGGGCAAAAAGCCGTCGGCGTAGGCTAAAATGCCCTTGGCGTATGGTACGCCGACGGCTGCCCTCAGCGTAGCGTCCTCGGCAAAGGGCTCCCTCGGCGGAGCACATAGAGGCCGTCGGCGTAGGCTAAAATGCCATTGGATGGTACGCCGACGGCGGTCCTCAGCGTAGCCTCCTCGGCAAAGGGCTCCCTCGGCGAAGCACATAGAGGCCGTCGGCGTATCAAAATATCGTCGGCGTAGCGGCCGTCGGCATAGCTTGTCGACAGGTTGGAAAAATATATTTTTTTAAAAAATTAAAAAAAATTATTTTGTTTTTTTCTCAATTTTTGAATCTTTGAATTGTTTGACTCGTTAATCTCTCACTTTGAATATTTTTAACACTAATTATACTTAATATTTAATTAAATTGCAGTCTTGGTCGAACTTTCTGGCCGGTCACCCATCCTAAAACTACTCCAGCACCAGCACGCTTAACTTTCTCGTTCCTTTAGAATCTATTTCCGCAAAGTAATTCATACATTGTTGTCAATACTATGATATCAATCCTATTAACCCTTATATCAACATGTCACATGTTTGTATTATTTGAAATTACAAACAATTATTTAAGTAAACATTAATGAATAAGTAAAAATATTATTGAATTCAAATAAAAATATAATAATTTTACTTTTTTGTATTTTTCTATTTAATATGGAATAATTAATATCTTTAAATCTGTAAATCGGAATTTAACAAATAATATGTCTAAATTGATCAGAAAAATGAGAGGAATCCAAATATGATATCTATATCAACTAATCACAAACCCTCCGTTTTTGAATTATCTATTTTGTGGTTGCTTTAGAAAATTCCCTTTTTGCGCTCGGATAATGAAAAATGGCTTTTTGGTGCGACAAAAAGGAAAACTTGAATTGAATCTTTAATAAAATAGCATATTGTGAACCTAAAAATGATTTTTGTAAAAAAACATGAGCATCGAATCATGTACATGTAGTTCATATCTGACCCACTTCCTACCGATTCGGCAGGAATTTGTCTTTTTCACCAGAGGTGGACGAAAAGGTTTCGGATCCCCCTGTTGAGACATTGTCCATATAAGGTGGTATAGTATTTTTTGTAAAATATGGTGGTAGCATTTTGAATTAGCCATTTGGTGGTTGCTTCACAAAATCGTCCTTTTTTGTGCTTGGAAAATGGGAAATGGCTTTTTGGTGCGACGAAAAGGAAAACTTCCTCCTGCAACATTGTTCGCCATCCCATGATGCATGTGTATGCACAATATGAGCACATTATCACAAACTATGCCTTGATTCTATCCATAACATTGGTCATTTGACCCGAAAGCCAAGAAACCTCGAATGAGATAGGTCATTTTGTGAAGATTTTTTTGAGACATAATCAATATATCAAGTTTAATATTTTTACTTATAACTATGTCACATAATATGACACCATGCGAAGATTTCCCATTGTTTTGATCGTTTTTGAATTTTTTATGCCCGTTTTAAACTATCGTCAAACTTTGTCGAACGGCGGGCATGAAGATTCTTAGCTCGGGTCCGAGCCTCGCTAAACTTGCATTGGATATTTGATAAAATAGCATATTGTAAACCTAAAAATGATTTTTTTAATAAAACATGAGCATCGGATCATATACCTGTAGTTCATATCTGACCATTTCCTGCCGATTCGGCAGGAATTTGTCTTTTTCACCAGAGGTGGACGGAAAGGTTTCGGATCCCCTTGTTGGGACATTATCTATATAAGGTGGTATAGTATTTTTGTAAGATGTGGTGGTACCATTTTGAATTAGCTATTTGGTGGTTGCTTTACAAAATCGTCCATTTTTTGTGCTTAGAAAATGGGAAATGGCTTTTTGGTGCGACGAAAAGGAAAACTTTCTCCTGCAACATTGTTCGCCATCCCATGACACATGTGTATGCACAATATGGGCACATTATCACAAACTATGCCTTGATTCTAGCCATAACATTGGTCATTTGACCCGAAAGCCAAGAAACCTCGAATGAGATAGGTCATTTTGTGAAGGTTTTTTTGAGACATAATCAATATATCAAGTTTGATATTTTTACTTATAACTATGTCACATAATATGACACCACGCGGAGGTTTCACATTGTTTCGATCGTTTTTGAATTTTTTATGCCCGTTTTAAACTATCGTTAAACTTTGTCAAACGACGGGCATGAAGATTCTTAGCTCGGGACCGAGCCTTGCTAAACTTGCATTGTATCTTTGATAAAATAGAATATTGTGAACCTAAAAATGATTTTTGTAAAAAAACATGAGCATCGGATCTTGTACCTGTAGTTCATATCTGACTCACTTCCTACCGATTCGGCAGGAATTTGTCTTTTTCACCAAAGGTGGACGGAAAGGTTTCAGATCCCCGTGTTGAGACATTGTGCATATAAGGTGGTATAGTATTTTTGTAAAATGTGGTGGTAGCATTTTGAATTAGCTATTTGGTGGTTGTTTCACAAAATCGTCCATTTTTTGTGCTTGGAAAATGGGAAATGGCTTTTTGGTGCGACGAAAAGGAAAACTTCCTCCTGCAACATTGTTCACCATCCCATGATGCATGTGTATTGACAATATGGGCACATTATCACAAACTATGCCTTGATTCTAGCCATAACATTGGTCATTTGACCCGAAAGCCAAGAAACCTCGAATGAGATAGGTCATTTTGTGAAGGTTTTTTTGAGACATAATAAATATATCAAGTTTAATATTTTTAATTATAACTATGTCACATAATATGACACCACGCGAAGGTTTAGCATTGTTTCGATCGTTTTTGAATTTTTTATGCTCGTTTTAAACTATCGTCAAACTTTGTCGAACGGCGGGCATGAAGATTCTTAGCTCGGGTCCGAGCTTCGCTAAAATTGCATTGGATCTTTGATAAAATAGCATATTGTGAACCTAAAAATGATTTTTGTAAAAAAACATGAGCATCGGATCATGTGCCTGTAGTTCATATCTGACCCACTTCCTACTGATTCAGCAGGAATTTGTCTTTTTCACCAAAGGTGGACCGAAAGTTTTCGGATCCCCTATTGGTACATTGTCCATATAAGGTGCTCTATTATTTTTGTAAAATATGGTGGTAGTATTTTTAATTAGCCATTTGGTGGTTGCTTTATAAAACCGTCCGTTTTTTATGCTCGGAAAATGGAAAATGCCTTTTTGGTGCGACAAAAAGGAAAGCTTCCTCCTGCAACATTGTTCGCCATCCTATGATGCACATGTATGTATAATATGGACACAATATCACAAACTATGCCTTGATTCTAGCCATAACATTGGTCATTTGACCAGAAAGCCAAGAAACCTCGAATGAGATAGGTCATTTTGTGAAGGTTTCTTTGAGACATAATCAATATACCAAGTTTGATATTTTTCCTTTTAACTATGTCACATAATATAACACCACGCGAAGATTTCGCATTGTTTCGATCATTTTTAAAAAATTTATGCCCGTTTTAAACTATATATAATGTTTTATGTTTTACTTAATTTTTATTTACAAATGTGTAATATTTGAGAGTAGATAGATAGGTCTTATTTTTCTGCAAATTTTGATATATTATTTGTATTTTTCCGAATTAGAATGATTTAGTTATGATTTTTCAAAGTTTAACAAGATAAAATAAAAAATAGCTACGCTGAGGACAGTCGTCGGCGTATGCTACGCCGAGGGCAGCCGTCGGCATAGCATAGGATATGCCGAGGATAATTCTACGCCGACGGCTACTTGGCGGAGCTGGCCTAGACGAAGGCTACGCCAACGACTCCGACGTTTGGCTGTCGGCGTAGCGACCGGCCGTCGGCGTAGCTTCCCATTCCTCTAGTGCGTCCGAATTTTTCGACGAAACTCTTGGCTTGTTCGATAGATCTTCCAAAATGGAGCTCGGAGTATATAACTCCGGCGCCCATCAATTCCGACCGGCAGAGCTCCACCGTGCCCTCCGCCCTCCGGCCGTTTTCAACACCATACGTTCTGGGTTGTTTCATCATCTCATGTAGTATATACTCATTCCGTTTGGAAATATAAGATATTTTAGGTTTATGAATGAGATGTATCTAGACATTAATATATAGGTTTACTAAAAGATGTCGAGATACAAACATCTTATATTTCTAAACGGAGGGAGTATATATGTATGTACATCGTGAGGCACATGCATGTTGTGACAAGAGTAGTGCAGGTGCAGTGCAGAGGAGATCACACTTTAGTTACACTTTACCTAAAATGGAGACGACTGATGTGATCTAGCTAGTCCTCCATCGTCTGTTGCTAGCTGTTCTATGTTTTGGATGGACGTACGCATGCAGCAGCTTGGTTAGTAGAGCAAGAAGAACTAGCTAGGGGTCAGACAATCGATATATGCTGTATGTACATCGAGCCTAGAGAGATTGCTGATATACTAGTACTAGCTTCTCATTCGCCTAGAGATTGCTTTGCTTGAAGACGACAACACAACAAACGGTGTTTCATCAACAGGGAAAAGTAATAAACTAAAAGCCAAAGTCACAGCTGCACGGTCGTTCAGAGCTAGGCCTCTCTGTTGTTCTTCAGGTGTGGAACCGGCCGCGCGCAGCAGGTCGAACTGGTGCAAAAGCCTAGCTAATAGATTGATCATATCATAGGCATTTTTAGAGGTCGACTAGGAGTAGTTCATCGGCAAAAAAAAAAAAAAAAGGAGTGGTTCATCGGCATAGCTTTGACCAAAGACCATACCATATGTGTACATAGTTAGTTCGAAATCCAGGGAGAACGGTTTGACGTGGCGGCTGTTAGTTAAGTTGACCCCGCGCGTGACCGACGTGGTTTGGTGTCACTCACTGTCATGCATGACAGCCGTCCTCGCTCACTCAGATTCAGAAAAAAAAAACAAATTACTGCATGAATATCAGGTAATAACACACAAGCGCACGGTCTTGATTGCACCGACGACGGCGACGGCCACGTTCCTAGTGGACTCGTCTTATCGTGCTTCTTCTACAATCATGCATGACTATATGTGATACTTACATCAAATTTATTCTAAACGCTATACTAGTACCAGTGTGCATCGACGCTCTAACCAAGTCACTTTCTAGAGTACAAAGGTCTAATTAAACAAAAGAAAAATTAATTAGCGTGTGATGGAACATGGCACCTTCCTCGACCGATGGAAGATAAAGCTAAGCACACATGAAGCTAAAGCCGCACTCGGTGGGAACACATGTACTCCTAGTACATCTTTGTCGCTTGCTTTGGTTTTCCATGGATCTTTCGTTCTTGTCATCGTGGCACACTGGCACTGTCCATCGCTAGCTTCCAAACAAGAGGATGTCACGGAAAATAAGCCGTAGATCAGCTCCAAATTGGAAAATCAGATCGAAGATTGATATAGAGCAATTGATGTCCGATGATGCCGTGTCGCATTATTGCATGATTGCATCTCATCGTTTTCAAACAAAGTAATAATACTCTCTACCGCTAAAACCACCTACTATTTGTTGGAATTTGGTTGTGGGTTTTAGCCCATGGCCCAATACAAAGTCTATAATTCTTAAGGCCCATTCATGTCTAGTAAGGGGTGTCATCAAAGTTTAGTCCCATCTTACTAGTTTGGAGAAAGTTGGACCAATATATACAATGGAGTGTTCTACTACCTTCTAAAGTGAGTAAAGAGGAGTGACATACACACGCGCTCCTCCTCCACGCCGCGCCACGCGCTGCGGTTTGTGGAATTGTGCCAATCTTATTTTTTTACCGTTCGGAAAAATTATTACGCTCTGTGAGCTCTTGATGGACTTGCTTGTCGTTGAAAAACCAATACCCGCAATTACTATGAATTGTGATCATCAACAGTTCTAAGGACAATATGAACTCATCAAGCCATGTGAAGAGATGATTGAAATCTGTCAAAAAAATGAGAAACTCCGAAGTTATTGCGTTGGATTATATCCAAACATCTAAAAATCTGACAGATCTCTTCACAAATGGTCTATCACGTAATGTGATAAATAATGCATCGAGGGAGATGGGTTTGAGACCCATACTTTGAGTTGTCCATGGTGGTAACCCACTCTATGTGATCGGAGATTCCGTGAAGTATAGTTGGGAGACAAACTGTTGGTCAGTTGGAAGAAGAGTATCCTTACTTTATACTACCATTTCGGGTAGATGCAATACTCTCCTATTCTATATGGCAGGTTGATATTTATCTTAATGACTTCTAAGTGGCTTGTTTAAAGCAGAGATGTTATCTTGCAGAACATCTTCTGAACAACACACCTATATGAGTTCGACTCTCAAACGTCACAGTCAGTGGGAGTTGGGTGCTCTCTAATAAACTCATGAAAGACTATGTAGTATGACACATAAGCTCCAAACCACGGGAAAGCCTTGCTATAGCCCTGTGTCGATCTAGAATTTGTGTAAAACTAGTACACACCAAACTTGTAGTTCAAGGCATAGTCCACTATTCAAGTGGCAACCTAGTGTAGCATGAAGTTTTAAGTGAAAATTCAACTTAACAGTATCCACCTCACTCCGTGATACGTCTAAAACGTATCTACTTTTCCGAACACTTTTGCTATTGTTTCTCCTCTAAACTTGTATGATTTGGATACAATTAACACGAACTGACGCTGTTTTCAGCAGAATTACCTTGGTGTTTGTTTTTGTGCAGAAAATCAACTATCAGGAAAAATCCTGAAAAATATGCCAAAAATTATATTTCACCAGAAGACCCACGGAGCCAGAAGACGAGACGGAGAAGGAGACTAGGGTCCCACACCCCTTCTAGGCGCGGGCCCACCTCTAGCCATGACTAGGGGGGTGTAGCCACCCCAGGCACCCCCTCGGCCTCCCTCTGCGCCTATAAGTTGCCTCTCGACCTAAAAAACGAGGGGGGTTCTATAGTTTTCCAGAAAGAGTTCCGCTCTGCCGCCGCCACCAGAAACCAAGATTCGGATCCAGAAACTTCGTTCTGGCACCCTTCCAAGACGAGGAATTTGGAGAGGATCATCGCCATCATCATCACCAACGCATCTCCATCAACCATCGATGTTTCCCTCATCCATGAGTGAGTAATCCCCCGAAGTAGGCTTGGGATGGTAGGGATGAGTTCTATCATGTAATCGAATAAGATTGTTAGGGCATAGTGTCTAGTATCTCTATTAGTGCTATTTGACTTTGTTGCAACTTGTTGTGCTTAATGCTTGTCACTATGGCCCGAGTGCCATGATCACAGATCTGACCTTATTATTGAATCATTATGATAGTATTGTTTGTGGTCTTATCTGCAATCTATGTACACATATCATTGTCCGGATCCAAAGGCCCCAAAGTGACAATAATTGGGACAACCAGAGGGGGTGGCTGTGGTGTGAGGATCACATGTGTTCATGGAGTGTTAATGCTTTGCTCCGGTGCTCTATTAAAAGGAGCACCTTAATTGCCAGTAGTTCCCTAGAGGCCCCGCTGCCACGGGCTGGACAGAAGATGTTGTGCAAGTTCTCATTGCAAGCACGTATGACTATATATGGAGCACATGCCTAGGATTGTTTAGTACTTGGATGCTTCTTATTATTTATCTGCAATGCCCTAGATCTTGAAGTTACATGTTTAGACTTGTCCATGCAACGCCCGTCCATCCATCCCTATGCCTACCGCACTCGAATCCTATGGTTATAGTTACTGGTACTATTGCTCTTGTTTCACTGTTACTGTTGCTACTAATAAACTTCTGTGAGCAAGAACTATTTCCAGGTGCAGCTGAATTGACAACTCAGTTGTTAAGGCTTGCAAGTATTCTGGCTCCCCTTGTGTCAAATCAATAAATTGGGTAATACTACCCGCGAAGACTGTTGCGATCCCCTACACTTGTAAGTTCAGTTGGATCTATTATTGTTCACTACTACTCCATTCATCATGGGTAAGTCTCGTGATGGAAAGTTCCCTATTTTACCATCCACTACAAAAAGAGGTACAGTCCTAAACACATTTGTTGCTCTTGATTCACCGTCTGTTATAAGTAAGCTTGTCACACCACCACCACATACTCATGCTACACACACTGCTACTACTGCTGAATCTGAAACCGCTTTTGATGCTCATGATGTTACTTCTAATGTGCTTGATGCGAGTGGTTTATTAGGTCCTTTTCTAGATGCTACTATGGCTAGTCTAGGAAACACCGAAACTCCTAGTGAAGACACTGTTACACATGTTAGCTCACCTGAGTCTAGTGAGAGTTATGATATTAATGATGGTTACATTGAGTTCACTAATGAATTTGTTGAAGAGTGCCGAAACACACATGGTACTAGTGCTATTAAGAGTCTCCTTGCTAGATGCACCATTATGCCTAAACTGTCCTCTGATCCTAAGTTTGCCACCTCTCCCATATATATTAAAGATAAAGATTATGATTTCTCTCTTGATTTATCCTATTTAGATATTGTTGAGAAAGAATCTTTTTGTGGGACTGAAAATGAGAGTGTTGTGGCTCATATGAATGAGCTTTATACTATGAGTGCTTTGTTCTCTGATGATTTTAAGATGCGCAAGTATTTTGTTACTAAGATCTTCCCTTTTTCGATAAAAAGGAGAAGCTAGGGCTTGGTTTAATAGATTACCTCCTGGTTCCATTGATAGCCCTGATTGCTTGATTGCTTCTTTCTTCCAGAAATATTTTCCTCCCAGTGCTAGACATGCTGCTTTGCAGATACTTTTTGATTTTAAACAGGGAGAAGAAGAGAAATTGCCCGAGTCATGGACAAGGTTCTGTGCCTTGATTTATGCACATCATGGATGTCCATTGCCTAAGAATGAGCTTCTTGATATTTATTATAATGGACTAACTGATGATTCTTGGACCTTCCTAGATAGCTTTGCTGATTGTGTTTTCAGGAAAAGGACTCCTACAGATGCTGATGAATTAATGGCTAAGATAAGCAAGAATTATGATGATTGGACTTCAACTGAGCTAAATACACCTGGGCCTATTACTCCTGAACCAGATGTTCCTGAACCAGTTCCAACACCAACACCAAAGAAGAGGGGAGTTATTGCATTAAATGATGAAGTGATGAAAGAAGCTAAGAAATGTCTAAAGGAGAGAGGTATTAGAGCTAAAGATGTGAAGAATCTACCTCCTATAGAAGAATTATGTAAGCCAATTCCCCACTTATCCACTATTGAGGTATACTCTCTCCAACACTTTGATGAAGCTGATATTCCTTACGGTAAGCTTCCCGATC
This sequence comes from Avena insularis, assembly GCA_023614405.1. Classification (NCBI taxonomy): domain Eukaryota; kingdom Viridiplantae; phylum Streptophyta; class Magnoliopsida; order Poales; family Poaceae; genus Avena; species Avena insularis. The sequence continues at coordinate 451,779,142 of CM042685.1, forward strand.
AATGCTTAGAGGAACTTGACACATTTATTGTTAAACAAGGTAATTTTAATAAACAAGTTCAGAATCATTTATTGGAAAACTCTAGAGCTATCCATGAGTTGAAAGATATTGTGCAAAGAACTTGTAATGATATTAAAATGCTTTGTAAACACTTTCAAATGGTTCAGACCCAACTTGATCAACTTGCTAAGGTACAAAAGGATATGCTAGTTAATGCCTCAGGAGATAAACATGCTTATGGAATTAGAACTAGGAGTGGTATAGCTACTCAAGATCCTTTATATCCTGAAGGACACCCTAAAAGAATTGAGCAGGATTCTCAACAAGGTGAGAATAGTGGTAGTCCTCGTAAGAGAAAGAAAAAGGAACATAAAATAGTTGAGGAACCGCTTGAACCTGTTATAGATCCTAATAATATATATGTCTCTGATGCTGAAACTGAGAGTGGTAATGATAAAAATGATGCTCCTGATAAGGAGAAAGTTGAGGAAGAACCTAATAAGCACACTAAGAACACTAAGTACACAAAGGAAGATTTCATTGCTAATAAACATGGTAAAGAGAGAGAACCTTGGGTGGAGAAACCTATGCCTTTTCCAGGTAAGAAACACAAGTCAAAGGAGGAAGAACACTACAACAAGTTTTGTGAGTGGATGAAACCTTTATTTTTGCAAATTCCTTTGACTGATGCTACTAAATTGCCTCCTTATTCAAAGTATATGAAGGATATTGTCTCTAATAAAAGGAAGATTCCTAATGAGGAGATTTCTACTTTGATTGCTAATTACTCCTTCAATGGTAAGGTTCCAAAGAAACTTGGTGATCCAGGTATACCAACTATTCCTTTCTCTATTAAGAATAATTATGTTAGAACTGCTTTATGTGATTTGGGAGCTGGAGTTAGTGTTATGCTTTTTTCTCTCTACAAGAGACTCCAGCTAGAAAAGTCGATACCAACTGATATATCTTTGCAAATGGATGATAAGTCAACTACTATTCCTGTTGGTATATGTGAGGATGTTCCTGTTCAAGTGGCTCATAATTGCTTGGTTTTGACTGATTTTGTTGTGCTTGAAATGCCTGAAGATGATAATATGTCCATTATTCTTGGGAGAACTTTTCTTAATATTGCAGGTGATGTCAGTAATTGTAATCAAAGAAAAGTAACATTCAATATTGATGACAAAGAGCATACTGTTTATTCCCCCAAGAAGGTTGTTAAGAGCTATTGCCTAAATTCCATTGAAAATATTGAGAGCATCAAGGTTGGAGAAATATATTGTCCCATTCCACAAGAAAATTTTGAAACTATTATGATTGGGACCATTGCTATCAAGTATGAGGTAACATAATCACTTTGTGGAATGCAAAATTTTGTTTCATATAAGATTATTTTGGTAACAAGACTTGATCAACCTTCTTAACAAAAGGATTTTAATGAACAAAATAATATTTTCACTATGATTATACTCGCTTTCTTTTACTTTTTCTCCTTCCTAGTCTTTGCTAGCTTTGGCTTTGTTAGTTGTTTGCTTGTTAGAGTGTCTTAGAGCTCCTGTAGTTCGGCTTTTGGTTTGCTTTTGCTTCTTCTGAAAAAACTATTTCTGCGAGAAAATCAATTTTCATACCCTAAAAATTAGCCAAAAATAAAGTTTCCCGAAAAATCCCAGAAAATTCAAAATAAATTTTTCCTTGAAAAAAGGGGCAGAGGGACACCTGAAGTGACCCAGGGGGCCACCCCAGGCCACCACACCCATGGTAGGCACGACCTACTTATGGGTGGCGCCTAGGGGGGTCTGGCCCACCTGGGCCCCTTCAAGGTGCCCCCTCACAGCCATATTCTTTCTCTCTCCCGAAAAACACCGAAAAACTTGCTCATGCTCAAGTTCTTGCTATTTTTGCTCACGATTTTCGATCTCCTGCTCAGCCCATCTTTGCTGCTGATTTTTGGAGAGATTGCTCCTTGGTATGTGCCTCCTCCACTTGTCCAATTAGATCTGTGATTGGTAGATTGTATCTTAAGTATTTTGCTGCTATAGGTGACATGTTGTGTAAGCTTGCATGCTTGTTTTATGATTAAAAAATTCATTTTAATGCATGTGTAGCCCTCCAGCAAGTTCCTATAGTAGTTGTTCATCATTTATCAACTTGGAAATCACTTGGTTTGATGTTTATCTAAAACTTTCAGCAAGGAAGATGAGTACCTATCCACTGAATCAATATGACTTGACGGTGTCTGAGACAATGAAGGTTCATCATGAGAAAGCAGTTTTTCCTTCCATATATCCATGCTAGGAATTTATGAGAACCGCGGGAATCTCCCAGGATTTCTAAACTTTGATTGCCAATGCAGGATTGGAACACTTTGTTGAAGGTGAACCATTTCAATTTGTTAAGCTAACCATGACTTTTGTGTAGGACTTTCGGTTTACTTGGTCTACTTCCAATCCCATGATCCATTACAAAATATACAATATACCTGTCGACATGCCTTTTGCTGATTTTTGTGCAGCAATTAGAGTACCTCAGTGGGGATCTTGTGAGAAGATCAAGGAGAGACCCAAGTCACTTATGGATTTATATGCTGGGATTTGCCAAGGTTTCAACTTCTCAAAGGAACGTGGTAAATTCAGAACATTTAGCTCCCAGCCATTAGATATTTTGCCTATTGCATTACCAAGTGTGTTCTTGCTAGAAAGATTGGTAGGAAGTTGTCTTCTTTTCATCTAGCTTTTATCGCAGCTACTCTGAATAGGAATAGATCTTATAGCCTCGGTGCTTTGATATCTCACCATCTCACCACCAACCACGAGAAGGGTGGAATTTGTGTTGGTCTCATTGCTTCTAGGTTGCTAGCTTTCCATGGTTTAGAGCCTCACTATTCAGATTATCGGTTCCCCATAGAGAGGCTTGATCTAGAATCCATGATTCAGCATGGTTTTGTTTCCTTGGGAGCTAATGTGAGAAGTTTACCGTATGAATTATCTTTTGCCCAACAAGGGTGGAGAAAGGGTAGGACTGAGAAAATAGTTTATTTGCCTGCACCTGTTTTGTTTAACTTTGATAAGAGGCAAGGATGGTTGCTCACGAAGGAGGAGGTTAACACATATGTGGCGGAACTCTCCCAACAAGAGGAGAATGTTGGATAGGATGCCGAAGATGATTCGGTTCATCCCTCCAACTTGGGAGAGTCTTCATACCAGCATCCCTCATTTGATTGTGGCGCGTCTTCTTCTTCATCGCAAGCACCTGACTATGGTCATTCCTATGATGACCCACCAGCTTGGGGTTACTACCCGCGCTATTGAGCCCCACTTAGTCCAAAAGCCTAAGCTTGGGGGAGGTATAACGACATCACACTCATCTATATATCATGTTCAGTCGGTTCTTTGTATATCCATTGTTTCGCTTTCTTTTTGGTTTTTGTTGCTTCTTTCTTAAAAAACACAAAAATACCAAAAATATTTTCGCTGTTTCTCTTTCTTTGTTTCTTTGCTTTGGTTTGCCTTAAAAAGAAATAAATCCAAAAAGATTTTGCTTTGTTTGGTTTGTTTTTGCTTTGCTTGTTTTTGCTTTGTTGGCTTGTTTGAAAATCGAAAACACAAAATATTTGTTGTTCTTTTCTGGTTTTGTGAGTTCTTTGCAGGGTTCAGCCATCCTCAGTGGATTTTGGTTTCATGTTATTATTCAAGTCAGACAAGTGAAGGGCAATAATGGAGATTAAGACAACTTGAGGTGTGTTAAGATGCTGGTAACGAACTCTATTTGTTTCATTTTTATACATATACTCATCATTGTGAGCATGCTTAGCCTGTTTGTGTAAGGTGTATGTCATTATTGATGCTTAGTAGTTCTTGCTTGTCTACGTTTAGCTACATCTTGCTAATAGTTTGTAGCTTGTCATATGAATGTTTGCTTGCATTGTTTTATTCATATTTTGGTATGATATTGTGGTATCCTCCTCTGACTATTTATGTGAATCGACTTGGCACATGCTCACGCATGCATATGACTAATCAATAGTTAGTAAGCCTCGATGATTTATTTTGCCTCAGAGTTTTTGTATCACTTTCATGCCATAATTAGTCTTGTTTTGTTTCAAGCATGATTATGAAAATTATTGCTCTCTCGTTTGTCGCTCCCTCTCTATTTCTAGCCTTCACTTGCACTGAGTATGAGCTCTACCTGTATTTCCAATTGCCCAAAACCAATATTGCCAGCTGTGTCTACCATACCTACCTATTAGCATCATTTGCTATTTTAGTGCATATTCAATATGCCTTGTTTTCTTCCAAATAAAATGTTTATCTGTTTTGAGAAAGTTAGTTAGTAAAGCTCTCACGAACTTGATGACACACTTTATTCCTTGCACTTAATAATCCTGAACCATTGTGACTTGTCCATGAAAGTTATATGCTTGCTAATTGTATGCTGGGAGTCAGCAGAACCGTGATGTCACGGGGAACGCTGTCAACACCTTTTGGATATCCTATCCAGTTGATACTTTATTCTTTTGTTTACGGATGTCGACGATGTGAAATAAAAGGGGAACTTGTGAGTTCATGGAGTCTATACATTGTGTTAGAGAAATGCCTGGGCCGCTAGCCTAAGCCATGCCTAATCATGGTGGAAACTTGCAGCATCATCATAATGAGAATTCTATGAAGCATCCTCAATAAAAAGCTATGCATATAGTAAATAAAAAGATCGCTGAGATGCTCATTGTCTACTTGCCTTGTCATTTTGATCACGGGATAGCTCATGTATCATATGCAAGGGGTACCCCATTGGCGGTTCTCTATGATATGCATGTATTTACAATGACAAGAACTTACAGGTAACCAAAGTTGAGTAGCATGCGGAGCGGCCCTCGTACTCAAGGGACTTGGGATTTCCAGCTTATGGTCTGTCAAGCATATAAATCATACTGGACCTCACTTTCACCTTAACCATATGAAGATGCCTATGATAGGGGAAATGGGAGCTCAAAGCTAAAGAGTACCTTCCTTTCAGCATTAGGAAGCCTTTCAAACTTTTCAAAACCTTTTCACAACCTTGTTGAGTCACCACTTATTCTATGAGTACCTTCTTGAGAGCATAGTTGTCATTCTTTTGTTTGTCTCAAAACTTGGTTAATTATGTCATGACTTTGATGCTTGTATCTCTGATATTTTTACTTCTAGTCTTCACTTGAACTTCAGAGGTGCCTTGGCATTTATATTGTGCTCTACAAACAAAGACAAGCGAGATACCACGCTATCATACCTTACTATGAGCATTGCAATGTTGTTTATGTTTATGTTTCATGCTACTTATTATTATTGAGCTGGTTTCTGCAACATCCTAGCATTAGAGCTTAGAAATAAGCTGAACACAGATGTGTGCATTGCATGCATGCATAGAAAATCTGAATAATTTTCGCGCTTTTAAATAAAAACTTGTCAAAGTGATTGAAGCTTCTCTCAACTTGATGGAATTGAAGTAGATCATCAAGTTGACTGCGATAAGTTTCAATATGACCTTTGCTAAAACCTTATTTTGGGTAAACATGATTTGATCTAAGGGTAGATCAAATGGAATAAAATTAAACCCTAATACATTACTTAATGATTTATATTTGATCCTTAGGTGATCATATCATAATATTCATTATAATCACTCATGAATACCAAATTATAAATATAACACAAATAATAAGAATGTAACAACTATATCTTAATCTCATCTACTTATACCATGAGTATCATGGAAATACCTAACTTTAACTCTCTAGTGAGATTGAGTAGGAAAGAAACCAAAGTTAAGATCATTCACCATATATCTTTCTATCCATATCAATCTTTATCATCTCTATTGAATCCTATCCTTATATTTGTTGTTCATCAATATTGAGAAATCAACTATTGATTCACCAATTCTTAACCTATCAATTCTTGACCTATCAACTCTTGTATTTATTATAGCATTCACTTAAGGCTTATAAAGAAAGAAGTCTGAAGAGGTAAATAGTGATGCTAGTTTTAGATGTTATCTATAGGATGGGAGTGATTGGAGGAAATCAAATCAATATGGTAACAAAGAAGATTACAAGGATGAAGTCTGAAGATAGTTACCAGGAGTAGTCCTATTGGATCAAGTAGGTATAGTCAATGAATTATATCTCTTAATCCAATAGAGCTAAACAAAAGATAATTATAATACAACTGTAATGTTGTATTGATAAAGCCTTGTTTAGCCAATTGGAAACCTGAATCATAAAGGATCAAAGGATTATAATGATCATGCCTTATTCACCAATATTGAATGCTTATACCATGTATAAGTGACAATGGTGGATAACACATGATTGAACCATAGTATAGATATATTATCCTAGATTAGTCATTTCAAGTCACATTAATATAATGTGAGGTTGGAATGTTAGATATTGGAGTCAAGTAGAGACAAGATAGTATGGTTAAAATGATGTTAGAGCAACATTGGATTAAAGAAGTAGTATTTTCCTCTTTGGAAATACTAAGCACTTGAGGTGAAGTAGGATTTTATGTATACATCTACTGGAGTAGTATTAGTGATGGATGATTAAGGAAGAGTATGATTGGAGTTAGAAGTAACCACTTGTTGGATTGGGGATTATCAGCAATAAAGTAGTTGATATAGCCAAGTATAGATATAAATGATTATGAAAGCTTAAGTGTTAAGCTCATTGGATTTACAAATGGAATTAGAAGAATAAAAGGTGGATCAAAATATTCTGGAAAGCAAAGCTCATCATGTTAGCACATGATGATGGACATAGCGAAGTAGAATATCTAGGAAAGGAATTCCTTAATCAGACGTCCAGAATTATGAAGTATGTCATATAGGAATCCTTGCTGAGCACTAAACCCTAAATCTTTTACCAAACATATTATCCATTTAATCTAATTGATCTGTCATCTTATTTACACAAAGATTCATAGAAATATTTACTATATCAAATCACTTGTGCACATCTTTGTCATTTTCAATCATCATTATCATAGGTGCTTATGGAACTATCTTTATTAATTGTTTCTCATAAGTTATCCTAGAAAACAATTCCACTATTTCACTTTGAATGGTGATGTTATTAAAGATTGCAAACAAAAAGACAAAGTGATTAATCATTAATCTTTATTCACATCAACAAAAGAAAATAAGTATAGTAAGGACCTTAAACCCTAGGGTGAGTAATTACAATTCAGAACTCTAAACTTATTAATAATTTTTCTCATCAACATCTCATAAATATTCTATCTATAATCATTAGACGAAGTCTTTAATTCATTTCTCTAACCACTCATGCCATAGAGCATGGAATAAGTGGGGATCCAATATTATAAACCATTCTACCCTATAATATGTGATTATATACATATAAATAAACCCTATGAAGATTATTAAACATTTTAAAACTTAATTACTCCAAATAAAAGTTAAAACAATGTTATAGAAAAGGTATATACATAAATAAAATAAAGAAACAATCACATTATGCAATAAAAGTTCACAAATGTTACTGAAAACATTTTAGGAATTGCTGCAATTATTTAGCTGATAATTTTCTATGGGAAATATTCAAACAATTGAGTAATATAAAAATCTGAAAGTAAAATACAAATCAGAAAACAGAAAATGGAAAAGGAATAGAACTCGGAAAAAATAGGGGAAACATCAAATCTGGCCCACGGCCCACATTCTCAGGGAACTAACTATCGTCACAGGCAAAGCAACCATGAGCCAGTTCATTGCGGCCCAAAGAACTACCAAGCCCACATACCTTTTGGAAGCCTAATCCATCGTATTCCTCCCCTGGACAAGATGCTCGCTGGAGGGTCGCCGACCACCCGATTCCGCCATCGACGTCACGCCACCACCGAGGCCTTCGCGAGGATAAGAACGACATGGCGACGCCCTAATCCTCATCCTGGTCATTCCACGCGTTCTCTCTCTCAGTCCTCCCGATTTCTTCCCCTCTTTGACTGAACCCTAGCCGCCGGAGTTGTTCACCATCGCCATCTGAGACCTCCCCGAGACCAACTGAAGATGCAGCAAGCTCCACCGTGGTGGACACTGTCTATGTGCGGAAGGAATCGAGCTAGGAGGCCATAATCGCGCGCATCCACCTTCTCTGACCGCCGCTCGCCGTCGACCATGGCGACGTTGTCCGAGCTCACCACGCCTCGCCATAGCCTCCACAAGCTTACTGGTAAGCCACTGATCCTCCCAGTGCTCTTACTTTCCTCGATTGCTTCCGGAATGGTCCTCCCGACGTGCGCCGCCCGCAACCGCCGTTCGAACTCGCCGTCGTAGCTTCTCCGATAGCCAACAATCAGCGGCGCCGCCCATTTATCGTTCAGTACACACCCCTGCATCCTATGCGCGTAGCCAGGCAGCCTCGCACGCGCTAGCTCTCCGTGTCCATGCTCGACTAGGGAGGATTCCGGCGAGATGATGTCATCACGACGACAGGGTGATGTCAGCCTTGACCGGGTCAGCCCTTTGACTGGTCTTTGCTGAGGTGGCTTATGATGTGGCCTAAGCCCCACCAGTCAATGACTGGGGGTAATATAGACTCTGGTGAGAAAACCCCTTCGTTTCATGCTGACATCAGCATTACCTAATAAACACATTTAGTTATTTAATTAAAAAAATCATAAAATGATTTAATCTTATAAAATCAATAACTCTTGTTTTATAAATCAGAAAAATACATATGACATATGAAATTGTTTAGAAAAATAAAATCTACAACTTAAAACTATTATAAAATATTATTATGATGATTATTTAAATAAATATTATTTCATAAAAGTTTTATAGTAATAAAACTTTGATAATCAATATTTTAATAATGGTAAATGTTAAAAATCTAAATAAAATACCAAAAATCTTAGAAAAATAAGAATTAGAGTTAAAAACTATAATCATGCATTATTATTCCTCTTAATTAAATATTTACATTCTTAAAGTTACTTATAGTTACAAAGCTTTAAGTATAATGCTAAAGACTTTATTATATACTTTATAGTTAACTTTGGTCTCTTATAATTAAGTTATAAAGCATCTTAATACCAAATCAACCCAGTTAAAAACCAAGATAAATAAGTCTCAAATACTACTAATCTCAGTATTCCAGTAAAGGCAATTCTTTCTGACTTAAAGAGTATAACTTAAAAGCTTAAATGCTTCTGCTTAGTTGAGTAAGATTTTCTTCAAATGTCATTCTTTTTACCACTTCAGAAAAACAAATGACAACTAATCACAATCACATTACTTTATACTTTACTTGTATAATAAGATTGTTAATACTTAAATTCTTTATAAGTGACATTACTTGTAAAGTAAAACTTGAAGATAAACAATTAAGATATAAGCAACCTTGAGTAGCATTACATACTGTGTATTTTGTTGTTGTATAAATACATGTTGTTTTCCACACACTCACAAGCCTTAATAAGAAGCACATGTATGAAACTTAATCTAAATGGGCAACACATTCCAAGGAAACCCTTTCCAGTATCCAAACCCTAGAACAACATTATTCTCGGGATTCGCGTTTATCAACTTGCATTACATTACTTATGCATAAAAGCATCTTGCTTCCTTAAACATTAGTCCTTACCGGACCAATGATGCAGATTTCAACTATTGGATCTTATATTGTCTTGAAGACCGTGAGTGCATAATCTTGCAATCACAAAAGGCAAGTTCACACTTGCTCATGTCCTTTGATTATTTTCTATAAAGTATTTTGCAAATCCAGTATTGTCATCACCTGCATTTGAAAAAGGACAGAAAACACTATTTTCATAATAATGTGATTATAGGTTATTTACCATGAGGTAATAACCTACTATAAGAGTTCCGGTGGTAAAGGAACATATTATCTAGGACTTAACAACCAATGTCGCCAAAGGATTCTTGCAATCAGATATTACGTTGACCATGAGATTTGGAATAGGATGAAGAAGTCAGTTGTATCTTTTCCTTCTCGCATGGAGCTGGATGTGCGGGTCGTGGCTGTTATCACTCATAGCGTGCATATTATTTATGGTAATTCGTAGAGGATATACAGCATATGGGTGGGAGCCCTCAACGTCCCATGATAGTTCCGGCATCTGAACGGTGCATCGCCATTGCCGTAATTCAATAGGTGGGTTGGCGACACCAAGGAGACATCTTGGGTCGCGGAGAAGGCAGTGATTGGCTTGGATCTTAGTCCGGCCTCACACCAAGGAAGTGTGAACGAACCTGCAATTGAGATGTGCAACAAAGCTAAGATCTCTCATGGGTAAAGTAACGCACCTCTGCAGAGTGTAAGAACTGTAACTTGTTACTCCCTGTTCCGGGAAGGAGCTGCAAACGCGGCGGGAAAGGAACTCCATGAAAGTTCTGGTAAACCCGTGAAGGCTGACGGACATAGCTTTTCAGAATAAAAGCAACCTTTGAAGAAATGTTTACGAAAACTTGCATGGCCTACGACCTATGGTCTGTGGCTGTAGCTATAGTGCATCAAACACTCCTTTTCTATTGAACTTGCTGAGTACGCTCGTACTCAAAGTATCTTCTTAACCCTTGCTAGGTTCTAAAGCCGGTATAGACGACGTCTACATCAAATTATGCTCCAGGAATCATCATCAAAAGCTAACGCTCTTCAATGAAGTCAAGAAAGTCAACATATACATCAACTCAAGTGAAGACGAAGTTGCTGATTAGATAGAATAGAATTTCTAACCATAGAACCTACTTCTTTAGAGTATTGCAATAGCGATGCACGATGAGTTCGATTACTAGTTTTATAAGTATGGTAGCTATGAGTTATTTATTCCTGATTCTACTTTGTAAGAAGTTTCTTTCTCTCTCTTTAACCTAGAGTGTTCTCTGGATCTTGTGTATAGAGTTGAGTTGTAACCTATAGTCATGTCTTGGACCTGCTATGTTTCTGTTGTACTACTCTGAGGGAACGGTGTTTCATTGGTGTTATGTCAACGACTATAGTGTACTACATCATGTAGTGGTATGCTGGGTCACCGCAGTTGGATAGTGACTATAAGAGCCATCTTATCTAAACCCAATGATCTTATGACTTGTGGTGAGTATCCACTTGAGGACAACTTTGTCACACCTAAGTCATATGTTTAAGTCATTCTTTCTTAGGAGTAGTTATTTATCTTTTCTCAAGTATAGTGCTATTTAGTGTCTTCCGAGGGAGACATAAACCCACCAAGATGCTTTAGGAAAGCTAATTGGTCACAGTAGATTAGGATCAAGTTTAAGACATCCATTGAAGTAGTCTAAATGGTGTAGCCTAACCCTAGAATTCATGTAAGGCAGTGGTCCCTTATGGTTAGTTGATAGCCAAAGACAACATGATGAACATCATCAGGATAAATGTTGATGTAATGAGTAGTAATCATGTGGGATTCACTTGAGAATTCTACGTGATGAAGTGAAATTATGTTAAGACTGAATGATGGAGTTATGTGAAACAAAGCTATCAGGGTTAGATTAGCTCCTGAATCATGATAAATAGGTATAACATAACAATATCATGGCGAGATTAGCTCTGAGGCCATGATATAGGTGTAAATATGACTAGTAATTAGTAAATCATCCTAAAGTAGAAGTATGAAAATATCATAGTAGAGCTATGATATAAGTCATGGGTGCTAAAAATTTAGATAAGCTTTGGTTTAAGTTAGCAAATGGAATCTGATTAGTCATTTGGAGTGATCTCGTAAGGTTAGTTACTAAATAGTGATAGGTTGGTTATATTAATCATTTCAAAAGTGAGACAAAAGGGTTAGTGAAAACCAAATTGAGACCACTTTTTTAAAAATTATCCTGTTGCAATTGAGCAATTTGGGTAAATATTGAGACAAAGAATAGTTTGACCCTATGTGCTAAGTATCACGATGTAAACCTATATGAGGAGGTGTCATATACTACACAACTAAGCCTGAATTCTAGAGATACTATACTCAACTACTATATTCTAGGCTTAGAACATTGTGTGTTATATGTACCACATTTGGATTTATTGGTTTTTCTTGGATCTTCTTGATTGACTAGATCTGTACATGAAGTTTGACCTGATGTGCAAATGCATGTTGCAACATCCAGTTACTACTTGATGTCATAGACCTAGATAGAAAAGGGAATTCGTGTAAGGGAGTGACGAGTTCCAAAGACCAAGATGAAGACTTACATGAAGAATGAGGCAAGTGTAAGGAGTATCAACTCAATTTGGAGGATGGATAAAGTTCAGGTTATTCTTAGCCAGATAGAAAAAGGAAGTTTAGTATAGAAGATGTATGGAGCAATAAGAAGTAATAAACTTAAAGTTCATTTAAAGTAGGTAAGTTGCTAAGAAGTTAATAAAGTAGTTGTACCAAGTTCATGGAAGCATCATGAATAAGTGCAAAGAAGAAGTTTGGGAACCAAAATGGTATCCAAGCTCTGACAATTCAGAGAGAATGCTAGAAGGATGTTGGAAACCGTAGGGTAATAACTACAACCTAGGATGGTTCGCAGCTGGTAATTATCCACAGCTGGTATTTGATCGATAGCTAGTATTTGATCCACAGTTGGTATCTTGACCGTAGCCGGTGATGGTTGACATAGTTAACCAGATCATCATAATGGTTGCATAAAGAGCATAAAACTTGGCCTAAGCTAAATAAAACCTAAAGGAGTATAAAATTTTAAGCGATCATCTTTCGAGACTCTTCGTGAAAATTGACCTGTCAAAGCGAAAATGTCCAAATAGTAAGTAAGACTAATAATGCTGAAAGATTCACTTTGGAGATCCACAATTGTGTGGATACACTGTACAATCTTTCATAAAACCCTAACTAGATAGATAATAAGCTAGACAAAGCCATACATTCTAGTTATAAAGCCAATGGTTACTTTATAGGCAGTTTAGAGACCATTAGTAAACCCTAAGGGGGAGAGTAAACAGTAAACAAAAGAACTGGTATCCGAATTCCAAGTAAAGGTTGGAGAAGAAATACTAACCTATGACAACTTAAGCCTTATTTTCATAAGGTTAAAAGAAGTCATCATTATTAAAAGTACTTTCGGAAGTATGTCTGGATGAAAGATAGAAGTTTATTTCAAGGTAGTAGTACTCAAACCTTGAAGTAACTAATAAGTGGAAGTTGAAGAAGTACTTAAGGAAATAACAAAATAAATTCTAAATCTTGATAAGGTAACAGCTTGAAGTAATAAAATAGAATAGTCTTAACAGACCAATTCTAAAGGAAACAACTCTTAAGTAATCCTTGAGAGGGAATAAAGCACATCCAATTGGATAAGTATAGAGGAACAAGAAATTCCAATGGGTATGGACTAAATGAGTTCACATCCAATCTTGGAAGGATTACCAGCTTGAGACATACAATGACAAATCAAAGATTAGTCTTTTGGCCACAAATATTGTCTGATAGAATTGAAAAACCCTGTTTAGTGAGACTTCCTAGACCTTACATAGTATAATAAGGAAGATTGATGATCAAGTTAAGGAGTTGGATTAGAATATCTAATAAGAATAATAAACTAAAGCAGAGACCTCAATTCAAGGATTTTATAAGGACATATCCCTAAGGGAGTAAAGTAAAAGGAACTTTGGAGTATTAAAGACAACAAGTTGAAGATTGTCATGAAGGATGGGAATTGGATATGGAATACTACAATTATTTCCATTAAGATTACCATGGAGTTGAGACCTATCGTAATCAATGCAAGACAATTCCTTACTCGGAAACGTGAGAGTATGCGAACTTCGAGGACGAAGTTTATTTTAATGGGGAGAGTCTATAACATCCCAGCACTAAAGCTTAGAAATAAGCTAAACACATATGTGTGCATTGCATTCATGCATAGAAAATCTGAATAATTTTCGCGCTTTTAAATAAAAAACTTATCAAAGTGATTGAAGCTTCTCTCAACTTGATGGAATTGAAGTAGATTATCAAGTTGATTGCGATAAGTTTCAATATGACCTTTGCTAAAACCTTATTTTGGGTAAACATGATTTGATCTAATGGTAGGTCAAATGGAATAAAATTAAACCCTAATACATTACTTAATGATTTATATTTGATCCTTAGGTGATCATATCATAGTATTCATTATAATCACTCATGAATACCAAATTATAAATATAACACAAATAATAAGAATGTAACAACTATATCTTAATCTCATCTACTTATACCATGAGTATCATGGAAATACCTAACTTTAACTCTCTAGTGAGATTGAGTAGGAAAGAAACCAAAGTTAAGATCATTCACCATATATCCTTCTTTCCATATCAATCTTTATCATCTCTATTGAATCCTATCCTTATATTTCTTGTTCATCAATATTGAGAAATCAACTATTGATTCACCAATTCTTAACCTATCAATTCTTGACCTATCAACTCTTGTATTTATTATAGTATTCACTTAAGGCTTATAAAGAAAGAAGTCAGAAGAGGTAAATAGTGATGCTATTTTTAGATGTTATCTATAGGATGGGAGTGATTGGAGGAAATCAAATCAATATGGTAACAAAGAAGATTACAAGGATGAAGTCTGAAGATAGTTACCAGGAGTAGTCCTATTGCATCAAGTAGGTATAGTCAATGAATTATATCTCTTAATCCAATAGAGCTAAACAGAAGATAATTATAATAAAACTGTAATGTTGTATTGATAAAGCCTTGTTTATCCAATTGGAAACCTGAATCATAAAGGATCAAAGGATTATAATGATCATGCCTTATTCACCAATATTGAATGCTTATACCATGTATAAGTGACAATGGTGGATAACACATGATTGAACCATAGTATAGATATATTATCCTAGATTAGTCATTACAAGTCACATTAATATAATGTGAGGTTGGAATGTTAGATATTGGAGTCAAGTAGAGACAAGATAGTATGATTAAAATGATGTTAGAGCAACATTGGATTAAAGAAGTAGTATTTTCCTCTTTGGAAATACTAAGCACTTGAGGTGAAGTAGGATTTTATGTATAATCTACTGGAGTAGTATTAGTGATGGATGATTAAGGAAGAGTATGATTGGAGTTAGAAGTAACCACTTGTTGGATTGGGGATTATCAGCAATAGAGTAGTTGATATAGCCAAGTATAGATATAAATGATTATGAAAGCTTAAGTGTTAAGCTCATTGGATTTACAAATGGAATTAGAAGAATAAAAGGTGGATCAGAATATTCTGGAAAGCAAAGCTCATCATGTTAGCACATGATGATGGACATAGAGAAGTAGAATATCTAGGAAAGGAATTCCTTAATCAGAAGTCCAGAATTATGAAGTATGTAATATAGGAGTCCTTGCTGAACACTAAACCCTAAATCTTTTACCAAACATATTATCCATTTCATCTAATTGATCTATCATCTTATTTACACAAAGATTCATAGAAATATTTACTATATCAAATCACCTGAGCACATCTTTGTCATTTTCAATCATCATTATCATAGGTGCTTATGGAACAATTCCACTACTTCGCTTTGAATGGTGATGTTATTAAAGATTGCAAACATAAAGAAAATATGATTAATCATTAATCTTTATTCACATCAACAAAAGAAAATAACTATAGTAAGGACCTTCAAACCTAGGGTGAGTAATTACAATTCAGAACTCTAAACTTATTAATAAGTTTTCACATCAACATCTCATAAATATTCTATCTATAATCATTAGACAAAGTCTTTAATTCATTTCTCTAACCACTCATCCCATATGTGCATGGAATAAGTGGGGATCCAATATTATAAACCATTCTATCCTATAATATGTGATTATATACATATAAATAAACCCTATGAAGATTATTAAACATTTTAAAACTTAATTACTCCAAATAAAATTTAAAACAATGTTATAGAAAAGGTATATACATAAAGAAAATAAAGAAACAATCACATTATGCAATAAAAGTTCACAAATGTTACTGAAAACATTTTAGGAATTGCTGCAATTATTTAGATGATAATTTTCTATGGGAAATATTCAAACAATTGAGTAATATAAAAATCTGAAAGTAAAAAACAAAACAGAAAACAGAAAATGGAAAATAAATGGAACGAGGAAAAAAATAGGGGAAACATCAAATCTGGCCCACGGCCCACATTCTCAGGGAACTAACTGTCGCTCGCGTGCAGCAGCAGCCACGAGCCGCTCACTTCGCTGCAGCCCAGCAACGGCCCAAGCCCGCATACCTTTTGGAAGCCTAATCTGTCGTCTTCCTCCCCTGGACAAGCTGCTCGCTGGAGGGTCGCCGACCACCCGATGCCGCCGTCGATGTCATGCCACCACCGAGGCCTTCACGAGGATAAGAACGACACGGTGACGCCCTAATTCTCATCCTGGTCATTCCACGCGGGCTCTCTGTTAGTCCTCCCGATTTATTCCCCTCTTTGACTGAACCCTAGCCGCCGGAGTTGTTCACCGTCGTCGTTTGAGACATCCCCGAGACCAACTGAAGATGCAGCAAGCTCCACCGTGGTAGACACTGTCTATGTGCGGAAGGAATCGAGCTAGGAGGCCGTAATCGTGCGCATCCACCTTCTCTGACCGCCGCTCGCCGTCGACCTGAAGGGTTTCGCGGCATAGTAAATCAAAATTTTCTACGGAAGCGAACAGAGGGAAAGCCAAGATCTAATCTAGGAGATGCAAACAACGAGAGAGATTGGATTAGATCTTCATACCCTTGAAGATTCGCACAGCGGAACGTTCGTCGGAATGTGGGTGATGTAGTCATACTCGCTTCCCCTCCTCGCGATCCGATCCGATCTAGCACCACAAGTGGCGGTGCCTCCGTGAGATGCACACGCAAAGACTGACGCCTCCTCCTTCCTCGGACCAGCAAGTAGGGTGGAGAGATGGATTGGATCTACAACACGACGGTGTGGTGTATATGGTGGAGAATTTCTGCTGCAGGGCTTCGCCTACAAACAGTCGGGAGGGAGAGAGGAAGGCAGCAGGGCTACTAGGGTTTGGAGGAAGGTGTGTGGGAGGGGGCGCCCTAGCCCTCTATATATAGAGGGGGAGGGGGCGGCAAACCCTAGCCCCTCCTCCAAGACTTGGGCCGGCGGCCAAGGGAGGGAGGAGTGGGGGGGCTAGGATTCTATCTCTAGTTTAAACGATTTAAACTCTCCCTTATCTAGAAATTCTATCCCGAGATTTAAACGAGTTAAATCTATCTAGAATCGGCTGGGCCCTATGGGGCCTTGTGCCCCTGGCCCAATGCGGCCAGGACACTCCCTCATAGGCCCATGCCCCCTCCCGGAAGGTGGGACCACGTTGGCCCCCTTCCGGAAGGTTCTAGAAGCTTCCGGTACAATACCGATTAACCCGGAACAATTCCGAACTCCAAAACTGCACCGCTTTATATGAATCTTATTCTCGGACCACTCCGAACCTCTCGTGATATCCGGGATCCCATCCGAGACTCAACAAAAACTCATAAACCAATTATCCAATCTATCCTAGCGCCGAGACACGTTATGTGTGACCTGGGTTCGAGAATATGCGCATATGATCTTCTATCAATAATCAACAGGGGTCTGCACCCATATTGACTCCACACATTCATCGATGATCATATCGGATGAACCACGATGCCAGGATTCAATCAATCCCATATATATATTCCCTTTGTCTCGCGATATTTTACTTGCCCGAGATTCGATCGTTGCACCGGCCATACCTAGTTCAATCTCGCTCACAAAGTACTTTACTGCCGTAATCCGATATCACTTTGTGATTAACTCCTTAACCACATGCTTGCAAGCGATGTTGATATCGATTACGAAAGGGGCCCGAAGTATATCTCTCCGACTTGGGAGGGACAAATTCCATCTCGATACATACAACCCAATAGATACTTTCCGATCACCTGAGAGACACCTTTATGATCACCCTCTCATAGGATGACGTTTGATGAACTCAAAGCTTTCTTCCGATACCAGGGAGTTGCATTATCTCATGGTCTAAGGAATACAATATTTGACATAAGAAAAGCTTCACAAAGACGAACACGATGACACGATCTAATTGTCGCTTAGTTTGGTCTGCCCACCATATCATTCTCCCAATGATATGATCTCATTATCAATTGACAACTCATGTCTATAGTTAGGAAACCTTAACCATCATTGATCAATGAGCTAGTCCATAGAGGCGTACTAGGGACACGGTGTTGTTCACAAACCACACAAGTATTAATGTTTCCGCTTAATACAATTCTAGCATGGAATATAAACTTTATCATGAACAAGAATTATAATAATAACATCTTTATTATTGCCTCTAGGGCATAATTCCAACAGTCTCCCACTTGCACTAGAGTCAATAATCTAGTTTACATTTGGCAACAATCTCACACCCATGGCACTGAGGTGCTGATCATGTTTTACACGTGGAAGAGGTTTAGTCAATGGATCTGCGACATTCAGATCGTATGTACTTTGCTGATCTTCGATCTCCATCCGCTATATAATCTCGGATTATATGAAACTTGCAGTTGATATGCTTGGTCTTTGGATGATATCTTGGTTCCTTAGCGAAAAGTTATGGCGCGGTGTTGTCACACATAATATCTCCAAAGTGGGTCCAATGCACTTGGAACCACGCCAAGCTCAATGATGAAGTTTCGATCCAAACTCCTTCACTTGACGCTTTCTGCAGCCATGTATTCCGCTTTCATCGTAGATCCCATGATCACGCTTTGCTTGCAGCTTCTCCACTCACAGCTCCTCCATTCAAAATATACACGATCCCGTCGAGATTTAGAATCATCCTTGTCGGTGATTTAAACTAGCATCGACGTAACCTTTTTACGACGAAATGCTCATCACCCCCATAGACTAAGAACATTTCTTTAGTCCTATTTAGGTACCTTAGGATGTTCTTCACGGCTGTCCAAAGTTCCACCGGATCACTTTGATATCTCGTCAAACTAAGAGCATTGGACACATCCGTCTAGTACACAAGATGGCATACATGATGGAACCTATGGCCGAGGCATAAGGCACTTTGCTCATAGCTTCCTATCATTTCATCAGAATGGACACCGAGCCTTGCTCAATATCTTACTCGACAACATAGGCACCGAACCTTTCAATGCCTTATCCATTCTGAACCTTTTCGTAACTTTGTCTAGGTATGTACCGCTTAAAGCTATTAGGCGTCTTTGTCTATCTCTATAGATTTTGATGCCCAATATATAAGCAGCTTCACCTAGGTCTTTCATTGAAAAACACTTGTTCAAATAACCCTTCACATCGTTAAGCATGTTAATGTCATTTCCAATAATCAATATGTCATCCACATATAGTACCAGAAACGTCACCGAGCTCCCACTCACTTTCTTGTAGATGCAAGCTTCGTAGCAATTTGGAACAAATCCAAAGCTCTTGTTCACTTGATCAAAACGAAGGTTCCAACTCCGAGATGCTTCCTTCAGTCCATAAATGGAACGATGAAGTTTGCATACTTTATCAGCATCCTTAGGATCGACAAAACCTTCGGGTTGCATCATATACAACTCTTCATCAATGTTGCCATTGAGGAAAGCAGTCTTGACATCCATTTGCCATATTTCATAATCATGAAACGCAGCAATTGCTAATAAAATCCGAATGGACTTAAACATCGCTACGGGAGAGAAAGTCTCATCGTAGTCAACACCTTGAACTTGTCGAAAACATTTCGCAACAAGCCGTGCTTTATAGACGGTAACATTACCATCCGCCACGCTTTCTTCTTCTTGAAGATCCATTTGCACTCAACGGCCTTTCTCGCTAGGAGGGTCCACCAAAGTCCATACTTGGTTTTCGCCATGGATCCCAATTGGATTTCATGGCTTCTAGCCATTTCTCGTAGTCTGGCTCATCATCGCCTCATAGTTCGAGGTTCACCGCCTTCTACTAACAAGACAGTCAAGACAGGTTGCTGCACCACTCGGGAGGGGCACGCGACCTTGTCAACTCCGCGACGCTCAAGAGCAGATCGTCTCAAGCTTTATGATCCTTGTCATTAGCTTCCTCTATTGTTAGTGCAAAGTGACTGGAACAATTTCAGGTGCTGCGCTACTCTCCAATTCAAGAGAAGGTTCAATAACCTTGTCTAGCTCTACTTTCCTCCCACTCACTTCTTTCGAGAGAAACTCCTTCTCAAGAAAGGAACCGTTCTTTGCGACACACTTTGCCTTCGGTTCTGTGATAGAAGGTATACCCAATAGTTTCCTTAGGGTATCCTATGAAGACGCATTTCTCTTCTTTGGGTTCGAGCTTGTCCGGCATCAACTTCTTGACGTAAGCTTCGCATCCCCAAACTTTAAGAAACGACAACTTAGGTTTAGCACCAAACCACAGTTCATACGGTGTCGTCTCAACGGATTTAGATGGAGACCTATTTAAAGTGAATGCAGCGGTTTCTAATGCATAACCCCAAAATGATAACGGCAAATCAGTAAGAGACATCATCGATCGGACCATATCTAATAGGGTTCGATTCTGCTCGACACACCATATTGTTGTGGTGTTCCGGGTGGCGTGAGTTGTGAAACGATTCCACTTGATTTGAGATGCGTGAGAAAATCATAACTCAAATATTCGCCACGCGTCGAAACACTCATCGGTCCGCATACATCGGTATGTATGATTTCCAACAAGTCCGTTGCTCGCTCCATCATACCGGAGAACGGGGTTTTGATCATCTTGCCCATGAGGCATGGTTCGCATGTGTCAAATGATTCAAAATCAAGAGACTCCAAAAGTCCATCAGAATGGAGTTTCTTCATGCGCTTTACACCAATATGACCTAGACGACAGTGCCACAAATAAGTAGTATTATCACTATCTACTTTGCATCTCTTAGCCTCAATGTTATGGATGTGTGTTTCATCTCTTTCGAGATTTAGAAGAAATAAACCATTCACAAGAGGTGCATGACCATAAAAGATGTTACTCATATAAATAGAACAACCATTATTCTCCGATTTAAATGAATAACCGCTTGCAATAAACACGATCCAGAAATAATGTTCATGCTCAACGCAGTACATAATAACATTTATTAAGGTTTAAAACTAATCCCGAAGGTAAAACTAAGGAGAGCGTCTTGACGGCCATCACATCAACTCTTGATCCGCTGCCAACGCCAAGATCGTCACCTCATCCTCGCAAGCCGTCGTCTATTCCGTAGCTCCTGCTTCGAGTTACAAATATTAGCAATCAACCAAAGATCAAATACCTGTGCACTACAACGAGGGCTAGTAAGGAAAACATCAATAACATGTATATCAAATATACCTTTGATGGTGCCAGCCTTATTGTCCGCTAAGTACTTGCATAGTTGTGCTTCCAAAGGACCCTTGTCCTTGCAATAGAAGCACTCAAAGGTCCGCTTAGGACCAGACTTGAGCTTCTTCTCGCAGGGCAACGCGCTTGCCGCCGCCTTTCTTGAAGGGCTTCTTTGCACCTTTACCTTTCTTAAAGGAGGGCTTGTTAACCATCAACACATGATTATCCTTCTTGATGTCCACCGCAGCCTTCAGCTTTATGTAAGAGCTCGGTGATCGTATCGATGGAACCAATCTGATTATGAGTCACTACAAAACTTTTGTAGCCGGGAGGGAGTGATTGCAGAACCCTGTCAATCTTGAGCTCCTCCGAATCTTGGCCTAGTTGCTCAAGGCGTTGAGTGTAGCCCGACATCTTAATGGCGTGCTCACTAACGGAACTCCTTCCTCCATCTTGCGCTTAAAGAACTTCTGGAGATCTCATATCTCTCGAACGGGCCTGAGTGCGAAACATGGTTTTCAACTCTTCGAGAATCTCAAAGGGCCCGGATAGTTTTCAAAACGATTTTGAAGTTCGGTTCCATAGCAAACAACATGGTGCTCTTAATCACACCATAATAATCTTTTGCGACCGATGATAGACTTTCTCATCAGCCGGCAGCAATGTAGGGGTCACCTAACGCTTTCCCAAGGACATAGTCCTTTGTCCGAGATAGAATGATTCTTAGATTGGAACCAATTGGTGAAGTTAGACCCATTGTTCTTAAGCTTTTCTTTCTCAGCAAAACGCGTTGAAGTTGAAGTTGGACTTGGCCATGTGATCTATAGTATTTGCAAGTACAATTTAGACTATGTTCATGATAAATAGTTCAACTTAATCAAATTACTAGATGAACTCCCACTAAATTCAACATCCCTCAAGTTGTTTAGTGAACACGATCCAAATTCACCACACCTAATCCGATCATCACGAGAAGAGATGTGGTTTCAACGGTGGACAACGGTGTCGATCATATCATTCATATGACTCATGCTTAACCTTTCGGTTCTTGTGTTCCGAGGCCATGTCATACATGCTAGGCTCGTCAAGTTAGACCCAAGTATTTCCGCAGTGCAAAATCGGCTTGCACCCGTTGTATGTGAGCGAGAGTCTATAGCACCCGATCATCACGTGATGCTTGGACACGAACTTTCGAACGGTGCATACTTGGGGAGAACACAGTTTTTATCTTGATCTTTAAGTGAGGAATCATCTTATAATGCTACCGTCGCGATCTAAGAATAATAAGATACATAAAAGGATAAACATCACATGCATATAACTTTATGTGACATGGTATAGCCAATCTTCACAAGAATGATCTCCATCTTGTGCTCCGCATGATCTCCATCACTTCACCATGATTGCCTCCACCACGAATAGCAACTACAACTATTGCTAACTACTTAGCGATAAAGTAAAGCTATTACATGGCGTATAAGAAGTTGACTCAGGTCATACACAATTATAAAGACAACCATATGGCTCTCGCCGGTTGTGTACTCATCGACATGCAAGTCGTGAAACATTACAAAACATGATCATCGCATACATATACACATCACATCTTGGGCCATACCATATCACAGAAAACACTCCCTGCAAAAAACAAGTTAGACGCCTCTACTTTGTTGTTGCATGTTTTACGTGGCTTATGGGAGTAGATGCTAAGAACGATTCTTACCTACGGAAAGCCACAACGGTGATATTATGGTTGCCAAACTCCGGTGTTAATCCCATGACAACTATAGTGAGAGAACTGACATCCACCAGCCGCATGTGTGGTACAAGCCACACGTCAAGTGCGGAGCCGGTCTCGCGAACGACGTCGCGTAAGGTTGGCCTGGACCGCTTCAATCTCACTATCCCGGTCATAAGAAGAACACAGACAAGAGGCTTGCAACAGAAAACATCAACGCGCAACAACCATGTTGCGTTCTACTCGTGAACCACATCTACGCATAGATCTAGCTCGATACCCTTCAAGGGTTTCGCGGCATAGTAAATCAAAATTTTCACTGAGCTTAACAGAGGGAAAGCCAAGATCTAATCTAGGAGATGCAAACAACGAGAGATTGGATTAGATCTTCATACCTTGAAGATTCGACATGGAACGTTAATCGGAACATGGGTGATGTAGTCGACTCGCTTCTCCTCCTCGCGATCCGATCCGATCTAGCACCACAAGTGGCGGTGCCTCCATGAGATGCACACGCAGCACCTCGACGCCTCCTCCTTCCTGACCAGCAAGTAGGGTGGAGATGGATTGGATCTACAACACGACGGTGTGGTGTATATGGTGGAGAATTTCACTGCAGGCTTCGCCACAAACAATGGGAGGGAGAGAGGAAGGCGCAGGGCTACTAGGGTTTGGAGGAAGGTGTGTGGGAGGGCGCCCAGCCCTCTATATAGAGGGGGAGGCTGAACCCAGCCCCTCCTCCAAGACTTGGGCCGCGGCCAAGGGAGGGAGGCGTGGGGGCTAGGATTCTATCTCTAGTTTAAACGATTTAAACTCTCCTTATCTAGAAATTCTATCCGAGATTTAAACGAAGTTAAATCTATCTAGAATCGGGCCCTATGGGGCCTTGTGCCCTGGCCCAATGCGCCAGGACACTCCCTCATAGGCCCATGCCCCTCCCGGAAGGTGGGACCACGTTGGCCCCTTCCGGAAGGTTCTAGAAGCTTCCTAAGACAATACCGATTAACCCGAACAATTCAACTCCAAAACTGCACCGCTTTATATGAATCTTATTCTGACCACTCCTAACCTCTCATGATATCCCGGATCCCATCCGAGACTCGAACAAAACTCATAAACCAATTATCCAATCTATCCTAGCCGAGACACGTTAAGTGTGTGACCTGGGTTCGAGAATATGCGTACATGATCTTCTATCAATAATCAACAATGGTCAGGCACCCATATTGACTCACACATTCATCGATGATCATATCGGATGAACCACGATGCCAGGATTCAATCAATCCCATATATATATTCCCTTCGTCTGCGATATTTTACTTGCCCGAGATTCGATCGTCGATGCATCATACCTAGTTCAATCTCGCTCACGTTAGTACTTTACTCGTTCCGTAATCCGATATCACTTTGTGATTAACTCCTTAACCACATGCTTGCAAGCGGTGTTGATATCGATTACCGAGTGGGCCCGAAGTATATCTCTCCGAATTGGGAGGGACAAATTCCATCTCGATACATACAACCCAACAGATACTTTCCGATCACCTGAGAGACACCTTTATGATCACCCTCTCATAGGATGACGTTTGATGACCTCAAAGCTTTCTTCCGATACCAGGGAGTTGCATTATCTCATGGTCTAAGGAATACAATATTTGACATAAGAAAAGCTTCGCAAAGACGAACACGATGACACGATCTAATTGCTTCGCTTAGTTTGGGTCTGTCCACCATATGATTCTCCCAATGATATGATCTCATTATCAATTGACAACTCATGTCTATAATTAGGAAACCTTAACCATCATTGATCAATGAGCTAGTCCATAGAGACGTACTAGGGACACGGTGTTGTTCACAAACCACACAAGTATTAATGTTTCCGCTTAATACAATTCTAGCATGGAATATAAACTTTATCATGAACAAGAATTATAATAATAACATCTTCATTATTGCCTCTAGGGCATAATTCCAACACGACCATGGCGACAATGTTCGAGCTTGCCTCCCCTCACCATAGCCTCCACAAGCTTCCTGGTAAGGCACTGAGCCTCCCAGTGCTCTTACTTTCCTCGATTTCTTCCAGAATGGTCCTCCCGACGTGCGCCGCCCGCAACCGCCGTTCGAACTCGCCGTCGTAGCTTCTCCGATAGCCAACAATCAGCGGCGCCGCCCATTTATCGTTCAGTACACACCCCTGCATCCTATGCGCGTAGCCAGGCAACCTCGCACGCGCTAGCTCGTCGTGTCCGTGCTCGACTGGGGAGGATTCCGGCGAGATGATGTCATCGCGACGACAACGTGATGTCACCCTTGATCGGGTCAGCCCTTTGAGTGGTCTTTGCTGAGGTGGCTTATGACATGGCCTAAGCCCCACCAGTCAATGACTAGGGGTAAGATAGAATCTGGTGAGAAAACCCCTTCGTTTCATGCTGACATCAGCATTACCTAATAAACACATTTAGTTATTTAATTAAAAAAATTCATAAAATGATTTAATCTTATAAAATCAATAACTCTTGTTTTATAAATTAGAAAAATACATATGACATATGAAATTGTTTAGAAAAATAAAATCTACAACTGAAAACTATTATCAAATATTATTATGATGATTATTTAAATAAATATTATTTCATAAAAGTTTTATAAGTAATAAAACTTTGATAATCAATATTTTAATAATGGTAAATGCTAAAAATCTAAATAAAATACCAAAAATCTTAGAAAAATAAGAATTAGAGTTAAAAACTATAATCATGCATTATTATTCCTCTTAATTAAATATTTATTATTTATTAAGTATTTTTTTAAGTAATAAACCTTATTAAAATCATATCTTATTATTTATAAATAACAAAAATAAATGTAATATACCAAAATAATCACAAAAATAATACCTACATGTTAAAAATGTGATATTACACTTTTAAGTTAAATAAAAAGTTAAACACTTTAATAACTTGAATTTAAACCTATTTCTTTAGTTAATAATTCATATAATGTCAAATAAAATTTGTTAATAATTCTTAAATTAATGAATTGAGTATAATAAAAAGTATTAGTCTTAAATATTGTTGTGTGAAGTCAAAATGATTTAGCACACTTTAAATATAATTTTATTAAATTATCTTTCAACCATAAGTATAAATTATTTTATAAAAGAATCCTTATCTAATATAAAATCTCCAAGAATAATTGTAATAAGATAAAACCCATTCTTTATATTAACCACAAGTTTATAAACAAATCAAAACACTATAAGTGAGTTCATAAGTAATAAATAATATTGTTTACTCATTCACAAACATTCACCACGCCCTTATAGGGAGATAAATTCCTTTATACAATTATAATGTAAAGAAACCACTACTCCAATAGAAGTAATGCCATTCTTAAGTAACTCTAAGGAAACAATATAAAATGAACAGGATACAAGTATCATAAGTAATACACCCTAAGTCTATCTACATTCTTAAAGTTACTTATATTTACAAAGCTTTAAGTATAATGCTAAAGACTTTATTATATACTTTATAGTTAACTTTGGTATCTTATAATTAAGTTATAAAGCATCTTAATACCAAATCAACCCAATTAAAAACCAAGATAGATAAGTCTCAAATACTACTAATTTCAGTATTCCAGTAAAGGCAATTCTTTCTGACTTAAAGAGTATAACTTAAAAGCTTAAATGCTTCTGCTTAGTTGAGTAAGATTTTCTTCAAATGTCATTCTTTTTACCACTTCAGAAAAACAAATAACAACTAATCACAATCACATTACTTTATACTTTACTTGTATAATAAGATTGTTAATACCTAAATTCTTTATAAGTGACATTACTTGTAAAGTAAAACTTGAAGATAAACAATTAAGATATAAGCAACCTTGAGTAGCATTCCATACTATGTATTTTGTTGTTGTATAAATACATGTTGTTTTCCACACACTCACAATGTAGGGTTTCGTAGCATGGAAAACAAAAAAATTCTACCGCATACAAACAAACAAGCCAAGATCTATCTACTAGATTGTAGCAACGAGTCGATGGAATAACTCACCCTCGAAGATTCCAAAGTGTTTAACGAGAGCAGATTCTCGTGGGTGATGTAGTCGCATTTCTTTCCGATCTCAAGATCGCGTAGACGATCCTTCCAAGTGCTCCGTGGCAGCTCCCGATCGGGTCACACGCTCGATTTTCGACGAAGACCTTCCTCTCCTTGTTCCAAAGAAAATGGAGGTTGTAGCACTCTCTCATGATTTCGGCAAAGACAACGTGGTACCGGAAGTAGAGGGGAGATCTCGCAGGGCTTCGCCTTAAGCCGGAGCGAGTATGGTGGAGTATGAGAGAGCTATTGGTGATCTAGGGTTTAGACACACCAATTAGAAGGCTCTAATCCGAAGGCTAGTGCAATTAGAAGCTCTAAACCAAAACGGCTCTAAACCGGAGGCTGTGGCTAGGGTTTAGATTTAGAGGATAGGAACTTGTGTGTGCTAGGAGGGAGCCCTGCCCCTCCTTATATAGGTGGAGGGGCTGGCCGGCCAAGGGAGGAGTGGAGTCCTCCCAACTCGGCTTGGTGGGCGCCGGCTTGGGGAGGACTCCCTCCCCAACTCGGCTTCACCTCCTCCTCTTTTCCCACTTCCCAAAATTGCCGTTTGACTTTCAAACTAGCCGTTTGACTTTTCAATTTAGGATTTAAATAAACCCTTTATTTTGGACAGCAAGAACACCTAGTACATGATGCAATCATTCCAACTTACAATGACACATTCATGTACCCTTCCCCGAGTGCCGACATTAGGAACCTTCTAGAATGTTCTCATGAAAACACGGAACCATTCCCCAACTCAAACGGGACTTTCCTTATATGAATCTTATTCTTGACCATTCCGGATCTCCTCGTGATATCCCGAATCCCATTCGAGACTCCGAACAACATTCGGTCTCTTTCTCATCATTCCATAACTACTCAAACAACGTCGAATCCTTAAGTGTGTCTCCCTACGGTTCATGAATTATGCAGACATGATCGAGACACTTCTCCGAATAATAACCAATAGAGGAATCTGGAAATTCATATGGCTCCCACATATTTCTACGATTACTTTGCGATCGAATGAACCACTTACATACGATATCAATTTCCTTTGTCTCACGATAGTTGACTTATCCGAGGTTTATGATCGCTGGTATCTCCGCATACCTAGTTCAACCTCGTATCGATAAGTACTCTTTTCTCGTTCCGTGATATGTGATCCCTTGTGAGCTAGTCCACATGCTTGCAAGCTAATTGGATGACATTTCACCGAGAGGGCCCAGAGTATATCTATCCGTCATATGGATGGACAAATCCCACTCTTGATCCATGTGTTTCAACCAATACTTTCTGAACACTCAATGACACCTTTATAGCCACCCAGTTACGGTGTGGTGTTTGATGTCATCAAAGCATCCATCCAAGAAAGGTGATATGCATGATCTCATGGTCGAAGGAATCAGATTACTATGTATCGTAAAGCATATAGCAATTGAACTATTAAAATGACTTGATCTTTATGCTACGCTTATCTATAGGAGTATGTCCACCATATCATTCTCCTAACGATATGATCTTGTTGTTAATAACATCTCAATGTTCATGATAGGGAAACCACAATCATCTATTAACCAACAAGCTAGTATTATCTGAGGCTTTACTAGAGACTTCAAATTAAGTTTACAAATCACACAAGTATTAATGTTTCCTTGTTAATACTATTATAGCATGAATGTAAACATTTATCATAAACACAAAGATATAATAATAACTACATTTATTATTGCCTCTAGGGCATATCTCCAACAGTCTCCCACTTGCACTAGAGTCATCTAATCTAGATTACATGGTAATATACCGAACACCCATGGCAGTTTGGTGCTGGTCATGTTTTGCCCTCGGGAGAGGTTTAGTCAACGGATCCGCCACATTCAGATCTGTGTGTACTTTGCAAATCTTTATATCCCCATCTTGGATATGTTCTCGAATAGCGTGAAAACGTAGCTTGATATGCTTCAGCTTCTTGTGTGACCTTGGTTCTTGCGCATTGGCTATGGCGCCCATGTTATCACAGTAGATAGACATTGGGTCCAGCGCACTAGAACCACACCCAGCTCTGTAATGAACTCTTTCATCCATATTGCTTCTTGTGAAGCCTCTGAAGCAGCCATGTATTCCGATTCAGTTGAAGATCTCGCCACAACGCTTTGCTTTGCACTCCTCCAGCTAACTGCTGCACCATTCAAAATAAATACGTATCCAGATTGTGATTTAGAATCATCCGGATCGGTGTTCCAACTAGCATCGGTGTAACCATTAACAACGAGCTGTTCATCACCTCCATAAGAAAGAACCATATCCTTAGTTCTTCTTAAGTACTTCAGGATGTTTTGATCATTGTCCAATGATCCACTCGGATCACTTTGATATCTGCTAGTCAAACTAACAAAGATATGCAATGTCGGTCTAGTACATAGCATGGCATACATTAGAGATCCTATGGCTGAGGCATAGGGAGTCTTACTCATCCTTTCTCTATCTTCTGCCGATGTCGGACTTTGAGTTTTAGTCAAGGTCGTATTGGGCAACATGGGCAAGAACCCTTTCTTGCTATCTTCCATTCCAAATCTCTTTAGAACTTTGTCCAAATATGTACTCTGTGACAATGACATTTGGCGTTTCGATCTATCTCTATAAATCTTTATGCCTAATATGTAAGCTGCTTCGCCAAGATCCTTCATTGAAAAACTATTATTCAAATATTCCTTGACACTATTAAGAAGGTCTACATCATTCCCAATCAACAATATGTCATCCACATATAGTATTAAGAATGCTACAGAGCTCCCACTCACTTTCTTGTAAATACAAGCTTCTCCATAAGTTTGTATAAAACCAAAACTTTTGATTACCTTATCAAAACGTTGATTCCAACTTCGGGATGCTTGCTTCAATCCATAGATGGACCGTTGAAGTTTGCATACCTTGTTAGCATCTCTAGGATCGACAAAACCTTTGGGTTGCATCATATACAACTCTTCATCAATGTCACCATTGAGGAATGCTATTTTGACATCCATCTGCCATATCTCATAATCATAATATGCAGCAATTGCTAACATAATCCTCACAGACTTTAGCTTTGCTACTGGTGAGAAAGTCTCATCGTAGTCAACTCCTTGAATTTGTCGAAACCCTTTTGCGACAAGTCGAGCTTTATAGACAGTAACATTACCATCAAGATCTGTTTCTTCTTGAAAATCCATTTGTTCTCGACAGCCTTCCGGCCATCCGGTAAGTCCACCAAAGTCCATACTTGGTTTTCGTACATGGATCCAATCTCGGATTTCATGGCTTCTTGCCATTTATTGGAATCTGGGCTCATCATCGCTTCCTCATATGTCTCGGGATCGCCGGTGTTGTCCACCAACATGATACTCATAACGGATCATACCAACTGGAGTGGTACGAGTTCTCGTTGACTGCGAGGCTCTATAGCAACTTCGATCAAGTTTCATGATCATCATCATTAGCTTCCTCTCTAATTGGTGCAGCACCACAGAACTTCTTCCGTAAGGCGCTACTCGTAATTTCGAGAGAAGGTTCGACAACCTCGTCAAGTTCTACTTTCCTTCCAGTCACTTCTTCGAGAGAAATTCCTTCTAGAAAGGATCCATTCTTAACGAAGATTTTGCCTTCGGATCTATGATAGAAGGTATACCCAATAGTTTCCTTCGGGTATCCTATGAAGACGCATTTTTCCGCTTTGGGTTCAAGCTTGTCCGGTTGTAACTTCTTTACATAGGCTTCGCATCCCCAAACTTTAAGGAATGACAATTTAGGTTTCTTTTCAAACCATAATTCATACGGTGTCGTTTCAACGGATTTAGATGGTGCCCTATTTAAAGTGAATGCGGCTGTTTCTAATGCATAACCACAAAATGATAGCGGTAAATCTGTAAGTGACATCATAGGACGAACCATATCTAAGAGAGTTCGATTACGACGTTCAGACACACCATTACGCTGTGGTGTTCCCGGTGTCAATCAATTGTGAAAGTTTTCCGCATTTCTTCAAATGCTCGCCAAACTCGTAACTTAGATATTCACCTCCACGATCAGAACATAGAAATTTAATCTTCTTGTTACGTTGATTCTCTACCTCACTTTGAAATTCCTTAAACTTCTCGAAAGTTTCGGACTTATGTTTCATGAAATAGATATACCCATATCTACTCAAGTCATCCGTGAAGGTAAGAACATAACGATAACCCTCACGATGCTACACTCATTGGACCACACACATCGGTATGTATGATTTCCAATAAGTCTGTAGCTCGCTCCATCATACCGTAAAATGGAGTCTTAGTCATTTTACCCATCGACATGCTTCAGATCTTTCAAGTGATTCAAAATCAAGTGATTCAAGAAGTCCATCGGAATGGAGTTTCTTCATACGCTTCACTCCGATGTGACCAAGACGACAGTGCCACATATAGGTCGAGTTATCGCTCGATTTCAAACGTTTAGCCTCAATGTTATTAATATGTGTATTTCCACCATCGAGATTTAATAAGAATAGACCATCTATCATAGGTGCATGTGCATAAAACATATTAATCATATAAATCGAACAACCAATATTCTCGGATTTAAACAAGTAACCGTATCAATAAACAAGATCACGATATAATGTTCATGCTCAACGCAGCACCAAATAACAATTATTTAAGTATAAAACTAATCCCGATGGTAGATGAAGGGTAGCGTGCGACCGCGATCACATCAACCTTTGATCCGCTTCCCACGCCGCATCGTCACCTCGTTCTTCACTAGCTTCCGTTTATTCGCAGCCCTGCTTCGAGTTACAAATATGAGCAACGAACCAGATTAAAATACCGCACTACTACGAATACTAGTGAGATACACATCAATAACATGTATATCGATATACCTTTCTTCTTGATGTTGCCGTTCTTCAAATCCGCCAAGTACTTTGGGCAATTCCGCCCAAATGACCTTCTCCTTTGCAAGAAAAGCATTCAAGATCGTGCTTGGGTCCAGCCTTGGTTTTCTTCGTCGGTGTGGCAACTTTCTTGCCACCCTTCTTGAAGTGTCCCTTCTGCTTAGACTTGCCTTTCTTGAATTTGGTTGTCTTATTGACCAACAACACTTGGTGCTCTTTCTTAATCTCCACTTCTGCAGATTTTAACATAGCAAACAGTTCGCAACCGCTTGTTCATGTTCGCATGTTGTAGTTCATCACAAAGTTCTTGTAACTTGGTGATAGTGATTGAGGACACGGTAAATCCCCAAAGCATTAGGAATCACTATACCCAAGCTTTGAAGTTTGTTTGCGCCCGGACATCTTAAGCACATGCTCACCGACGAGTCGCCTCTTCCATCTTGCGCTTAAAGAACTTTTCAGAAGCCTCATAACTCTCAATCGCGTGAGTCTCAAAGATCAATTTGAGATCACGACAATATCATGTGGGTCTGAATTCTCAAACCTTTTCCAAGCTCGATTCTAAACCATACAAGATAGCACACTGAACTATGGAGTACTGATTCTTCCGAGCAAGGTAAACATTCTTTACTTCATCGGTAGCATCAGCTGCAGGTGGGTCACCTAGCGGTGCATCCAGCATATAGGTCAAATTACCAGCTGTGAGGACAATCCTCAAATTGCGGAACCAATCCGCGAAGTTGCTTCCATTGTTTTTCAACTTTTCTTTCTCTAGGAACGCATTAAAATTGATGGTAGGGGATGCTATTGATCTACAACATATTTGCAATAGTTTAGACTAAGTTTATGACAAATTGAGTTCAAATTAATAATAAAGTTTAATCTAGGTGAACTCCCACTCAAAACAACATCCCTCACATTGTTTTAGTGATCACACGAACCAAATCCACCATATCAAAACCGATCATCACGAGAGTTGATATAGCTTTAATGGCGAACAATCGACATGTTCATCATATCTACTATATGATTCATGCTTTACCTTTCGGTGACCGTGTTCCTGAGACCATGTCTGTACATGCTAGGCTCGTCAAGATCAAACCTTAGTTACCGCATAAGCAAATCTGTCTTGCTTACGTTGTATTCACTCGTGGAATCTAACACACCCGATCATCACGTGGTGCTTCGAAACAACAAGCTTTAGCAACGGTGCATACTAAGGGTGAACACTTTAGAACTTGAAATTTTGTGCATGAGGGATCATCTTATAATGCTACCGTCGTCTACTAAGCAATACAAGATGCATAAAGGATTAACATCACATGCAATTCATAATATGTGATATGATATGGCCTTTCTTCTTTATGCTTCCGATCTCCATCTTCAAGCACGAACATGATCTCCATCATCACCGGCATAGCATCAAGGTCAATGACGCTTCTTCA
Organism: Avena insularis; assembly: GCA_023614405.1. NCBI lineage: Eukaryota > Viridiplantae > Streptophyta > Magnoliopsida > Poales > Poaceae > Avena > Avena insularis. The sequence goes on from CM042685.1 coordinate 451,812,703, forward strand.
TGGTTGTCGTCCACCAGCTTCAACTATTACAACTACTTTGAATAGACACGGGTCTTAATGAAATTAAAGACAACCATATGGCTCTCGCCGTTGTCAACTTACAATAAGGAACATTGCATACATCAAATATAATCACAATCATGGCCATATCACATCATCAAGACACCCCTGCAAAACAAAGTTAGACGCCTCTACTTTCTTTGCATATTTTACGTGGTTTGGGGCTTTCAATAAGTGTCGTTCTAACTTACGAACAAGAACCACAACATTGATACTAGTATTGTAAATCACCCGTTGTAAATTGGATCTTAACTATGCTAGGAGAAACAGGCACCCGCAAAGCCACTTATGCAATACAAGTTGCATGTCAAGCGTGGAGCAAGTCTCATGAACGATGTCATGTAAGGTTAGCCCGGGCCGCTTCATCCCAACATACCGCAAGATGCAAAGTACACAAGAAGCAATTGACAATAAAAGCATCAACGCCCACAATGACCATTGTGTTCTACTCGTGCAACAGATCTACATATAGACACGGCTCTGGTACCACTGTAGGGTTTCGTAGCATGGAAAACAAAAAATTTCTACCGCATACAAACAAACAAGCCAAGATCTATCTACTAGATTGTAGCAACGAGTCGATGGAATAACTCACCCTCGAAGATTCCAAAGTGTTTAACGAGAGCAGATTCTCGTGGGTGATGTAGTCGTACTCTTTCCGATCTCAAGATCGCGTAGACGATCCTTCCGGCCAAGTGCATCGCAACGCTCCCAGCCGGTCACACGTTCGATTACTCGAAGACCTTCCTCTCCCTTGTTCCAGCAGCGGAGGTTGTAGCACTCTCTCAGAAAGACAAACGACGTGGTACCGGAAGTAGAGGGGAGATCTCACAGGGCTTCGCCTTAAGCCGGAGCGAGTATGGTGGAGTATGAGAGAGCTATTGGTGATCTAGGGTTTAGACACACCAATTAGAAGGCTCTAATCCGAAGGCTAGTGCAATTAGAAGCTCTAAACCAAAACGGCTCTAAACCGGAGGCTGTGGCTAGGGTTTAGATTTAGAGGATAGGAACTTGTGTGTGCTAGGAGGGAGCCCTGCCCCTCCTTATATAGGTGGAGGGGCTGGCCGGCCAAGGGGAGGGAGTGGAGTCCCTCCCCAACTTGGCTTGGGTGGTGCCGCTTGGGAGGAGGACTCCTCCCAACTCGGCTTCACCTCCTCCTCTTTTCCCACTTCCCAAAATTGCCGTTTGACTTTCAAACTAGCCGTTTGACTTTTCAATTTAGGATTTAAATAAACCCTTTATTTTGGACAGCAAGAACACCTAGTACATGATGCAATCATTCCAACTTACAATGACACATTCATGTACCCTTCCCCCCCGGAGTGCCGGACATTCCGGAACCTTCTAGAATGTTCCCGATGAAAACACCGGAACCATTCCCCAACTCAAACGGACTTTCCTTATATGAATCTTATTCTCCGGACCATTCGGATCTCCTCGTGATATCCCGAATCCCATTTGAGACTCGAACAACATTCGGTCTCTTTCTCATCATTCCATAACTACTCAAACAACGTCAATCCTTAAGTGTGTCTCCCTACGGTTCGTGAATTATGCGAGACATGATCGAGACACTTCTCGAACAATAACCAATAGAGGAATCTGAAATTCATATGGCTCCCACATATTTCTACGATTACTTTCATCGAATGAACCACTTACATACGATATCAATTTCCCTTTGTCTCACGATAGTTTACTTATCCGAGGTTATGATCGCGGTATCTCTGCATACCTAGTTCAACCTCGTTCATCGATAAGTACTCTTTTTCTCGTTCCTGATATGTGATCCCTGTGAGCCACCACATGCTTGCAAGCTAATTGGATGACATTTCACCGAGAGGGCCCAGAGTATATCTATCCGTCATATGGATGGACAAATCCCACTCTTGATCCATGTGTTTCAACCAATACTTTCTGAACACTCAATGACACCTTTATAGCCACCCGCCACGGTGGTGTTTGATGTCATCAAAGCATCCATCCGGCAAAGGTGATATGCATGATCTCATGGTCGAAGGAATCAGATTACTATGTATCAGAAAGCATATAGCAATTGAACTATTAAAATGACTTGATCTTTATGCTACGCTTATCTATAGGAGTATGTCCACCATATCATTCTCCTAACGATATGATCTTGTTGTTAATAACATATCAATGTTCATGATAGGGAAACCACAATCATCTATTAACCAACAAGCTAGTATTATACAGAGGCTTTACTAGAGACTTCAAATTAAGTTTACAAATCACACAAGTATTAATGTTTCCTTGTTAATACTATTATAGCATGAATGTAAACATTTATCATAAACACAAAGATATAATAATAACTACATTTATTATTGCCTCTAGGGCATATCTCCAACACACAAGCCTTAATAAGAAGCACATGTATGAAACTTAATCTAAAAGGGCAACACATTCCAAGGAAACCCTTTCCAGTATCCAAATCCTAGAACAACATTATTCTCGGGATTCGCATTTATCAACTTGCATTACATTACTTATGCATAAAAGCATCTTACTTCCTTAAACATTAGTCCTTATCGGACCAATGATGCAGATTTCAACTATTGGATCTTATATTGTCTTGAAGACCGTGAGTGCATAATCTTGCAATCACAAAAGGCAAGTTCACACTTGCTCATGTCCTTTGATTATTTTCTATAAAGTATTTTGCAAATCCAGTATTGTCATCACCTGCATTTGAAAAAGGACAGAAAACACTATTTTCATAATAATGTGATTATAGGTTATTTACCATGAGGTAATAACCTACTATAAGAGTTCCGGTGGTAAAGGAACATATTATCTAGGACTTAACAACCAATGTCGCCAGTGATTCTTGCACCGTATATTACGCGTTGACCATGAGATTTGGAATAGGACGAAGAAGTCAGTTGTATCTTTTCCTTCTCGCATGGAGCTGGATGTGCGGGTCGTGGCTGTTATCACTCATAGCGTGCATATTATTTATGGTAATTCGTAGAGGATATACAGCATATGGGTGGGAGCCCTCAACGTCCCATGATAGTTCCGGCATCTGAACGGTCTGTACTGCCATTGCCGTAATTCAATAGGTGGGCTGGCGTACACCAAGGAGACATGCGGGGTCGCGGAGAAGGCAGTGATTGGCTTGGATCTTAGTCTGGGCCTCACACCAAGGAAGTGTGAACGAACCTGCAATTGAGATGTGCAACAAAGCTAAGATCTCTCATGGGTAAAGTGACGCACCTCTGCAGAGTGTAAGAACTGTAACTTGTTACTCCCTGTTCCGGGAAGGAGCTGCAAACGCGGCGGGAAAGGAACTCCATGAAAGTTCTGGTAAACCCGTGAAGGCTGACGGACATAGCTTTTCAGAATAAAAGCAACCTTTGAAGAAATGTTTACGAAAACTTGCATGGCCTACGACCTATGGTCTGTGGCTGTAGCTATAGTGCATCAAACACTCCTTTTCTATTGAACTTGCTGAGTACGCTCGTACTCAAAGTATCTTCTTAACCCTTGCTAGGTTCTAAAGCCGGTATAGACGACGTCTACATCAAATTATGCTCCAGGAATCATCATCAAAAGCTAACGCTCTTCAATGAAGTCAAGAAAGTCAACATATACATCAACTCAAGTGAAGACGAAGTTGCTGATTAGATAGAATAGAATTTCTAACCATAGAACCTACTTCTTTAGAGTATTGCAATAGCAGCAATGCACGCCAGTAGTTCAGTTACTAGTTTTATAAGTATGGTAGCTATGAGTTATTTATTCCTGATTCTACTTTGTAAGAAGTTTCTTTCTCTCTCTTTAACCTAGAGTGTTCTCTGGATCTTGTGTATAGAGTTGAGTTGTAACCTATAGTCATGTCTTGGACCTGATATGTTTTTGTTATACTACTGTGAGGGATGTAATACTAATGAACGACGTTTCATTGGTGTTATGTCAACGACTATAGTGTACTATATCATGCAGTGGTATGCTGGGTCACCGCAGTTTCTCTTCATAGCTTGCAATGACTATTGAGTAGACTTAGTTGCATACTATTTATTATGAATGGTATAAGCATCTACTCTTATGCTAAGAATATATACGTCATATGAATCAAATGTGTTCGTGAAAGTTCTTTTATCGCACTCAGTTTTCAACTGAATTGCTTGAGGACAAGCAATAAGCTAAGCTTGGGGGGAGTTGATACGTCCAAAACGTATCTACTTTCCCAAACACTTTTGCTATTTATTCTCCTCTAAACTTGTGTGATTTGGATATAACTAACACGTACTGACATTGTTTTCAGCAGAATTACCTTGATTTCTTGTTTTTGTGCAGAAAATCAACTATTAGGAAAAATCCCGAAAAATATGCCAAAAATTATATTTCACCAGAAGATCCACGGAGCCAGAAGACGAGACAGAGAAGGGGCCTGGGGGGCCCACACCCCTGCCAAGAACGGGGCCACCTCTCGCTGCGCCTAGGGGGTGCAGCCACCCTAGGCACCCCCTCGGCCTCCCTCTGTGCCTATAAGTTGCCTCTCGACTTAAAAACCGAGGGGGGGTCGATAGTTTTCCAGAAAGAGTTCCTCTTCGCCACCGCTACCAAAAACCAAGATTCGGATTCAGAAACTCCATTCTGGCACCCTGCCGGGATGGGGAATTTGGAGAGGATCATCGCCATCATCACACCAACGCATCTCCATCAACCATCGATGTTTCCCTCATCCATGAGTGAGTAATCCCCCGAAGTAGGCTTGGGGATGGAAGGGATGAGTTCTATCATGTAATCGAATAAGATTGTTAGGGCATAGTGTCTAGTATCTCTATTAGTGCTATTTGACTTTGTTGCAACTTATTGTGCTTAATGCTTGTCACTAGGGCCTGAGTGCCATGATCTCAGATCTAAACTTATTATTGAATCATTATGATAGTATTGTTTGTGGTCTTATCTGCAAGTTGTGTACATATATCATTGTCTGGATCCAAAGGGCCCAAAGTGACAATAATTGGGACAACCGGAGGGGGTGGATGTGGTGTGAGGATCACATGTGTTCATGGAGTGTTAATGCTTTGCTACGGTGCTCTATTAAAAGGAGCACCTTAATTGCCAGTAGTTCCCTAGAGGCCCCGCTGCCACGGGCTGGCTGGACAGAAGATGTTGTGCAAGTTCTCATTGTGAGCATGTATTACTATATATGGATCACATGACTAGGATTGTTTAGTACTTGGATGCTTATTATTATTTATCTGCAATGCCCTAGATCTTGAAGTTACATGTTTAGACTTGTCCATGCAACGCCAGTCCATCCATCCCTATGCCTACCACACTCGAATCCTACTATTACCGTTACTGCTACTATTGCTCTTGTTTCACTGTTGCTGTTGCTGTTGCTTTGCTGTTACTACTACAAACTGTTGCTACTGATAAACTTCTGTGAGAAAGAACTATTTCCAGGTGCAGCTGAATTGACAACTTAGTTGTTAAGTCTTGCAAGTATTTTTTGGCTCCCCTTGTGTCAAATCAATAAATTGGGTAATACTACCCGCGAAGACTGTTGTGATCCCCTACACTTTTGGGTCATCACCCCGGTATATAAACAATGTTCTGGAATAGTTTGATGTGATGTGATGAGGTGTGCCTATGAGACTTTGTGGGCGATTGTTAGAATTTGGTTGTGGGATTTAGCCTATGGCCCAATACAAATTCCTTAATTGGACTAAATATTTCAATTAAATATTGTTATATTCCCTTTATATTGTTTTAAATACTTAAGAAATAAAGATTTCTATTCTTTAATCTTTATTTTCCTTAATTCAGTTGCTTGAATTTCTTTAATTGAATATTCAATATGTGATGTCATTTATATTTCAATTTGAATTATTCTATTTTTCTTTAATAAAATAAACGCCTAAATACTTATAACTTGAATTTATTTCAAATGTCAATTCAAAATTCAACTATCAATTTGAACTAACTTCCCAAAACAGTCAAAATTTCCTAGATATCATGTCAGAATTCATAGCACTCGCTTGAATGAGCTAAATCCTAACCCATAAAAGTGAGAGAAACCCCGATCCCTCTAGTCTTTTAGTTTGCGAAAAAATTACCCCAATTTCATAGATGAATGCATGCATATGCACATATTCCTATATTTACCCTTCGTTAGTTCCTAAACGCTGAGATGTTACATGGAGTTCTGGAGTTCCTCTTCAACAGCAAAGATCTTCCAATCCTCAGGCGAGATCTAATAGTAGAGAGAGGCAAGAGAATAGGGGTTTCAATGCAAATAGGTTGGGTGCTGTTAGTAGGGCTAGATCCAATGATTCTACTGGTAGAGAAAAATCCTGGGAGTGGTAATCGTGATCGATGGGCTGATAGAGCGGTAGATTGCTCTGTGTAGGAGGGCAATGGCCCTCCTACTCCAGGAAACGCCTTGGTATTTATTCTAAAGCTTGAAATATTACTCAAGGTTTAAGCATGATTCGCGTTCTTGGGATTCTCAACAATGTATGTCAAGCCAGACGGTGCACCCGGACCTTCCCTCGTTGAGGATTTGCTCATGCTCCTTGAGCCATATACGAAGGACGGAATACTGCTGTGAGGAGCCATGTTGGGCCATCGACGCCATTGGAGACAGGAGCATCACGCCCATGATATCCTCTAGGCGGGCGAAATCCTGCTATGAGGGAGCACGGGCGCTCCCTTGCGTCTATATGGCCATCTTCGGCAGAGGTGTGATCGTGATTCCGAGGACAAATATGTCGTGGAAGGCTACGATTTGTACAAGATGAAGTAGAGAACGCCGGAATCGACCATTGGCCGTGTCCATACTGCTCAGCTTGTTGACAATGCGCTGGTAGGAGGGAGTGGGTTGTTCTTGCCTGGTTCGGCTCACTGAGCTGATGGTGGGAGGAAGAAGTGGAGAAATGAATGTTGGAGAAAAGTAAGCAGTTTGGATTATACTTATGGTTCAGAGTAGTTTTAGGTACTTTCATATGTTATTAAGCTTAGGATTGAATAAAATGTGACCAGGTCTGGCAGATTTTTTTATTAGCATGACATCCAGAATACTCTCTCTGGCTCGGTTTAAAGGACATATATTGGAAATCATGCAATCCCAAAATCCTCCCACCTCCTAGACACATAAGCATTTAATTTTAGATCGAGAGTCAATGAGAGAATTAGTAAGAGCCAAATTAGCCCGAATCAAAGAAAACCTATGGTCCAGAGAAGTTTACGTAAGAGCCAAATTAGTCCGAATCAAATAAGCTATATGTGTCCTTTAAACTGGGAAAGAGGGAGTAAGTTAGGTTGGTATTGAAGACTTGCATTTACGTAATTGTATGAATATGGATGTAAGTGAAGTTTATGTTTCATGAAGCCGCTAGAAGCTCCATGAAAGGGATGGGTAGATTAGATCTTAGTACCAGAAGTAACAGGAAATTTTAAGTAGAAGTATCTAGGGCACTTCAAACTATCATTCTCACACCAACGGTGATGGCCTAGCAGCTCTGTCTCTGCATCATTTGGCAGCCAAATTAGAAGGATCTGGAATTGAAAGTTTCTTCATAACCCTGTGCTTTGCTTAAAATGTGATTTCGGGATTCTTTGGAGGTTCCAAGGAAGCAAGTGCGGCTGATCACACACCACAAAAGAACCTAGCTATAGGCCATCAAATGCATGGTCATGGAAAAGTCCGAACCTGTCAAATCGCGTGAAAAAAATATACATCACCGTGCTATGATTTTCAAAGTCAAATTCGATCTTATAACTAATGAAAAAAGACCTAGTCTCAAAACAGAACCTCGGGCGAACATAATTTTACAAAAAAAAATTCAAACGTTTCTTAATGCTAAATTAACAGCTCATTGGTAATTCCATTTGAGATGTACAAGCTTTACCCATAGACACCACATAAGTTTGTAATTCCAAATTCACGAGACAAAGGTACATCAGAAGTAGTAGTCTAGACAGACTGTGTGGACTACTTATTGGTAGTTTTTTTTAGGGTACTTATTGGTACTGTAGTTGCATCTTCCATCTTGTACGCATTATTATTACTCCTTTGAGTTGAACTACTACTTCTTGGTGGTTGCCCATGTATATATACTCCTAGCAGTGATGTGATGCTAGTTTCTCTGTAATTTTTCTTCGAATCTAGTGACCACAGTGATCCCAAATGTTGGGAAGTATGAGCCGTATGGCTAGCTAGCTAGTACTACTAGTTGGGGTATACTAGGGGCCGACGAGTGGATCTGGTGGGCGCCATGCACCGTCACAATCCACAGTACATACGCGTCCGTTTCTCTCTTTATCTGTCTCGTTTGAAACATCCACCTCCGTGAAATTTGATTCGAGACACACCTAGTACTCCCTCCATTTCATAATATAAAATATTTTAATTTTATAAAAAAAGTGTATCTAGACCTCTTTTATGTATAGATTTATTTCAAACCTATATATAAAAAAAGTATAGATGCATTCCTTTCACAAACTAAAACATCTTACATATTATGAAACAGAGAGAGTAGTAGATACGTGGCGTGCCCGTGTACGTACAAAGATCAGGAGCAGGAGCAGCGGTTGGTCTAGTTCACCATCGACGTGCCCGGGGCCCGGGCGAAAACACTCGATCCATCGATCACGACGTATACTACGTGCTACCATCCGTGCCCGGACCCCGGACGTGTTACGTACACTAGTTTGGCATATCACACATGTTTGTTACGTACCCCCGGACATGTTACGTACACATGTTTGTACATACTACATAAGTACCTTTCTAATGTGTGACTAGGAGTAGCTAGCGTGCCCCTTTCAACAAAAGAGTAGATATATAGTATAGTTCCTTAAAAGGGAAAAAAAGAGAGAGTAGATATAGCATGCCACGTGGAAGAATCTTCGTGTTCTTTCACTTAATTTCAGGTCGTGATCATCATGATTTAAGATCAGGAACAGGGCTAGCTTGGCCGGCCAAGTCCGCGACGTACGTGTTGCCATCCGTGTCCGGACCCCGGCCGGAGGAAATCAGACAATTAATATTGTATACAGAGATCGATGCCAATACGAGTTGTGAGAATGTGACTAGTAGTAGCTGCTGCCAAATAGTAGTCGTTTGTGCTAGTACGTGCCACCATTTGCACCTTGAGAACGCACGACGTACTAGCTAGGAGTTAGTTTGCGGAGGGGACCTAATTAGCCGCCAGGGTGTTCCATCACCTAGCTGTTCAGTTGGATCTATACGGCGATACAACGTACGTACGTACGTGCAGAGAGATCGAAGGTACTACTAGTATTAATCAGTAGGGTATAACGCGACAGGAACGAGCGATCTTTGTCGATCTATTGAGTGATGAGGACAGCATCGGAGGTGGCCTGAAAAGGACGCACGCTGGCCACCGGCTACTTCCATGCATAGTTTTAAAAACCGGACCGGACCGCGGTTTAACCGAAAAAAACGGAACCGGTGGTCTCTCCGGTTGTTTAAGCGCAGTGGACCGGACGCGCAAGCGAACCGGGATAAACCGCTCGAACCGCTGGTTTTTGTTATTAAACCAGAAAACCGGTCTGACCGGCTCAACTCTCTGAGTTTTGTAAAAATTAATAGACTTAGGTGGGAATCGAACCTTGGACCTACCTGTGCAGACAACAATTCATTAACCAGCTGATCCTCACACCCTTGTTGTTTATAAGAGACACGTACCTATTTTGTAATTACTCTAGCAGTACTAATGGATCCACTCGTTGTTTTCAAAACTACTCGTGGTTGTCATCTGTGAGGGGCAGGTTGTTGCGATGGAGCCCAGGATGATTATCTCTCGTGAAAGATTACATGTCCCTGTATACAATGAACTCTCAAGAACATAAATTTCTTGTTTGAGTCTTGCGATGGTTAATTCAACCGCACGGAAGATTCATGTATATTTTAGACGAACGGGCCTAGTAATATATATACGTGCGAGAACTTGGAAAAAGTTTTAAAATTGTTGTCTCAAACTATCAATTCATCCGAGACACACCATGTTAGAACTTATGATTTGAAAAGTTATGAAATTGGCATTTGAGACTATTAACAACTTTATTATGTGAATTATTGTTTTTGTAAATTCCAAGTGTAGACACCCTAAAATTATTTTGCATGTATATTTATCTATTTATTGCAGTATTTATCTGTAAATATATATGATTTTGTAGCTTAAAAAACCAGACAGTGAACCAGCGGTCTGACCAATAAAAACCTAAACCAACATCTTCACCGGTTCGATCACCGGTCCGGTTTTTTAAACTATGCTTCCATGATTCTCGATCGGCATTCGGTAACTAACTAATTAGTCCAGGCAACGTCAACGTGGCTGCGCTGGTATGTATAGGTAGAAGAAGATGGAACAAGCCGCTTCAATTTCCATTGATGCATTTGTACCTACTAGCCGTTGGAGTAAATGGGCCTCTACCAGGATTGGGCCCATATAAATTTCAGAAATTGAAGAAAAGTCAAGGGAGTGGAGGTTATGGGAGTTTAGTCCCACATTGCCAAATGAGCAAGATTTTGACCTGCTTATAAGAGGGCATCTCATGGTGAGACTAGTTGGAAAGACTAGAGAGAGCTATGCTAAGTGTACACCACACGCGCGCTCGCTCGCATTTTGTATTTATTCGCGTTTAATTACGCGCTATTAAATTGCATCTCTTTTTAATCTTTTGCCGAGCAATTCACTTATCTTATTCACCCGCGTCTGTCTCACGCACGACTCGAAGATAGACTTCCCATTGAGGGAAGTTAGGAGATCGCTCGTGATGGAGATATACCATGGGCGGATCCTGGAATATAGGCAGAACGTGCTGCGTGGGGGTTATCCTTTCGAGTCTATAAGAGGAAGACGTCCCTCTCGACAGAAGACACCAGATACACAAACCCTACTCCGTTCTCTTCTGCAGCTGCCACCGATCTTCGTCGATCCTTTCCCTGCCGTGCCATGGGGAGAGGAAAGCAGTAGTCTCCAGACTTTCACCGGCGTTTGGCGTCCCGCACGTGGGAGCCGGGCGATAAAGTTTCTGGGCAGTGCTTCGCACGGATGCTTCTTATTCATCGACTGCATCGACCGTCTGCTTCATCTTCCCCAACTGTTCTACATCAACGTTCGTCTGTATCACTGTAAGAAATCAATCTTGTGATCCTCTCTTTCGTGTTCTTAGAAGGGGGTTTGAGATCCATGTCGATCTGCTGTGGCATGTTAGATTTCATGTTCATAATCACATGTGTAAAACTGTTAGATCTATCTTTGTTGTCACACAAATTCGGAATTATTTTAATTCTATTGCATGCTATATTTTCAACACTAGCTTCTCTGCAAATTTATTTGGGTTAATTGGATAGAAGCCACTGCAATTTCCGCGAAATTGAGAAACGCCACTGCAATTCTCAACTTTGGAAAAATACCACTAGAATTATGTGTGCCTTTGATAGATGCCATTATACCCATTTACATAGCATATACTAGTCAATATATGTTGTATTCTTCCGTATGTACGTACATATGGTCCGGTTTACGAGAATCAGCGGAAAAAATATAAGTTGGTGATAAATATTGGAACAAAATTACAACAATATAAAAAAGGAAAATACACTTGTGAAGAAGATGACACTGGTGAAGAAAAAGACACCGGTGAAGAAGACGCTGGTGAGGAAGAAGACACCGACGAAAAATGGCAAGAAAAAAACCTCACCATCCACGAGTGAGACGGTCCTGACGCCAACACTTGGAACAAAACGAAGCCATATGTACTGGCTTGGAGGCTAGATTCATGCGTCCGATGTCCATTTGAATCTGGAGCTGTTATTTTGTGAGATGAGATACTTTGAAATCACCTATTATTTCGTTGATGCAGGAATGTGATATTTATTTGGACCTGGAGCTGTGTTGCCTATAAATTGTATAGCGTTGCTGTCTGCATATTGTTTTGTTGTCTCTAATTTGGATCTGGAGCTGTGACCGTTGGACATATATTCTGGAGCTGTGTCGGTGTACCTTTGATACTATGATTTTATACTTAACATGTAGCTTTTGACAAATTTTTATCCAAGTGCATGTACGATTTCCATTTTTTATATTGTTGTAATTTTATTCCAATATTTGTCACCAACTTATATTTTTTCCGCTGATTCTGTTGGACCTCACCATCTGTACGTACATACGCAGAGAATACAACGTATATTGACTAGTATATGTTATGTAAATGAGTGTAATGGTATATGTCAAAGGTACACATAATTCTAGTGGCATTTTTCCAAAATTGAGAATTGCAGTGGCGTTTCTCAATTTCGTGGAAATTGCAGTGACGTATATCCAATTAACCCAATTTATTTTCCTGAGATCCAGTAATGTTCAGAAAGCTAGCTCTCAAGGATAAGTGGATACACTAGTAGAAAACAGGCCATCCGTTCACGCCCCCTCAGAGCATTAGTCCCGGTTGGTAACTAATGCTGGCACGCGTCCCGGTTCGAGCGTGACATGGTTATACCCTACAAGTACGTGATCTCAGCATACCTGGTCCAGCCCAAGGAAGGCCCACGGCAGATGTACGCCGGCCCATGAAGATTTTCGGGTGGCCAAGGCCCATGACGTCTTGGATCCTTGGAGAGCAAGACTAGCGTAGATAGGAAATTCAAAGGGATAAAACCCTAGAACTTGTAACCGACTAGGTCTATGCCCAGGACCTGCCTGAGTCTATATAAAGGCTAGGAGGGCACGACCTAGATCTCTCTCTCATACTTTTGCATACACACCTCCACGCCAGATCGAATCTGCGCACCCCTGTAACCTTTGGTTCCGCCGTAATCAAGAGCAGACAAGCAGGAGTAGGGTTTTCCCTCCGGGGGCCTGAACCTGGGTAAACCTCGTGTCCCCGTGTTGCTTGTTTGCTAACCGTTCCGTGATCTCCAGCATCCCCATCTTCTCCAAAACCCAAGTCCATAACAATGGGCATTGATGAGATCAAACCTCGTCAATTGGCGCCGTCTGTGGGAACTGGGGACGCTGATTGTGCGATCGTGATGGTCCCAACCCGAACGATCTACAACTCTGCGGCGACGGAGAGCCACCTCATGTTCGGCGCTTTCGACTTCACCGCCCACTCGCCGGCCACCATGAAAGATTTCCAGCCCGTAGGCGACGGACTCGAGATCCTATTCGGGAGCTTCTGCTTCCAGGTGGGTCAGACTGGCACCCTCCGCCTCCCTGAGCGGATGCCCCTACCATCGATCAGGCCCACTTCATGGGCTCCACACCCTGTGCTACGCACATCGTCATCAACAGATGAGTTCTACGACAGCAGCTGCTGCAACTCCGAGTTGTGCGATCCACCATCGGATGAAGGGACCTACGGTTCCGGATCCTAAAGCAGCGGCAGCAGCGGACCAATCTATGAGCGCTACCAATGCGCCGTAGTCATCCAGAGCGACGTGGATCAGCAACCACCCAACCCGCCGCACAATTCGAACCCCAACCCGTAGGACAGAAACGGCGGGAACAGAAGAAGCCAGTCCCCCCCCCCACACACAAAGAAGACGACAATGGCCACGTCATCCGCCTCAACAAGGAGGGATGTGCCCAAGCATGCGCCGCTGTGGCGGGCAACACAGTCCTGCCTGCAGACGCCTCACGAGAACTACTGATGGCATACCACTTCCTCCTCATCGAGGAGCACAAGAAACAAGTCAAGATGCAAGAAACGCTTGACAAACGCAAGCAAGAAGCCTCCGAGTCCAGCGCGCGACAAGCTGTGCTCTCCGCCATGGGCCCCGGCTCTAGCAAGAATGGCAACCAAGGAAACCAGCACCGCTCTTGGGTGGAGAACATGGATCCCAAGGAGCGCCGTGAGGTGACCCGAACTCTCCACACATCCTTCATGGAGATGGACGCCGACGGCAACGTCATCCCGAAAACGCCGCAAGCTGCGATCATGGCAGCCACTGCGTATCTCGCGCCCACCCACCTCCGGAGGGGGGCCCGAAAAGAGCCATGCATAAGTCCGCACTTACCGGACTTGGATTTGTCGGAGCCGGCCCACTGGAAGCTCTGCGGAGCCAAGAAGAAAGCTCGCCAGCACGCATCAGCCCCACCCCTTCATCCGAAGAAGAAGAGGAACACGACCTTCCTCGAAGGAATAAGAGACCGCGTCATCATAACCGCGACTACGATGCCAGGGACGCGCTCACACAGCGCAAAATAGACAAAGCGCGAGCCAAGCGCGCATGCTCGTCTGAATCTGAGATGGACGAAGACGAAGGAGAACTTTGCGGGGCCCGATGCTTTAGCAGATCTGTTCGACGAACAAAGATACCGCATAATTTCAAACTCCCTTCGGATACTCCGAAGTTCGATGGCACGCAAGACCCAAAGGCATGGCTCAGTGACCATCTGTCATCCGTCAAACTGCACGGCGGCAACAAAGAGACCGCCATGCAATGCCTTCAGCTGCAGCTGACAGGCACAACCCGGATCTGGCTCAGCAGCATATCCTCAGGGTCCATCCGAAGCTGGGAGGAGGTGGCTTACAGCTTCATCCGAAACTTTAAAGGCACTAGCAAGAGGCCCGCCTCAATCGAAGAGTTGCGAGCCTGCACTACAAGAACGGGCGAATCCATTCGCTCGTACATACTATGCTGGTCCAACACCAAGAACTCCGCACCACACATCTCCGAAGAAAGGGCCATCGACGCCTTCAAGGACGGCGTCAAGCGCCAGGACTTCATGGAGGAACTCGGGCGCGTCAAGCCCAAAACACTCGACCACCTCATGGATATCGCCAACAGGTGGGCTGACGGTGAAGATTCCGTCCACCGAGCACACTCGGAAGAAGAAGACGACTACGGCCGACGACGGGAGCGCCGTAGCAAGAGGAGATCGCGCGTCTACGACGATTGCGATAGACCCGACATGGTCGCGGCCGGCTACGCCGACCGCCGCAACGACACCAACCGCAACAGCGGAGGATACCGCGGAGGAAACTTCCACGATGGTGGACGCCCAGCAGACTCGTGGAAGCGTCGCGACCGCGACAACGGACCTTCAGCATACGACAAACTTTCGGGTCCATGCACCATCCACTTCTACATCGACAAGCAGGATGGCAAAAAGAAGGCGAGCCACATGCTCAAGGATTGCCGCGAGTTCCAGAAACTCAGCGAAAGCATGGTCCAGATGAGGCAGCAAGCCCTAATTCCTGCGTTCGGAAACGCACCAGCACCAGGTGAAATAGCGCACAGAGCTCCTGCACCACCACCTGTGGGAGGTCCGCACCAACCAGTCGCACCAGCACAGAACAACGCCGGGAACGGGTATCCCCCGCCGAAAGGAGCACTGATGATCTAGAAGGGGTGCCCCACGAATAGAGTGCAGAAGAAAATCACTCGCCAGATCAACTTGGCCGTAGCAACTCCACCCGCCATCCCTGAGTACCTCAGCGGATTGGAGTCCTGCATCATATTCAGCCGTTCAGATCACCCTTGCCAGATCCCTCGCCCAGGTCATGTTGCCCTGGTGCTGGAGGCGCAGATCAGAGGTTTCGATATGAGCCGTGTCTTCATGGACGACGGCAGCGGCATCAACCTGATGTTCGCAAGCACTCTAGCAGCAATGTGGATCCCGCAGTGCAGCCTGGAGCAATCAGACACAACGTTCCACGACATCGTTCCAGGGAAGGGCATATTCCCCTTGGCAAAATTTGTCTTGATGTCATCTTCGGCAAGCCGGATAACTTCCGACTCGAGCGTATCGAATTTGAAGTGGTGGACTGGCCATCACAGTACCACACCATCCTCGGGCGTGTGGCATTCGCAAGGTTCTTGGCCGTCCCACATTACGCATACCTACTGCTCAAGATGCCAGGACCAAGGGGCGTCATCACAGTCCACGGGAGCTTCACCCGATCGGACCAATGCGACAGGGATTTCAACAGAATCTCCCAGTCCTTCAGCATACAAGACGAGCTCGTAAAGCTCCATGAGGTGACGGATAACGGGGCACCCCAGTTGCAAGGCAAAACGCACCCGACATGTCCTTCGACTCCACCGTCAACACAAAAAAGGTGCAGGTCCATCCGAAGGATGCCTCCAAGACGGCGCTGATCGCCAACGACCTCAGCCCCGCATAGGAAAGCGCGCTCATCGAATTCCTCTGTGAGCGCTGGGAAATCTTCGCCTGGTGTCCTGCGGACATGCCAGGAGTTCCCAGGGAATTCGCCGAGCACGCACTCAACGTCTTTCCAGACACCAAGCCCGTCAAGCAGTCCATCCGGAGACTGTCCGAGCCACGGGCCGAAGCTATAGGCAAAGAAATCAACAGACTACTCGCTGCAGACTTCATCAGGGAGATCAAAGAAAGCGAGTGGCTTGCAAATACAGTGATGGTCCCAAAGAAGGACACGGACATCCTACGGATGTGCGTGGATTTCACGTCGCTGAACAAGAACTGCCCAAAGGACCACTTCCCTCTTCCTCGGATCGACCAGATCATCGATTCGACTGCAGGATGCGATAAACTCTCCTTCCTCGACGCCTACTTAGGCTACAACCAGATTCGACTCAAGGTCGAAGATCAGGAGAAAACGGCGTTTATCACACCGTTCGGAGTGTTCTGCTACAACACAATGCCCTTCGGGCTAAAAAATGCGGGTGCCACGTACCAGCGACGCATGCAGGCATGCCTGAAAGACCAGATCGGTCACAACATCCAAGTCTATGTCGACGACATAGTCATCAAAACCAAGGAGGCAAAAACACTCATCGACGATCTCCGCGAGACGTTCGATAATCTCGATCACAGATCAAGCTCAACTCGAAAAGTGCGCCAAGGCCCCATCAGGACAACTCCTTGGCTACTTCATCTCCCAGCGTGGGATCGAGGCGAACCCGAAGAAAATTTGGGCCATCATGGCAATGGAGAAGCCAAAGAACCTCAAGGGTGTCCAGCAGCTCGCGGGGCGAATAGCGGTATTGAGCAGGTTTATCAGCCGCATGGGCGAGAAGGCCCTGCCATTCTACCAGCTGCTATGCAAGGCAGATAAATTCGAATGGACGCCCAAAGCTGACGACGCATTCGAAAGTCTCAAGCGACTACTCTCTACCTCGCCCGTTTTGGTCACACCAAAGGAGCGCGAGCCTCTGTTGCTATACATCGCAGCCACTCATCAGGTGGTGAGCACTGTGCTAGTGGTCGAACAACCCGAAGAAAGCAAAACCCATGGGGTCCAACGCCCAATTTACTACCTCAGCGAGGTATTGACGCCAACAAAACAGAGATACCCGCACTACCAAAAACTCGCCTACGGCGTGTTCATGACGGCTCGTCAGTTGAGCCATTACTTCCAGGATCATCAGGTGATGGTGGTAAACGAGGCACCTTTGAACAGCATCCTGACCAACCCAGAGGCCACAGGACGCGTGGCTCTGTGGGGAATTGAGCTGTCACCTCTAGACATCGTCTACGAGAAACGACTAGCAATCAAGTCGTAGGTCCTACCGGACTTCCTTGTACACTGGATGGAGCTACAACTACCAGACACCCCAGACATATCGCAGTCATGGACGATGCACTTCGACGACTCCAAGCGTGAAGCTGAGGCAGGATCTGGAGTCATACTGACCTCCCCGCAAGGCGACAATATGAAGTATGTCCTTCGGATGAAATTCCGAGCTTCCAACAACGAGGCCGAATACGAAGCCCTCATCCATGGCATGAGGATGGCAAAAATCTGCGGCGCAACACGCCTGGTCATCTACGGTGACTCCAACCTCATCGTCCAACAGACGATAAATGAGTGCGACGCACACGCCGAAAACATGATCGCATATCGCGCGCTCTACAACGCACTCGAAGGAGAATTCGACGGCTGCGAGCTTTGGCACGTTGGAAGAGAAAGCAACGAGGAGGCTGATAGACTCGCCAACATCGGCTCCACCTGCGCAAAGGTGCCACCAGGTGTGTTCCTCGAACAGATCTGTGTGCCATCCATCAAGCGAAAATTCCTCAAGGGATCACCCGAAGAAGCAGAACACTCGGGGGCTACGCTGCCCGAAGGTCATGAAGGATCCGAAAAACTGGACACAGAAGTCGCTATGGTCAACCTGATGCAGGTGATGGCAGTCAAAGAAACATGGACACGACCATACCTCCAGTTCCTCATCAACGGAGAACTGCCTGACAGCCCGATAGATGCCCGGCGCATATCTCGCCGGTCGAAAGCTTTCACCATCATCAATGGCGAGCTGTACAAGCGCAGTATTACGGGTGTACTACAAAGATGCGTCACCATCAGTGACGGGAAAACCATCCTCCAAGACATCCACGAGGGCATCTGCGGCCATCACGCAGGCAGCCGCTCCCTTGTCGCCAAAGCTCTACGAGCTGGATTCTACTGGCCAACGGCCATGAGCGATGCAAAGGACATCATCCGAAGATGCAAGGGGTGCCAAAGGTTCACCGACAAACCACACGCACCCGGATCAGAGCTCAGGCCCATACCTATAGCCTGGCCTTTTGCTCAATGGGGCCTCAGCATGATTGGCAAACTGCCAAAATCTTCGAAAGGGGGGCACGTCTACCTCCTAGTCGCAGTCGACAAATTCACCAAGTGGGTCGAAGCCATGCCTGTCACTAACCAAAAGGGCAAGACCGCCGTAAAATTCTTTGAGTCCATTGTCTATAGGTTCGGCGTACCGCACAACATCATCACCGACAATGGATCGAACTTTATCTCCAAGGAATTCCAGGACTTCTGCGAAGGCCTCGGGATCAACATCACGTACGCCTCAGTGGCACACCCGCAAACGAACGGGCAGGTGGAAAAGGCCAACGGCCTAATCGGCACTAGCATCAAGAAGCGCCTCATGAGCCCACTCGAACGAAAAGCTGGAGCCTGGACGAAAGAGCTACCATCCGTCCTATGGAGCTTGCGGACTACGCCAAATAGCTCCACCGGCTACACGCCATTCTTCATGGTGCACGGAGCCGAGGCCGTGCTACCAGTCAAGCACGCCAAAGAGGCCCCCGGTCATTGCTTATAGCGAAGCCGAATCCACGGTTGCACTCGAAGACGCCGTCGACACACTCGACGAAGCAAGAGACGTAGCAGCAGCTCGATCAGCGGGGTACCAGCAGAGTCTCCGCAACTATCACAGCCGCCGGCTACGCCCAAGGTCCTTCGTCAAAGGAGACCTCGTCTTGCAACTCAAACAAGAGCGACTGAAGAAATTCGAGTCGCCATGGGAAGGACCCTACATCATCACCGAAGGCATCCCAGGTGGCGCCTATCGCCTCAAGCACGTGGAGTCTGGAGTCGCATACTCCAATCCATGAAACATCACGCACTTGCGATGATTCTACCCCTAGCTATCTACCCCTTTACTTTCAATAAGGCTATTCAGCCAAGGCTACTCAGCCGAACAATATACTTCCTCCATTACGATATAAATAAAGCTAAGTGTCTCGCCCCGAAAATTTCGTTTTACTATTTACACCCTTACTACATGCTACAAAACGCACTCGGGGGCTCCCCCCACCTCACGATTCCATCGACTGAGGATAACACGTGTATACCTGAGTAGCTGATCACGTCAGGCTAACGAAAAGGACACATACGCAAACAAAGCACTACGTGCTCAAATAACAACCGCATCTTTATAACAAAGGGGCACAAAACGCCTAGACACATACATACAAATTTTACATCTATCTCTTTTACAGGTACTACCTATTTTGAAGAATAACCTGAGCACGCTGCTCAAACAAATCTACAACCTGTTCGGCATACTGCCTCATAGCCACATAATGCGGACGCATATCCCACTCATCACCATCCGGCCGAAGAGGTGGCCCAGCAGCTACAGCAGACAAATCCACATCAGGGCGGTGCAGCCTCACAAGGGACAAAGCAGCTTTCACTCCTGCGACGAGCTGTTGCCGCACCAACTCCTTAACATTACTCACGTTCTGAAACTTCGACAGAAGACCGGCAAGACTTGTTGGCGCGGCATCCAAAGGAAACATGACATGCAGCACTGACGCAAGTGACGTCTGCACCTGACGAAGCACCCATGAAACTTGGTGCACACGATCCTGCACCGTCGCCAGGGCCATGGCATGGTCACGATCCATCCAGAAGAACCCGCTGGCTTCCATGTCTTGTTGAGTCAAGCAATTGACCCGAACAGCGACACGCTCTTTCTCCTCCCTCGGAGCAAGGTTAGCACCTGCGATACTCGCACAAATAAGACGCAAGGCCAGCAGGAACATCCAAAGAACTGAGTTGTAGCTCCAAACAAAGAACAACTTACATTGAAGCTGCTCAGACAGTCGAAGCAGTTCCGCCATCAAGTACTCCTCTCTGGCTGCACCGCGATCTGCCTTGGACTTCCAAACGTCGAAGTGACCACGCACCCCAAGCAACTCCCTCTCAAGACTACGAACACGGTCTCGAAGAAAAGCAAGTTGTGAAGAATCATCCAAAAATGGCCGCGTACAGCAAAGTAGGTGTCAACGGGATCAGCACCCGAAGGAACCTAGAGCGGCAGAAAAGAAAAGGACATAAACATTCAGACGGAGAAGAGCACAACTCAACAAAATTCATTAAGCATATAAGGGCCACTACGTGGCACAATGATTTTTGTTCCTCAAACATAATTACAAGCAAAAGAAGATTACAAACTATCCTACAGCTACAACGCCTAAGACGCGGCACCCTGAGTAGCCTCGGAGCCGGATTGCCTCGCCTTGGCTTCCCCCTGTTGCCGCAGCGCATACTCGGACAGCAGATCAATGAGCTTTGGCCCATATCGCTTGCAGCGAGCAGAATAGGTAGCAAAGGCTACCTCGGATCCATCTGTGGTCGTCGGCATCCGGGAGGTGATCTGGGGAAGGTCCAGATCCGCTGCAGCCGCCAAGGAAATTGCCAGCCCGACGGACGCGCCGATGCCCTTCTGCTTGCGCTTGTACACCGCAGGCGCTTCGGCTGACAAGGCCTCCGCCAGGGAGTCAACATCATCAAGGGACGCGCCCTTGGGAACAAGCTCCTTGTAGAAGC
The DNA here is from genome assembly GCA_023614405.1 of Avena insularis. Classification (NCBI taxonomy): domain Eukaryota; kingdom Viridiplantae; phylum Streptophyta; class Magnoliopsida; order Poales; family Poaceae; genus Avena; species Avena insularis. The sequence goes on from CM042685.1 coordinate 451,833,829, forward strand.
GGCCAAGGACCTCCTTGGCCTTGGCGAGTGAGTTGACGACGGTGCTGCAGCGATCTTCGACCGCTGCAGGAGCATCATCTAGAGCACCCCCGTGCTCCAGAGCGCTGCGGTCAAACTCGATGCATGTGGTATCCGAGGTAGAAAAGAAAAGGAGTGAAGAAAGCATCACAGTAGAAAGACAAGAAAACAAGAAAAAGGGGCAAAAATAAGATACTCACCCGAAACAGCCTTGGCAGCAGCCATGAGCTTGCCTGCCACCTCTCTTTCACGCGCAGTCGCAGCAGTGGCAAGCTGCTCCTCGCGGTCCGTGGCCTCCTGCTGCAGACGCTCCTTAGCCTCAGCTGCCTCGGCCAGCTCCAGCTCAAGGCGCTCTTTCACACCAGCGGCGGCCTCGGCCTTCTTCTCCGCTTGACCAAGGCTCTTCTTGAGAGCATCAATCTCACGGAGGGAAGGGTTATGCTCCTCTGCATTCAAAACATACAAGCGTTAGAAAGCAAGACAATAATGCAAAAAGAAAGAAGCACCAAAGCATACAGGTACCTTGAAGCTGTTGGAGGTTTGCCTCCAGCACCAGGTGCTCCTGCACCAGTTGCTTGGCATCCTGCACAAAAGGCTGCAGGAAGAAGAACTACCAGTAAGGAAAAGGACTTGGGGGATGCACCCAATACAAAAGAACAAAAGCAAAATTCGCACACGAAAACGCTCGGGGGCTCTCCCCGAAGACTCGAAGAAAGAACAAGACAAGAAAATTTTTCAGACGCTCGGGGGCTCCCCCCGTGGCAGGAAACAGAAGTACTTACATGCTCTGATGGCGACTCCGAAGGCCCGCTCGCAGCCTTCTGAGGCGTAACCACCTGAGCCTCCTGCGGAGAAGGGACCGGCACAGAACCCTTAGAGGTAGCCACCATCTGAGGAGGAGGAGACGCAACCTTCGACTCTCCCATTATATCTCGAGCACCATCGCTGGAGGAGTCGTGGGAGGAATGCCTGCACACGAAATAATTAGCACAAGTACAAAGTCAACAGCAAAAAGGACAGCAGTATAAAAGAAACTTACGAGTCCAGTGAGCTCAGGTCGAAGACAGGAGGAGTCCTTCGGGCTCTCTTCTCCCCCTTCTTCTCTTCCTTCTTCTCTTCCTTCTTTTCTTCCTTCTTCCGCTTCGTTGGCGGATGTGGCGCTACAGCTCGCACGGGAAGAGCAGGAATAGGAGAGGAAGAACCTCCATGCCCGTCACTGCGACGCTCAAGGCATAGAGGGTTTCTGGGAGTCGGAGGAGTCGATGCATCCGAAGACTCGCTGGAGCTTCGCGATCGTTTGCGAGTATGGTCCTCGCTTGACTCGTTGGCCTCTTCAGCCGGCGATTGTGCTGAAGGAAGTTCGGACACGGAATCCACCACGTCATTATCCGGAGCATCCGGAAATAATTCGGGCAATGGCGGCACCATGCCCGACACATTGAAGCTCTGCAAAAAAGAAGGGACTTTGTTAGCAAACAAAGGAAAATAAATATGCAGTCGACGACCTAACGCCAACGGCAGATCTGGCCATACACGTGTCAGCATCACAACGAACCGTCGTTACCATGTCGTCCACTACGCGCGGAAATCGAGGTGACGCCGTAATTATCTCCACGCCGCGCGTGACCGGTCAATTCAAGGTCAGCAAGTGGGACCCACGTTCGTCCAGTCAAGTCATCTCTGGCGCAAAAGACGCTTGAGGTCATTGATCGTTAGCACTGATGTCATCAAAAGCTATACTAGCAACAATTATAATTTCTTCGGTTTCAAAGCTAAAGAATACCCACTCGAATCTATGATTCGACTAATTACTCGGGGGCTACTCCTATTAGGAGCGCTGGCCGCGCACCCGAAAGATGCATAAAAACGAACTATTTCTTCGAGTCCTACGTCGAGTCTCTACGACTCCACTATGGACTCGGGGGCTACTCCCATAGGGAGGATGGATTTAAGCATCCGAAAATTTTGTGTCCTACGGACTTAACACTGAACAACGCCTGAATAAAAGTCTCCGCTCGAGTCTACGACTCGAACAGACACTCGGGGGCTACTCCCATAGGGAGCGTTGGTCGCGCACCCTATGAATTCTTCGACTGCGATCTTTCGGATCAGCATGTAAAAACTTTTCAGCAACTCTGTCCCAACAAAACGCTAAGTGAGCAACGTTCTCCTTGGCCACCCGAAACACCTCCGCGGTGATAAAAATTTGGATGTTGTGTCTGCGACACAAAGATAAGACCTACAGATATCATCTGATGGCCTGGCAACGCACACGACTGCGCTCTGCTAGTATAAACCTATGCCAGCAGGCGCGATGAAAAATCCTGACGGACGCGTTGGGTACATCAATTAAAATCACTGGAATTCCACTCCTGTAAGTCCTCTGCGGCCTGAGTCGAATTACGCCAGCATATGTTCCGGGTTCGAGTTAAGGGACTCGAACCTGAGGAAGATCGTGTTGTTTCATCCTAAGATGCTTAACCGACCGACACGTCGGGTGAGTCGCACACGCATCAAAAATCCACACACACATCATTAATACATAGTTGCACCGAAGGATTGAAGAGTCCTCGCAATCTACGATTCGACCGATCACCAGGGCTATTGACATGGTTATACCCTACGGCACGTGATCTCAAAGATACCTAGTCCAGCCCAAGGAAGGCCCACGGCAGATGTACGCCGGCCCATGAAGATTTTCGGGTGGCCAAGGCCCATGACGCCTTCGAATCCTTGGAGAGCAAGACTAGCGTAGATAGGAAATTCAAAGGGGTAAAACCCTAGAACTTGCAACCGACTAGGTCTATGCCCGAGACCTGCCTGAGTCTATATAAAGGCTAGGAGGGCACGACCTAAATCTCTCTCTCATACTTTCGCATACACACCTCCACGCCAGATCGACCTCAGAATCCTTAACCGGTTCCCAGAATCAAGAGCAGACAAGCATGAGTAGGGTTTTCCCTCCGGGGGCCTGAACCTAGGTAAACCTCGTGTCCCCGTGTTGCTTGTTTGCTAACCGTTCCGCGATCTCCAACATCCCCATCTTCTCCAAAACCCAAGTCCATAACAATGGGCATTGATGAGATCAAACCTCGTCAGAGCGGGCACGGGTCCCGGAGGCATGCGTCCCGGTTGGTAAGGGGGCATACGTCCTGGTTGGAGCCACCAACCGGGACTAAAGGTTTGGCCACAGCCATGTGGCGTGGCACATTTTTAGTCCCGGCAGGCTCAACCGGACGATGCTCCCGCCTCTATAAATGCAACGCTTCACCCCCTCCGCCTCACTGCTTTTTTCTCTTGGTGGAAGGTGTGAGGGGTGTGCTAGTTTTTTCTCCCCTATGCATGCATTCAAGGTGTTTGATGAAATGTTTGAGTGAATAATCCCGTTCAATTTCTCATAGAACAAAAATATAGAAGGTGTCCGAGACGCACTTGAGCTTTCTCCTCTTTATTTCCCTCGATCGAGGTTAGCAATCTTATCTTTTCTCTGTCATTGATACAATGCATGTGTCGATGTGAATTGGTCATTTCACTATTTATGATGTCCCGTTTTTTGATAAACTTACTTATATGATGCAGATGAACGGGAATGGATGTACGGTGACCGGTAGAGCCGGGTATATGAAAGGCGTGGATAAATTTATCGATGTGGCTACGGCAAACAAAGAGAATGGTTTTATATGTTGTCCATGTGTTCAATGTCGGAAAAACAAGGAGTACTCTTCCTCAAAAATCATTCGCGGCCACCTGATTATGAAAGGTTTCATGCCCAACTATAATTGCTGGACCAAGCACGGGGAAAGAGGGGTTATGATGGAAGATGGTGAAGAAGAAGATGATGATAACAACTATCATCATATGTTTCCCGAAAAGGATACGCAATGGAAGACAATGAAGAGGAAAGAGGTGAAGAACGGGCATCGATGAGCTACCGATGAACTTGGTAGGGTCATTTCGATGCAAAGCGAGACCGTGAAATGTAAAATGAGAAGTTGAAGTTAGAGGGCATGTTAGAAGATCACAAGAAATTGTTGTACCAAAATTGTGAAGATGGCAGCACAAACCTCGGTACCACATCGAATTGTTGCGATGGAAGGCGAGGTGGTCTAACCGACTCCTCATTTGAAAAGATGCTGAAAATAATGAAGAAGTTTCCAAAACATAACGAACTTCCCAAGAGTACCTACTGAAGCAAAGAAGACTCTCGTCCTCTAGGATTAGATGTGCAAAAGATACATGCATGCATTAATGATCGCATCCTCTCATCATGTAAGGAGTATGAGAATTTAGATAAATGCTCGGTATGCAATGCGTTATGGTATAAGATCAGACGAGATGACCCCGGTGATATTGAGGGAGAGCCTTCAAGAGGGTTCTGCTAAGGTTATGTGGTATGCTCCTATAATACCAAGGTTGAAACGCATGTTCAAAACAAAGAGCATGCCAAAGTTGTTGCGATGGCACAAAGAAGACCGTAAGAAAGACGGGAAGTTGAGACACCCTGCTGGTGGGTCACAGTGGAGAAAAATCGAGAGAGACTTCCCAGACTTTGCAGGTGACGCAAGGAACTTATGGTTTGGTCTAAGTACGAATGGCATGAATCCTTTTGGGGAGAAGAGCTGCCACAAAGACTGCCCGTGACTCTATGTATCTACAACCGCCCTTGGTTGTGCATGAAGCGTAAGTTCATTATGATGCTGCTCATCCAAGGCCGAAGCAACGGCAACGACATTGATGTGTACCTTAGGCCATTAGTTGAAGAACTCTTATAGTTGTGGGGGCAAACCAGGTGTACGTATGGGATGAGAACAAACAGAGCCATTTGATCTACGAGGGTTGTTATTCAGAACCATCAATGATTGGCCCGCTCTTAGTAACCTTTCGTGATGCATACAAACAAGGGATATAAGGCATGCACACACTGTTTAGATAAGACTGAAGGTACATATTTGCATAAATGCAAGAAGGTTGTGTACCTGGCGAATCGACGATTTCTTCCGACCAATCATCCCGTAAGAAAGAAAGGCAAGCATTTCAAAGGTGAGGCAGGTCACCGGAAGAAGCCTGAACTCCCTGCTGGTGATGATGTATTTGGTACGGTCAAGGACATAGAAGTAATATTTGCAAAGGGTCTCGATGGTCAATAAGTTCCGAACGACGTCGCTACAGGACACGCACCCATGTGGAAGAAGAAATTTATATTTTGGGAGCTGCCATATTGGAAAGTCCTGCGTGTCCGCTCTTCAATCGACGTGATACACGTGACGAAGAATCTTTGCGTGAACCTGCTAGGATTCCTAGGCGTGTATGGGAAGACAAAAGATACACCGGAAGCACGGGAGGACCAACAAATTATGAAAGACCCAAAGAACATGCATACACATAACAAGACGGATAAAGGGCGTCACTTAAGTCGATGCCTATGCTCTTACCAAAGCAGAGAAGGAAATCTTTTTTGAAGTCCTTTATAGTATCAAGGTGTCGTCGGGCTTCTCATCTAATATAAAGGGGATAATAAATATGGCAGAGAAAAAGTTCCAAAACCTGAAGTCTCATGACTGTCACGTGATTATGACGCAGTTGCTTCCGATTGCATTGAGGGGGCTTCTACCGGAAAATGTTTGAGTACCCATTGTGAAGCTGTGTGCATTCCTCAATGCAATATCTCAGAAGGTAATCAATCCAGATATTCTGCCAAGGTTACAGAAGGATGTGGTACAATGTCTTATTAGTTTTGAATTGGTGTTCCCACCATCCTTCTTCAATATTATGACGCATCTCCTGGTTCACCTAGTGGAAGAGATTGCCATTCTCGGTCCGGTATTTCTGCACAATATGTTCCCCTTTGAGAGGTTCATGGGAGTCTTAAAGAAATATGTTCATAACTGTGCTAGACCAAAAGGAAGCATCTCCCAAGGGATATGGAACAGAGGAGGTCATTGAGTTTTGTGTTGACTTTATTCCTGAACTTAAGCCGATTGGTGTTTCTGACTCGCGGCATGAGGGAAGACTAAGTGGAAAAGGCACACTGGGAAAGAAAGCAATGATATGTAGGGACGGGGATTCTTTCACTAAAGCACACTACACAGTTCTACATAATTCCACCTTGGTAGCTCCGTATATCGAGGAACATAAGAATATTGTACGCTCCAAAAACCCGGGGAAGCCTGAATCATGGATTACAGATGAACACATGAAGTCTTTCGGTGGTTGGATGCGGACACATCTCTTGAATGACACCACTGTTGGAGATCAGCTATACTTGTTGGTGTAGGGGTTCGTAGCATGGAAAACAAAAAATTTCTATCGCATACAAACAAACAAGCCAAGATCTATCTACTAGATTGCAGCAACGAGTCGATAGAGGAACTCACCCTCGAAGATTCCAAAGCGGTTAACGAGAGCAGATTCTCGTGGGTGATGTAGTCGTACTCTTTCCGATCTCAAGATCGCGTAGACGATCCTTCCAGCGCCATGTTCAAGAAGCGCCTCCCGATCGGTCACATCGTCGGTACTGACAAGACCTTCCTCTCCTTGTTCCAGAAAATGGAGGTTGTAGCACTCTCCTCGCGATTCCAAAGACAACGGCGTGGTACCGGAAGTAGAGGGAAATCCCCAGGCTTCGCCTTAAGCTCAAGTAGTATGGTGGAGCTTATGAGAGGCTATTAGTGTTCTATTAATTATAAACACAAATTAGAAGGATCTAAATAAATTACAAGGCTATAAACCGATGCCTAAAAAAATTAGAAGCTCTAAACCAAAACGGCTCTAAACCGGAGATTAGAGGTGGAACTTGTGTGTTTGGAGGGAGGCCTGCCTCCCTTTATAGGTGGGAGGGCGGCCAAGGGGAGGAGTCCTCCCAAGTCGGCCTTGGGAGGCGCCGGCCAAGGGGACTCCTCCCAAGTCGGTCTCCACCTCCTCCTCTTTCCCACTTCCCAAAATTGTTGCTTGACTTTCAAACTAGCCGCTTGACTTTTCAATTTAGGATTTAAATAAACCCTTTATTTTGGACAGCAAGAACACCTAGTACATGATGCAATCATTCCAACTTACAATGACACATTCATGTACCCTTCCCTCTGGAGTGCCGGACATTCCGGACCTTCTAGAATGTTCCCGATGAAAACACGGAACCATTCCCCAACTCAAACGAGACTTTCCTTATATGAATCTTATTCTCCTGACCATTCGGATCACCTCATGATATCCCGGATCCCATCCGAGACTCCGAACAACATTCGGTCTCTTTCTCATAATACCATAACTACTCAAACAACGTCCGAATCCTTAAGTGTGTCTCCCTACGGTTCGTGAATTATGCGACATGATCGAGACACTTCTCCTAACAATAACCAATAGAGGAATCTGGAAATTCATATGGCTACATATTTCTCTGATTACTGCATCGAATGAACCACTTACATACGATACCAATTTCCCTTTGTCTCACGATATGTTACTTATCCGAGGTTATGATCGCTGGTATCTCGCATACCTAGTTCAACCTCAAGCATCGATAAGTACTCTTTTCTCGTTCCCGTGATATGTGATCCCTTGTGACCCAGTCACATGCTTGCAAGCTAATTGGATGACATTTCACCGAGAGGGCCCAGAGAATATCTATCCGTCATATGGATGGACAAATCCCACTCTTGATCCATGTGTTTCAACCAATACTTTCGAACACTCAATACCACCTTTATAGCCACCGTTACTAGTGGTGTTTGATGACATCAAAGCATCCATCCAAAGAAAGGTGATATGCATGATCTCATGGTCAAGGAATTAGGTTACTATGTATCAGAAAGCATATAGCAATTGAACTATTGAAATGACTTGATCTTTATGCTACGCTTATCTATAGGAGTATGTCCACCATATCATTCTCCTAACGATATGATCTTGTTGTTTGATAACATCTCAATGTTCATGATAGGGAAACCACAATCATCAATCAACCAACAAGCTAGTGAAGTATAGAGGCTATACTAGGGACTTCAAATTAAGTTTACAAATCACACAAGTATTAATGGTTTCCTTGTTAATACTATTATAGCATGAATGTAAACATTTATCATAAACACAAAGATATAATAATAACTACATTTATTATTGCCTCTAGGGCATATCTCAAACAGCCTCCCACTTGCACTAGAGTCATCTAATCTAGATTACATGGTAATATACGAACACCCATGGCAGTTTGGTGTTGGTCATGTTTGCCCTCGGAGAGGTTTAGTCAACGGATCCGCCACATTCAGATCTGTGTACTTTGCAAATCTTTATATCCCCATCCTGGATATGTTCTCGAATAGCGTGGAAACGCAGCTTGATATGCTTCAGCTTCTTGTGTGACCTTGGTTCTTGCGATTATGGCGCCCATGTTATCACAAGAGATAGACATTGGGTCCAGCAGACTTGGAACCACACCCAGCTCTGTAATGAACTCTTTCATCCATATCGCTTCTTGTGAAGCCTCCGGCAAAGCCATGTATTCCGATTCGCTTGAAGATCTCGCCACAACGCTTTGCTTTGCACTCCTCCTAACCGCTGCACCATTCAAAACAAATACGTATCAGATTGTGATTTAGAATCATCCGGATCGGTGTTCCAACTAGCATCGGTGTAACCATTAACAACGAGCTGTTCATCACCTCCATAAGAAAGAACCATATCCTTAGTTCTTCTCAAGTACTTAAGGATGTTTTGATCACGTCCAATGATCCACTGGATCACTTTGATATCTGCTAGTTAGACTAACAAAGATATGCGATGTCGGGTCTAGTACATAGCATGGCATACATTAGAGATCCTATGGCTGAGGCATAGGGAGTCTTACTCATCCTTTCTCTATCTTACGCCGATGTCGGACTTTGAGTTTTACTCAAGGTCGATATAGCAACATGGGCAAGAACCCTTTCTTGCTATCTTCCATTCCAAACCTCTTTAGAACTTTGTCCAAATATGTACTTTGTGACAATGATATTTGGCTTTTAGATCTATCTCTATAAATCTTTATGCCTAATATGTAAGCTGCTTCGCCAAGATCCTTCATTGAAAAACTATTATTCAAATACTCTTTGACACTATTAAGAAGGTCTACATCATTCCCAATCAACAATATGTCATCCACATATAGTATTAAGAATGCTACAGAGCTCCCACTCACTTTCTTGTAAATACAAGCTTCTCCATAAGTTTGTATAAAACCAAAACTTTGATTACCTTATCAAAACGTTGATTCCAACTTCGGATGCTTGCTTCAATCCATAGATGGACCGTTGAAGCTTGCATACCTTGTTAGCATCTTTAGGATCGACAAAACCTTTGGGTTGCATCATATACAACTCTTCATCAATGTCTCCATTGAGGAATGCTGTTTTGACATCCATCTGCCATATCTCATAATCATAATATGCAGCGATTGCTAACATAATCCTCACAGATTTTAGCTTCGCTACTGGTGAGAAAGTCTCATCGTAGTCAACTCCTTGAATTTGTCGAAACCCTTTTGCGACAAGTCGAGCTTTATAGACGAACATTACCATCAGCATCTGCTTTCTTCTTGAAAATCCATTTGTTCTCGATTCTTCCGCCATCCTAAGTCCACCAAAGTCCATACTTGGTTTTCGTACATGGATCCAATCTCGGATTTCATGGCTTCTTGCCATTTATTGGAATCTGGGCTCATCATCGCTTCCTCATATGTCTCGGGGTCATCGGTGTTGTCCACCAACATGACATTCATAATGGAATCATACCAATCTGGAGTGGTACGATTTCGTTGACCTCCGAGGCTCAGAGCAACTTCAACCGAAGTTTCATGATCACCATCATTAGCTTCCTCTTATTGGTGCAGCACCACAGAACTTCTTCCGGTGCTGCGCTACTCGCAATTTCGAGAGAAGGTTCGACAACCTCGTCGAAGTTCTACTTTCCTTCCAGTCACTTCTTCGAGAGAAATTCCTTCTAGAAAGGATCCATTCTTAGCAACGAAGATTTTGCCTTCGGATCTATGATAGAAGGTATACAATAGTTTCCTTCGGGTATCCTATGAAGACGATTTTTCCGCTTTGGGTTCAAGCTTGTCCTCAGTAACTTCTTTACATAGGCTTCAGATCCCCAAACTTTAAGGAACGACAATTTAGGTTTCTTCCCAAACCATAATTCATACGGTGTCGTTTCAACGGATTTAGACGGTGCCCTATTTAAAGTGAATGCGGCTGTTTCTAATGCATAACCCCAAAATGATAGCGTAAATCTGTAAGTGACATCATAGAACTAACCATATCTAAGAGAGTTCGATTACGACGTTCGACACACCATTACGCTGGTGTTCCGGCGGTGTCAATCATGAAAGTATTCCACATTTCTTCAAATGCTCGCCAAACTCGTAACTTAGATATTCACCTCCACGATCGTAACGTAGAAATTTAATCTTCTTGTTACGTTGATTCTCTACCTCACTTTGAAACTCCTTAAACTTCTCGAAAGTTTCGGACTTATGTTTCATGAAATAGATATACCCATATCTACTCAAATCATCCGTGAAGGTAAGAACATAACGATAACCATCACGATGCTACACTCATTGGACCACACACATCGGTATGTATGATTTCCAATAAGTCAGAGCTCGCTCCATCATACCGTAAAAATGGAGTCTTAGTCATTTTACCCATCGACATGCTTCAGATCTTTCAAGTGATTCAAAATCAAGTGATTCAAGAAGTCCATCGAATGGAGTTTCTTCATCGCTTCACTCCAATGTGACCAAGACGATGCCACATATAGGTTTAATTATCGCTGATTTCAAACGTTTAGCCTCAATGTTGTTGATATGTGTATTTCCACTATCGAGATTCAATATGAATAGACCATCTATCAAAGGTGCATGTGCATAAAACATATTACTCATATAAATCGAACAACCATTATTCTCGGATTTAAACAAGTAACCGTCTGCAATAAACAAGATCCGATATAATGTTCATGCTTAACGCAGGCACCAAATAACAATTATTTAAGTATAAAACTAATCCCGATGGTAGATGAAGAGGTAGCGTCGATCAGCGATCACATCAACCTTTGATCCATTTCCCACGCGCATCGTCACCTCGCTCTTCACTAGCTTCCGTTATTCGCAGCCCTGCTTCGAGTTACAAATATGAGCAACCGAACCAAGATCAAATACCCAGCACTACTACGAATACTAGTGAGATACACATCAATAACATGTATATCGATATACCTTTCTTCTTGATGTTGCCGCTCTTCAAATCCGCCAAGTACTTTGGGCAATTCCGCTCAAAGGACCTTCTCCTTGCGGTAGAAAGCACTCAAGATCGTGCTTGGGTCCAGCCTTGGTCTTCTTCGGTATGGTAACTTTCTTACCACCCTTCTTGAAGTGTCCTTACGCTTAGACTTGCCTTTCTTGAATTTGGTGGTCTTATTGACCATCAACACTTGGTGCTCTTTCTTGATCTCCACTTCGCAGATTTTAACATAGCAAATAGTTCGCAACTCTTTGTTCATGTTACGCATGTTGTAGTTCATCACAAAGTTCTTGTAACTTGGTGGTAGTGATTGAGGATGCGTAAACCCCAAAGTATTAGGAATCACTATACCCAAACTTTGAAGTTTATTTATGCCCAGGACATCTTAAGCACATGCTCACCGACGGAGCTACCTCTTCCATCTTGCGCTTAAAGAACTTTTGAAGCTTCATAACTTTCAATTGCCGCATGAGTCTCAAAGATTAATTTGAGATCCTCGACAATATCATATGGATCGACTCTTCAAACCTTTTCTCAAGTCTGATTCTAAACCATACAAGATAGCACATTGAACTATGGAGTACCGATTCTTCCGAGCGAGGTAAACATCCTTTACTTCATCGGTAGCATCAGCTGCAGTGGGTCACCTAGCGTGCATCCAGCACATAGGTCAAATTACCACTGTGAGGACAATCCTCAAATTGCGGAACCAATCCGAAGTTGCTTCCATTGTTTTCAACTTTTCTTTCTCTAGGAACGCATTAAAATTGATGGTAGGCTGCCATTGATCTACAACATATTTGCAATAGTTTAGACTAAGTTTATGACAAATTGAGTTCAAATTAATTAATGAAATTAAACTAGGTGAACTCCCACCAAAACAACATCCCTCACATTGTTTTAGTGATCACACGAACCAAATCCACTACATCAACACCGATCATCAAGAGTTGATATAGTTTAAATGGCGAACAATCATCATGTTCATCATATCTACTATATGATTCATGCTTTACCTTTCGCGATCCGTGTTCCCGAGGCCATGTCCATACATGCTAGGCTCGTCAAGATCAAACCTTAGCTACCGCATAAGCAAATCTGGCTTGCTTACGTTGTATTCACCATGGAATCAAAGACACCCGATCATCACGTGGTGCTTCGAAGCAGCAAGCTTTGGCAACGGTGCATACTAAGGGTGAACACTTTAGAACTTGAAATTTATGTGCATGAGGGATCATCTTATAATGCTACAGTCGTCTACTAAGCAATACAAGATGCATAAAGGATTAACATCACATGCAATTCATAATATGTGATATGATATGGCCTTTCTTCTTTGTGCTTCCGATCTCCATCTTCAAGCACGAACATGATCTCCATCATCACCGCATAGCATCAAGGTCAATGACGCTTCTTCATGGTTGTTCCACCAGCTTCAACTATTACAACTATTTTGAATAGACACGCAGGTCTTAACAGAAATTAAAGACAACCATATGGCTCATGCCGGTTGCCAACTTACAATAAGGAACATTGCATACATCAAATATAATCACAATCATGGCCATATCACATCATCAAGACACCCCGCAAAACAAAGTTAGACGCCTCTACTTTCTTTTGCATATTTTACGTGGTTTGGGGCTTTCAATAAGTGTCGTTCTAACTTACGAACAAGAACCACAACATTGATACTAGCATTGTTGATCACCTGTAAATTGGATCTTTACTATGCTAGGAGAAACAGGCACCATAAAGCCACTTATGCAATACAAGTTGCATGTCAAGCGTGGAGCAGGTCTCATGAACGATGTCATGTAAGGTTAGGCCGCTTCATCCCAACATACCGCAAGATGCAAAGTACACAAAAGCAATCTACAATAAAGCATCAATGCCCACAATGACCATTGTGTTCTACTCGTGCAACAGATCTACATATAGACACGGCTCGATACCACCGTAGGGGTTCGTAGCATGGAAAACAAAAATTTCTATCGATACAAACAGACAAGCCAAGATCTATCTACTAGATTGCAGCAACGAGTCGATAGAGGAACTCACCTCGAAGATTCCAAAGCGGTTAACGAGAGCAGATTCTCATGGGTGATGTAGTCGATTTCTTCCGATCTCAAGATCAGAGACGATCCTTCCAGCGCCATGTTCCGCAGCGCTCCCGCTGGTCACACGTTCGGTACTGACGAAGACCTTCCTCTCCCTTGTTCCAGAAAGCGGAGGTTGTAGCACTTCTCGCGATTCCGCAAGACAACGGGCGTGGTACCGGAAGTAGAGGGAATCCCAGGCTTCGCTTAAGCAAGTAGTATGGTGGAGCTTATGAGAGAGGCTATTAGTGGTCTAGTAATTAGACACACCAATTAGAAGGCTCTAAATCAATTAGAAGGCTCTAAACCGATGGCTAAAGCAATTAGAAGCTCTAAACCAAAACGGCTCTAAACCGGAGATTAGAGGTGGAACTTGTGTGTGTTTGGAGGGGAGGCCCTGCACCTCCCTTTATAGGTGGGAGGGCCGGCGGCCAAGGGGAGGAGTCCCTCCCCAAGTCGGCCTTGGGAGGCGCGCCGGCCAAGGGGACTCCTCCCCCAAGTCGGTCTCCACCTCCTCCTCTTTTCCCACTTCCCAAAATTGCCGTTTGACTTTCAAACTAGCCGTTTGACTTTTCAATTTAGGATTTAAATAAACCCTTTATTTTTGGACAGCAAGAACACCTAGTACATGATGCAATCATTCCAACTTACAATGACATATTCATGTACCCTTCCCCCCACGGAGTGCCGGACATTCCGGGACCTTCTAGAATGTTCCCGATGAAAACACCGGAACCATTCCCTAACTCCGAAACGAGACTTTCCTTATATGAATCTTATTCTCCGGACCATTCCGGATCACCTCATGATATCCCGGATCCCATCCGAGACTCCGAACAACATTCGGTCTCTTTCTCATAATACCATAACTACTCAAACAACGTCGAATCCTTAAGTGTGTCTCCCTACGGTTCGTGAATTATGCGGACATGATCGAGACACTTCTCCGAACAATAACCAATAGAGGAATCTGGAAATTCATATGGCTCCCACATATTTCTACGATTACTTTGCGATCGAATGAACCACTTACATACGATACCAATTTCCCTTTGTCTCACGATATGTTACTTATCCGAGGTTATGATCGTCGGTATCTCTGCATACCTAGTTCAACCTCGCATCGATAAGTACTCTTTTCTCGTTCCCGTGATATGTGATCCCTTGTGACCCAGTCACATGCTTGCAAGCTAATTGGATGACATTTCACCGAGAGGGCCCAGAGAATATCTATCCGTCATATGGATGGACAAATCCCACTCTTGATCCATGTGTTTCAACCAATACTTTCCGAACACTCAATACCACCTTTATAGCCACCCTGTTACGGTGTGGTGTTTGATGACATCAAAGCATCCATCCAGTAAAGGTGATATGCATGATCTCATGGTCGAAGGAATTAGGTTACTATGTATCAGAAAGCATATAGCAATTGAACTATTGAAATGACTTGATCTTTATGCTACGCTTATCTATAGGAGTATGTCCACCATATCATTCTCCTAACGATATGAACTTGTTGTTTGATAACATCTCAATGTTCATGATAGGGAAACCACAATCATCAATCAACCAACAAGCTAGTGAAGTATAGAGGCTATACTAGGGACTTCAAATTAAGTTTACAAATCACACAAGTATTAATGGTTTCCTTGTTAATACTATTATAGCATGAATGTAAACATTTATCATAAACACAAAGATATAATAATAACTACATTTATTATTGCCTCTAGGGCATATCTCCAACAGTTGGCCGCGTCACCATCTTCTACTGTATTGAATTTCCAAGGGTACGAAATAAATGGGAATACATTCTACATGATCGCCCAAGATAAAAAGAGCACCAACCAAAATAGTGGTGTCCGCTTTGATGCAATATACGAGAATGGACAAAAGGACACATATTATGGTTACATAGAGGAGATATGGGAACTAGACTATGGAGTCTCTTTTAAGGTCCCTTTGTTTCGCTGCAAATGGGTCAACCTGAATGGGGAAGGGGTAAAGATAGACGGTTATGCGGAATGACAACAGTGGATCTCAACAATCTTGGTTATAGAGATGAACCATTCGTCCCTAGCCAATGATTTGTCTCAGGTTTTGTATGTGAAGGACATGTCCTCCGCATCAAAAAAGAAAAAATATGCAAACGAATACATCATATGATGAGCCAAAGCGCCATTCTTTCAGGAAAAGAAACATCGTGGGAATCGAGGACAAGATGTACATGTCGAAGATTATAATAAGTTTGATGAAATTCCGCCCTTCACAGTGAAAACTGACCCAAGCATTCCATTAAGTAAAGAAGATGCTCCATGGTTACGTCTGAAGCGATCATAAGGAAGGACATATGCCAAGAAGTTCATGCTCATATTATGTAACTCTAGTTCATGTCTTTCATGGGTTTGTGGCTTGACCAAGGATATCTTTCATGGTTTATGGCTCGAGGGACTATATATAGGGGGGCCTTTAGTCCCGGTTTTGTAGTCTCAGTTTTTAATATTAATAAATGTCTTGAGTGTTAGTCCTGTTTTGAGGCTGGACCGGGACTATGAAGAAGTTGTCCCGATTCATACTTACCATTAAGATCTAATCTCCAAACGCGCGCGGTCACATATTAGGGAGTGCCTCTATGACCAGTTTCTTGGAGATGCCGAGGACTGGATCCGCGGCATCTCCTCAAACTGGTCGAGTGGTGTCCCTGCCTCGAAAACCATCTTGCAGCTTGTAACTTCTCTAACTAGATCAATACACCGAGCTAACTAATTTCACATATTAGGGAGTGCCTCTATGACCAGCTTTCGGAGATGCCGGAGGATCGGGCTCGTCGACATCTCCCTAAACTGGCCGTAGTGGTGTCCCTACTCTCGAAAACAATCTTGGAGATGCCTCAAACTGGCTGGAGGACTGGACTCGCAAGGATGCCTATTTATAGTACAAGCAGCAAGGCATAGTGTCGACACACTTACGAATAATGTCGACACTCACCCCTATTATTAGTGTGACTGTGTTTTGTCGGTTGGTGTCTCCAACCGGGACTACAGTTCATCTTTAGTCCCGGTTGGTGACACCATCCGGACAAGGTACACGCTTGCGACATAATGTCGACACTCACCCCTATCATTAGTGTTGCCTGGCCCAGCCTGCCGAAATCCCTCCGCGTGGTGTCGACAATGAAAATCCTGTTTCAGAATGCTACCGTCCCATTTTTAGAACAATCCGAATAATGAAAATCCCTTCGCGTGGTGTCATATTATGTTACATAGTTGAAAGGAAAAATACCAGACTTGGTATAATGATCATGTTTCAAAAAAACCTTCAAAAAATAACCTATCATGTTCGAGGTTTCATGGCTTTCGGTCCAAATGACAGATCTTATGTGCCGAATCACGGCATAGTTTGTGATGTTGTGCCCATATTATGCATGTGTGTGGACATTGGTATGGAGAACAATGTTGTAGGAGGAAGTTTTCCTTTTTGTCGCACGGAAAAGCCCTTTTCCATTTTCCGAGCGCAAAAAAAGGGTCGTTTTGTGAAGTAACCACCAAAATGCCGTTTCAGAATGCTACCGTCCCATTTTCCTAAAATACTAGACCACCTTACATGGACTATCTCCTAACCGGGACATCTCAAACCTTTTCGTCCATCCCGGGTAAAAAGGACAAATGTCTGCCAAATCGGTAGGAAGTGGGTCCGGTTTGTACTACAGGTACATGATCTATCGCCCGTGATTTTTTGAAAAAATCATTTTTAGACTCGCAATATGTGGTTTCTTCAGAGATTCAATGCAAGTTCTAACGATGCTCGTCCCCTATCTTCATGCACACCGGTTCGACCATAGTTAGAAATTCAGATAATTCAAAACGGGCATAATAAATTAAAAAAAAACCGAACATTGAAAATCCTTCGCGTGGTGTCATATTATGTTACATAGTTGAAAGGAAAAATACCAGACTTGGTATATTGATCATGTTTCGAAAAAACCTTCACAAAATGACCTATCATGTTCGAGGTTTTATGGCTTTCGGTCCAAATGACCGATGTTATGTGCTGAATCACGGCATAGTTTGTGATGTTGTGCCCATATTATGCATGTCTATGGACATTGGTATGGAGAACAATGTTGCAGGAGGAAGTTTTCCTTTTTGTCACACGGAAAAGCCCTTTTCCATTTTCCGAGCGCAAAAAACGGTTCGTTTTGTGAAGTAACCACCAAAATGCCGTTTCAGAATGCTATCGTCCCATTTTCCTAAAATACTATACCACCTTACATGGACTATCTCCCAACCGGGACATCTCAAACCTTTTCGTCCATCCCGGGTAAAAAGGACAAATGTCTGCCCAATCGCTAGGAAGTGGGTCCGGTTTGTACTACAGTTATATGATCTATCGCCCGTGATTTTTTGAAAAAATCATTTTTAGACTCGCAATATGTAGTTTCTTCAGAGATCCAATGCAAGTTCTAACGATGCTCGTCCCCTATCTTCATGTACACCGGTTCGACCATAGTTAGAAATTTAGATAATTGAAAACGGGCATAATAAATTTAAAAAAAATCCGAACAATGAAAATCCTTCGTGTGGTGTCATATTATGTTACATAGTTAAAAGGAAAAATACCAGACTTGGTATATTGATCATGTTTCGAAAAAACCTTCACAAAATGACCTATCATGTTCGAGGTTTCATGGCTTTCGGTCCAAATGACCGATGTTATGTGCTGAATCACGGCATAGTTTGTGATGTTGTGCCCATATTATGCATGTGTGTGGACATTGGTATGGAGAACAATGTTGCAGGAGGAAGTTTTCCTTTTTGTCGCACGGAAAAGCCCTTTTCCATTTTCCGAGCGCAAAAAACGGGTCGTTTTGTGAAGTAACCGCCAAAATGCCGTTTCAGAATGCTACCGTCCCATTTTCCTAAAATACTATACCACCTTACATGGGCTATCTCCCAACCGGGACATCCTAAACCTTTTCGTCCATCTCGGGTAAAAAGGACAAATGTCTACCGAATCGGCAGGAAGTGGGTCCGGTTTGTACTACAGGTACATGATCTATCGCCCGTGATTTTTTGAAAAAATCATTTTTAGACTCGCAATATGTGGTTTCTTCAGAGATCCAATGCAAGTTCTAACGATGCTCGTCCCCTATCTTCATGCACACCGGTTCGACCATAGTTAGAAATTCAGATAATTCAAAACGGGCATAATAAATTCAAAAAAAATCCGAACAATGAAAATCCTTCGCGTGGTGTCATATTATGTTACATAGTTGAAAGGAAAAATACCAGACTTTGGTATATTGATCATGTTTCGAAAAAACCTTCACAAAATGACCTATCATGTTCGAGGTTTCATGGCTTTCGGTCCAAATGACCGATGTTATGTGCTGAATCACGGCATAGTTTGTGATGTTGTGCCCATATTATGCATGTCTGTGGACATTGGTATGGAGAACAATGTTGTAGGAGGAAGTTTTCCTTTTTGTCACACGGAAAAGCCCTTTTCCATTTTCCGAGCGCAAAAAAAGGGTCGTTTTGTGAAGTAACCACCAAAATGCCGTTTCAGAATGCTATCGTCCCATTTTCCTAAAATACTATACCACCTTACATGGACTATCTCCCAACCGGGACATCTCAAACCTTTTCGTCCATCCCGGGTAAAAAGGACAAATGTCTGCCCAATCGGTAGGAAGTGGGTCCGGTTTGTACTACAGTTACATGATCTATCGCCCGTGATTTTTTAAAAAAATCATTTTTAGACTCGCAATATGTGGTTTCTTCAGAGATCCAATGCAAGTTCTAACGATGCTCGTCCCCTATCTTCATGTACACCGGTTCGACCATAGTTAGAAATTCAGATAATTCAAAACGGGCATAATAA
This sequence comes from Avena insularis, assembly GCA_023614405.1. Taxonomy (NCBI): domain Eukaryota; kingdom Viridiplantae; phylum Streptophyta; class Magnoliopsida; order Poales; family Poaceae; genus Avena; species Avena insularis. Next base: position 451,853,108 of record CM042685.1, read on the forward strand.
ATTCAAAAAAAATCCGAACAATGAAAATCCTTCGTGTGGTGTCATATTATGTTACATAGTTGAAAGGAAAAATACCAGACTTGGTATATTGATCATGTTTCGAAAAAACCTTCACAAAATGTCCTATCATGTTCGAGGTTTCATGGCTTTCGGTCCAAATGACCGATGTTATGTGCTGAATCACGGCATAGTTTGTGATGTTGTTCCCATATTATGCATGTGTGTGGACATTGGTATGGAGAACAATGTTGCAGGAGGAAGTTTTCCTTTTTGTCGCACGGAAAAACCCTTTTCCATTTTCCGAGCGCAAAAAACGGGTCGTTTTGTGTAGTAACCACCAAAATGCCGTTTCAGAATGCTACCGTCCCATTTTCCTAAAATACTATACCACCTTACATGGACTATCTCCCAACCGGGACATCTCAAACCTTTTCGTCCATCTCGGGTAAAAAAGACAAATGTCTACCGAATCGGCAGGAAGTGGGTCCGGTTTGTACTACAGGTACATGATCTTCCCGTCATTTTTTCCTGCCATTTTTCCCACCAGTTCTTCCCGCCATTTCTTCCCGCCAATTTTTCCCGCCGGTTTTTCCCGCCAGTTCTTCCCTCCACTTATCTTCCTGCCATTTCTCACTATATATATGTAGGGTTGGCCTCCATTGTCATTGCACATGTCTAGACTCATATCTGCAACCTCATCACTCTTTCTCATGACTTCCACCGTAGCACTAACTCCCAGGGAGGCGGAGGCGCTTTGCGCCTCGAACTACCCCTGCCCGCCTCTCGTGTCCCCGTCGGATGTCGAGGCCGAGACGTGCCGGTTCCTCCTATCCCTCTAGGTGTGGCGCGTCGGATGGCCATCACGAACCACTACTACTTCGAGCTCACGCCGAAGCAGCAGAGGATTCCCAGATGGCATCCCGACTATTTCCCGACTTGGGAAGCCTTCTTCGTGGATCGACGTAAGAGGGCGCTTGCCAGGCATGAGGAGGACGACCCACCTCCTCTGAACTTCAACGAGGCCTGTCGTCGGCTGTGGTGGCGCGGTCGGACTCTCCAGAGCGTCATGTCCTACGACACGGCCGCCGACTCTAGCTCCCGCCTGCGCTACCCTCAAGTCCAGCCCACTCGTACTCAGCCTTCAAGGTTCAACTACGGCGACCCCGACGACGACAGCGACGACGGCCATGCGTAGCACGACGACTGATGGCGAGTATTACAGGTGTAGGCAGGAGCATGACTGAATCATTCCAACATTGCAAAACAAGTTCGGCCGATTGTGGCTTAATCTGGCCATGTATCTTAATTTTCAGTTCTTCTATGTAACTTTGTGTTAGTTGCGTTATGTACTTTAATTCCAGTTCTATCCTAATCAAAATTTCTTTCCGCCCATTATTTTCCGTCCTTTTTTTCTGCCCATTAATATAAAAAAATATAAGTTAATTCAAATCCAAATTAAAAACAGAAAATGGTTTTGAATTACTTATTCAAATCCAAACACTTTTTATGTTTAAAGTTTTTCTAAATTCCAAATTAATATTAAAAAATATAAGTTAATTCATTTTTAATTGTAAATGGTTCATATTTTAAATGGTTACATTAATTTTTTTTAGAACAGAAAATGGTGTTGAATTATTTATTCAAATCCAAACACTTTTTATGTTTAAAGTTTTTCTAAATTCCAAATTAATATTCAAAAAATATAAGTTAATTCATTTTTAATTTTAAATGGTTACATTAATTACTTTTTAAAATAGAAAATGGTTTTGGATTATTTATTCAAATCCAGACACTTTTTATGTTTAAAGTTTTTCTAAATTCCAAATTAATATTAAAAAATGTAAGTTATTTCATTATTAATTTTAAATGGTTCATAGTTTAAATGGTTACATTAATTATTTTTAAAAACAGAAAATGGTTTCGAATTAGTTATTCAAATTCAAACACTTTTTATGTTTAAAGTTTTTCTAAATTCCAAAGTAATTATCATTTAAAAAATATTACAAATTTAAACCCCAAAATAAAAAATAAGGCGGGAACATAGAGAAAATACCTGATTTTTTTAAAACAGGGGCATATGTCCCGGTTGGAGCCACCAACCGGGACTACAGACCCCCTGCGTGCGCGCCCCTTTATCTGCTGAAAAAATTGGAGTATACGTCCCTGTTGGTGGCTCCAACCGGGACGTATGATCCTTTAGTCCCGGTTGATGGCTCCAACCGAGACGTATGATCCTTTAGTCCCGGTTGGAGCCACCAACCGGGACGTATGCTCCCTGCTTTATAACTTGTGCGCCTCTTCTTCTTCTTCCCCATCTCATTTCTCTGCTTCTCATCGACGCGCGCACAAGAACGCAGCCCCCGATCCCCACGACGCCGACAGTCGCTTCAAGGCTGCCGTTGCCAAGATCGCCGCCCGCCTACCGCTTGCCGCCCGCCCTTCTCGCTCCATCGCCGCCTGCCTCCGCTCAAGGCGCTGCCGCTCCCTCTTCGTCCTCCGTCTTCGTCTCAGCCCGCCGCCTGGTTCAGCGCCGCTGGCCAGATCTCTCCTTCCCGACCACCGACCGCGTCCACCGCCTCCATCCTCCGTCTCGGGCCGCCCTCCGTCTCCGTCGTTCATCGCCACGCACTCCGGCCGCCACCGCCGCCCGTGTCCAGCGCCGCCTGCCGCCTCTCCCTCTCCTCCCCGACCTCCGCCGCCTCTCCCTCTCCTCCCGCGTCCACCGCCGCCGCCGGTACCATGAACGACCAAGAGGGCCCTTCCTTTTAGTGTGTATAATGCATGCATGTATATATTAGATTTTAGGTGTATGTATAGTATATATTATTTATATTTTAGGTTATATTATTTAGATTTAGGATTTTAGGTGTATGTATATATTATTTAGATTTTAGGTGTATGTATATATTTATATTTAGGGTTTTAGGTGTATGTATATATTATTTAGATTTTAGGTGTATGTATATATTTAGATTTAGGATTTTAGGTGTATTTTTATATTATTTAGATTTTAGGTGTATGTATATATTTAGATTTTAGGTGTATGTATATATTATTTAGATTTTAGGTGTATGTTATTAGATTTTGATGATTATTTTAGTTGATATGATCCTCTCTGTATCGAGCCCGCGTTGTACGCCTCACCCCCTTGCCCTTGTGTTGCCACGCCTGCAGTCCCTTGACCAAATGGTCCAGCCAATTTGTGGTACCCATCGATGAGCCGTCAACGAGCCCAGTCTCGCGTGCAAGGTTTAATCGGCGTCGCCCACCCGAGGATCCCCATTGCTGATGTCATGCTGACATCAGCATGAGGCAATATAACATGGGGCCCAGTCGCCAGTGGCTGGGGGTAGCTTCTGCCCCGGTGACAAATGACCTCACCCCTATGCTGATGTCACTGTGATGCAATAATTCCATTTAAATTGATTAAACAACTTTCATAACAAGTTTAATTAGAAGAATATAGTAACCCCTCACAGGTGATTCCAGAGTTTCTCCGAGTTAGGGTTTTCACCCCTCGGAACCCCGATTAATTGTCGAGCATGCTTTAGGGTTACATTTTAATGCAATTCAACTTGTCATATCATCATACTTGCTTGAGCATTGCATTGATGCCATGTGTTGATTGTTTCCCTTTCTTTCCGGTGTTTGGTTCTTCCCGGTAGAATACGATATCGAGATCGATCGAAGCCAGAGATCAACACCATTGAAGCTCGAAGACAAATACTTGACCAAATGTAATCAAGTCAAGTACAAGGATCCTGAAGCTCTGCTTTCGGCTATCAACAGGCAAAGGCAAGCATAGCCCTACCATGATATAATCCTATGATTTCAAAAGCATTTCAATTCTTGCCATGATGCATACAATTCCACTGTGGTCTTTTATCGATAGATAGAGTGTCCTATCTGTTGCATTACTCCCTTTGAGCTTATATTACCCGATCCACTGCTCATAGCATATTAGGTTTATTAGTTTGGATTATTAGGTTTATTATTAGTTAGGTATTATTAGGTTTATTAATTAGTTTGGTATTATTAGTCTTATTTGGTCACCACCGTGGGTAGCCCTGCACCGATTCACATTGTCAAGCAACTTAAAAACCCTATCTTAGATAAGGAATCATTAATACCCCTTAGGTGCATGTGGGTTCGACGATGTGCCTTCGCCAGGGCATTCCGAACCCTCTTAAATCGATTCCAATATGGTATTTTGTTAGTATCTAGTGTTACCTATCCGCTGGATAGTTTCCCTTTTGTAGCCTTATACTCATGTTCCCCTCTCATATGCATCCGAGGTTTCTCCGAACTAGGTTTTACACCCCTCGGAACTTTGGAATATTGATTTTAGTTGATTTTAGCTAGAGTTACCTATCTACTACACAGTTTCATTTTTGTAGCTAGGTTTAGGGTTTAGGGTTTCTCTTCATTTTTATTATTGTGTATGTATATATTAGGGTTTCTCTGAACTAGGGTTTATATCTCTCAACACCGTACCTAACTTTCTCCCTTAGCCGCTTTGACTTATTCGTTTTTCCACCTATGCAAAAAATATGGACCCACACGTCAGAGACGAAGAAAAGGAAGAGTTGATCCAAGGTGTGATCCGCGGGGAAGAAAATTTAGATGTATCAACGTTTCTGAAAAACTCCGGTGAGGGTGATCCTCTTTTTGCCAGAATAGACAACTTGTTTGAGGTTGAAGGTGTTGCTTTCCGCGAGGGAGAAGGCGATGCCTTGTGTAATCGAGAAGATGACCGCTCCGGTGAGGTGCATGTAATATAATTAATTCATTAATTAATCATCTGCTATCTATATAGAAATAGTAACGACGATCTTTCTTATTTTAGCCCCCCGGATCGAACAAATCTACTGAAAAGAGCAGACGAGGCCCAACCAAAAAGTTGCAAGACCATGAGAGGTTCAGGATCGAAGATCTCACTGAAGACGGCAAACCGACGGCTCCCGAAGTTGTCGCAAACAAATTTGTGGTACAATGCGGAGTAATCGTTAGGGACTTAATCCCGATCACCATTCGAAATTGGAATAGGCCTGCTGATGCGGAAGAAGAGGGAACATGTTTATTTGTCCCTAACCATGCCAAAGATTTATTGTGGAAGAGGCTCATGGTTAATTTCAAACTACCGAAGATAGAGCTGGATCCAAATGCGGAGGATCCAGTTGAGGACGCCTTAGAACATGGGAGAGCCATGGAGGCTAAGGTCAGGGAGTGGGCTTTGAAGAAGATGGCCCAGTGTTTCACCAACTGGAAGAAAAGATTGCACCTTGACTATGTCGTGAAAGAGAAGACTCCCGATTTCAAGAATATTCAGTTTGAGAAGATAAAACCATTCTGGGCTGAGTTTGTGGAATACAAGACATCAGAAAAAGCTAAGAAAATGTCTGCAACGAATAAGCTGAATGCTGCTAACAAGAAGTATCACCATACTATGGGGCAAGGTGGCTACAGGGCTGGCATTCTTAAGTGGGAGAAACTTGAGAATGAACTTCGTGCTAAAAAGATCACCCCAGAGACAGACGATTGGGTAGAACGTGCAAGGAATTGGTTTTACGGGCATGGGGGCACGTTGGACTCGGAAGGGAAGTGTATATATAACATACAACATAAAGAAGACCCCTTGCCAATCGAGAAGATGAGAAAAGCGAAGAAGGTCAAGAAGATGGGGACTTCATTCCCGATAGAGAGAATGATGAGCTCACACTCGCCCTTGGAAATAAGGAACATGGTGGACGAACACGAGGCACAAGCGGCTCCAAACCATGGAGGACTGGGTTTCCCAAAGAGAGGAAGAAATATCCTGATAGAAGCCGTCAGAGGAGAAAGGACAGGACGGAAGTTGAAGCATATATTCAGAAAGAGCGAATGCGTATAATTGAAGAACGAATAAAGGAACAACAAGATGAAATTAACGCACTTAAATAGCAAAGTACTACCGGCCCATCTCAGCAGCACACTGCATTCGATGCTACCGGCCTATCGAATAATCGAAAAAGCAGTGTGGCTTCCACCGAGGTCCCGGGTGATGACAATGGCGATGCCGATGGTGCACCGACGATGGCTCCTGTTGGTTACCCAGTGGATGATATCACAGAGATGACACACTGCGATCTACATGTCAAAGTTGTGAACATATCAATGAAGGTGGCGGTCGGCTATGCCTTACCAATTGGACCCACACCAACTTACTGAAGGGTTTCGCGGCATAGTAAATCAAAATTTTCTACGGATGCGAACAGAGGGAAGCCAATATCTAATCTAGGAGATGCAAACAACGAGAGAGATTAGATTAGATCTTCATACCCTTGAAGATTCGCAAATGAACGCCTCGCCGTTAAACGTGGGTGATGTAGTCGTACTCGCTTCTCCTCCTCGCAATCCGATCCGATCTAGCACCACAAGTGGCGATGCCTCCGTGAGATGCACACGTGCAACACCTCGACGTCTCCTCCTTCCTTGGTCCAGCAAGTATGGTGGAGAGATGGGTTGGATCTACAACGGTAGCGGTGCAATTGGTGGAGAATTTCAGAGCAGGGCTTCGCCTACAAGCGGTCGGGAGGAGAGAGGAGGCAGGCGGCTAGGGTTGGAGGGAAGGTGTGGGGGGTTGGTGCGCCCCCACCCCTCTTTATATAGAGGGGGGGCGCAGCCCTAGCCCCTCCCCCAAGCCCAAACCGGCGGCCCCAAAGGATAAGGAGTGGGGGGCAAGGAAACCCCCCCTTCTAGAAGGTCTATCTCGAGTTTAAACCTCTCTAGACCGGCTGGGCCGTATGGGGCATTGTGCCCCTGGCCCAATGCGGCCAGGGCACTCCCTCATAGGCCCATTCCCCCTCCCGGAAGGTGGGGCCACGTTGGTCCCCTTCCAGAAGGTTCTAGAAGCTTCCGGTACAATACCGACTAACCCGGAACAATTCCGAACTCCAAAAACTGCACTGCCTTATATGAATCTTATTCTCCAGACCACTCCGGAACCTCTCGTGATGTCCCGGATCCCATCCTAGACTCCTAACAAAAACTCATAAACCAATTATCCAATCTATCCTAGCGTCGAGACACGTTAAGTGTGTGACCCTGCGGGTTCGAGAATATGCAGACATGATCTTCTATCAATAATCAACAGGGTCTGAAACCCATATTGACTCCCACACATTCATCGATGATCATATCGGATGAACCACGATGTCAGGATTCAATCAATCCCATATATATATTCCCTTCGTCTCGCGATATTTTACTTGCCCGAGATTCGATCGTCGGTATCGTCATACCTAGTTCAATCTCGTTCACAGCAAGTACTTTACTCGTTCCGTAATCCAATATCAATTTGTGATTAACTCCTTAACCACATGCTTGCAAGCGGTTTTGATATTGATTACCGAGTGGGCCCGAAGTATATCTCTCCGACTTGGGAGGGACAAATCCCATCTCGATACATACAACCCAACAGATACTTTCCGATCACCTGAGAGACACCTTTATGATCACCCTCTCATAGGATGACGTTTGATGACCTCAAAGCTTTCTTCCGATACCAGGGAGTTGTATTATCTCATGGTCTAAGGAATACAATATTTGACATAGGAAAAGCTTCGCAAAGATGAACACGATGACACGATCTAATTGCTTCGCTTAGTTTGGGTCTGTCCACCATATCATTCTCCCAATGATATGATCTCATTATCAATTGACAACTCATGTCTATGGTTAGGAAACCTTAACCATCATTGATCAATGAGCTAGTCCATAGAGGCATTTAGGGACACGTGTTGTTCACAAACCACACAAGTATTAATGTTTCCGCTTAATACAATTCTAGCATGGAATATAAACATTATCATGAACAAGAATTATAATAATAACATCTTTATTATTGCCTCTAGGGCATAATTCCAACAGTCTCCCACTTGCACTAGAGTCAATAATCTAGTTTACATCTGGTAACAATCTCACACCCATGGCACTGAGGTGTTGATCATGTTTTACACGTGGAAGAGGTTTAGTCAATGGATCTGCGACATTCAGATCTGTATGTACTTTGCTAATCTTCAGATCTCCGTCTGCTATATAATCTCGGATTATATGAAACTTATGGTTGATATGCTTGGTCTTTGGATGATATCTTGGTTCCTTAGCGAGTGCTATGGCGCCCGGTGTTGTCACACAATATCTCCAGTGGGTCCAATGCACTTGGAACCACGCCAAGCTCAAATGATGAAGTTCTGATCCAAACTCCTTCACTTGATGCTTCGCAGCAGCCATGTATTCCGCTTTCATCAGATCCCGCGATCACGCTTTGCTTGCAGCTTCTCCAGCTCACAGCTCCTCCATTCAAAATATACACGTATCCTGTCTGAGATTTAGAATCATCCTTGTCGGTGTCAAAACTAGCGTCGACGTAACCTTTTACGACAAGCTGTTCATCACCCCCATAGACTAAGAACATTTCTTTAGTCCTATTTAGGTACTTTAGGATGTTCTTCACGGCTGTCCAAAGGTTCCACTGGATCACTTTGATATCTCGTCAAACTAAGAGCATTGGACACATCCGTCTAGTACACAAAGATGGCATACATGATGGAACCTATGGCCGAGGCATAAGGCACTTTGCTCATAGCTTCCCTATCATTTCATCAGCTGGACACCGAGCCTTGCTCAATATCTTACCCGACAACATAGGCCTTTGAACCTTTCTTTGCCTTATCCATTCTGAACCTTTTCGTAACTTTGTCTAGGTATGTACTGCCTTAAAGCTATCAGCGCCTTTGTCTATCTCTATAGATTTTGATGCCCAATATATAAGCAGCTTCACCTAGATCTTTCATTGAAAAACACTTGTTCAAATAACTCTTCACATCGTTAAGCATGTTGATGTCATTTCCAATAATCAATATGTCATCCACATATAGTACCGTAAACGCCACCGAGCTCCCACTCACTTTCTTGTAGATGCAAGCTTCAGAGCAATTTGGAACAAATCCAAAGCTCTTGATCACTTGATCAAAACGAAGGTTCCAACTCCGAGATGCTTGCTTTCCATAAATGGAACGCTGAAGTTTGCATACTTTATCGGCATCCTTAGGATCGACAAAACCTTCGGGTTGCATCATATACAACTCTTCATCAATGTTGCCATTGAGGAAAGCGATCTTGACATCCATCTGCCATATTTCATAATCATGAAACGCAGCAATTGCTAATAAAATCCGAATGTACTTAAACATCGCTACGGGAGAGAAAGTCTCATCGTAGTCAACACCTTGAACTTGTCGAAAACCTTTTGCGACAAGCCGTGCTTTATAGACGGTAACATTACCATCCGCGTCCGCTTTCTTCTTGAAGATCCATTTGCACTCAACGGCCTTTGGCCGCTAGGAGGGTCCACCAAAGTCCATACTTGGTTTTCGCTCATGGATCCCAATTCGGATTTCATGGCTTCTAGCCATTTCTCGAGTCTGGCTCATCATCGCCTCTCATAGTTCGTAGGTTCACCGCCTTCTACTAACAAGACAGTCAAGACAGGTTGCTGCACCACTCAGAGGGGCATGCGACCTTGTCGACCTGACGCTCAAGAGCAAGATCGTCCAAGCTTCATGATCCTTGTCATTAGCTTCCTCTATTGTTGGTGCAAAGCGCACTGGAACAATTTCAGGTGCTGCGCTACTCTCCAATTCAAGAGAAGGTTCAATAACCTCGTCAAGCTCTACTTTCCTCCCACTCACTTCTTTCGAGAGAAACTCCTTCTCAAGAAAGGAACCATTCTTTGCGACAAACACTTTGCCTTCGGTTCTGTGATAGAAGGTATACCCAATAGTTTCCTTAGGGTATCCTATGAAGACGCATTTCTCCGCTTTGGGTTCGAGCTTGTCCGGCATCAACTTCTTGACGTAAGCTTCGCATCCCCAAACTTTAAGAAACGACAACTTAGGTTTAGCACCAAACCACAGTTCATACTGTGTTGTCTCAACGGATTTAGATGGATCCCTATTTAAAGTGAATGCAGCGGTTTCTAATGCATAACCCCAAAATGATAATGGCAAATCAGTAAGATACATCATCGATCGGACCATATCTAATAGGGTTCAATTCCGGCGTTCAGACACACCATTGCGCTGTGGTGTTACGGGTGGCGTGAGTTGTGAAACGATTCCACTTGCTTTAAGATGCGTGAGAAAATCATAACTCAAATATTCACCTCCACGATCGTACCGTAGAAACTTAATATTTCTGTTACGATGGTTCTCCACTTCATTCTGAAATTCCTTGAACTTTTCAAATGTTTCAGATTTATGTTTCATTAAATAGATATACCCATATCTACTTAAGTCATCGGTAAAAGTGAGAAAATAGCGATATCCACCGCGCGTCGAAATACTCATCGGTCCGCATACATCGGTATGTATGATTTCCAACAAGTCCGTTGCTCGCTCCATCATACCAGAGAACGGGGTTTTGATCATCTTGCCCATGAGGCATGGTTCGCATGTGTCAAATGATTCAAAATCAAGAGACTCCAAAAGTCCATCAGAATGGAGTTTCTTCATGCGCTTTACACCAATATGACCTAGACGACAGTGCCACAAATAAGCAGTATTATCACTATCTACTTTGCATCTCTTAGCCTCAATGTTATGGATGTGTGTTTCATCCCTTTCGAGATTTAGAAGAAATAAACCATTCACAAGAGGTGCATGACCATAAAAGATGTTACTCATATAAATAGAACAACCATTATTCTCCGATTTAAATGAATAACCGTCTTGCAATAAACACGATCCAGATATAATGTTCATGCTCAACGCGGGCACATAATAACATTTATTAAGGTTTAAAACTAATCCCGAAGGTAAAACTAAGGAGAGCGTGCCGACGGCCATCACATCAACTCTTGATCCGTTGCCAACGCGCATCGTCACCTCATCCCTCGCAAGCCGCCGCTCATTCCGTAGCTCTGCTTCGAGTTACTAATATTAGCAACCGAACCGGTATCAAATACCTGTGCACTACAACGAGGGCTAGTAAGGAAAACATCAATAACATGTATATCAAATATACCTTTGATGGTGCCAGCCTTCTTGTCCGCTAAGTACTTCGGACAGTTGCTCTTCCAGTGACCCTTGTCCTTGCAATAGAAGCACTCAGTGTCCGGTTTAGGACCAGACTTGAGCTTCTTCTCGGCAGGGGCATTGCGCTTGCCGTCGCCCTTCTTGAAGGGCTTCTTTGCTCCCTTACCTTTCTTAAAGGTGGGCTTGTTGACCATCAACACATGATTATCCTTTTTGATGTCCACTTCGCGCCTTGACTGCGAAGAGCTCGGTGATCATATCAGTGGAACCAATCTGATTGTGAGTCACTACAAAACTTTTGTAGCTGGGAGGGAGTGATTGCAGAACCCTGTCAATCTTGAGCTCCTCTGGAATTGTGCATTCCAGTTGCTCAAGGCGTTGAGTGTAGCCCGTCATCTTAATGGCGTGCTCACTAACGGAACTCCCTTCCTCCATCTTGCAGTTAAAGAACTTCTCAGAGATCTCATATCTCTCAGAACGGGCCTGAGTTTGAAACATGGTTTTCAACTCTTCGAGAATCTCAAAGGGCCCGGGATAGTCTTCAAAACGATTTTGAAGTTCCGGTTCCATAGCAAACAACATGGTGCTCTTAATCACACCATAATCATCTTTACGCCGATCGATAGACAGCTTTCTCATCACCGGTAGCATTGCGTTAGGGGGGTCACCTAACGCTTTCCCAAAGACATAGTCCTTTTGTCCGCCAGAAAGAATGATTCTTAGATTGCGGAACCAATTGGTGAAGTTAGACCCATTGTTTCTAAGCTTTTCCTTCTTAGCAAAAACATTGAAGTTGAAGTTGGACTTGGCCATGTGATCTACAGTATTTGCAAGTACAATTTAGACTATGTTCATGATAAATAGTTCAACTTAATCAAATTACTAGATGAACTTGTTGGAATTATGCCCTAGAGGCAATAATAAAGATGTTATTATTATAATTCTTGTTCATGATAAAGTTTATATTCCATGCTAGAATTGTATTAAGCGGAAACTTTAATACTTGTGTGGTTTGTGAACAACATTGTGTCCCTAGTACGCCTCTATGGACTAGCTCATTGATCAATGATGGTTAAGGTTTCCTAACCATAGACATGAGTTGTCAATTGATAATGAGATCATATCATTGGAGAATGATATGGTGGATAGACCCAAACTAAGCGAAGCAATTAGATCGTGTCATTGTGTTCGTCTTTGCGAAGCTTTTCCTATGTCAAATATTGTATTCCTTAGACCATGAGATAATACAACTCCCTGGTATCGGAAGAAAGCTTTGAGGTCATCAAACGTCATCCTATGAGAGGGTGATCATAAAGGTGTCTCTCAGGTGATCGGAAAGTATCTGTTGGGTTGTATGTATCGAGATGGGATTTGTCCCTCCCAAGTCGGAGAGATATACTTCGGGCCCACTCGGTAATCGATATCAACACCGCTTGTCAGCATGTGGTTAAGGAGTTAATCACGAATTGATATCGGATTACGGAACGAGTAAAGTACTTGCTGTGAACGAGATTGAACTAGGTATGACGATACGGACGATCGAATCTCGGGCAAGTAAAATATCGCGAGACGAAGGGAATATATATATGGGATTGATTGAATCCTGGCATCGTGGTTCATCTGATATGATCATCGATGAATGTGTGGGAGTCAATATGAGTGCCTGCACTTCGCTGATTATTGATAGAAGATCATGTCTGCATATTCTCGAACCCGCAGGGTCACACACTTAACGTGTCTCGACGCTAGGATAGATTGGATACTTGGTTTATGAATTTTTGTTCGGAGTCTCGGATGGGATCTGGGATATCACAAGAGGTTCCGGAATGGTCCGGAGAATAAGATTCATATAAGGCAGTGCAGTTTTTGGAGTTCGGAATTGTTCCGGATTAATCGGTATTGTACCGGAAGCTTCTAGAACCTTCCGGAAGGGGGCCAACGTGGTCCCACCTTCCGGGAGGGGGCATGGGCCTATGAGGGAGTTTCCTGGCCGCATTGGGCCAGGGGAACAAGGCCCCATAGGGCCCAGCCGATCCTAGAGGGTTTAAATCGTTTAAACTAGAGATAAGATAGGGTTTCTAGAAGGGAGAGTTTAAATCGTTTAAACTAGAGATAGGCTTGGAGGATGGGCAAGGGCTGGCCGCACCCCCCCTCTATATATAGAGGGCTGGTGCGCCTCCCCCAACCTACACCTCCCTCCAAACCCTAGTTGCCTGCCGCCTTCCTCTCTCCTCCCGATCGCTTGTAGGCGAAGCCCTGCAGCAGAAATTCTCCACCATATACACCACGCCGTCGTGTTGTAGATCCAATCCATCTCTCCACCATACTCGCTGGTCCGAGGAAGGAGGAGACGTCGAGGTGCTGCACGTGTGCATCTCACGGAGGCACCGCCACTTGTGGTGCTAGATCGGATCGGATCGCGAGGAGGAGAAGCGAGTACGACTACATCACCCACGTTCCGATTTAACGCTCATTTGGCGAATCTTCAAGGGTATGAAGATCTAATCCAATCTCTCTTGTTGTTTGCATCTCCTAGATTAGATCTTGGCTTTCCTCCGCTCGCTCGTAGAAAATTTTGATTTACTATGCCGCTAAACCCTTCAAAGGGTATCGAGCTAGATCTATGCGTAGATGTGATTCACGAGTAGAACGCAACATGGTTGTTGCGGGCGTTCATGTTTTCTGTTGCAAGCCTCTTGTTTGTGTTCTTCTTATGACGGGATAGTGAGATTGAAGCGTCCAGGCCAACCTTACGCGACGCCGTCATGAGACCGCGCACTTGACGTGTGGCTTGTACCACATGCGGCTGGTGGATGCCGATTTCTCACTATAGTTGTCATGGGATTAACACCGGAGTTTGGCAACCATAATATCACCGTTGGCTTTCCGTAGGTAAGAATCGTTCTTAGCATCTACTCCCATAAGCCACGTAAACATGCAACAACAAAGTAGAGGCGCCTAACTTGTTTTTGCAGGAGTGTTTTCGTGATATGGTATGGCCCAAGATGTGATGTGTATAATGTATGATGATCATGTTTAGTAATGTTTCACGACTTTCATGTCGATGAGTACACAACCTTCAGGAGCCAGAGGGTTGTATTTATAATAGTGTATGACCTGCGAGTCAACTTCCTATACGCCATGTAATAGCTTTACTTTATCACTAAGTAGTTAGCAATAGTTGTAGTTGCTATTCGTGGTGGAGGCAATCATGGTGGAGTGATGGAGATCATGCTTAACGCACAAGATGGAGATCATTCTGGCGAAGATTGGCTATACCATGTCACATAAAGTTATATGCATGTGATGTTTATCCTTTTATGTATCTTATTATGCTTAGATCGCGACGGTAGCATTATAAGATGATTCCTCACTTAAAGATCAAGATAAAACTGTGTTCTTCCAAGTATGCACCGCTATGAAGTTCGTCGTGTCCAAGCATCACGTGATGATTGGGTGCTATAGACTCTACGCCACATACAACGGTGCAAGCCAGTTTTGCACACGCGGAAATACTTGGTCTAGCTTGACGAGCCTAGCATGTACGACATGGCCTCGAACACAAGAACCGAAAGGTTAAGCATGAGTCATATGAATGATATGATCGACACTTCGTTGTCCACAATTGAAACCACATCTCTTCTCGTGAAGATCGGATTAGTTGTGTTTAATTTGGATCGTGTTAACTAACCAAATTGAGGGTTGTTTAATTTATTGGGAGTTCTTCTAGTAATTTTATTAAGTTGTACTATTTATCATGAACATAGTCTAAATTGTACTTGCAAATCAGTAGATCACATGGCCAAGTCCAACTTCAACTTCAACGCTTTTGCTGAGAAAGAAAAGCTTAGAAACAATGGGTCTAACTTCACCAACTCGGTTCCGCAATCTAAGAATCATTCTGTTCATGACAAAAGGACTATGTCCTTGAGAAAGCGTTAGGTAACCCCGGCAGAATCAAGGTGATGAGAAAGCTGTCTATCACCACGCAAAGATGATTATGGCGTGATTAAGAGCACCATGTTGTTTGCTATGGAACCGAACTTCAAAATCGCTTTTGAAAACTATCTCGGCCCTTTGAGATTCTCGAGGAGCTGAAAACCATGTTTCGACTCAGCCCATTCCGAGAGATATGAGATCTCCGAGAAGTTCTTTAACCGCAAGATGGAGGAAGGAGTTCCGTTAGTGAGCACGCCATTAAGATGTCGGGCTACACTCAACGCCTTTGAGCAAGCGGAATGCACGATTCTAGAGGAGCTCAAGATTGACAGGTTCTGCAATCACTCCCTCCCAGCTACAAAAGTTTTGTAGTGACTCACAATCAGATTGGTTCCATCGATATGATCACCGAGCTCTTCGCAAAGTCAAGGCAGCGAAGTGGACATCAAAAGGATAATCATGTGTTGATGGTCAACAAGCCCACCTTTAAGAAAGGTAGGAGCAAAGAAGCCCTTCAAGAAGGGCGGCGGCAGTTTAATGCCCTCGCTGAGAAGAAGCTCAAGTCTGGTCCTAAACCGGACACCGAGTGCTTCTATTGCAAGGACAAGGGTCATCGAAGCATAATCGTCCAAGTACTTAGCGGACAAGAAGGCCGGCACCATCAAAGGTATATTTGATATACATGTTATTGATGTTTTCCTTACTAGCCCTCGCTAGTGCTGGGTATTTGATACCGGTTCGGTTGCTAATATTAGTAACTCAAATGGAGCTACGGAATAGACGGTGACTTGCGAGGGATGAGGTGACGGCGCGCTGCTGGCAACGGATCAAGAGTTGATGTGATGGCCGTCACGCTCTCCTTAGTTTTACCTTCGGATTAGTTTTAAACCTTAATAAATGTTATTATGTGCCCGCGTTGAGCATGAACATTATTTCTGGATCGTGTTTATTGCAAGACGGTTATTCATTTAAATCGGAGAATAATGGTTGTTCTATTTATATGAGTAACATCTTTTATGGTCATGCACCTCTTGTGAATGGTTTATTTCTTCTAAATCTCGAAAGGGATGAAACACACATCCATAACATTGAGGCTAAGAGATGCAAAGTAGATAAAGATAAAACTACTTATTTGTGGCAATCGCTGCTCAGGTCATATTGGTGTAAAGCGATGAAGAAACTCCATTCGATGGACTTTTGCAGTCTCTTGATTTTGAATCATTTGACACATGCGAACCATGCCTCATGGGCAAGATGATCAAACCCCGCTTCTCCGGTATGATGGAGCGAGCAACGGACTTGTTGGAAATCATACATACCGATGTATGCGACCGATGAGTGTTTCGACGCGGTGGATATCGCTATTTTCTCACTTTTACCGATGACTTAAGTAGATATGGGTATATCTATTTAATGAAACATAAATCTGAAACGCTTTGAAAAGTTCAAAGAATTTCAGAATGAAGTGGAGAACCATCGTAATAAAGATTAAGTTTCTACGATCCGATCGTGGGCGAATATTTGAGTTATGATTTTCTCACGCATCTCAAAGCAAGTGGAATCGTTTCACAACTCACGCCACCCGGAACACCACAGACGCAATGGTGTGTCTGAATGCCGGAATCGAACCCTATTAGATATGGTCCGATCGATGATGTCTCTTACTGATTTGCCGCTATCATTTTGGGGTTATGCATTAGAAACCGCTGCATTCACTTTAAATAGGGCACCATCTAAACTGCTGAGACGACACCGTATGAACTGTGGTTTGGTGCTAAACCTAAGTTGTCGCTTTCTTAAAGTTTGGGGATGCGAGCTTACGCCAAGAAGTTGATGCCGACAAGCTCGAACCCAAAGCGAGAAATGCGCCTTCATAGGATACCCTAAGGAAACTATTGGGTATACCTTCTATCACGTAACCAAGGCAAAGTGTTTGTCAGAAGAACGGTTCCTTTCTTGAGAAGGAGTTTCTCTCGAAAGAAGTGAGTGGGAGGAAAGTAGAGCTAGACGAGGTTATTGAACCTTCTCTTGAATTGGAGAGTAGCGCGGCACCTGAAATTGTTCCACATGCCGCACCAACAAAAGAGGAAGCTAATGACAAGGATCATGAAGCTTGGACAATGTCTGCATCGAACGTCGCAGTCGACAAGGTCGCGTGCCTCTCCCGAGTGGTGCAGCAACTCGCCTTGACTGTCTTGTTAGTAGAAGACGGTGAACCTACGAACTATGAGGAAGCGATGATGAGCCCAGACCGAGAAATGGCTAGAAGCCATGAAATGAATTGGGATCCATGAGCGAAAACCAAGTATGGACTTTGGTGGACCCTCCTAGCGACCGAAAGGCCGTTGAGTGCAAATGGATCTTCAAGAAGAAAACAGACGCGATGGTAATGTTACCGTCTATAAAGCACGGCTTGTTGCGAAAGGTTTTCGACAAGTTCAAGGTGTTGACTACGATGAGACTTTCTCTCCGTAGCGATGTTTAAGTCCATTCGGATTTTATTAGCAATTGATGCGTTTCATGATTATGAAATATGGCGATGGATGTCAAGATCGCATTCCTCAATGGCAACATTGATGAAGAGTTGTATATGATGCAACCCGGTTTTGTCGATCCTAAGGATGCCGATAAAGTATGCAAACTTCAGCGTTCCATTTATGGACTAAAGCAAGCATCTCGAGTTGGAACCTTCGCTTTGATCAAGTGATCAAGAGCTTTGGATTTGTTCCAAATTGCTACAAGCTTGCATCTACAAGAAAGTGAGTGGGCCGTGACGCTTACGGTACTATATGTGGATGACATATTGATTATTGGAAATGACATCAACATGCTTAACGATGTGAAGAGTTATTTGAACAAGTGTTTTTCAATGAAAGACCTAGGTGAAGTCGCTTATATATTGGGCATCAAAATCTATAGAGATAGACAAAGACGCTGATAGCTTTAAGCAGTACATACCTAGACAAAGTTCAAAAGGTTCAGAATGGATAAAGCATTGAAAGGTTCAAAGTGCCTATGTTGTCGTGTAAGATATTGAGCAAGGCTCGTGTCCAGCTACGGTAAATGATAGGGAAGCTATGAGCAAAGTGCCTTATGCCTCGCCATAGGTTCCATCATGTATGCCATGTCGTGTACTAGACCGGATGTGTCCAATGCTCTTAGTTTGACGAGATATCAAAGTGATCCAGAGTGGAACATCGACAGCCGTGAAGAACATCCTAAGGTACCTAAATAGGACTAAAGAAATGTTCTTAGTCTATGGGGTGATGAACAGCTCGTCATAAAAGGTTACGTCGATGCTAGTTTTGACACCGACAAGGATGATTCTAAATCTATTGTGATACGTGTATATTATGAATGGAGGAGCTGTGAGCTGGAGAAGCTGCAAGCAAAGCGTGATCGCGAGATCTACAGTAGAAGAGGAATACATGGCTGCTTCAGAAGCGTCAAGAGAAGGAGTTTGGATCAGAAACTTCATCATCGAGCTTGGCGTGGTTCCAAGTGCATTGGACCCATCGGAGATATTGTGTGACAACACCGGGCGCCATAGCACTCGCTAAGGAACCAAGATATCATCCAAAGACCAAGCATATCAACGAAGTTTCATATAATCCGAGATTATATAGCAGATGGAGATCCAAGATCAGCAAAGTACATACAGATCTGAATGTCGCAGATCCATTGACTAAACCTCTTCCACGTAAAACATGATCAAGACCTCGATGCCATGGGTGTGAGATTGTTGCCAAATGTAAACTAGATTATTGACTCTAGTGCAAGTGGGAGACTGTTGGAATTATGCCCTAGAGGCAATAATAAAGATGTTATTATTATAATTCTTGTTCATGATAAAGTTTATATTCCATGCTAGAATTGTATTAAGCGGAAACTTTAATACTTGTGTGGTTTGTGAACAACACCGTGTCCCTAGTACGCCTCTATGGACTAGCTCATTGATCAATGATGGTTAAGGTTTCCTAACCATAGACATGAGTTGTCAATTGATAATGAGATCATATCATTGGAGAATGATATGGTGGATAGACCCAAACTAAGCGAAGCAATTAGATCGTGTCATTGTGTTCGTCTTTGCGAAGCTTTTCCTATGTCAAATATTGTATTCCTTAGACCATGAGATAATACAACTCCCTGGTATCGGAAGAAAGCTTTGAGGTCATCAAACGTCATCCTATGAGAGGGTGATCATAAAGGTGTCTCTCGGTGATCGGAAAGTATCATTGGGTTGTATGTATCGAGATGGGATTTGTCCTCCCAAGTCGGAGAGATATACTTGAGCCCACTCGGTAATCGATATCAACACCGCTTGCAAGCATGTGGTTAAGGAGTTAATCACAGTGATATCGGATTACTAACGAGTAAAGTACTTCTTTGTGAACGAGATTGAACTAGGTATGACGATACCGACGATCGAATCTCGCAAGTAAAATATCGCGAGACGAAGGGAATATATATATGGGATTGATTGAATCTGGCATCGTGGTTCATCCGATATGATCATCGATGAATGTGTGGAGTCAATATGGGTGCCTGCACCGCTGTTGATTATTGATAGAAGATCATGTTCGCATATTCTCGAACTCCGCAGGTCACACACTTAACGTGTCTTGACGCTTAGGATAGATTGGATACTTGGTTTATGAATTTTGTTCGAGTCTCGGATGGGATCCGGATATCACGAGAGGTTCCGGAATGGTCCGAGAATAAGATTCATATAAGGCAGTGCAGTTTTTGGAGTTCGGAATTGTTCATGATTAATCGGTATTGTAACTTAAGCTTCTAGAACCTTCCGGAAGGGGGCCAACGAGGTCCCACATTCCGGAGGGGCATGGGCCTATGAGGGAGTGTCCTGGCGCATTGGGCCAGGGCACAAGGCCCCATAGGGCCCAGCCGATCCTAGAGGGTTTAAATCGTTTAAACTAGAGATAAGATAGGGTTTCTAGAAGGAGAGTTTAAATCGTTTAAACTAGAGATAGGCTTGGAGGATGGGCAGGGCTGGCGCACCCCCTCTATATATATAGAGGGCTGCGCGCCTCCCCCAACCTACACCTCCTCCAAACCCTAGTTGCCCTGCCGCCTTCCTCTCTCCTCCCGACTATTTGTGGCGAAGCCTCGCAGGTAAATTCTCCACCATATACACCACGCCGTGTTATAGATCCAATCCATCTCTCCACCATACTGCTGGTCCGAGGAAGGAGGAGACGTCGAGGTGCTGCACGTGCATCTCACGGAGGCACCGCCACTTGTGGTGCTAGATCGGATCGGATCGCGAGGAGGAGAAGCGAGCACGACTACATCACCCATGTTCATTTAACGTTCAGGCGTGTGAATCTTCAAGGGTATGAAGATCTAATCCAATCTCTCTCGTTGTTTGCATCTCCTAGATTAGATCTTAGCTTTCCCTCTGTTCGCTTCCATAGAAAATTTTGATTTACTATGCTGCGAAAGCCATCAGAACTCCCACTAAATTCAACATCCCTCAAGTTGTTTAGTGAACACGATCCAAATTCACCACACCTAATCTGATCATCACGAGAAGTGATGTGGTTTCAATGGTGGACAACGAAGTGTCGATCATATCATTCATATGACTCATGCTTAACCTTTCGGTTCTTGTGTTCCGAGGCCATGTCTGTACATGCTAGGCTCGTCAAGTTAGACCCAAGTATTTCAGCAGTAAAACGGCTTGCACCCGTTGTATGTGAGCGTGAGAGTCTATAGCACCCGATCATCACGTGATGCTTGAACACGCATTTAACTTTCGCAACGGTGCATACTTGGGGAGAACACAGTTTTTATCTTGATCTTTAAGTGAGGAATCATCTTATAATGCTACCGTCGCGATCTAAGCATAATAAGATACATAAAAGGATAAACATCACATGCATATAACTTTATGTGACATGGTATAGCCAATCTTCGCGCAATGATCTCCATCTTGTGCGTTCCGCATGATCTCCATCACTCCACCATGATTGCCTCCACCACGAATAGCAACTACAACTATTGCTAACTACTTAGCGATAAAGTAAAGCTATTACATGGCGTATAAGAAGTTGACTCGCAGGTCATACACAATTATAAAGACAACCATATGGCTCCTGTCGGTTGTGTACTCATCGACATGCAAGTCGTGAAACATTACAAAACATGATCATCGCATACAATATACACATCACATCTTGGGCCATACCATATCACAGAAAACACTCCCTGCAAAAACAAGTTAGACGCCTCTACTTTGTTGTTGCATGTTTTACGTGGCTTATGGGAGTAGATGCTAAGAACAATTCTTACCTACGGTAAGCCACAACGATGATATTATGGTTGCCAAACTCCGGTGTTAATCCCATGACAACTATAGTGAGAGAAACTGACATCCACCAGCCGCATGTGTGGAACAAGCCACACGTCAAGTGCGGAGCCGGTCTCATGAACGACGTCGCGTAAGGTTGGCCTGGACCGCTTCAATCTCACTATCCCGCCATAAGAAGAACACAAACAAGAGGCTTGCAACAGAAAACATCAACGCTCGCAACAACCATGTTGCGCTCTACTCGTGAAACACATCTACGCATAGATCTAGCTCGATACCATCAAGGGTTTCAAGGCATAGTAAATCAAAATTTTCTACGGATGCGAACAGAGGGAAGCCAAGATCTAATCTAGGAGATGCAAACAACGAGAGAGATTAGATTAGATCTTCATACCCTTGAAGATTCGACAGTGAACGCTCATTTAACATGGGTGATGTAGTCGTACTTCGCTTCTCCTCCTCGCGATCCGATCCGATCTAGCACCACAAGTGGCGATGCCTCCGTGAGATGCACACGCAGCACCTCGACGCCTCCTCCTTCCTTGGTCCAGCAAGTATGGTGGAGAGATGGGTTGGATCTACAACGACGCGTGTAATTGGTGGAGAATTTCTGTAGCAGGGCTTCGCCTACAAGCAGTCGGGAGGGAGAGAGGAGGGCAGCAGGGCGGCTAGGGTTGGAGGGGAAGGTGTGGGGGGTTGGTGCGCCCCCACCCCTCTTTATATAGAGGGGGGGCGCAGCCCTAGCCCCTCCCCCAAGCCCCAAAGGATAAGGAGTGGGGGGCAAGGAAACCCCCCTTCTAGAAGGTCTATCTCGAGTTTAAAACTCTCTTGGCCGGCTGGGCCCTATGGGGCCTTGTGCCCCTGGCCCAATGCGGCCAGGGCACTCCCTCATAGGCCCATGCCCCCTCCCGGAAGGTGGGGCCACGTTGGTCCCCTTCTGGAAGGTTCTAGAAGCTTCCGGTACAATACCGACTAACCCGGAACAATTCCGAACTCCAAAAACTGCACTGCCTTATATGAATCTTATTCTCCGGACCACTTCGAAACCTCTCGTGATGTCCCGGATCCCATCCGATACTCCTAACAAAAACTCATAAACCAATTATCCAATCTATCCTAGCGTCGAGACACGTTAAGTGTGTGACCCTGCGGGTTCGAGAATATGCAGACATGATCTTCTATCAATAATCAACAGCGGGGTCTGGAAACCCATATTGACTCC
Source organism: Avena insularis (assembly GCA_023614405.1). Taxonomy (NCBI): domain Eukaryota; kingdom Viridiplantae; phylum Streptophyta; class Magnoliopsida; order Poales; family Poaceae; genus Avena; species Avena insularis. The sequence goes on from CM042685.1 coordinate 451,875,678, forward strand.
CACACATTCATCGATGATCATATCGGATGAACCACGATGTCAGGATTCAATCAATCCCATATATATATTCCCTTCGTCTCGCGATATTTTACTTGCCCGAGATTCGATCGTCGGTATTGTCATACCTAGTTCAATCTCGTTCACAGCAAGTACTTTACTCGTTCCGTAATCCGATGTCAATTTGTGATTAACTCCTTAACCACATGCTTGCAAGCGGTGTTGATATCGATTACCGAGTGGGCCCGAAGTATATCTCTCCGACTTGGGAGGGACAAATCCCATCTCGATACATACAACCCAACAGATACTTTCCGATCACCTGAGAGACACCTTTATGATCACCCTCTCATAGGATGACGTTTGATGACCTCAAAGCTTTCTTCCGATACCAGGGAGTTGTATTATCTCATGGTCTAAGGAATACAATATTTGACATAGGAAAAGCTTCGCAAAGATGAACACGATGACACGATCTAATTGCTTCGCTTAGTTTGGGTACATCCCACCATATCATTCTCCCAATGATATGATCTCATTATCAATTGACAACTCATGTCTATGGTTAGGAAACCTTAACCATCATTGATCAATGAGCTAGTCCATAGAGGCGTACTAGGGACACGGTGTTGTTCACAAACCACACAAGTATTAATGTTTTCGCTTAATACAATTCTAGCATGGAATATAAACATTATCATGAACAAGAATTATAATAATAACATCTTTATTATTGCCTCTAGGGCATAATTCCAACACTTACCACTGTCGTCCGGTTCCAGAGGGCTACGCTGTTGTCGGGGTGGATGAAATCATGCCCACCTTTGAAGTTTTGAAGCTTGACTACCCTGCAGGTGAAGGGGATGTGACTGAACTAGGAGACGCAAAAAACGTTACCATTCTATGGCCAAAGGAATGTATCGTGCTTCGAAATCACACGCCAAGGCCATCTTCGCCGCCGCCTCACCCATCTCCAGCGAGGTCGTCGCCGCCGCGGCAGCCGTCTTCGTTGCCTCACCCGGCTCCGTCACCTCACCAATCTCCGGCGCAGCCATCGCCGCGGGAGCCATCGTCGGCGCCTCAGGATAAAAAGCGTAAGCGTACCGCTACTCTGCGTCTTGGTAAGCGATCGCCTAAACGTAAACAAGAGCCTCTTCCAAAAGTACCAAAGGTTCCTCCCAAGAGATCTTATGACTGTACTGAAGAGGAGACTGCGGCGATCGTTGATGCGGAAACGACAACGTTTTTCGCTAAGTTGAGGCGGCCGAAAGAGCGAGAGTTCCCCAGCACCAAAGAAGAAAAAGCCAAAGTGTTGAAAATGCTAAAGTCTCTTCATCAACCCGATCCAAAGCTGTCATCAGACTATGAGCGTTCTATTCTCAAGTCACATGCACAAAAGCCTCAAGAGCAAGATCGATGCAAGCGAGAAATCTGTTGCCCAGCTCGGAGAACAAGCAAAACAGTCTTGCGCCCCTCTGAAGGTGATTTCCCAAACCAATGTGGGATCGAGCAAATATGGGGCCAAAGAGCAGTATGATCCAGAGGTAGTTGCACAATACGGAGAAGTTGACGCTGCTCAAGGTATGAGTATTGCCCAGTATTTATCCCAGTTAGAGTACTTCCCCGTGAGTGAAGTAGCATACAAATACCAGTACGACAAACCTCTCGTCAAACCTGAGGAGGTAAATAATCTTCCAACAAAAATGCGAAGATTGCATAACTGGTACTTGCATGCCACAAAGGCCGGGGCTAACTGGATAGTGCTGAAGGTTACAAAAAAGCATTATGGGAAAGATATAGATGACATGATATCCATTGAATTTGATGAACTATTTCAATTATTCAATCAAGACGCCTTGGACAAATCGATCATCAGTGCCTATTGTCTGTAAGTACTAATTCTGTAATTCATTTAGTCTCCAGCTATCTCACCTTATTTATTGCATGTATATAATCATACTGTAATATGCAGAATGAAGATTATCGAATGCAGCAGAGGACAAATCTATGACATTGGCTTCATTGACCCATATTGGGTTCATCAAGCTAATCTCAAAACAAACCCCCAGGATACGGAGGATAATATAGTACACGCGTTAAGGTTTCAAGAAACAAGAAGGGAAATACTTTTTCCTTACAACTTCGAGTGAGTGTTATTTTCTTGTATACACTTTCTGTTTCGCTACTCGATGTTAAGTATATAATTGATTAGTTATGCATTCGCAGCTACTACTATATTCTGTTAATCATTCAACTTGACAAAGGGCGTGTACTAGTCATGGACTCGAAACATAAACCCCTTGAGCAGTGGAAGGACATGCAGATACTTCTCCAGCGGTAATTCTAATCATTACGACACTATATCGGCAACGTTCGTGAATTTTATGATATCAAGTAATTAATAACTTATTTTATTCGTTTTCTTTGCCGGGCAGCGCTTGGAAAAGGTTCACCAACAAGGCTAGGAGTGTTTGGAAAGCGGAGCTTACATTTGAAGCACTAGATGTAAGCACCACTAGCTATATCCGCGCATCTCTTTGATTCTAGTTTTGATACAGTTATTATCATGCTTGATTATTATTTTGATTGAACTATGTTCTCGTAAAGTGCCTAACGCAGGGACAAGGTAACAATCTATGTGGATACTATGTTTGCGAGTTCATCCAGCAGACGTGCGATGAGAAGAGCAGAAATTTAGAGCAACTCCACGTACGTAAACAATTTCCATAGTTTTTAATTACAATCAAATTGTGTTAGTTTCATTCATATAGGCTGACTCCTTTTTTAAATCAGATCGAACGTCTACGGGACGGTCTTCTGCCAAAGGATCGCGTACGAGCAATTCAAGAGGAATTGGCGGGATTTTTGGATGCAGAAGTCCTATACCCAAAAGGGGAATACTATTCGGCTGTGTATAGACAATAGGGATTGTACAAAGAGCAACTTTTGTATATAGTGCATGAACTCGATCCGTGTATCGAATGTAATATTGTCATGATGATCTTGTGTAATATAATGGTTCTTTGATTGATGAGTGCAAAACACTAAATAGTAAATAAACAATAAATCAACCTAAATGAATTCTCTGCCTTGACACAAAAGTGGCCAAAATAAATTCTCTGCCATGGTAGAAGGCTATTTGTCTCGGTTCGTGTTACGAACCGGGACGGTTGCTCCACCCCCCACCCCCCCCTCGCCCTCTGCCGCTGCCACGTGTACACCTATTTATCCCGGTTGGTGGGACAACCGGGACTAAAGGTTAGGGGTTTAGTCTCGATTGCCTCGTCTCGGTTGGGCAACCAGGACTAATGCCCCTTACCAACCGGGACGCACGACACATTTTCTACCAGTGATAACTTACTACTACTGGCACGGGCTGGCGTGGCTCGAACGCATAAACACGTTCCACTATGCATACGTGTTCACTTCTCTTTCTCTCGTTCGAAACACCCCCCTAGCTCTGAATTGAAGCTCCTTCACCTGGAAAGCTACAGATGATAAGCTGATATATTGCTCGGACGCATAGTAGCTATCAAAAAGTACTGAAGTAGCTAGAATGTGGTGGTGTGTACGATACATGTACGTACAAGGATTTGGTATGTTCGTCTTTAATTTGATACCAATAAAGAAACTCGTATAGATTCCGAACGTAATATCAATAGGGTCCTAGCTCGCCGTTATAGGTTATAGTGCGCAAGTCGTCGACATAATTTTCACGATTCACAAATATCATATCCTTCAAGGTAGTACAACAAAAGCATTGTGGACGTGCACCTTTTACATGTTCATAATATTGAAATAAAATTTGTTCAGATGTTTCAAAATCCTCATTGGTCTATTGAGGACATCTTCGAATATTGAAATTAAAAATAACTAGTTTGAGTAGCAATGACATTACTAGATGAAATGCCACTGCAGCTCAACAACTTATTTAGATAAATCTATGGTGCTCGGTTCAGCTATTTTATCCTAACAACTACTCTTATGTTTTGTCTTCGGGTTCTGCTCCATATTCCTATCAATAATATGACATCATGGAACAGAGACAAGCTTTCCAGGTTCTGCGCCTAAGAATCCCTAAGCAAGAAATATTCTATCAAGGCCTACCGAGGCATGTAACAAAGACTATCCACAAAAGGCATTTCCTTTTTGTGTGTAATATAACTGAAATGCGCACCCCCCATGGTTTACTTTCATGAAATTTCTGCAAGTAAAACCTCATCACTATTACCCCTAAGAATCCAGAAACCTAGGTCAAATGAATGCATCGGAAGAGGGACTGAACAATATCACGAGAGGCCCCAAGCATGCATTTTATAGGCAACAAGGATGGAACGGGGGAGCAGCGTGGGATGACAAGCCTTGGGTCTCACTTTTTTCTTCAAGAAAAGATCCTTCACGGCTGAGATTTAGATGAAAAAGCTTTTTGATATTTCAGTTTATTTCTGACATAGCTCACCTACTAACTGGGACAGAGCACAAAAAGGCTTCTTGATAATTTTGTCTTCTTTTTATTGATTTGTTATACTAAGTTTAGATTATGTCCAATAGATGAATTAAAATAGGGCACCAAAGAGTGGGTTTTAGGGTACCAATTTCTGTAGTAGCATGTGATGTAAAATAAGTCACCAAAAATTTAGAGATCATGTGATGAGGCCTGAAATTGCTTAGGTTCATGAGCTAGCTAGTCATGAGTCTTTGTGAGACAACTTTGGATTTGACCAAGTCACTAGTAGAAAACAAGGCTTTCGTCCAAAGCCCCCTGGAGCATTAGTCCCGGATGTGTTAGGAACCGGGACTAATGTTCCAACAGCTAGGACGCCGACAACCTTTAGTTCCGGGTTGTTTCGGACCTTTAGTCCCGGTTCGTAATACAACCCAGGACTAAAGGGGTGGAACGGGTGCGGGCGTGGTCAACGACCCTTTAGTCTCGGTTTGAGACAGCAATCGGGACTAAAAAAATTGGCAAAAATAATTTGGCGGGTTCTGCCACAGCAGGAAAATGGGCAAAAATCCTGCCGCGGCACGATATTTTTGTCCACCCCCTCCCCTCTGAAATCGCCTTTTTTAGTTTCAAAAGCATGCCACAAAATTATAAAAAAATATAAAAATATTTTTTTTAAAATTGTAGTTATATTAAGTGATTTAGTTGTTACGAAAAATAACAAACATGAATTTCAACATATTTTGTCAAAAATTGTCATAAAAACTTCAAATGGCTATAACTTTTGCGTAGATGCCAGAAAAAAACGTACGACCTATCAAAATGTGCGAAAAGGAAAAAAAGTTTGGGATTCTTTTAGATTTTTAAAATTCGAAAAGGAAAAAAGTTATTTAAAAAGTTATTTTTTAGAATATTTTTATGCCATATTTGGATTCCTCACATTTTTCTGATAATAATAGATATATTATTTGTCGAATTTCGATTTACGGATTTAAAGATATTATTTATGCCATAGTAAATGAATGAATGACAAAAAAATGAATAAAATATGATTTTAATTAGTTTTTTACTTTCATTGGATTAAAATATTGTTATTAGCTATTTATTGTTATTAACTTAAATAGTTGTTTATAGTTTTGAAACATAAAGACGTGTGACATATTAATATGAGCTAATAGAATTGATATGGTAGTGTTGATAACAAGGTACTAATGGGCTTCGCGCAAGGACATCCCCCTGAAACAGAAAAGTTAAGCGTGGTGCGTGGAGTAGTGCTAGGATGGATGACCGACCGGAAAGTCTGCGATTTGACCTAAGATTAAATATAGTTAGTGTTAAAAAGGTTCCAAGTGAGACTGTGTGAGAGAGATATTAACGAGTTAAATAATTTAAAATTTTAAAAAAAATTGAAAAATAAATAAAGAAAATCTCTGGTCCCGGTTTGTAACCGGCACTAAAGGGTCTCGCGCTCGACCGCGGCCCCGGGAGGGACTTTAGTTCCGGTTTGTAACCCAATCAGGACTAAAGTGGTGCACCTTTAGTCCCGATTCCGTAGTATCAGTTAAAAAATCAGGACTAAAGGCCTTACAAACCGAGACTATATGCCCGTTTTCTACTAGTGAGTGTACGTGTAAGTTCCATAAATCTTTGTAACATCCGAAACTAGATGCGTGCAAGAAGCGTAGCATTCATGCAATCAGTCGTCCGTCGTCTTCGTAGCATTCACGAATAACCCACTCCATGCAGCTAGTTAGCCAAATCCAGTCATATGTCTAGATACATGCTCTCTGCACTGTTACAGTGTAGAATACGAGCACTTGACTATAATTTCGACATACATTGTTGAGAAGCCTAAGGGCATGGCCAACGGTATGCCTCAAGCCGCAGCCCTGCTATGTCGAGAACGAATAAAAGTAATGTCTACTTTTAAAAGGAATGAACATAGCGTTTGGACTGAGGTAGAAATCGTAAGCAGCGCTCCCTCTCCTGCTATATCGAGCTGGCTACTTTGAGGGCAACACCTACCGCTGCCTCCATAAATTTTGCTCTAAGAATACTAATTATATTTTAACTTTCAGTAATGTTTAAAATTATAGTATAACTATTAAAGATGTCTTTAAAAAAATATTTTGGAGTAGGAGGCCATTCCCCCCCCCTCGACCCAAGAAAGATCTACCACTTTAAACAAGGGGATCCTAGTGTCATGTTACCCTAAGACCCCCAAAATTCGTGGGACAGCCTTGCCTCAACCACAACCCGATGATCAATGCTTCCACTGGTGGGCCATTGCGCCGTAGCTACGGGCATGTGGCTCGTCAACTGCTGCCTCGTTGACGTGTTGCCGAAGGCTCTAGATGACATTCCCGGACTCCAGGATCTCCGCTTGTCGTACAACACGCTCTTCGGCCCCATCTCATCCAGCTTCATCGGCTCCAGAACAGGGGTTGACCGGCCTAGCACGCGACGTACATGTTGCCATCCGTGTCTGGACCCTAGAAGAATTCGAACCAGAAAACTACAGATGCCAATTCGAGCCATGAAACTGTGACTAGATAGTACTCCTAGTAGCTTCGTTTGTGCTACGTGCCACCATTTCCACCTTAAGAACGCACGACGTACTGGCTAGGAGTTAGTTTATAGAGAGGACCTAATTAGCCAGGCTGTTCCATCAGCTGTTTTGTTGGATCTGTACGGTCAACGTAGTACCTATAGAGTGATCCAAAAATATTAATTAGCAGGGTATAGCGCTCTGTGTTTAGCTAGTCAGTGACAGAGGACTGCATCGGGAGCTGTGTACTTTGAATTAGGCTTGTGTTTTCTCTTTTGAGATGCTAGCAATTCTTGTAAATCTTGCATCGATGAACTGTTTTTTCTGAGATACAAACATGTGACTAACAACCTCTGAAACTCGTGAAAGTCACCTTTGCATCTCAACTTTTGAAACTTTCGATTTCTTTGGTGATGTAGACTAAGAAATCAATAGATTGTTTGTTGTTTTGTAATTTTTGTCAAACTTGTGACAGTGACACGAATTTATTGTTCAAGGTTAAGAGAGGTTATGTCAATACTGGTGCTTAAATTTTACCTTGTTTTATACTTAAATCAATCTACCCCGAGAGCTAGCTATCTATTCAAGCCTAGCTTGTCCGATCGATACAAGGGAGTTAGCTAGCTATTCAAGTCTAGCTTGGCTGATCGATACAAGATAAGAAAGAAGATTTACGCGTAAGATCGTATGTACATGCCAGCTAGTTTAGACGGGTTCGGGTGAAACAAGTGGGAAATCCCAAAATGTCCGCTTAATTTTTTCAATAATGAGATATTAGGGTTGTGGTTAATAGGATAAATGGATGATTGGCCTGGTGAGATGCGGACGTCCTACTCCCATCCCACCCGAAAATCTTAGACTAGTCACAGTGGGGAGTATCATATAGTAGTATCATGCATATGATACTAGTATATGATATCATGCCCACATTGCATAGTATCATGTAGTAGTACTACCTCCTTCACGGTTTGCAGGGTGCTCTACAAAAATCTCACGGATCTAGGCGTGAACGTATTGACTGAAAATTAGCCTATTAGTAAGCGGTTAAGGCGCATGCATTGGTGGAAGACTGTTGCATGCATAGGAAGTTGGGAGGAAGGGTGTTACATTAATTAACAATTAATTCTTATACGTCTAGAAACGTTGTAGTTTTGGAAAAACCCAAATTTAATTAGGTGGCCTGCAAACCGTGAAGGAGGTAGTATCATAGTTTTAGTGTATTTATTGTTTTTTAGAATCTCGATGTAAAATTGTGTACAAGATTTATTTGAGATCATTTTTTCTAGTTTCACGTGCTATGATACCGTATCTACCTATGATATCAATACAACCTCTTTCATCATTAATTGCAGTGACACATAAGCATTTTGCATGCATGTAGTGCATGATACTCCCTCCGTTTCGGTTTACAAGTCCTGCACGTAGTTCTATGTCGCCAAATTGAGCAACTTAGTATGATGTATATATTATAAAAAATATATCACCGGAAACTTTAGACTTTGTATTTTCCAATGATATAATTTTTATATTATATAATTCAAATTATATAGGTCAAATTATTAACCTAGATATATATACGCGTAGGACTTATAAACCGAAACGGAGGGAGTACTACCTATGATACCCCCATTGGGGCTAGTCTTAGACCAACCATAGACTTACCATTTTAATTAGAACCATAGACTTACCATTTTAACTAGATCCATAAGGGTGGGGGCATATGCCCCTCCCCTATATTTTTATTTTGAAGCATGGTATTTTATTATTCATTGCATTTGATAATTTTTATTATATTTAATGAGACTCCCACACATATATGTAGGTATGTATGTGGCTGACGTGCTCTCTTTTGGCACTATATTTATTCAGATTAAAATATTAATAGTTATAAAAGTGCACAAGTTTTTTATTTAAACTTCTAAATCTGAGTTCTTATGTAGCTATAGAGTTCACTTTACTTAGCAGAAAATAGCAAAAATTGTATACACATAAAAAATGTCTATACATGTGTAAAAGTCAAAATGAGAGCTCCTCCCTTGCTTGTCGCAACAGGCAAGAATGCACGAAAAAAATTTCACGATGTATACTTACCCTAAAGATGGCAGTATTAGGGCATGTACAATGGATTGACATTAGTCATCTCTTAAATTTACCACATTAGATTTTTTACTTAGTTAGAGGAGAGAGAATAAAAAAAGTTGTCTTCTCTTAACTTTTAGCTAAGATATGATCTCTTAAAAAATAAAAATAAAATGTTATTTTTACCATTGTAGCACATGCCTTTTCTTAGCTATATACTTTTCTATAAAAATTGATTTATTCTTATTAATTGCCAGAGAGGTCAACGAGAGATAATATATTGTACGACTTAAATAATATGGAGGACTAATAAAAAAACTAGCCTTGCTTACCACCGTACATGCCCTTAATTCCACTGCGCGCGTCGAAGCCACCGACTGCAGCGCATGTTGAGTACCAGCCTACCAGGCGGGTACATTATCACGAACTAGCTAGTACTAATGTTGGGCTACTAATAATTGATGGTTTCCCATGCATGCATGTGTAGTACTCCTCTCTGCTATGATGATGTGATGCTGAGCTCCTCTCTTTGATTGTTCTTGGAATCTAGTGAAGACAATAATGCTCCGAAAATGTTGGGAAGTTTGAGCTAGTAGGGGCCGGCCGGCCAGTAGTGGCTCGAGTGAGCGCCATGCACCATCACAATCCGTTGTACGTACGCACGTGTCGTTTCTTTCTCTGCTATATCAGAAACATCCCTCTCTGGAATTTGATTACATGCATGGATAGCAACACAGATAGCTCGATCGGACACAACACCTAGAAGAAGGTATATCGAACTATATAGCCGGACCCCGGACGAATCGAAAGCGCACGATCGATAGATACACATGGCTCGATCGATCGCTATATATCGAACTTGGGAGCATGCTAGAGGAACTGTTAATCGCCGCGCCGATCATTCGATCCCGACGTACGCGCTACCATCCGGCCGGCCGGGCCGTTGCCCGGACCCCGGCCGGGCGTACGTGTTGGTTGATTTGGCATATATATCACACACATGTAGGAGTATATATGTGCATACCTTTCCGAGGTGTGACTAGGAGTAGCTAGCGCACCAGTTATGTGGAAGAATCTTCGTGTTCTTTCGCTTAATTAATTCCAGATCATCATGATATATAAGAGCAGGAACAGGGGTTGGCCGGCCTAGCTAGCTAGCCCGCGACGTACGACAGGTTGCCATCCGTGTGTCCGGGCCCCGGCCGGAGGAAAGCAAATCAGACAATGTATGTACACACATGTGCCTATTGAGCTGCGAACAGTATCTGTGTTAGTCGTTTGTGTTGTGCGACGTGCCAACATTCGCACCGTGAGAAAGCAGGACTAGCTAGGACTTCGTTTATGGAGGGGACCTAATTAGCTTCCAGGCTGTTCCATCGGCTGTTTCGTTAGTTGGATCTGTACTGTACGGCGATATATACAACGTACGATACATTCAGAGAGAGGTCGAAAGGTATTAATTAATGGACGGGGACGAGAACGATCTTTGTCGAGCTAGTGAGTGACACATCTAGGACAGCATCGAACGGAGGTGGCCTGAAAAGGCCGACGCACGCTGGCCGCCGGCTCCTTCCATGAATCCCGATCGGCAACTGAATAAATCCAGGCAACGTGGCTGCGCTGCTATTGTATAGGTGGAAGAAGAGTCGCTTCTCCATTGATACATGCATGTGTACTGGTATCTAATACATGCCTGTCAGGTACAGGCTTCTCTGCAAAAAATTCCTAAGATCCAGCAATGTTCAGAAAGCTCTCAAGGATAGTAATAACTAACTACTCGTAGTACGGGTCGATCGGCGTGGCTCGAACGACGACTGCCACGCATAATCACGTTGCACTCTGCATTTATACGTACGTCTCCACTTCTCTTTCTCTCTCGTTCGAAACAGCTCCCTCTGAACTGAAATTCCTTCACCCGGAAAGCTACAGATCCTTGGCGGAGGGTTTTCCATTCTTTTTAACGCAGATTTACTGTTTCTTCCGGAGGATGAGGCGTGGGCGGCATCCTAAAGTCAGAATAATTAATGTCTTTCCCATCTTATTCTCTCTCGGGTGGTGCTCCTCGCGTTGTCACAAGATGCATGAAGTTGTGTGTCCGACGAATCTCCTGGATCTAGGTTTTTTTGTGTGTTCGTTGGTGCGTGTCTGGTTCTTTAAATTTATGGCTAACATTATTGACGACGGTTGCTGCTCTTATGTGTTGGTTCTTTAAGGGCTTAACACAATGAATTCCCAAGTGTACACCATACGCAATGAATTCCCAAGTGTACACCATAACTGGTCTTTGCCTGACTTCAATGATGGAGAAGAAATAATAGGAATTACAACCTTATAGTAATAGTGTTTCGCCTTCTATTCATAGGAACTAGGGGCGTGCCTTGGGCTCACTCTAGTGCTTGTAGTCATCTTTAGGTGATGTAAAAACCTATTTATGAATTTATTACCTTTTTATTTTTATCATATTTATTAGACGATGATTGATCTTGCAAAAAAAAAAGTAGGAGATGTCGCTTGAACCAATTTTTTTTTTTTGAATCCAGTCGTTTCAACCAAATGGTGCTCGTGAAGCTAGGACCAAGGACTGGTAATTGCTATTCATTGCCCAATGCGTGCACTAATGGAGCACGCCTGAGTGTTTCCCCGGTATGGGCCAAGCCCAATAGTTGTGTTTACGGTTTTTTTTTTGTATTTTCTATTTGGTTTTTTCATGTGTTTTTTCCCGGGTTTGATTTCCTTGCTTTGCGCTTTTTAAGTATTTTTTTATTTGAACAATTACATATATGAACATTTTTTAAATTTGAATAATTTTGAATGTGAATAACTTTTAAATTTGAATAATTTTTATATTTGTTTCATAGTTGAACAAATTTTAAATTTGAACATTTTTCATGTTAGAACTTTTTCAAAAATCCCAAACCTTTTATTACTGTAATAACAAAAAGAAATATACCTTTTGAAAAACAAAACATGTTGTTGGGCCGGAATCAGGGCAGCCCATATGGGGAAGGCTTTCAGGCATGCATTAGTAGTGCACGCGCCTGAGCGTGAAATAGCAGCTCCCCAAGGACCGACGCGAGGTGCTAGGGGCTGCTCGACGCGGCACGACCCGGACAAGTCGCACGCATGGTCAGCGTCGTGGGCCACGGCCCATATACATCGTCTTCTTCCTACTGTCACCACAACGAGCACCACCTCCTTTCTCCGGTCGCCTTCTTCCTACTGTGAGCACCACCTTCTTCCTCTGGTCGCCGACGAGCACCCCCAAACCCTAAGATCTCTTGCTCGCCTTCGTCGGCGACGCCGCGGCCAGCCACGTCGCCCCGTCTCTGGCGAGGTCCAGGCCTCACCTTCGCCGGCGACGTCGCGGCCAGCCGCGGCGTCCCCGTCGTAGGCAAGGTCCCGGCCGGTCGACCGACCATCCTTCTAACCCCCCCGACCTACACCCTAGCCCTAAGTCTAACCGCCCGCGACATCCCCTACCCTAACCCTAAGTCCGGCGAGCTCCCCACCCCTCCCCATCAAGTTTCCTTCCTCACCTCTGACGATGATGCCGCGGCCAGCCGCGTCGTCCCCGTCTCCGGCGAGGTCCTGGCCTCACCTCCGCCGGCGACGCCGCGGCCAGACACGTCGTCCCCGTCATCGGCGGGGTCTGTCTGTCGCCTTCATCATCATCTCCGGCAGTCCGGCCTCGTTGCTTCGTCGTCGTCCTTGTTGGTGGGCCAGCCCACACGCAACCGTAAAGTGAATGGGGAGTGCGCGGCGCGAGGAGATAGTGCTAATAAGCGGGGATTAGCATTTGTGCCGGCCTCGTTGCTCCGTAGTCGTGCAGGTCCATAATGCGAGGAGCCCGAAAACTCCCCTGAAGCGGCCTGAGCCCAAAACGTCGAGCTAAGGCCAGAGCCCACCTGAAAAGTTCTCTCACATGATTCCACTGCGGCGGCTCTCGTGTCGTCTCCCGGCCCGGGCCGGTCTCCACTGCGCTGCCTCCGTCCCCCAGCTCTAGGGTTTTACCTCTGACCTCACCCTCTCGCTCCCGGTCTCCGCGCGTATCGCACCTTGTCGGCGCTTCCCGGCTCCCCTCCTTCCCCCGGCCTGTTCTCCTGATCGATTCGGGGGGTTCCCGTCGGTGTGGGGGCCAAGTGCCGTACCGGAGCACCTCCGAGGGTGGTGCGGTTCGGGAATCGGAACGCGGAGACAGGATGAGGCCGGTGTTCTGCGGCAACTTCGACTTCGACGCGCGCCAGTCTGACCTCGAGCGCATCTTCTCCAAGTACGGCCCCATCCGCCGCATCGACATGAAGTCCGGTAAGCACCGCCACAGCCTCCCCCTTTCTTCATTTACTTTCAGTAGTATTTAGCTGCCCGGTGCTCAAATCTGAGAGAGGGACGAAATGCCGCATCACTAGTGGCGGTTGAGCACATGTTCTGCGTGCGTGCTATGGATTGTTCAGGGCGTCTATGTAGTACGTAGTAGCAAGCTTGTCATAAATTGCTTTGTCTGTACGCCCACGCCCGTATCAGACACCTGACTGTGGATATTCAGTAGTACTCCGTAGTAGTACTCAGTAGTAGTACAGAATCTGAGCTAACTTTGTACTCCAATGTGCCTATTGTAGGCTATGCTTTTATATACTTTGAAGACGAGCGTGACGGGGAGGATGCGATAAGGAAGCTCGACCAAGCCGATTTCGGCCACAGCAGGCGCAGGCTCTCGGTAGAATGGTCAAGGGTAAAGCTTCACCTCTGTGTCTTTGACAGTCTCCATTTTGCGTCAAGCAGACAAAAGGAAACCTTCGCTAACTGCTGTCGTTCTTATGACTAATCCATTCAGCAAGAGGAACCAGTTGCGAAGAACCGTGACAGGCCTACGGGGGATGCGAAGCCGACGAAGACCCTCTTTGTTATCAACTTCGATCCCATCCGTACCAAGATCCGGGACATTGAGAAGCACTTCGAACTATATGGCAAGATCTTGAACATTCGTATCCGGAAAAACTTTGCTTTCGTGAGGTATGACACGCTAGAGGAAGCTAGCGCAGCTGTCAAGAAGACTGATAAGAGGTATGTTTTTTTTTGGCTTCATATGTTGTCATTGGCCATCGTCTAGTATGCACAACGCTGCAAAAATCTGTATTACAACTGGCTACTGCACATGACAGTTCCGTTGCTACTTGTTACCCGCTTCAACGCCAAATGTATTAAACCCACATTCACTTTGCTTTAGAGTCTTGAAAATGGCACTGAAGCTATTGCTGCATTTAACAAGACACTGATTGTCTGATTCTTCTATGATGTGGTGGGCCATAACATCTTGATACAGCATACTAGATTGTTTCCTTTGTTGTTAGGTTATTTGTCTGCTGTGTTCTTATGTCCAATTTTCTGTTTCATTAGGCTGCTAGTGCTATGCCCCAACGATTTCGAATGTAGTTGAATGTTCCTGGTTCTTAGAATAAGTACATTTGTGGCAAAATGAAAGCAACTGATAGGTACACTGCAGTTTTGTATACCCTCAAATATTATCTGCATGTTTGCTCCACTCACGCACCATCATGTTCTGCTTCATACACTTTGCCAACTAGATTTGAAAATTGAGAATCAGTAATTCTTTCTTGATTTAATCCTTTTTTTTTGTGTTGGGCAAGCTTTATGTTGCAGTCCTCTACTCTACTTGAATTGCAGTGTCATATGATATGTGGTGCTCCCTTGCACCAGACGTGAGTCTGTAGGATCTAATGTTTCATTATGTTTGTTAGTTGCTCAAGCTTCTCTTTATTGTTTCTTCTACTCCATTTTACCCTGAACATGGATAACACCCTCACCATTTCTTCTGTTGCATATCAGACATGAATACATTGAATAAGCGAAAAGCAATTAGTTTTGGATAGTAATTTTCTAGGTTGTTTCTTCCTATGCTGTATATGTAATATTGTTGCTATCTTGCTTAAATTATGTGATGCTATGAATTCCATATCTGCACTCAAGTGTAAACTCAGCGAATCAACAGTGTTGTTACATCACATCTTTCATTTACTGGGTGTTATTCCTTCCTTTTGCTGTGCAGCACGATATTGGACAGGGTGGTGACAGTTGAATATGCCTTCAGGGATGATGACAGCGAACGAGATGACAGACATGGAGCTTCCAAACGAGGCGATGACACATATGGCAGTCCCAAACGAGGTGATGACAGATATGGAGCTCCCAAACGAGGAGGTGATGACAGATATGGCAGTCCCAGACGAGGTGATGACAGATATGGCAGTCCTAGAAGAGCTGATCAGGGGAGGCGGCGTGATGACCCTTACATGCGCTCCCCTAGCCCAAGGTACCGAAGGGATTACAGTCCAGATTACGATCGCCGTCCACGTAACCCTGGATATGACCGTCGCGATGGAGCAGCATATGGTAGGGGTAGAAGCCCTGCCTATGATCGTTACGACAGAGGCAGGAGCCCTGGCTATGGTCGTTACTAGGTAGGATTTCTCAAATAGCCAGAAAACATTTTTTTTCCTTCTGCGTTTCTCTGTGTGGGTGTTATGTTCATCTATTCCTATTGAACGTGCTTTTGACACACTTCATCATCTTGTGCAGCTGATTCATTTTTGAAGGATCTTGATGGGAATACTCCCCCCTTTTTTTGGCGTGCTGAAAGAGCCGAGGGAAGCGCGATGCTGCGATTCTGTAGTTTCCCATAAATACCTTGTGTATTTCAGATGATGAATAGTTACAGCCATGTATCATGCTGTTTTGGGTGATCATTGCTAGAGCTGGTATGATGCTGTACCAGGTTACTGTCTCGTATGTACTACTACGGAATGTAAAAAGGCGAACTACTCCGGTGGATGTTTTCGCATTTCCATCTGACAAACGTATGGTTTTGGAGAACTGGTTTCTGTCTTTCTGTTGTGATGATCCATGTCTGTAAGTTCATCATAAGATGTTGGTTGATGCCTAAAACATGTTTTAGCGGTAATGTTATTTTTGCTGGGTTTGTCCGATGTGGTATGATAAGAACTAAGCTGCGTGTCTTCCCCAAGCTGGAGTTAAATTGATTTGCGTGTTTTTTTTTCCAGTAGTTCTGTTCATTTTTTTCACGAAAATTTAAATTTGTACATAAAAATCTGTGGGGAAAAGATTTCGCGTTCCAAAGATTTAGTTGCCTCGGGGCCCTTATCACCGCTTGGGCTGACGCTCACCGTTGTCATGCACTAGCCGGCGGGTTGTCCCGCCACCACCGTGTCCCCGTCTCGCGCGCCGTTCGCCGCGATGGCCACCGCGGTGACCACCCCTGAGGCCGAGCGGCGGGAGGAGGCGCTTGCCCAGATCCTCCGCACCGAGGCCGCCGTCTCGGGCGTCTCCCGGAAGGCCGCCGCGGCCTCCAGCCAGCAGTCCACCAGCCTCTGGCCCCACGCCGTTCTCGAGGCCCTCGACTCCGCCTTCGCCTCCTGCAACTGGGCGTCCGCCCTCGAGGTTCCCTCCCAGGCTCCCAATTCCTTCCTGCACACCACCTGTTCGATTGTTGCTCATCTCGTAAGAATGGCTCTCTCGTTGCGGTAACAGCGCTGGGCCGCTGGTACGAACCCAAGTCCCAGACCTACGTGAAGCTTCTGGTGATGCTCGGCAGGTGCCGGCATCCTGGCTGGGCCACGGCGCTCTTCAAGACGATGCTCTCTGAGGAGCAGCTCACGCCGACAGTTGACGTGTACACGGCGCGTACGGCTACAGCAGGATGCTGGATGAGGCGCTGGCCACCGTCAACCGAAAGGTGCTGCCGCGGGCTTCCTGCAAGCCCACCTTCTCCGTGCTCATCAACTGCTGCTGCTGCAAGTCACGCCGCTTCGATTCGATCCCGGCAGTCCTCGACGAGATGGCATACCTGGGGCCTAGGATAATCGATCGATGGGTACGGCAAGGCCAGGATGCTAGAGAAGATGGAGGACGCGCTGTCTAACTAACATGCTCGAGGGTGGGGAGAATGTGCCTGACATATACACGATGAACTCGGTCATCTGGGCCTATGGGAACCGGGGCAGGGTGGAGGACATGGAGAAGTGGTACAGTGAGTTTCAGCTGATGGTTGTTGAGCCAGACACGCGGACGTTCAATATCATGATGAAGTCCTACGGTAAGGAGAACAAGCCTGAGAAGATGATGTCGGTGCTGAAATACATGAAGCAGATTCTTCACGTCCTCTGCTGCTACATTCAACATAATCATATAATGTTTTGAGAGGGCTGGCAACATTGAGAAGATGGAGTACTATTTCAGGTTGATGAAGATTCAGGGTGTCAAACCCAATCCGACCACCTACTGCTCGCTAGTTAATGGGTACAGCAAAGCTGGGCTCCTTGCTATGGTTCTGGCAATTATTCAACAGACAGAGAACACCAATGTTGTCCTAGATACTCCATTTTTTTCAACTGTGTTATCAGTGCATTTGCAAAGTTTGGAGATGTCAAGGTAATGGAGGAAATGCTATAGCTTATGAAGGACGAGAAATGTAAGCCTGGCAAAGTAATTTACACCACCATGATTCAGGCACATATTGCACATGGGATGGAGGGAGCTGCTAAATTGTTAGAGATCGAAGAGAACTGATTCGATAACAAGCTGCTGGTAAGTGGCTTCAATTGTTTTAGATTTTTAGCAAGCTCATATTTCCAGGGGACTGTATTTCGGCATTAAACTACTGACTATCCATGGTATTCACTGGTTATCTTGTTTTTGGATCAGGAGCCAGTTTCAGAGGTAGATAACAGATAATGGGCACCGTTATTTTTCCTGGGATTGGAGCAGGTGGGTTTGCCGAATCTGGATTGGACAACGGACATGTAAGAGAGCCTGGCAGAGAATATGGTTAGGAGTCCACACAAAATAATTTGATCACAGTGATCAAATTAACTCCAACCCCAGACTCAGCGTTCCAAGCTGGATGCCAATGATGAGGTAACTTGAAGTTCAGAACTTCTCAATTGGATGTATCTTTGTGTACAATATTTTTTTTCGAGATTTTTTTGTATACAATATTTAGCTTATCCAAAGTATATGCTCTAATTTATTTTCTTTCCGTATCCCCGTAATAATTAACAATATGGAATACATAAACCATTTATATGGCCTGTTGTGCTACCGGAGAAGGGAGTCTCACAAGGACTAAATGTGCAAAGCCATTTAAACTTCCGTCTGATCTGATTGCATGAGTACAACCCAGACAGAGGTAACTTACAGTATCAAATGGACTACGATACAGCAAAGAAAACCCGTGCACCATTTAGTCTTAATAGCAGGGTTACTGAAGCAAACAGTTGCAAAACGGAGCACATACACCACACGTATAACAAGAAACAATTCCATACCACTATAAGCAGTTCAAAAGAAATGAGAACCTTCATGTCGATAAATTTTGGAACTCCACTCAATGCCTCTTCAAAGCGGGCTGATTTAGATTCCTTGCCAGCTCAGCCCGCAGCTCCTTCACGAAGTCATCCTTGTAGCCGTTGTGGAACTCCATGAGCATGAATTCCTTGAGGCTCAGGAGATTTGGCAGCCCAATGAACAAACCAGTGCTGGCTTCAGAAGTCCAGTCACGAAATTGCAGCAGCTCAAGCTTCGGTGTAGCTCCCTCTCCAAACTTGACAGATTGGAGGTTGCATAGGCGATCCAGCTCCAGCACCACAAGATTTGGGAATGCGCCCTCACAAAAGTTGAAACCGACTTCTTTGCCCACGAATGATTCCTTCCACAGGCGTAGAGTGGCCAGGTTTGGTATCTTCCCAAGGAGTTGTATGGCAGCGTCGTGCTCCACTATCCTCGAGCTTCGTAACCTCAGCTTCACGAGATTTGTCAGCCCCTGGATCCATTTGGGCAATTTTACGATGTTGCCATACAATTTGAGGCTCTGGAGATTTTCCGGAGGTGAGGAAACACCATCTAAGCAGCCAGATAACCCAGGATATCCCAGTGATTGCACTAACAGCGATTCCAAGCGGCTATGATCAGCAACTGCTGAAAACAAATCTCGACTGTTTCTCTTGTTGACGCCAATAACTCCTAGCTTACGCAGCTGGTTAAGCTCTTTTATATCTCGCAGAACCGCTTTTGCCCGTCTGATGTTCACAATACCCAATTTTTGCAGGGCTTTCAGTCTGCGGATCCCTCTTGGAACTGCAATACCACGTGGACTCTGGCGCATTGCTAGCAGAGGTAATATGTTGTAGCAGCACATGGTGCATACATCACGTCTGTTCACGTCGACATCCATATCCATCTTCTCTTTAAGAAACTGAGGTGCGCAACATGCCACACAAAATTCCATTGAAGAGCAAGTCATGACACATAGCCCTGTTCCTCATTACATTGGGCAGATTGTTTTGACATGTTTCGATTTCAAGGTTGTCGTCATCATTATCTTCGATGGCTCCAGCACAAATATTCTGTAGCTTACTAAGCTTGACGATGGTCTGTGGCAGCCCTATTATGCACGTGCCTGTGACATCTAGAGTTTGGAGTTGCCTCAGGTTACCCAATGAATCGGGTAGGTGATAGATACCCTTACATCCTCTTAGAGAGAGGTATCTTATGTGAAGAAGCTTCCCAATGCACTCAAGGTGATGGTCAACTAGTCCTGATGTGCCTTCCAGGTCTAGCACTCGCAGCAACCTCATCTTGTCAGAAATGAAAAATGGCCTCCACTTCCCAAATACTGTTAATGACCGTATTCGGGACATATCTCTCTCGAATCAGGCTCGCGCCCCGCTTTATAAATAAATCACAATCCAAGTACAGGGTCAGACATACAACCAACGCGGCCGAGGCCAAAGAAACGAAAAAAGTCGCACCAATGCTGGGGCCACAGCACATCAGAGCCCAAAGAAGAAACCAAAAAAGGAGGGAGACCAGGGGAGGTGGCGTCCATCAAGGCGTCGGGGAGGGCGCGAGGGGAGTAGACGACGCCGCTAAGCAGCGCTTGCCAGCCGCAGCCGAGACTTCGAGCGCGGGACGATCACGCGAACGCACCAAGGGGGACCACTGCTGGAGGAAGGCAATCAAAGAGAAAACTGAGTCAGACGCCCGGGTGGGGAAAATCCGTTCGATCACCATCTTGTTGCGCACATTCCACAGCGTCCAGGACAGGGCTGCGAAGAGGAGCCAGAAAAGGCGGCGTCCTCCTCCGGTCCGATTTGCCTGGGCCTGCAAGAACTCCCCCAGTTCCTGTGCCTGCCAAGTCGGACCTAGCGCCTCCCGAACAAAATTCCATAAGAATCGTGCCGCCGAGCAAGAGAACATGATATGGGTGCACGACTCCGGTGTCCCACATAGGGGGCACCGGCCGTCACCGGGGCCGTTACGCTTGGAGACTTCCACCCCCGAGGGCAACCTATCCCTGAGAAGTTGCCAAACGAAGATGCGGATGCTAAGGGGCAGCGGAGCCTCCCAAAGGGGGCCCGACCACGCCCTAGCAGGGCCCTGGAATAGGGCCTTATAGGCCGAGCTCACCGAGAACTCACCCTAGGGGAGGAGCAGCCAGGAGGCCACATCCTTCCCCTCAGAGAGAGCAGCAGGCAAGGCCTCCATCAGGGACTGGAGTTCGGCAGCCTCCACCTCGTTGAAGGCACGGCGAAACAGGGGGTTCCAGATACCATCCCGGAAATTCTCCGCGACCAGCGAGGATGGGGAGGCCGAGATGGCAAAGAGAGCGGGGAACCGGATCCCCAACGGCACCGGGAGCAGCCAGGGGTCAAGCCAAAAGCGGACCCCCTGGCCATCCCCAGCCACGAAGGAGATGCCTCGGCCAATGTAGTGCTTAATGTCCTGGATAGATCTCCAAAACTGCGACCCCTCCCGCCGCTCGCAAGCCAATAGGGGCCGGCCGCGGAGGTATTTGGCCTTGATAAGTTGCAGCCAAAGCCCCCCGTCGTCCCTCAGAATGCGCCACACCCACTTCAGCATCAGGGCCACGTTGAAGCGCCGGGAGTCCAGGATACCTATGCCCCCAAAGCATTTGGGGGCGCAAACGTCCGCCCACTTCACCATATGGTATTTTTGATGACCGTCTCTAGCCGCCCAGAAGAATCTCGACAGCTCCTTAGCAAAGTCAGCATGGATTCCCTCGGGAAGTAGGTACAGACCCATCTGATACATGGGAAGACTCGAAAGACAGGAGTTGATCAGAACCGTTTTGCTCCCCTTCGACGTGAGCCGCGCTCGCCAAGGCTCGGCTCTCGAGCGCACACGCGTGACCAGGGGGGCAAGATCCTTGATCAACACCCGAGACTCTCGCATGGGGAACCCCAGGTAGGTAATGGGGAACTCCGCTAGGTTGCAGTTGAGGTTGTCGGCTATACGCTGCCGGTCGACGTCATCGAACCCTAGGACCATGACCTCGCTTTTGTCGAAGTTGATCTTGAGCCCTGACATGGCCTCGAAGCAGAGCAGCAAGAATTTCAAATTCCTGATGTCTAGGTCCGAACCCTGCACCATGATCATAGTGTCATCCGCGTACTGCAGGTGAGAGATACCCCCTCCCGGGATCAGATGCCCTACCACACCAGTAATGTGGCCAGCGATTTTGGCTCTATCCAAAATCTCTGCAAGGGCATCCACCGCGGAGTTAAAGAGGAGGGGGGAGATCGGATCCCCTTGCCTCACCCCACAGGATGGGGTAAAGTAGGGTCCAATCTCCCCATTGATATTGATCGCCGTCCTACCACTCATCACAAACTGCATAATCCAGCAGATCATGCGATCATCGAACCCCCTCCTCTCCAGGACAAGTCGCAGGAAAGCCCAGTCCAACCGGTCATAGGCTTTCTGGAAGTCCAACTTGAGGAACACCCCTTTCTGATGGCGTGCCTTGACCTCATGAATAATCTCATGGAGGGCAAGGACATCATCATGAATGAGGCGCCCCTTCAAGAACGTGAACTGGAGGGGGTGCGTGAGTCTCTCTAGAACCGGCGCCAACCGGATAGCACAGACTTTCGCAAAGAGGCGCTGAATAACATTGATCACTATGATGGGGCGGAATTGGCGGATATCTGTGGCCCCCATTACCTTGGGGATCAAAGTAATCACACCAAAGTTCAGGCGTGCCATCACCAGAGTCCCAGTATAGAATTCCTGGAACATCCGCAAGATCACCGGTTGGAGCTGGTCCCAGAACGTCTGCAAAAAGCTCACCGGCAGGCCATCGGGGCCAGGCGCCGACCCCGTCTTCATAGATTTCAGGGCCGCCGACACCTCGTCCGCGAGAAACGGCCGTGTGAGGTCCGCGTTCTCAGACGGGGTGACCAGCGCCCCACCTGTTCAGAAGGCCGGAGCAAGCGAAATGCCCGAGGGGGCCGCCGCCGAGAAGAGGGATTTGTAGAAGCTATAAATATTGGAGGAGAGCGCCTGTGGAGATTCCAACAGCGCCCCTCCCTCCCAGAGGCAAGGGATCGAGCACTTCCTCCTCCGCCCGTTGGCGATGGCATGGAAGTAGGCCGTGTTCGACTCCCCCTGGACAGTCCAGTTCTGGCCACTCCGCTGACGCCAGAATGCCTCCTCGCCCCTGTAGATCTCCATAATGGAGGTCTCCAGGGCATACCTATGGGACCAGGCTTCCGCCGACAGGCCACGAAGGTCAGCCTCCCGGTCTAAAGCCTGAATCTCCCGCAAGATGGACTCCTTCTGCGATCTGAAGCTCGCCCTGTGTTGGCTCCCCCACCACAAGATGAACTGGCGGGATATCTTCGTGCAATGATGCCAGATATCCACCGCAGAGTGCTCCCGGGGGGAGATGCGGCCGCCAGCAGCCACCTGGCCCGAACTGCCTCCACGAATCCTTGCTTCTGTAGCCAGAAGGACTCAAAATGGAAGCGGTTCAGTCTAGGTGGACGGCCCCCTCCTGAGGAAAGAAGGAGGGGGGTATGGTCGGAGCCGATCCTAGTGACGGCCCTTAGAGAGCACAGAGGAAACATCACTTCCCAGTCAACAGAAACAAAGGCACGGTCGAGGACGCTGCGAATCGGGGCTAGCTGTTTATTGGTCCACGTATATCTAGCTCCCACCCGCGCAATCTCGCGCAGAACAAGATCCGCGATGCAGTCATTAAACATACGCATCCTAGGGAGGTCCACGTTCGCCGAGCTCTTGTCCTCCGTCGTGCGAATCAGGTTGAAATCACCGGCAACGACCACCGGGATCTCAGCCCGCTCCACTTTCAGCTTCAGCTCGAGCAGGAACTCTGCGGACCTCCTATGGTCCGCGGGGCCATAGACAATGATCATCTCCTATTTGAAACGAGATTGTCTATGGGTGAGGGACATGCTCACAAAGAAGTCCCCGCGGTCCATATCATCCACCTCAAAGGTGTCCTCCTTGACCCCAAGGAGAATGCCCCCGGAGTGGCCACTAGCCGGAAGCCAGGACCAGCAGAACTTGTGACGAGAGAGGCCCTCGAGCTCAGCAATAGATAAGTCCTGGCGGATCGTCTCCTGAAGGCCGACAATATCCGGCGCTTCCAAGCGAATATACTCTTTGATCTGGCGGTGACGCCCCTCGTGCCCGAACCCTCGGATGTTCCAAATGAACACCCGAAAGGCCCGGCCGAGATCCATAGGGGACCTCAAGCCTCAGGGGTCCCCTGAGCGGGGACCGAAAGGGCACGACAGGCGCGGGATCGGGCAGCGGCAGCCTTGGGAGGTCTACCCCGAGACCTACCCCTCGGGGTAGACTCCAGAGGCACCTCCCTCTCATCGGGCGCAGGAGGGGGATCCTTGCTGGGGCCAGGTCCAGAGGATCCAGCCACGGCCAGGATCTGGGCGCGTTCACGCTCCCGAGCATCACGAGCTCGGGCAGCAGCGATCGCACCCGCGTGACCCTCCCGAGCCTTAATGGCGGCCAGCTGCTCAACCCGGGGGCCCTTCTCACCACGAAACACGATGCCACAATCATTAGCCACCTCACCCAGGTGGGCCAGCGATACCTCAGACAAGACACAGAACGACGAGCCAGGAATACCAGATGGATCAGGATCAGAAAGACGAACAGGGGGGCAGGGGAAGTACCTGAGATCTCATCACGGGCCGCGACACGAATAGCAGCCCGCTCGGCCACTGTCGGCTCAGGACCAGAGAGGCCCACCCTCGCCCCAGCAAGGCGGACACTGTGACGGGACGGCGGCGGAGGGGGAGGCCTGGGGGTCTTGTGTCGACGGAGCGTGAGGGCCACCTCAGGGGAGGGAGGGGCCACCTCTTCGGCGGCTGCCGACGCGGGGTCCAGAGTATCCGGGGCGAGGGAGTAGCAGACCACTCCAGGGGAGCGGGGAGACTGGGGGGAACAAACCACCAGTCCCACACTCCCCGAAGTCTCCTCATCAGAGGACAGCAGCGCAGTAGGGGGGCGCCAGAGATCAGGCCCATGTCCGCGCCAAGGTTGGAGCCGTACTGGGTGATGGGGAGGTCGATGAGATCGGCGGATCGGAGCGGAAGCAGCGGGGGACATCGACCGGGGCCAGCTTGGCCGGGGCACTCAGCGACAGACGGGGGCACCCCGGGAGACGGGGGCAAGCACCCGGGAGAGCGGCCGCACGAAGGAGGGCCACGGGGCCCCCGGCACCACCATCCTGAGGCAGCGGAGGGGCCGGTGGCGAGGCGTCAGTAGCCAGGGGAGACTCGGGGTCAGACCCAGAGTCGGTGCCATCTGAGCCCCCTCCCCCACCCCCACCCCCACCCCCGGGCTCCGTGTCGTCAGCGGGGTCCGGGGATGGAGGGGGGAGAGAGAGCCTCCGTGGACCGGCACCTCCTCGTCCAGCTCCACCAGGAGGTCTCTGCCCACCCGGTCAAAGAAGACGCGAGGGAGGGAGACCGGGAACACGGAGATCGCCGGGCAAAGCAGACGGAGACGAATGGGCCCGTGTCCCGGCAGAGAGCTCATGTCCATCTCTGTGAGCTTGCCCACGGCCTGGGACAGCAGGGCCACCACCTCAGGACGCCGAGCCTCGTGTGGGATCCCCGAGATCCGCACCCAGACCTCCGAGAGAGTAGCCACGGTCTCCTGCGCGGCCGAAGAGGGCTGGATGGACACCCTCAGCTGGTGGAGAGGCAGGGTGAAGGACGAACCACAGGCGCACATGCGCAGGATCGCCACCGAGGGAAAGTGGACCGCGGACTCGGACGTCGAGACTCGGTGGACCGGCCACTCGTGGCCAGGCAGGACTGCGCGGAGCTCCTCCTGGATCAGGTCCTCCGTGACCACCAGCGCCGCGGGAGGTCCTGATCAGGAAGGATGGAGACCATGGCTAGGGTCTCCGGAACAGTCATCTGCACGCCACCCATGTCGATGACGTAGAAACCGCCATCAACCCCATGGCCATAGTACTCCAAGGCCTCACGGCGTAGCGGGATAGCGGCCGCGGAAAGTAAACTAGGACGGGCCGGGGGAGGAACCCCAGGGTGGGGTCCCAGGACCCCCGGCGCAACAGCTGCCACCGCGTCCGGCCCAACCGCCGTCACCGACGTCACCTTCTTCTTCTTCTTTGATTTCCGTTTCTTCTTCTTGGGAGCCAATGAATCCGCTTTCTCCCCCTCCCAGAGACCCGCAGAGCCCCCGGGATGCTGGCCAGGGGCCCGATCCTCGCGCCAGGACGGAGCGTCGGCCCGACTCCCTCCTGGCCTCGGCACGGCAGCCGCAGCCCGAGACTGGAGAGCCGCAGCCCGCAGGTGCTCCTCGCGCGCCAGGTCAGGCTGCTGGGGTGACGGGCGGCGGGGGTCCTCGATCCGCCGACGGGCCCGGGGAGGGGAGCTGGACGGGCGCCGGTCCTGCAGGTCGCGGGGCGGAGGGGGCGACCTCCACCCAGGGTGGCGGTATGTGCCCGCCTGACCGCGGGCAGGGGGTTGGCGGTGGTCCCGCGGCGGGGAGGAGGCCCCACGGGCAGGAGGAGAGCGGCGAGGGGAGGAGCGCCTGCGTGCCGGAGGAGGGGATCGACGCGGGGGGGGAGGGGGGAGCGTCGCGGGGGGGAGAGGGCGCGACGGGGGGCCGGCGGCGGAGCACCCCGCGGCGGAGGCGGGCTGCGAGGATGGTTGGACATGGCGGCCGACAAGTAGGAGCAGGAGGGAGGAGGGCGGGCGTCGACCGGGTTTCGGGACATATCTACTATGCTCTCGAACTCAACTTGATCTCCCTCCCAGTTGCTGCTGATAGAGAGATGGCGTATTTTACCTTGGCTGTTTAAGCTGCAATCCTTCTCCAGCCTGAAAACAAGATTACCCTCCGTTGACTTTGAGATGCCGATTTCACGGATCAGATCATGGACTTGGCAGGAGTCAATTCCTTTTCTACTATGAATTGACTGTTGATATGGTAGGATCATGCTCCTACTTATCAGTTCCATAAAGTAGTTGTCTGCTACTTCTGCAGACTTCCCACGCCCCTCCCTTGAGTATCCCTCTGCAGTCCAGCGACGCACCAAGCGTCTTCGTCTAGCCTTGTAGTCTTCAGGAAAGATGGCCATATACAAGAAACAAGACTTGAGATGATAGGGTAGACCATCATAACTTTTGTTGAGGACTGCTATTATGATCTCAAGCTCTGGATTCATCTCCAACTCAGCACTGATATGCTCATTCAGTTTCCTCCACTCCAGCACCGTTTTTGGTTGGTTTGCCAAGAAGCCACCTATGGTGACAATTGCAAGGGGAAGTCCATCACACTTTTTTAAGATCATATTTGCTTGTTCAACCAGCTCAGGATATTGCTCCTCCAAATATACGGTCTCCTTAAATATCTGCAAACATATAATCAAGCTATTTAGTACTTTAGGATCTAAATTAAGTTTGGAATATTGTGCAATTTACTATCATAAATTACGATGTCTCAGGGTTGATTGAATGAGTTAGAAATTGAAGATGGTTGACCTGAGTTCCACTATCAAATCCAGCATCTTGCTTTTTGTAGTAAAATTTGATATTTTATTTAATATTTGAAGGACGGAAATTCAGAAACGTAATTGGCACCAATAATAAAATCTAATATTTTTTTATCTTGCATGACATTAATGCGATATTGCATTTCTTTCCATGCCGTTCCAAGTTGAGCAATTAGATCAACCAAATGTGATGCATATAATAGTGCATCATGAGGAAGGATATCAGTAGTGTTGGAATGCCTCAATATGAACAATGATTGTGGAGCAATAACGGCATTTAGAGAGAAAGTGCATCATATAGATGGAGGTATGAATATATACTGTATTGATCTTTTTGATTCACATGATAACATACCAATTGATTGCACTTTGAGTACGCATGCCATGAGGCATGGTAATCACATATGTCCTACGTAGCCAGAATTACACCGGAATTTCTTTTTACGAAGGTCGGCGTAAGCAGAATCAGTTTTGAATGTAAAAAATTAAAATCAAACAAATGGATATGGTAACACTCTGCCTGGTACCTTTTTAGTGAAGAGCATACGCGCGTGCTCGTCTTGTAGAACTTCGAGCTGGTATATGTTTTGTTGGTTTGCTGAACAATGTCTTGCAACAATCTCTTCCCTTGTGGTGACTATGATCCGGCTTGCATTCTCCATTTTAGGTAACCTCCGTGTTATGAGGTCCCATTCAACATTACAAGAAATATCATCGAGAACAATCAAGCACCTCTTTGTATCTAAATGCCTGGCCAACTCCTTCGTCAGCTCTGCAAGATTCATCAAAGGTAATGCTCTCTTTGTGCTGCCCAACAATCCCGCCACATCCTTCTCAGAAGGCTCTGCATCTAGCTGCATAACTATGCTCCCTAGGAGCTTCTCAAGTATGAATGGACGCATAAGCGTGACACATGCACGCTTTTCAAATGTTCCACTGAGCTCTTGGCTCTGGTAGATATCTTTGATCAGAGTTGTTTTTCCAAGACCACCCATCCCCCACACCGAGATGACCTGAAATGTTGGGCTAGCTTGATTTAACATTAGTTTGATGATGTCTGATTTTATGTTGTCTCGCCCAACGAGATGAGATTCCTCAAGAGCAGCCTTCATTGTTCTGATACGAGTTAGGCTGTTGCTGCCCGCAATGCTTCTTCTGTCCGCATCCATAGGGTGATCCTGCAGTATCTCGCTGGTAGTGGCAGTGACTCCACTTCTGCTAGGACCTAGTTTTGCTGAATCTGTTCCGTCTGGAGAATCCTGGACACAGGCAAGTAACGTTTAGCAGCATTTTCAGTTCTAGACATGTTCAGATGGCAAGGATGTCTGTTTCATTCCCTTGCCTACCCAATTAAAATCATAGTTGTGTTGTTAAATATGGAAATATATAACGTAAATTCACATCTTAGTACTATATATATGTCATTCTAATATACTTTTCTAGTTCCTGACAGACTTGGCTTAACTCTGAAAGTAATTAAGCAGCTACAAGAATGTTATTACCTTCTCGTGGAAAGCATAAATATTCTGACGAGAAGACAATTGCTTGAGCTCTGATACTATGCTCTCTGGCCCTGCACACAGGCTCGCGACTTCGATTTGCGATGTAGACAGAACGATTCGGCTCCCTCTCTTGCTGTTTGGGAAGCATGCTTTGATGTCGTCCCATTCCTCAATGGTTGACAGGCCAGTAAGCACAACCAGGTAACTCTTTTCATCCACGTATCCCTTGTACTCGTCGGCTAAATCTTGCCCCGTCTTCTTCTGCAGCAGAAGGTCAACCCCCACGGCTGTGCCAAACTGCTTGACTAAACTCTGGAGAAATTCATTAGGATCAAACGGATGGATCACCCTGACCCATGCCCGGCATGGAAAATTCAGCTTTACGTTTGGGCTTTCGTAGGCCGCCCGGATGGCGGAAGTCTGCCCAACAGCGCCGCCTGCTCCCCACACCGAGATCACTCTCAGATCATCACCCTTCGCGTTGATCAGTTTGACAAGATCCACGCTTGCTCTGTCCTGCTGCCTGGTCATGCTTCCCTCTTCGTTGATGCCAAACATGGTCACGTCCGTGGCACTACTACCGCCGGTGATAGGCCTGTAGCCAGCCGCGCTGTTGATGAGCTGGTAGCGGACGTTTCGCTGGCTGACATCCTCTACCTTGGCTCTGAGATCCTTCATCTGCCTGGCCACGTGGCGCCGGGTCAGCACCGTGCGCGCGACACGCCACCAGGAGGTCCTCTCCAGACTGACCGCAAAGTCCTGGAGGCAGTCCTCAACGTCGTAGGCCACATCCCGGACCTGCTTCACCCATACCTCCACAGTCCTGTGGTTATCCCCCCGCTCGTCGTGGGCGGCCATCAGGAAAGCTTGCATCATCTCGAGTTCGTCCGTGATGAAGGCCTGGTCACGCTGGACCCCGAGCTGCAACGCAACCTCCTCCGCCAGGGTGGATCGGGCGTAGCTCAGCGCCCCAATCACCATGGACTTGCCGACGCTCAGCACCGTCGCCTCCATTGACCGATGGATAGAGGCAGTGCTGCTAGGCTAGCTTTGGCAGGTCATGGATCGATGTAGAAGAGCTGAATGAATAATGATGGTGGGTGGGTGGGCAGGGCAGCTACCATACCGATCTCGAGTTTCTTATTCTGAAAACTACTGCATTCTGCAAGTTGGAGTTTCTTATGCTGAAATGGGGACGACGACTCCAGGCTGTGTAACATACTAATACGTCCTAACAGATCTATTTTAGTCAGGAAATGTAGCGTGCCTAATCATCGGTTTGTCATTTTTTAGTTGAACGAGATATCTGGCTCAATTCCATACTGCCGACTTTGCATATTCGAAAAATACCACTCTTTAACACTTCAATACTTCAACACTATAAATGCCACCAAATATATATCGCTTTAACACTTCGATATTAATATATTCCCTTTGCCAAAAAAGAAATCACTTTAACACTATTTTGCACTGCTATTTTCAGTAAGCTGTTTTTTTGCGGTAGCATATTTCAAATATATTAGTAACCCATATTTCTTAGTCGGCTGAGCTACAACAGTTATCTATCCCTGCGCTTCAAAGTGAATTCCATGAAGGATTTGCACGCTCGACCCATATTTCTTGTAATGTGATGCTTTCTGCCTTTTTTATGTCGACACCTTATGTATTTGAATGCTAGTTACATCCATGTTTCAGGCTGATTTGAGTGATTATTACGGAGCTGATATGGGTGCTGTTCTGGGTTAACGTCTCTTAAAGTAAAAAACTACTACGGTGGATTTTTTTGCTTTTCCATCTGACATACCTATTTTTTTTCGACGACAAACCTTTTACTTTGTGGAACTAGTTTCTGTTGTGATCAATGTCTGCCAGTTCATAGACCATAGTAAGATGTTGATATACCCAAATTATAAGTCAGTGGTAATTTTTCGGTTGCACATTTGTGGAAGATTTTCCGTTGCTGTCATGCTGTGTTTGTAGTGTGCCAGTCGCAAAAACAAGTTGATGTGCTGTGCCGAGGCCACCGTCTCGGGCACCGATGTTGTCTTAGATGCAACATTTTTCAACTGTGTTAACAGCGCATATGGCAAGTCTGGAGATATCAAAATAATGGAAGAAATGTTACAGCTTATGAAGGACAAGAAATGCATGCCTGCCAAAGTAATTTATGCCACCATGATCCAGGCATATATTGCACATGGGATGGATGAAGCTGCTAAGTTATTGGAAACAAAAGTGGAAAGGTTTGATTAGAAGTTGATGGTAAGTGTTTTGCTATATCTTAGCGAGCGTCATTTTCTTTATTGGTGAAGATTCAGGGTGTGAAACCCAACCCAATCACCTACTGCTCGCTAATTAATGGATACAGCAAAGCTGGGCTTCTTCATATGGTTGCAATAATTATTCGACAAACAGACAACACCGATGTTGTCTTCGATGCTCTATTTTTCAACTGTGTTAACAGCGCATATGCCAAGTCTGGAGATATCAAAATAATGGAAGAAATGTTCCAGCTTATGAGGGACAAGAAATGTATGCCTGGCAGCAAAGTAATAAACTCCACCATGATTCAGGCATATATTGCACATGGGATGGATGAAGCCGCTAAGTTATTAGAAACATAAGTGGAAAGGTTTGATTAGAAGTTGATGGTAAGTTCTTTTCTATATCTTAGCAAGCGTCATTTTCTTTATTTATCTATGCGTACATTAAGCTACTGATTATCCTTGGTATTCACTAGTATTTTCTGATCTCGTACCAGGCACCAGTTTCTCAGTTTAATTAACAAATAACAGCACCCATCTTTTTTTGGAGGGTAGAACAGTAAGGTTTGTCTAATAAAAATTTAGAGAAATATTATGTAAGGACTGGAGAGAATATGGTTAGAATCCACAACAAAGCTTGATCACAATGACCGAATTAACTCCGTCAACATCGGAGTAAGCATTTCCAGACCCAGTTGGATGCCAATGACAAGGTAACTAAAACTTCAGAACTTTTTACTGAATGTATGTTTGGCTATACTATATTGAGCTTAACTTAAGTAGATGCTCTAACTTTTGTTCTTTCCGTATTCCAGCAATAATGAACAGTGTGGAATCGATAAACTGATTGTGACCTGTTGTGACATCGGAGCTGGGAGTCTACAAGAATATGTAAACCTAGTTCCCTTTGGTTCTACAAGAAAATTCACTACAGAAATTGAGTGAGGGACAGAACAATGCAAAGAAAGAAAGAACCATGTGAAGAATTTTTAGTGGCAATAAGTCAGAGTACAGAGCAAAGATTCTGGAAGAGAAGTTCAGTCTAACAATGGACACACCAGACACAGATGATAAAAAACGACGATTAGAACACTTGACACTTCAATCTGCAGTCTTGAGTCAAACTGACTGCTCACACGCCTGATGGTGGGGGGACATTGTAAAAATAGTCCATCATAATCGATGGACAGCTTGCTGCTAGGTGCTTGAATCCATCAGTCTGCTTGACAACTCGAAGCACATCCTGGGAAGACAGGTATCCAAGACAAGCATTTTTGAGCTGCACAAAGCTGTGTTGCTCCGCTAAAGCAAGGGTGGTTGCTACAGTTTGCACATCGATTCTCTGGCAGAGCTTCCCTTCACAGATGGCCTTTAACCTGTCCAGTCCGTACCGATCTGCGGCAACCAACAAGTGCTGCAATGCCGCGTTTTGATCAAGCTCAGAATTACTACTTGGCAGGGAATCTGTGTATATGAAGTGAAGAAGTGCCTCGAAGATGGCAGGCTCCATGTCTTGGATCATGATGTGGTTCATGGTGGCCTCCTTCATTTGACCAAAGAGCTCGGCCTTGAAGACGGAGGACCGTGCGGCTAACACGTATCTGTGTGCACTGAAGAGCTGGTCGCCGACACTGAATGTCACATCCACTCCTTCCCCGTCCTTGAGCATCTTCGCGAAGTGCGTGTGAAGGTTCGACTCCGGGATTGGGACTAGGACTGTGGTATCTTCCGTGCGAGGTTCTTTAATGACGGTCAGATCGCACTTGATTGTGAAGCAGTCGCCATTGCGTGCTAGAAGTTGTTGCAGCTTGGACTTGTCAATGAACCTGACCCAGCCCAAAATAGTGTGCACTGACTTTAAGTGTAAGGTGTCAGTGCTCCCCAAAACACCAACTGTTCCGTCTTTCTCCAGCAGACTCAGAGCACACTTCACCTTGACACCCGTTGTGTGACCGCGGCCGAAATACAGGAACACGGACATGTAGGCAGCTTTGTCCTCCTCTTTCAAGCCATCAGGGTAGACCCTGATGTTCCATTCGTAGCCGCCGACACTGAATGCGCTCGAGCTAACGAACCTGTCTATACCCATACCTTCAAGAAGCGAGTAGCCAATCAGCTCGAAGTTGTGGGTGGCCGTGACGCACTCTGCGAAGCATCTCGACGACGAGGTCTCTGATGGTGATGATACAGGCTTGTCAACAACTGAAGAAGAAGTTGAGTTATCTGCCATGGCGTCCACGCCACGGACGCTGCAAAGTTTCTGGGTTTATCGTGTGGAGCGGAGCAGTGGCGGAGCGTGGCACTAAATACAAGATGGGCCGGCTTCACATAGACTGGGCC
The DNA here is from genome assembly GCA_023614405.1 of Avena insularis. Lineage (NCBI taxonomy): Eukaryota > Viridiplantae > Streptophyta > Magnoliopsida > Poales > Poaceae > Avena > Avena insularis. Next base: position 451,908,760 of record CM042685.1, read on the forward strand.
AATCAATGTTAGTGGGCCGATTTATTACCAAATCTTAAGGAAAAAGTGAGAAATAAGGGTGGGCCATGGCCCGGTATGGCCTCCACTACGCGCCGCCCCTGGAGCGGAGGCGGCTGCAGTTGACAACTGACCACGGCTCCTGGTAGCTGCGTGCGTGCAACTCGACGGAACTTCAGATCGGAATACGAACTTGCCCTAATTCTTTAGGGCAGCATCGTTTCGTTGCCAGGGCCTTTTCTCCTTTACTAGCAGTATAGCAGCAGATTGCAAGACTTGTACTCGTACTCGGACTCCCGAAGTAAAAAGTTTTCTTTTCTTGTCAGGATATCCTATACGAAAGTTTAGTTATGTTACAGATTTACTATCTAGATTCACAAGTAGTATAATATATGGGAAAATGATGGTGGTAGTCCCCCGGAGATCCATAGTCCGGTCGGCCGGTCCTGTGACCACACATTACGTGCATTAGAGCATCTCCACTTGTTGGTGCCCTCAGGCCATTTTCTGACGCTAAATGAAAGCAGGGCCGGCTCTAGGGCATGGCAGCCTTGTGCAACGTCCAAGGGCCCATGCTGACAAGGGGCCCATTACTACTTAGTTTTCTGTACTATATCACCTACACATCCATGAAAAAAATAGAAGGCCCAGCAAAGCTGATCACAACCTTTCTACAAACTGTAGACCAGGGGATCGACTCGCACACCATCGATAGCTACAGCTGCCCTGCCCGATGATCCATCGATCTCGATCGGTCTCCTTGTCTATGTCTCTTCGTCTCCACCGGCCAGCGCACGCGATAGATCTCCTGACTATTCGTCTATGTCTCTTTTATTCGTCTTTAACAAACCGGCTCTGTGTGCTCTGACCGATCCACCGATTCCAATCGGTCTCGTCAAACCAACAGCCGATCGATCGCTGACAAATCCCTGCTTGCGTGTGCCCGCTGCAGGCCTGCAGTGCTGCTGCCCGGCAAATCAATCTTGCCCTTGCATGCAGGATAGCATTAGGGTTCTATTGTTAATTCTTTATGCAATGTATACTCAATTTCCTCACAATTTTAGGTGATACTGGCAGGACATACTACTTGTTCCGTCCCAAAATATGTGACTTGGGTTGTCTAAATTTAGATGTATCTAGACACGTTTCGATATATAGATAGATGCGAATTTAGACAGACAGAAGTCACTTATTTTAGGACACATGGAGTACTTGTTATATTTTGAAACAAAATATGTATTTGGATGTTAACTTTTAGTATTTCTAAAGTAAAATTATATATATATATATATATATATATTTAGATATATCTACAAATACATTAATCTTAGGGCCCATATGTTAACTTCGCACAAGGGCCCTGCAAAGCTTAGAGCCGGCCCTGAATGAAAGGGGTGTGCCGAGTCCCAGTCGCGATCCCACGGGAGCAGCGGCGAACTAATTTGAGTACATCGACAAATTTGGCAAAATTTAGTTGAAATTTACATATATTAGGGAGAATTCGGCATACATAGGTAAAGTTTTGGCGATATTTTAGCTAAAAACATATAAAAACAGTAGAAGCCGCCTAGATCATGCCTAGGCGGCGGTAGAACTCCTCCTGGTAGTCGTCGCCGTCGTCGTCGCTCTTGGCGGTGCGTCCTTCAGGGCGCGCGGCTGCTGCAGCCCTGCCCGGAAGCGCCGCGTCCTCGACTGGCTCGGCCCAGCCGCGTTCTCGTCGGTGTCGTCGAGGATGATGACGCCGCGTGCACGGCGTCGGCGAGCGGCGCACTCCAGCAGGCCGGCGGCGCTAGCGCTCGGCCTCCTCCCGCTCGAACTCCGCCCGTGACTAGGCAAGCGTGTCGGGAGGGATGTCTCTACATTGTATGGAGTTTCATGAACTTTTTATAGAGGTGTGTACACGACTGGAGGACACAGAGACTTTTTATCCAACATTGATGACAGCATAATCTTTGGATTGACCCTGCACCACCTTAGGCGTATTGCATTTTCTCATTTCGATATGTGCATCCTAATTATACAAAGGTCGGGCGTAATGTTCAATCTCTTTAAATAATAAAGTGTCCCTTATAAAAAGACCAAGTGATCTAGCTTAGCCTCAAGAATCAGCTAGAAGTCGATTGCCAGCGACGGAGGTGTAACTCAAACACGATTCAGCGCTGATGATCATCTTGCCCTTTACAGGTAACAACTTTAGCAGAACAATATGGACAATCTAATTTTAGAATTTTGTATGTTCCATAGTAAATAAATATTGAAATATTGCGGTTTATAATACCTCCTGTGCTTTAAGATCATTAAACTTCTAGTTTTGTTGTAAGTCGAACTTCTCTAAGCTTGACAAGGTTTAACGAAACAATTGTTAATATTTACAACATCCAACCTACTCCTTCCAGCCCATTTTACTTTGTGCATAGGTAGTGGGGGGCTATTTTCAGGAAACTGTGTGACTGCAAAAACTAATATGGAAGAACGGCAGAAAACTTAGGTGCAGAGTAAAGAAGAACAGAGGAAGTATATGTAGTAGTATGAAAATATATTGTAAGAAGAATCTAGTGAAACTAAATTGATGTTATATTGATAATATATTTTTCTATGAGCTACGTCAAACTTAAGTAGTTTTTTTTTTTGCAAAAACAATTAAAATAGTTTAACTTAAAATAAAAATAGAATTTTAATTATTTTGAAACGAAGAAAATATACAACAGAAATGCAATGAGAAGGTTGCTCGATCTTGATCAACAGCAATGAGAAGGATTCGCAAATATTTGGTGCTTCCATGATCCTATAATCTACTCACGCACGCTGCACAGTTTCAGTAAAACTTCTGTCTGAGTGAAAACCAGGCAAAGCTATGTAACCACCGAGCAAAAGGCAGTTGGTGTCAGGAGTAAATTGCATCTGGACCTCCACTCCCTTTTTTTTTATTCTTCAACTACTCAACAGACAGAGAGAACAGATCCTGTATTAGATAATCCATTTCCCATATGTATTACGCCAGGCGTGGAGATATCAAAATAGTGGAGGGAATGCCACAGGCTTAAAATGGAAACGAAATGTAAGTCTGGCAACATATTGTACACCACAACTGTTCAGGCATACAACTGGAAACGAAATGTAAGTCTGGCGCATCAGATGGATGAAGTTAGTACGAAATTGGAGAAGGAACATATTTTTTAGGCTGGGAGAAAGAAACATGCAGAGGAGGAAGCCTGCAGCGAATATGGTCAGAAATCCACAACAGAGCTTGATCAAAATGACCGAATTAGCTCCATCAATACAAGGCTAATAAGCACTCCCAGTGGAATGCCAGTGACAAGGTAACTAGAAGTTCAGAACTTCCTAGTGACAAGGTAACTAGAAGTAGAAGCTCTAGCTTTTTTTTCCCCTTCTCCGAGCAATATTGAACCATGTGGAATAAGCCTGTTGTGCCATGGTCAGGCGGTCTAGACGTGCAAAGCCATTTAAACATCCTCCTGATCTCACTGCACAAGTACAAACCCACACAGGTAACTTTGGATATCTAGAAGAGGAAGAGACTACGGTACATCAAAGACGGTCAGGTTCAGAGCACGTGCCCAGTACATATCCATATGAAAATAAGTAAAGCTAGTTCCCGTTGGATCTTCAGGAAGTTCACTACCAAAACTAAGGGAGAAACAGAACAACCAAAAGAAACAATGAACCATATGAATTTCCTTAAAATCTGGTACCAATAATTCAGAGAACAGAGCATACATTCTCAAAGATAAGTTCAGTTTTGCAACGGAAACACCAGACACATGATAAAATTAGATAGAATACTACTAGAACTCCCTATACTTGGAACTAAACTCATCAGAGTCAAACTGCTCATACTCCTGACGGTGGGGCGACACTGTAAAACATTTCCTTCATAATCGACGGGCAGCTTGCTGCTAGGTGCTTGAATCCATCAGTCTGCTTGACAACTCGAAGCACATCCTCGGAAGCCAGGTATCCAAGACAAGCATTTTTGAGCTGCACAAAGTGGTGTTGCTCCGCTAAAGCAAGGGTGGTTGCTACAGTTTGCACATCGATTCTCTGGCAGAGCTTCCCTTCACAGATGGCCTTGAGCCTGTCCAGTCCATACCGATCAGCGGCAACCAACAAGTGCTGCAACGCCGCATTTTGGTAAACATCGCAATTGATTGGCAGGGAATCTGTGTATATGAAGTGCAGAAGTGCTTCGAAGATGGCAGGTTCCATGTCATCGATCATGATGTGTTCCACGGTGGCCTCCTTCATTTGACCCAAGAGCTCGGCCTTGAAGACCGATGATCGTGCAGCTAAGATATATCTATGTGCAGTGAAGAGCTGATCGCTGACACTGAAAGTCACATCCACGCCTTCTCCATCCTTCAAAATGTTTGCAAAATGTTTGTGCAGGTTCGACTCCGGGAGTAGGACTGTGACCGTGCTTACATCTTCCGTGCAAGGCTCTTTTATGACGGTCAAAACACACCTGATCGTGAAGCAGTCGTTGTCACGAGATAGCAGTTCTTGCAGTTTGGACTTTTCAATGAACTTCTCACGGCCCCAATAAGCACCTACTGTCACGAAGGTATTTGTTATGCTCGCAAGATTACTCTCTTTTCCAGTTCTCTCCAGTAAACTCAAAGTGTACTTCACCTTCACACCCGCTACCCCACTGAAGAAACACAAGAACACAGACAGGTGTGCAGCTTTGTCTTCCTCCTTCCACCCATCTGGGTACATCCTGATGTTCCAGCCGTAGCCGCTGACACTGAATGTGCTCGAGCTAACGAACTTTCCAGCACCCATACCTTCGAAAAGCGAGTACCCAATCACCTCAAAGTTGTGGGCGGCAGTGACGCACTCTGCCAGGCATCTCGACGAGGTCTCGGAACTGGGCTTGTTAACTGAAGAAGTTGAGTCGTTGGCCATGGCGTGCAGGCAGTGGGAATGAAACGGAAGCTGTAAGCTTTCTGGCTGTGGCTCAGTGGCTATGTCCCTGTAAGGTGCATATATATAGAACTTTTCATATCGAGATGAGTGAGTGCGTAGGAAGACGTTTAGTCTTCAGTAAACATGGCATTAAGTTGAGAAACCTTTCAACGGCGCTCAACAAGTACCCATGCGAAGACGGTCAAGGTTCCATCGATTAAATGACTCTGCATCATTTCATATTCCCATGCCGCATGCTTTGCATGAAACGGTGTTCCATCACAAACATTTAGGGCTGTTCGGTTAATCCACTCCCCATGTGGATTGGAGTGGAATGGAGGGAAATTAGGAGGATTTTGACTTATAGAGGATTTAATACCTGCCAATCCATGTCAATTCCGTCATATTCCCATGTAACCGAACGAAGCCATAGGGGGCGGGATATATCGAAGGATATGGAAATGAAGCGGCGCATTTAATGCTACATCGATTCAAATTTTCCTGAAATTTGTCGCCAGATGGTTAAAATCATGGTTTCCTTGGATATGTTACAGATCAACGATGGCTAAAAATCATGTCACATACTCCGTGAATACGCACACAACATCTCACCGCCTAGGGGCATGCTCGACAAAAACACGATTTGAGCCATGATCCCCATTTGGTGAGTCAAAGAACAAAAGAGGATGTACCACGACGCGTTGTAAAACTTTGGCATCTTGGTCTTCCTTCTATGAAAACGATATGTCTCCCAGGACGTGTCCTTGCAAAAAAAAAACAGCTCATGTGGAGAGCTCACGCGAAGCGCCACCATCCTGTCCCGCCAGCCCGCCGGCACCGAGCAAGAGATCTCAGCTCGCCCGCTCGCTTGTCTCACCGCTCTTGAGCACCGGGAACTAGTATAGATCTAGGTTTTGGGCTCTTGCTGGGGTGGATTCCGACGAGGAACATGCTGGCCTTGATTTCTAGGAGAAGCGGTTTTGAAATTGTAGAGGCCATGCCCCCTCCCCCCCAGATCTACTCTAGGGAAGGCAACTGATGATGGCGCTTCGTTGATATGGGAGTGCTTCATCGGGAAACCCCAAGAGCAAGGTATGGAGCAGCACAGCAGGAAGTTTTTCTTCAGTAAGAAACCAAGGTTATTGAACCATTAGGAGGAAGTGATGAGGGACAGTAGTGGGAATAAAACAGTAATAAAATCCAGTACTAGTTTCTACACACTTCTACTGTATTCTAGGTAACTTGGTCCTTAGTCATATGTGTTGTAGTATTTTTTGGAGTGTTCTAGTGTGAGTTGTAACCATGTTGTTTATGTTTACTTCCTAGTTCTAAGTAGTATTCTCTAGATCCTTCTAGCTATAAGTAGAACTAAGAAGTGGAGGCTCATGAGGCCTATAAATAGAGGTCCTCACCTCTATCTATGGAACTCGGACTATGTACCCACTACCTATCAAATAAATGGAACCTTGTGTTCTTATTTTAGACCTTGGGTTAGATCTAGTATGTTGAGAGTTTTGGATTAAACTCTTGGCAGCCCCTGTCCCTAGAGCGATATCTAGCCCACGCCTCTAGAGCGATATCTAGCCCAGCACGTTGGAGTGGTTCCTTCAACATTTGTGTTGTCTTTATTATAGCAGCAAGGTGGAGTTCTTCCTCCACAACCCTTATGCTGCTTCAGGAAGAAAATGTCTCAAAGGTGTTGCAAACAACTTGGAAACCTGCACAACACAAACTCAAAACTTTGCCCCAACGAACAGTGGGGTTGTCAATCTCATCGATTGTTGTAACAAAGGATTAACTGTATGGTGTGGAAGATAATAGTGGTTTGCAGCAAGTAAACAGTAACAGTGGAAGATGTATCAATGGTAAAGATTGGACCGGGGTACATAGTTCACTATAGGTGTTCTCCTTAGATAAACAAATATGGCATGTTGGGTAAACAAATTACAACAGGACAATTGACAGGACTGAGCAAGGCATAACAATGCAATACTAGACATCAAGATCCTATGAGATTCGATTGGGCAATACAACAAGATACATAGACCGCCATCCAACTGCATCTATGACTAGAAGTCCATCTTTGGGTTATCATCTGAACCCCCTCTAGTATTAAGTTGCAAGCAACAGACAACTGCTTTAAGCAAAGTATGTAAGGTAAACAATTCACTTGTTCCATGAACAAGAGACCGTTGTTTTCTCCCTAGTGGCAACATCACATCTACAATCTTAGAGATTTCTGTCACTTCCCTTAGATTAAGTAGAGGCATGAACCCACTATCGAGCATAAATACCCCCTCTTGGAGTCACTAGCAACTACTTGGCCAAGATAGCTACTAACAACAGAGAGCATGCAAGATCACAAATAACACAGACATGATAGAATAAATAAGACAAAACCATTAATCAATCTGACATAGTAATCTCAATATCCATCGGATCCCCGCAAACACAACATGCATGATTACAAATAGATGAGATCTTGATCATGAACGGAGCTCACAAGATCTAGACATGAAAGCACAAAGGAGGAGATACAACCATCTAGCTATTACATGGACCCGTAGTCCAAGGTGGAACTACTCACACTTCATACCAGAGGCTGGCATGATGAAGAAGAAGTCCTTCAGGATGATCTTTCCTCCGGCAGGGTGCCAGGAAGAGCTTCAGATCCCCCCGATCTAGGGACGATGGTGGCGGCGGCTGCAGACGGTTTCGTGAAATATTGATCGGGTCCTTAGGGTTTAGGCATCGAGGGCTTCTTATAGGCGAAGAGGCGGCCAGGGCCCACACCCTGCCAGTGACCTAGGGTGGGCCGTGCCTAGGGGCGACGCCTATGCCTCCTCTTCGTATCTCCTCTGGACTCCGTGTTCTCCTCGGTGAAATATTGACTTTGGCTTTTGTCCCATCCAATTACGAGAATATTTCCTTACTAGCTTTTCTAGAACCAAAAATAGCAGAAAACAGGCAACTGGCACTGCGGCATCTTGTTAATAGGTTAGTACCAGAAAACATATAAAAATACCTCAAAGTGTAGACAAAGCAAAGCAAAGTAGATACTAAACAAGCATGGAACATCAAAAATTATAGATACGTTTCCGACATATCAAGCATCCCCAAGCTTAACTCCTTCTCGTCCTCGAGTAGTTAAGTGATAAAAGAATAATTTTTGAGGTGACATGCACCATCAAAACCAAGATCAAACCATTTGCAAGCATTGAAAGCTTCAAAGAACTCTAAACATGAGCATGAAAGATGGAGTTCTAAAAGTAAGACAAAGTAACTATGCATGCAACATGAAAGGCTACAAACAAAGATCATGAATGACATGCTTTGAAAAACGTTTGTTTGTTTCACATAGCATAGTGGCAATCAGCTTGTCCCTCATAGAGTAGCAAATAGATGCATAGGACACCTTCAAAGTTCATAAGAGTGACTAGATACAAATAGCACAAGAACAAGTAATATCAACAATATGCACCAATCAATAAGTTTTGGGATAATGCACATAGAACTAAGAATGGCAACTATGATCTCTTAACTGGTGCCTAAAGGTAGAAGGTGGAGACTCAATATAATAGTGGAAGAAAGGCCCTTCATAAAGGAAAGCATGGATTTCAAGTTTCAAAAAGATCTTCCAAAAATTATGGTACTTGTTAGCTTTCAGCCCTCATTGCCTCTATCATAAGCATCTTGAAGTAATTAAGGTTAAAGTGAACAAACCATGGAGTATATGCTTGACAAAGTATAAGTTGGCAATCTCATGTCCCTTGAATATGAGGGACGCTTCTTATTCTACTCAACTTTAGTCACCTGTAAGTTCTTGTCATAGTAAGTACATGTGTATCATAAAGAACCGCTAACGGGGTACCCCTTGCACATGGTACAGGGGCTATCCCATAACCAAAATGACAAGGCAAGCAGACAATGAGCATCTCAGCGATCTTTTTATTTGCTATTTGCATAGGTTTTTATTGAGGATGCTTCATAGATTGCTCATTATGGTGATGCTGCAAACCGTTCCCCGTGACAACACGGTTCTACTAATTCCAACGTATAAGTGCAAACATATACAACATAGACGACACAATGGTTCAAGTTTATTAAGGGGCAAGAAAAATAAAGTGTGCCATCAAGTTTGTGAGAGCTTTAATCACTAAGTTTTCACATAACAAAATACTTTTTAATTGGAAGATAGATGAAAACAAGAATATACTTGGAATGGTGTAACATACCATGCATAGGAATTTATAGTGGACACTTTGGAATAACTAGGTTTCTTGGGAGTTGGAAGCATGAGTAGATCTTACTCATACAAAATGAGGCTAGCAAAAGACTAGGAGCGACCAATTAAGAGAGCAATAATGGCCATAATCATGCAGAGCGACAAAACATTACTAATCAAAGCATAGAGTTGTACTACAAGTCAAGGACTAAATTATCATAGAGGCTATGATGACTTGTTCATAGTCATAACATGGTGTGAGCATGTGCCAAGTCAACCCAAACAAAGCATCAAAGGAGAATACCACCAATATTATGCTTTTGCATGCTAAAACAACGCATAATTCTTTCAAGGCACACTAAGCAATCCCAATTGTTTGGAACAAGTCATGTTACATCAATAAGCACTAAGCATAAGGTCAAAACAACACCTAGCATGTCAATGCAAGCTCCTCTTGCATTTATCAAGCAAGAACTTCCTACTCCTTTCCAACACCAAGCAACTTATTTGAAACAACACAACAAGAACGAGGTACCAAACTACTTTATTCAAGCAAATTAAACAACTAAGCAATCCAAACGAAAACTAAGACGCTCCAAGAACAACACAACTGTGCATGAAACAATAAAAACAAAGTGTCTAGAGAGACCTGAGCTTTTTATTTATGAAGAAGGGGATGCCTTGGGCATCCCCAAGCTTTGACGCTTGTACCTTTTGGATATTTCTTGGGGTGAAACCGGGGTGGCATCCCCAAGCTTGAGCTTTTGTCCATTCTTCATCTCATTACATTATTCTCTCTCTACACCTGAAATTTTTCCTTCATACAAAACTTCACACAATCTTCATTAGCAACATTAGTGTATCCAAAAGATAATAGACCTTTGGGTTTAGCTTGAGAACAGCAAAAAATTTCACTAAAAACACAAGCTACTGTAGAAAATCCTTCAAAAATCTTAATTTCCCAAAAAGAACCCAAAAAGGAATCAATAAGAAGCAAATACAAATAATGGCAGAAATCTGTCAAAACAGACCAGCGGGTAGAAACCGATTTTTTCGAAGACCTTCTGTTGCTCAAATCAAAAAGTGTTGAACTAATGAAAGTTAGCAAACATATTGGGGATTTATTCGTAAATTTTCAGCTCAATCCAACTTACAGAGATTCCTCACGATTTTTTATGGTGGAGCACAAAAATATGTTTCGGGACAGCAACTCCGCAAATCTTACTTCCCTCTCATTAGAGGCCATTCTTGGCACAAAAAGCAAACAAAAAGGATAAGGAGAGGTCATTACTGAAGTAATAACTTCCAAGACTCAATAAAACTCTTGGGTTATCTCCCAACAAGTACTTTTCTTTAACGCCTTTAAGTTAGGCACAAGAAAGATGCTCATATAAGAAATATGAATTGAAGTAATAGAGAGCATCAAGAAGCAAATTCAAAACACATTTAAGTCTAACCCACTTCCTATGCATAGGAATCTTGTAAGAAAATAAATCAAAGAAGCACATAGTAACAAGAAAGGGTAGATAAAACAAGAGCAACTTCAAAACTTTCAGCACATAGAGAGGTGTTTCAGTACCATGAAAACTTCTACAACCATAATTTCCTCTCTCATAATAATTTTTAGTAGCCTCATGAATAAACTCAACAATATAACTATCACATAAAGCATGATTTTCATGATCTACAAACACATAATTTTTATTAAGCTCAAAAATAGTGGGATTAAAACCTTCAAACCCACTTTTAACAATTTTATAACAAGAAGACTGATCATTCAATATAGGACCATCATCTAGATCTTTATCATAAACATTTTCTAAGCAAAACTCTTTAGTACCATGCATTTCAAAGTTAGGCACAAATATAGGATTATCGCTGATAACAGGAGCATAACTATTATCACAAGTTTTACCCATAGCAGATCTTTCAAAAGAATCCACAGGTACATAACATTCATCCTCCTTTGGTAAGCATGGGGGGCAATCAAATAATGTAAGAGGTAAAGAGTTACTCTCATTAGAAGTTAGACATGGGTAGATCCATTCTTCCTCCTCTTTTTCATCTAATGAGCTTTCAGTTTCAGCAATTTCTTCTTCCATAGGCTCCTGCAAGGCATTAGTCTCTTCCATTTGTGGAAAGCACCTATTAAAATATTCAAGAATATAGTCATTTTCTTCCTTGTAATTATCAAAGCAAAATTTAAGTATCTCATAAACCTCATATTCATAAGGTGCATCATCAGTATTTTCAAGCAAACTAGCAAGTTCAAATGCACCCTTGAAAGCAATAAATTCTTCAATTTGCTCCACATCATAAAAGTCATAATTTCCTTTAACATAAGAAGATATGGTAACATTATCATTATACTCACATTGAAAAGGAAGGTGTTTATACCTCCTATAGCAACAAGATTTATCAAAGCAATAAGTAACATTATAAGTAGAGCACACCTCTCTAGCAATAGTATTCAATTTATCAATTTGTTCCCATAAGTGTTTCCCTTTTTGTGACAAATGGTGTTCCTTATAATAATACTTTTCTTCTTCCGTGAACCCACCTTGCCAGTAATAACTAGTTTCAAAGAAACCATCCATTGATAGAAAGCATGACAAAGCAAGGCAACAACAGACCAGCAACTAGAGTAGGAACTAATTTTTTTGTGTTTTTGATAAGAGAAAGCAAACCAAAATAAACTATTTTTTTGGGGGGTTTTGATAAAAAGAGGCAAACAAAACCAAGCAAAAGAAACTAAGCAAAACAAAAACAAAGTAAAGAGAAAGGTTGAGAAGGACTCCCCTTGTGAATACGTCCTCGGCCTCCCTGGTAACGGCGCCATAAAAGCTTGATGATGGCACTTCATTGATATGGGAGCGCTTCGTTGGGAAACCCCAAGATCAAGGTATGAAGCAGCACAACAGCAAGTTTTCCCTCAGTAAGAAACCAAGTTTATCGAACCAATAGGAGGAAGGAAACGTCTCAAAGGTGTTGCAAGCAACTTGGAAACCTGTACAACACAAACTCAAGACTTTGCCCCAACGAACAGTGAGATTGTTAATCTCACCGGTTGATGTAACAAAGGATTAATTGTATGGTGTGGAAGGTGATAGTGGTTTGCAGCAAGTAAACAGTAACAGTGGAAGATGTATCAATGGTAAAGATTGGACCGGGGTCCATAGTTCACTAGAGGTGTTCTCCTTAGATAAACAAACATGGCATGCTGGGTAAACAAATTACAGCAGAACAATTGACAGGACTCAGCAAGGCATAACAAAGCAATACTAGACATCAAGATCCTATGAGATTCGATTGGGAAATACAACAAGATACATAGACCGCCATCCAACTGCATCTATGACTAGAAGTCCACCTTTGGGTTATCATCTGAACCCCCTCCAGTATTAAGTTGCAAGTAACAGACAACTGCTTTAAGCAAAGTGTGTAAGGTAAACAATCCACTTATTCCATGAACAAGAGACCGTTGTTTTATCCCTAGTGGCAACAGCACATCTACAACCTTATAGATTTGTATCACTTCCCTTAGATTAAGTAGAGCCATGAACCCACTATCGAGCATAAATACCCTCTCTTGGAGTCACTAGCAACTGTAGGGGTTCGTAGCATGGAAAACAAAAATATTATACAGCATGCACACAAACAAGCCAAGATCTATCTACTAGATTGTAGCAACGAGTCGATAGAAGCACTCAGCCTTGAAGATTCCAAAGCGGTTACCGAGAGCGGATTCTCGTGGGTGATGTATTCATACACTTGCCGATCTCAAGATCGCGTAGACGATCCTTCCAGCGCTGTGTTCCGGCAGCGCTTCCGCAGTCGGTCACACGTTTGGTACTCGATGAAGACCTTCCTCTCCCTTGTTCCAAAGATGGAGGTTGTAGTTCTCCTCATGATTAAAGACGACGGCGTGGTGTCAAGTAGAGGTAGATCCATGAGGCCGCCTAAGCCTTGAGTTATGGTGGATCTAGGGTTTCCAGGTGATCTAGGGTTTAGAAGACCGGGAGGAGGAGGAGGTGTCGGCGGTGGCTAGGGCGACGGCGATGGGCCAGCGGCGGCGCAAGGTGGCGGCGGCGGCTGGCGGAAGCGGCGGCGGCTCGGGTGTAGAGGGGCTAGGGCTTGTGGTGTTGGGGCAGCCCTCCCCTTCTATTTATGAGAGGGGGGCAGCCCTGGGAGGGGTGGGTTTGAATCCAAACCCAAACCCAAGTTGGATTGAGAGAAGGACTTGTTTCTTCTCCCACTAGGAAACCATTGTTCTAGTTTGACTTTTCAAACTTCCCGTTTGACTTTCAATTTAGAGCTTTAATTCTCTCTTACAAATGCCCACACCAAGTGACCTAGGATATGATCCAATCATTCCACTTACCCATGACACATTCATGGACCATTCTCCTTCCGGATCGGTGAACCTTCTAGAACCTCTCCGATGAAAACATCGGAATCTTTCCCGAACTCCGGAATCGGACTTTCCTTATATGAACCTTATTCTCTGGACCATTCCGGATATCCTCATGATATCCCGGATCCCATCCGAGACTCCGAACAACATTCGGTATCCCTACTAACATTCCATATCTACTAAACAACATCGAATCCTTAAGTGTGTCTCCCTACGGTTTGTGAATTATGCGGACATGACCGAGACACTTCTCCGATCAATAACCAATAGAGGAATATGGAAATTCATATGGCTCCCACATATTTCTACGATTACTTTGCGATTGAATGAACTACTTACATACGATACCAATTTCCTTTTGTCTCACGATACTTTACTTATCCGAGGTTTTGATCGCCGGTATCTCTGCATACCTAGTTCAACCTCGTTACCGATAAGTACTCTTTTCTCGTTACCGTGATATGTGATCCCTTGTGAGCCAGTCACATGCTTGCAAGATAATTGGATGACAAGGTCGAAGGAATTAGGTTACTATGTATCAGAAAGCTTATAGCAAACGAACTATTAAAATGACTTGATCTTTATGCTACGCTTATATATAGTAGTATGTCCATCATACCATTCTCCTAATGATATGATCTTGTTGTTAATAACATCTCAATGTTCATGATTGAGAAAACCACGATCATCTATTAACCAACAAGCTAGTATTATAAAGAGGCTTTACCAGGGACTCTAATTTAGTTTACAAATCACACAAGTATTAATGTTTCCGATTAATACTATTATAGCATGAATGTAAACATTTATCATAAACACAAAGATATAATAATAACCACTTTTATTATTGCCTCTAGGGCATATCTCCAACAGTCTCCCACTTGCACTAGAGTCAACTAATCTAGATTACATGGTAATATACCGAACACCCATGGCGGTTTGGTGCTGGTCATGTTTGGCCCTCGGGAGAGGTTTAGTCAACGGATCCGCCACATTCAGATCTGTGTGTACTTTGCAAATCTTTATGTCACCATCTTGGACATGCTCTCGAATAGCGTGAAAACATAGCTTGATATGCTTCAGCTTCTTGTGTGACCTTGGTTCTTGCGCATTGGCTATGGCGCCCATGTTATCACAATAGATAGACATTGGGTCCAGCGCACTTGGAACCACACCGAGCTCTGTAATGAACTCCTTCATCCATATCGCCTCTTGTGAAGCCTCCGAAGCAGCTATGTATTCTGATTCAGTTGAAGATCTCGCCACAACGCTTTGCTTTGCACTCCTCTAGCTAACTGTTGCACCATTCAAAGTAAATACGTATCCAGATTGAGATTTAGAATCATCCGGATCGGTGTTCCAACTAGCATCGGTGTAACCATTAACAACGAGTTGTTCATCACCTCCATAAGAAAGAACCATATCCTTAGTTCTTCTCAAGTACTTAAGGATGTTTTTGACCGCTGTCCAATGATCCACTCCTGGATCACTTTGATATCTTCTAGTCAAACTAACAACATATGCAATGTTAGGTCTAGTACATAGCATGGCATACATAAGATATCCTATGGCTGAGGCATAGGTAGTCTTACTCATCCTTTCTCTATCTTCTGCCGTTGCAGGACTTTGAGTTTTACTCAAGGTCGTATTGGGCAACATGGGCAAGAACCCTTTCTTGCTTTCTTCCATTCCAAACCTCTTTAGAACTTTGTCCAAATATGTACTCTGTGACAATGATATTAGGCGTCTCGATCTATCTCTATAAATCTTTATGCCTAATATGTAAGCTGCTTCGCCAAGATCTTTCATTAAAAATCTATTATTCAAATAATCCTTGACACTATTAAGAAGGTCTACATCATTCCCAATCAACAATATGTCATCTACATATAGTATTAAGAATGCTACAGAGCTCCCTCTCACTTCCTTGTAAATACAAGCTTCTCCATAAGTTTGTATAAAACCAAAGATTTTGATCACCTTATCAAAATGTTGATTCCAACTACGGGATGCTTGCTTCAATCCATAAATGGACCGTTAAAGTTTGCATACCTTGTTAGCATCTTTAGGATCGACAAATCCTTTGGGTTGTACCATATACAACTCTTCATCAATGTCTCCATTGAGGAACGCCGTTTTGACATCCATCTGCCATATCTCATAATCATAATATGCAGCGATTGCTAACATAATCCTCACAGACTTTAGCTTCGCTACCGGTGAGAAAGTCTCATCGTAGTCAACTCCTTGAATTTGTCAAAACCCTTTTGCGACAAGTCGAGCTTTATAGACAGTAACATTACCATCAGCATATGTGTTCTTCTTGAAAATCCATTTGTTCTCGACAGCCTTCCGTCCATCCGGTAAGTCCACCAAAGTCCATACTTGGTTTTCGTACATGGATCCAATCTCGGATTTCATGGCTTCTTGCCATTTATTGGAATCTGGGCTCATCATCGCTTCCTCATATGTCGCAGGGTCATCGGTGTTATCCACCAACATGACACTCATAACGGGATCATACCAATCAGGAGTGGTACGAGTTCTCGTTGACCTGCGAGGTTCTGTAGTAACTTCAACCGAAGTTTCATGATCAACATCATTAGCTTCCTCTCTTATTGGTGTAGGCACCACAGGAACTACTTCCGGTGCTACGCTACTCACAAGTTCGAGAGAAGGTTCAACAACCTCGTCGAGTTCTACTTTCCTTCTAGTCAATTCTTTCGAGAGAAACTCCTTCTATAGAAAGGATCCATTCTTGGCAACGAAGATTTTACCCTCGGATCTATGATAGAAGGTATACCCAATAGTTTCCTTCGGTTATCCTATGAAGACGCATTTTTCCGCTTTGGGTTCAAGCTTGTCTGGCTGTAACTTCTTTCATAAGCTTCGCAACCCCAAACTTTAAGGAACGACAATTTAGGTTTCTTCCCAAACCATAATTCATATGGTGTCGTTTCAACGGATTTAGATGGTGCCCTATTTAAAGTGAATGCGGCTGTTTCTAATGCATAACCCCAAAACGATAGCGGTAAATCTGTAAGTGACATCATAGAGCGAACCATATCTAAGAGAATTCGATTACGACGTTCGGACACACCATTACGTTGTGGTGTTCCCGGCGGTGTCAATTGTGAAAGTATTTCGCATTTCTTCAAATGCTCGCCAAACTCATAACTTAGATATTCATCTCCACGATCAGATCGTCGAAATTTAATCTTCTTGTTATGTTGATTCTCTACTTCACTTTGAAATTCCTTAAACTTCTCGAAAGTTTCGTACTTATGTTTCATGAAATAGATATACCCATATCTACTCAAGTCATCCGTGAAGGTAAGAACATAGCGATAACCACCGCGCGATGCTACACTCATTGGACCACACACATCGGTATGTATGATTTCCAATAAGTCCGTAGATCACTCCATCATACCAGAAAATGGAGTCTTAGTCATTTTACCCATCAGACATGCTTCGCATCTTTCAAGTGATTCAAGAAGTCCATCGGAATGGAGTTTCTTCATACGCTTCACTCCAATATGACCAAGGCAGCGATTGCCACATATAGGTCGAATTATCACTCAATTTCAAATGTTTAGCTTCAATGTTATTAATGTGTGTATTACTACAATCGAGATTCAATAAGAATAGACCATCTATCAAAGGTGCATGTGCATAAAACATATTACTCATATAAATCGAACAACCATTATTCTCGGACTTAAACAAGTAACCGTCTCGCAATAAACATGATCCGGATATAATGTTCATGCTCAACGCAGGCACCAAATAACAATTATTTAAGTATAAAACTAATCCCGATGGTAGATGAAGAGGTAGCATGCCGACCGTGATCACATCAACCTTTGATCCATTTCCAACGCGCATCGTCACCTCGTTCTTCGCTAGCTTCCGTTTATTCTGCAGCACCTGTTTCGAGTTACAAATATGAGCAACCGAACCAGTATCAAATACCCAGGCACTACTACGAGTACTAGTGAGATACACATCAATAACATGTATATCAGATATACCTTTCTTCTTGATGTTGTTGTTCTTCAAATCCGCCAAGTACTTAGGGCAATTTCGCTTTAAGTGACCCTCTCCCTTGCAGTAAAAGCACTCAGTATCAGGCTTAGGCCCAGCCTTGGTCTTCTTCGTCGGCGCGGTAACTTTCTTACCGCCCTTCTTGAAGTTTCCCTTTTTCTTAGACTTGCCTTGCTTCTTGAATTTGGTGGTCTTATTGACCAACAACACTTGATGCTCTTTCTTGATCTCCACTTCTGCAGACTTTAACATGGAGAAGAGTTCGGGTAACGACTTGTCCATGTTTTGCATATTGTAGTTCATCACAAAGTTCTTGTAACTAGGTGGTGGTGATTGGAGGACACGGTGAATCCCCAAAGCATTAGGAATAACTATACCTAATCTTTGAAGCTTGCTTGCGTGCCCAGACAGTTTAAGCACGTGCTCACTGACGGAGCTTCCCTCTTTCATCTTGCAGTTAAAGAACTTTTCAGAAGCCTCATAACTCTCAACTGCCGCGTGAGCCTCAAATATCATTTTGAGTTCACGGACAATATCATGCGGGTCATGGTTCTCAAACCTTTTCTGAAGCTCCGATTCTAAACCATACAAGATAGCACACTGAACTATGGAGTACTGATTCTTCTGAGTGAGGAAAACATTCTTTACCTCATCGGTAGCATCAGCTGCAGGCGGGTTACCCAGCGGTGCATCCAGCACATAGGTCAAATTACCAGCATTAGGGACAATCCTCAAATTGCGGAACCAATCCGTGAAGTTGCTTCCATTGTTTTTCAACTTTTCTTTCTCTAGGAACGCATTAAAATTGATGGTAGGGGCCGCCTTTGATCTACAACATATTTGCAATAGTTTAGACTAAGTTTATGACAAATTGAGTTCTAATTAATAGTTAAATTAATCTAGGTGAACTCCCACTCAAAACAATATCCCTCACATTGTTTTAGTGATCACACAAACCAAATCCACCACATAAAAACCGATCATCACGAGAGTTGATGTAGCTTCAATGGCGAACAATCAACATGTTCATCATATCTACTATATGACTCATGCTTTACCTTTCGGTGATCCGTGTTCCGAGACCATGTATGTACATGCTAGGCTCGTCAAGATCAAACCTTAGCTTTCGCATGAGAAAATCTGGCTTGCTCATGTTGTATACACTCGCAGAATCTAACACACCCGATCATCACGTGGTGCTTTGAAACAACGAGTCTTGGCAACGGTGCCTACTAAGGATGAACACTTTATAACTTGATATTTTGTGAGAGGGATCATCTTATAATGCTACCGTCGAGAACTAAGCAATACAAGATGCATAAAAGGATTAACATCACATGCAATTCAAACTATGTGATATGATATGGCCTTTCTTCTAGTGCCTACGATCTCCATCATCAAGCACGAACATGGTCTCCATCATCACCGGTGTGGCATCAAGGTCAATGGCACCGCTCCATGGTTGTTGTCCACCAGCATCAACTATTACAACTACTTTGAATAATAGACACGCAGGTCTTAACAAAATTAAAAGACAACCACAAGGCTCCTGCCGGTTGCCGACTTACAATAAGGAACATTGCATACATCATATATAATCACAATCATGGCTATATCACATCACAACACACCCCTGCAAAACAAAGTTAGACGCCTCTAATTTTCTTTGCATATTTTACGTGGTTTGGGATTTTCAATAAGTACCGTTCTAACATACGAACAAGAACCACAACGTTGATGCTTAAAAAATCAAGTGCCCGTTATAAATTGAATCTTTACTTTGATGGGAGAGACAGACACCTGCAAAGCCACTTATGCAATACAAGTTGCATGTTGAGCATGGAGAAAGTCTCATGAACGATGTCATGCAAGGTTAGCCCGGGCCGCTTCATCCCATCATACCGCAAGATGCAAAGTACACAAAAAGCAATTGATAATAAAAGCACCACCGCCCACAATGACCATTGTGTTCTACTCGTGCAACAGATCTACATATAGACACGGCTCTGATACCACTGTAGGGGTTCGTAGCATGGAAAACAAAAAAATTCTACCGCATGCACACAAACAAGCCAAGATCTATCTACTAGATTGCAACGAGTCGATAGAAGCACTCACCCTTGAAGATTCCAAAGCGGTTAACGAGAGCAGATTATCGTGGGTGATATAGTCGTACACTTGCCGATCTCAATATCGCGTAGACGATCCTTTCGGCGCTGCGTTCCGGCAGCGCTTCCGCAGTCGGTCACACGTTCAGTACCCATTGAAGACCTTCCTCTCCCTTGTTCCAGCAGGCAGCGGAGGTTGTAGTTCTCCCCTCGCGATTCCGGCAGCACGACGGCGTGGTGTCGGAAGTAGAGGGTAGATCCCACAGGGCTTCGCCTAAGCTGATGCAAGTTATGGTGGATCTAGGGTTTCATGGTGATCTAGGGTTTAGAAGACCGGGAGGAGGAGGAGGAGGAGGTGTCGGCAGCGTCTAGGGCGACAATGACGGCCAGTGGTCCAGTGGCAAGGTGGGGTGGAGAGGGGCTAGGGCTTGTGGTGTTGGGGCAGCCCTCCCCTTCTATTTATGAGAGGGGGGCAGCCTTGGGAGGGGTGGATTTGAATCCAAACCCAAACCCAAGTTGGATTGAGAGAAGGACTTATTTCTTCTCCCACTAGGAAACCATTGTTCCAGTTTGACTTTTCAAACTTCCCGTTTGACTTTCAGTTTAGAGCTTTAATTCTCTCTTACAAATGCCCACACCAAGTGACCTAGGATATGATCCAATCAGTCCACTTACCCATGACACATTCATGGACCATTCTCCTTCTGGATCAGTGAACCTTCTAGAACCTCTCCGATGAAAACATCGGAATCTTTCCCGAACTCTGGAAACGGACTTTCCTTATATGAATCTTATTCTCCGGACCATTCCGGATCTCCTCATGATATCCCGGATCCCATCCGAGACTCCGAACAACATTCGGTATCCCTACTAACATTCCATATCTACTAAACAACATTGAATCCTTAAGTGTGTCTCCCTACGGTTCGTGAATTATGCGGACATGACCGGGACACTTCTCTGATCAATAACCAATAGAGGAATATGGAAATTCATATGGCTCCCACATATTTCTACGATTACTTTGCGATCGAATGAACCACTTACATACGATACCAATTTCCCTTTGTCTCACGATACTTTACTTATCCGAGGTTTTGATCGTCGGTATCTCTGCATACCTAGTTCAACCTCGTTACCGATAAGTACTCTTTTCTCGTTCCCGTGATATGTGATCCCTTGTGAGTCAGTCACATGCTTGCAAGCTAATTGGATGACATTCCACCGAGAGGGCCCAGAGTATATCTATCCGTCATATGGATGGACAAATCCCACTCTTGATCCATGTGCCTCAACCCATACTTTCCGAACACTCAATGCCACCTTTATAGCCACCCAGTTACGGTGTGGTGTTTGATGTCATCAAAGCATCCTTCCGGTGATGGTGATTAGCATGATCTCATGGTCGAAGGAATTAGGTTACTATGTATCAGAAAGCTTATAGCAAACGAACTATTAAAATGACTTGATCTTTATGATACGCTTATCTATAGGAGTATGTCCATCATACCATTCTCCTAATGATATGATCTTGTTGTTAATAACATCTCAATGTTCATGATCGAGAAACCACGATCATCTATTAACCAACAAGCTAGTATTATAAAGAGGCTTTACCAGGGACTCTAATTTAGTTTACAAATCACACAAGTATTAATGTTTCTGGTTAATACTATTATAGCATGAATGTAAACATTTATCATAAACAAAAAGATATAATAATAACCACTTTTATTATTGCCTCTAGGGCATATCTCCAATAGAACTACTTGGCCAAGATAGCTACTAACAACGGAGAGCATGCAAGATCACTGATACGTCGGAAACATATCTATAATTTTTGATGTTTCATGCTTGTTTAGTATCTACTTTGCTTTGCTTTGTCTACACCATGAGGTGTTTTTATATGTTTTCTGGAACTAACCTATTAACAAGTTGCCACAGTGCCAGTTGCCTGTTTTCTTCTGTTTTTGGTTCCAGAAAGGCAGAAAATCAATATTCCCAGAATTGGACAGGACAAAAGCCAAAGTCAATATTTTACTGTGGGCGACACGAATCCAGAAGACGAGACAGAGGGGCGCCACGGGGTGGCCACACCCCCCAGGCGCGGCCAAGCCTGGCCCGCGCCTAGGCAAGGTATGGGCCCCCTCGGGCATCCCCTATCTCGCCTCTTTGCCTATAAGAAGCCCCCGATGCAGAAACCCTAGGCACCCTATCAAAACTCCACGAAACCGTTTGTAGCCGTCGCCACCATCATCCCTAGATCGGGGGATCTGAAGTTCTTCCCGGCACCCTGTCGGAGGGGAGATCATCCCGGAGGCCTTCTTCTCTGGTATGATGCGTGAGTAGTTCCACCTTGGACCATGGGTCCATGTAGTAGCTAGATGGTTGTATCTCCTCCTTGTGCTTTCATGTATAGATCTTGCGAGCTCCGTTCATGATCAAGATCTAATCTATTTGTAATCATGCATGTTGTGTTTGCGGGGATCCGATGGATATTGAGATTATTATGTTGGTTTGATTAATGGTTTTGTCTTTATGATTCTATCATGTATGTGTTGTTTGTGATCTTGCATGCTCTTTGATGTTAGTAGCTATCTTGGCCAAGTAGTTGCTAGTGACTCCAAGAGGGGGTATTTATGCTCGATAGTGGGTTCATGCCTCTAGTTTTCAAGGGAAGTGACAGAAATATCTTCGGTTGTAGATGTATTGTTGCCACTAGGTGAAAACAACGGTCTCTTGTTCATGGAGCAAGTGGATTGTTTACCTTACACACTTTGCTTAAAGCAGTTGTCTGTTGCTTGCAACTTAATATTGGAGGGGGTTCGGATGATAACCCAAAGGTGGACTACTAGTCATAAATGCAGTTGTATGGCAGTCTATGTATCTTGTTGTATTGCCCAATTGAATCTCATAGAATCGTTTTGTCTAGTATTGCATTGTTATGCCTTGCTCAGTTCCTGTCAATTGCCCCGTTGTAATTTGTTTACCCTTCATGCCATGTTGTTTATTTAAGGAGAGCACCTCTAGTGAACTATGTACCCCGGTCTAATCTTTACCATTGATACATCTTCCACCGTTACTATTTACTTGCTGCAAACCACCATTACCTTCCACACCATAGAGTTAATCCTTTGTTACAGCAACCGGTGAGATTGACAACCTCACTATTAGTTGGGGCAAAGTCTTGAGTTTGTGTTGTGCAGGTCTCCGTGTTGCTTGCAACACCTGTGTGACGTTTCCTTCCTCCTACTGGTTCGATAACCTTGGTTTCTTACTGAGGGAAGACTTGTTGCTGTGCTGCTTCACACCTTGCTCTTGGAGTTCCCAACAGGCTCCACATCAATTGAGCCATCAACCAGTTTTCTAGCGCCGTTGCCGGGGAGGCCAAGGACGTCTTCATAAGGGGAGTCCTCCACTTCCTTTCTCTTTACTTTGTTTTTAGTTTGCTTAGTTTCTTTTGCTTGGTTTTTTTCCTCTTGTTTTCAAAAAATCCAAAAAAAATAGTCTAGTTTGGTTTGCTTTCTTTATTCAAAAACACACAAAAATTAGTTCCTACCCTAGTTGCCACCTTGCTCTAGCTCACCATGTTGTTCCCCAAGTTTGCCCTGAAGGATCTTGCAATAGGTAGTGGCTCCATAATTGGGAAAGATAATATTGAAGAATTCTTTAATCATGTTAGCAAGCATGAGGATATTGAGGATAGATCTATAATAGAACTTGCTCCTAATTATGAGATTGCTGCAGCTTCTTTAGTTCATAAGTTGGAGGCTAGGTTTGTTAGCCTTAACCCCATGATACAATTCTTGTTCCTAAAACTAAAAGAATAAAAGAATGTTGAAAAGAGAGAATTCATTCTTGAAACCTTACTAAAAGAGTTTCATGATGTTGCTAGGGAAGCCAAAAAGGTCTTTGAGCATTTCAATATGCTAGGCTCATGTGTATATGTTATGGGTACTTCAGATAAAACTAAGCCTATAGAGGAATTCAAGATACCCATGCCCTTTAAGCTTGTTGGAATGCATGAAGCCTTTGAAAAGAATTTTGATTGGATTACTCCTGAAAATCTTTTTGATGAAAGAAGTAAACCAAAGAGAGATGAGAAGGGATCCTCCAAAACTCATTTGGATGAGATACCTTTCATAGTTGAAGACTTTGCAAGTATTGATCTAAATTCTTCATTTGAAAATACTTGATTCTTCTTGCTTCTTGTGCCTAACTTAAAGGCGTTAAAGAAAAGTACTTGTTGGGAGATAACCCGAGAGTTTCCTTGAGTCTTGGAAGTTATTACTTCAATAATGACCTCTCCTTATCCTTTTTGTTTGCTTTTTGTGCCAAGAATGACCTCTAATGAGAAGGAAGTAAGATTTGGGGAGTTGCTGTCCCGAAACAGATTTCTGTCCTCCACCATAAACATTCATGAGGAGTCTCTGTAACTCGGATTGAGCTGATATTTTATGAATGAATCCCCCAGTATGTTAGCTAACTTTCGTTAGTTCAACACTTTTTGATTTGAGCAACACAAGATTTTCCAAAAAATCGATTTATACCTGCTGGTCTATTTTGACAGATTTCTGCCATTATTTGCATTTGCTTCTTATCGATTTCTTTTTGAGTTATCTTTTGGGGAATTGAGCTTTTTAAAGGAAGTTGCTTCAGTAGCTTTTGTTTTTAGTGAAAAGTTTTGTTGTTCTGAAGCTTTGCCCAAAGGTCTATTATCTTTTGAATACACTAATGTTGTTAATTAAGATTGTGTAAAGTTTTGTATGAAGGAAAACATTTAGGTGTAGAGAGAGAATGATGAAATGAGATGAAAAATGGACAAAAGCTCAAGATTGGGGATGCCACCATGGTGTCACCCCAATAAATATCCAAGAGGTACATGTAGGGGTTCGTAGCATGGAAAACAAAAGATTTTTACCGCATGCACACAAACAAGCCAAGATCTATCTACTAGATTGTAGCAACGAGTCTATAGAGGAACTCACCCTCAAAGATTCCAAAGCGGTTAACGAGAGCAGATTCTCGTGGGTGATGTAGTCGTACTCTTGCCGATCTCAAGATCGCGTAGACGATCCTTCTGACGCTGCGTTCCGGCAGCGCTTCCGCAGTCGGTCACACGTTCGGTACTCGATGAAGACCTTCCTCTCCCTTGTTCCAGCAGGCAGTGGAGGTTGTAGCACTATCCTCATGATTTCGGCAGCACGACGGCATGGTGTCAGAAGTAGAGGGGAGATCTCGCAGGGCTTCGCCTTAAGCCGGGGGCGAGTATGGTGGAGCAAGAGAGGGGCCTTGGTGATCTAGGGTTTAGAGGCACCAAGGGGTTGGCTTGGCCGGTGGATAGGGTTTTGGGGAAACCCTAATTTGGCGGCTAGAGGATCCCTAGGTGGCGGCATCACTTGGAGGGGTGGTGGCGCCTAGAGCTAGGGTTTAGGTGTAAGAGGTAGGGGCACCCTACCCCTCCTTATATAGGTGGGAGGAGGCGGTTTGGGAGGAGGGAGTCCTCCTCCAACTCCTCCTCATGGCCGGCGGGTGGGAGGGAGTGGGACTTCCTCCCCAAGTAGGTTTCCTACTCTCCCTCCACCAAGCAAACTTCAAATTTGACTTTTTCAAATTGGCGTTTGACTTTCAAACTTGGATTTGATTTCTCTCTCCATATTGCCCAGCCAAGTGACCTAGTACATGATGCAACCATTCCACATTGTCATGACACATCCATGTACCCTTCCCCTCCGGAGTGCCGGACCTTCCAGACCTTCTAGAACATTCCTGGTGAAAACATCGGAATCTTTTCCGAACTCCGAAATAAGACTTTCCTTATATGAATCTTATTTTCCGGACCATTCCGGATCTCCTCGTGATATCCCGGATCCAATCCGAGACTCCGAACAACATTCGGTCTCTTACTCATCATTTCATAACTACTCAACAACATCGAATCCTTAAGTGTGTCTCCCTACGGTTCGTGAATTATGCGGACATGACCGAGACACTTCTCCGATCAATAACCAATAGAGGAATCTGTAAATTCATATGGCTCCCACATATTTCTATGATTACTTTGCGATCGAATGAACCACTTACATACGATACCAATTTCCTTTTGTCTCACGATAGTTTACTTATCCGAGGTTTTGATCGTCGGTATCTCTGCATACCTAGTTCAACCTCGTTACTAATAAGTACTCTTTTCTTGTTCCCGTGGTATGTGATCCCTTGTGAGCCAGTCACATGCTTGCAAGCTAATTGGATGACATTCCACCGAGAGGGCCCAGAGTATATCTATCTGTCATATGGATGGACAAATCCCACTCTTGATCCATGTGCCTCAACCCATACTTTCCGAACACTCAATGCCACCTTTATAGCCACCCAGTTACGGTGTGGTGTTTGATGTCATCAAAGCATCCTTCTGGTGATGGTGATTAACATGATCTCATGGTCGAAGGAATTAGGTTACTATGTATCAGAAAGCTTATAGCAAATGAACTATATTAAATGACTTGATCTTTATGCTACGCTTAACTATAGGAGTATGTCCATCACATCATTCTCCTAATGACATGACCCTGTTGTCAATAACATCTCTATGTTCATGATCAGGAAACCATGATCATATATTAACCAACAAGCTAGTTTAACAAGAGGCTTTACTAGGGACTCTTTTATGTTTCCAAATCGCACAAGTATTAATGTTTCCTGTTAATACAATTATAAAATGGTATGTAAACATTTATCATAAGTATGAAGATATGATAATAACCACTTTATTATTGCCTCTTGGGCATATCTCCAACAGTCTCCCACTTGCACTAGAGTCAATAATCTTGTTTCAAACCTTTGTGTATTCAACACCTATGGCTTTCCGGTGTTGTATATACACGATTGCTAGTGGTTAACTGATCTCCGGAACTGACACTTCCAGGTCCGTGTGTAATTGCATGTCTTTGCGTCTCTACGCATCACTCATTATCTAATGAGATGGCTTTGTACAAATTTGGTCCTTTGGTGAGACCTTTAGTTCCTTGGGGTTTAAAACATGTTTATAATATTGTCATACAATATATCTTCATAGTACTATCCCGCTATGAACTACACCTAGTTTGATAACAAACTACTTGACACAAATGCCCTCTTTTGCTGCTAAGCCTTTTGTTGTAGTATCTGTCATAATGTCTTAACTTTGGAATTCATCCAAATTCATTATGGAACTTACTTTCCATCATATTGTGCCACCCTTAGTTTAGATTGAGATAAACTTAATTTGTACTTTGTGACAAAACTAGTATCAATGTAATACTTTTACAATGAACTAACCATCTATTTGTCACTTCTACAAAATAATATATTCTTAGTTCTTCTAAAAGATCATAAGAATATCTTTACTATCGTCCAATAATCATCTTATGAATCATTCTGGTATACACTCATAACATTTAGAGCATATGACATATCTGGATTTGTACATATCACAACATGATTGATAAAATACTCTTTGTGATTTTATCTATTAAGTATCAAAAATACTTAAATATTTATTCAATCCTTCCTGTGCAACAAGAACCTTTCTTGTAGTTTATATATTGAACTCATTCAATATCTCATCTATGTACTTCTGGCACAACCATATTGGCGTCACAATTTATCCATATAGACATTGATGCCAAATATTCGGGTTCTGCCTAAGCCTTTCATCGAGATGAAATTCTTATTATGTGTTAATAAAAAGATACATCATTTCCAATCAACAATATGTATTCCACATAATGTATTAGAAACATGTCTTAGCGCTCCCACTTAATTTCTTGCAAATGCAAGCATCTTCATCGTCTCTGATGAAATTAAACTCTTTTAACAGTTTCATCATAGTGAAGATTCCGACTCCACGATGCTTACTTCAACCATTGAAGTTTGCATATACTTTTAGCATCCTTTGAATTAACAAAACCCTTTGGACCGTGTCATGCACACGTCCTAGGTAACCATTCTATTAGAAGAACTTGTTTTGTTTATTCAACACATAACAAAATTATATGTCATGGTTGCTACATTAATCTGTCTAGACTAAATATCGCTTAATGAAAGATCAGATCTTGTCATAGTCAACTCTTTGAACATTGTCGTGAACTCTTTCCCGACATGGCGATAATTTCATAGATGTGAAACATCCATGTCTATTTCTTTATAGATCCAAATATGACTGTAAGGTCTTGTACCTTTCTAGAGGGTCTTTCAAGTTCAAAGCTTGATCTCTCGTATATGGAACTATCATGGATTTTATGGCTTCAAACCATTTGACGGAGTCAGGGCCCATCATCGCTTCTTTGCATGTAGTCAGTTTATTATTGTCAAATAATGATTCAAACCTCAAATCTTGGTATTTGATTGTTTATCTGACCTACTTTGTTCAATAGGAACTTAGATCTCCGTTTCCACAACCTTTGAGATACGTGAGCCATGAGCGTTGTTGCTGCCTCCGGAACACTTTTCGGCGCTGTGCAACTTTGCACATATAGCTAAGTTTCGTTTAACCTTATCAAAGTTCTATTGTCCTCCCACTTAACTTTTCACGGAAAATTCCTTCTCAAAGAAACTTTGACGTTCTAAGCGACAAACACTTTTGTATTTGGTGTTATGGAGGAATACTTAACTATTATTCAAAATAACATACAAAGATATGTTCATCCGATTTTGGTTGCAAACATCTTTCTTATGCATAGCATACCAATTTTTAAGAAAGGACAACTTGGGTTTTATCCCAAACCATAACTTTATATGGTGTCAATTCAACAGATTATGATGGAGCTCTTTTCAGTGGAAAAACGGTAGTCTCTAAAGCTTTTAATCTTTAAAATATAATGGCAGTTTTATGAATTACACCTTTGATCTTACCATGTCAAACAAGGTTCAATTACATATCTCGAACGTTCCATACTCTTATGGTGTTTCGGGAAATGCAAATCCAGGGAACGATTCCTTAAATCTTAGGTGTTTTTATGATAAACTTGTAACTCAAATATCTTCCTTTATGATATTATCATAAACTATTTATATTCTTGTTAAAATGATTTTGCACTTCATTTTGAAAGTCTTTGAACTTTTCAAATGTTTCATAATTTATCCTTATTAAGTAAATATTCATATATTCACTCAAATTTTCGGAGAAAGCATATGAAGTTGAAATCCATCGCTCTTGACTATACATAATGGACTTCATACAACATTATGTACAAGTTTCAATAAGCTAGTCATTCTTTCCCTTTTGGCCTATGAACGAAGTTTTTAATTATCTCTAGGAAAGTTTCACAAGTGTCATTTGATCAAAATATCACAAGACTCCAAAATTCCATCCACGGGGAGTTTCTTCATGTTTTCTTTCCAATATAATTTAAACGGCGATGTCACTTCCTAAGTGATCTTTCTTATCAATTGTCTTTCGGCATTTTTAGCAATTGTTTTATGGATGTGATTTATCCAACGAGATTTGTAAATCATCCATCTTTTATGGAGTACGACAATTAATTGAACAACCCTTTTGTTCTCATAATACCTGATAAAACAAATCTTGAAGGCAAGCTTTGATATTAACGAGAAACATATCAACATTTTATTTGTTCTCGATGAACATCATCACATATTCTCTTGCTAGTTACTTAGGCCATTGTAGTTCATGAATTGTGTTGTTTCGTATGACGATTCACACCAACAAATTCAGTATCAAATACTTAAGAACCACTGTGTATAATAAGCAAAGAATATAGCCATAACATGTATATCCTCTATATACCTAAGCTGAACAATTCTAGTTTTTTCTTTTCTGCTATATATTTATGAGATTCTCTTTCAATATTTCTTTTTCTGTTTGAAAGAATCTATCAACATCAATAGTGGAGCCATCCATATGACACATAGTCCAGAGCGTGTATAGTTAAATACCAATGTCTTTGGACTTGCACTTTGAAGTAGATTACCATCATCAAATGTTTGGTGTTCTTTCAAATTCCTTTCTTTAGTAATCTCTTGGTGTAGTAAACATTTTACCTACATCAAATATTCACCCTTCTCATGGAATTATTCATGATCAAGCTACTTTAGCTTATAACAGTGAATCGCGGGTATAATGTTGCTCTCCAAAACCTTTTAGAGGATTAGGACAACTAGTGTCTCCAACCTTTTGTAAATTCTCATCAAATATGAGAACATAAAATTTGTCATATTATATTCTATCATGTTGTAACCAAAATATCATTTCAGATATCGCAATATCTTCCATACATGATGGTTTCTGAAACAACTCTTTCAACTCCTAGATTACCTTGATATTGAAACTATCTTTCAAATATCAAGAATCATGGAGATAAACATGATACTTATATACTAACACTGGAATTGTTACTCTTGATTTAATACCAACTATTAAACTTCACGGAGTAATCGAAACTTACTAAAAGTTTGCAATGGGACTTTTACACTTTAGATTAACACTTCAAAACAATACGATACCAGTTCGTAAAGTAACTAACCAGAATTCTATAGTTCTATCATATCAATTATAACTAAGCGCAAGGTGGTAAACGGATGCCAATGACTACAACAACTATGCAAATTCACTTTGATTTAATTTATGATAAATAGTGTTCAACTTTTAATCATATTGTTGTTGAACTCCCACTCAAAACAATATCCCTCACATTGTTTTAGTGATCACACGAACCAAATCCACCACACCAAAACCGATCATCACGAGAGTTGATGTAGCTTCAATGGCGAACAATCAACATGTTCATCATATCTACTATATGACTCATGCTTTACCTTTCGGTGATCCGTGTTCCGAGACCATGTCTGTACATGCTAGGCTCGTCAAGATCAAACCTTAGCTTCCGCATGAGCAAATCTGGCTTTCTCACGTTGTATACACTCGCAGAATCTAACACACCCGATCATCACGTGATGTTTCGAAACAACGAGCTTTAGCAACGGTGCTTACCAAGGATGAACACTTTAAAACTTGAAATTGTGTGCTTGAGGGATCATCTTATAATGCCACCGTCGTGAACTAAGCAATACAAGATGCATAAAAGGATTAACATCACATGCAATTCATAATATGTGATATGATATGGCTTTTCTCCTTGTGCTTCCGATCTCCATCTTCAAGCACGAATATGATCTCCATCATCACCGGTTTGGCGTCAAGGTCAATGGCGCCGTTTCATGGTTGTCATCCACCAGCATCAACTATTACAACTACTTTGAATAATAGACACGCGGGTTTTAACGGAATTTAAAAGATAACCATATGGCTCCTGCCGGTTGCCGACTTATAATAAGGAACATTGCATACATCATATATAATCACAATCATGGCCATATCACATCACAACACACCCCTACAAAACAAAGTTAGACGCCTCTAATTTTATTTGCATATTTTACGTGGTTTGGGGCTTTCAATAAGTGTCGTTCTAACTTACAAACAAGAACCACAACGTTGATGCTTGAACTATCAAGTGCCCGTTGTACATTGAATCTTTACTATGATGGGAGAGACAGACACCTGCAAAGCCACTTATGCAATACAAGTTGCATGTCGAGCGTGGAGCAAGTCTCATGAACGATGTCATGTAAGGTTAGCCCGGGCCACTTCATCCCACCATACCGCAAGTTGCAAAGTACACAAGAAGCAATTGATAATAAAAGAACCACCACCCACAATGACCATTGTGTTCTACTCGTGCAACAGATCTACATATAGACACGGCTCTGATACCACTGTAGGGGTTCGTAGCATGGAAAACAAAAGATTTCTACCGCATGCACACAAACAAGCCAAGATCTATCTACTAGATTGTAGCAACGAGTCTATAGAGGAACTCACCCTCAAAGATTCCAAAGCGGTTAATGAGAGAAGATTCTCGTGGGTGATGTAGTCGCACTCTCCTCGTCATTACGGCAGCACGACGGCATGGTGTCGGAAGTAGAGGGGAGATCTCGCAGGGCTTCGCCTTAAGTCGGGGGCGAGTATGGTGGAGCAAGAGAGGGGCCTTGGTGATCTAGGGTTTAAAGGCACCAAGGGGTTGGCTTGGCCGGCGGCTAGGGTTTTGGGGAAACCCTAATTCGGCGGCTAGAGGAGCCCTAGGTGGCGGCAGCACTTGGAGGGGTGGTGGCGCCTAGAGCTAGGGTTTAGGTGTAAGAGGTAGGGGCGCCCTACCCCTCCTTATATAGGTGGGAGGGGCGGTTTGGGAGGAGGGAGTCCTCCTCCAACTCCTCCTCATGGCCGCCGGGTGGAAGGGAGTTGGACTTCCTCCCCAAGTAGGTTTCCTACTCTCCCTCCACCAAGCAAACTTCAGATTTGACTTTTTTAAATTGGCGTTTGACTTTCAAACTTGGATTTGATTTCTCTCTCCATATTGCCCAGCCAAGTGACCTAGTACATGATGCAACCATTCCACATTGTCATGACACATCCATGCACCCTTCCCCTCCGGAGTGTCGGACCTTCCAGACCCTTCTAGAACATTCCTGGTGAAAACACCGAAATCTTTTCCGAACTCTGAAACCGGACTTTCCTTATATGAATCTTATTCTCCGGACCATTACGGATCTCCTCGTGATATCCCGGATCCCATCCGAGACTCCGAACAACATTCGGTCTCTTACTCATCATTTCATAACTACTCAACAACATCGAATCCTTAAGTGTGTCTCCCTACGGTTCGTGAATTATGCGGACATGACCGAGACACTTCTCCGATCAATAACCAATAGAGGAATCTGGAAATTCATATGGCTCCCACATATTTCTACGATTACTTTGCGATCAAACCACTTACATACGATACCAATTTCCTTTTGTCTCACGATAGTTTACTTATCCGAGGTTTTGATCGTCGGTATCTCTGCATACCTAGTTCAACCTCGTTACTGATAAGTACTCTTTTCTCGTTCCCGCGGTATGTGATCCCTTGTGATCCAGTCACATGCTTGCAAGCTAATTGGATGACATTCCACCAAGAGGGCCCAAAGTATATCTATCCGTCATATGGATGGACAAATCCCACTCTTGATCCATGTGCCTCAACCCATACTTTCCGAACACTCAATGCCACCTTTATAGCCACCTAGTTACGGTGTGGTGTTTGATGTCATCAAAGCATCCTTCCGGTGATGGTGATTAACATGATCTCATGGTCTAAGGAATTAGGTTACTATGTATCAGAAAGCTTATAGCAAATGAACTATATCAAATGACTTGATCTTTATGCTATGCTTAACTATAGGAGTATGTCCATTACATCATTCTCCTAATGATATGACCCTGTTTTCAATAACATCTCTATGTTCATGATCAGGAAACCATGATCATATATTAACCAACAAGCTAGTTTAACAAGAGGCTTTACTAGGGACTCTTTTATGTTTACAAATCACACAAGTATTAATGTTTTCTGTTAATACAATTATAGCATGGTATGTAAACATTTATCATAAGTATGAAGATATGATAATAACCACTTTATTATTGCCTCCTGGGCATATCTCCAACAGTACAAGCGTCAAAGCTTGGGGATGCCCAAGGCATCCCCTTCTTCATCAATAAAAAGCTCAGGTCTGTCTAGACACTTTGTTTTTATTGTTTCATGCATAGTTGTGTTGTTCTTGGAGCGTCTTAGTTTTCGTTTTCTTTTCTTAGTTTGTTTAGTTTGCTTGAATAAAGTAGGTTGGACCCTTGTTCTTGCTGTGTTGTTTCAAAGAAGTTGATTGGTGTTGGAAAGGAGTAGAAAGTTCTTGCTTGGAAGTGCAAGAGGAGCTTGCATTGACTATGACTTAGACTTTAGCATGACATGCTAGGTGTTGTTTTGACCTTATGCATAGTGATTATTGTTGTAGCATGACTTTCTCCAAGTCACTGGCTTTCTTAGTGTGCCTTGAAGGAATCATGCGTTGTTTTAGCATACAAAAGCATAGTATGGTGGTGTTCTCCTTTGATGCTTTGTTTGGGTTGACTTGGCACATGCTCACACCATGTTATGACTATGAACAAGTCACCATAGCCTCTATGATCATTTAGTCCTAGACTTGTAGTACCACTCTATGCTTTGATTAGTAGTGTTTTGTCGCTTTGCATGATTATGCCCATTATTGCTCTCTTAGTTGGTTGCTTCCAGTCTTTTGCTAGCCCCCACTTGTATGAGTAAGCTCTACTCATGATTCCAACTCTCAAGAAACCCAGTTATTCCAAAGTGTCCACTATAAATTCCTATGCATGGTGTGTTACACCATTCCAAGTATATTATTGTTTTCAGCTATCTTCCAATTAAAAAGTATTTTGTTATGTGGAAACTTAGTGATTAAATCCCTCATGAACTTGATGGCACACTTTATATTCTTTGCCCCTAATAAACTTGAACCATTGTGTTGTCTATGTTGTATATGCTTGCACTTATACGTTGGAATCAGCATGCTGTCATGGGAAACGTTTTCAAGATTGCACTTGTACTTTGTACTCAGTTGTTATCATGCTCTTTTGTCTATGGATGTCACCGGTGTGAAATAAGGAGGGAGCTTGTAAATCCATGGAGTTATGTGGGCCGCTAGCCTAAGCCATGCCTAATCATGGTGGAAACTTGCAGCATCACCATAGTGAGCTATCTATGAAGCATCCTCAATAAAAAACTATGCATATAGTAAATAAAAAGATCGCTGAGATGCTCATTGTCTACTTGCCTTGTCATTTTGGTTATGGGAAAGCTCATGTACCATGTGCAAGGGGTACCCCGTTGGCGGTTCTCTATGATACGCATGTACTTACAATGACAAGAACTTATAGGTGACTGAAGTTGAGTAGCATGAGGTGTGGCCCTCATATTCAAGGGACATGAGATTGCCAATTTATACTTTGTCAAGCATATACTACATAGTTTGTTCACTTTAACCTTAATAACTTCAAGATGCTTATGATAGGGGCAATGAGGGCTGAAAGCTAACAAGTACCATAATTTTTGGAAGCTCTTTTTGAAACTTGAAATCCCTGCTTCCCTTTATGAAGGGCCTTTCTTCCACTATTATATTGAGTCTCCATCTTCTACCTTTAGGCACCATTAAGAGAGCATAGTTGTCATTCTTAGTTCTATGTGCAGTGTCCCAAAGCTTATTGATTGATGCATATTGTGATATTACTTGTTCTTGTGGTATTTGTTTCTAGTCACTCTTATGAACTTTGAAGGTGTCCTATGCATCTATTTTTCTACTCTATGAGGGACAAGCTGATTGCCACTATGCCATGTTTTCTGTATGTGAAACAAACAAACGTTTTTCAATGCATGTTATTCATGATCTTTGTTTGTAGCCTTTCATGTTGCATGCATAGTTACTTCGTCTTATTGTTAGAACTCCATCTTTTATGCACATGTTTAGAGTTCTTTGATCCCAGCTCTCAATGCTTGCAAATGGTGTGATCTTTATTGTGAAGGTGCATGTCACCTAAAAAATTATTCTTTTATCACTTACCTACTCGAGGACGAGCAGGAGTTAAGCTTGGGGATGCTTGATACGTCAGAAACGTATCTATAATTTTTGATGTTCCATGCTTGTTTAGTATCTACTTTGCTTTGCTTTGTCTATACTATGAAGTGTTTTTTATATGTTTTCCGGAACTAACCTATTAACAAGTTGCCATAGTGCCAGTTGCCTGTTTTCTTCTGTTTTTGGTTCTAGAAAGACAGAAAATTAGTATTCTTGGAATTGGACGGGACAAAAGCCAAAGTCAATATTTTATCGTGGACGACACGAATCCAGAAGACAAGACGGAGGGGCGCCACGGGGTGTCCACACCCCTAGTCACGGCCAAGCCTGGCCCACGCCCGGGCAGGGTGTGGGCCCCTCGGGCACCCTTGCCTCGCCTCTTCGCCTATAAGAAGCCCCCGATGCAGAAACCCTAGACACCAGATCAAAACTCCATGAAATCGTCTTTAGCCACCGCCACCATCGTCCCTAGATCAGGGGGATTTGAAGTTCTTCCCGGCACCCTACCGAAGGGGAGATCATCCCGGAGGCCTTCTTCTCTGGTATGATGCGTGAGTAGTTCCACCTTGGACTATGGGTCCATATAGTAGCTAGATGGTTGTATCTCCTCCTTGTGCTTTCATGTATAGATCTTGTGAGCTCTGTTCATTATCAAGATATAATCTATTTGTAATCATGCATGTCGTGTTTGCGAGGATCCAATGGATATTGAGATTACTATGTCAGATTGATTAATGGTTTTGTATTTATGATTCTATCATGTCTGTATTGTTTGTGATCTTGCATGCTCTCCGATGTTAGTAGCTATCTTGGCCAAGTAGTTGCTAGTGACTCCAAGAGGGGGTATTTATGCTCGATAGTGGGTTCATGCCTCTAGTTTCCAAGGGAAGTGACAGAAATCTCTTCGGTTGTAGATGTGTTGTTTCCACTAGGGGAAAACAACGGTCTCTTGTTCATGGAGCAAGTGGATTGTTTACCTTACACACTTTTCTTAAAGCAGTTGTCTATTGCTTGCAACTTAATACTGGAGGGGGTTCATATGATAACCCAAAGGTGGACTACTAGTCATAGATGTAGTTGGATGGCGGTCTATGTATCTTGTTGTATTACCCAATCGAATCTCATATGATCTTTTTGTCTAGTATTGCATTGTTATGCCTTGCTCAGTTCCTGTCAATTGCCCTGCTGTAATTTGTTTACCCTTCATGCCATGTTGTTTATCTAAGAA
The DNA here is from genome assembly GCA_023614405.1 of Avena insularis. Classification (NCBI taxonomy): domain Eukaryota; kingdom Viridiplantae; phylum Streptophyta; class Magnoliopsida; order Poales; family Poaceae; genus Avena; species Avena insularis. The sequence continues at coordinate 451,945,233 of CM042685.1, forward strand.
GAGCACCTCTAGTGAACTATGGACCCCGGTCCAATCTTTACCATTGATACATCTTCCACTATTACTGTTTACTTACTGCAAATCACCATTACCTTCCACACCATACAATTAATCCTTTGTTACAGCAACTGGTGAGATTGACAACCTCACTGTTAGTTGGGGCAAAGTCTTGCGTTTGTGTTGTGTAGGTCTCCGCGTTGCTTGCAACACCTGTGTGACATTTTATTCCTCCTACTGGTTCGATAACCTTGGTTTCTTACTGAGGGAAGACTTGCTACTGTGCTGCTTCACACCTTGCTCTTGGGGTTCCCAACAGGCTCCACATCAACTAGGCCATCAATCACAAACAACACAGACATGATAGAATCAATAAGACAAAACCATTAATCAATCTAACATAGTAATCTCAATATCCATCGGATCCTCGCAAACACAACATGCATGACTACAAATAGATGAGATCTTGATCATGAATGGAGCTCACAAGATCTATACATGAAAGCACAAAGGAGGAGATACAACCATCTAGCTACTACATGGACCTGTAGTCCAAGGTGGAACTATTCACGCTTCATACCGGAGGCTGACATGATGAAGAAGAAGGCCACCGGGATGATCTCCCCTCCGGCAGGGTGCCGCGAAGAGCTTCAGATCCCCCGATCTAGGGATGATGGTGGCGGCGGCTATAGACGGTTTCGTGGAATATTGATCGGGTCCTTAGGATTTAGGCATCAGGGGCTTCTTATAGGCGAAGAGGCGAGGCAGGAGGCGGCCAGGGGGCCCACACCCTGCCTAGGTGCAGCCGCCCTGTGGCTCCCCTCTGTCTCTCCTCTGGACTCCGTGTTCTCCTCGGTGAAATATTGACTTTGGCTTTTGTCCCGTACAATTCCGAGAATATTTCCTTATTAGCTTTTCTGGAACCAAAAACAGCAGAAAACAGGCAACTGACACTGCGGCATCTTGTTAATAGGTTAGTACCAGAAAACATAAAAAAATACCTCAAAGTGTAGACAAAGCAAAGAAAAGTAGATACTAAACAAGCATGAAACATCAAAAATTATAGATATGTTTCCGACGTATTAGCGACCCTAGGAGATTTCTTCTCCTCATAGTGGATCGAGGTCAAGAATAGCTCCGGGCGAGCGCCGAAGAAGAAGATCCCCTTTGCTCCGGGAGGAAAGTGTTAGTGCTTTTGTTCGTCTGGCTCGGAACCGGTCATGTCCCTGTGCTCTCCGCCCCCCTTGGCAGGGAGGAGTTCCCTCCTCTTCCCATTGCACCAAATCGGAGCAAAGTCGTGTCGTGGTGTCAAGATGTGGAGCTTCTGGTTGGATCCGTGCAGATCTATCTAGCTTCTCCGATGAAGTGCTTGCTGGAAGTGGTGTCGCCTCCTACCTCACCTACCCCCGCTCCGAGAAACTCCCCCGAGAAAGTGGTGACACCAAGAGTGGGCCTCGTAAGTGTCCAAGACATCTTGTCCCATGTCCAATATGTGCAAACTAACCCACCTCAGCCCGGTACAGCAATGGACGTGCATATGGCTCAAGACACGATCTTCTATCTCCATAGGACAGACCAACCAGAGCGGCACCATCCAACGATTCAAGTCCAACCCCGTTCCCGCCGCCAGATATATAACTAGCACTGGAGTCTAGTGGGAATCCTAACTCCCACTCTCTCCTTCCTCGCCTCAGCCTCAAATCTACTCAAACTAGTGCATCGAGATAGATCTCTCCTCCCTTCCGTGATGGAGCGCGGCTTTGAAAACATGAATCAAGATGTCAACCATAGAGTGGATCAGCTTTTGGAGGCGGATTTTTGAGATCTTCTTGAGTGACGCCGCCGGGGTCGACGAAGGGAGTGGTCCCTTGCAAGATCTCAAGAGGCCTTCCACCGATCTGGGAACAAGAGCGCTTCCTCACCGGCAGTCCAACTACCGTGTGGGACTTGAAGGAAGCCAGCGTCAGCCGAGCAATAAATTCACCACGCGCAAGCCTAGAAGGCAACCATCTCCCTTGGCTCCGATGTCGTCACCCCCTCTCCCTTCACCGGGAGGATCTTTGCATGCAAAGATGCTAGAACCGGAGCCGATGGGGATGAAGTCCAAGATCACCGGCTAAAATTGCTCTAGGGTAGGCACTCTTTTTTCCTTGTACGTATTTATATGAGGCTTTACAACTATGGATACTTCAACTTGTTTTTCGTTCATCTTGGTTATTTTATAGCAAGGATTTTCTTATAGAAGAGGCACCATGTCTAGTTTAATATATGTAAATGATTATGTAGTAAATGGACCCCTGCGCCAATTCTGGCCATAAAAGTTGTTAGGATAAAAAGTTTATTATGGTGTTTCCCGATGACTTTGATACTATAGTCTAGATTAATTATAATTTCTAGCCTTTCATGTATTTTGATTAAAACTAGCTAGGATGGTATTAAAAGCTAACTATTGTTTATTATTATTATTTTTCCTTAGATCATCCCTTGCTACACAAAGACTATCTTGACCATATGAACACATACATTAATCACGAGGAACAATTTAAGGTCACCTTAGTGCAAGAGACAGTACCTAACAAGACCTACAATGTTCTAGTCATCAACGAGCCGAACCGAACTTATTTTACTGGACCTTGTTGGGCAGAATTGGTAGAAAGGTATAGATGTATGTTGCGATAATCTTGAGGATCTATCTCAATAATACTCATGGTGTCATCTATTTCTCATACGAGATCCCGACAACTCAGAATCTTATGACTTTGAAGACTATTTCCTTAATTAGTGGTAAAACAACCTAGCTAGATTCAATATTTCTCATTGTTGTATTCAGCGGTTCTATCATTTGATGTTCTGTATTGAATATTTTCTGTTGATATTGCCATTGATTATTGTTGTATCATGTTGTTCTGTTCATATTGCTGCTATATTGAATATTTCCAGTATATTTATTATTATTTTTGAATTAAAATAGTGGCGTTCACATAAAGAACGCCACTATTAAGGTTATTACTCGTGGCGTTCATATAACAAGCCACTAGTGAGGATATTACCGGTGGTGTTCTTGTAGCGCGCATAGCGGGGTCCGGTAAGGCTTTTCCAAACCAGTAAGGCTTTTTCCTACTAGTGATGGGGCGGTGGATCATAGGATACTGGTTCGTTGCAGGAGGCACATAGCGGCCGAAGCTTTGTAAAGCGTCAACAACGTTGCATGTGGGAGAGCCATAGCCCTCCGGGGCCAACGTGATCGGAGATGCCGGCACCACCATCCTCTTGGTTGGTGGAGATCTAGCTGACAGAGGGTACGATGCGAGGCTGTCGGTTGAAACCATGTTGACTTCGGTCATGGCGGCGATAGCACCGTCGTGGCGTCCTTACCTTGTTGAAGGCACCTTTGTTGCTGCTCTCGTCTTCTCGCTCGGGCTTCTCCGGGGGAAACTCCATATATATATATATATATATATATATATATATATATATATATATGGGTCTCTCGGATCAGACAATGGCGGCACTCCACGTCATTTTCACTCATGGGGCATCGTCTTTGGAGCAGCTGCTGGTCCTAGGTGGAGCGGCTTTGTCTTGCACGAAGTCTTCGGGGGAGATGTCAAGTCATGCCTAATCATAGGTGCTATCACTCGGTCATGCCTGGTTCGGTAGGTTCTACGCACAATAGATCTTCCGGAGATTTCAAGGTGCGTCAGATGGTGAGACTCGGCGGCATGTGCCGAGGAGGTCTCGATGGCGACCGCACATGCGTGTTAATGGACACACACAGGATGGTGATGATGTATGATGTAGTGGTAGCATTGACGGTAGGTCTAATAAGGTCATTATTTTGATCTTCCCAAAGACGAGTTGATGAAAATGACGACAACAACAGTTTGAACATGCGCGTTGGTGTGCGCTAAGAATCATCTGGACCAGTTTGTGCTCCTGACTCGCTGTTAGGCGGTATGGGGCCTACAATTTTGTGATGATGTGCATAAGTGTGTGGTCAGAGTGATGGCTCTGACATGGCCATCACCTTCATCAAGTTGTAAGAATCGCGATTTTGTCGCTACAAAGGTGGCTTCAGGTTGATCTTTGTATTAGGTTTCGTCGAATAATAAATAAAAAAGGTTGTGTGCATTATTTTGATGTAGAGGCCAGGGTATCACCTCTATTTCAAAGGAAAAAACACTTGTTTCTGCGTTAGTCCTGAATTATTCAAGATCTAAAAAGAAGAGGAGTCTTGTGACATGGGTGGAAGAAGCCTAAGGAGGAGTTTGTTAAACTAAATGTGGATGCTTGTTTTGATCTGGACTTTGGATCATGCATCTCGGGAGCCATTGTACACGATGACAATGGTTACCTTCTTTTGGCTAGATGCATATGTATTCCCTTTGTATTGGATGCATCCATGGTACACGATGATATATGGTTGCAGAAGGTGTCCACCTCTGCCAGCATGTGCTCCTTGAAGATCACTTTCCACCTCTTCACATAGTGGAAGATCATTTTCGGAACCTGTTTCATGTCAAGCTAGCTATGGTTAGCCATTAAAGATCGTATCATTTCAAGTTTTTCGAAGGCACTATAAAGAAGTAGCACAAACAGAGTTAATAATGGCATGCTTTCCTACATGCATCTTAAAGAAATATGAAATAATCTGCAAGTCATGTTTAGCTACAATGCGCTGAAAATGTAAGAGCATCTCTAGTCAGTGCCTGTAAAATCTCGTCCCGTACATCGCGAGTACAGGTCGCAAAAAACTGGTTTTACCGTTTGAAAACTCGCGACGCAGAATGGAGCCCGTATAGCCGGCCCGTTAAAGAGAAGCCGCGAGTTTCCGAACGATAAAACTGGCAGGATTTAACAATTTTATCAGCAAATTAAATGGCAAACAACATGCCAAATCATCACAGTTTTACAACAAATAGTCCAGATGAAAAATAAACTGTCATCAACACAAACACAAGAGGCGATCAAACCATCTTATCAACGGGAATGTCGGCATCGTGCGCACCATCAGCACTCATAGAAGAGTCAGCTCGAGCACTTGTCGCTGAACCACCTTGCCGTGCTTGCTTCCTCCTCTCCAGGATGTCGGCGAGCATCATTTCATGCAGCTCCAATTGGACGGGGTCATCTTCGAGGTGTCCATCAACATGATCTCCCTCTCCTTGGCCAGAAGCTCCTTCGCTGCCTTGGTCTCCTTGATCTTCAGCCTCCTCTCCTCTAGCTCACATTTGAGCTTGGCATCATGGCGAATTGGGTGGCCGCACGAGGATTGTAGCTACGTTTATGCACAACGAATCAACGGAAATCGAATGCGCGGAGGCTGTAGCTAATTTAAGAGGTCATACCTTGACGATTCATCGATTCGCGGAGGCTGCCCCGAGCGGTGCGCGACCTGCTTCACCTTCGTCGGCTTGATGGCTTGGGACTTCTGCTTCACCTTCGACGACTTCGGCTTGGCGACCAAAGGGGCGGCGGAGAGAGGCACCGGCGAAGCGGCGACGGAGGAAGGCGGCGGAAGCGCCGTTGTTCCCCAACCGCTTCCTCTTGCCCGGTTTGGCCGCAAACACGTCGGCGACGGTTGTGCCGGTCGTAGGGTCCATGGGCTCCGGATCCGGTGAGCGGAGGCGCTATTGACTGGGTGGGCGGGAGATCGGCGGCGGCGACGCGGAAGCGGGAAGGGAGGGAGCTGAAATGTCCCTCGCGCGCAAACGGTAGCTCGGTTCGGCCTCGCGGCCTGCACAAGTAGGGTTTCAGAGACGGGCTCGGCCTCAATCGGTAAAAATGTTTACGGGTCCGTCACCTTATACAGGCACGACTAGCTCGCAATTTTTTCGCGGAAACTTTAAACAAGTGGTTATTTTACCGTTTCGGGCCTTTTATAGGCACCACTAGAGATGCTATAAGTTGGGACTGATTTAGTTTCAGCACAAAAAAATGCATGACTCGTGTTTGTTCAAGCGTTTCTTCTTCAGGTTTTGACGTGCCCTGAATTCTGATAGCTGAACAAGATTTTTTCACTCTCTAGTGCTTCTTTGTTTGAACAGAAGTGCTTCAAACTTCCCAGTTTCGGGTTTGTAAAATCACAGTGTTAGCAGTGGTCCATTGATCTATTTATAATTTTTATTATTTTTAAGACTATTTATACTGATGATTATTATTATAATAGATGTGTGGAATTTCGCTAAAAAAACAAAATCACGTTCACGCGCACTGCAAACTATATGCACCACTACGCATCGCTGAACCCAAAAGCAGACGCAAAGTCGGTTTCACATGGAGCCACCGGGATTGTGGGAGACTACACAGCCACGAACCGGCACAGCGTCGCGCTTTGACTGTGAACAAGGTTGACCAGTTCCCCGGGGCCAACCAACCGGCGCGCGCTCCGATCTCCACGGAGGAGGACGGCGACGATGGAGCCGGCTCGCCGGCGGACGGGGCGGACGGCGCACACCGCGGACGAGGCGGCGGCGGTGCTGCGGAAGGCCTGGTGCCGGCTGCGGCTGTCGGCGCGCGACCCGGCGCGGGTGCCTGCCTGGGACGCCGTCGTGCTCACCGCCGCCAGCCCCGAGCAGGCCGCGCTCTACGACCGCCAGCTCGCCCGCGCGCGCCGCCTCGGCCGCTTCCCCCCCTCCACCGCCGCCCTCGCCGTCCCGGACCCCGACGCCGCCCGCATCGGCTCCGGCGCCGCCACGCTCCACGCCGTCACCTCCCTCGTTCGCCACCTCCTCTCCCAGGTCAGGACCCACTCCCTACCACGCCCCCCTGCCCCTCATCCACCATGCTTGCCCATTTCTGCTTCCTTCACCTGTATGCCATCTGAACTTCGCAGGCTACCACGGAGGAGATCGCCGAATTCTTCCCCGAAGCAAACGGTTCCTCTCTCGCCGACGTCCCGCTCGCCGCGGTGGTACGCTTCATGGCGACGAAGCACGTGCTGCTGCTCCACGCCGGCGGCGACAGCAAGCGGGTCCCGTGGGCGAACCCCATGGGGAAGGCATTCCTGCCCGTGCCTTACTTGTCCGGGGACAACCCCGACGGGCCCGTCCCGCTACTCTTCGACCACATCCTCGCCATCTCGGCCAGCGCAAGGCAAGCATTCAAGAACCAAGGTTGTGGCTTCCAGACATTCACTACCAAAATTTTGATCAACAAGGTTCTGTTTGATTGATATAGAATGATCAGGTGGGATCTTCATAATGACGGGCGACGTCCTCCCGTGCTTCGACGCCTCGGACCTACTACTTCCCGATGACGCTGCGTGCATTGTCACTACGCCGACGACGCTGGATGTGGCCTCTAATCATGGGGTGGTTGTGGCCTCCAAGGATGGAACCGAGGGGGAGAACTATTCTCTCTGTTTGGTTGATAATCTCCTGCAGAAGCCAACGATGAGCGAGCTTGTGGAGGGCCAGGCCTTTCTAGAAGATGGTAGACCGCTACTTGACACGGGGATAATAGCAGTGAGGGGTAAAGCATGGCAGGAGCTTGTTGCCCTTGCGTACTCATCTAGCCAGGCCATGATTCAGGAGATCATAACTAGCAGAAACGAGGCAAGCCACCGTTTCCGGCATTGATATGTGAGCTATAGCATATTGACATTTAGCATGGATTCCTTTCGGGTATCTTCCTAGATCACTTATGTTTGCCGTGCATCCTTTTAAATCACTTTTTGCGTGCAGCACAACAGCAAACTTATGCATATAGGGTTCACTTTTTGCGTGCAGTACAACAGCCAACTTTTTGCATGCAGCACAACAGCCAACCTATGCAACCTAGGTTCAGGAAATTATATCAGTGCCATAACCCTGCAAAAATACTTGATGCATTTGTCTACATTTTGTTGTCTCTGAAAATTGCCAAATAAATTTTATGGTGGCCTTGTCTAGTTTGCTCTTAAATCTGATATGCCCACAGCCAAGCAAGTTCTGTTGTAGGAAGTGAACACGCGTTTCTCGGTCTGAATAGGCAATTTTCTGTCAAAGAGAAACACTAACAGATGGATAAGTTCACTCTGTGCCGCATGTTGGAGGACGGTATTTTCTTGCAAAAAAGGGGTGGAAAGAAAGCAAACATTCAAATCCAACTGTTGTAATCTTATCATGTTTAATTTAGACTGTAAATCTCAAACGAATGGCAGACATTTCCCCCTAACTAAAGATGTTCCTTTTTTACCTTTCATTATCTCTGCTCATACTTTTCAATCTTCTGCAGTTGAGTTTATATGAAGATCTTGTGGCAGCATGGGTACCAACCAGACATGAATGGTTGAGGAACCGTCCATTTGGCAGGCAACTGATTGCTGCTTTAGGAAGGCACAAGATGTTCAGCTTCTGTTCATGTATGTTCCTGGTTATATACAGTTAACTACTTTTCACTGCTTATTACTATATTATGTTGATTTTCTATCTCAAGCTTATGCTTAAATTTCATGGGTTATTGGAGAAGATAATGCACAAATAGAATGCTAAGATTGGGATTATTTTCCTTTTCAGATGACTTCTCATTTCTGCACTTTGGTACATCTGCTGAGGTTCTTGATCATTTGGCGCGTTCATATTCAGCACTTGTAGGTCGAAGGCACATATGTTGGATACTAGAGACCACTGCTTGTGATATTGCTGCCACAGCAGTCATTTTGTCTAGCAAAATCTCTACTGGGGTCTCAGTTGGGGAGGATTCATTGGTTTATGATTCATCACTGTCAGGTAGAGTAAGGATTGGCTCTCGGTCGATTGTGGTTGGGGTGAATATACATGAGTTAGTCGGGGATAATCCCCTGGTTATTAGTAGCAGCTGTTTCACATTACCTGATCGGCATTGCCTCTGGGAAGTGCCATTGGTTAACTCTATGGGAAGAGTTATGGTCTACTGTGGTCTTCACGACAACCCAAAAGTTTCTGTGAAGATGGATGGGACATTCTGTGGAAAGCCATGGAGAAATGTCTTGGAAGATCTTAAAATCGAGGATACGGATATCTGGGACTCATTCAACCATGACAAGTGCTTGTGGAATGCTAGGCTTTTTCCCATCATGTCTCCCCCTGAAATGCTAGATGTAGGCATGTGGCTCATGGGATCAGGACATGACGCTGATGGAAAAGTTAGTTCAATGTGGAGAAAATCGCAGAGAGTCAGCTTGGAAGAGCTGCATCGTGCAATCGACTACCATCAGCTTTGCATGGATTCTAGCAAGCACCAAGCAGATATTGCAGCTGTCATAGCTAAAAGTTGCATGACTAATGGCTTACTTGGGCATAACCTGTTTCAGCTATGTGAGGAAATGTTAGAAAATAATAATTCTGGTTTACAAGTCTGTAAAGAATTACTTACATTTTTTCCAAGTCACGGGGATCAGTATTCTGGCGTTCTTCCTCAGAGCAGAGCATACCAGGTCAAAATGGACCTGATTAGAGCTTCTGGAGATCTTTCTACTGCATGTATGGTTGAGGAGAAAGTATGGGCTTCTGTTGCAAGTGAAACTGCATCGGCTATAAAATATGGGTCTCAAGGTACATACTGCACGGAATGGCAATCACTAGAACCTTGTTTTTTAGAGGAATAGGTCCAGACCCCTGCTCATTCCATAGAATTGAAATACTAGTACTTTAACATCTAGATTTCTCACTAGGACATTATATTTCTAACAAATTAAGTATAGCACATCTATTATTCTGTATGAGATCACGAGGAAGTCTTGATAGGCAAATGAGTTTATTGTTGTTTTCATACTATAAACACCACTATTATCCTGATCAACAAATGCACTTCTTTTATAGAACCATCCAGCACTGCAATGAGTTCAACCAATGGAAACTTGTATCCTAAGAAGGCTATCGTAGAATTACCTGTCCGTGTTGACTTTGTTGGGGGTTGGAGTGATACACCTCCATGGAGCCTGGAGCGTCCCGGTTGTGTTCTGAACATGGCGATAAGCTTGGGAGGCAGCCTTCCTGTAGGTGCTACTATAGAAGCAACAGAACACCACCATGGAGTTCTTATCGAGGATGATTCTGACAGAAAGGTTTATATTGACGATCTGTCAACTATCTCTCATCCATTCAAAGAAGACGATATATTCCGTCTAGTCAAGTCTGCTCTTATTGTTACTGGTATCCTCGGTCACAACTTACTATCAAAGTCAGGCTTAAAGATCAGGACTTGGGCAAATGTTCCTCGTGGGAGCGGCCTCGGAACCTCTAGCATATTGGCAGCTGCTGTAGTTAAGGGTCTATTTCAACTCATGGAAGAAGACGGAAGTGACGATAATGTCGCTAGAGCTGTGCTGGTAGTGGAACAAATAATGGGCACAGGTGGTGGGTGGCAGGATCAAATTGGTGGCCTGTATCATGGAATCAAGTGCACCCAGAGCTTTCCAGGACAGCCATTGCGCTTGCAGGTTGATCCACTGTTGGCATCGCCTCGGTTGATCCAGGAACTGGAACAGCGTCTACTGGTCGTGTTCACTGGCCAGGCAAGTTGTTCTGCTCAAAGCAACAAAAAAAATGCAGATTTATTATCTTTTTTACTATGCACCGGTAATCAGTAGAAAATTGTAGATATGCATTATCTGTACAGATGTCACATTCTTAAGAGTTTCGTAGATCTAGATGCTGCGTAATGGAGCTGTACGTTTGGAGATTATAATGTGGAAAAGGTGAATGAGATTCTAGTTTGAAAGCAGAAACAAGAGTTCCTGCAAGTCATACCGGATGTATTACTTCAAGCACGCGTACATTTGTTTCTGTGATGTTCATGTTACTAGTAATTTACCATCAAATATTTGTTTTATGCAACATTTTCGTAGATATACTGTTTTCATGGCCAGAGTATTCGAATCACACCCTGAATGAAGGTGATTTTCTGTGGTTGCAGGTGAGGCTCGCGCACCGGGTCCTGGAGAAGGTAGTCACGCGGTACCTGCGGCGCGACAGCATCCTGATATCTAGCATCAAGAGGCTCGCAGAGCTGGCCATAGCCGGGAGGGAAGCCCTGACGAAGGGCGAGGTCGACGAGCTGGGCGGCATCATGCTGGAGGCCTGGAGGCTGCACCAGGAGCTAGACCCGTTCTGCAGCAACAGGGCCGTGGACGCGCTGTTCGCGTTCGCCGACCCCTACTGCTGCGGGTACAAGCTGGTCGGCGCCGGCGGCGGTGGGTTCGCGTTGCTGCTGGCCAGGAGCGTGAGCTGCGCCGGTGAGCTCCGGCGGGCGCTCCGGGATGCCGCCGCGTTCGATGTCACGGTGTACGACTGGAACGTCGCCATGCCACGGTGATCGCGAGGGAAGCACACGAGTTGGCATCATTGCGGTGTGAGATAGTATACACGGGATGGAGGGAATTTTGGTGCTGTCATTTTTGTACTTTCTGCTTCACGCACCACGCATCGCATACTGGACCAGGTGTAAAGTAGTAGTACTCTGTTCAGTTTCAGGAACACTACCATTCGTTGTGAACACGGCAGATGATGAAATATATTCACATGAAATTTTAATTTTGTGAGTCAGTTTGTGCAATCTAACCATCAATCAATGATGACGAAATGAATGGCACGGAATCCTGGCCGGTCCAGGGAATAAATTCCGTCTAGGCACCGACAGAGACGCAACTGCGGGCAACCTGTTTTGTGTGAGTACCACCCACCATGTGCGCGGAGCACAGGTGTCCCACCCTCCCCCATCCCACATGAGCTGTGTGACAGCCTAATGCGACGGTGAACAGATCACGTTAGCTGATGATTACTCGCCCTTAGATTTGCGTACGAAATGCAGAGTTAAATGATGAACCGTATCCAATTCTAGTAGTAGTACACATCAATTGCCTTGAATAGAGGATGTAATTTGGGAGAAAGAGAGAGATGTAATAATACTACTAATGTGAAACTATTCAGGAATTGGGGATCGGAGTAAGTGGCCGCTCATCCATCCATCAAAATGTGTCAATCCACATCGATTAATCATCCAAATATAAATCACAAGACCGTGTGCCTCAAAAATGAAATTAAATGAATGGGGAACAAGAAGAAGAAGACTAGAAGAGTAAGAAAGCAAGAAGCTCCCGAATCTACAGGAATACAAGTACAGACAGGGCAGTCGCAGCAGCGAGCAATACGGATCCGGCGCCGGCAACCCGGGGAGCGTCGGCGGAGTCGTCGTCGCTGTCGGAGAGCGAGGGGAGGGCCTCTGTGGGCGCGGCTGCGGGCGGGAGCGCGGACAGCGCCTTGAGCGCGGCCTGGTCGTCGGCGGAGGGGGCGAGGAACTTGCCGTCGGCGGTGGGCACGTCGACCGACAGCTTCTGGCCCTTGCGGCAGTGCCCGGGCTGGGAGCTGGTGAAGTAGACCCGTCCCGGCGCGGTGAGGTTGAAGACGGAGTTGCCGTCGTCGAGCGTGAGGAGCGGGTCGGCGACGTCGCAGGCGGCGAAGGCCTTGGCTGTGACCTGGACCGCGTCGTCCTGGCTGGGCGGGTAGAGGAAGAAGAGCGCGTCGCCGAGCTTGAAGGGCCGCGACTTGCCCCACCGCACGTACACGTCCGGCTTGCTGGACGGCGGCGGCGCCCACGCGTCCAGCTCCCCCACCTTGTACATCGCCGCGCCGCACACGTCGGCGAGAAGCAGCAGCAGCAGGAGTGATGCTGCCAGTGTCGCCAGCGCCGCCATCTTAGCTCTCTGTGCCTGTCTCTGCTCGCTCCGAAGCTCACTCAGCTCAGCTTGGCTCTCAGCTGATTCTTTGCTTGTAGTACTGACTGCTGCTACCAGCTAGGCTTGTGGGTTTCTTTGCATGTGGACGGACGGACGGCCGGACTGTGGCAGGCAGAGCGGTGCATTTATTTATGAGGGAGGGGAGGAGCGGCGGAGGCAACGGGTGGCTGGATGGATGGATCCGGTCGGGTTTGACCCGCGTCGGCCGGTGATCTGAACCGTGTGCGGGTGAAAACGGTCGGATTAGGGGCTTAAGCGCGTGGTTACCGCTAATCACATACTCCAGATGGGCGTGCGCTGGTGCTCATCACCGGAGGAGGGCGGCGAGGGCGAGGGTGCAGCACATGGGGGAGCACGTGGATCCAGAAATGGCGACCGAGAGCTTTTTGTTTTCTTCTCTGGATTTCCTGGAGCGATTCGCGACAGTGTTGGTGGGTTAGTTACGGGGGAGTGCGGAATGTTTGGCACTACTCGAGTCCACTCGTGCTCGTGCTAATCTCTCAATGGTCGAACCGCCTCATCATGCGTTGCAACAATGGAATGTGCCCTCGCAGCAAATTATAACCGGCTTTGCTATTTCTCACACGTCTGGAAATAGCGACTTCTCGGTCACCTCTTTGGATTTGCATGTTGGAAAATTGGACCGGTTCGTTTAGTGTGGCCTCTACCAGGCCAGCGTTACCACGCGTGGATCGTATCCCTTTACATAAATAGAGAACAATCATCTGAGTTTCTTAAGAGAAAGTTAATAAAAGTTCCCTTTGTTCCCTATGTCATCTACTTGTGTATTCTGTGTGTCTTCTACTAGTCTATTTTTCTATGTGGAACAGCTCGAACCGCCACCGCGAGAGGTGTTCCAACACGTTATCGACGAGTCTCCACGAGCCTCGCTGTTGACCGTCAAGCTCGGTGATCGCTAGCCGTTGAAGGTAATCAATCGACCGCAAAAATGGATCCGTCTCGAAATTTCCTTTCTAGATTTGCATTCGGATCTTAGATCGGATCCCATCTAAGGTCGGATTTTTCTTCCCGGAGTCGAAGTGACCCGCCGTCAGCCGATAATGTCGATCTAATCACTCCGGATTAAATTTTGTTGATCGCAGATTGATGCGCACCGCCGTGCGATCTGGTTTTTTCTTAGTAAATCGGGCTGATTTTGACCGTTTTTTACATCAAAATCGATCTAATTTTTTTATGAACTGTACGTACGCGTTGCATACAAGAGGCCATGGCTACTGAGCTCCGCGCTACGCCGCCGCTTAATCCCTGCTGGCCCCGCCAGAGCCGCCGATCGCAGACCGCTGCTACCGCCGAATCGAGGGTCACGCCGTCAGCTGCC